>CM041789.1:74056980-75528892 GCA_023375725.1 Nephotettix cincticeps
TGTTCATTCACGATCGCAGTAAAATAGTACAAAATTACAGCCAAAAAAAATTCATTTTTTTAACCCGTCAAATGACGGGTTCAGCACTCTATGGAAGTTTTAGTAGCCTGTCAAATGACGGGCTTAGCACTCAAAGGGTTAATGTTTCAGTTTTAATGTACAGTGAAGACTTTGTAAGTTATTGGCGAAGACAAGTTGAATGGACAGATTCTGACAATTTTTTAACATTTTCAAATGAGGCAATGAAGCCTTCAAACTAGTTATGTCTAAACATTGACTCGATTGCAACACTGAGGTATTTTTGACCTTTCATTTTTAATAAAACTAATATAATGAAAATGTCCATTATACAAAAGCACGAGATAACTCGAGGTTGCATGTTTAGGCCACTTTCGGCGACCACGAGTGTACTCAAAATACCAATAAATGCAATCTGCACTAAAGTGATTCTAAATTAAAAAAATTTAAATTACACATTTTTCATTCATTTAAGGTAAAAATAACCGGTAAAAATAAAAATTTATTCCAAAGCCAGTATATAGATTTCAGGTGGTAAAAGATTAAAAGCCTCACCATAATGGCTGGGTAGCTAAGTGTCTCCATTTGAAATTCAACTATTAATTTTGCCAACATCTAACATAATTGATTTATTATCATTAAGTGTCTAAAAAAAGGTTTAGAGACATTTTACAGACATAGCAAGTATACTGTAGTACTTTGTAGGACCGTTCCTGTAACTCGTACCTGAGAGTAGTTCGAGAGCCAATGTCACTCAGTAGTTGTACCGCCTCTGCGTCGATGCTGATCCCTTCTGTCTGAGCTCGTATCTTCAATATCTGCTCAATCTCTTGGCGAGAGTAAGGCAATGTGCGTATGATCAACAGCCGATCCAGAAGGTCCAGGGGTACACCATGCGGTGAAATAATGTCTTCTGTCCCTCTAAATCAGTTATGTGGTTTAGTGAATATGTTTTCATTGGTCCTTTTTACTTGATAAACTTATGCTAAATAACTTCTGTTTCCTTAGAGTTGAATTTTCTATTATAAAATGTGAATTGTTAGCACTGTAAAAAAAAGGTTATTCTTAAAAAGGTTAAGCTTATTCTTCTTAGAATGTTTTTTTTATAATTTTCGCTTAACTCTCTTCATGATAAATCATAATGTATAATCATAATCATCATAACCAGAGCCTAAAATGTGGGTTCATGAAATGAAAAAATGTTCTTACATTCATACCTCCAACTCTTGAACTTATTCACATTAGGTTCATGTGATATCAAAAATTATCATCTATTCCATTTAAAAAACAATAATGAGTTTGATTAAAAGTTTTCATTAGACAAGTAAGGTGAAAGTGATAAAAGTTAAATAATTGTGATACTAACAACAGAAGGTGGTGACCAATAATCTATTTTATTAGCTGCTCTAGTGAGACATTATGCCATCTCAATTGCAACTAGTTACATAATCTGTACATTCAGCTTTGAGAGACAAAGATAATTGAATACAACATTTTGTGATGAGATTGCACAGTCTCTATCTTATCGAATCTTAGGAGATTGCCAAATTAAATTGATTAACCACCATAGGATTACCTGACAACGCATCGGCCTCTATTAGTTGCAAATATGACAATGGGAGCAATAGCGCTTTCTAATGCACGATGGAGGTAGGTAAACGTCTCGATGTCAAGCATGTGAACTTCATCAATGAACAACACTCCAGGCACCAGCTCCGCAATACCCTGGTCGATATACTTGTTCACCACCTTGTTAATCTCTTTCCTCAATTTATCTGCAAGAAAGGTAAATGTATATTTTAAAATGAGATCACACACAGCCTACTGGCATGATTAGAGCAAATTTCACATATCTTAAATTATTCCCATCATAGTAATCTAATCTAGTAGTACTGAGTATGCAGGTTTGCTGCAATAAGAGATGTTTTACGTGGTAATTTGCTTATATTAAAGCTGTTCACAAAGTAAAAAAACATTAAAATAAAATCTTTATGAAATTATGTCAATAATTAAGCGAGTTATTGGTATAACTCGCTGGTATAAGGCTAAACTGTCTCCATGCGGGTCATGTGAATAGCTCACTTATCCATAGGAAATTTTCTAACAAAAAAATTATAAAACCGAAAACAAAAGGGCTCCTGTTGAGGCCTAAATTTTCTGTAGTTATTTAACACAATTTGTACAATTTAACACCTGGTTATTCAGAACGGTCTATTCAGTATGTTATTCAGAACATTAAATTAGAAGTGGCAGGTAGTGACCTTAAGCCTTTTAAGAGTAATGACGTTTTAAAACGTCACTATCTCAGAGCTGGTAGGAGTAAGAGGAAAATATCAAATCACACCTCAAAGGAGTAAAATATTTTTTTACTAAATTTTATTGAAGCCTACTGTAAATATAGCAGAAAATGTGTATTAGGCTCGAAATACCCAAAAATGAACATTTTATAACTTTTTTCTATATGAAAGTCTTCAAAACATGGTCGCACGCATAACGCCATATTACACTCTGCACTTAAAGGTTATGTCTTTTCTCTTTGCGAAGAATGTTCTTACATTTCACCCTGAGAAAAAGTTATTCACACACTTTTATTTCCCGCTGAAACTTCATGCCACTGCAGCCACCATCATATGATACCCCCAACCCCGTAGATCACCTACCGAATACACACTTGCTTAGTCTTTAATTATTGATTTATGACATAAGAATCAATCTGTATCATGTTATAAATATATATAAATGTATTTGCGCACATTTTGCCGAAGAACATTTTAAAACATACCTACTCCTTTATGCGTGAACATAAAAAGACGTTTTAAAACATCAATACTATTTTGATGCAAAATACGGTAGTCCTCAAAGGGTTAATTTAATTGGAATTTAATATACACTATTTATAATTTAACTCTACAATTGATGTGTGTTATAGCCATAACTGAATGAAAAAATCCTTATGCAACTCTTCTTTTAATAATCAGTAAAAACACAAAACTCAACATGTGACCCCCCCTCTTCTCCTCCCTTAACGATACAATGGCAAAAGAAGCAAAACAGGTGTCCACTGCAATCCCAAAGCCTACAAATGCCATCAACTTGCACACAAGCTGGTCACCACTTATTTAACACACTTGCGCCCGACACCCCCGTTCTTCGCACGGAGCGGCCAGTTTAGATTAAACTCAGCCAATAGGATAATTTCAATTAACCTATATAGAAATATATACTGTGTTATAACAAAGCTGGTCGTATTTCTCTCAGATCCCAACAGGCACAATCTACTTCGTCAGATTCACCATCTTGATTTTGACCTAAATGTCACCACTCGGATTCGAGTGGTACTGGTCCCGGTGTGCGGAGCGGACCACTCGAATCCCAGTGGTGCGCAGCGAATGTGTTAAGGTGGGCCTTCCTACTATTTTACCACACATGTTCAAGCCAAATTGGGATTGCTCATGGTGGGGATTCGAACAGCGAAGCGCCTCAACTGATTACCACTGAGTACTACTGTCTGGAAAAGCGTTCAAGTGACTATAAAACATATTCTAACGGCAGAGCATCGAACTGAATAAGTTAGTTCTGGTTTTAGCTCAAAGGCAGCGGTAAGCAGGCCAAACGTCCCAGAGACTAAAAAGTACACAAAATAGATGACAGATGGCACCACCTGCCTGATGTATGACCGTCGCGAAAGCGACTGGGTTAAGGTTTACAATTTGTTGGGTTAAGTTAAGATATAAATATTGACCTTCAGTGACAGAATTTAATATAGGAACTAAAAGTAAGAAAAACAAAACTTTTAATGAATCATTGGCTTATTAAGTAGCGGGATTGCTTACAAATCTGCAGCAGTTATGTTATTGGTCAGATTACTGTATTGTCATCAAAATAGTTTTTGCCGATACTGTTCTAATTGTTGTGTGCTGCTTAAACTCTTCCTTTGCTTGGCAATTCAAGTCAATGTCAGTAAACAAACTACAGGTAAAAGAAAAAGTCTGACACACACATAACAAAGGTAATATTTTACATTTCAGTAAGTAGGCAAAGTGACTAATATTGGATGACTGAATAGCAGACGAATATAATACATAGCAGTTTCAGCTGTTAAAAATAAGATATAGTAATGATATTAATAGGAATACAGTATAACTTGGATGACTCAAACTTTTCTAATTTGAAAGCGTCTTGAATTCAAATATTTCTTCTACAGACATTGCTACATAAATTTAAGTAAAGTTGTAATAAGCTATTGCCAGAGGAAGAGAATAAATAATGGTGACGAATGTAGCCGAGGCTTTGACTATAAAGCCTTGGTTCTAACATCACAAGGCCAGATGGCCTGAACCTGATCGTGTGAAGTAAAAAAGTGTGATATGTTACATAATTTTTTCATTTTAATAATGAATTATACTACAGAAATAGGCATTTAGGAATGAATGTACATTAAAATACAGTATTGTGTCAATTTAATAAAGAGTTTTCATGTAAAATGTGTATTTATTGTTTTGTAGTGCTACAAAAACCAATGTCTTTGCTTGTTTATAAGGACTTCTTTAATTAAAATTTTTAGATTATTTGAAGTTTTAGCTGATCCGTTGAGGTTCGAATTAGGCCTGGCTAAGAATAACATAAATAAACATAATGAACAAACCGGTAATCTCTGTCTTCTTGGATTTCATGAGCTGCCCCATCATGCTGAGAATATCTTGGCCCCCTTGTGGTCTAGCATTGGCTACATCCAGGTCATGAAGAGTAACGTCTTGAATCACCTCCTTCTTCTTGTGAACATCCCCCTTCGGTAACGGGACGTATTCTTCTGCCTAATTAACTCTTATCAGTTAAAATAAATCAATGAAGTTTAATTTAAGCTATTTATTACCCTACAGTTAAGCTACATGTAATGTGTTCTTAAGAAATTAAACCAACTCAACTTTAAAAAAATTAAGATCTTGAACAAAGAGTCAAACCCGATAGTCGAAATAAAATTATAAAGCTACTACTAAAACTATGATTGGTTAACCCTACATTGCATTTTTAATAAATAAAGTAAACATATTTTACCCTCAATCTATTTCAGAATACTAGAAAATAGTTAAAAAGTATGTATCAAACTTTTTAGGTATTTTTTTGGAAAAAAGTTGCGTTACATATATGCTACATCTTAATGCATGATGTAGCATATCTAAGAGAGACTGCACTTAATGTGCATACACTACACATAATGTAACAAAACAGCAAAACACATATATTGACAATTAATAAGTGATAATATTACTAACTCTTTTAAACTACATTTTTAAACAAACTAAAAAATATAATATTTTAATTTTATTTTCTAGTTATTTGGTTGGTATTTAGCTATTTTTATGATATTCAAAGGTGAACAAATGGATTCGTGCAAATATCAAAATCTTTTTTAATTAGATGCATTTAATTCAAAATTAATATATATGTATTATATAAATACTGTATGGTAATAAGGGCTGATGGGTCCTGCTACAGCAATTGGAATGTGCTTTGTATTTTATCACTGGCAGGTCAAAATTAATTTTGATCGGCAATGTAAGCCTGCCATCAGAATTCCTCATCCCAGCGACCGGCCAGAAACATCATGACGATACCAACAATTTCGTTGTCCGCCTCCGTCAACAAATGTCACAACTCAGCCTAGTTCCAGCTACGCGCCATAACTCTCAGGTCCCCTTCATGTCTAAGAGCTTTCATCTTGCAGGCACGTATTCCTTAGGGATGACAGAGTTTGGAGTTCCCTGGAGCCACGCTTCACCGACCCGCATTCTGTCATTACACGGGATGACAAGACTGTAACGATCCTCATCAACGGCACTGAACGACTCATCAGCCTTGATCGGGTGAAACCTGCTTTCATCGCCACGGATCCCATTCCCACCTATGTCCGCAGTGTTGTAAAAACAGGTAAAGTTTCGCATCCCGGACATCCGGTCTCCGTGGAGGGCTGTGCGGCGACCAGCTGACACTTTGCTAAGCAATGTCTAAAATTTGCTAAAAAAGCTGTTTTGTTTTGTTATGAGAGGTTATGTCAGTAAAATACATTCTTGCAACCTGTTTATGTGTACTTATTACGCCTCAAGGTTATAAATGAATCCTATTTAAAATTTATTTGTAGCAAAAAGTATTCTCACTTCCAAATCAAACTCGGTAGCAAAGGTGTCGCTACGACCCTGTCGCTTAACTGCCCCGCTGTTGGCCTCGATATAGATCACATCACCTGGCTCCACTTTTTCTTTCTGTAGAGACTCATAGATGCTTGGATCTAGCTTCAACTGCTTTGTACCTTTGGCTGTTTTCAAACCTATTATCACATGAGAAACTGTTTTCCCATATCCTGTAACAGAAAAAATGAAAACTAAATACTTGTAATAACTCACACATTAATAACTTATTATTGCAGTGACGTTTATCAGGTTTTGTAAAAATAAATAAAGAGAACTGCTGAAAAAGTATAAACCTACCTCCCATGGGATTTTCAGTTTCAACTGGCGTTAGTTCTGTAACTTCACCTTCATAGACCTCTTTGGTCTCTTTAATTCTAAGTCCTATCGCTCGCCTGAAATTTTCCATCAGCACCTCTGTCTTTTTAATTTCTGAGCTGTAGACTTCTGATCCAACCATAAGACAAAATGGGACCTGAAATAAATGCCAATTTTTCTCTCAATCACATTTTAGCTGAGATGAATCATAAGAACATATTATTTTTAAATAGGCCTACTTTACTTAAAAGCCATCTTAACCGATTGCTGGCCAAAGACCAATGTCCGTCTTAAAAAAACAGACTTAACTTATGTTACGACGGACACCGTCTGTCCTGACTTTTACAAGAAGAATCTGAAATATTTTTATACTATCGTATTTTACCACTATGAGCTTTGTTATGTGTTCAGTAAACTTAGGAATATAACTGTGACTTTAGTAGGCTGTCATCTGTATTTGTTATTATTATTAATATTATTTTAATATTAGAGTACTAGCCTTACCTGTGATGAAATATTTGCAGGATATGATGTAATTTAAGAAAAATTTAATCAAAGTAACTTAGGCTATATAAAATAAAACTGTTTTAGTTTATAAAGAAGTTTACCGAAGCATAAGAGTTTTTCATAGCCTATAGTTCTGAATTTAAAAAATCTACACGTAATCTTGATCCTGAGTCCAAAACTCTATATGGGTAAAACAAATCAGGCCCCTACCTACTTTGGAAGGTGAACAACCCCCTTAAGCTACACTCAGTAAGAGTAGAGTATTGGGGTAGAAATCATAAGATTATAAGGCTAAAGTTTAAACAACATATTTGTTAAGTAAACCACTCATTAGTTTAGAATCTGCTGAAAAATAACTTATCAAAATTCAATTTTATACCTTAACTAACCGGTATTGACTTAATTACCCAGCTTTTCTCTTCCTCAGCCTGTAAAGTTAGATAAAATTTATAAATTTACCTTACTACCAAGTTCTTGAGCAATGGCCAGTGCTATAGCCGTCTTTCCCGTGCCAGGAGGTCCTCCCATTAGAATTGCTCTTCCAGCCATTTTCTTTGATTTTATCATATCAACCACAATCCCAGCAGCCTGAAAAAATCCAATGACAAAATTAACACACACTTCATTATAGATTAATTAACATTTTACAAACATCACATTTTACAAAACAGTCTGATGGGACATCAAATTAAAACAACAAAAAGATCTTAGGTGAAAGTGTGAAAACTAAGTTATGCACCTATATATAGTTACTACCTGGTGCATAGGTGACACAGGGTACTGAAACAGATCAAAGTCAAAAGGCAAAGCTTCCTTGTTCTTCCTAGTCATTCATTAAGTGTTTAAAATTGATTATTGAATTTTATGCTTGTACAACATACTGATAATCCTATGAACAAAAGTAAACTATATCTTAAAGAGAATGGGTTTTATATACAATGCAACTTGAAGTGTATTTCTATTGTATCTGGAATAACTATGGTTTACGGAAAAATTACGGTAGAAACTATTTATTTTACCTCTCTTGCATTCTCCTGGCCGACCAACCCTGAAGCCATTTGAATAGCATTTCCATTCTCGTCCAGGCCTAATCCTTTAATGTGACTGTGCGATGAAATACGTTGGGTTTTTACTGTACTCTTAACTTCTTCTATCTTCATTGCTCCGCTATAATAATCAAAGAAACACTAATAACAAAAACACTATTAATACCGGCAGTTATAATATTAACCTACAAATTAACCTCAAACAATCCGCCTAATACACAGTCAGTCAGACGATAAACAAACGTGCTTTAGGTAGCCTTGGTTACAACAAAGTCTAATCCAGTGTTGCCAGGAAGATTTTAACAATGTCCCCACTGGCACTACTGAAAGTTCTCCACTTTTGCTCGCTTCTAGAAACAAATGTTTCCACTTTTCCCGCTATTTATCAACTTTCATTTACATTGCTGTCTATAAATAATATGACACATATGTCTATATGATTGACGTGTGAAAAGAGTCTTCAGGATAGCTGCTATGATAAAGAAATAAAATTATGATTCTTTAGAATAAATATATAAATCCCAACCACTTAAAATAACAAAAATAAAGGACGATAAGTAAAATATAAATTTTTCTTATCCTCCGTAAAATTTTAATTGGAGCCCCTATTTTGAGCTTATTTTGTGCCAATTTAAAATCTATTGTTTCAGCTCCGAACTGTGTGTTAAGACTTTAATAGTAAAAACGTAAACATTTAAGAAGACGTCCACTACATGTTTCGCCTGGACGGCATTATCAAGTGGTAATGCAGGGACCTCCCTGCATTACCATTGACGAGTCCGTTAAGGACTCGTCATCAGTTGAGAATACAAATTACACAACACATCTACACATAAAAACGAAAATCGACAAAAACAGTTCGCTGTCTGTAGGCCTGCTCTTAACGCGATCGCGGTCATAGCTGGAGACGCGAACTGCCTGAAATTCAAGAAACCTCGTCACCGTCTGCGCTATCTAGGGTACGCAGGTTAATCTTCCTTTGTCCTGTACTGCTCGCCCTCAAGGGCCGATGATGCGCAATATACAGCCTCTCTTGGACAAGCCATCCTTACACCTTGACGTGGAGGGGGCGTTTCCCACGGAAAGGCATGGCGTACGTTGACGGATGCACGCCGACCTGCGGGACAGGGTGCTTCATGCGTCCCTGGAAGTAGCTCAGAGCAGCACTCGGTTTCATTAGAGGGGCCTGCGGTGAAAAGTAAGGGGTCTGGTCGACTAGCCACCGGCCGAGTACCACCTACTGAAAAATCACTTTTCGCCCTCTGTGTCTCCGTTTTTTCTGTCTACCGTTCTGTTGCACCTGCAGGGCTGCGGTGTCAGTAGGAAATTTGGAGAGGCTCCCTCTCCTATCCACCGAAAACCACTTACCGCCTCATGGCGCTAGACGTGCTCTAGTGAATATGTTGCATCAAGGGTTACCTGTTACCAGATGCTGCGTACGGGCTGTCCCCGGAGGCAGTTAAAAGTCAGTAAAAAGAACCTGAATGTGGGTGAGGTGTCTTTAGTAGGCTTCGGCCTGAGACCTCAGGTGACCGAAAGGTCCTAAGTCAAGAATCAAGAATCTTTATTTACATACATACATACAGTGTATGTATTTATTGGACAGGTCAGATATAGAGAAAATGTTGAGGAATCAACATTAGTCAATAATTAAATGAAAATTACAATAATGAAAGTACAAAATAGATAGATATTTAAATAACGAAACACATCAACAAGGACAAGCAGGAGGACCAAAACTAATAATAAATAAGAGTACAGAAAAAAGCAATAATGAGTCGCAGCATTAAAAGAGGAGGATTTTTAATTTAATTCTAGATTGGCGTGGAAAAAAGGGTTCACAAGCAGCCATTGCAAAATCGTTTGTGGAAAGTAATAAATGGGGACTCAAGAATTTTTTGGGCAGTTTATTAAGACATTTTAACCCCAGAATCTCATAGCTTAACTTAGTTTTCTCTAAGCGGACATAAGGTATATCAATTCTAAAATTGTTCCTCGTGTTAAAATTGTGCTTATTTCTTCTAAGAATGTGAGAATTATATTTCTTAAAACTAGTTAACAAAATATTAAAAATATATAAATTAATAACGGTTAAAATTCTTAAATTAACAAAAATAGGGCGGCAGTGCTCCTGTGGATTAGCCTTAACTATAATTCTCATAACTTTAGCACATCCTTAATGTGAGAGGAGTTGCCCCAAAAAACAATTCCATAGCTAAGGGCTGATTGAAATAACCCATAATAAGCGGTTTTCAAATATTCAAAAGGAACAGCATCACGCAATCTACGAAATAAAAAGGTTAACCTGCTAAGTTTTAATGCAAAGATGTTGTATGTGAGAGGTCCATGTGAGTTGTTGATCAGAACATCAGGGATTTGCCTAAGCCCAAAGATGACAGTCTGAGTCTTATCCTGGTTTAATAGAAAGCTATTTGCTGAGAATCAGTTAGCTGCTGTGCTGCGAAGTCCCCATCTGTGGTCACATGAGGAGTACCCCAATTAATTTGTTAAAACCATTTTAGTAATATTTGAAGAAGACGATAGTTTTGTTGTAAGGTTTTATGTTTTAATAGAGGGAAAGTGTGAATTGATTCATTCATCATTATATGGTATGATTGGTATTTCAGTTCACTGATACCGTTTATTTAATTGTTATTTATAACAAGGTCGAGAGTAGCTTTATCACTTCCGTAATCACAATTTTCATAATTGACACAAGTATTAGTTTGATTCCAGGTCCAAACCCATAACTGGTTTCTTTTATGTTGGTAACATTGATAAATGGCAACCACTCAACACCGTGTCTCATTCCCTTCTTCCTTGTCTCAATGTTTATAGGTTAATTTAACTCATTCCTAAGAGAAATAATATACTTACTCATTTCTTTCTAGAATTGAGTTTTCTGTTTATTATAGTGATCCTAGTGTTATCTTTCGTTAAAGTATACTCATCTCAAGATGAATTATGACGATTATGAACAGGTATAACTTGTATATTTTCTTTCATAAAACATATCGGTAATTATTTAGCTACCATATGCAAAATAACCATTTTCACGTATAAGAAAAGCTTTAAAAATAAAAAAATTGGTCAATCAACATGTAATCTAATGATAAATATACAGACAGAGACTTCATAAATTCATGAAATTTAAGATAATGATTAAAGCAATTGAATTAGGCTACCGGTACTTGATTCCTTCCTCTTCAAGCCTTGGAAGTTTAGACAAATTGTATGCTATAAAAAATACTAAAATAGGTAAATATTTTGACCATGGTATCCCACTTTTTCAAGTCGATCTGAAATTAACTTTTTTAATTTTCTAATAACCTCTTTACGAAGATCCGCTTCGTGAAAGAACCAAATTTCGACGTTTTCTTATGATTTTATGTTTAAATGACACTCAAAACAATAACGTCTAGTTAAGGGAACTGGGTTCTGGACGGGAAAAACACTCAAATGCACTTATTTCACTCACTAATAATATACAGTGGAACTTGGATAATTCGAACTTCTGTAATTCGAAAACTTCTTTATTTCGAAGTTTTGTCTTGGTCCCTAGAATTTTATATAAAAACAATGTTAAAATATCTTGGTTAATTCGAATAATATTTTGGATAATTCGAAGTTTTTACAGCGGAAATCTATAGTGTGTGTATAAGTGAACAAGTCATTGTGTGCGATTTTCCAGGAAACGACGTTCGGGCTTCCTGTCCTCAGACTATTTTTAGCTAGATCAACGGGCCCACCCCACTCACTAGTCCACTACTGCTCATAAATCACAACATTGACATCTGTGTGTATCATCGGTGGTGGTTTGTTCCGATATTCGTCGTCTGCGTTCATGTTAACACGTCGTGTGTATGATGGCTTCGTCAAAGCGAACCTACAAATCTCTGACGTTGCAAGAATAAATAGCGGCGATCAAGGAGGTAGAGAAGGGATTTGAAAAAGTTTGTAATAGCTAGTTTCGGGATCCCTCCAAACACATTATTGACATTTAACAAAAATTAGGATTTTTAATCAATAATATCTTCATTAACCTAACTTTTTTAATATGCAATGTTAAAACATGATGTTTGATTGTTTATTTCAACCACTTGCATAAACTTTTCTAATTCGAATTTTTGGATAATTCGAATTTTTTTCTGGTCCCTTGAGGTTCGAATTATCCAAGTTCTACTGTAATTAACCCACTGGCTCACAACCCTGAGTACATTTACGGTCTCCGAAAATGGCCCAAACGTGCAACCCAGAGTTATCTCGTGTTTTTATAATGGTATTTTCAATATCTTATCAGTATTTTATAATCAGGATTAACGAAAATAATAGTGTTCAAATTGATTAACCCTAGAAGTGATAAGCTTTTTACTCTTAACTGTAACATAAAAATAATTACTAATATCTTCTTGAAATATCAAAGTTTAAACAAAAAAAGCTTAAAACATGCCCCCCCCTTATAACCACTAACCACAAAAGCAAAACAGGTGTCCACTGCAATCCCAATTAAGCCTACAAATGCCGTCAACTTCCACCCAAGCCGGTCACCGTTTATTTAAGGTGGCCCTCCACTCCGCTACACCACACATTTGCAAGCCAAATTGGGATTGCTCATGGTCGGGATTCGAACCCTAGCACTTCCGAATGGCTAGAACGTTACGCTCGTCAGCGCAGCGCTTTAGCCACCACGGCCATCCAGTGCCTAGGAAAAGAAAGCGCTTACTTGGTTATAGACCTGCCCGGTGGCAGGCTCGTGTACTAAAAGAGCAGTTTCGGTTGTTGGCCCCCAGAGGGAAACACGGTCGCGTAGGCGATAGTGTCTAACAATTCCACAAAACTGACGACAGATGCCTCCACCTGCCAATTCTTATTGAATATGTAAATGCGTCGTAAATTACGACTTTATCATTTCTAGGGTTAAATAATGTTTGTAACTTGTTTGCATGAAAATGTATTATTATTATATTGAAAACAGCTAATTAGCTGATGTCGTATTAAGTTTGCACTAGGTCTATGTTGTTATATTTTAGTTTTATGCTAACCTCAACTCGGTACTTTAAGTGAATACATAGTTTGTTGTGTTGTGTTGCATTTGGGTGATTTTTTCACTGCCCAGAACGCTGATTCACGTTGATGCCCTAGCTGGGTTGAGAGTGTCATATTTAAGCCTAAAATTGTACAAATACGTTGAAATTTACTTCTTCTACGAAGCAGATCTTCTTAATTAGGTTGTTAGAAAGTGAAAAAAAGTTTATTTGAGATTGACTAAAAAAAATAGTAGGATACCGTAGTGAAAATATTTACCCAAAAGTATAATTGTGCAATGATTTTCCATCAATTTTAATTTTAGGTCTGGGTGACTAATAAAGTGTTAGTAGACAGACCACTGTCAGGTGACTGGTAATCTACATGTGATTGAGTCTCCAGCTGCAATTATTTTATGCTTTTTACTTCTTTACGGTACCTTTCATATTATACCATACATGTTTTTATAGGGGTACGGAGCATATGAATACAATCAGTATGATTATGGAGATCTGCATACTGGAGACCCCCAAAGAGATATGGAGTATGATCGTCAGCATTTCAAAGTTCCTGAAATGGTCAAAAAGTTTTTGCAATACTTTTGTAGCACTTTGAATGATGGCTTGATTTTTGAGCTGCAGAACATCTATGAAAACACGTAAGTATTTTATCAGATTAGTCTTTCAGTCTTTCTTAATGTTAATAGTTGATGAATAGGACCAAAAACGTTGTTTACACGGAATGATAATATCCAAGTGTTTCCCAATACATGATGTAGTCTGAAATGTATTTATAATGGTATATCCTAAAGTTACCCTTGTAATATATAATAAATTAATATTAAAGAGAAAGCTAATATTACCAAAATTAATCAATGAATTAATATTATTCAAGTATTACTAATATAACATTGCCGTCACTGACTTCACTAGCATCACTATCATAATCATCATTGTTTAATAATTCATCTATTTCTTTGTCTCTAACTTTATTCGACTTTTAAATGGCAGAAACACAGATACAAGTAAACATTGCGTAAAACTAAACTTTACTACAACAGTAATCACTCCAAACAGATGACAAACACAGCCTTCAGCTTAAAGAAGTACACAGAGAAAATGGCGTCCAGTGACCTGTTCTCGTCATTCGACCAATGAAGCATTTGTTGATTAACTTTTAATTGTTTACAAAATGACAAAACATGAGTGTCTAGAACATGACAAAATAAAACCTATAAAGTAATATATTTGGAAAGGATAAGGATTAAAGTAATAGAGGCAGGTATCAGGAGAAAACTTAAAATCTACCATTTTACTATTTCGCTCTAATAATTCAATCACTAATTTTGATCCAGCAGTTTATCTGTAAAAATGAACTTCCTTTCCTTCTTCTTCTTCCCAAACTTACAAAATGTTGTGTAAACAGATGTTGACATTAGAAAATGTTAACATTGAAACGTAGGACATTCACTGGGTGTAGCCCAAGGAATTTCAAGGAAATGAATATGCCTATGAGTTGCATGAGTTTAAGTACCGTATCTTCCTTTGTGTAAATTTTCAAAACAGTCGGTTCAGTAATTTAATTGTTTACTTTTCACAACAAACATACAGAAACCACGTCTACTTTATAATATTATAGATTATGATGAATAGGATATTGTCAGGGTGGCACATTGTTCATCATGGCTATGCTAACACCCAGTATGCACTAACTAGGCTGTAGCATTTTCTCTCAGAGCTGTCCAACCTTGGGGGTTTGATGCAAATCTTTAGTTACCAACTGTCAAGATTTCAAACTCTTTGCCTCAAGTTCTGCGATTTAGTCCACAGGTCTATCCAGGCCCCTCTTTTTATTCTTAGTAATCTTGAATACAAAATAACCTAAATGAAAATATAGGCTAACACTCAAATATGTAAGCTTGTTATAAACTTTGAGATGAGCAAAAATTTTGTTAACAATTTGTCAAGAAACGTCAGGTGTTCTAGCATGCAGGTCCTTTATAATCAACTATCAGCCTAGTTTATTTCAGTTTTTAACAGCTTATTTACATAAGAAAACTTCCAAAAACATTTGTACAAGTTCATTTATACAGTGTGTGATGTGTATCTGTTTACTGTATAATTTCATAAGATCAGCTGATATTTTTAGTTGTTTTGTAAACATTGGTATTTCAGTATTAAACTTTTTTTTGAATTAATTTATTTGTGAATACGCAAAAGTGTGTATTTGTGTTTTAAAGAAGAACACAGAAAATATTTAAATATTGAATATTTTATGTACTTCATTCTTTATTCTTAAAAAGGTTACCAATAAAAATAAGTATTACTCTTTGGCATTTTGAATCAATCAATAAAGTATTTTAATAAATTGTCATAGTTTGAAATAATCTTCACAGGTTTCCGAAGCTCACTGAAAAGTTTTTTGACAAGCGTCCATGGCCTGATGAGGAAGAAGTCGCACACATTGTGGACAATGATGAGGTAGGCTACATTTAAAAACGGTCTATTTACATCGTTGGAATAAATTAAGGTGTCGTATCTTTCAATCAAGTGCTTACACTTTAAGTTTATTTGTTTAAAGTCAATTAACTGAGTAAAATGAAAATGATACAATTTTTACAGTGGTGTGACTGAAATATTTTTTCTTAATTCACTTCTTATATTGCAGTATTCAACTTGATTTCAGATTTTTTTGATCCTGTACAAAGAGTTGTATTATCGTCATATATATGCCCGTGTTCCTGGCGGCCCTACACTTGAACAGAGATTTGGCTCCTTCTACAATTATTGTGATCTATTGAACTACATCCTGAGTAAGTTTTAAATTACTCTTGAAGTACTCACCTCTTCATTTTGTACGTTAAACTTATTTGTATTTATTTAGTTTTTCATTAAACAATAAAGAAAAAAAACTTCTTGTTGGGACTTTGATAAAACCGAAGCAAAACCAAACTAAACTTGTAAAGGTAACAGTTGTTTCTGAATTTTCATCAGGTCAATAAAGAAAACTGGTCAACGTGGTCATAATTTTAAAAGGCTTATCAAATAGTTGAATACCACAATCTACACTTTAAAAGCTTTGTTTAAATGAATGCCCTGCTAAATGAACTGTGATCTCAGGCGCCAAGGAGCCGGTACCGCTGGAGTTGCCTGACCAGTGGCTGTGGGAGTTGGTGGACGAGTTTGTCTATCAGTTCCAGTCGTTCTCACAGTATCGCGCTCGCCTCATGAGCAACCAGGACAAGGAGACGGAATTGGACTACATCAAAAAGAACAATGAAGTTTGGAACGTGCTCAGCGTACTCAACGTGCTGCACTCTCTTGTCGACAAGTCCAACATCAAGCGTCAACTTGAGGTAAATACAGAATACAAGTATATTCTGGGGACAGCTATTTTTTCAGGAAGGAAAGAAAGTTTGAAATAAACATACAGTAAAACCTCACCAACTCAACAGTCAACAGCTGACAAAATGCCTTCATCTTAAAGAAAACTTCTTGGAAAAGTTAAACACTTTTCAAAGTCGCGGAACAACTGAAACTAACTGAGGTGGGAGTCGATGTGCTCCACACATAGCTTTAGTCTTAGCTTTTAGACTGTTTCAAGAACAAAGACCTTGGCATTGTTGGGGTGGGGTAGCTCACTATTGTTTACTTTTTTGAAGAACGTTGCTTCATTGAAAGAAAAACAATCTAATTAATTAATTTTAATTAAGTTTTTTTCAAAACACGTAGTTTTAATTGTTGAATACTTGACATTTCTTTAATGGATATTGACTCAGTGTGGAACAAGTAAGTATTGTATTGTAATACATTTATACATGAAACTTGAGTCTGTTGTGTACTAATTAATTAAAACTCATGATAAATTACAATGTTTTGGATAACTCCACAATTCTATAACTTAACAACCTCTGGATCCACAAAGTGTGTGAGTTGGGGTTTTGCAGTAGTTAATATGAATAAAATTTGAATTTATGGCTAATTTTATTTAGAAGAATAAAACAAAACATGGTAAAATATAATGTTTTTGTAATAGAGTATTATAAAAAGATAAAATATCAAATCAATGTTAGAAAATTTAGAAAGAAAATCAGAGAGACTGATAGAGCGTTATCAGTTTGCATTTCAGGCAATACTTTTAGATTCAATTTGTAATTTAGGAGTTTTTTAATATAGATAGATCGAACTCAAGTTTTAGAGGCTACATTCTTTTAAAAAAAATAAAAAGGTTTGGATGCCATCACATCACTGGCCAGACTGTTGAGAGTATTGAGTTTGGCGCAGGTCTATGTAAGTGGTGGAGACCCAGACAGTGTGGCCGGTGAGTTCGGCCGTCACTCGCTCTACAAGATGTTGGGCTACTTCAGTCTCGTAGGCCTGCTGCGCTTGCACTCTCTGCTGGGAGACTACTACCAGGCTATCAAGGTCTTGGAGAACATTGAACTGCACAAGAAGGTACTGTAGACATTTTAAAACAATTTTTGATATAATTTTATACAAATCCATTCTAATGGATTATACAGTTAGATGTAGTTACTCCATTTTCCACTTTGTTGTTCTCTAGAAACTAAAATAGCTAACATGAATCGACCTAATACCAGGTCGATATATTATATATAAAAAATATATAGGTAATACCAGCAGGTGAGCAATCACGGTTTTCACTATGATTGAAAAACCAAAGGAAATCCCATCAATATTATTTTGAAACACGAGCTTCATATTGGTACGAATATTTTGTTGCGTCTAAAGGAGAAGCGGTTCCCTGATCACATAAGCTGCTATACGTGGATACGATAATAAGCTGCGAATGCACAATAATTTTGAGACGGCTGGTTGTCTGATTTTCACGAAAAAGTCCTGGTGACTGAGGCTGTGCAATGAAATGTATTAATACAGTAAAAATTACTTCAAAGTTTTACATCTCGATCGAGAAGATCTGTATTTGATAATATTGCGTGGACGTGTGATGAATCAGCAGTTTTGGAAGAAATGTTATTCCCAAGGGGTCTCAGGTTAATTTCAACGTAATATCGGGTATTTTGTACAACCTGATGCCTTTCGAGTAGTAGGTACCCGTCCGACCCAACATATAATAAAAGCCCGCCTATATGAAAACCGAGACGTGCTGAGCCCGTCCAACCACTCGGGTTCACGCAATTACCAAAATTTTCCGGTATCCGCAGACTATTCCCATAACCTTCAAGACATAACACCATATTTCCATATTAGGCTTTAAAATATTTAGCGATTTGTATTAGAACTAACATTATGTAAAAGTCCTTATTTTAAAGAGGGTTTAGGTGATAAAAAAACTAATTGTAACAAATAACAAATGTAATTTGATTACAGAGTCAATACTCCCATGTGCCAGCATGTCAGATTTCTACTTCTTACTATGTCGGATTTGCCTACATGATGATGAGACGATACGCTGACGCCATCAGAACTTTCAGCTCCATATTGCTGTACATCCAGAGAACAAAACAGCTCTTCCAAACTAGAACTTATCAGAATGATCAGGTTCGTACAAAGAGAGCCTTTCTTCATTGAGATGATAATGGCCATTTAAAATGGTAACAGTAATGTTATTTATTTTATAAAAATATTGATTTGCCAAAGAATTAAAAAACCTTTTTTTGACATTTAAAAGCCAATAACTTTTTAACAATCAGTTCTACAGACATACGGGTAGTCTCATATTATTTAACACCTGAATACATAAACCATGAAGTTTTAATTAACATTGTTAGAGAGGATTTTAAGAAATTTCTATTTGTCACATTTTTAAAGGGTTTTAGAAGTAAACTGCCCTTAAAAAAATAAAAAATTCAAAAAAATTAAAAATGTTCTACAGATATGTTTAAAGAGCACCAATGTATCAAATTTCATAAAAATCGGACAATCAGTCCGAACCATTTTGAATTTCAGTCGAAATGGTTTGTGGCCATGGGGTTTGTGTACAGATGGACAGACATACATCAGTCCAAAAACCAGGGATTTTTTGGATTCAGAAAGTCTCAAAACAGAAATATCCACACTCAACTCAAATTCGAAAATTTTGATGAAAACAATACTGTCTCAATATACCATGTATAAGGGGAGGAAGTAAAAATCACCATACATAGTTTAGATTGTTTGGTATTTTTGTTTCACCAGATTTACTTCAACAAATACATATTTTTTTATTCTGTATTCAATTTCAAATAAAATGATATATTGGAACTGTGGTAATTTGATTTTGTAATGACTCAATAAAATTAGAAAGCTTTTGAACTTTTTTTACAACATTTTGAACAAAATTATAATATAATTTTATATTGTATTACTATTGTTTACTTATTAATGTGTTGTCATATTATGATGACATGGCGGAGTTAGAGGTTACACGTTGGGGGGCACGGGAGGTTATTTCCTAGTTTTCGTCATAAGATAGCCTAAAAATAGAGAAAAACTAACATTTACTTAAAATTAATATAAAATCACATAGTAAAAACTCGTCAAAATATCTGTGTCAACTGTAAAATAAAAAATCATAACTGTTGAGATTGGAAATAAAATATTTTTAAACTCTTAAGAGGACTGGGGGGTCATTGTCTCCCATTCCCAAGGGGGGAACTCCACCCATGGCCCATGCATTTTACCTATTTTTATAATTTTCTACATTTTTTAAAAAGAAGTCTGAAAAACTCTTAAAAAGGCATTCAGATAAAAATTATCAGCGGTTATAGGGTTGAATATCAAAGATTAAATTTATCAATACACTTATATTTACCTGAAAATTGGCGACCTTACTAGGTCATGTCGATTTTATAAAGAAATAATAATTTCATATATGATAGGAAAATAAATATAAGATTCACCTACCTCAGCTTATGAAAAGGTTACCACTTATTAGACAAAAAATCAATTTGTCTTATTACCTACACCAGAAGAAGTTTTGAGAAAAATCAAAATATGGTGTTTCAAATAACTTGTTTTTCTGTGACCTACCTAATTATTTTCTCTGATATTCTAGCGGTATTGTATGTCTCTTGTTTCTAAAAATTCTAAAACCTGGCCATGAGTCTTTGCTAAAATAATTTTAGTTATTTGGGTTAGAACTTTATTCCTACTCGATACACCAGATTGTTATGTAAATTTTTATTTAGTTGTTTCAATGAAATTCAGATTTGTTTTCTGTAAAATCAATGATATATTTATTGAAATTTTAATAAAATATTAAGTTTAGGTAATTTGTTTTTAAATTTTTTATAAAATTATTTTTTTATTTTAATTATTACTTTTTTTTAAAATCCTAAACATGGGTTGAGTTAGAGTGTTTTTGTTTTTGTTAATTATTTCCTATAAAAAGCCAAAATAAGAGAAAAACAGAAAAAAAAATAAATCAGAAGAAAAAAAACCGCTGAAAATGGAAAAAAAAAAACAGAGAGAAAAAATTAAATTTTTACATGTATATTAAATTAAAAAACCATGGCCATGCATTTTTTTTTTTTTTACATTAAAAGATACATATAATTTTTAATAAAAAATAAATAAACAATAAGGGTTTTCTTTTAAATATAAAGAGGGAAAACACTTATATTTACCTAATTTTGTTTGAGATTTTTCAAAGAAATATGAAAAAATCCTGTTTTATTTAAAAATAAAAAAAGATATCACTTATACGATTAGTTGAAAGATTACGAACAAACAGAACGAAACAATGAGTACCATCTGCTGAAATTATGGTTGATATCATTGTGTTTTTGTTTTTGGTGCGTCTTCCTGTGCTGCCACCAGTTTAGTCGAGAAACAACCTGAATTCCCGAGAATGTGTATATGAGTTGTTTTTTTTGTTGATTGAAGTTGATTTTTTTTTGGTGTAGTTGTTGTTTGTTAAAGTTTTATCAACAATGTTTAAATGAATATAAGAAAATTTAAATTAAGAATTTTGAAATTTGTAAAATAGTTTGTATCTGTTTTTAATTTTATGAAAATTTTGTTTGTTCAGATTATCAAATCTGATTGTTTTTTATATTAGTTTTGTTGTGTAAGGTTTATAGAAATGAACAAGATTACCACAAAGATGTTACAAGAAACATTTGTTTATGTGCGAATTGGAAACCTGTTTTTTTGGTGTTTTGATTGGAGGTGTTTTGTTAAAACAATGTCCTTGTTTTATTTTATAATGTTAAAATTTTTTATGATCTGTTGCTTTGTTTTTTTTAATTTGTATTCAGTTTTTTTTATTTTCTTTATTTCAATGTAATAACAAACAATAAAGAAATTTCATTAATTTATAAAATACAAAGAATTTATTTTTTTTGATAAAGTAAGAAGTAAGATGTGGTGTTGAACGGGTTTTTGGATTATGTTCACTTGATTTATGAAATAATTTTTTGTCATTTTGGTTATTTTTCAACTTTAATTTTTAAGATCAGTTGGCACAAATTTTTTAAGTTTTTTTATTTTTGATGGAAACTTAATCACCTGTTTTGCCGCTTGGTAAACTTTCAGAAGCCTGTCTTCATTATAAACACAATTTTTATGTTTTTTTTTGTTGAAAATTTAAAGAATTTTTAAAAATGGTTGTTTTATTGGTGTTTGTTTACCTTCAAACTTCAGTTTTTTACAATGTTTTTTAAAACAATAATGATTAAATTTGTGAAGTTTGAAATTATAATGTTGAATTGAATAATTTCAAGGATTAATGTTTGTGTTTTGAGATTATTTTCAACAATATTAAACTTTTGTCCATCTCACATATTCAATGATCATTGATTTAATTAATTAATATATTGACGAAAAACGTTTTTGAATATACAAATTTTTAAGAAGGATAAAAAATGTGTCAAATTGTTTTGTAGAAATATAATTAATTAAAAAAATCTTACTTATTCGGGAAAAGGTTAGGTGTCCTTTCTTAATCTTAACATATATAGAAAGTCTACTGTTAAAAATTTTCTGAATTTTTTGAAAGGAACTATTCCAGATTGCTTTGATATTTTGTAGGGTATCAATGAAACACTTTTAGCCAGTACCATTTCAGAAAATTTTATCAAAATGCCGATATGTTATTCTATGAGTGTGGAAACACTGGAAACCGGTACATTTAACTTGCCAGTGCATTACTCCTGAGCTACCACGATAGCTTTTTAATTTTGATAATTTTTAAGATAGTTACATTGTTCTTGTTCCTTAACATGTGGTGTTCAGTAAAAATTTGTACGGTATTATATTGTTGATATAAAATTTTTTATATTCTGTACATTTGTCATGTTTTCCAGTTATTTGAAACTCTACACAACTTTACCGTTGTCAAAGCTGGCTTCATTCATGTCTGGACAAGATCGCATTGCGTGGAGATATGGATAAGACCATACAAGAACTTCGTGTTTCATTTGATGTGTTTCAAACACAAGATGAAGAATGTAGTATGGACCAAAGGAACCTCTGGCGGAAGGGACATTCCAGTCGGGGTCAGAATTGGACTTCTACATTGACAATGACATGATCCACATTGCGGACACCAAGGTGGCCCCGCCTTATGGTGATTTTTTCATCAGAAAAATACACAAGTTTGATGAACTAAATCGCAAGCTCCAGTCCATCAAAATCCAGTGATATGGGAAGTTTGAATTATTAAAGATGTGCTGATGATACTAGTTTTTCATTGTGTTTAATCAAAACTGTGTTTCACCATCATAAGAGAGTGTGCAAAAAGCCAACTTTGCTGACGCGCCTAGGGACTTGTCTCCACCTCTTTATGTAATGTAACCTGTCTTTCTGGGGGATAAATGGTTTGGAGGTTTTCCTAAGTAATATCCACATATACTATCCAAATTACTATTTATGAATCAGTATAAGCTCTCTTTGGAATTATTCTGGGTGACTTCCAAGAGAGAAACTATTCAAATCTAAAGATAAACCAATTTAAAACAACAACTTGTTGATTGTTCTATAATTGCCTTCTACCATAATTGATTTTTGTGTATGTTTTAGTAAAATTTCATATTCGGGAATTAGGTATTACCGTAGGCAGCGTGGGAGTTAATTAACTCTTAATTAAGAGTAATGCACGGGACCATGTTACTTATTCATTTTGGGGTGCCTAGATGCTCAAAACTAGCTCTGCCGAAATTTATTCATATATACGACTGTGTGTATTTATTAAGACAATAATGTATAAAAGGTCCAATCATGTCATCATGAAATTTGGTAGGTACATTTCATTCTAGATCTTTTTAGTTGAGTTCGAAAATTGAGCATACAATGAGGGATACTTTTAAGTAATTTTTTCTCTAAAATTGTTTTTGATATATTGACAAAATTTAATAAAAAATCCATTATTTTATTATGTTATTCTTATGAGGGGAAAATAATATGATGTGTTCTTTCATAACAAATGTTTTGAGCATAAAGCTGTTTGTTGGATTATTCAAGTAGTTTCATACTTCCTTTCCTAAAATGTTAACTAAATTTTCTTGTTGGGTGGCATCGGAACTACGTTGGTGTCTGTAAACAGAACTCAGGTGCAACAGAAAGTAAGCATTCAGAAAAAATGATCAGTAAGGAATATATTTTTGCATGATCCAAGGCTAACTCATATATAATATTGAGGTCTTGAGGGAGAAGCTATGTTCTGTGATTCCCTACAATGGCATCCCACAGAGAAACAATGGGGGGGATCCAGAATAATTGAATCATCAATCACCCGATAAAATTCCACAAAATGTGGCATCATCAACTTTCCTTTTTGGACAATATCATAAAGGAAATAGATCTATTGCCATCGTCTTCATTTCAAGATGTGTTGACCTAAGACCAAGTTCTTTTGTTTTGAGATCCCAAGACAGTAAAAACACCGGTTGTTCGATGTCGTATGTGTGTAATCAGGGTATATTTTTTAAATAAAAATCTTTTTGAACTCAGTCCCTCATCTGTAGATCGTAAACAGTTGGGAATGTCAGGAATTACTAAAGTATAAAAAAGTTAAAATTATACTTACTTACTATGTGAAACCACCATGAAATATAGTGTGTTCCATAAGAAAATATTGAAGATTACCACAGTATTGGAAAATGTACAATTGTGACTAAGCTACAAAATACATCTATAACCGTAGTAGCAGATACAAACCTGCTTACTCAGCAAATTTCTTTTTTTTTAATTATTTGAAATGTTAGAAACTAAGCTTGATCGTAAGGTAAGGCACTTTCCAAATTTTTTCACAGTAAAAAAATTAAATCATAGAATAAATAAGGAAGTTCTATCAATTTGCTTAACATTGAAAAAGGTAACATGATGAATTATTGAGAAAGTAAAAGAATGCTATACAGTTACATAAAAAATGTTGGCTAATTTGCCTAACTTTGTATAAAAATGATGCATCTTGCATGATTTTACAGAAAAAATGATTCCATTGCAAACCCCTTTTAAATGGCTATTCTCGTCCTCCGCCACAGGGACCTTATCATGCAATTAATTATTCTATACTTTATGTATATGTTTTTTAACTGTCGTCTGCATATTCACACAAACTTTTCCGTCCTAACAAATTATTTTCATTACATATAATATTAGTCTGTTTTTTATTCACACTATCATTAGTTTTAATTAGTTATTTTTATGCCCTTTATTTTCAAAAAGTGGTTTACTAATTTTGTTTTTATTTATTATATTACAAACCTTATATGCAAAACCTTTATTCAAAGACAGGACACATTGTATGTCATAATAGATATAATATATAGAAACTATGTCCATATTCAATCAACATCTGTCACCCACTACACTATTACCATGTATGATATAAGAACTGTACAGGCGTTCATTAAAGTTGGGGGCAAACTTCGGGGAGTGATAGTACTCATCAAAATAAACAATAAATGACCTATAAACATACATTGAAAAGTCCTTTCTTTTAGCTAGACACTATTTCACAGTTTCACAAAAATCGTTATATCCCAAGAACTATTCAAGCTACAGAAACCAAACTTTGCACACATCATGTTTAAAGAAAAATATTCTCAAAGTATCATTTACTTTTGCTTTTTATATTTCCAAAATGGTGGCTGTTGAAAATCTTTTCATTTAAAGATTATAAAACAAACAAAACAAAATTAACTTTATAAATTTTGTACAAGATACATAGAAGATTGTAATTTTAATTTCTTATCTGTCGAGCGAAATATATCCGTGGATAAGTGAGAAAATGCACTTTAAATGTTAGATACACAGCCCATGTACCACCATCGCAGCCGTAGCGAAAAAGCGGCGGCGGATCAGCTGGCACAACACTTTACTATCCGTTCATTAATATTATTACCATTTGAAATGGTGACCTACTCAGGTAGGTATGTTAAACCATGTATGAATAAGAAATGACTAAGATGATTGTGGCGCGATCTTGTCTTGTTACTGACTAAATCCGACATGTTACGTAGACAGAACTGTTAATTAATAGCCTAACAGTCAATTTCATATCTAAGGGACCCACAGTTTAACGTGGAGTCCAAACCACTGCCTCTAAATTGCAAACTGGTCTAAGTATGAGGACGATATTTGCGGATTAGCATAGTATTCAAAAGTGCGGACTAACATCCTCATTATTGAATTCACTGCACAGTTCTCGTTCAGATTAACATCCGCATTAGAGCTCTACATATACCAACCATCGCTCACAACTATGCACAATTCGTGACCTTGAATAAGCAGCTGGATTACATGACGATACCACCGTCCCAGTAAATTTTCATCTCTGATCTAAACCTATTTCCAAGGATTGGTCCAAAAGTATGAAGCACTGTGGGACACTATATTTTACTTTTCTACCTAGTAGTAGCAGTACCCGAAATTCCATTCGAGCTAATTCCTCAACCACAGTTTTGTTGAGTAACTAGTCTTGCCTTAACTCTTTGTTTCTGACTCCAGTTACTGAGTGATAAGTAGTTGATTCTGTTAGAGAACTAAAAAACTCAAAATCTTCTGTGTCTGATCGAATAGGTACTTTCTAGAGGGTGTCTTCTATGACGTTCAGGAGTATTATCGGGCAAATTCTGATGTATACTCACAATGTAAATAGATAATAAGAAGATAGTTTGTTTAACTTTAAAGACTTACCGGTATGTATATATAATTTACTTGACACTATTTCATGCAAATTTATTTATCTATGAAATAAAGAAGTTTGAGTGGAGAGAACTGGCCATTTTTGTAGACGAAGTGATTTCGTCCCGTTAAATATTATAATATTATATTTACTGAGACGGAATCAAAACCATAATGATCAAGTTTACCCCTTAGAATGCAATGTTTAACAGTATCTAAAGCTTTAGACACACCAAAATAGCTGAAGCTAAACAGGTTGAACTTTTCGAGATCGTTAATCACATTATTTACTAAACTTAAGATTGCATTTCTACTCTAATCTTATTGGTATTTCTACATGGCCTAAAACAAAACTGTTTGTCAGTAAAAATTTAGGAATACGTTTATAAACATAGAAGGACAGGGTTAATATCACGTTTTTTTTTTAGTTGGATTGTCTACGTTCATGGTGGATTTTTTCCACCACGGTCTACATGTATATAATTTTCTATTTTACAATAAAGAATCCTCAGGACGGAAAATCCATACATCGAAGAAAGTCTTTTAGCTATAAATAATTATAACAGTGAGTATATTAGTCCATCTTGGTAATGAGCACTTATATTTAAACAAGATTTTATTTTTAAGGCATTTGGTTTATTAAACTTTGTGTTAATTTCCCTTTCTGCGGTAATACTGGTAGAAGAAAGAAAAGAAGAGTAATAGTGATAAAAAAAACATAACATTGAACAAATCAAGTCAAGTAGTCAACCAACTTTCAGGTGTATGTTATCGTTTTCTTAACCTTTCAAGTTACCTACTCAGTTTGTTTTTATTTAACTGGTTATTGCATGTAGAGCTTTATAATAAGTTTCCCAGTTTGTGCATTGAGTAGAAATTCCTTATAAGTGTGTGTCATAATTTAAATTTGAAATTTAGCTGGTCCCCAACGCAAATTAATGTGTCAATGTAATGAAGCGCGAGATTCAATAATTTAAAACAAAGTATTTGAAAGTTTAAAACTCACTGGTCAATTAATTCATTTGACGATACAAAATAGTATTTACTTTGATGGAGTCAATTGTTTGATGAATAAGGTGAGAAAAATTCAAATCGTTTCTTGTTGAACTGTTTATTAGAGATACTGTTAATATTATTTACTAAGATATTATTTGTGTTCACTGTTTATCTCTTTTAATTTCATTTTATGCATAGCCTATTAATAAATACCCACCTAGTGGTCGTCATTGTATCACAAATAAGAATAATAAGGTATTAATAACAGGAATATACATCACAATGCTAAAAAAGTTTTTATTTTATCATGAAAAAATATTTTGTAATAAAAATTTATGTTTTAAATAAAAACTAAGTATGATTATAGCTAGGTGGTTAAACTAATGCTTAAGGCTACAATTCGACTCTAAGTACAACACTTAGCATATCATACAACTCACAATTTAACTTCTTTCATTAAGTTAATTAATTGTGACGTGTATGATATGCTAAGTATTGTATCCAGGGGGTCTGTGGATCCCCAATCCCGAGAAAATTTTTAAAATACTGATGCCTAAAACCGTATTTTCAAGGTTTTTTTAAAAAAGAAAACAACTTACTTTTCCCCATAACAGATTTTAATTAGTAAGCTTATATGTTTTTAATGACAAATAAAATATTTGAGGAACACTATAGTAAATTGGGACTCTGGATTTTGGAATTTGGATGTTCAATGTCTCCTAATTTTGTTGAACAATGTTTTAATTATTTTGTTGTCTTTTTTTGTAACTATAGTTAAATAAATACAGTACTTTTCATAAGTTCACTTTCATTTTACATGGCTATTACATTCGAATAGGCCTAGTATTAAATTAAACTAATATCAGTTCTTTGATTATTTAAATTACCCCCCTGCAAACTTTCTGTAACAGATAGTAAATTAATCTTTGTTTTAAAAGCTCATATTACATCATGGTTCGTCTATTTGTATTTTGCTCTAGAGAATTCTGCACACCAATGGGAAAGAAACAATTACAATTTTAAGTAAAATCCAAAAGAAAACTCGGCCTTCTTGATTTTAAAGAATGATGCAGGCGCTAAGCGATTTTGTAACTAGGCGACACCTTTGTTGCCTAGTTACCATGTTATTCCCTGGTTACTCCAAAATGTTTATTTTATGTTAATTAAGGGAAAGTCATTAAGTCTTGCAGTAGAAATATTTGAGGAGCCATTTAAGTGATTTGAAGTGTGAGATAAAAAAGCTATGCCTGGAGATACGGTGAATATATACATATATACCAAATTTCATCTAAAACGATCAACGGGGTAGGCTGTGTCTCTGAACACATCCAGGCACAAACACACATACACAGACATACGAACGGACAGACATCAGGTCGAAACCCACTTTTTTGGATTTAGGGGAAAAAGCAAAGTACAATGCAATGTATGGGTGTGGTCGGTGTATTACGAAAGGACCGTCTTGTTGGGACTAAGGCTTATGTGTTCCTTAGACTGGACTTTTAATTAATAGGCCAACAGCCAATTTCATTTAAGGGACCTATAGCTTAAAGTAAGTGGCTTAATCCAAGCCACTTTTGCCTCTAAGTTACAAACTGTTTTGGTAAAATACATCTGAAAATTACTATCCATATTGCACTTTTTTGCCAATTTTCATATCAACTAGATTCATACCGTATCTAATATTCTCTAGTTGCCTTGTAATATAGGCTATATGAGAACAAAGGGATATAAAATATTTATAGCACCAATAATGGAAATCTCATTCCATACCAAAACTATCTAAACTAAGATTTAATTTTGGACAGTTAAATATGGCCTGTGACTTGTTGCTAACCGTAATATAATGGTCTCTGGTTCATAGGCATGACCAGCCGGAAAATATTGTTAGAGCCTGAACTAACAAAACTAAGTGAAGAAGAAAGAAAAAAGATTTTAGCAGTTGTCAATAAAGATGAGATTGTTCGTGTGCATCACGAGCTACATATTATGTAAGTAATCCTGGTTTTAACAATGTTATGTTGGTGTTGGTTACCTTGGTAGGCCTACTTCTTGGTTATTCCATTTTTTATTTTTCTTATGAAGCCTGTCCGGACATTTCCAAAAACACACCTCCTTCTGCTAAACCCATTGGGAACGGCTCCGCCTGGAGGCTACTCAAAATCTTGAAGTTATTTCGGTGAACACAGTCTGTTCCAAAATGATGTAGGATGAGGGCAACTTTGATTGTTTGTCACAATTCATCCAAGGTCCAACGTTGCTGTTGGCCCGCCAATCGATGATCAGGGTGTGCCGCAACTTCGTTATCCGCTGCTGTCACTTCAACAAAATTCTAGATTTAAAAATCGAGGTCGTAATGAGCTGTTAAGCCATTTGGGCTGATGTGAACAAGTAAACAAAACCCAAAAATTATTCCAGCGTTTATGAGGAAAAGAACTTTTACGAACATTGAATAAAGGAGTTTTATTATTTTGGTGTAAAAAATGTTAGCCGTTTTTGTATGCAATAAATACAGACGCTCTCTCCAGCATCGTTAAAAATAATGTGTGGCTCCTGATCACCAAGAGTCCTGATCACATCATCACTGATCACATTACTAGGGATATGCCATCACTAAAAACCTTGTAGGATAACCTCTTTATGTTAGGTAGTCGGTTTTAGATTTTGGTGAAATCTGGCCTTTAAAACTGGTACAATAAACTCAACTGAGTATCAATCTCCGAAAACTAAGAGAGCTGTCAAGTAGAAGCTGGTGCCTTCGTAAGTGGTGGGAGTTACATTTTGATATCTCTTCTATGAAGCGGGTGGATATTCCGAGGACCGGGTAAACCGAGGCGGGTTATGATGGGTCTACTGTAATTTAATTTTTAAGGTTGGCAATAGCAGTGATTTGTGCATCAACTCCATATGTTTTTGTACTAATCCTAGCTTTTTCTCATTATTCAACCTCCTGCTCATTCAGTTCAGAGTTGTTCATCAATACTAATTTGTATTAATAATAAAATAATAATAATAATGATTCTTTATTCATAAAAAAGTATATAATACAGTAAATTGCAGTAGTAATCTTATAAAATTCACATTTCAATAAACCACTCAACGGATAAACAAATACATATACCAACTATACTTAAACAACAAAATAAACTACTGGCGATTATTTAGACATAAACATTTATGATAAGATGATAAGATTATGATATCATGATATTATTATGATATGATAATGATATATTATGATGAGATTATGATTATGATAAGATTTATGATAAGGGTAAACTGGGTTGCCCCGAGGCTATGCCCGATTAGGGTCCCTTTTAGATTGGGGTACCTTTAATTTTAGATACATATGTTGGAGAATCAGGAGAATGCTAGCCGGGTGGCTTCCCTGGTTTGGGTGGTTGGGTAGCATCAACAGCCACCACGGCTTGGTTCTAGATACGATCCTAGTACCATCTGTGGCGATTAAAGGCAAAAGCTCCTTTTCCGTTCTATTGGTACCTATTTAAGGGCATGGCAGAATAGGCCTCTGGCCTCTTCAGAAATCCACAATGGACTAGGGTTAGTAAGCTACCGCAACAACAGCTATAAGGCATGGGAGGTACTTTTTCTATTTAGTTCATCACACTGCTGTTAGGAGTACACTGGCCACCACTATCGCCAAATCGGTAATACAATGCACAGCGCTTACTGCAGGGTCACCACATTAATCCAGCCAACCTACCTAAGCGGACCCAATTGAACTGGTGGTTAACGAGTTATAGGGCTAAGTTCTATGTTACTTCAAAGATTTTTTTCAAGACTTCATACCTAACAAATTGTTCTTCTATCTCTTCTTACAAATCTGCAACTCAAAAACTATGTGGTTGCAAATAATGTGAAAGAATACTATTAATTAATATATTATATATTAGTTGGCTATATTATACAGAATGTCACAAAAATGTATGATGGACAATATGGGACCTGATTCTACATACAAAAATAAGTCTAAAATACAGAGTAACATTTTTTTATTTCTTGATTAGTTTACCTGTAATCCCCCATTTTATTTTTTGTGAAAATATTTATTATTTCAAAAACCCTTTGAGATATTTTTACAACACTTAGCAAAAGTATTTAGCACAAAAGTAAGTAACATCGGTAAAAAATTTTTAATTTTTCCAATTTCAAAATGACGGCATTTTTAATTTCACAAGAACCGTTGCTTTAATCTTTTTTTCTTTTGCAAGAAAGAAAATTTTTAGTATTCAATATAAAAGGTCAAACAAAACATGAATTAATCAGTTTGTAAATAAAGAAGCTGAGTTAATTTTAGTAATTTAAACTGTAATTGATTAATTGCATTATGACATTAAATTTAAAAATTGGAAATAAAAATAATAATAGTAAGTAGTAAAAATAATAGCTGTACATTTAATAAATAAATGTGTAACTAAACTTAATGGGTTTTCAAGGCTAGGAAAGTGTACATGTCTCGTTTATATCTTGTATTTTATAAAGAGAGCGTTTTCTAGAGGCATTTTAAAACATTTTTATAGGGGCGGTCCAAAATGGTTTGTTGGTTGAACTTTTTTTTTTAGATGGTCTAAATTATTGTGGTAGCGAATTTTGTGGCCCCTTTGGCAGCCTCCTATATTAATACTGTATGTTCAAAAGTAGAACATATGATTGAAAGGGGAATGGAGTCCCTTAGGGCTAAATTTTCTGGCCTTGGTTTGTTTTTTGTTTGGGGTGTCTTCCTCAGAAAAGTAATTCAATATAATGCAGACAAAACTAGTGTTTTTGTGAAGGACATTTTACAAAATTATTAATATTATCTGATCTTGAATTGACAAGTATTAAACAATAATCTTTTCTTGAATTCCAAACAACCAATATATTACATCTTATTCTACCACACAAAACAAAATTATTTCTAGCCTGCTAATTTAAGTTCATCATTAACTATTACCTAATATTATATTCATATTTCTGGAGGCTAGAAAAAAATGTTTCTGCAGATTTATGTGTTAAATGCAAATATAAAAATTACTAAAAATATGTGATAAGCATAAGTGACATCTCCATATCACTGTATAAGCCAATCCCACTTATATTATTGCGTATTAGTGTAGGTAAAATGGATCAAAGGAAAATTTAAAAACGTTTTTTTATTATAAAAAAGGTTCTTTGTGAATAAATGTTTGATTCCATGACTTTTCACCCACACATAAAGGGGAGTGGACCTGCCTGTAACGTGATTTTGAAAACAATAAACACCAGGTGTGTGTGAGTGTATTATATGGGGAGGTCAGTTTGTGTAGGCACAGCCCACCATGTCCAAGCCCACCTCCTGTCTCCAGCCCACCTCAGTTCATATACTGCTGTCCTTCGATAATGACGCTCATTGTAAGTTACAAAAAACAATATTTATTTCACACTTTTATGAAATTAGTAATTTAAACATTAATAAATTACAATATCAATGTAAATACTACAAATGATTTTATTTTTATCAAGGCAATGACTTTTATTAATTTTACTTTCTCTCCCTTATACGATAGATAGTATATGGAAAAATGACTGGTGTTGTTTTCGTCAAAATTCTGAAATTTGAGTTAAGAGTGGATATATCCGTTTCGGGGTCCCCTGAATCTAAAAAGTGGGTTTCAACGTGTGTGTGTCTGAATGAGAACAGAGCCACAACCTTGAGAATACAGCCACAACCTACTCCATTGGTATGATTTAGATTAAATTTAGTATGTATAAATATGTTCATCGTATCTCCAGGCTTTTTTTGAATTTCTGATTTTTAAGTGTTCACCCTTAAAAAATGTGAAAATTTCTAATTCCTCAAAAATGGCACTAACGATTTTGATGGGAGTGATTAAAAATTAATTTGATTATCATGGACCCCCAAAAGACTGCTGGACTACAACTTGAGGAACTCTGCGCTTGGGTATTGGGTTCCAGGAGCATACTATTCTGGGCGTAGTGAGTTCTGCCAACGAACACTTTTCGAGATATGGCATTTTAACAAGGGGCAAAGAATTCCAGGGGTAGTGAATTCTGTGGTCCCTTTGGCAGCCTCCTACATTCTATGTGATCACAACACAAAAACTTGTAAGCTTAGGAGTCCTTTACTGAGTGAATATTAAACATTTTTCCATGACAATATTAAGGGAAGAAAAAATACATCTTTGGTCATTTGAAAGATAAATTACAGTGAATTAAAATGGCACAGTTGCTAAGTCCAGTTACGAAATGAAAAATCTTACAACGAACCATCCAGCCATTGCCAGAAATATACGTTTGGTGTTAGCTTCATCTATAAGACTAAGTCCAGATAATGTATTTTTAGGTCTAAGCTAAACATTTAATTCAAAACTCATTTATTCATTTTATATTCTCAGATAGATATGAAAGTATTATTGCATTAAAATTGTTTTTCCTGAGTGTGGGTTAACAGTGTTATCAATGCTTTGCACAACCATGGAGGAAGTACAGGTGATAAGAAACCAACTTTATCAGTCGTCCTACATTACCTCCAACTGGGACAGCTGGCTGGATGTGGCAGCTGATAGTGTAATAATTATTGTCACTGATAGCAGTGTCTGGTTATTTCGTCTGGTAATTTGATTCTATTAATTTCTAATATGTTTGTTTATTTGTATTTTACGGAATTACCAGAGAACCTGATGTAATGTACTATACTCTCTTTTTAATATTCAAATAAAATAACCCATGAATTTTCCATGACCTATTAAAAAAAAACAACTGATTTAGACTTTTTAAATTTTTTATGTCCTTGTGGATAAGAATGATCTTTGTGTCTACTTGTCATAATCTATGTTAACAGAGCTTTGCTTACAGCGTTTTTGATTTTTAGAATGTTAGTGAATTTCTCATACAGAAGAAGCTTTTTTAATTTTATTCAAAAGTTCAGTCCTGAGCTCAATCCTCTCCTATCATGCCGTTAACCATTGCATGTAATTATATATTTTGTAGATTTTTTTATGCTTAGTCGCTACCTGAATTTGGTTATGTAACAAAACTGCTTTTACAATGGTTTAAACCAATTTTGTCTTCATCAACATTACTCTTCCCTATATCAGTTGTCTTATCACTAAAAACAACTTCATTAACCTTTTTCCATTACTAAATGCTCTTACTCTATTTTTCTGATGTTTGTATTGAATTATATCCCAAAAAAGGAAATTTTGAATGATTATCGCTACTAAGAGTAGAAGGATGAGATGGTCTTGGAAAGTGGATCAAAGACGCCAAATCAGAGGTTTATATTAGATGTGTGTATGAACTCATGAAGCTATGAAGAAGGAGTAAATTAAACATCACTTTTGGACATCAGATTCTGAATTTGTTAGTGATGAGAAGCAGAACTTCCCAAATAATCCTAGCATGAAAGAATTATCTAAATAATACTCTTTAATACTTCATTTAGTTTGATTTATTTGCTTATGTTGATTTTCCTAGATCAGAAATCAGTTTGGTAGAGGTAACCAAATTGTAAGTTTGCCATGTGGGACTATAGAAGAATTAGTTATTGCCCAGAATCAGGAAATAGAAAGATTATCCTTTTTAGCAATTATTGGTTTTATGGATTTCCTTATTCGTCTTTCAGCATATTGTGTGTTTGTATCTATTACTCACCTCCGTCGTATCTTGTGTAAAAATATGAATGGGTAAAGGAGGTGTGCTTCAAGATACCTTTTAGCCTTTGAGTCTATGAAATACATGTGATCAGGATTAATTTCAATTTAGTGTGATATGGACCGCATAAAATATGATCTCATACTCAGAGCATCTGCTACTTGTGGTGCCTTTGTCCTTAGACAGGTGAATTTAGATAAAAGCGAGAGGTAGAGTTTACGAAAACAAATTAGTTGGTTTTGGTGGATTAATATTGTATATTTTATTCTTTATATAGTATTATAACTATACATAAAATGCAGAGAAAGATTTTACACACATCACCAGAATGAACAATCATAGATTAAGTGAAACAAAAGATGTTTCACATAATTTCTAATCCTTTAGGGGCATTTCGGTACAGAGAAACAGAAAAAAGACTTAAAAACCGTTAAACATAAAAAACAGGATCATAAAGACATCCATGTTCAAGAAATGTTCTTCTTTTGTGGATCTGTCAGACTGACAGGTTTCAACTGCACGACGCTCTCCATTTTTCTCTGTCCTGAGCATCTTCCTTCAGTTGCTGGAATCTCCTTCCTTTTCTTAATATCGTCCAGTATTCCAATCCTTATTCTCCCCCTTCCCCTTACTCCCTCAATCCATCCCTCCAAAATCCTTGTTTGCAGACAATTTCTTCGAAGTATGTGTCCCAACTAACATGCTTTTCTTCTCCTTACCGTTGTTATCAGTTTCCTTTTCTCCTTTATTTTATTTACTACATCTTCATTTCTCATTCTATCCGTCCACTTCACCTTCAGCATCCTTCTCCACAACCACATCTCTAAGCTCTCCAGGTATTTCTCCTCCCTTTTATGTGTAGGAAAGAAAATCCGGTAAACAATTAATAAGAAAATTTAGTTTATTTTTCTCAACCCAATTAAAGAGAGATGAATGGAAGTGCAAAGTAATAAAATAAAATATTTTTGGAAATTGAAGAAAAAATCTGTTTTTGTATTTTTATCACAATTCTTAAGGGAATACACAAAGTAATTTGCAATGTAATCAGCAAGTAGGTTTGCTGCCATGAGGAAGAAAAACATTTTTTTCGCCCAATTACAACTGGTGGGCCTGATGGTCGTTATCTCTGAGCTATGGGCTGTTTTTGTTACCGTCTTAAAAATGTATGATGAACCTTGAGGAACATAAATAGTAACTTAAAATCAGTTTGTATCAATAGGGAGCAAACCAAGGAAATTGCCGATAGACTGCAGTTCCTGGTGGTACCGTGCGGCGTACAAGGTGTGTGTGTGCGTAGCCTACTGTATATCAGCTGTAGTGACTGGTAATGGTGATTGTGATGAATCGGTAACACTGTGGAGAACAACAGCTTTATAGCTCCGTAAACTACCGCGTGGCGCGCTGAGGCTGCGTCCCGCGGCCACGGTCGCCCTTGGCTCGCGGCTCACGGCTATCACAGACTCACGCTCGTCGTCGTCGCTCTGTCGTGTCTTGTGGTAATCAAATGAAAAGTGTTCTACATAAAACCTGTCCTTACGAATCGCCTGACACCACTTGGTCGGAAGTTTAAGTTCATAAAATAATATCTAATATCCTTTGAAAATCATAATTAACGTTGCCGTAAAGTAAGTGAATAATTTCGAATCCAGCCGGAGTCTTGAAACTCATCTCTATATATAAAATTGAATGTATGTCCTTTATTATGCGTTGCCAAACTACTCATCCGATCGCCATGAAATTTTAGGAATGTGGCCTGTAAGGTTTTAGTGAAAAAATATTTTCGAAAAGCCCATAAGTTTTCATTTTATGTCGTTTTAAATTTCTAATTTTAACTTTAATTTTTAGCGGGAATAAGTATGTTTACACATGTTCTACTATCAAAACATTTGATTTTATACGCTTAAGCAACAGCTGTTGGTTTACTTTCCATTAGCAATATGCTTTACCATCCAATGCCATCTGTGAGCCATTCATTAATGTAAAACTATGAAGTAAATATGTGCTGTACAAACTGAGCACTAAGCTGTGACACAGAATATATAGCCTTTCACAATGAAGCCGTAATTCTATTCGACTTCAGAACAAGGCCTATCTTTAAGTTAACATGTATTTACTGTTAGGCGTTACGAAGTTCGCCGGGTCAGCTAGTTTTATTAATAAATGGCGAATAGCCTAATATTTACAAAAATATTTTTTCCTATTTTAGTCAGATGGAGGGTCGAAAACACAACCCTTAAATTCAAATGTTTTTTTAAATATTTCTATATCGGCTTTCATCATTTATAATCTTTACATATACACGACGCTTATATAGTATTTTTAGTTATGAAAATATAAATTCGTTGGTGGTCATACTAGACGTCTATTACCCACCGTTATTCCTATAGTCTCTCACCTTTGACTAGTGATTTTTCAACTGTGGTATAAAATGGAATTGAGAGTTGAAGAAGAGCCGTGAAATACACTGTAATCGCAATACTGTGTATTATTTTACTAAATGAAGTAAGATTGTATATCTCTTTGGAGGTTACCATCATGCAGTGGTGTAGTAAAGCCGGAGCGGTCCGGAGCGGCGCTCCGGCACAGATCGTGCAGCCGAAACTCAGATTTTTATACTTTTACTTTGCCTTTTTATAGAGAGTGGTAGGTAAGCGAGTCGCTCGCATCATTTCATTATCAACACGCAATATCGAGGCAATTTTAGGCGTTTTACATTAACCCTAACCTAACCCCAACAACATCGTAACACCAGAATCAGACACTAGGGCTTACTTGAAGACCATATATCTTTTTATAGTATCTAGTTTTTAATTCAAAAATATATTTATTTTTACAACAAACTTAGGCTGATTAAGAACTGTTGAGAATATTTGTATTTTCAGTTTCAGACTTCAACCATTTAAATCCTATTCATTTTAATCTCCGTCTAAGATATTTATTTCAACACACCCTCTTCCTACAGAACAGCCTGTAGATGAAGTTCGATGAAGTTACAAAATAAAATTTGAGGATTTTCCTCCGTATTATGTGGTGGGTAAAGTCATCTACAAATATTTTCTTCTTCCTTGACCTGCACTGGCCAGTTTGCGTTGAAAAAGAAAGCGAACCCTTTACTATATTTACTAAAAAGGGACCGTCTGCCTTGGACTCCAATACTTTGCATGAATACAACAGATATCCCAGGAGCATCACTAGTCACTTTAGCAAAATTAAACTTCGGTTTATGTAATTCTTTTTTAAATATTTAAATTCATTGTACACAATTCCACGCGTTTGACCACTCAATGACCTTCCTGAGGAACTTGCAGACTTTGACTACCCATTACCCCCCCCCCCCAAAGAGTAATGGCCTTCCTGGAAAAAACCGCTCCGGCACAGCTTATTTTAGCACTACACCACTGCATCATGTATGTGGAAGCTAAGATGTACAGTCGAACTGTATGTACCTATTGAAGTTTAGAGAGAAACTCATTTCGTGTAGATGAGCGGACGTTGCTAGCGGTACAATACGTAGTGATGTCCTGGGTCCTGATGGTCTGCGGCGTTAGCGGGGTCTTTGTGCCAGGAAAGGAAGGATATTAGTGGCCATTACGCACTTGGGACCACGTGACATTAGGCTCTGTATTGACAAAAACCTCGTACCAGGCCTCTGGACACTAGATGAGATATTGAAAACTCAACCATAAGAAACTCTTAAAGATGTTTTCTTAAAGTTGAACATGTCAAAGCGAGTGTTAAAATTTTAGTCTGTTTGCGTTCAAATTATTGGGGATTTAATCTGTTATCGGATTGTTTTCTTTTCTGCTGCAGTATTACCGTACGAACCTAAATTGATACACATAGAGAGTATTGTAAAGTAAAGCACAAAAGTATTAGGAGTATCATGTAGCAAAGTATCATGTTTGCACGATGGGTTTAGACTACTGAACTAACAGGATACAGTTTCCACGGATTTTCCGTACCTTTCAACAGTCATGTTGTGTAGTTCCAGTAAGCATAGTACACAAATGTGGGTCCTCTGTGGTAGTACGGTAGTATCAGGATATCAGAATTTTCTATCTTTACTGTCAAACCCTTGATCGATGTAGCTATGTCGCGGTCGAAGCCGGTGGTGCGCATTACAGCGGTAACAGGAAACCAGGATACCCATCAGCACCTCTCCTTGACTGGTCCTTTAGATCTTATCTCAGCAATCCCTGTTCTTAGTGATCTCCGATGACAATATATATATTTGTATATATATATATATATATATATATAATATATATTATACAAATAATATATATATATATATATATAATATGCTACTCACGATGTTGGTCCTTGGTCGTTCTTATATTTACACTATATGGAATTGTATCCTGAAGTGATTCTAAATAATAATGGTAGATTCTGAAAAAAATTAACTAGTGAAGGAACTGAAATTCGTAATAATTACGAATTTCTCGTTGGAAACTGAAGTGTTATGAGACAATTATTGTGTCCTAACACTTCAGTTTCCAACGAATAAAACTATAATTTCTATACATATGAAATTCATGTATGTATAATCTGAAGATCCTAAAATTATCTTTGTAGCACGAGAATATTGATTAATATTATGATTTATATAGGTATAATCATGTTTATGATGTTATCTGCATTGAAATAACACTTATAAATATATACGTTGATTTATCACTGAAGAAACTAATCGATCACTTAATAGTACATCAATTATCTTCAATGAAATTTGATTATTTTTTCATTTCCTAAAGAGGAATGTACGTTCCTGTAAAAAATTCATATCAGTGACCCATTTGTCCACCTTAATTAATTTTTATCGTGAAAGACCGTACTGAATTATTAAGGCTGATTTTTTTATTTGGAAATATATGTTATAAATCATTCTCTTGAACCCTATTTATTATTAAGACATGTTACATGGGCTTATCCTTAGTTTTAAAAGGTAACCCCGAGACGAGTGAGTCAGCCTGGTCCATTTACTGTACAAAGATTTTACTAAACTTCACCCTTAGGTTGAAGATTTAACAACAAAAGCCCAAATTTGAGCCCAAACACTGACCCTAGAAGGATACCCGTGCGAAGGCCCCAGAATATTTTAATCAAATAGCACATTTAGCACTTAAATTTCACAGTCACATTGTTTATGATCTAAGGGATATTTAATCATTACGTAGTCAGCTGTTGGTACACCTGCGCCGCCGTGCTGCCAACCGTTCAACTCTCCAGAGGCACAGTTGTGTTTGTGTGTCTGTCAGGTCGATTGTACCTCCAGTCTCCTGTTGCAAGGTTTTCAGTCAGTTTTCTTTGTGATTGTGTTCTATTCCTGTGTGCTTTTCAGTTAAACTTCTCAAGTGTTCCAGCCATATTCCCCCATTTCCTACCCTCTTCATTGACCTTGACCTTCGGATGCCAACATTCTTCCATCGCGAATCATCGTTCCGCAGAACTTTCCGTCTAGTTATATCGCCGACGTATACGGAAACGTTAGCGTTGTTTAAATTCATAGAAAAATTGTTTTATGAATTTAAATGGTTTTAATGTATAAATGACGTCGTACTAGAAAATTTTTCAAAATTTATGTTACGTTTTCAAAGAATTGAATGTTAATTTTTGCAATGTTTTAACTATAACATTTTTTGCGTCTATGGCCTCGTTTATTACTTAAGTTACTCGTAAAATGTAAATACTTTGTCTTTATTTTTTACTTTAAACGTTTTGTCGTCAATTATGACAAGGGCACAATTTTTTTTCTATAAATTCACTTGCCCGAGATGTTGATATATGTCATAAGAACTCGTGTTACGTCATGATAAAATTGTATGAGTAATTACTTGCGTATTAAAGTAATGCTAGACCACTCATGTCAAGTTTTTCTCGTATTGGAGATTTCATATTTTTTAAATTTAGTATAATAACAAAAAGTACCTATTTAGTTTTTAAACAGTGTTATGTTTTGTCATTAAACATTTATCAACATGTAGGGAACTAACACCTGACGTTTCAACTTATTTCAAGATACTGAATGATTGTCTCCATAAATTTATGGTTTTTTGAAACATTTAGGAAAATGTCATAATAAGATAACATTCATTTATAAGAAAGCTTATTTCTAATTAAGTACAAACCAACAGTTATAGTCAATGCAGAATTAGTAATAGTCCTGTTTTTCGTACGGTAAGCTATTTAATTAATATATGCTGGGAGTCGCATAGGTGTCATTTAAGGGGGGGTTAGCTCATTAGTTTTTTATTAAAGCTATTCGTATATTACTGACCTGATCTAATGTTTTTTGGATACTAGCTGACCCGGCGAACTTCGTAACGCCTAACAGAAAATACATGTCAACTTTAAGATTGGCCATGTTCTGAAGTCGAATAGCATTACGGTTTCGTTGTGAAAGATTAGATATTCTGGGTCGCGTTATAGTTAATAACAATTCTGAAACGATAAGACATATTAATAAAGTTCCCACGAAACAAATAAATCTGAGTGGATTGATTCACAATTTTCTAATTCAACCTAAACCCAAACAAAACCTAACCGTAATACAGTTGTTATAGGAAAGATATGCAACAGCTGATTATTATAATAAACGTAATATGTATTTTTTTTATTTGGCCAACATAGAAACACGTGTCTATTAATAAGACAGAAAATATATAAATACATTATCCCCAAAAACCATAAACGTGTCGAATAAAGCTGCTCATTTGGTACAGCACATATTTACTTCATAGTTTTACATTAATGAATGGCTCACAGATGGCATTGGATAGTAAAGCATATTGCTAATGGAAAGTAAACCAACAGCTGTAGCCTAAGCGTATAAAATCAAATGTTTTGATAGTAGAACATGTGTAAACATACTTATTCCCCATGAGGTTAACATTAGAAATGTAAAACGTTTTAAAGTAGAAACTTATGGAGTTTTAGGGGGAAAATTCACTAAAATCTTCCCGGACACATAATATATAGCAACTTCATAAAATTTCATGCCGATCTGATAAGTAGTTTGGCAATGCATTAAAGACATACATTCATTTATATATACATAAACCTATATAGATTTTCTCTGTTTCGATACGAACATAGATAACAAAGTGTATTCATTAATTATCGTCCCGTTATCAAATTTAAACTTTTAATTTGCAACATTTTAAATTTTCATGCAGCTAGAAACTTTGTTCTTTCATTTTAACCAACCAAACGACGAAATTCGAAGTCGTGCAAGAAGTAGATATTAGAATTGCCATGGACCTGAAATGTCAGGAAGAATCAGGGAAATCGGCGTAGGTTCAGAAGAAGAGTTTGAAACAGCCAAGTATAATAAGGTCTGGGGAAATAATTAATAACCTAAAACGTGTGAGCGCTTCCTTGGTTGGACTATTCTAACATGAACAACTTGTGGCTAGCCAACTAGAGAAAGAGGAATTCGGAAAGATCTCATTAGAATATTTTTATACAATCTGAGTATTTATTTTTGCTTTTGCATTATCTACACTTACATCTACTTATCTACACTTAATGATGGCTGGTGACGAACCGACCCCCTCCTAGTCCACACATTCACAGAATGCGAGTACAGTACAATGGTTGTTTTGCTGACAAGTGCAGAGTTTCGAACAATAGTCGCGTTTTAGCATCACAACACTGTAGCTAACGCACAATAACCGACCAGCTTCCTGATCACTCGTCTTAGCGCCACTTGCCTATCATGAGGTGACATGGAATAATAATGGAACAAAAATAATGTTCGTTTAATTGTGTTGAATTAGAGTTTGGAAATCCACCGTACCATTGGTTAAGAGTCTGCATCAGTGGTAGCCATCTTGGATTTTAGTCCCGTAAGAGCAATGTTAAATTCTGGCGCCTATATCTCCTTGACCTATTGTCATAAATTAACGGAAGATGCGTCAAATTAAAGGTGTTACAGTCCTCCAGGGCACCACCTTACAGAACTTCTTATTTTCGCTCTCAATAAAAAAATAATAATGATTTATTTTGTAAAATATTCCTGGATTTTTGTTTTTTATATCAAGTTAAATGTACTTCCAAAGTTTTACATTGATACTTTGATAATTAACGCCACTACAGACGCCAAAGTGAAACATTGCTCTTACGGGACTAAAATTCAAGATGGCTACCACTGATGCAGACTCTTAAGGTACAGTTTATCATCCCTTGACTGTCGGCTTTGGCGAGTATTTCACTTTTAGTGCTTTTAATACGTTGCTGCAATTCCAGTTTATTTTACATAGCCGATTTGGATAGTGAAAGAATCGCTATGACCACAAATAAAAGTGAAGTAAAAATCAGTAAGTAAAAGTGAAACCGAAAAGAAATTTTAATTGTGAGAAAATTTTCATCAAAATACCTGATTACTTAATTTTTCTGGTGTTACAGTATTACGAACGACATTTGCTTTGTTGGTTTTATTGATTTAAATACTTGAAACTTCGTTTCCAGATACCGCTGCGATATTAAACACGTTTATGATTTTCTAGATTCAGTATAACTTAGATTCGAGACAAGAGTCATGCACTCATTTAAAATTTCGAAACAACCCACTCCCTCTCTCCGCTCTGAATTTCAAAATCAAATCCGTCCGAGCCGAGTACCCTTCGTTGTCCGCGCCTGTAGTGACTGGCCACGACCGCGGTTGCCCAACACTCATGTGCACCTCCTTTCTCTCCAGAGCAGTCGAGGTGGTGGACACAGAACACTGGATGTGTTGAATTTAGATAGCATAATTTTGCAATAAGCCTTTATTTTTCGTTGTTTAGCCGATTTTTGCTTATTATAGCTTCAAATTTAAGTTTTGGCGGTCGCCCTTATCAGATTTCGCTTTTCCATTGTTGTACGTGAACCCAAAATGATATCGTGATCGGTTTAATCGTATTGTGCAGACAATAGTGTCATGATTCAATAATTCTTAACTTGAACACGATTAAACCGATGACGCTACACACGACAAACATGTTCGGACGATGGATTGTGATTGTGACTACCACCAATAAAAGATCGTTTCCAAGGATTTTCTGTAACTTTCCAAGGTGTTGTTGTGTAGTACAGTAGTATCGGATACAGTGAGTTCAATCTTTACTGCAAACACCTCATGGATAGCATAGTGTAATGGTGAGTCGAGATTTGGTTTGATCTATGCGAAAAATAATTATTGAGAAATTATTATTCTCATGCCGTTGTGATCGGTGAAAAATTTGTAATATTTCTTGATGTCGTAATTTGCGGATACCAACTGTTCTCCAGCAGTTGCCCAGACGCTACTAGTGTTGTCGCTCTAGGGTGGCAGCCGACCGGAGACCGGTCCGGTCGTAGTCACACTCCAGGGTTCACCGACCCCTCGACGCTCCGCTCGCCGCCGCGATGCAGATCCTCGGAGAATAGCAATCACTTCCTCCTGGCCTGTGGTGGTCAGCGTCATAGACCAAAGTACACGTAGACGCCTCATTGCCATTGTAGGCCCTACCCATACTCCATACATACGCTACTCAGCCGGTATGGACGTAATGTAATAAACTATCGGATGTTACCGTAATTTATCTCTCTGGTAATATCTACCTCCAACGTAGATAGTATTAGTATAGTAACGGTACAATAAAGACAGTCATTTTACATCTTAACCGGTCAAAGGGAGGTTCAAAACCCATACACATTTCTTACAATAGCATACCCCGTCTTTCTACGCGATTTCTTCTATGGTAATTTCAAGTCGCACGAAACGCCTCATTTTACTCGGAATATCGTGGGTTTTAGTAATATTTCGCAAATATCAATTAAGTTATAGATCGTGCGCAACACGCTGGCGTAAAGGAAGCGATTTTCCATGTTCCTGTTGTTAACCCTCGGCTTTTTGGAACACTCTTGTGTCCGGAAATAGATATTATTGGGGTTGATTTAGGAAATAAATGTTTAATACACCAGTCTAACTCGATTGGTTTATCCACAATCAATTTGAGACAGTATAACTGGGGCACTCTGTATATATAAATTGTATATGATACTATAAATAAATATGCTATATAAATATCAATAATTAATTCGTAAATAATTTTGAGTTTGCTAAAAATATTAAGGTAAGCTCAAAAATTTATTAATAAAAGAGTTTTATCACAACATTTTAAATAATACGTCATATATGAGTATGACCTTTTCTCCGTAATATTTACATTGGTGCTCCAAAAGACAAGTTACCGCGTTTACAAGTTTCTTTATCCCATAAAACGATGGCCGTAGAGCGAAGATTCAAAGTACCGGTTACCATATTGTTTGTGTATTGAACTGATTCCAATGGCAGTAGCAACAATTATATATTTTAATTAATGAATTATATGTAAAACCGACCAAAACCTAGTTTTGGGACACAAATCCCCATAAAACTGCAGTCGTCATTATCCGATTGTTGATTCAAGATATTACAGAGCTCCGCCCGATTTGATTGAAATTGTATAGTAAACGCGAATGTTATCGTATCGACACACTGTTATCGATGTTCAGGAGGTCGATGATGAACTATTATAATTCCAGTCTTGAGTGTGTCCGCGAAGGTCAATTGAATAGCTCACCATTCTGTAAGAGTGTCAGACGCAGACCCCAAAGTCTAAGGTGAAAGTTAGATTTGATTTCTGGCATACATTGCCTTGAATCTAAAAACTACTTTGAACCAGAACCGTGTAATAGTAAAACAAAAATCGGGTGAAATGGGTGGCAAAAAGAGTAATACTGTACATTTATTTCAGCCTAAATGGGAATGAGGGCAACTGGGATAGATTTAAACTAAAATTTTATAATAATCTTAATTTTTACATTATGTGGACTTAAGAAGAAAGTCCTTTTCATAATTAATAGCTTTATTCTTTATCGATGTGCTATCCAAAACTTACGTGGGTGTTAACTTATGTGGGTACAATTTTATCTATGTTGGTCAGGTTTTGGAATAAATTAAAAGTTAGCAAACCCAATTTTATAGATCAACCCATGTTGTCTAGTTGTGTTATAAATGACCGACTTCAAGATTACTTGATTTGCTTATACAAAATCGACGAATGCTGTTCACATGACCAATTATTGCATCCCGGTCCTCGGAAACTCAACTTGGATGTCAATTATAATTTTGCACCCATTCGTGCTTCCGTTCCCAACTCACGTTACAGCACAATGTCGATTAGTCTTCCACAGGGATCGAGTTAATGATCAAAACCGCGGTATTGAAGTGCATCAAAGTAAACTCGCATATTTTACACTTTATGTGCGAAAGTGGTCACCTTTAAATCGGCTGATAATTACCGGAAGGTTAATTGGCGAAGACGTGGGAGTCGCGGGGTGTTGTGTGGCACGGGAACCACAGAAGAATCAGTGGTCGTGGTAGCAAGGTCGTGCACTGCCCACTTTCACCGGCTGACAATAATAAATGTACACACCACTACACCACTGTTCCGAAGGCTAAACAAACTACACGTCCGTCCGTCCTTGGAGAAGGATTTTCGGTGTTTGTTCCTGTAAAATGAAACGTTATTAGAAAGGGATAGAAATAGTGGCTCGAACTATCCGTTAATATTTATGTTTTTATGTCTGTGATGCCAACAGCATTCGGAAGTTGAAGGCTCGGCGTCATATCGAGGTTGAAGAGTAGACGTGTTGACCTTTCCGCGCGAACGAGGCGTGGAAAATGACAGAAGCCTGATATGTCAGGTGAAAACATAGTCCAGATCTACAAAACTTCTACCTTGACGAGTTGAGCACGACTTTTTTCTTTTAGAAATTCCCAGTCTTTAAACAAAACTACTTTATCAAAATTCGTGACTTATTTGTAGGAGAAGTGGATGTGGATGTTTGGAGGGGTTTTGTACCCCAATATTGGGTTTTGCGTTTTCCCATGTAGTTTTTAAAAATTTCAAATTTTATTTTTGACCATTAGCATCAGCTCACAAAACTACACAATTTTGTTCCTTAAAAGTTTTTCTCTATCTCCAACGGTTACCGAGATATTAAAAATCTAAACATAGTACATTGTATTTAGGGGCTTCAATGTTAATCTTATGGAGGATAAGGAAAAATTAATATCTCCCTTATTAATCAACAATTTTGGATGAAACTTTGTATTTAGCTTCATGTGGTTCATAGTTCATGTGTTTCTCACATCACCAATCCTGCTAACTCTGTCCCATGTTAATCTAATGGAGAATAGGCAAACTCCTTTATTTATGTCCAGATAATGATAAAACTTGGTGTATGGTCAGAATAAAAATAGTTTATGGTGAAAATGCCTACTTTTACTGTTCCTCAAAGCAGCAAACCTGCATACTCTTTCCCATGTTAAAGTTATGGAGAACAGGCATATACTCTAATTTATCAACAGGTATTGATTGATTAATCTTGTCACATACTTGTACTATTATTGCCATATTATTGATTCGGAAATTCGCTGAGTACGCAGGTCTGCTGCGACGGGGGTATTATTTGGTTTTGGTAAAATATTTTTAAACATCAGTTTTAAACCAAGTTACGAGTATTAATCACCTCATTGCCATTATTTCGTTTAAGGAACTATCCGACGTGAAGTAGGAGAAGTATACCTTTCTACAGTTGAATGAATCCGGGCTCGGGTCATTATCTGTGTATTGCCATTGTGAGTCGATTTCGTGTCCGTGGAAGCCTTTCTCTGCGGGCCCCCCATGTCGCATCGTTAATCCCAACGATCAAGGAATATTCCTTAATCGATAATCAATGCTGAGAGTGAAATCCGACTGGTTGAAGTTGGTGTCTGAATTCCTTTCTACTGAACCTACATAACATAAACACATAGCTAAAGAGTTATGTGTTTATAGTTCTGAAACTCAACGTACTCTTTCCCGACCCTTTCCTTTGTTCCTCATCTCTGACAGGGTTCTCTTACAGCTCTCGTCGTCATGGCGGCTTCCTCCTGACCATCATGGCCGACACCATAATCGGATTCACCGATGAAGAGTGAGTTCCATTACGATATTTATAGTCACTATTCGTGACGATTCATATTTTACATTTAAACATCATTTATCCGAATATGGCTTTCCAGGTACAGTGATCACTATTAGCTATGGGTTTTATATTATACCATATCAGCCAAAATAAACAGTACTGAAACTAAATCAGCTGTAGTTGCCTTCCCGATCAGCTGATTCAATTGGTGATTGTTGCCACGGCTTCGCGTTCATTACATCTTTCTTATTTTAGGTTAGTTTTTGTTAACATGGTGCTAACAACTGTATAAAAACTTTTTTCGTAGAGCATTATTTTCGCTCATACGGAAATGGACGTGCGGGTGGTCCCAGCTGGTCACACACTGCGTTACGTTTTCAGGAACATTTCCACAAAACCCCGCCTAGTAATACTGTGATTCTTAGTGTTGTTGAAAAATTTCGAAGAAAAGGTAGTGTTTTGACGCAGCGAAAGGGCTTTTCAGGTCGTCCAACTACTGTCTGTACAAATGAAAACCACGCAAGAGTGTTACAGTAAGTGTTACAGTCACCGAAAAGAAGCCTAATGCGAGCTTCTCCTAAACTGAATATTAGCAATACGTCAATGAGAAGAATGTTAAAAAATATTGGTGGTTTTCCTTACAAGATACAAATTGGACAACCATTGAACTGTATAAACGAACTAGCCAGAGTTCAGTACTGTTTATTTTGGCTGATACTGTACTAGCTGACCCGGCGAACTTCGTAACACCTGACAGTAAATACATGTTAACTTTAAGATTGGCCATGTTCTGAAATCGAATAGCATTACGGCTTTATTGTGAAAGATTAGATATTCTGGGACGTGGGCTAGTTAATAACAGTACTAAAATGATGAGACATATATTTTAACATTCTCACAAAACAAATCAATCTGAGTGGATTGATCTACAATTTTCTAATTCAACGTAAACCCAAGCAAAACCTAACTGTAATACGGCTTTTATTATAATAAAAGTAATATGTATGAACAGAAAAAATATATAATTCCCATAAACCGTAAACTATTTACGTCGTGAATAAAGCTGTTCATTTTGTACAGCACAAATTTACTTAATAGTTTTAAATTAATGAATGATTCAGATGGCGTTGGATAGTAAAGCATATTGCTAATGGAAAGTAAACTAAACAGCTGTTGCTTAAGAAATCAAATGTTTTAATTGTAGAGAATTTGTAAACGAACTTACTCCCCATAAGGTTAACATTAGACATTTAAAACGCCATAAAATAGAAATTTATGGAGTTTTCGAAAATCTTTTTTCGCTAAAACCTTCCCGGACACTTACAGAGCAACTTCCTAAAATTTCATGGCAATCGGATAAGTAGTTTGGCAACGTATAAAGGACATACATACATTCATTTTTATATATAGAGATTTTAAGGAAATAGCTAGGTAAGCTTGCTAATACAGTGGAGTTTTGTAAAATTTTCGTAAGTAGATATGAAAGAGATCAGTCTGTCTCATTTTCCGAAGAAAAACAATGTCAAAATCAATCCACAATTTAGTCTATTGCATATTTATTTGAAGCTAGTATCACTTTGAGGGAATTCTTTTTAAATGGGTTAGTAAGAAGACTCAAGAAGTCCCTCCAAGTGTTCCGGTAGGGGATGTCGGATACATGAATCTAGCATGACATCTGAAAATAACATCTAGGGGTACCTAGATGTTGTTTTCATGCGCACTGCCATGAAGCCCACACGATATCGCCCGCCACGCCCCGCCGCCCCGTCGCTATTTACCCGGTCATGCCGACCGGCTATCTGGATCTGCGTCTGCAACACGACCAGCTGTTTGTTTTCATCATGCTGAGCCGTGCAAGGCATTCATCACGTTTCCTGGAAACGTCTCTCGCTCAAGTCTGATAATTCCAGTTCGCAGAGTACAGTGACGATTAACAGCTATTTGTTGCTCTGAAATTAGTTATGTTGTTTTTATTTGTAACTAGCTTACTCGGCGAACTTCGTAACGTCTAACAGTAAATACATGTTAACTTTAAGATTGGCCATGTTCTGAAGTCGAATAGCAATACGGCTTCATTGTGAAAGGTTATATATTCTGGGTCGCTGCATAGTGAATAACAATACTGAAACGATAAAACATATTAATATCATTCCCATAAAACAAATAAATCTGAGTGGATTAATTCACAATTTTCAAATCCAATCCAAACCCAAACGAAACCTAACTGTAATACGGCTTTTATAGAAGACAGAAAATAAAAATATAAATACATAATCCCCCAAAACCGTTAACTATTAACGTGGTGAATAAAGCTGTTCATTTTTTACAGTACACATTTACTTCATAGTTTAACATTAATGAATGATTCAGATGGCATTGGATAGTAAAGCATACGGTATTACTAATGGAAAGTAAACCAATCAGCTGTAGCTAAGAAATCAAATGTTTTCATTGTAGACAATTTGTAAACAAACTTACTCTCCATAAGGTTAACATTAGAAATTTAAAACGCCATAAAATGGAAACTTATGGGGTTTTCGAAAATATTTTTTCACTAAAACCTTCCCGGACACATATAGAGCAACTTCCTAAAATTTCATGGCGATCGGATGAGTAGTTTGGCAACGCAAAAAGGACATACATACATACATACATACAGACATACCTACATTCAATTTTATATATAGAGACTAGCTTACTCGACGTAACAGTAGATACATGTTAACTTTAAGATTGTCCATGTTCTGAAGTCGAATAGTATTACGGCTTCGTTGTGTGGATATTCTAGGCCGTGGCACAGTAAATAATAGTACTGAGATATATTTAATAACATTTCCAAAAAAAAATAAATCTGAGTGGATTGATTCACAATTTCCTAAACCAATTAAACCCAAACCAAACCTAACTATAACACGGCTTTTATAGGAAACATATACTACAGCCGATTATTATAATAATTATTTTTTATTTGGTCAACATATAAATACGTGACTTTTAAGCAGACAGAAAATAAAAAATATAAATACATAATTTCCAAAAACCATAAGCTATAAACTTGGGCGAATAAAGATGTTCTTTCTGTACAGCACATATTTACTTCTTAGTTTTACATTAATGAATGATTCAGATGGCATTGGATAGTAAAGGATATTGATAATGCAAAGTAAACCAACAGCTGTAGCTTAAAAAATCAAATGTTTTGACTGTAGAAAGTTTTTAAATAAACTTAGTCCCCATAACGTTAAAATTAGAAATTTAAAACGACATAAAATGAAAACTTATGGAGTTTTCAAACATTTTTTCACTAAAACCTTCCCGGACACATATAGAGGAATTTTCTCAAATTTCATGGCGATCGGATGAGTAGTTTTGCAACGCATAAAAACATATACATACATTCATTCATTTTTATATAATATATAGATTAAACTAAATGAGTATGTATGTTTTTGAGTATGTATAGTTAATTTTTTGAAATTCGTATTGAGTTCATTTTATTTACTTCAGGAGTTTGCTTTTATTTTAGGTATCTATAATTGTCAGATCGCTGAGTTTTCAAAACTCAATCAATTAACCTTGGCATAGTAGCTAAGTCGGCGAACTGAACACCGGAGCGGTGTCATGAGCCCTTCAAAAATTCCCCACCCCCTTTACTGTGTCCCGTGGTTCGCGGATAGCTTGAATTTACAGTAGTGCCTATCTCATATCGTCAAAGCTAATTTCATCAATATAGTCTCCCGAACACTCCAAGACAACGCATGAAGTTGAAGTCCAAGGATCTCAATCCGAGGGGTTGGAATTTGGAATTGAACTTCAGTGAAGAATAATGTATCTAATAATGATTTGATTTCACATAGCTCAAATAAATCTACTTTTATTACTACAATCATAAATAACCCCGTCACAGCAGACCTGCGTACTCAGCGAATTTCCAAATCAATAATATAATAATAATAATATATGACAAGTTTTATAAAAATCTGTCCATAAACATAAGAATTATTTGCCTATTCTCCATAAGATTAACATGGGAAAGAGTGTGCAGGTTAGCTGCTGTGAGTGACTCTGAAAGTAGTCATTTCTACCATAAATACTTTTTATCTTAACATTTATACCAACTTTCATCAAAATCTGTCCATAAATAAAGGAGTTTACCTATTCCCTATATGAGTAATATGGAAAAAGAGTATGCAGGTTTGCTGCCATGATAAACACATAAACTATGATTTTTAAGCATAAATGGATAGATCTCAACCACATGAAGCTAAATATCAAGTTTTATCCAAAAATATTGATTAATATGGGAAATATTAATTTTTCCCTATCCTCCATAACATTAACATTGGAGCCCCACAATACAACGTACTGTGTTTAGATTTTTTAATATCTCGGTAACCGTTGGAGATAGAGAAAAACTTTAAGGAACTTAATTGTGTAGTTTTTTAAGCTGATTCAAATGGTGAAATATAAAATTAGAAATTTTTAAAAACTACGTGTGAAAAACGCAAAAAACTCCATTTCGGGGTACAAAAGCCCCCCAAACTACCCGTTCCCATTGACCGATATGTTTGGTTTACGAACTCGTCTGAGCATTTGTAGGAATACACGTCTCTACCAAATTTGGTCTCGATCGGACCATTTTACGAGAGTTATCGTGTTCACAGACACATATATATAAATATACATACATATATATATATATAATATAAATTTTAACGACTATTGTTTTTGGACTCTGGGCACCTAAAGACGAAAAAATAACATGGTCCCGGGCTTAAGTCTTACCATGAGACCTACGGTAATAGCTTCTTCCCTATGGGAAATTCGCTAAAAACTGAGTAATGGGTAAAACCACATGGCAAACGGAGTAGTTTCTGTGCAGTCCTGGTGTCGCACCATGCAAAATGTGTTTGCTTCCCTCAAGGGTAGCTGGTAGACACTCGAGTTGCCGTGACTACCAATCCTACGACATCGCCTACATGGATTTGAAGGCCAGCTCGCCTGTCACTTATCCCAACCAAATATTTGTGCAAGTATTATAGGTGATTTGTTCGAGTATAATCTTTCCAATTTAATTAAATAGAGGACACTTTTACTAACCGGAAGATACTCTCCTCCATACTCTCTAAACGTTCTCCATAAAATATGTATTGGCTAAGTAAGAGTGAAAGAAGTATAGGTTTTGTCAACAATTTCTAAACTGAGTGTACAGTACAAATATACGTTTTTAGGCTTCCTAAATTAGTAAGGTGTTTAAGTGTTGTTTCCAGACTGATATTTTCTTGTTCACTGACCCTTACATGATAGCCCGATTTTATAAAATGTGGTAAAAGATTAGAGTTTTCAACCCACTAGTGTCTCTGACGTGACCTATCGGCTACTTATATAGGCTAGACGCGACCGACGACCGTAAAAACTACAACAGCTATAGAACTACATATTCTTTAAAGGTATTTAGTTTTTGTTGTTGGTTGTATAATTTATCGTTGTTACATACAATTTATTGTTTCAAAAAAATAACCATTCAATGTCTTAACTAACAAAAAAATGAAAAAATTATAATAGTTGAAATGTTTTGAGGACGTAACTTCACCCCAATTGGAGTTAGTTTGGTTGGAATTACCAAACTGTTTAAGTCGGTGTTGTTGGGTGATGAGCCCTTACACTGTATACCGAGGTTCGTGGGAAATAAGAAATAGATTGATTTTGTAATATTATCCATAAGAATAACATCCAGCGTTATGGACAACGAATTGCATTTTCCATGGACAGTAAAATCAACTTTTCTCTGGAACCGTTGGTTGTAGACTGATGATTCAAAATATTAATTTGTTTAGTTTTTAAGCTGGTTTTACTGGTGATTGCTAAATTATTTAGCAAAATAATTGTTTTGTCAGAAAATTTTAATTTTTAATTTTTTACTGTTTTTCAGACATGCTGGTTGTGTTAAAATGTTCGGGACCATAATAACTAAAACCCATGAAATTTTTATCAAACCCGTTAGAGCGGATTTTGATAAATTTATATTTTTTACATTTTTAAATGGTTTTAGGGTTTAACTAACCTTCAAAATGAAATGCCGAATTGTATAAAAATCGGACGATCAGTGTGGGCTACAGGTGGAAAGACATGCATTTGTCCAAAATCCACTTTGTTGGATTCAGGGGGCCTCAAAACGGATATATCCACTATCATCTCAAATTCGAAAAATTTGACCATAGCAATAGGACTTTCTCCATATAGTATGTATAATGGGAAAAAGAATATGTATTTTTATAGAGTTTATTTGAAGGTACTAATTATTGGTTCGTGATTTATTTGGCACGACTATCGCGATCAACTCGTAATGCTGAACGTTGGTAACGACGAGTTAGTTGTGCTGGAGTGTGAAGATGATGACACTCAGGCCGCCAGCGCCTCAGTCACATTGGCACAATGGCACATTGTTCGCCGACCGCGACTGAGCGGTGTGGAGCCATCTTGTCTGTCTCCGTCTCAACTGATCACCTCCCAATGGATCCCCCGGTTTTTGCGGCCGCTCTTCAAAGCACGTCCAATCCCCAAGCTCTTCCACTCGTAACAGTCGGAAACATTTTTCACCACTTACAATATTTCCTCTAATTCTTGCGATTTCTTTCTATAATTGGTTTGATATATTCCTGACTGATACAATGTGGACTTTTCTGTGGGACTTCGAGTTGTACTAGTGAACGTGCAAGTAAAATAGTGATATAACTGTTCGTTTGTGCTTCACTTTAATTTATTGGTATTTTTAAAATTAATAATCGTAGTTGTATATTAGTGAAAATACCTTAAGTTGAATTTAATATGAAGGGAGAGATCCATAAAAATCAGTAGTAATTATTAAAATAAATAATAGAGGGGAAGTTCGTGTCTGGAGAGATGGCCAAATTTTATAATATCACCTCCTTGTCATCAAATGAGGTTCTGTAGTTCAAACTGCACAGTTACGCATGTAGGCGCTCACAGCTTAGCCCAGCGTCATGCACTGCACTTACAAACACCGACAGGTCTCTCGGTACCCACTATGATATCCAGTGTTTTTCAACGCTTCACCAACCTTCCTCACCGCTCGAAGCGGTACGATCACAACAAATACATCGTCCCCATACCATACAACACTGTCTCTCTCGGTGTGTTGTTGATTTGAAGCTGGAGTCTTATCCCTAAACATCTAGGAAAACAATGTACGAGTACACGTCAGGGTGTATTGTGTAGGACCGGAAGGAAAGTGAGCACTCCATTATCGCCTTGCCTTCAGTGCGTGTGTGATAGGAGTAAGTAGGAAGAAAATGGTAGGTTAGAAAGGCGAGGTCTGGCTGAATCGGGTGACCATACAAAGTGGAGAAGTAGGCCCCCGTCCTGCCAAGCCCTTTACGTTTATGGAGTCTGGGGTCTCCAGCTAAGGCCCAGTCCTACGTGGGCGACAGAAGCGACGCGATCTGGGTGACCAAATATTTAAACTTAGGTAATTGCATTAGAGCGCCCCACGTAGACGACGCGATCCGAGCGATATTTGAAAATTCAAATCAGTTTGTCTTTGGTCCCGCAACGGTCGCTCACGAAGGACGCGATCACAGCGACCGTGGGCAAGAAGAAGATATGCTAGTGTTTGGGTGACCGGTGGAGCTGATTGAACCAATTGAGTGCACAATTTACTGTTTTTCATCTGCACCTACTCATCATGTCTGTTGAAGTAAACAATTCTACGTCGCCCACGTAGGACTTGGCCTAAACCTCAAGCCTCCTTATGAACTGATTTCCGCTGTAGATTAAAAGATGTTTCACTTAAAGCACAGATATATAATTGCCGATGGAGACAACATTTTTTAATGTACCTAGTGTTTGTATCTAGACCGTCAAAGACCAACTATAATATCACTGAGAGTAGGTAAAGTTCCTCTTAAGAGTCTGCATCAGTGGTAGCCATCTTGGATTTTAGTCCCGTAAGAGCAATGTTAAATTCTGGCGCCTATATCTCCTTGACCTATTGTCATAAATTAACGGAAGAGGTGTCAAATTAAAGGTATTACAGTCCTCCAGGGCACCACCTTACAGAACTTCTTATTTTCGCTCTCAATAAAAAAAATAATAATGATTTATTTTGTAAAATATTCCTGGATTTTTGTTTTTATATCAAGTTAAATTTTTGAACATATTAAAAGGTCATGTTGAGTCACATCTCATCAATGTACTTCCAAAGTTTTACATTGATACTTTGATAATTAACGCCACTACAGACGCCAAAGTGAATGTATGTTCCAGCATGATTTTAACATTGCTCTTACGGGACTAAAATTCAAGATGGCTACCACTGATGCAGACTCTTAACATGTGTCCGTGGGTTCAGTAGCTGGTGATACTGTAGTTGTGGTATAGAAGTGTCACAGGTATCGTGTCCCGCCTCCTGACAACACGTACCGTTGTCGTCGCCGTCCCTTGTCACATGTGATGGTCTCCATCTCTGCTTTCACCGTAGCCTATTCGTTGTAACTTAATCCCATTGTCCTCTTCGCACTTTCTTTTTTTTACCACCCAGTTCCAGTTCTTTTACGCGTGGCTTTCCCGAAAAACAGGTTTATGAATGGTAAATGATATCGGATTGCCATCTCGAATGGCAAGAAGTAAGGCTCGATGGAAAGGAAACTAGATAGGAAACGTTACTGTACGTCGCTCTTTGTATCCGTCAAATATTTCGTAATTTGAAAATATTACAATGGCAACATGCAACGGCGATGCATAGACGTGGAAAGTCAGAGATTGTAAATTCTGCTAATGAACATGGTAATTGGGTCATGGTATGAAAATTGTAACAATTTAGAGGAATATTGTATAAAAATTGTACCATCGAAGAGGGTAGTGATAGTGAGGGTTCATATCCGCGCCTGAAAGGTGGTAAATGTTAGTATATACGTTATCATATAATTGTTAAAAATTGAGAAAAACATAACCTCTTTTTAGGGACTGCATTTATAAATTAAATACTATATTATGATCCTCTTATATTTTCTGAATTTCGTTGTTATTTATCAATAAAAATTCTTTTCGGGTACAACTTAAATGCAGTTAATCACTCATGAAATATTAGCATTATCGTGTTATTTTCAAATTGTAATCGACGATTCACCTTATTGTGTGGGTTAGAACCAGTTCCTGGAGATGTGGTTTGGTTCACACTATAGCCGCTATCTATTGAGGGAATCTTTGTGTCGATGTCGCGTTCACCGAGGTGCCGGACCACCCAGGCTCCCCGCTGTGACGTCATACTCTGCAGTGCAATCGTGACGTCATAAACTGGAGTGCCATCGTGATCATCGCTGCGTCTGCTCGCACTGCTCATAGGGTCGTTGCATGACCGGACGGATTCTAATCTTGGAATGTGGTGTTTCAAATATGAAAAATGGTTGAATTAGGATAGATCATGGATACATTGTCTAAAGGCAATGTTTTCAGTTCGTCTGAACAGCTATATGGCGTCACTAAGGATATGAAGTCACCGTTACAAATTTTGGTTTGACGAATTGTCAATACCCTCCATAGCTGGGATGGTGGCGTCATCCTGTAATCCAGGTACTTGGAGGTCACAAATTGTGGATAGTAGTGAGCGATGGTTTTCTGTAAACTATTGAACTATTAATATGACCATCCTCGACCTCTAATTTTTATTAATTCAGAGTGAGGAACACAATTTAGTTATTTCCATCGGCTAAAATCTAACATGAGTAAAGAAACTATGGTGAATCATCCACCTTTATAATTTTAATGTGTGGGATCGCCATTAAAAAATCTTCTAGAGTCTCTAATTTACAGGGATTTCTCTGTACATGACTATGAACACGACCAATCTATTTACGTGATTTTGCTAATCAGTAAAGAAACTATGGGCATATAAATGTTGAAAGTTGTGTGTTTGTGTGAAGGTTGAATATGTGTTCCGCACTCAGTTTGTTTTCGGGCAAATTCTGAAATGCAAATAATTATTTTCCGCGTACTGTGTATTGTTACATTTGAATGTTCCTGTAATTGTTTTATACGCCAACCTTCGATTACGTTTCGTGATCATTGTGATCTTGCTCCCTTTGTTTCCTCGATACAGCAACGTCATCGCATGGTACCCTATCGTGCCCGAGGCTTGGAATAGCAACAAAGCGAGTTGTGATCAGAGGAGATTGTAGAGAAGTTCATATTTCTATCGCATAGTGTTGTCGCAATCTTCTACATAACCTCAAACCTTCTGTAACATCCAACAAGGCTTCAACATTCCCGAATCCTTGAGAGTAGTAAGGGAAGCTATGGTGGTTGATGATAATTTTCAGAAACCGGCCCACTCTGGGTTTAAGGTGAATATGAATTACAGATGAATATTTAAGACAATTTAGCTTTGTCGTTGACAAAGTTAAATGAGTCCAACGTCAAACAATCCCCAAAATATTGTAGGATTTTGTTCAGGACGGAATAGGTGACCGTTATATTATGAAACGGGTTCCATTACCACAGAAATACTCAACAATTAAATCCAAAACGCTTAAAATACTGAAAAGTTTTTTTATATGAATATAATAGAACCCTGCAATTGTGGATAACCAAATGTTGAAATAATACGTAATTGCTATTAAATTGGAGTTTGGAAATTGCTCTGTTGGGTTTATAAAGTGTGTCACGGTTGTTGGCTCAACACTATTAAACATTAAATACGCTAGCATCAGTTTACTCTTTGGTTAATGCTGAAAAGTATAGAGTCAGAAACTGTGGTTTCACCAACTATACGGACGGCGTTAATAAATAATATGCCTTGTTTATAAAATTATTAGACGTGAGTCTATTTTAACAAACACTAATTATATAACATCGTTTATTTTAGCTTCGAGTCTTGAATTACTCATCGAACGATGTATTTTACTCATCGAACTGCTTTTCCCGAAATGCATGTGTTCAGTATTTGGTTGTAGTTCCAGTTTGAAGGTTTTCATTAACCTTATAGTTCGCAGATTTACATGGCTGAAAGTTCAGCATTCAAATTATATAAATGCAAATTTTAAAATTCAAATAAGATTAAACCACCACCACTTGGGTTCCTTTTGTTGTAATGTAGTTCAATCTTTACCACTCGGGTTGTTGTCGTTGAAGGTATTAAACCTCCATAACTTGGGTTCACCTCTTTGTACTGAAATAGTCGTTGTAGAGATCAAACCTCCACCACTCAGATTTACCTCTTTGTACTGAGGTTGTTGTTGTAGAGATCAAACCTTCACCACTCGGATTCACCTCTTTGTACTGAAATAGTCGTTGTAGAGATCAAACCTTCACCACTCGGGTTCACCTCTTTGTACTGAAGTTGTCGTTGTAGAGATCAAACCTCCACCACTCGGGTTCACCTCTTTGTACTGAAGTTGTCGTTGTAGAGATCAAACCTCCACCACTCGGGTTCACCTCTTTGTACTGAAGTTGTCGTTGTAGAGATCAAGCCTCCACCACTCGGGTTCACCTCTTTGTACTGAAGTTGTCGTTGTAGAGATCAAACCTCCACCACTCGGGTTCACCTCTTTGTACTGAAGTTGTCGTTGTAGAGATCAAACCTCCACCACTCGGGTTCACCTCTTTGTACTGAAGTTGTCGTTGTAGAGATCAAACCTCCACCACTCGGGTTCACCTCTTTGTACTGAAGTTGTCGTTGTAGAGATCAAACCTCCACCACTCGGGTTCACCTCTTTGTACTGAAGTTGTCGTTGTAGAGATCAAACCTCCACCACTCGGGTTCACCTCTTTGTACTGAAGTTGTCGTTGTAGAGATCAAACCTCCACCACTCGGGTTCACCTCTTTGTACTGAAGTTGTCGTTGTAGAGATCAAACCTCCACCACTCGGGTTCACCTCTTTGTACTGAAGTTGTCGTTGTAGAGATCAAACCTCCACCACTCGGGTTCACCTCTTTGTACTGAAGTTGTCGTTGTAGAGATCAAACCTCCACCACTCGGGTTCACCTCTTTGTACTGAAGTTGTCGTTGTAGAGATCAAACCTCCACCACTCGGGTTCACCTCTTTGTACTGAAGTTGTCGTTGTAGAGATCAAACCTCCACCACTCGGGTTCACCATTTGTACTGAAGTTGTCGTTGTAGAGATCAAACCTCCACCACTCGGGTTCACCTCTTTGTACTGAAGTTGTCGTTGTAGAGATCAAACCTCCACCACTCGGGTTCACCTCTTTGTACTGAAGTTGTCGTTGTAGAGATCAAACCTCCACCACTCGGGTTCACCATTTGTACTGAAGTTGTCGTTGTAGAGATCAAACCTCCACCACTCGGGTTCACCTCTTTGTACTGAAGTTGTCGTTGTAGAGATCAAACCTCCACCACTCGGGTTCACCTCTTTGTACTGAAGTTGTCGTTGTAGAGATCAAACCTCCACCACTCGGGTTCACCTCTTTGTACTGAAGTTGTCGTTGTAGAGATCAAACCTCCACCACTCGGGTTCACCATTTGTACTGAAGTTGTCGTTGTAGAGATCAAACCTCCACCACTCGGGTTCACCTCTTTGTACTGAAGTTGTCGTTGTAGAGATCAAACCTCCACCACTCGGGTTCACCTCTTTGTACTGAAGTTGTCGTTGTAGAGATCAAACCTCCACCACTCGGGTTCACCATTTGTACTGAAGTTGTCGTTGTAGAGATCAAACCTCCACCACTCGGGTTCACCTCTTTGTACTGAAGTTGTCGTTGTAGAGATCAAACCTCCACCACTCGGGTTCACCTCTTTGTACTGAAGTTGTCGTTGTAGAGATCAAACCTCCACCACTCGGGTTCACCTCTTTGTACTGAAGTTGTCGTTGTAGAGATCAAACCTCCACCACTCGGGTTCACCTCTTTGTACTGAAGTTGTCGTTGTAGAGATCAAACCTCCACCACTCGGGTTCACGTCTTTGTACTGAAGTTGTCGTTGTAGAGATCAAACCTCCACCACTCGGGTTCACCTCTTTGTACTGAAGTTGTCGTTGTAGAGATCAAACCTCCACCACTCGGGTTCACCTCTTTGTACTGAAGTTGTCGTTGTAGAGATCAAACCTCCACCACTCGGGTTCACCTCTTTGTACTGAAGTTGTCGTTGTAGAGATCAAACCTCCACCACTCGGGTTCACCTCTTTGTACTGAAGTTGTCGTTGTAGAGATCAAACCTCCACCACTCGGGGTTCACCTCCTTTGTACTGAAGATTTGTCGGTTAAGAGTAAATCAAACCTGTCCACCACTCGGGTACACACTCTTTGTACTGAAGTGTAGTTGGTAGAGATTCCAACGTCACCACTCAGGGTCACCTCTGTACTGAAGTTGGTCCCGTTGTAGGTTCACCGCTTTGTACTGAAGTTGTCGTTGTAGAGATCAAACCTCCACCACTCGGGTTCACCTCTTTGTACTGAAGTTGTCGTTGTAGAGATCAAACCTCCACCACTCGGGTTCACCTCTTTGTACTGAAGTTGTCGTTGTAGAGATCAAACCTCCACCACTCGGGTTCACCTCTTTGTACTGAAGTTGTTGTTGTAGAGATCAAACCTCCACCACTAGGGTTCACCTCTTTGTACTGAAGTTGTCGTTGTAGAGATCAGGCCTCCACCACTCGGGGTCCTCCCCGGCGTGTTATAAGCCTAGTTGTTGTTCTAGTACGAGCACGCCGGGGAGGCGAGCGAACGCGCTGCGAGGGGTCAGGGCTGCGGCGGGGCGGGGCGCCGCCCATTATCGCCGCACGTGCGTTGTTTGGCGCCCCGGGCGTCGGAACCGCATGACCTGGCCGCCCAACTGGTGCCTGGCACCTACTGCACAGTACACAGTGCGGCGGACCATGCGTTGTTGCGTCTTTCAGAGCCATTTATCCCTTTTCTAGAATCTGAAATGTCAAAAGCTGACACCCGTGAGGTATTATGAAAGATTGTTAAACGAGCTATTTGCTTTACAACCGGTAACTAACCTATTTACACTTGCGGTTGATTCTAAGTACAGTAGAAGCCGTGGGACACTGACTGCGTGTGTAGTTGCGAATACACGTGATTCATGAGTCACGCGTATCCAACACGACGTTCGCTGAGTTATGGCCTTGACAATGATAATTATAGATTATATCACGGTGAAGATGGTTGAGGATGTAAAATGTGTAGTTGTTTTACATCACGATTGGTTCTCGTGTACTGGAGGGGAGTCTGTAGTTCTCAGATTGTATTATTAATTTGACCTACATGTAACGAAGCGCTACGTTCAAGAACTGGTAATTCTTTATCAGGTTGATTTCCACCGATCGGTTTTGTACCGGCTGGTGGTATCCTCTAGTGTAAGAGTGATGAAATCAGTATACAGTATGGGGGAGTGGCTTGCCCTTCTCGTATAATGGGTGAACGGACCTCTGCGTTCCTAAAACAGCTGTTGGAATAAATGTTCTTCTCATAGCCGACATGATGGCATAGATGGAGTTAAGCGTTGGTTTAGTTTTAAGCTTAGAATGTTGTGGTGACTCAATGATTTGTTAAATAGGGTGGTAGTATATTCTTCGTTTCTGGGACGTGGAAAGGGGTGAACCGACTAAGTACTAGTTGGACAGCGCTGATAAGATCAGGGCCAGTGACGTCGAATCCTCAGAATCCTGAGCTCGGAGATTGTCACATTAAAAACTGAGCCACTGATTCTAAATTACTGATAATTAGTGGATGTGAGGGAGGAATTTAAATGACCAACTAGAGGGAACGGAGTAATGTAGACCCTTTGTCTCATGGACTGTATAGCGTACAAGTACCATGTAATTCCAAGACTGGAGGGTGAAGAGAAATCCGTGGGAGGAAGGCAGTTTGTCTTTGAAACAATTTGCGAGGAAGTAGTGAAGTAAGGACAGTTTTCTCACCGTAAACACCCACGATTACCAGAAAAGGATGTGGTCTTTTCCATATCCTCTGGGTTTGAGAACAATACTGAAGGAACAAGTACTGTACTTATATAATGAGGCTGGAATAGAGAAGATGTTTCGGGAGAAGGAGGTGAGTTGGGAAGTGTGAATGAGTTAATTAATAACAATAAAAATGTTTGTATTTACTTCCCTGTGAGAAATAGGTTAGAACATGGATATTTCTAAAGGGAATGCTTTCATTTCATCTAAACAGCTGTTCTTATAACCTAACGATGACGTCACTGTTTCAAAATTTTGGTCACGCAAATTGCCAACACCCCCCCAGAGCTAAGACAGATCCCCATGTCAAAAACAACTCATAATTACACTGGAACAAACTAATCAACCAGTAATCTATAAATGCAAAAAAATCACAAATATTCGCTTGAAACGACGCACAATAACTTTAGCTGTCGACTGGTAAAAATAAAGAAACAAAAAATCAGCTGTTAGTAACATATTCACATTATTGATGTTTGCGTATGATCAAAATGCGTCACGTCTTTTCCTCATAAGCTTAAATTATAGAAGCTTTACAGACCAGTGGGGCTGAAAGGTTACAATGAATATTGTATAGTTACTAGCAGAGTCCAAAAAATAGATTAAATCGGTCCAGCCATTGTAGAGTTGTAATTAACACTACTTAGTTTTATATATTAACCCTAAGGTTTACCGTCGATCAATAGACGGTAGGTAAGCTTTTACAAAAGCAATTTTGCGAATACATTTTCGGTTTAAACTACATTGAATATAGTACTGTACTCTACAGGTTACGCTTTATGTTGTTTGTTGCTTACTCTTTGCGCCAGATCTGTATTTAAAGTATGTTGCGCGGTTATGCTTTGTTTACAATGGTTACGAATGTTATCACGTTTGTATGGTGTTTTGATGTTATAATTAAATGGATAGCAGTATATGTGTAAAATATATATATGAAATTTTGAAAAAAAACTTTGCTATATTAAATTTATGACTGGTTTTTATTTTCTGTACTTTGTGGGGGAGCGAAAAATTGTTTGAAAATTGTTTTATCTATATGAAGTGGATAAACCCATTAAAACCAAAATAAAGATAAAACGTGAATTTTTAAATAAAAGTCCGCAAAAGTGCCAAAAAGGATGAACCTCTAGGGGTCAAATAGTGAACCGTTGGAGGGTTAAGATAATATTGCCAACTCAGTGAAATTTAGTCTTCCGAAAACTTGACTTTTTGAAGACGTTTTAAACGTAGACGTAGTACCTATCTGCACAAATCGTGAGCTCCTCTCAGGATGGGAGTCTCGGTGACCCTGTTGTCCTCGTCGTGACAGAGGCGTCTGACTACGACTCGTCTATTATATTGAGAATCGTGTCAGCGATTATCTATGTGTTTCTTCACATCCGTCCATTGTCTAAGGTGGGTGTTCAACAGCGCTTGTACGATGAACTAATATTTCAACCTTTCAAAACACTACTAAACTGTGCAAGCGTCGTAGGTGTTTATTTGCATAAACTGTTTAAGAATACCCTGTTGGTGTCATATTTTTCATGGTATAATAGGTGAAGATATTTTTTGTAGTTCTACAGGTGACGTATTCGTTGTGGTTGCTTCTGACCAACGGTGAGCCTCTTTGATCCTCTCAAACTGTACACAGTGCCGCAGAAGGCCTCCTCTTGCAAATTTCAAGTGGGTTTTTACACTGAGCTTACAGTTTATTCTGATGGATTATTGTAAATGTTTATAATAATTCGAAATGTTAATGCTTGTGCGCCTGGTGTTTTGATTTTGTACAATGTTGTTTAAAAAAAATTCCTCTTGAAAAAGAAGCCCGATTCCAAGAAGAAGAGGGAAAGCGTTAGAACCCTTGAACAACGAACAGCTGTTTATGTGTGTACATTCCAAATGTCAGACAGTTTATTGTAGTATGAATAAACGCCTTTTGGTCACATCATTATTCGCCAATAGTGTCGCATAACATCGCACCGGTGACACTAGAGTAAAACGCGAAAATGGTCCGAGAGAGTCAGTTCGGTGTTCGCCCTATTCTATTATAGCATATGGTTACGTCAGCTGATAGTAAATGGAAAAATGAACACTGTTCAATTGAAGAAAGCTTAATTCATGATTTCGTGCGGTTTACTCTAGTGTGTCTTGCATACGGTGATACACGCTGAACACTGCTTGCCTCGCTGTGACGAGTCATACCTGATAGTTAATTCCCGGCTCGAGTAAATTCTAATCCGCAGTATTTGTAAAGATTTAAATCTTTTTCGATGGTTAAAATCTGAATCTTGCAATTCGATTTTGAGAAAAGTATACAATCTGTTAGTGTCAATAATGTCATTTATTTAATGATATCTTCTTTATACACTTTTATGATAACTATTATCTTTGTGTTTAAATGATCAAAACATTATAGTCTGTTTTTGACGTCTATAGAGTATCTATTGTAGACGTTTCATCAAGTAAAAAAAATACGTATGTTATTATAATTTGTATGATGATATAAGCTTTCAGTTTGTAGAAAAAATAAGTATGTCTGGTTGCGAAATCTTTAAATATATTTAGAGCTTTTTTTATCGCCAACGTATCCTAAATAGTGTCTATACGCAGAATTATTCGATTGTAAGTTATTAGAATTGGGTTTTATGAATTGCCGATAAACGCGACAAACTTCGTCTGACTAGAAATCATCTGTCTGCAGTATTTAGTAATTGTAGTTGATAATCGTGATAAACGCGGCACATAGAGTCCTTTCTTTATCCGAGAATTTTGACCTACTGCAGTAGTCTATTAGTAGACTTATTTCTTTATGAATGTAGACGCAAAAAAGGTCGAGTCTTGTTAAACATCTGACTATTGCAGTATAAATAGTAATTTTTTCAGTGTTTCGAATCGATAAACCAAAATAAATCTTGGACTATCGCGAATTTTCGTTACTCTATTTTTTTATGTCAGTGTCTGATCGTCAATCGCCGATCACAGCGGCACATAGTAGCGCTGTCTGACTATGCCTATCTCGATTGCAGTAGTCTTGTAGAGCTTTCTGTCTTTCCAATCGCCGATCGAGAGTGGGAAATAGAAACGTAAGTCGTCTGGATATCCGCGAAATCATCTCGACCTATGCAGTAGTCTACTAGTAGAGCGGTTGGGTCAGTGTTGATCGCCAATCGCCGATACCGAGACGCGGAATAATACGTCGAGTCGTCTGGACTATCCCGACGTATCATCTCGACCTACTGCAGTAGTCTACTAGAAGCGGTGGGTCAGTGTCTGATCGAATCGCCGATCACCGAGACGCGGCACATCTAACGTAAGTCGTCTGGACTATCCCGCGACGTATCATCTCGACCTACTGCAGTAGTCTTAGTAGAGCGGTTGGGTCGTGTCTGATCGCCAATCGCCGATCACCGAGACGCGGCACATAGATAACGTCGAGTCGTTCTGGACTATCCCGCGACGTATCATCGGACCTACTGCAGTAGTCTACTAGTAGAGCGGTTGGGTGAGTGTCTGATCGCCAATCGCCGATCACCGAGACGCGGCACATCGGTAACGTCAAGTCGTCTGGACTATGCACGTATCATCTCGACCTACTGCAGTAGTCTACTAGTAGAGTGTCAGTGTCTGATCGCCAATCGCCGATCACCGAGACGCGGCACATAGATAACGTCGAGTCGTGGACTATCCGCGACGTATCATCTCGACCTACTGCAGTAGTCTACTAGTAGAGCGGTTGGGTGAGAGTCTGATCGCCAATCGCCGATCACCGAGACGCAGCACATAGATAACGTCGAGTCTGGAGTATCCCGCGACGTATCATCTCGACCTACTGCAGTAGTCTACTAGTAGAGCGGTTGGGTCAGTGTCTGATCGCCAATCGCCGATCACCGAGACGCGGCACATCGGTAACGTCAAGTCGTCTGGACTATCCCGCGACGTATCATCTCGACCTACTGCAGTAGTCTACTAGTAGAGCGGTTGGGTCAGTGTCTGATCGCCAATCGCCGATCACCGAGACGCGGCACATAGATAACGTCGAGTCGTCTGGACTATCCCGCGACGTATCATCTCGACCTACTGCAGTAGTCTACTAGTAGAGCGGTTGGGTCAGTGTCTGATCGCCAATCGCCGATCACCGAGACGCGGCACATAGATAACGTCGAGTCGTCTGGACTATCCCGCGACGTATCATCTCGACCTACTGCAGTAGTCTACTAGTAGAGCGGTTGGGTCAGTGTCTGATCGCCAATCGCCGATCACCGAGACGCGGCACATAGATAACGTCGAGTCGTCTGGACTATCCCGCGACGTATCATCTCGACCTACTGCAGTAGTCTACTAGTAGAGCGGTTGGGTCAGTGTCTGATCGCCAATCGCCGATCACCGAGACGCGGCACATAGATAACGTCGAGTCGTCTGGACTATCCCGCGACGTATCATCTCGACCTACTGCAGTAGTCTACTAGTAGAGCGGTTGGGTGAGAGTCTGATCGCCAATCGCCGATCACCGAGACGCGGCACATAGATAACGTCGAGTCGTCTGGACTATCCCGCGACGTATCATCTCGACCTACTGCAGTAGTCTACTAGTAGAGCGGTTGGGTCAGTGTCTGATCGCCAATCGCCGATCACCGAGACGCGGCACATAGATAACGTCGAGTCGTCTGGACTATCCCGCGACGTATCATCTCGACCTACTGCAGTAGTCTACTAGTAGAGCGGTTGGGTCAGTGTCTGATCGCCAATCGCCGATCACCGAGACGCGGCACATCGGTAACGTCAAGTCGTCTGGACTATCCCGCGACGTATCATCTCGACCTACTGCAGTACTAGTAGAGTGGTCAGTGTTATGTCGGTCACAAGAGGACATAGATAACGGTGTTCTGGATACGGACGTATCATCTCACATGATATTACAGTAGAGCTTGTCAGTGTTGATGAAATCGCCATCAACGGACATAGATAAGCATGTCTGGAGTATACGTATCATGGACTAATCTATATAATAGTTGGCTTGGGTCAGTTTTGAATCGCCGATCATTCGAGAACATAATAAATATTTATATACGTAATTGACTTTGAGTACTATAAAATCAAATTTGGAATTTTCTTATGTATCTGCGTAACAAAAAGAACTATTAGCGGCCGTGGCTTTCACTTAAGTGAAATTTGAAGGAATAATGTCTGATAAGGAACGCAAATTTTTTTTGATAATCTTGAAAACGACCTTGCAAACCTAAACTTAAACAAGAAGCTGTCAATTTTCTTGTAAGCTTGACTGGGAAAGTGGTAAGCTTGTACTCCACCTGGAGGACCTTAATATTGAACTGAGCTGAATTTTACATAATTTCTCTAGTTCACACTGTTTGTAGATAGTTGAGCTTGTACTTGTAAGTTGAATCTGGTCTATGTGTAAAAAATGATAAGTTGATAGCTATTTGGCCCTTTATTGCAAGACAAGGGAATTTTTTAATTTTTATGAAAATTTAGTTGGCTTGACCATGCCTTGGTTGAAGGTTCTTTTAAATTTTGAAAATTGAAAGAATTCCTACTTTTCAGCTGAAATTTCTGAGACTGTGAAATTTCAGCCTTTTGTTTATTAAATTTTGTAATAAGTTATCTCTGGTAGTACTATAAAACCTAGATGGTGTTAATGTACACATAAGAAGTGATAAAAAGTCTGAAGTACATTTTAGATCCACACTGGCCAAGGTGAAGTGTATTTATTGTATTTATTCCTCAAAATAGCATCTCTACATCCAAGGTTAGTCTATGATAAAACCTAAAAAATCTGGACGAATAATCAGATTTACTTGTTCCTATTTTATCCGTCAACTTCGCTATCATACACTTAGTTTAAACTTTTCGAGGGTTTGGGTGATGTACGGACAGATATGGTTAATCTCTAAGCAAATCTGATGTAGGATTTCTAGAACTTTTCCTAAAATTTAAGTGCTTTTATATAAGTTCATCAACGTATTAAAGCAGCGTTGTTTCAGAGTGATTTTTTCACTTTGAAAAATGTATCTTACAATATAAACAAGACCAAATATAAACAGTTTTTATGAATTAAAAATTAATCTTACTGTAAGTTGATATCATAAGGGTTCAATTCAAACTAATATTCAACTTTTTTTAATACTAGAGTTATTTTTTTTAGAGATATAGTGGTAGGACTGATTATTGTAGTTGTGAAGTGCAGCCAGCATATCTGAAATCGTATCTTTGATCACATCTCTAGTTTCCTTAGCAGTTCATTGTTAATTACTTCCTCCAAGTGCCTCCTGCCTGCTGGACCTTGAGGATAGTTGCAATACCCTTGGGTTCAATGGTATTCCTCCCTCTGCATTGCTTTGTTCAGCAACTAGTAGTTTAGCTTTTCATCATATAAAATAATCTACGTACAGAGTATGTACAGAAATCTTAAAATCAGATTTATTTTGATATTTTACACATAATTTAATGCAATTAATCCCAATTTTTTATAGTGGTATAAGAAAAATTGCAATTATTTTGAACAGAAAAGAAGTCCAAGCTTGTACTACAAATACATTACTAACATTGCAAAAATTTACTTACAGATTACTAATTAAAATTAAAACCTAAAATACAAATATATGTAACGATAATTTTATGGTCAAATTTTTACCAACAAAAAAGTATTTACAACATAAGTGATAAATATTTACAAGGATTGCTTGTTGAAAAAATCCCTTTGTTCCAGCAGAATAGGCATTGGTGTAAGGGAATGTACTCTATTTTATTGCATTTTCAATTCAACAAATGATAACTTTTAAATTTTTTCACTTAAAAGATAAAGTTCCAGTTATGGGCAAAGCTATCCTACTAGAATAATAATATGTGATCCATAGATACCATAAAACAAATATTCAGTAGAAAACCATTCTTATCAACCTCCTGATAACCAACTCTTCCCTATATCCGACCCAGTGCCCTTCTATCTTTCATTCCAATGTGTTGCTGATCCTGTTGAAACATTCTACTTATTCTATAATTACCTATAAATATTACCATTTCCAGTTATCATTCATATCTTGATTTTTACTTAAATGTGTTAGAGGTGCATTAAAGTTTCATTACAATTCTGTTAAGCTTTTTCTCTACCAAGAAATGCATTTTATTTGCTCCTTCCGATATGCGACTTTTTGGCAGTTCCGACCATGACCCGATCCTTGAATTAAAGACTTAAACCAACATAAAATCTTACATAGAACAGTCTTACTCTAAAATAGAATCTTTACTTAAATAATTTCTAAAAATGTCTACCACTTGACTGTAAACCAGATTGGGAAACACGCTTGTCTAGGGGTAGTGCGTAAGACTTTAGATACCAAAATTCCGGGTTCAAATCCTGACAATCACCAATGGTATTTCACTATTTATAATATATCTACTAGGCCTAGGCTGAAGTAATATGTAAACAGTTTCAGGCAGCGTGGTTTAAACAATTCTGGGATGGGAATGTAGAACATAAAAAATATGAACCAGAATGACAGTTGTGATAAAACATTCTTATTAACAAACTTGTTTTGGTTGTATTTATTTATAACCCATACAACAATTATTTTTGCTCAAAGATTTCTATGCTTTTCAGGAGATTAAAGTCGGACCTTCAAGCAGCAAGACGCAAGGGAGTGATCAAGAGTGGAGACAGTGCGAGTAGTGCGCGTTCATGCGCCAGGTGTCGCGCGGAGCTTGGCCGCATCATCAACAGGGGTGCGTTCTGCCGCTGGTGTCGTCACAAGGTGTGCAAGAACTGCCGTGAATACACAACCAACCAGACCTCCGACTGGCTGTGCTCTGTCTGCTTCAAACACATGTAAGCCATGATGCTAATGAATTAGAGATTTAAGATTAGATTACCATTTGAAATGGCGACCTACCCAGCTAGGTATTTTAAGCCAAGTATGAATGAGAAATGATTGTGGGATGATTGTGGCGCGATCTTGTAGTCTTGTTATTGACTAAGGCTGACATGTTCCTTAGACAGGACTGTTAATTTATAGCCCAACAGCTGATGGCAACTAAGGGACCTACAGTTTAACGTGGAATCCGAACCACGGCCTCTGAATTACGAACTTGTCTAATTATGAGGATGGTATTTGCGGATTAACGTAGTATTCAATAGTGCGAACACCCAAGAGAACACTACACCCACCGACCATCGCTCATAACTATCCACAATTCGTGACCTCCAAGTTGCTGGATTACAGGACGTCGCCACCGTCCCAGTCGTACAGCCTTACAATTGGGTTATATGGAATGCTAAATAATGTGTGGTGTGCCAGAGCAAGTGTACCGTTGAACCTCTTATAAACCACATACGGAACAGTCGAGGTATTACCAATAATCTTTTTAATTTCACACTTCCCGTATTGCTTAAAATTATTATTAGTTTTAAGTTTGTTTGTTTTAATTTTACTATTTTTATTATTATTATTGGCTTTAATTTTATTGAAGAAAAACTATTTTTTGAAAATAAGTCATTTAAAAATTCAGGTTGTTATGGGTACGATGCTATATTATTCTTGAAATATATCCACTATAAAATGTACAGTATTACACTATTCGGGTATCTTTACCTTAAAAAACTGACAATAAGAAACCTATAACCCAAACTCCCAATCACTTGTCCCGACTTCAAACACAGTCCCGACCTAGTAAAGTGTTTAAGAGTCTGAGTGAGAGTCGACTGCATGGATAACTTGATGGTTGCATAACTGATAAAGAGAGTAAAATTGTAGAGAAATATGTTAACCCTTACCGGACGGCTAGCGCCTTTAAATGCAGCACAGTGGGGCCTCACAACACGGCTAACGCCTTTAGACGCAATCAATCATTTCGTCTCATTTACTGCGCTGTAGTTCGCAAAATAACCGATAGGGTGTATGGTGATGTTGCTTTTGCCTTTACACACTCACAAAACCTATATGGGGGCTTGGTTGGAATATTTAGTGACTGAAATCCGTTGCTAGGCAACTTTGGCCAGTATTCGTTCGCTCCTGTACTGCTGCTTATATTCACGAGTCATTACAGCCAGCTGTTTTCACTTTCGCTAATCTTGTTTGTTTTCATTTTTTCAATGTGTTTATTTTCATCGTGTTTAGACATAAATAGTGTATATTGTGTGAATGTTTTTAATGTGTTGGATTTATTAACCAATATTATTAACTTAAATGGCTCGCTTAGACGAAAAAATACTTTTTTTAAACCTAAAAATAGTCTTAAAATCTTTAATAAATAAAAATGAAATAAATTTTTGTTTCATGCTTTATTGAAGCTACCTAAATCCAAAACGAACATTGGGAAAATAATATTTTGATTTTTATTTACTCTAAATGAGCAGGGACTGTAATTTTCAGTAGCGCTTTAAGGGTTAAATTAAAATTAGGTGGAGATAAATTATTTTAGGGAAATTTAATTAAATATTTTACTTTATTATTACAATTGCTAAATATTTAAAACTTCATTTGTAAATGGTTCTTTCATTTAATAATATTCCATAAATAATCTACAGCTGACTCTCTCTAGTCCGGATTCGGATAGTTTAGACGCTGGATGGTCCGGAATACTTCTTGGAAATGAGTCATCTGTGCGCGGTCGAGTTTCTCATGGCATACATCGACACGATTGGGTGTGTTTGTTTATTTCCGGTCTAAATAAAAATAAATAACATCATAAACATCAGTTTAGTTTAAATAGTGTTCGATGCGGATCTTCAGTGAAGCGGGAAATGGCAACATCGGTGTGGGAATTTTGACTCATACGGATGTGAGGTCAGCAATGGAACAACGTCGCCAATTGCTCTACGCAGTTGTAGTTACAGTTAGTTGCTCTAAGTCGAGCATCAAATCAGCTGTGGTTGTAATGTTTATGAGGAAAAACAGTTCAAGCGAAAAAGCAGAAGAAAATAATAGATTTCTAATAATATGTTTAGTAATTGTAATTCTTAGGTTAAAGTAAATATGTTTGAGATAATCTTATTAATATAAAGTGAGAGTTGTGTTTTTTTCATACTGTAAAATAAATTTTTAAGGGTTCCATTTTCTGTGCTTTAAAATTCCATTCTTATTTATGGTGACACATTTAATTTATCAATGTCACAAAAAACTATAATCCAGTGAGTTGAAAAAAAACCTGTATTGTTTGAGAAAGTACGCTGCAAAATCGTCTTAAAATGTGATTTATGTAGATACTGTTCACTAATACAAGTTGTAATTTTATATTTATAAAACCGCCGGATGGTCCAGAATTTTTTAAATCCGGACAGGGGTCCGCTCCCGAGGTGTCCGGATTAAAGGGACTGTACGTAAATGCTGTATTGGTTGAGGTATTTTTTTATCTCATGACTTTCTAGTATCTATTTATCTATATCTATTTAATTTACATCAGATTTTTTGGGTTTATATAATTGACTTACTTTATTGGTTTTGTCTCACAATTCTTAATTCACTATGGACATATCTGAAATGTTCTGATTGGAATACAGATTTTGATTTGAATTTTTTAAATTCATCATAGCTTTTCTAAAAAAAAATGAGTAAGTGATTTATTGTGATCAATACAAAATGTATCATTGATTATAAATTTACTCACTCCTTTTATTACGTTCACTGCAAAGCCTTTAGACTTATAATACCTGCTGAGCAGTAATAATCGGAGGGTGAGGTGGATATTGGAAGTACGGGTTTAGCAAGTAATACGGAGTTTTTCAATGATGTGTTGTGTATACATGAAATTGGATGTAGTTCTTAAGGTTGAAAAAGGTACCATAATTGGTTTAAATCATAATATAATGCCTAGCAGCAGGAAAAGGCTGCTAACAAATAAAATATGTTTAACAAAAAGGTTTGAAAATGAGCCTATAGCCACGAATCTATAGTAATACCTATAAAATAATCGCTAATTGATTGATTACATGTTAGTAGCCTATCTATCTAATTTAGACTATTTTTAAGGCTTTGAATGATTGAGAATTATTATCAGAACTTTTTTCTCATATACAGTACATTATTCAGTACAATTCTCTTGTAATTAATACAGTTAAACTAATAAATATTTATTTATTGAATAATTTCATCAAATTATTAAGTAAGGAAAGTTTTTAACTTTGATTTACATTTTAAAAGTCTCCAATGCTTGATTAGAATACCTTTATACAACGTTTTAGTGTTTTAAAATGCCAAATCGCCGGTTGCCAAATATTTTAGCCAAAGAAATCGTTAAGAAAAAAATTGTATTGTTATATTAATATTGGACTGAATTAGCCAAGTCAGTTAATTCATGTATTCTGTCATGTAATAGTATTTGTCTGTTAATATATCCGTTTCACTATTGTTAATATTATTAATTGTTAAAATAAAACATTTTTCATTTCATTACCTTTGTACAGCGTAAGTGGGTGTATATTCTGAAATCTGCTATTTTGGCTATACAATTAACACTTACTTCCTTTTCTGCAAATTTATTGTGTATCACCCTTGTGGTTTCAATTATGATCAGTATTCTATCCACCAATTAATTGGTCATTTATCATTAAAATATGCATAATTGCAGTTCATTTTTTAAAATTTAAAGAATGACTAAATTTAGACTAATTTTTACTTAAAGCAATAGTGGTTATTTATGATATCTAATACAATTTGTCTATTTTACGATGACAATGAATCATTAATCATTGTTTATTACGACCTTATCTCAGAATTGTTCACTCTGTTACATTTCAGTGGGCATTAACAAAGCATTTTGTACTGTTTACAGTTCAGTTCAGATTACCACTGTTAATTTCAGAGATATCATTGTTGCTGGCTGAGTGCAGTAGATAGTTTTTACTTTACAAAATCCACTACTCAGTCAAATGTTTGATGTTTTTAAAGAAACTTTTTAAAGAACTGTATCAGTTAATTGAAAGACGTTATAATTCACCTTAAAAATTTCATTTGAACGAAATCCATCATTAACTCAGTCATTATTTAGTAAATATATAATATACTCATAGGACTAAGATAAATAATTATTGAAAATAGAACTGGAGAAGGACTGTGGATGATACAGTAAAACCTCATTAACTTGACATTTTGTGTAACTCAAGATTTAATAGCTGATAGAACGCCTATATCTTATAGTGATTGTACATTTGACTTTACAAGATTGCGGAGATTAATTGGATGGCTGAAATAAACTGAAACAGACAAACGATCTATTATGTTCCTTTAGACTGTCAAGATCAAAGAACCAGACTTGGATGGGGTGGGGAAGCTCGCTATTGTTTACTAATTTACGGAAATGCATCGAAGGGACGCTGCATTACTTGCAAAAGCATCGACAATAGACATTTTATTCCTCCGGCGATTCTGTGACGAAGCAGCAAAAAATTATCATATACACATTTTTATAACTGTAACAAAACATTAATACATCAATTATCAGCATTTTCTTTACATCATATAGTTTAAATTGTTAAGCATTTGACATTTCTTCAAAGACCATTTACTCAGTATGCAAAAATACTCATGTAAGAGTCTTAAGTATATTATCTATTAAAACTCATGAAAAATTGCAATATTCTGGATAACTTGATAACCCCGTAACTCGACAACCTCTGGGTCCACAAAGTGTAGAGTTTGTGAGGTTTTACTGAATAAAAATCAAATTTTATTTTGAATTTTCACTAGCTGTACAGACAATAACAATTTGAGTTATTAATATTAAATTTGTGTTAACTTATAGTGTACAAGAATGGGTTATTCCAATTCATATATTTCATAATGGAAGGTAACCTTTTTTCTCAGAAATGGTAAAGGTTTGTGTAAACAGTTGAGGTCTAGTAACAGAGTTTTCAGGTCACACTGGTACCTCTGATGTGATATGTATATACTGTTTAAATTTCTGAAACCAACAGCTCAAAATGCCTTCCATAGCACATGCAGTCTGATATAAATTTATTTGTGTCGTGGAACCCATGTCAATTGGGTGGTAGACCAATGTGCTACCCCTCAGCTGACATCCATGAATATGGCAGTGATTTGTCTTAATAATTAATCTGTATATTAGATGCTGTTTGCAGTATATTGTTTCTAATGATTCCGTTATCGGCAGGGAGCTGACAGCTGCGTCCGGGGAGTGGATGAACCAGTTTGTGCGGCGGCCGAGCAAGCGGAGAGAGAACCGCATCGCCGCCGTGGAGACGGTCAAGCGTAGCCTGCAGCGATCGTGGACCTTCTCAGGTACCCTTACACACCTGGTCCTTAAACATTCATTGAAATAATTCTTGAAATCTTTAATTGTGGAATTCTGCTGATATAATGTCCATTTAAATACAATAAATTATATATTTTTTATGAATGGAAATTCAATATCCCATGCTCCACACTTTAGTTACTGTTTAGGCGCAACTTTGGTATTTTCTATTCAGGATTAAGAACGTCCCCTTCTAAAATACACTTCCCGTATCGGTTCTTAAATTGCCAATTACCAAGTAGTTCCCCACTGAGATAAAGTTTAAGTCTATGAAGGATCCTGTAGGAGTTGACAAGAAGAAGAGATGGATAATATACCTTATTGCAGAGTGAAATATGAAGGAATTCAGATCCTTAGCGCTAATAGATGTTTTGTAGTTAAACCCAATGACCAATAAACAAGGTCTGCGGCCCTCCTAAGGAGCTAACAATAACAACCTTTACCTTATTCCAACTTTCTTGTCAGAAAAAAACTATAAATAACACCCGAAACCCTCGTTCCTCGCGCAGAGCGGCCGTGTGGTTTAAAATCAACCAATAGGAAAATTCCAAGTGACCCATATAGATACTGTGTTATAACAAATCTGGTCGTAATTCTCTGAGATCCCAACAGGTGGCAGCACAATCTACATCGCCAGATACACTATCTTGATTTTAACCTAAATGTCCCCATTCGCATCCGAGTGGTCCGCTCCACGCGCCGGGACCAGTACCACTCGGATCAGAGTGGCCCGCAGTGAACGTGTTAAGAAGGAAACCAAATATCTCTCTTGAAAGGGTTAAAATAATAGTTGAGGTCTGCGAGCGGGACAGTAATTTTAAGTTTATGTTTGGACATGTCTTCTATTCTGGCCAAAAATTACTAATTAATTATTTTTCCTACATTTTATCAATTAAATTTATATAAATTTAAGAGTTGATAGTAATTGCACTGCATTGAAGATTAATATAATATTGTGTAATGAAGAACAAAAATTCGAATGTAGGAAGAAAGGTAGAGCATCAGCCTACCTGAAGAAATTACGAGGGTTGTCCTTAAAGTAAGGTTTCCAGTGATTTTTCACAGTGAAAAACATGTTTATTTGCATAAACTCGTACATATTCGGAAAGTTCAGACTTTTCCCTATTTTTTTATGTAGTTGCCGCCAAGTCACGCAGATAGCTGAGAACCGCTTCTTCCAGCTCTTCTCGTCCGCTGAAATGCGTTCCACCCAGGTGTTTATTCATATCACAGGAGAGGTGGTAGTCGCTGGGGGCTATGTCCGGGCTGTAGGGTGGGTGTTTGACGATACTCATCCAAAGTTAGCGATGAATTCTTTAGTAACGTTAGCAGTGTGCGGTCAAGCGTTATCCTGATGCAAACGGTATGCATCAGGATGCTGTCAAGGGGGTGCCCCTTGGACAGCATACCCCTCCTCTTGTTTCGAATGGCACGGCGAAGTTTTTGCAGTGTCTCGCAGTAACGGGCAGCGTTGATTGTTTCACCGGTGGGCAAGAATTCGCATAACAATACGCCTTTCCTGTCCCAAAAGATGATTGCCATGACTTTGCCGGCACTTTGCGTTTGCATGAATTTTCGCGGAACAATCTTCGTCATGGACATCGGTATGCCCATTGTTGAACTCCCTGCACTATTTGCGCACATGTTGTATGCTCATACACTTTTCTCCATATTTTTCGCACAGTTGGGAATGAATTTCCCCTGGCGGAAAGTTTTCGGCAGTCAAAAAACGAATCACTAAGCGCAGCTCACACCTGGCAGGCGAAGCAATGGGGAGATCCATCTTGTACGGCTGCCAGGCCAAGACTGAGCGCCGTAGACACTTCGCTGCGGTGGGGATTTGGAGTGGAGGAACCCAGGTACACAACAAAACCGCGCGAACCCCCGTCGCAGTACTATTGTCGACTGCAGCGCTAAGGGAACCTTACTTTACGGACAACCCTCGTAAATTTTATTCTGTAGGAGGTGATTTATTTATGAAAATTGGAATTCATGTAGGTTTCTTCCTCATCTCAGTAGTATAAACTGAAGGGATGTACCCTTTGGTTTATTTAAAGTGGACTTTCTCTTCACTTAATAATTAGTTTAATATACAGCATTTTTTAAATTCTTAAATTAAATACGTACATTTATTAAATTAAAGGGTCTCTGTTGTTGAAGTTATTTTTAGTTTACCTATGTCATATATACATTTCACCGAGCAACGCTTGTTCAATAGGTACATTTGTTTTATTACAACAAGAAAACATATAACAACTGTGTTTTGGATATTATTTCACACGTATAATGAAAATAATTCTAATGAGACAAACTTTTTTTCCTCTTCAAGCTAGTTAGATTTTAAAATATACTTGCTTGTTGATAATTAACTTTTTTGTTTTTGTTTGTTTTTCTATGCAGATGCGACGCCCTCGCCATGGGCTGCTCTGAGGAACTCGCCTGAGATGCGAGCCTACAGCAGCATGCCCCGACAGAGAGACTGCGAGTTCATCGCCCGAACTGCATTCACCAACCGCCTCAACCTGAACAACACTTGCGAGCCGAACGAACAATCTGATAATGTTGAAAAGAACGACAATCCTATCACCATAACCCAGGAAACAGATCTGGGGACCGAAGAAGAGAAAGTTTCTGACACCGATCCGTCTGTTGAAGATAACACAATTCCTGTTTCTGTTACTGACAACGAATCTAGTATTGGAAGCCCTATGATCGACAAGCGAACTATAAGCGAGAGTACGTCAGTTGATCAATCGTCTATTGGCAGTCCAATCACGGAGAATCGGTTCTACCATGATAGCCCGGTTGTGTCCTCCTCTGGCGAGAGCCCTCTGGCGGAAAAGCGAGTCATCGGGAATCAAGTCATCGAACCTCTGACTGGCACCGTGTTCCGCAAAGTAACACTCAAGAAGCGAAGGGTCGACACACGAAACCTTCCACCAGGTTAGAAGGGCTGTTTTATCATGGATGGGTGATTGGGGCATGGTTGAATGTATAGCTTTGCAGATGGACTGTGCTGGAATCTGGTTTTAGGCTTTCTTCTGTGTTATTAATTAACATCTACACTACAACCTATGTCAAAAGATGAAATTCAATCGCCTTTGATAAAATAGTTTGTTTTTAATGTGGAAAAGTAGGAGGATTTAACATTATCACAATACTCAATAACATGCTCGACAATCATACTCAATAACCTGACGTTTAATTTGAAGCATGTATTACATTATGTCTTATCTTTTTAATGTGCTCGTAAATAGCAAGAATTGCCTTTTATATTTTATTAGTCAGACAAAAACCTAGCATTAAAGTTTTAAATAAATGAAGATTTGTTCAATTGTAACTCCAAGGTTGTTTTAATAATTACAAAGCCCTCGTCTCGAACCATCTTGCACATTACTCTGAAATTTTATTTCTTTAAAAATATAAAAAATGGTTTTTGGAAGGATTAAAAGACCTATTATTGGTGATCCAACAATAAAATTTGTTGTGTTCATGTTGTTTAGATTATTATCATAGACATTTTCCATCACAATTTGTAAAATAATGTTTTACGATTTCGGGATATGGAATCTGTTCCCGTACTCAGGTGAGCTATAACACTGCCTGCTTTAAACATTTTGTTTTCCGCTTTATAGCAGTTTATGTTCTAATGTCTCATCATGTCTAAGAGTGTTCATGTTCTAGAAGCTCATCTGAACACGGGATCAGATTCCAGATCCCGAAACGTTGCAAAACTTTGTTTTACTAATCTGGATAGAAAATATCCACAACAATAATTTAAATATCTTAAAGGAGCTTAATATCTTCATCGGGCAACGCTAGTCCTTAATAAAAGTTGAGTTTATATTCTATTCAAAATGGTTTAGTCCACAACACCAATGTGTTTTTAAATAAAGTGTATCCACACAATACTTTGGGCTATCATAATTTTATCTGTGTATGTGTGCGTGTCAGTTTTGTACGTGTAAATGTGTGTATATCTTCTTGAAATATTAAGTAAAATCAAAAAAAGAATACAACATGCTGACTCCCTCTTATAACCACTAACCACAAAAGCAAAACAGGGGTCCACTGCAATCCCAATTAAGCCTACAAATGCCGTAAACTTCCACCCAAGCCGGCCCCCGTTTATTTAAGGTGGGCCCCCCACTCCGCTATACCACACATTTGCAAGCCAAATTGGGATTGCTCATGGTTGGGATTCGAACCCTAGCACTTCCTAATGCCTAAAACATTACACTCAATGTAACACTTTAACTAATACAGCCACCGTTTTTTAGAACTCTTCAAATGATGTTCAGTTATATGCTTTGAAGTATAAGACCACCTAAAAACCTCTCAAACTAAAACTTTAGGTTTAACTGTGAATGCAGGATTATCTTTCTTGGTATGTTAGTATTGAAATTTGATAAGGCCAAAATAAAATAAATGCCGGTTTCGTCCTTTATATGTTTCCGATATGTTTTCCGCTGCTCCACTTTCTATAAAACTTTGGGAAGCCATTCTACATGAGCCTGAGAGGTTTCTGTAAAATTATTAAATAGTTAAGTTTGAAACTAATTTTTTTTCTATTGTCTTCCAAAATTGCAATATCAACATTAAAGTGTTTTATGAAACATGTAAGACCTTAATCAAAACTTTTATTAACACTTGGCCTTAGGCACTTCTCCATTGTGTGGTATGCTGAATTTGTCATTAACTTAGGACTCAAAACAGATATATATTGACTTATACTTCATATACAATTTTTTTGCTTTTAGTATATTGTTAAAGTATTATCGATGGTTTAGGACTAAATGTGAAACATAATATATTTATTAAATTAATGTTCCACTATAAAAACTTTAGCCTTCAGAAAACCTGTAGGCGTGAAGTCTTTAAAACTTTGGTTACTCAATCTGAACTTGGAACTGGGGGTCCTCTAGAAACGATGCCTTCATCCTAGTCTAGTAGTCTGCTTTTTGTGTGTAATTATTAGTTTGCTATGACCAAAATAAAATGTGAAAAACTTGATCACTATGTTTTTATTATGGGAAAAACGTGCCGATTTTGAAGTTAAACCCGCCTATTTTTCTACTATAGAGATTGAGATAAGATTCATTTCGTCTTTTATACAGACGAATACAATAAAGGGGAAAATAGTAGGCAATTTGAAATTGCTGGCTCAATTTCGTTTTAAGTTTTATTTCTTTTATTGCTTTGGAAATCATTTTACCTGGTAATTATATAGTTATTAACTTTTTTTATATTAACAAAATATGAAATACAAAACCTCTTTATAATCAGGGGAAGTTTAATGTTCTTGGGTTGCTGTTGCTGACTAAATCCAAATGCCACTGAGGAAAACTCCTCAGAATATAATATTAACCCTTAAAGCGCTACTGAAAATCACACTCCCCGCTCATTTATGTTGAAAAAATGAAAATTATATTTTCCCAATATTCTTTTTGGATTTAGGTAGCTTGAATAAAGTACAAAACAGAAATATGCTTCATTTTTATTTATTGAGCATATTTACACTATTTTTCAGGTATCTAAAAGTTATTTTTGTAAAAAATTTTGAACGCTTTAAATAAAACTTGTAGGCTTACATAAATGATCAAATAAATGAAAAATTACTGATTCTAAACATAAAACAGTGAGAGGAAACATGTAAATAAAGTAAAAAGATATTATGTACATTACCACTTAACATAGTTTTGCATTGTATGATACGCCTCGAAACAGTTTTATGTCCATTCACGAACTCACCAAATTCCGGATCGTCTGGATGAGCCATGTTTCATTTTTTATTTTATCATTTAGATTCACAAACATTCACACTACATTATCTGTTTACTTCTCAAACACAACACAAATAAACACACGTCAATGGATGTCAACAAATACGATTGGAACAGTGAATACAGCTGGTTGTAGTGGCATGTTAATTTTCTCATCAAAAGCAGTACACGAGCGCTAGAATACAGGCCAAAGTCGCATATCATCTAATTTCAGTCACTAGAAAACCCAACAAAGCCGCAATATTGGTTTTGTGAGTTCATAGGGGTTAAAGCAACATTACCATGCACTCTATTGGTTGTTTCGCGAACTACAGTGCAGTAAATGTGACGAAATGACTGAAAGTGAAAAAACTCGGTTTCCGCGTCTTGTGACCCGACCCTACTGTGCTGCGAGATATCTCGTCAGCCGCCCGGTACGGGTTAATTGTTAACAATTTTTTTTTAATTATCTGGAAAAATATTTTTTTAGTGATACATGTCATATTGTCTATTTTTATTCAAATGCTATTTGTTTACTAGTAATTCTAATGCCTCCTTCACACTGTTTTCTATTCCTATATATATGTATTTCTTTGTGTAATAAATTATAATAGTGATTAATAAAACAAAATAATGTATAGCTAATAAATTAATGTACCTTATGTAAGGTTTTAAGCAAAAATGTTGCTCTTAAATTTCTTACCTTCGCGAGGTAGAGTTTCAATGACATCAACATCTACGAAGTCAAGTATAAAAGATCAATGTAAAGTAGAACGAGGATTTAGGTCACAAATACAACAATGTAAATCTTTCAGTTCTTACGGACTTATGCAGATATAATCATTGGACATGATATACTGGATCAACATGAGAGTTTGCAGGTTAATTTTGGTGGATCCAAAAATCTATTGAAGTGTCGCTGCAGTGGGTGTTCAGCCTCCTTTATTCTCTAATCTCAATTCTAACTACAAGTCCATTGCAATCAAATCTAAACATCATTCTTTCAAATGTTCATTCTTTTTATTGATTTAAAATTTATCGAGCAAGAAGTTAGCCAGTTAATTCAAGCTTATATTATTGAACCAAGTACTTCTCTATGGTGACCTTAGACTTTAGTTGTTTCTAAAGATAACTACAAGAACAGGATGATCATCAACTACTCAAGGACCATAAATCTTTTCACTTTATTAGATGCATATCCTCTGCCTAGGATTGATAGTAAATATAAAGTTGCAAATAATCAAGTTTTAAGTACAATAAACTTAAAAAGTGTGGTCCACCAGATCCCGATTCGAGATTAGGATAAGCAGTTCACTACGTTTGAGGCTTGTGGTCAAATATTGCAGTTCAAGCCAATACGACTTGGGGTAACAAATGTTGTCACAGCGTTTCAACGAGTAATCGATGAAATCATTAGACACATATGTCCAGTTGTCTTCTTTTCCAGGACTCTAAATGGTTTTGAGCTTAAAGACTCTTCTGTTCAAAAGGAAGCACAAGGGATAGTTCAAGCGCTTCAAAAATGGCGGTCATTATCTCATAGGAAATCACTATAAATTGATTACAGACTAAAGGTCTGTAACATTTATGTTTGGTGACACCAAACATAAAAAGGTTAAAAATGACAAAATAATACGATAGTGGCTAGAATTGTCTTGTTTTCATTTCGATATTATCTACTAACCCGGAAAAACATTCTAGCTGCTTACGCTTCCTCGAGAATTTGTTCGGTTATCTTGGACCCTTTGAGGGAACGAAATGACTCCATGTCCAGCTATGTCCTCGAGTAACCTGCCTTACCATTTCATAAAAAGTAAAAACTTACCCTACTCTTTGCAGGAGGTGAGATGAGTTATCTCTTCATGTCAATGTCTGCGCTGTAATTAAGCCGCAATTTTTCAAGCATCAAAGAACTCTGATCAAAGCGATGTCTCCGTTTCAGCGGTTAAACATCAATTTTAAAGGTCCTTTACCGATAGTTAGCCGAAATCGTTATCTTCTTGTTATAGTGGATGAGTACTCAAGGTTCTCTTTGGCTTTCCCGTGTTCAGATATGTCCTCTACAGCTGTAATAAACAGTCTACAAAATCTGTTTATTCTCTTTCAGACTCCTGCATACATTCATTCAGATAGAGGAAGCTCATTCATGACTCAGGAGTTGAAAGAATTATTATATGCATGGGATTGCATTCAACTGAACGACAGCTTATAATCCTCAATGTAAAAGGAAGGGAGGGAAGAAATAATGGTATACGAGGGGTTACCCAAAAGTAACTGGAATATGTCAGCCGAGGTCAGTGCTTTGGTAGTACGGGTGAGTGCCACTAGGGCGTGTCTAGCGCAACTCTTTGCCAGTTCAGTCCCGTGCCGATCGTTGAGCTAGCACATTCTGTTCATCTGTAGCATAATTTTTTGCTGTAGTTATTTCACTGTTGCTTTGTTTTTTATGATGGCAAATTGAAGTGAACAACGCACCGCTGTGAAATGTTGTTTATCCATGATTCATCGCCAGAAACTTTTGAAAGATAATCTGGATCGATTCTGAGCTGTTCTTTCAGTTCATGACATGTTTCGACTCGACGTGATTTTTGATTGTCAGTCAGAGCCCAAGGAACAAATTTGGCAGCATCTCATGCGTCTCGTTCCTAAATCTTCATTTAAAATTCGCTGAACCGAGCTCAAAGTTATTGCACTAATTTCTGACAGTTGATCAATTGTCTGTCGACGATCTGTGAGCATAAGCTCTCGCATTTTTTCGATATTTTCATCAATTCGGGCAGTTGATGGACATCCGGAACGAGGTTTGTCACCAATCAAAGGGTCACCATTTTTAACTTAAGAAAACCAGTCATACACTTGAGTTTTCCCCAAAGCATCATTTTACTATCATAACATTAAAACAGTTTCAGCAGCGGTTTTACTGAGTAAAAAACAAAATTTCACAGCGGCGCGTTGTTCTTGCCATCATAAAAAACGAAGCAACAGTGAAATAGCTACAGCAAAAAATGACGCTACAGACGAACAGAATGTGCTAGCTCAATGACCAGCATTGGACTGAACTGGCAAAGAGTTGCGCTAGACACGCCCTACTGGCGCTCACGGGTACTACCAAAGCTCTGACCTCGGCAGACAAATTCCGGTTACTTTTGGGTACCCCCTCGTATTATGGAAAACAATCAAACTTGCCTTGAAATCACAAAATTATCCAATATCTTGCTGGGAATCTGTTTTATCATTGTGTCTCCATTCTGTACGCACACTGTTGTGCACAAGCACCTATTCAACACCACATGAATATTCCTACATCTGCGGAGAACAGGAAGTGGTAAGGTAGCTCCTTCATGGCTTCTAATGCCTGGTCCTGTACTTCTTAAACGTACTGTCAGGGCATCCAAGTACAATCCTCTAGTAGAATAGTTGAAACTTCTTCATAGGAACGCTGAGTATGCTTACACCCAGCCACCAAATGGAAGGGAGTCTCTTCTCTAGGGAGTCACTGTCTCTGCCTGTGGTTAGAATTCATTCTCTTTTTCAAGATAATGAATTGATGACACTTTTAAAATTGTCATACAGAAAATCGCAGTGTGGGTATGAAACTCTGAGAGTCAATGCAGAAGTTCAACATTCTCAAAACAAAGAGCAAAATCCAAGCCAGAAAGAGAAATTAATACTAGATTAATGACCTCAAAGTAGCGTGAGGCAGAGTTATCCCCCTCGGGAAGAATGTCATACCGTCTATTTTTAACCATATTTTATTGATTTACTTGTAATTTTAATGTTTGCTTCCTACTGTTTTCTGTTCCTATATATGTGTATTTCTATTTTGTGTACCTTACATAAGGTATATTTACTTATTAGCTATACATTTCTTTTGTTTGATTAATCACTATTATATTACAATAATAACTGTTTTTTCTCCTTTTCTCTTCCCTACACATATATGAAAAAGTATTGTTTATGTTGAAATATTTTAATTTGAGTTAAAGAGTGTAAATATCCAATTTCAGGCTCTATGACTCCAAAAAAAAAATTGTTTTGGGAATGATATCTGTCTGTGTACAGACCTTAAGACCACACTGATAGTCCGATTTCCTTGAGATTTGGTACAAGGGTACACTTTGGCTTATGTCTTGGGTATTTTTAAGGGTATTTCTCCCCTAAAACCCTTAAAACAAGAGAAGTCAGAATTGTTCAAAATTCACTTTAATTATTTTGTTTAGTATTTTATGGTTTATAGCGTGTAGGGTCTCAAACTTTATGGCACTTCTCACATGTCTGTATAAATGACTGTTCAAAAGTAAAATAAATTTATAAAGGGACGTTGTCCTAACTGTGCAGTATTTTGCGCTGCGTGCTACGTGATTTAGTTAACTGCGTCACCCAACAACGACCAACTGCTGGGTGCGTTAAAACCAAATAAAACTCATATGATTTCAATGTAACCAATAGCTGTTCATTGTTGGGTCCTCCAGTTAACTCAATCACAGAACTTGGTGTGCAACATACTGATCTCGCTGCAGTAGGGAAAACGCCCCTTAAACCCCCCCCCCCCCCCCCCCCCCCCCCCCCCCCCCCCCCCCCCCCCCCCCCCCCCCCCCCCCCCCCCCCCCCCCCCCCCCCCCCCCCCCCCCCCCCCCCCCCCCCCCCCCCCCCCCCCACCCCGTAATTTAACAATCTTTATTAAAACTAGCTCAATATAAAACTACAACATTAAAAAATCTCTAGTATAGTAATCAAAGAAATAATTAGTATTGTAAATTATAAGTTTAACTAATGGTTCTACAGAGAAGTAAACTTTACTGTCCACGCTAAACACAATACGTTGTCTAGAGCGCCCAATGTTATTCTTATGTGGATTACAAGCAAAATCAAAATCTACCTTTTTCCCAGCCGATTTTTGTAAAGTGTAATGTAAATCTTTCAGTTCTTACGGACTTATGCAGATATAATCATTGGACATGATATACTGGATCAACATGAGAGTTTGCAGGTTAATTTTGGTGGATCCAAAAATCTATTGAAGGTATAGTGTCACTGCAGTGTGTGTTCAGCCTCCTTTATTCTCTAATCTCAATCCTAACTACAAGCCCATTGCAATCAAATCCAAACATCATTCTTTCAAATAGTTCATTCTTTTTATTGATTTAAAATTTATCGAGCAAGAAGTTAGCCAGTTAATTCAAGCATATATTATTGAACCAAGCACTTCTCAGTGGAGAGCTTAGCCTTTAGTTGTTTCTAAAGATAACTACAAGAAAAGGATGGTCATCGACTGACTACTCAAGGATCATAAATCTTTTCACTTTATTAGATTTATTAGATGCATATCCTCTGCCTAGGATTGATAGTAAATATAAAGTTGCAAATAATCAAGTTTTAAGTACAATAGACTTAAAAAGCGCAGTCCACCAGATCCCAATTCGAGATTAGGATAAGCAGTTCACTGCGTTTGAGGCTTGTGGTCAAATATTGCAGTTCAAGCCAATACGACTTGGGGTAACAAATGGTGTCGCAGCGTTTCAACGAGTAATCGATGAAATCATTAGTTCAGAGAAACTTCAAGACACATATGTCCAGTTGCCTTTTTTTCCAGGACTCTAAATGGTTTTGAGCTTAAAGACTCTTCTGTTCAAAAGAAAGCACAAGAGTTAGTTCAAGCGCTTCAAAAATGGCGGTCATTATCTCATAGGAAATCATTATAAGTTGATTACAGACGAAAGGTCTGTAACACTTATGTTCGATGACACCAAACATAAAAATGTTAAAAATGACAAAATAATACCATAGTGGCTAGAGTTGTCTTGTTTTCATTTCAACATTATCTACTAACCCCGGAAAAACATTCTGGCTGCTTACGCTTCCTCGAGAATTTGTTCGGTTATCTTGGACCCTTTGAGGGAACAAAATGACTCCATGTCCAGCTATGTCCTCGAGTAACCTGCCTTACCATTTCAAAAAAAGTAAAAACTTACCTTACTCTTTGCAGGAGGTGAGATGAGTTATCTCTTCATGCTAATGTCTGCGCTGTAATTAAGCCGTAATTTTTCAAGCACCAAGGAACTCTGATCAAAGCGATGTCTCCGTTTCAGCGGTTAAACATCAATTTTAAAGGTCCTTTACCGATAGTTAGCCGAAATCGTTATCTTCTTGATATAGTGGATGGGTTCTCAAGGTTATATTTTGCTTCTCTGTGTTCAGATATGTCCTCTACAGCTGTAATAAACAGTCTAAAAAAATCTGTTTATTCGCTTTCAGACTCTTGCATACATTCATTCAGATAGAGGAAGCTCATTCATGACTCAGGAGTTGAAAGAATTATTATATGCATAGGATTGCATTCAACTGGACAACAGCTTATAATCCTCAATGTAATGGGCAGGGAGGGAAGAAATAATGGTATACGAGTGGGTACCCAAAAGTAACCGGAATATGTCTGCCGAGGTCAGTGCTTTGGTAGTACGGGTGAGTGCCACTAGGGCGTGTCTAGCGCAACTCTTTGCCAGTTCAGTCCCGTGCTGGTTGTTGAGCTAGCACATTCTGTTTGTCTGTAGAGTAATTTTTGCAGTAGCTATTTCACTGTTGCTTCGTTTTTTATAATGGCAAATTGAAGTGAACATTGCGCCGCTGTGAAATGTTGTTTTTCCATGATTCATCGCCAGAAACTTTTGAAAGATAATCTGGATCGATTCTGAGCTGCTCTTTCAGTTCATGACATGTTTCGACTCGACGTGATTTTTGATTGTCAGTCAGAGCCCAAGGAACAAATTTGGCAGCATCTCATGCGTCTCGTTCCTAAATCTTCATTTAAAATTCGCTGAACCGAGCTCAAAGTTATTGCACTAATTTCTGACAGTTGATCAATTGTCTGTCGACGATCTGTGAGCATAAGCTCTCGCATTTTTTCGATATTTTCATCAATTCGGGCAGTTGATGGACATCCGGAACGAGGTTTGTCACCAATCAAAAGGTCGCCATTTTTAAATCGTGAAAACCAGTCATATACAGTGCAACTCGGTTATTGCGGCCTCGGCCATAACGTCAACTCGGATATAACGTCATTTATTTTTAGGTCCGCCAAACTATATGTATTTACATAGGAAAAAACCTCGGATATATCGTCAGTAAATTCTCAAACCTCGTATATAACGTCAAGAAAATCGGGCCGAGATGAAGGCAACATATAGCTAAATAGAGAAAGTTCGGTCGGTGGTGCAACGTGAGGCTGCGGCTATTGTTTAGCTACATTCTATTTTTAGAAACGGCATTTTATTGCTGTCTTACCGCTAACCAAACCCCAACCCCCCCCCCTACCCTATATCCTCTGTCGCCGGTCATCAAGGTCAGTGTCAGTGACTCACGTCGCATCAAAGCACTGTGATGTCGTCCTACAGTTCGTGTAGATATCGTTAGTTCAGTGTATGTCTTTTACAGTTTGTTTTTTGTTATTTTAATTTACGAATACAGTATTGAAAAATAATGGCAAGTGTTAAGAGAAAGGTTTTGCTGAAGAAAAGGTGTGAGTTATAAGAGCGTGAGGAGGGACGTAAGATAGCAGACGTGTGTTCGGGCTTGTTTTTTCAAATCGAACCAACAGTTGAATTCACCAAACGAACTTCATTGCAATATTTTCAAATTCGATTTTTTATATAGTAGAGTAGTTCAGTCAATCATAAACATAAACTTACGGTGTATTTCAAATTACCTAAATTACCTTACCTAGACATGTACTGTCAGTACTCCAAAGCAGTGGCAGACAAATTTTTTTTTCCTCTCATATTAGGAAAACAATCCTGCAATCACAAAAATATTCTAATATCTCGCTGGGAATCTGTTTTATCATTGTGTCTCCATTCTGTACGCACACTGTACTACACAAGCACCAATTCAACACCACATGAACATTCCTACATCTGCGGAGAACAGGAAGTGGTAAGGCAGCTTACTGTACTTCTTAAAAGTACTGTCAGGGCATCCAAGTATAATCCTCTAGTAGAATAGTTAAAACTTCTTCATGGGAACGCTGAGTATGCTCACACCAAGCCACCATATGGGAGGGAGTCTCTTCTCTAGGGAGTCACTGTCTCTACCTGTGGTTAGAATTCATGCCCTTTTCAAGATAATGAATCGATGACACTTTTAATTGTCATACAGAAAATCGCAGTGTGGGTATGAAACTCTTGAGAGTCAATGCAGAAGTTCATCATTCTCAAGACAAAGAGCAAAGTCAAAGCCATAAAGAGACATTAATACTAGATTAATGACCTCAATGTAGCGTGAGGCAGAGTTATCCCCCTCGGGAAGAATGTCATACCGTCTATTTTTAACCATATTTTATTTATTTACTTGTAATTTTAATGTTTCCTTCCTACTGTTTTTTGTTCCTATATATGTGTATTTCTATTTTGTGTACCTTACATAAGGTACGTTTACTTATTAGCTATACATTTATTTTGTTTCAAATCACTATTATATTACAATAATAACTGTTTTTTCCTCCTTTTCTCTTCCCTACACATATATGGAAAAGTGTTGTTTATGTTGAAATATTTTAATTTGAGTTAAAGCGTGTAAATATCCAATTTCAGGCTCTATGACTCCAAAAAAAAAAAATTGTTTTGGGAATGATATCTGTCCGTGTACAGACCTTAAGACCACACTGATAGTCCGATTTCCTTGAGATTTGGTACAAGGGTACACTTTGGCTTATGTCTTGGGTATTTTTAAGGGTATTTCTCCCCTAAAACCCTTAAAACAAGAGAAGTCAGAATTGTTCAAAATTCACTTTAATTATTTTGTTTAGTATTTTATGGTTTATAGCGTGTAGGGTCTCAAACTTTATGGCACTTCTCACATGTCTGTATAAATGACTGTTCAAAAGTAAAATAAATTTATAAAGGGACGTTGTCCTACCTGTGCAGTATGTTGGGCTGCATGCTACGTGATTTAGTTAACTGCGTCACCCAACAACGACCAACTGCTGGGTGCATTAAAACCAAATAAAACTCATATGATTTCAATGTAACCAATAGCTGTTCATTGTTGGGTCCTCCAGTTAACTCAATCACAGAACTTGGTGTGCAACATACTGACTGCGCAGGTAGGAAAACGCCCCTTAAAGTAATTTAACAATCTTTATTAAAACTAGCTCAAATATAAAACTACAACATTAAAAAATCTCTAGTATAGTAACCAAAGAAATAATTAGTATTGTAAATTATAAGTTTAACTGTCCACGCTAAACACAATACGTTGTCTAGAGCGCCCAATGTTATTCTTATGTGGATTACAAGCAAAATCAAAATCTACCTTTTTCCCAGCCGATTTTTGTAAATCTAGGTATGAATCTTCATAAGTTTATATTGCCGGTCAGTTCAATCAATTTTGGATTACCTCCAGGGAAGTGGGTTGAATCCCCCAACATTTTTCAACTTTTATTAAGAAAGTGCTGTACCTTTAAGAAATTTCACTAAAACCTTCCCGGACACATATAGAGCAACTTCCTAAAATTTCATGACGATCTGATGAGTAGTTTGGCAACGCATAAAGGACATACATACATACATACATTCACTTTTATATATAGAGAAGATAACAAGATTCAGATTGATTCTTAAGTCATAAATCAATAATTAAAGACATGTAGTTATGCGGCACGTGTGTATTGGTGTATTCAGTAGTGTAGGTAATCTGTGGGGGAAGGGGTATCATATAATGATGGCTGCGGTGGGAAAGGTGGCGGCTGCAGCGTAACGGTTAGCAACGTAAGGGATAAAATACTTTAACCCTTAAAACTCCCCAAAAAAACGTAAAATGAAAATTTCTTAAAAACTGCTCTAAATATTTTGATGAAAATTTTATGATATATAGTCCTTTATAAGATAAACAAAATGACAAAACCTGCATTCTCAAAACATCAGGGATCAAAAGTTATGGGCTTTTAAAAGTAAAAAAAATATTTTTTAATTTTTTCCACTAAAAAATTAAGGTAAAGTATTATTTGACTACCACCATTAAAACCAGCTAAAAAACTAAACAAATTAGTATTTTGAATTATTTGTCTACAACTAACGGTTCTAGCGAAAAGTTAAATATACTGTCCATGATAAATGCAGTACATTGTCTGAGAGTTGTTATGGAGAATATAAGGAACAATAAATTATTAAGTGATATTTAGATAAACTTTAAAGAATATAATTATCCTTAATATGGATTGTTGTTTTTTTTTTAATTTACTTAAGGGAAAAAGTATGTGTCAAGGGTCAGTTAATTGATACCGGTTATTTATTTGGCCAGGCAATAATACAATTTTTGTGCTCTATACTTTAAAAGCGTACTTTTGTTGGTTTTGTGTGACTACCCTAGAATTGTTCTTTTCTAATATTGTACATTGTCCCACGAGTCTATTAGGTTTCTAAAGTGAAGAGTATAATTTAATAGTTGGAGTTATCATGTGGTGTGGTCTAGAAAGCGTATCACAGAGTGTCGAGGTTTGATGTGGCATGGGCGCGGTATAATGATATGTGCACTATTATTAGTGGGCTTTGGCTAATTATAGAGGAAAAGGAAGTCCCGAACCACTTGGCCAGGAAACTATGGATTATGTAGAGCATGGTTCATCCTGCGGAGAGTTTTTAATTATAGTTCCTATCAAAATTATATAATTTACCAATTACCATTGATGTAACATTTTTAGATTTATACCGTGTAGAAGCTCCGGTTTGATACAAGGAACATTTTTAGTCTGATTTCATTGTTTTGATTAATTTTTATTGATGTACTATTCACCAGATTTTTCCAAGGTCAGTGAAACCCATTCTAGTAAGTTTACGATAATAAAAATTATGTCAAATGAGTAATTATTTTTCACTTAGTAAATATGTTCTTGAAGAAAGATTTTCTGTGACATCAAAGCCCGCAACCCTCCTTTGGATAAATTGATTTGGTTGAAATTCAAACTTATAATACAATATAATATGAATGATTGCACATTCATATATCTGTAACAAATTTCATCGAGATTCGAGTTTTTTTATATGTTGGTTTTCATGTTTTCAGAAACAGACACATATATACAGTATTGTTGGAATGGTGTTTTTAGCAACCGGGGACCTCAAAATATAAAAAAAACTTGATCCTAGGTCTTAACATGATGATCATGGTAATAACTCTATTTACTATATAAAACTGGGTAAAATGGAAACAACTTTTTATTCACTAGAATATTAAGCTTGAAACACAAATAAACACAAAGCGATGAAAACAAATTTGTAAATTTCCTTTAGATTGTTCTATGTTTTCTTTATTTTTTGTTCCAAGTGTTTTATATTTTTAAACATTGCCAGTTTCAAGGATATAAATACTTGGAAGACACAGTGAAGTTAACATGCATTTATATAAATTAGGAAATTTATTCAACAATATTTAAATTTAAAAATCCCTCTCTAACAACACATCTCTTAACTAACAGCCACTACAAAGTTTGGTCAAAGTTGGACAATCAACCAAAATCTATAAAAAAAACAAAATTAAAAACAATATGTATATATTGTTCAAATATAAAATATTTAAAGACATTGTTAGTTTTTCTTAGTGTATTGAAAGATTAGTTTCCCCCTGGTAGAAGATTAGGGAAGGCACGAGTGATTTCCGGGCGTAATTGCTGGAAGGTTCTCATTAATATTAATTACACATAATCTGAGGCAGGACTAGGAGAGTGTGAACGTAATAGTAATAGCTCTGTCGCAGCCCATCGAACACCACTAGTTGGCTACTGTCAAAATTGCTCTATCAAGCATAGGGAAAGCGATACCATCATTGTGTAAGAAATATACATCACTCACCGGATACAATTTTTTTACTAAGTAGTCCTTTTCGAAATTAGTTTGATGTGTGTTAAAAGATTACAATCTTATTTTAACCAGTGATATTGGATCTCCTATAGAAAAGTAAATTCTGTCCATCTTGAGCCTTCAATATGCAAGAGACCTCGGCTCGGCTCATTGATTTGCCATCCATTAGATTTGGTTGGTTAGTTCCAAGGTTAGGTACTCCTCCTTCAGGTAAGGCAGTGCCGCCTCTTTGATCATCTTTTGATGTTGCCTTCGTAGTATGTGTTGAGGATTGTGTTACTACTAAATGAATCAATCCAGTATTCAATTCAGACCTAATAGTAGTTTCAGCCTGATCAATAAAACGTACGGAAAGCATCAAGTGATTAAATTGAATTTTTCTGTAAAACTAATATGTTTTAGCGAATTTTCCATAGGGAAGAAGCTAATACCGTAGGTGTCATGGCGAGACTTAAGCCTGGGACCATGTTATTTTTTCTTCTTTAGGTGCCCAGAGACCAAAAACAATAGTCGTTAAACATAGAATTTTTTATAATATATTATAAATTAAGAACTGTTATTTTTTTCTTCTTTATGAAGAAAAAACAATAGAATTTTTTAAATATATTATATAAAATGTATATATATATATATATATTTTGAACACGAAACTCTCGTAAAAATCCGATCGAGACCAAATTGGTAGAACGTGTATTCCTACAAATTGGACGAGTTCGTAAACCAGACATATCGTCAATGGAAAGTATGTTTTGTACCCCAAAATGGGTTTTTTTTGCGTTTTTTCACATGTAATTTTTAAAAATTTCTAATTTATACACCATTGGAATCAGCTTAAAAAACTACACAATTAAGTTCCTTAAAGTTTTTCTCTATCTCAACGGTTACCGAGATTAAAAAAATCTAAACACAGTATACGTTGTATTTTGAGGCTCCAATGTTAATCTATGGAGGATTAAAAAAAAATATCACTTATTATCAATATTGATGAAACTTGATATTTCTCATGTGTTGAATCCATACATTTGTGCTAAAAAATCATAGTTTATGTGTTTATCATGGCAGCAAACCTGCATACTCTTTTCCCATGTTAATCATATGGAGAATAGGCAAACTCCTTTATTTATGGACAGATGTTGATGAAAGTTGGTATAAATGTAAAGATTAAAATTATTTATGGTAAAAATTACTTTCAGTATTCCTCACAGCAGCAATACTCATTTTCATTTAATCTTAGGAGAAGCAAAAATTCTCATGTTTATGCAGATTTTTTAAAACTTGTCATATATTATATTATTTTTATTGATTTGAAATTCGCTGAGTACGCAGGTCAACGACGTTTTTTATATATATATGTCTGTGAGACCTGTATTCCTACATTTACTTGGACGAGTTTGTAAACCAGACAAATCGGTCAATCGGACATCCCCCAATACCTGTGGATAAAACTACCCTGGCCTGTGCGCGGGAACGAGTTCTTCAATAAATATAAAGTGTACCTTTAAGAAAAAACATTAGAAAATACAAAAAATTTTTTTATATCTTAACAGTTGAAATAAAAAAACATAAACTTTTTTTATTTTTAACAATGTGAAATAAAAAGTAGAATATTTATCTGAAAAATGATATTTGACAAAAAATATGTTATGACATATATGTTTAATGTGAAGTAGGTACAGTTTACCAAATTTGGTCTGTTGCCATACAGAGATATCGTGTTCAAACATTTTTAATATTATATAAATAAAATTTTTTATATAACAATTTAAACCTATAATAATCTAATAATCAAAAAAAATAATTTTAAAGACATGTATGGTTCTGATAAAAAGAAAAAAATAACAATTCAATCTTCATAATAGTGTATTCTTCATGATCTAAAAGTACATACATTTTTTTTAATTTGGGATCTACAAACAAACGTAACCGTATAAGACACATTTTTGCTGTTAAATGAAAAAATATATGAATTAATTGAGTGAACTGATTTAATCTATTGTGGCCTGCATGAGGAAGAATGTTCAGCGCGACGGCATATGTTGTAAGTGAATGAAGTGGGAACAGTGAGAACAGTTTGAGTGGGTTAGTTGCTGTACTCAGAGCGGATGAGTGTTTCAGCCTGTTCGGGACCGATCTCCAACAACCAGTCAGAGAAAGACAATTTAAACAATTTTGTAGAAACCTGAAGGTTTCTAATCTCCAAAGGAATGTTTCTATAAATGAAATTCGCTATAAAGAATGAATTTGAATGACAAATTGATTTTACTGCCCTGGGCACTTGCACACTTACATTAACTGAGTTTCTGGTTCTATAACTATGAGCAATAGGGGTGATCACAATTTCTTTATGAATATAAGTATAAATCGATAATGTTTTAATATATAATTGTTTGATTAGAAATTTAAAACGCCATAAAATGGAAACTTATGGGGTTTTCGAAAATATTTTTTCACTAAAACCTTCCCGGACACATGTAGAGCAACTTCCTAAAATTTCATGGCGATCGGATGAGTAGTTTGGCAACGCATAAAGGACATACATCCAGACGTACAGACAGACATACATACATTCAATTTTATATATAGAGATAGACAAATAATTATCATGTTTATGGACAGATTTTTATAAAACTTGTCATATATTATTATTATTATATTATTGATTTGGAAATTCGCTGAGTACGTAGGTTTGCTGCGACTGGGGTATTTATTAAACACACGGAATGTAGAAAAGAACCTCTAAATATTTTCACCATTATCAAATTCAAATTCGTCACGATTGAATCATTTTAACATCTAGAGAGTTTGTAGCTCTACATTAAACTATAAATTTTCCTTATGAGCTATTTACTAAAATCAGAGATAATAAAGCCTACCACTGAAAAACCAAATGCAAGGCAAAATATGATTTGATTAGTGAACAGTCCTAACTACGCACTTGTTTAACAATACAAAAGGTTTGATTCTGTACTTGTTAAAAAATGTCCACTTGGCAGACACTTTTAATTTTGTGTACAACTTGATCATCCAATTTTGTTGAACCAGAGTAACTGAACCATTTTCTAATTCACCAATAAATCTCCCATCTTAACAATTTTAAACTAAATATTTCAAACTTTGTAGCACTAGTATTAGTACTGAGATTATGAAACAAGAAAGAAATTAATATTTTATGTTAAAAAAATAAATTTTGGTGTGAATTATTGTCCCGTGGTAATAATTCATTTCTGTGATCGAGAACTAATTTATGTGACTCCTTCTGAAAATATTGTTCAAAAGGGGTTTTTACTAGCCAGGTTTTAAACATATATAGTTTATTAAACACACCTTTTATTGCATTAATCAACGTGTTGTAGCTATCTAATAAATATAATACTTAATTAATACATTTATGTTATTTAGTTAAAAATTTTACTAATTTTTTCTCTATATGGTAATATAATTTTTATAATGAACATATAAAACTTATAGTTTATTAAAGTTTATTACCATCAGTTATTCAATTTAAACTAGAATCATATTTTTTAAGGCACTTTTGCCCAAAAATCCAAACACTTTCTAGAGTGTATTCTTGAAATTCTATCAAAGTTTTAAAATTACCCTAATATTAACATAGAGGCAATCTATGTTTTCAAATTAAAATCCTGTATTATAAACTTATGAAGGTTCGGGTCAACTAATTTTTGCAAATATCTTTTGTAAGAATTAGGGAATTAGATGTTAATTTATAATTTGTTTAAGATGCCTTTTATTTAATCTGGCTATTGGTTTCAATAGATTTTTTTAAATATTTAAATATCAAATAGTTATATAAATTGGCTAGCTTCCATTGTCAAGAAGCTGTTTCCAAAAAATTATTTCGTGTATTTGTATGTTTCTAGTGTAGTCGTAGGTTGGCTAGCCTGGCCATTGTTGAACAGCTGTTTCCAATCAATTACCTCGTGTTTTCCCTCTGTTAACGAGCTCATTTAGTCACGCAGTTGATCATTGCTCCACTGGTGTTGAATGGCGGTTTAATGAACTTTCTTTGTCCGATACAAAACGTCCAGAGAAACCAATTTTAATTAGATTAAATTTTATGATGAGGATTTTTACTTGGACATTAAAAAAATTGTATAACTATGTTTTAGAAAGCTAACAGTTTTACATGTTATAAATTATTCCTAACCTTTTATAAATTAGTGCAATGCCTTGTACAGGGGTATTATATTTTATAATTATGGAATATTCTTGTATTAGTGGATTTTTTGTACTTAAATGCTGATTTTTTCTTGAAATATTATTTTATGCGTCAAACTCCACCGAGGAATCTTGACCGAGTTCAATGTTGAAAGGGGGCAACATTGGCTAGTTCGACGATGATATTGTGAAATATTTTCTGAACAAAATATCGTTATTTAATAATGTTGGTTGTATTTGTATAATGCACTCCGCTCTTTGCATGTATTGTACTGCTAACTACTGTATATCATGTAGCTGGCGGTGGTGTAGAGTAATGCATGTAACATTTCTGTGACTAACCGCACCGAGGGGTGGAATGGTAGTGTACCGCAGTGACTAACCGCACGAGGGGAGGAATGGTAGCGTACCGCAGTGACTAACCGCACGCATGAAAAGGGTGGCAGCCAGTGACAGTGTACCGCACACCTCAGATGACATAAGTGTGGTGGTTAAAGGTGTGACGCCGCCCCGCAGCCGCCGCACCCTGTTGGCCGATGTCGTGGACAGAGACGAGGAGAGGGACGACTACAAGCTAGTGTTCATCAGCTCCAGCGACTCCAGCAGCCGCGAGGAGCTGCAGAGTGACGCTGAGTCGACGAGCTCGGGCCTGGTGACGGGCAGCGCGAGCGAGTGCGACTGGGACTACTTCGAGCCGAGCGGCAGTGGTGGGGTGGTGGGAGGGGTCGAGGTGGGGGTGCCGCAGCCGTCCAGCGTGGTGCCGCTGCCGCTGCCGCCGCCGCAGTCGCAGTGCGAGCGCGTCAGTGTGCCGGTGCCGATCCCGGTCCCCATCCCCGTGCCGGTGCCCGTGTTGGTCCCAGTGCCGTGGACTCCGCCCCCGGACCTGACCATCCGCATCCAGCACCTGTGGTCCATGCAGCAGCTGGTGACCGTCACCCTCGGCGACCAGATGAGCCACGACCTGCGAGTGGCCGCCCTCAAGCACTTCCAGGAACTCGTCAACAAGGACAATAGTGACCCACCTGCGGGAAATGTGAAACAGCCTCTGTCTGGGGTCGTACAGAACGATATATTACACGATATCAACAAACTGATCGACTGTGGAAACATTGAAATAGTGGACGAAGTAGATCGTGCCAATTCGGTTAAAAACGAAAGTGATGTGGGTAAAAGTGACAAGTGTGTGAAAGACGCGTTAGAAGATAATTCAAAAGATGAAATTCCCAATAAGCTAAACACTGTCGATCTCCATATAAGTGAAGACATAGAAACTGAGAGTGTTGTTTTGAAGAACTACAAGAAATTTGAAAATATTTACCGAGAGAACGAAAGTGAAGAGTCGACGAATCAAATAGAATGTTTGCCGGACTCTGTGGAAGAACTGAGAGACGACGAATCAGAGTGCTCGTCCACATCGTCTGACGGCGATAAGCCATCTAAACATAGTTACAAGCTGAACGGGGAGGAAAGTGAGAACGACGGTGACAGTAGTGAGGATGACTCTTCCGGGGAGTTCAGCGGGGGGTCGTCACTATCGTCGTCCCCTGGCTCCGGCAGGTTCAAGCGAGTGTACGTCGTGAACGACTCGGACTCCGACCTCGGGGAGCTGCCGGAGTCGCAGGCGAACGATGATGATGAAGGTGAGGTCGTACTCATAAGGCACGAGAACATAAACATGGATGATATCAAACTTTCAACTATTCTGCAAAATCCGGAGAAGCGTGACATTCCTGTGTTTAGGATTGAAGACGTTGATAACGATTCGATCACTCTACAGGACAGCCTGGAGTGTAATGTTCTTCACCACCAGTTGGACCTACCGGAGTCCGAACACGAGGCAGCGTTGTCCCTCCCCGCAGCAGAAGAGAGTCAGATTCTTGGTGACTCTGATGCTCTGTTCGATGTTGCTGATAACAATTCCTATTGTAATTACGACCCAAAGAACATTAGTGAGACCGAAGAGTTCTTATCGCGTGAAATCAAATATTGTGATAAAATAGCTCGGCGAACGGGGGAGTTCGTTCTTGCGCGAACGGTGGAGGGGAGCGATGAAGAGTGCGGTAAAGTGTGCGAAACGCGCGGAAGCAACACATCGGACGAATTCTCCGGAACGGAGTCCATGGAGTTGGAACAAGGTCAGATCCGGGCCGGCGGCCCCGTTAGTAGTGTTGCGGGAGAAAGCAGCGCGGCAGCGGCGGCAGGACGATACACGAGTCTGGTGATGATCACTCAGGAGCCCGACCACGATCAACAAGATCACGTGGAGGCGGTGAACGTGGTGACGAGTGACACAACGACGCTGGTGACCAGGCCACAGTACCGAGACAGCGACCAAGGGGAGGTGCACGTGGTGACGGGCAACGGAACCACCGCCGTCGTCATCCTAGAGGATGGTCTGCCGGACGACGACTCGTGGGTGGAGGAGTTGGACCGTGACGACCAGCTCACCACCACGGAGGAGAGCTCGGAGGACGACGGAAACTATGTGGACAGAGAGGAGGAGCTGCGCGGCTACAACCGTCCCGTTATCGACTTCACCCTCCACACCATCGTCGAGGAGAGCTGTGAGGAGAGTGAAGTGGAGATGGAGAGAAATCGTCCCACCGAATTGGAAAAATATTTTTTCTATGGTGTTGGTGACGGTTTTACGGACAATCGTGAAGTGGACACTATGTCTGAAACTAGCTCCATCCATAGCGAAGGGTTAGAAAGCTTGGGAGGATTCGAGGAGGGTGAAAATGAAGGAAAAGATCCAGCGGAGCTTGCGTCGTCGAGGTTGGAAAAATATTTTTTGTCGGGACTCTTGGGTTGTAGTAGAAGAGATTCCGACGGAAGTGTTGGCAGTGATAGTGAAGGAAAACCAAGCCCCGAGCAGCGAAGGAAGCGACTAGTGCGGGCGCGAGGTACGGGTAGGCAGCACTCGAGCTCTCAGGACAACTTGAACGAGTCAGAACCTCAGGACGAAACACAACCTGAGACCGAGGGCTCAAGCACTGAAACGGACTCTCACGATGATCTCAGCAACTCTTTTGAGAAATCCGATGGCCAGTTTGATACTGTCAAACGTACAAAGAAAAAGAAACGTTCTGTTGTATCAGCTCCTTCTTTAGAACTTCTAGAAACTCCAGAAGAACGCCCGGGTTCTGGCAGTAGAGAAGAGCTTGATTCCGACGACGGGAATAAAACCCCGCAACCAGAGTTCCTATTGCCCGCCGACCTGGGCAGCAGCCGCAACAAGCAGCAGAGTAGAGATAGTGGGTTTATGGGTAGCTGTGATGATTTGTTAAAAGACAAAGATGTAGCTAGTAGTAGTAGTGAAGTTCCCGGGGTTTTAGAAGCGGAAGCAGAAAAGGTTCCTGAAACTTCAAAAAGCGAAGAGACTGTGATTCCTCAGGTGAAAATTTCGCCACCGACCGGTTTAATTAGAAAAGATAGTTTTAATAATTGGAGTTCAGATGAAGAAACCAACTTAATGATGTCTAAAATGAGACAATTCTTCAAAACAATGGTTGCATCTCAAAAAGTTGCAAATCCTAACGTGGGGACCAAAAGCAAACCTCCTCAGTTGGTGCATTTCGAATCAGAATTAACGAGACTGATGAAAACAGTACCCGGAATAAGAGACGAACAGGTCAAAGAAATAGTTGAATACTTGAGTAGTGAAGATACGTGGAGTGATTCTTACGATTCGTCCGACTACACCAGCTCTGACCTCGAGGGCGGGAGTAAGAAAACAGCTTTGCAAGAAGAGATATCGGCAAGCTGTCGACAAATAATAAGCAATTTTGAGGCAGTCGAAGATCCTACTTCTGTATCTACCGATGGAGTCAACAAAGACACTGCCATAGTCTATCAGCGACTTGTTGCTTCTTTCAGCAAGCTGGACCCTTCTCCTAGTTCGGACTCGTTGGCATCCCACAACTCGCCACCTCTCATCGCCAAGGTGATGCAACACATAGGGAGTAGACTGGTCGCACTGATGCACGAGGTCTCCAGTGTCGAGGGTGGAAGTCCCAAGACGTCTCGTTACCACAGGAGATTACAACACAAGCTCTCCACGACTTCGACCACTGAAGACGAAGAAGATTCGATCGAGGATTACAGCCCGCTGCCGAGGTCTAAGTCACACGATCCTCTCATAGAGGAAAACCGACAAGAAGCCAGTGACAACGAGAGGTTCAGTTGGAGAGGGAGTTTCGAATCGGCTCTGATGGCTTCGGATTCTAGACAGCGCCTTTCTTCCACCGGAGAAGCGTCTGCCTCGGCCTCCGCCCTGGCCCTCGCGGCCAAACGTCGGTCCGCGGGTGATCTACTCTTTAAGACATCTAGTAGAGAACAACTGGACAGAGTGAGAAGTTGCGGAAGTATCGGTGGAAGTGTGGAGGATAAGATTTGGGGTCTGAGACACCAGAAGCGGAGACGCAGCAGTGTGCCGGACTCCGGTGGGTCCAACGACGGTGACGACGACTCGGAGGAGGACGGGGGCGGCCGGTCCACGACACTGCCGAGAAGTTTACAAAGTTCCTGCGCCGCCACCAACTCGCTCCCCCGGCTGCCCACAACACCCACTTCGGCATCCCCCAGCATCTACAAGGCTCACAGTGTGCACCAGGTTAGCGCCTCCAAGTCCGTGGTGTCGGCGAGGTACCGTCCCCCTGGGTACAGTTCCCGGTCCAGCGCCGTGGCGCCCCCCAGGAGAGATGCCGCCCGTCGTCGTGCCGCCCAGACCCCGTCCCCAAGCAACGTACCTTCGCCTCCCAGTGTCGGTGAGTCGCATTACTGTACCTGGAGATACTACTAACCCTCATAGCGTTTATAGCAACTAAATAAAACCCTAATTACAACTTCCACAGATATAGTTTGCAACTGAATTTTGTAAGGATATTGAAACATTATATGTGATATCGTTACTACTTACTAATTTAAAACTCTTTATGCCGAACTTTCTTAATAAAACATCATCCACATCCATACGTATATTTTACGTCTTCCAAAATATAAACTCAAACACCATATCTTATCTACAATAACAATAAACATTGATCTACATAACAATAAAATAAAACTCTTGTAATACCGCATACATTTATATTTTAAAATATATTGTTGACATTTTTAAGGAAGAATAAAGACTAAGTGAAACGTGTAAATGTTCGTGATTGTAGGTTTTATTTTTAAATTCTAAGATCATTGCTTATACTGATTAACTTAATACAATGACATTGCAGTTGTGTATTTCATAGAGTTTTGTAATATTGTTGCAATAGAACAGGTTTACAAACCTGGCTCGGAGTCGGGTTTTTTAAGCCGCACAGTTGGCAAGAACTGAGGGTGCAGCATTGTTTGTCGAGCGCTCACGTCACTTTCTTGCCTTACATAATAATTACGTTACGCAAATAAGACAGATTAATTCAGTCATAACGCCATATCTCATTGCGTTTAAACGGATTGCAGTAACTGTACTCCACAAGGAGAATCTCATACCCTTAAAAATAATCTTTCCTATACGTTTGGTAAAACTCAGATTATACATTACATTTCTAAGGCACCGTTTTCTTTACACATTGAATTTAATCGTATGATTAATTAATTGTAAAATTGACGTAGTGCCAAGTCCTTTTGATTTTGGAGCTAAAATAATTATGTGACAGATTTCCTCCGTGGAATAAATTGATTCAATTTATCCCGTGGGGAAATGAGTAATGTACGATTACGACGTAGGGCTATAACGCACTACAGCGGCTGCGACTCGGCTACAACCGCGACCAGCGGCCAAATTTAACTGACTTATCATGGATAAAATTATCAAAAGATCTTTGTATTTTGAAAATACGAGAAGTGACAAGAACAAGACAGCGCCCCGGTGTTGAAGGCCTTGAGGTGTGAGCATCTGGGCAAGCGTGGGTGGCGAGGCCACGGTAATGGTCCGCTGGTTGTTGTTGTAAAGGTTGGTAGGCCTGCGTGGTAGTTACCGGTACCAAGTCAAAAATACCCAGAAAATAAATTACACTAAACCTTAATTGTATTTTTTGACATGGATATGTCTTAGCTCTGGAGGGGGGTGTTAGTGATTTTTAAGATGGAAAACATGTAACAGGTTTCCATAGAAACTAACAATCCTATGTATTGAATTTTTAATATAAAATAATGAGAACAGCTGTTTAGATGAACTGAAACCATTCCCTTTAGACATATCCATGATCTAACCTATTTCCCACAGGGAAAGTAAATACAAACATTTTTACTTCATTCACGTTATTCGGGTACTTCGCAAAAAGCTAGTCAGTTGTTGTAGTACAACCTACAACAATTGTAGCTATTACATTTATTTATTATAAAATAAATTTAAAATTGACAAGTAGATGTTAAATAGTATAATATGAATAAGAAGAATAAGAATGATTTATTTTCCTCTTTTTAAATACATAACATAACATTTTGCATTACAGGCGTAACAAACCGATAAAAAATAAATAGAAAATAAGCATGCACGGTTTACATGATCAAAAGAGAAAAATATAGGGCCTCCAAGGCATAGCCCGTTTGGAGGTTCCTTCTCTACACTTAAATATAATCTAAAATAATAACAGCGAACAGATCAAAATCAAATGTAGTATAAAATGTATTAGGGATCAATCCGCATTTTATAAATTGTATCCGGTTACCAAAGAAAATATGAAATATATAAACATGTAGACCATTTAAAATGTATTTCAAATCTAACAGCTGATCGATCTTTAACGCTATTCATTCAATAAACAAATTTTCAGTATTTAGACTACTGAAATGTGTCATGAGTAGATGATTATTTAGCTTAGTTAATTTTCAATTTAGATTAGTTTAATTTAGCGAAACTTCAAAGGGTGAGGTCATAACCACAATACAATGATGTTACAATACATTATAACCCAACGGCGAAGCGTCTAACGTAAGATCTCTATGTTTGTGCATTCATTCAAAGTTATTCAAAATACTCCAAAGCATAATTTTTCCATAAATGCGCTTTTCAGACCTTCCCTAAACAAGTGAAAATAACTGTAAAGTGTGTGAATCAGATAAAGCGGCACTTAACACAGGGGAAGCCTGATGCAACTTGAGGCTATTAGTGGTTAGGGTTTCACTGCGCTTATTGACATTCGCACACTTCCATGTACAGTGTCGCCAAGAATAACTCAAGTGTCGTTGACACAAATTGAATAAATTTGAAAACTGTTCAATATGTTGCAACTACGAAATAAATACTATATTTGACACTATATTTAGAATTGCCTCCTAAAATTACAATTTGGTTGAATCTATATACTTTTTTTCCTCTGTGATGTAGAACAATTTGAAAGAGGAAAATGTATCGATCGATTTAATACCTTTCTAAACACGAAACAAGTCTTTCTATAAAAGAGTTGACTTTTTGAGAAGGATAAGAAAATACCAGAAAATTTCTTTGCGGATAGTAGGTCCTTTTTTTACTAACAATGAGAAAGAGGGATTTTAAGTATTATTATTATTATTACCTTTTAAGTATTTAAAGAGAACTATTATTTTCTTAAATTCAAAATGTTTTAGAATCAGTGTTTATGTTTAATGTTAATTACGTTTCTTATTAGTTGGTCGTAAAGAAATTAACAGATTTTACATGAGTCAACTTTCGTATTATTTTAAAGTGAATAATAAATCAATTAATTAGTCTAGTTATTAATATAGTCTCATACTAGCCTAACATTATAATGCTATATCACTTGTACATGGTTAAAGAGAAGTGAAGTATTTTCTATTCAGTGTTGTGTTGACATTGAATAAAACAGTCTAAAAATTTTTAATTAATCAAGAACGCTTATAAGTAGTGAAAATGTCCAGGTGATAATGTAGAACACCCGAAAACAGAACCTGATGCCAAAAACCGAAAATTATCTGATAACAACCCAAACTGTAAAAACAACCATTGTGCTGTACTTCAAATGTACTGAGAAGAGAAAATGTTTTTTAAATATTAAGATTTAGCTGAGATTGAGGAAAAAGAGGTTGAGAAAGATAAATTAAATTTTATATTGAACAAACAAAATTTTATTCTTGAAGAACAAAAGTATTTACGAACGACGAAACATAACATCTCATGATTCATATGAAATGAAACTATTCAAAATGAAACTAAAATGCTTACCGGTACCAACGGCTTGTTAAGACATAGTTCGCGTATCGACGTAGATGCGACTGTAGTATGAAATATTGTCAGTGTTTTGACTAAATTCAGTAGTCAGACGGTTATGACTACAACACATTTACAAAGCTATTTCTAATGTTAAACAGATTTATAAATAAATTGGTACGTAATGATTAATATTTCAATTCTAATATTTAAAATAATAATATGGTTGTGCTGTTGTTGATTTGAACTAGGTACTAAGGGTCTCGTAGAACATATTAACAAGGGGCTTATGGAACACGGATATCCATTGCAAATTTTGATATTAATTTTGATATTTTGAAATGTAAATGATTTTGTCCGTAGCAGGGAAGATTAACAATATCACCATTGGAATCAGCTTAAAAAACTACACAATTAAGTTTCTTAAAGTTTTTCTCTATCTCCAACGGTTACCGAGATATTAAAAAATCTAAACACAGTACGTTGTATTGTGGGGCTTCAATATTAATCTTATGGAGGATAGGGAAAAATTAATATTTCCCATATTAATCAATAATTTTGGATAAAACTTGATATTTAGCTTCATGTGGTTGAGATCTATCCATTTATGCTTAAAAATCATAGTTTATGTGTTTATGATGGCAGCAAACATGCATACTCTTTTCTCATATTAATCGTATAGGGAATAGGTAAACTCCTTTATTTATGGACAGATGTTGATGAAAGTTGGTGTAAATGTTAAGATAAAAATTATTCATGGTAGAAATGACTTCTTTCAGTGTTCCCCACAGCAGCTAACCTGCACACTCTTTCCTATGTTATTCTTATGGAGAATAGGCAAATAATTCTCATGTTTATGGACATATTTATATAAAACTTGTCATATATTATTATTATTATATTATTGATTTGGAAATTCGCTGAGTACGCAGGTCTGCTGCGACGGGGTATTATGTCTATTCCAAAAAGGACAATGTTAAAGTCAAACAATCGATGTGACGTTCTTTTAGAAAACATTTTACGCGGCGTCATTTGACAGTTTTTTTAAAGTTTAGCGATTTATCAGATTAAAATTAGCTGTATGATAATGTTAGTAATTGACACACTCCAAGTACAGTATTATTAAAATTGTAATGGTGTAGGTTGATGATAAATATCTTTAATCCCATTTCTAATTAATCTGACCTTTCTTACTTTTTAAACATTGTGTTTTGAGATTTCAATATTGTTTACGGAACTAAAAATCCAAGATGGCGGAGGTCATGGCAAAATTTGCTGCGGAATGGCTAAATAACATGGCCAACCTGTTACTGGGATTTGATAGAGTATAGAAATTTCAATTAATACTGGCCTGTACAGATTTATTAAAAACTAAAACAGAACTACGAGCTTCAGTAAATAATTCTGTTTTACATGGATATGTCTTAGCTCTAAATTTGAAATAGTGTCGTCATATGCTTAGTGAGGTCATGTGGCTATAACAACAGCTGTTTAGAGGAACTGAAAACATCCCCTTTGACATATCCATAATCTAACCTATTTCCCAAAGGGAAGTAAATACAATAATTTTTTGTTAATTAAGCTACAACCTAGTGTTCTGAAAAGTATCGTCTATATCAGAATGTAAAGTACCAGCACAATTACAAGGTTTACAATTATTACCATTGCGTTTTAAATCAGAATTATTTGAAACCTCGTTTTACTTGACCGGCCCCATAAGTTCTTCCGCAGTCTACACGGGCATTTTCCTACCACCGGGTCGTGTGAGTGGGTCCTCACTCCTCCTCCGTGGCAGTGGCAGTGAGTGTCCAAGGGGCGAGGGCGGAGGTCGGGTCGCAGCCAAGGAAAGCCAACAAAAGGAGAATGGCGCGGGTGAAAGTGGTACAGCCGCAACCAGCGGCGCGGCTACTTTCTTGCGGTGCGAAGCTGCAACCCGCGGCCCCAGCTGTAACAAGATTGCATTAGCAACAGTTTCCATGAACATTTGACATCTTAGAGTGAAATATATCTGCCATCTTGATAATCAGCCTGTAAGAGCAATGTTGAAAATTCTAAAACTATTCCAAACCCGAATTAAAATTAAGACACGTCGGATGAGTTTAAAATCAGAATATGTTTATCATTAAGGTATTTATAAACGATCCATGTCATTAAAATGTCAATAAACCTTTTTGGAATGTGTCAATTATATTTTGTAAAGCTAGTTTTAAACAAACGTTTATCAGTATCCACTTACTAAACTAAATAAAATAGAAATTGTAATCATGCAGTTAGCTATACGTTTTGATTTATTTTCAACTCAAAATACGAAAAAAACTTCACAAATTTTAAATTCTTAATGGAAGAAAGCAAAAAAGGCACCGCCCACCACCAGTAGGAACATTTATTAGACGTTAATTACAGTAAATTGAACTCATAGGCTCGACGCCTACACACCAGTGCAACTGATTAACCTCGTGCTGTATCCATGTCGTAACTTGGCGATGTTCCTTTCCTGCAACACAGTAATCAGTTAGCATCGTTGCCGTACTATGAACACCTACGCGCAAACAGATGTCACAACTGTCGCGGCACACATGTTTTTCATTGACGGTTGCTAACCTGGTTCAGTTGCAATTGAAAGCGGCGTAGTTTTTGGAAATGATAAGACATGTAGCCGATCTTTTTAAAGTCTCAATGCATTTGATAATGTATCTGGTTCTGTTAAAGAGATTCGTTGATCCTGATATACAACGGCTGGTCTGCCTTAATAAGAGTTATGGTTAACCTGACCATATCGTTGCTCCAGATCATGTAGCTAATTGATTGTGACGTATCTTAGTTTCCTATCATGTATCCGGTAGTTCTAAGACAGTCATGTTTTTAGATCATGCAGCCATCTGACTGTGAAGATCGTTGTTTCCTTCATGTAGCGGTAGTTAAAGGAACTCCGTCATCGTTGCTCCAGATCATGTAGCCAATCTGATTGTGACGTCTCGTAGTTTCCTATCATGTATCCGGTAGTTCTAAGGGAACTCCGTCATGTTTGCTCCAGATAATGTAGCCAATCTGACTGTGAAGTCTCGTAGTTTCCTATCATGTAGCCGGTAGTTATAAGGGAACTCTGTCATGTTTGCTCCTGTTAATGCATCCAATCTGACTGTGAAGTCTCGTAGTATCCTTTCATGTAGCTGGTTGTTCTAAGGGAACTCCGTCATGTTTTCTCCTGATCATGCAGCCAATCTGACTGTGAAGTCTCGTAGTTTCCTTTCATGTAGCCGGTAGTTCTAAGGGAACTCCGTCATGTTTGCTCCTGATAATGCATCCAATCTGACTGTGAAGTCTCGTAGTTTCCTTTCATGTAGCTGGTAGTTCTAAGGGAACTCCGTCATCTTTGCTCCTGATAATGCATCCAATCTGACTGTGAAGTCTCGTAGTTTCCTTTCATGTAGCTGGTAGTTCTAAGGGAACTCCGTCATGTTTGCTCCCGATCATGGAGCCAGTCTGACTGTGACGTCTCGTAGTTTCCCATCATGCAGCTGAGCCGACTAGACGGTCTCAATGACGTAATCTGCGACGTCCCTGTCGTGCCGTTCCCACAATGGCTGTGCCGCAACGACGACGGTCACCGCCACTGCCTTCTGCTATTGTTTGCCAGGAAGCAATTATGCCACTGCGCACGCGTGCGTGAACTTTGTTCCTTCCAACGCTTGGGTTCGGGTCGATTTCAATTTTAAATCATGTTCGTGATCGTTCTTTCCATTTTCTCCGAGCTCGTTAAATTCCGAATGTGACGCTTGGTGAATTTCAGACGGTCCTTGACTGGTCGTGTCTGAGACATAAAATGCACCTAAGCTAAACTGTAAACGGCAAGTATTTCACTAATTAATTTTATACCTTATTATGAATGAAATCTAAAGTTTTCGACGATGTTTTTGTTTGGATTGACTAGACATGGCTTCCACTTTGCTTGTACATCAAGTTCCCAGACCTAGTGATGTTCCCATAGCATGTGAGAATGGGACCCACTTTCACTCGAGATCCAGAGAAATGGTCTAATGGGAAGTGACATACAAGGGACCGACCCTTATTTTTTAGTCTTAAGGCATGGTCTGTGGTGAAAGAGAAAGTGCCACCGGGGGAGGGTGCGTGTATACAGAAACAGCAACAATGTGGAACTCGGCCAGATTGCTCTCATGCCCAGTATATAGAAATTAAATCGCCTACCTCATGGACTCGGTTCTTCATTGACTTTTGATCAAATAAATTCTCTTTCACTATTATTTATAAGATAACTAACTGGCCACCAAACGAAATGAGTTTGTAATTACCGTTTTCTACATTTGTTTTTTAAGTGGAGTTGATGACATATAAAAAGTAAGTCCTAAATTACTGTAATATCGTTCTTTTATCGTGTGTCTTGCATCAACTTCAAATTTGTTAGAAAGTATCTTTTCTGCCGTTGTTATCATGCATTCCTTACCGCGTTATTACACTTCGTCTCTTATATCTAGCGTTTTAATTTTTTGTTATTCAAACCCCTCATTCATGTATACATATTTTCGTCTGTATTTAACACGTCCGTGACGTAGTGCGCCCGATCGGGAACACGGGTTCTTCTTTAAATGGCGGCAGTTTACCCAATGGGGAACACTCAGTACATTACTAAAGCGCGCGGTGCGCCCGGCCGGGTACACTCGCTGTGTTTTCTGATGTCGTTGGCATTTTCACATCCGAGCAAACGTGTCAAAGAGTATTTGGAGATTGTTACAACTCTTTCGTCTGGCACGTAAAAACGTGCGGATTGATTAGATATGAATTTGTGACTAATAATAAAACTGATAAAACATGTTCTGAATCATAGAATGTTGAACTTGAATTCAAATGTGAGACTCATAAGTGGAGCTATCTATAGCACAACAATCTCCATATCTCCCCGAGGTCCGTTTTTGTTTTCAGCTCGGTTTCTTCTCATTGTGAACGACGGGCCGTTCTCCCAACCGCAGACCTTCTTCTGTCTGGCTGTCAAGTGGGTCAAGGACTAAGATTTGCACGTTGGACTCCTTTCAGTAGCACTTTCGATGTAGTTTCATATTATCTTTTTGGTAGTACATTGGATCACCCTGAGTAAATGACATACACTTTTAAACCGACGTATTTCCAAACCAGTACTTCTCTTTTAGTAAGAATTTTTTTTCTTGAAAGTACAAAATGTTCATAGAGTCCAGAGATCAACAATTCCTTTGTGACACTTCCATTGCTTTTAACTCCTGCCAGTGTTAAGGCTTTTCTAAGCCTTGGCTACAGTACTATCGATGTATCCCATAGTTCTATGATACTTGGTCCTGGCCGGATTGTGTTTTAGTCAACAGATTTATTTCAATCTTGTTTACTCTGGTTTTACGACTGTTATATGCAAAATGTTGTATATTAACTGTAGAATAAACAGGTATCGTGGACGAGAGTGAGGAGTGATTTAGTCCTTCTGAAGTTGTAAAGACAGGCTGTTAGCGGAGTGAGGTGTTGTTTGGCCTGCACGGTCATGGCCTGATTGTAAACAGACACCTGACGTAGAAGCCGCACAGGTGCCAGAGCCAGGGTGTGGTAAGGCGGTGTCTGGGTGTGTACTGTACACTCGCATACGCACACGCACACGCAACACTACACTACTGCTGATCTAGGCGTAGAATGGTTACAGCCTGCGCTAACCTTTCCATGTGATTTAAAACATTAACTCAATGTTTTAAATATTTAAATAGCCCCGTTGAAGCAGATCTGCATAATAAGGGATTTCCAAAGATATGGGAATTAACGGTGATGATTGATTAAAACTAAGGTTAAATAAAGAAGCTTATTCTCTATAAAAACGACGTGGGGAAAAAAAGTAAATAGGTTTGTTGACATGAGAAACAAGAGAACTTAAATTTTTGAATATGCAGTAGTAGACCTTAGCTACAGTTGAAGCTGTATACAAAGTTAAACACGATATTTAAAGTAATAAGTGATGAATGTCAATTTGCTTAGTCTCCATGAAAATAACATGAGGAATTAGTAAGTAGGTTTGCTACCAGAAGGAACATAGACATTTACATTTTCGGGCATTCATTATTTGATCTTAACTATATGAAGTTGTATACAAAGTTGAATCACTAACTATTCAAATAATAATTGAGATAGGTATATATTTTAAACGTTTAACCGTGGGATTAACATTGTAGCTCTAAATTACAACTAGTTAGTGAGAAATAAGCGTAAGATAATTATGGCGTGATATTGTAGTCATGTAACTCTGAATTGAACTCATAACTTTAAGGCTGAAATTTTCTTTAAACAAAACTGGTAATTAATAGCCCTACAGTCAATGGCATCTCAGGGACCTACAGTTTAACGTGGACTGTCTCTGAATGACTAAATGGTCTACTTATGAGGATAGCCTTTGCGGATTAACGCAGTATTCAATAGTGCGGACGTTAATCAACGCAAGAGAACACTACACACACCGATTATCGCTCACAACTATCCACAATTCGTGATCTCTAAGTAGCTACAGTAGACTACAGGACACGCCACTGTCCCAGTGTTAACACATTATAATGTATATGGTACAGTGGTACAGTGTTTATCAATTCTACATATCAGTAACCGCATAGAGCAAAGATTGAAAATATGAAATGATTTGTTTTTCAAAGCTGATTCTCACATACACGCTGTACGCTGTTATTGTACAACAACAAAACTAGTTTCTCTCCATTAGTGCGAGAAGTTGAAGAGCATGAGAAGCATGAGCGTACGGCTGAGGATGAGCCAATGTAGCATGAATATGCAGATGCTCACGGTCACTTAGCCGACCCACTGGTTGCCACGCGGATTATCATGCTAATCTATCTATCCGCCGTAATGAGCTGCGGTTCTAACTGCGTCGCGTCAGCATATTCAAGTTTGAGCTACACTCGTAGAATCGACTGCAATGATATTATATGTTATCTGGACCGGTCAATAGGTTGTAGTACAGTACTATCGATGTACTATCCCACAGTTCTAGAATACTTGGTACAGTGTCCCATGGCTACGTATGCATAGCCGAGTAAGGTTACAGAGCATTGGTTCCCACACACAGACATTACAATCTCCCACGCGCCACCCAACATCACACCGCGGACTACGACAATGCATCGCTCGGAGCGGAGACGTGCTCTGAACGTGGCTGGCTACATGGTACAGTGTCTCATGGCTACGTATGCATTGCCGAGTAAGGTTACATAGCGATGAGTTCCCACACATAGACATTACAATCTCCCACGCGCCACCCAACATCACACCGCGGACTACGACAATGCATCGCTCGGAACGGAGACGTGCTCTGAACGTGGCTGGCTACATGGTACAGTGTCTCATGGCTACGTATGCATTGCCGAGTAAGGTTACATAGCGATGAGTTCCCACACACAGACATTACAGTCTCCCACGCGCCACCCAACATCACACCGCGGACTACGACAATGCATCGCTCGGAACGGAGACGTGCTCTGAACGTGGCTGGCTACATGGTACAGTGTCTCATGGCTACGTATGCATGACCGAGTAAGGTTACATAGCAAAGTGCTCAGACACGCATATATCAGTCTCCCACGCACCACCCAACATCACACCGCGGACTACGACAATGCATCGCTCGGAACGGAGACGTGCTCTGAACGTGTCTGGCGACATGGTACACTGTCTCATGGCTACGTATGCATGACCGAGTAAGGTTACACGCAGTTACACAGACATTACAGTCTCCCACGCACCACCCAACATCACACCGCGGACTACGACAATGCATTGCTCGGAACGGAGACGTGCTCTGAACGTGTCTGGCGACATGGTACAGTGTCTCATGGCTACGTATGCATGACCGAGTAAGGGTACACAGCAAAGTGCTCAGACACGCATATATCAGTCTCCCACGCGCCACCCAACATCACACCGCGGACTACGACAATGCATTGCTCGGAACGGAGACGTGCTCTGAACGTGGCTGGCTACATGGTACAGTGTCTCATGGCTACGTATGCATGACCGAGTAAGGCTACTCAGCAAAGTGCTCAGACACGCATATATCAGTCTCCCACGCACCACCCAACATCACGCCGCGGACTACGACAATGCATCGCTCGGAACGGAGACGCGCTCTGAACGTGGCTGGCTACATGGTACAGTGTCGCATGGCTACGTATGCATGACCGAGTAAGGTTACATAGCGATGAGTTCCCACACACAGACATTACAATCTCCCACGCGCCACCCAACATCACACCGCGGACTACGACAATGCATCCGAACGGTACGTGCTCTGAACGTGGCTGGCTACATGGTACAGTGTCTCATGGCTACGTATGCATGACCGAGTAAGGTTACACAGCAGTGACATACATCTCCCACGCGCCACCCAACATCACACCGCGGACTACGACAAAGCAATGCTGTGGAGACGTGCTCTGACGTGGCTGGCTACATGGTACAGTCCATGGCTACGTAGCATACCGAGTAAGGTACACCGATCCCACCATATCAGTCTCCCACGCGCTACCCAACATCACTCTGACTACGACAATGCATCTCGGAACGGAGACGTCTGAACGTGTTGATGTACAGTGTCTCATGGCTACTAAGATAGACCGAGTAAGGTACACAGCAAATAAACGTAAATCTAAACACCCAACATCACACCGCGGACTACGACAATGCATCGCTCGGAACGGAGACGCGCTCTGAACGTGGCTGGCGACATGGTACACTGTCTCATGGCTACGTATGCATAAGATAAGGTACATTATTCCCACACATAGACATAGTTTACGAAACATCAATTTTGTCGACGCTAATACACGACATAAGATACAAGATATAAATATCAGGATCCATTAAGTTTATGTGTTTTTAATACATACACAAATACTAGGGCGAAATCAACTAAATCTAAAACCTTACATACCATTAACCTTTGCCATACGAGATGCAATACAGACGTTTTTACGGATTTAATTGACTCGCTACCGGAGCCAGAACGTCTGGAGATCTCAAGGTCACAGGACGGCCAACTTTCCTGCAGGGAAAGTCCTCAGATCCGCCTCCCCAGGCTCTAGGCTGCACTGCGCGCATGGTCGCCATCAATCAGCTGATAATTGTTGCTTTCTAACCGCCACTTAGCTGTGAAATTTGCTTTACAATATGGTTGTTGCATTGACACCTTTAAAGTGCTCTAATTTATATATTTTTAATAAACTGTATAATACGTTTCAAATGGGAATAATGATTTGTCCTATTTCTTACGTTGCCACAATTAGGTCTATACTTAAAATAACTCGTTCTCTCTCGTACTTGTAACTCATATATATTATTATATTTTTATACATGTATAAAATATTAGTTATGCGGTTAAACTGACCGGTATGACTATGTCATTTTAGGCATCTGTTGGTACTAGGGAAAGAGAAGGAAAGACAAATAAAGGCAACGTGGCGGTATTGTCACGGTCACTAACCACGGACAGGATATATGCCAGGCCAGGTGCTGGTACCGCTTTGCTACTGGTCTAAAGTCTCACTACTGTCCGGGTTTCATTTTGCTGGCAATGAGGCGGTAGTGCCTCGGTTTGCAAGAAAGGCTAAATATATGCAAATTTTAATGTGTCGTTTTGCTCCGTTACCCGTTATGTTTCTTTTGCATGACATCGATAGTCGTTATTTCATCAAACTTTCGTAGTCGTTGCCGTATTGAGACACATTTTTTGGTTTCTGATGAAGGATTGAACTGAAACACTCATTAGTGAGGATTAAGAAGGGTCAACTGGTACAGTCGCCCGGCCAGGTAGAAGCAATCAGGTTGTCTTTTAAGGGGAGAATAGGAATTATTTCTTCCCCGCGCCGTACCTTGAAGTTCTAGTAGATATTCAGTCCCTTTAGCAATTGTTTCTAGCCCAATAGAATGTGTGTGTAATAAATGAAAAATGCTAATACTAAGCAAATCAGTAGTACAATTGGAACTAAATGGTGTTAGAATAACTGCATGAAATAAAAGCAAAGTAATATATACTAGCCAAAATATTTTGTTTTTGACAGAAAATAATAGTTTTGCATGAATAGGCCAGTTAAAATAACCTAAATACACTGGCACGAGCGGCCGCTGTGGCTGGATTGGTAGAACTATCAATTCGATGATTTCTTTTCGATGATTCTCGGATGGGACACGATTTGTTTCGTTTCAGGTTTTGGTAACTTAGTTTATAAGTTAAACAATTAAAAGTAGTCTGAGATTAGAGTTATTTTATAATACATGTTTAGGTCTAGTCCCTATATTTCAACGAGCAACGCTCAGTCACCAGATTGTTTTGTTAGCCTATGTTGTTATAACAATAATTATATATGGCTCTTAAATCGTTCTGAACTTACAAGTTGATAACCTCTTTTTCCTGACATCTTATATACTAGGTTGCAAGGGAATTCAAAATTCCCTTTTCCCTCGAGGCCGCTACCTAGCCGGGCGGCTCTACCAGTTGACCGTTCTCGAAGGCTTTTAGTTGACCCTTCTTAATCCTCAGAAATTAGTGTTCCAGTTCCACCCTTCGCCAGAACCGAAAAAATGTGTTCCAATCCGGCTGCCTCCGTTGAAATCCTCCAGAAAAGATGATATTTTACTACCTTACTTTTATTATAGGTCATCTGTAGTAAATGCAGGTTGTAAATTGTTAACCTAACCCTCTGAAAGGCATCTTTTCTTTTCATTTGATGATTTTTTAAACGCGAAAATACCAAGTTAAATAGGCTAATGTTATCCCACATTGTTGGCAAAGTTCTATCAGTAAGATAAGGACTGAGACACCTCTCCATTACTGTCTTACTGTGATCAGCACAGATTGGATGAAGCTTATTATAAAGTTTTTGCTAAAGCCCTCAGTTTTATCGGCTTCTTGTGATGTACTCGAAGCAACGTCGTCAAGTTTCATTTCTAGCTGGGAGCTCACTGACCTATGCGTGGAGGAAATTGTGACGTCATCTATATCAAAGGCGTTCAGATTAAAGTTCAAGGCATCGCTTTGACATCGCGTCTGCAAGGCTAACCACTCCCCCTCCTGTCTCGGTCTGTTACTTTACTTGTTTATTGTGTTTGCTTCTGCGAGTCGTCCCGTAAAGCAGTTGTGTATAACGTCTTACACTGTTCTAAAGCGAGATATTATGGACAACAGAGATGTAAAACATTTCTTTCATCTCCGGTAGTGGTGTAAATGATTTGAAATGGAAGCGAGGCATTCGACACGTGCCTCTCTGTATGTTCCATGAACCTAATTCGAACACAAAGCCAAATGGTAAGATCTCATGAAAGGAATTAACAATATTATTATCTAGATAACAGAACATTTTGAGTTTTCAGTTTTCAGGTCGCTCAAAGATTCTTATACAGTTTTCAAATAAAAAATTTCATTTTGAAGTTGGAGTTTGTTGGTGAATATTGTTCAGTTTGCTATTATTCAGTTTGCAACTGTCTGAAAAAGAGATTTGAGTTTGAGTTGGAATCTTCCATGATGGAAAATTGCAAAATCGTTTTTTAAGTAGTCGGAACTAAGTTGGAATCTTAATTTTAATAATTTATAATCCAATCTCATTGGTTACGTTTTTTAATAACATCCTATTATTATTGTGTCAAAAGTCGTAACAGATTCATGACGAAAAGAAACCGTTTATGTTCAGACTAATGAAATTCCTACGATTTTATTGTTTCATCAGATTCTATTCCATCCAACAGAGATGTTTTTCATTGCTTCTTTGTTATTTAAACAATATAAATGCTGGCATATTGAAATTTATTTTTCAATCAGTAGTTCGTTGATAAACCAACCAAGTTGAAAGCAATTTAAAAAAAATTATAAACGAAGTAATCAAATTTCGTATAATCTCACATATTGGTGTTTATGAATTAAACGCTCAATGTTTTACGTATTTGTAAATCATGCTCTACTAGGCTGTCTGATTGGTTTTTACTAGTACAGTAGATCAAAATTGGTTATATTAAAAAGAGATTGGCAAATTATTGTTAAGTCCTTTGGCTATCCCCATGTTAAGGGCTTTCCTATCGCCTTGGTCCCTTCCTGCCCTTCCTGGGGGTGGTGTACTTTCTCCACCCCCAAAAGTATCTATTGTCGGTTTTAGTTTCTATTGTCCACCTGGGAATGGTGTCCTGGAGAGATGATTCTTACTTGGCATGATCTCAGGATTTACAGGGCGGTGGATGTACTATCTTAGGGCGTGTGCCTTAAAGAAAAGTTTATATCGTACATGGCTAGACCCTTTCCTTGTCTGGAGTTATAAAGAGTTATAGAGTTTGAGTTTTGAATCCTCTTATTGTTTTTCTTGGCCTGAGCCGGTCCTAGATAGGTTAGAAGGTTTCTTTTTACCTCTTGAGAATCAATTAGACGGTCCATGTTCTATCTTCCTTTCCTTTTATCCTTCTGCCAGGTGGATGTATAATGTTCCGCAGGAAGACTTGCAAAAATCTACTTGGAAGTAAAGTGCTTTTGAATGGAAAACATGTGTAGAGGGTGAGCTGGAGAATGTCCAGAGGTTTTGACACTTCTCGCTAACGGTGACAGTGACCCTCGCACACGCGGTGACCCCTGACCTCGCCTCATCATCATTTGTCGCCGGCACCGGTCTCTGTCATCGCTTATTAGAGGACGCTTGGCCGGTTTTGTGCTCCTTAGAAGCTGCTATTTCGTTTCTTTTACCTTACTAGCTTGGGCCCAACCTCTCTTAGCATTCCCGAGATTGGATAGTTTAGTAGCCGAAACGTAGTTTTTCCAACCCTGGCAGTATATACCTATTTATTTAACTTTTACCAAAGTGAACAGAACAAAGTGTGTGGTAAAATACAAAAACAAATAAGATTGATTTTTGTCTATTGGCGTTACAAGATTGGACGGATTCAAAATCTGACATATTTTAACTAGTAAACGGCGAAACCTGTCAAACTCACAGGTTTATAATTTTTTCATAGGAGAAAAATTAGTCAACGAGTGTTTTGAAAGTCAAATTTTTCGTGATCATTATTCAATTACCCTTAAACACTTTACTTTAGCACGGAAGTATCAAAACTGGACGGCTTCAAACCACTGTCGCCCTACACTCTTGGAAACCTATTTTGCACAGAGGAATCATTTTACAAAAAGATTGATCGATTTTCGCTCCGGTTGACTTTCTACACCAGAGTGTCCGGTTCAGACGCAGCCTCGATGGAGTGTTGTCGATTTCGACAGCCCCACTGGGTCGTATCCAGGTTATAGCGTAAAACTATGGTCGCAATGCTTTTGTCTACAAAATATAATCACATTGTAATGCTTTTAGTTGATAAGTTGGTTAACATTGATCATATGGATTATAATTAAATCTACACAACGTAAAACTACACCATTTTGACTTTTCCAACGCATTTTTCACGTTACACTTCGGGTAGTAAATACAACTGCGTTTTTTATTACCAACGATAACGTATTTGTAGCGACATTGGACGGAGTAAATATGCCAGGCAAGACACGCTTGAGGTGAGACTAGAGCGGCGTTGTGTCTTTATCTTATCAGTTGACGCCATATCAGGTGACTCACACCTGGCCCCGCAGATAACATACCTAGTATTCTCACATATACGATTATTCTACACATTCTTAACAATATGAACTATAAGCATTATACTTAAATTCTTTATTTGATGTTTTTCTTTCTTCTGTTAAAGTTGATACTGAACCAGGCACTACCTTTAGTGCAGGATTTCGGGAATTCCTTGACAGTTTTCACTCGAAACTGATCAATTATGGTTCAATATTTTTTCTCAGACACCATAAGTTGTGTGTATGTCAGTTAGTATCAAATCATAGCGATGGACCTTGTTTGGATAACTTTTTCCCGGAGTTTTTCAGAACTGTTCACCTAGTAGTACGTACAGTTTGGGCTCATCTCCACCTTTGCTTGATACCCACGCCCACCCCCATATCCTTAGGCTTTGCGAGCGGACGAAGAATAGGCAGAAGAGGTTTCCAAAAACATTTCTTTAATTTGCTGATTATAATGTGTACATTATCCCTTTTTATTTGATTGAACAGAAATTGATAATTACGAATATTTTACTTTGTACGAACGCCAATCCGCTTTTTATAGATGGGATTTATATTATTACTTCAGACGGTTTAATACGTCGTAGAGAAACCATGTGTGATACGAGAAAACTGTATGTTTATCTTAATACGTCAATTGAAAGTGAATAAACTGCGATGCCACTAAACTTCTGGGTATAATGTTATTGACAATGGTACTGTGAAAATTACAGTGTTCAGTTAAATTTTTTAAGTGATTAATTGCCAAATGTTTAGGACCACAAAGGACACGACATGTTTACGTAGCTGTGGAGGGCGTGACCCCATCGACACGCGTGCACGTCGGCTCTAGGGCTACGCCCTGTGATCGATCCACCGACATGAGTGGCGGTTCCATCAATTCCGTCCTGTTAAATTGATAGCTCCCATTCTCTAGAACCTGACTGATTTTTGAAATTTATGATCAGTAAATATATTAGAAGACTTGTACACTTAAAGAGTTTGAAATACCTACGCCATCTTGGATTTTTAACACGTAAGAGAAATATGAAAAATACTGAACTATAAACTGTATCCTCAAACACGAATTTTAAAATTTAAAGTACATCAGGTAACTTTTCAGTAATCTACAACGTTATCTTTTGTCATCATAAAGACATTTACAAGCGAACAAGCAATATGACTAAAATGTTAATATACTTATTTAGAACGTGTCAATAATATTGAAGTAGGACCAATTTTTCTATCGAAAGTTTATCTTGTAACTAATGAGTAAAGAAGGATGTAAACTCTATTAGATTAGTCACTAAACATTCTCCCCTTTCAAATGACACCAAGTTCTAGGTTTTTGGAACAAAACAACGTCTAGGGTATTGTTTGAATGTAACAATGTGCTTACGAAAAGTGAGTAAAAAAGGCGCAAGTACTGCAGACTCCTCACGAGTATCAGACATTGACTATACAGAACCTACTGTAATTATTTACTCTAATAATATTACTGAACCAATCTATCCATAGTATCATTGCTTCAACGGCCTCATTTTATTTTATCTCCGAACGAGTTGTGTGCCTTGTGTAATAACAACTCACTCAACAAGGATGCGATATCAGTAAACAGTAAAATCACAACTAAGCCGTCGTCTTGATAAACCAATCATGTTGACGAAATCGATGATTACAAAACAACGTGATTCAACCTGGTATCTAGAGTTTGGCAATATTTAAGTAACTGAAGCCAAAGTTTTATAAGCCGTCTCTATCACTGGATTGATGAAGAGATTTTAATACTTCGTATATAGGACATGAATTCGTAGCTTTAATGTTACAAGTTATTGTTATTTAAACTTTCCAGTCTCTCTTATCGTATTTCTCGACACTAAAGCTGATTACATCATCTAAGTGCTCTTCAAACTGTAAGCTCTTGATGATATTTGTTCTGATGTGTCAATAAAGTGCGTGTAGATTGCGAATTGAATTAGTAGTTTAATCGATCTTCAAATACTCGCGTCATACAATATTATCGAAGATACAACTCATTTTTTGTTAATACTCGTGCAATTTGTTACGGATAGAATTTTTAAGGAATAAATATGATTGTAGTTGTAAGTTTTAGTTTGTTGGAATCTGAAATAGCTATCGTCAACAATGACTCAATTAAGATAAGAACGCGATATACGACACTCGACTGCTAACAAAATCAATAGCAGCTTCAAGGTCACTTATAAAATATGCAGTTGAACCTCATAACAAATGTTTGGAAAATAATAGTTTACAATAGTCAGAATACAATGACATGTGTTTATATGAACCATATGGCTTAATTTAAAATTGACCTTGGAGCTTCTATTGATTTAAATTCTTGTATAGCAAAATAATTAGAAAAAATCTATACGTATTGCTGGAGTTGGAGCGGGGTCAGTTGGAGGCCAGCCACAGGTGGGCAGGTGCGGCACGGTCGAGACACCATCAGTGTCGCCTGCACGTGCACGTGTCACATGTGATGTGTGGTTACTACCCGTAGCCATACATCACATGTGACACGTGCACGTGCAGGCAGCTGGACCTACGTGGCTGGACGGTGTATGCGAGGTGCGGCACGGTCGAGACACCATCAGTGTCGCCTGCACGTGCACGTGTCACATGTGATGTGTGGTTACTACCCGTAGCCACACATCACATGTGACACGTGCACGTGCAGGCAGCTGGACCTACGTGGCTGGACGGTGTGTGCGAGGTGCGGCACGGTCGAGACACCATCAGTGTCGCCTGCACGTGCACGTGTCACATGTGATGTTTGGTTACTACCCGTAGCCACACATCACATGTGACACGTGCACGTGCAGGCAGCTGGACCTACGTGGCTGGACGGTGTGTGCGAGGTGCGGCACGGTCGAGACACCATCAGTGTCGCCTGCACGTGCACGTGTCACATGTGATGTGTGGTTACTACCCGTAGCCATACATCACATGTGACACGTGCACGTGCAGGCAGCTGGACCTACGTGGCTGGACGGTGTGTGCGAGGTGCGGCACGGTCGAGACACCATCAGTGTCGCCTGCACGTGCACGTATCACATGTGATGTGTGGTTACTACCCGTAGCCATACATCACATGTGACACGTGCACGTGCAGGCAGCTGGACCTACGTGGCTGGACGGTGTGTGCGAGGTGCGGCACGGTCGAGACACCATCAGTGTCGCCTGCACGTGCACGTGTCACATGTGATGTGTGGTTACTACCCGTAGCCATACATCACATGTGACACGTGCACGTGCAGGCAGCTGGACCTACGTGGCTGGACGGTGTGTGCGAGGTGCGGCACGGTCGAGACACCATCAGTGTCGCCTGCACGTGCACGTGTCACATGTGATGTGTGGTTACTACCCGTAGCCATACATCACATGTGACACGTGCACGTGCAGGCAGCTGGACCTACGTGGCTGGACGGTGTGTGCGAGGTGCGGCACGGTCGAGACACCATCAGTGTCGCCTGCACGTGCACGTATCACATGTGATGTGTGGTTACTACCCGTAGCCGTACATCACATGTGACACGTGCACGTGCATGCAGCTGGACCTACGTGGCTGGACGGTGTGTGCGAGGTGCGGCACGGTCGAGACACCATCAGTGTCGCCTGCACGTGCACGTGTCACATGCTATGTGTGGTTACTACCCGTAGCCATACATCACATGTGACACGTGCACGTGCAGGCAGCTGGACCTACGTGGCTGGACGGTGTGTGCGAGGTGCGGCACGGTCGAGACACCATCAGTGTCGCCTGCACGTGCACGTGTCACATGTGATGTGTGGTTACTACCCGTAGCCACACATCACATGTGACACGTGCACGTGCAGGCGGCTGGACGGTGTGTGCGAGGTGCGGCACGGTCGAGACACCATCAGTGCCGCTTGCACGTGCACGTATCACCACGTGTCACCGGTAATGTGTGGCTACGGATGACACAACGCTCAATATCTCACCGTTCCTATCGTTATTGCCGTAGTAGATTGTATGTTATTTTGGTATTATTCCACTGAATTTGTTAACCGCATAAGATAGATTTCTGAAGTGATGAAAATATTGTTTTAAGTTAGTGGTGTATTGTAGTTACGTAAATTGTGGTTGTTAGGTTTTTTCATACTGAAGAACGAATTATAAATCTCCATATAGAATATGGTGTCAGCTCCCCACTCAACTTGATATATGTCGGTACTGGAAAATTTCGAAAGGCAAATTACATATCACGGGAATGTAGAATGATGGAAAGTGGGTTTCAATGAATAAATATGAGCTCAGGCAAGGAAATAAGTCAAGAAAGATACAAATAAAATGAAAATTTAGTTGAGTAAACATTTAAAAGTGTTTACATAACGGGGTTTGTAACAGTGGTGTATGTGTTGCTGGTACATTGTGTAGCTAGGCTAGTTGGTACCCCAGCAACCGGAGGCGGGACTTGGCTGGCCATCAGACCACGCTTCCCGTTGCCAAACCGATACTGTCACTGCTGTCAGCCAGTAAATGCCCTTTCTTCCGAACAGCGGTCTGCCACGGCGAATTTATGAATGGTAGAAAGTTTGGGGATCGAAGCGAATAGAAATCGAATGTTATCAGTTTCTAAATTGCACTAGTATGCTTTGGTATAGATTTTTTTCTTACGAAAATTGTAATGTTTTTGCGTCTGGCCTTAGTTATTTGTCTTTCGGTGTCAGGATGTTTCACAACAAATTAATACAAGAGATCATTCTTGTGGGAAGAATGAAATCTTGTGCTGTACTGCAATATGTCGAGAGACTTTAACGGTAGGATAAACAGAGCTCGGATTGTAAGACGCGGATTCTATTAATTCACTTCAATAGTTATCAATGTCGATTCGTACTATTATTTCGTTTAAATTGAAAGATGATAATCTATTAGGTGTTTGAAATAAATGTTACGTGTGGATACTCCGCTCGTGTTTTTATTTTAAATATATTACGTGTTATGGAAATAAAATGTTATATAAGCAAAAATATATCTTAAATTATTAAAAACTAATTAAATTTTTAAATTATTAGTAAAAAAGAAAAAATGTGATCGAAAAATTTTAAATGTATTTACTGCTAAATTCAAAACCACATATGGAGTATATTTTTGTGTACATTAATTTTTTAAATACAAGTCATTAACTGCTAAAATCATAAATTACCTTAAAGTTTTCTCCTGCCAAGCGAATTTCTAAGTTTGTATTTTGGATGTTAATTTATGGGTAGAAAACTTAATATACATAACCAATTTTTTTGCTTGATATTTGTTTATTTTTTTAATTAGTTATGCTAATCAAATTTTATTTTTTTCGAGAAATATAATTTATTTTTATATAGTGGCAAATTTATTTATGTCATATGTGATAAGAGGATGATGAAAAAATAAAAATGATATGGCAAATGCCTTTTATTTTTGAATATGTAGTTGTAAGATTTTTATAAATCAAATTTAGTTTATCACAGATTTGTTGTCTTTATATATTATAAATTTAGGAATTTCGTATTCGATCCTCTGACTTTTTTTTATTTTATCAGTATGATGAAATAACGTAATGATATGTGAAGCTGAATCTGAAATGTATGATCGCAGAATTTATCAGATGTGAATTATCTATATGACACACTTATTGACCGCAAAAGAGATTTTATCCTATAAAAATTAGGAATAGTCCTGATTTAAATAAATATTTCAAGCGTACTTTACGCTGAAATCCACGAAAACTACACAAAAGTTGGTAGGCAAATGTTCTTCTGGAGCAATTTATCTTCAGCATCAAATAGAAATGTCATATGAGATCTTAATAGTTCCTGAATTAAGGCCCGACGTTTTTTCACTATCGTTAGGTCCTCGAACATGTTTTGTGAATCCCATGCTTATACTGGTTTAAATCATCAAATGTGACCTGTGAGAGAAGTTCTGCATCCGTATCTTTTACGTTTAAGTCTCAGTCCATTTTTTTCTGCTAAAAAATCTCGGCTTCAGTTGTGTTTAAGTAAATATGTTGCCAATTTATGAGAAAAGTGTATATATACTTGTGGTAAGGTCATCAAGGCTTTAGGTCTTGGTTAAACTCTAACTCCATTTTTATTTTTCGAAAACATTTACCCAAACTGCGTTTTGATAACTACTATTTGGAAAGCGTTGGATGCAGTTCCTTCACGGAGATGAGTAAAACATACCGGTACGTAACCTTTATGCGGACCCAAGAATGACCAATCGATCATCTTTCTCCAGACGAACAGACGCCCGAAGCGACGGAAACGTGGGAGGAGAGTGAAAGTGGTTCAGGACTACAGGACCGAGCCTTACCTGGCTGGCGCCTGGCACTTGGCACTACTGGCAGGAACAGCTGCAGCCCGCGTCTCTTGTGTTGGTTGTCTCTCGCTCGTCTCTGTTACGTATTGTGTGCCAAAATGCATAAACAAGTGGAGATACTGTGGCGATATCTGATGGTGGATGGTGGGTGTCGACACTACTTGGCCAATTTAGCCCACAAACTTATTTATTACATCTAAATAAAAATCATCAATGCGCCACAAAGATTAAATAAATAACCCGAGGTATCTTCTTAATGGCAGTGGTGTGGCGCCTGGAACACTCGAAACATACTATCCGAACCACGGAATAAGGATGTCCTTCAAATTTATTGAACATACTGTATATTTCTGAGGAACAATACTGATGTCGATAGTGAATAAAAAATATATATTTGGCTGGAAATTTAAAATCCGCGTGGCTAAAACCCATCAGCATAGTTCGACACACAAAAGCGCAACATTGAACGTTAACTGTCAGTTCACTGTAGTTGCTGGTAGAACATCATGAGTTGTCAGCGATTCAGCCTCCCGTTATACCTCAGCAGATATGCCGGGCAGTGTGTTCCTATACGATAATTAATTAATTGTATATGAAATTTATATTAATTCAGTGTGCTTAAAAATGCGATATTTATTACAAATTGCTACGGGTGAGCCGTGTACGCCAAATCTTATTTCAGACTGCAAATGATCTATAAATTTTTAAGCCTATTTATTTATAAAATATGGGATGCAAAATAAATTAGTATAAACATATACACGTCAATACATTTCATTATAAAACGCATTAACTTTTATCTGTTAAAATAGAACATTTGCAATACGATAAATTAAAAGCAGGCGTGTGAAAATGTGTGAACCCTGACCGAGCGATGAACCCACCCTGGAATATTAGGTGTAGATCATTCTCCAAACCGGAGGCGGATGTCAGACGGCGCGGCGTATGACAGCGCCATTGCCAGGTGTGAGGCTGCAGGTCAGCTGATCTCAAGGTCATCGATTATGACGTCACCGGTCGTCCGCCTGTCCGCTTCACGTCTCGTTGGCGCGTCATCGACCCAGCCTAAGATTTTTTCAGAGAGATTTTCAGATTATGAACTTTAAAATCAATATTTACTTCTTATTTAACTATTTTATATAACATTTCAGGTTTATCAAAAGTAATAAAGAGCCAGTTAATTAAATTGATTGAATTTAAACCAAGTTTAATTCCTGTTAGAATAATTTCTGTACTTTGAAAAGTAAAACAACAAATCATAATAAAAAATCTTATAAGGACATAAGAACGGATTCATTACAAGGTAATATGTATGTTTTATTGTAAAAAATTATTCAATAACAAAAAAAACATTACCAATAATAAAACAAAATATAAAACCCCATTATGTGATAGAAATTTAAGATTTATTTTGCTTCTATTTCATTTAAAAGTACCATCAAATCTACTTTTTAAACTTATTAAAATTAATTTGTGTTGACTTTCTTGGATTTGGTTACAGGCTTTGATGTCCACACTACTTTGTTTTGATCCGCCCTCCTTTAAAAGCAAAGTTATGTGGCTCTATATAGTGAAAGCTTTAATAATATGGTAGAATTTGTCAATTAAATTGCTATGCGAGAAGCTTCCTGAATTTTGAACTGTCTATAAGTCAATTAAACAAATTGGTTAAATTTTGGATTTACTTTAAGTTTTAGAAACTGTTTTTCAATATTCTATTTCTTCAAATGGGAGGGCAGTCATTGTCTAAGCAGTCTGGATACGAGTGTTTGTTTCTAAACTTACACGTTCTGTGTTGCAGTGTCTGACGATGCAAGTGTCTGCTCGGAATCTGTCAGCGTTCGCACCCAGGAGGATGACGACAGGCTGCCCAGCACTCGCACCAGCTTGGGAGTGAGTATCTACAGTAGATAATGGCCACCTTGTCACCGTAGATAAAATACACCAATCACATTATATTAGTCGATTGTGTTGATTGTTGACCAGTAAAATCTAATATATTGCAGTGCATGAAGCATGTGTAAACCTCAACCTAACCATAGATCGATCTCTGGCTGGACACGCTTTGCTGGTTTACAAGTCAAAATTGGGTATATTAAAAGGAAACTATTAATTGTAGAACTGGTAAGCCCTTTGGCCATCCAGTGTGACAGCCTCCCGCTACTTTTATTCCGTCTAATTTCTCCATGTAGTTTGACCCCCAGCTGACTGTGAACATCCATTCTGACCAGAATTGTTGTGGGTGGGAATTCAATATGGAAGGGTCGCCCAGAAGGAATTGTGATTACATGATAGTGTGCTGAGCGAGGGCGCCTGGGATAGACCGTGGCCTTGTCCTGTGGAAGGATTGTAGGGATAGGGCGTGAACCCTCAGGTCGGGTCTTCTGGGTTGAAAGTTTTTGGCTTCTCTTAGAATTTATTTAACCCTTGCCATAGCTTTCCCAAATGTGTGAATATTAAATGTGGGCAAGACTGATAAATTTTCTGACAAATAGTGTGATCTTACCAAAAGTATTGGACATCAAAAAATTAAAGATCCCCTTCTTTCTGGTGGTTGTAGGCTTACCTTTTTGTCAGTGACAAAGCCATATATGTCGTAACCATGAAACCCCACCATTTATTCATATTCCCCTTAAAAAAAGCCACAATGCAGTAAAGTGTGCCTGCAAGGTTTTACAGGGACATCCAAACCCTCAAAAATCTTACACCTACTTTAAAAAAATCTGTTTACAGTACTTCTCTTTGGAAAAGAGCTTACATCATGTTTCTCGAAACAGCTGTCCTTATAAATAACCATATGACATCTCTTTTGTTTCAAATTCTGGTCTGATGGATTGCCAAACCCCCAGAGCTTAGACTTATCCATGTCAAAAATTACTCTCTAACTTAGCTTAAAAAATCCAGTAGTCGAGTCTTTGCTTGATTTTCAACAGATCGATGTTGGAACCAACTCACGCATCACCATTGGCCACAAACTACCTCTTTTACATAAAACGCCTACAAGTTATTTTATTGAATCGATTAGTGCATGAGTTAATTATATTTAATTCTTTAGTTGAGTTAGTTTTATCCTTGATAAAAGTATTCTTTTCCAGCATGGTATTTTGCACGAACACAAACCACTTAAAAGCCAAATTTTCCAGACTGGATCTCCACTTTTTCGCACTGCACTTCATCACGATATAATTGCTGCGGGCTCCAATGATTTCAGTGACGGATTTCACAAGTTGAAGGTAACAATTTAATCCTGTCAGGTCAATAAAATGTTGAAAAATCATCGAAGCTGCCTTGTAAAGTTTACTTTCAGGCAAGTCGCCGTTGAGGCCATCACATTTGCATGAATAAACATATATTGGATGAACTATGTAACACTGTAAAGAGTATATTTTACTATTAGATGTAGTATTTGAGCTATTTAATCATATTTGCATTTCTTATACATGTATTAATTTAGTTTGTTTTTTATGTACTAATTTTATATTTAATCAAAACTAATATTACGATGTTACCCTAACTAATGATCACGTTTTTATCAACTTAGGTTTCACATTGATTGACAAGCCTGTCTAAACTTACAAAAACCTTTTTGCTGTACCTACCTAAATTTGCAAATTTCAATTAGTCACTCTATGATATAGTGATACATAAACTACCAACAAATATGAAAGCATTTCCTTTCATATCCTTATTAATAATTGAATCCGTTTTTTGAAAACCCTATCTTAACCAATTTTAAAATTAGAGTTTCCAATTTAATAATGCAATACAATTTTCTCAGGTAACAGTATATTACTGAAACTTTATTTTGTATTTTAGTGAAATTATAAAAAATGACACTTTTGTTGAATTTTCAGATCGTGTAGTCATGTGGGTCAACTAAATTGAACTCATATTCATTTCAATGTATTTTAAACATTAATGAACAAGAAAGTTTAAATGAAAGGAAGAATGAATAAACAAAAACTTTCAAAAATATAGCCCAAAGATAATTGTAGCTGAGATGTTAAATTAACCCATTTAACAACAGGTTGACGCTATATTTGGTTTAGCTGTTGATTGACTGGGTTTGTGTTTGCGGTTGCAGGCTCGAAGTGACTCGTTGGCGAGTGTGTACTCAGGCGCCGGCGAGGGAAGGTACGGCTCTGTGGCAGTCCGAGGAGAGGTGGAGTTTGGCCTGCAGTACAACTACAAGCAGGGCGCTCTCGAGATATATGTCAAGCAATGCCGGGACCTGGCCGCGGTTGACACTAAGCGGAATCGCTCCGACCCGTGAGTACCTAACAATATATTGGTTTTATGAAACTACTATTTTCACTTATCACGGAAGAGCGTTCGAATATCTGAACATTAATTAACCCTGAGGAAGTTTCCATCAAATTTCTTCAAATATCACCGTGTTTTGATACAATTTGCATGTTAATTTTTAAAAATTCGTAAAAAAATATGTTGTAAATCATAACAGTAATGTATTATATATCATTTTTTCAAGAAATAATAAGGAATATTATGGTACCAAATATGTTTGCACAAGCTTTATAGGTGGATTGTAAAAAGTAAAAAACTATGGTATTTACAAACTTAACTTTATTAATATATATTTTTTAGCAAATTTGACTCACTTTTTTAATTAATACAATAACTTAAGAAGACAACTAAATGTATATGCTCAATTTGCTAGGTTTACAAGAAGTGAAACACACTATTTTACAGTTTTAGTAGGCTGCCAACATAATAAAATGGAATAAATTTAGTATGAGTAGGCAGCCAACCTCTTTGGTTTTACAGTTATACTAAAAATTAAACTGGTCCGTTGAGCACAAAGTAATATATACATTAAAAATATCGGATCAGTCATATTTTGGCCGATAGTATTCTCAAAGGTCGCACATCTGCCTTAATGTGACCAATGGTGACTAGTTCCTGGGTTAACCAAACCATAAATTTCTCTACTCTTGCCAATGGCCTAAAAAATAGTGCAAAATTAGTGATTAATTCTGTGCATAAAGAGAACTTGAAAGCATAATTCAATTTTGCTATATATTTCTCTCTATTAATTTCTGAAAATTATATTACATTTTAGTATCTTAACTTTATGATAAAATATGGTTGATGAAGTGTAATGTTTTACTACCATTGTTTAACATTTTTGATATGCATATGTCTAATGTCGGGGACATATGCATATGGGGACGTGGATTTCGGTATGACGGATTGGCAATCCTGTGTTTTCATTCGATGTCCAGTTCCACTTTCAGGTTGTTCTACATCACTTTCACTGCTGGAAACACTTGACTTATCACTATGATCACTTTCCGAATCACTACCACTACTTTTGGTTCCACTTTCATCTAAAATCTGTCTGACAAAATCAGAATAATCCTCAGAAACAAAGAATGCATTGCCGCGAGACGACATTGTTATTGTCATATAGCAGACTTCACAGCGATGTAAACAAACCGTAAATCGGTAAAAATATCGATATAAAAACAATCGAGAGTCAAAATATAGCTCTGTTATATTTTGAATAAAACAATCGAGAGTCAAATACTGTAATACAACAGTCAAAGACCTTCAAATACAACAATAAATTAACAGTTACGTCGATGACGGAAACTGCTCGTAATCGGTAGTTACACGCTGCCAATCCCGTGACGGGCCGTGCCCGTTTATGGTAGCCAATGGGTTAAGATTATGTATTTCTCCTAACTGTAACTCAATATATGGCTATAATTTTTAAGCCACTACCTTTTTGTCAGTAATTTCCCTTTGTAGCATTAAACTCAGTCTCTTGAACATAATCCTGGAATATCAAGGTACACTAATCTCCGGTGGGGGGAGGAGGAGTTTGTGCCCAGAAATTTGTGTCACTTTTATATTTCTCTTTAAATACCTTGTGAAAATATTCAAACAACCAACACTGAAGCAAATACTTGAATAATTTGAAGTATTTTATTTTCAGATATGTCAAAGTGTACCTGCTTCCTGATAAATCCAAGTCCGGAAAACGTAAAACACGGGTCAAGAAACACACACTGAATCCTGTGTTTGAAGAAACCTTGAAGGTAATTTACTTCTCTTCCATCCTATCTCTACAATGTAAAGGTTTACATTTTTACCCTTTATTTGTGAATAAGAGCATATTATAACAACTTTATGAACCCTTTGCTGCCAGATGGGTGTTTTAAAGATTGTCCTCTCAGGTCAAATGGGCCACTTTACTGCCCACAGCTGTTTCCATGGCAGCTTGATTACTACACTAACCTCATTGTTCTGTGAGGTCGGAACGGCCACTATTGTGGCCAGGGCCAAAAATTATTCGTTACAATAGTAACCGGATAGTTATTAAAAAATATATATTTTACAAATAGTTTGACGAGCCACTAAATTAGCCCATCCGACCACAGACACCAAAAAAACAAAAGATGCTCCGAGCTGCCTGTGAAAGTAGCAGCGGCTACAATTGTGGCCCACCCGACCAGAGAAGACAAAGCTTCTCAGCCAACATAGAGCTGGTATAGAAATCATGAGGGCCATTCAAGTGGCCAATCCAACCGTAAATGGTTACATTAATAGCTAGGCAGTTTTTTCTCTGATTTAAGACCATTTAACAATCACTGCATTTAGTTTTAATCTCTTTCCATTGGATATATTAGCTAGGAAACATTTACCCCAATTTGATTTATATTTATAAATCAAAATAGGTGATTTATATTCTTTGGTATTAAGAAATTTTTTGAGCGTAAAAATAAATATAAATATATAATAACGATTTAATGATTCATAGAATACAAAAATTAATTAATTAATAATAACAAAATCTAATAAATATTACCAAATTCATGATTGTATTGTGGTTCATTAACTAAGCAAGTTTGCAATGCAACTAGGGATCTCAATCCTGTACCTAAATTACAATCCCGGGATTTTGGGATCGAATAAAGCCGATCCTGGAATCAGTCCTGGGATTACCATTTTTATAAATAAATGTAGAATGTTTTGTTTTTGTGAAGACACCCCTAAAAGAATATTTTATTAACGCTGTAAATCTTCAACAGTTTCATCTTATAAAATCATAAAATCTGGTAGCTTTAGGAATTTTAAACAGATCACAAATGGTCGTTGTTAAAATCAAAAAATAACGTACTACTACACTACTTACTCTCAATACACAAATCTCTCCCGACTCGCACAGCTGTTTGCTAAACGAAAGCCCAATAGCAACTAAAAATGTCTATCATTAGTTGGACATCATGAAGCAAAAAAATATCAAAATAAAACCACCTGTGCAGCCGTGAGATACCTTGTTCGTAGGAATTATCTGCAACGGAAGGAAGTTTGGGGCGATAAGAAAACTACTCAGTGCTATATCAGTATCCAAAAATAAATTGTCATTGTTGAATTGCACTTCGGTTTTAAGGAAAAATTAAACTTTGAGAACAGTAAATTGGTAAATATCAGTTTAAAGCAAAAAGGCATAATAAAGCAAATAAAACCTATTATTTATATTATTATATTTAAACATTAATGATGACATTTAAAATGTTTACAAAAATCTGTGTTTGCAAAAACGACTTCAGCAGTAGTTTAAACATTCAAATCGCAAAAAAATTATGATGTTTCTCAATCCTGTTAATCTCGGGATTAAGATCCTCTAATCCCGGGATTCATAGATACCCAAAAGCGACCGAGATTCGGGATGCCGGGATTGAGAACCCTAAATGCAATGCTCTGCAACAAAACAGATTACGAATGACACTGTTTTAAATTGTTTACAATCTTTTGATCAGGGTTCTGACCAACTTAACAATTTCTCACCTGATTTCTCATATTTTCCCATAGTTCCACATAACGCTGGAGGGCCTGGAGAGTCGAACGCTGTGGCTCAGTGTTTGGCACTCGGACATGTTCGGGCGTAATGACTTCCTAGGAGAAGTGACCATGGCCCTGGAGAACAAGGTTTTCGATGACCCTCTGCCAAAGTTTTACACCTTACAGGAACGAGTGAGTATTCACTGAAAAAGTTATAAAGTGACGAGTTAAAGAAAAATTATTGAATGTTTGACCTTAGTACAAGTATTTTGAAAATAATACTTTACTTTAAAATGAGAAATTTTGCCACAAAATCAATCAATTTGGATTTCCTAAAAAATTATGGTTATGAGTATAAAGTGTGGAAAATTAAAGGAGTCCAAGTTTCATACTAAGATTTCTTTAACTTTTTGCTAAAATAGAAAACGATATTGTTTCATCGTTACGAAACGGATTTCACTAAAAACCTCTGATTATTACGTAAAATGATTTTTGTGGTGTTGTAGTGCTTAATGATTTTGGTTGGTTCAAATTTTAATCTGATACCTTAATGTTAGTAGTTTCTCATTGTTTCTCACTCTTGGAGCAGATGCGATAAGGAAAGTGCATATTAATTGGACTATACAGATTTTAAAATACCGAATTAAAATTTTAGAGAAAGTTTAATCCTCTTGGAAGTTTATAATTAAATTACAGTTTTTTTCCATCTATCTTAGAAACAAGACAGCCTTAGTCAGTAACAAGACCACAAGATCAGGCCACAATCATCTAACACTCTCATTCATACTTAGCTACCTAACCAAGTAACCAAGTACCTGGGTAGGTTGTCATTTCAGTGAAAGTATCAGTGTTCATTGTACAGTAGAATCTCGATTAACCGTCACCCTCGGTTACAAATGCTTTGAAAATGAATGAGCAACAGCTCTTTCATACAATTGCTTTCCCCATCGAGCTTTTTAAGTGGCTATGTTTCTAATTTTTCTGAGAAGAGGCACCAGCATTTTAATAATTTATTAGTTATTTCCCAAAACTAAACGTTTCCGTTTCTCAGCTATAACAGTAGAGCAACACACACTACGTATAAACAGCACTGTCAACAATAAACGGTAAAGCACGTAGGCACGTAAAACATAATAGGCATTGCACTCAAAATCGGCAAAAACTTGTAAACTGTAAACTTGTATGTAGTAAGCTGTTCACTGTAGTAATCCATGCAACATACTGAACTGAACTGAAACAGTAGCAGTGGAATACAGAAGACAGTGTAAGGGATTAACCAGCTGGGTCACTTTACCCTGCTGCCAATGACTCACGCACAATGCAGGTGTGCAGTACAGTCGTCACTACTTATTATAGAGCCTCAATAGACGATCCGGCTCTGCGCTGATGCGGAAATATAATTTTTTTGCGCTAGCGGGGCGTTTAATAGAGACTGACGGTTAATCGAGGTTATACTGTATTGTGAATTTATAAAGGAGTATATACGAACATGCTGGGTGGTTCAGTGGTAATAATATTACCATTATCCGCCTCATCTGAAGGTCAACTGGTTGGATCCTGAATAAAATCTTGACGTAATTTTGAGATGTTTCGATACTAGTTCCAGTATCGTTCCTATTGTTCATTTTCATACTATTAGTAATTGATCCTGGCATATATAATCAGCTGGTCTATGCAGCTGTCTAAGTAACAAAGCTACTACCATTAAATACAGTACATTCATCACACTGACCTTTACCCGTTGCAGACAGAGCCACTGGAGGAGCTGCTGAGCTCCCGTGGAGAGCTGATCGTTGGTCTCAAGTTTGTGCCTCCGGAGAACGGCAGCGGAGGCAAGAAGGGTAAAGGCTGCCTGCAGGTACTCGTGAAGGAGGCCAAGAACCTGGCAGCAGTCAAAAGTAATGGCACGTCCGACCCGTTCTGCAAGAGGTATATCTTATGTTCTATGTCTAAAACTAAACTACTCTTCGGCTCAAGTAGGAAAAATTTGAGTTGTCTTAGTTAACTTAAATAACTATGACTTAAATAACTTAAATGTAACTTAAATATCGAGGTATGATTTAAATCGATTGATTTAAGTCATAATCCTTAACACGTTCCATGTGAATCATACATAAATGTGTCACTTTGCGTACATCCCATATTCGGAAAACGTGTAAATGCATTCCTGCTCGCCCAATTTTCAGTGGTTGTGGAGCCATGAACCAGTTTGAAGGTTATGTTTAACTGTGAATGTTATTTGTAGTTGTTCCTTCACTGAGTATAATGCTTTGTTCGCAATTGTAATGTTTAAAAGATATTAAAAAAATGAATAACCAAAACCCTAAAACCCTTTAGCGCAGGTTTTGGCTTAAATAAAATTTATCAGCATTGAACGTGTTAATTCATCTACTTTCCATAGTTTAGAGACACATTCATACCAGATATCGAAAGGTTATTGCTGGTCTTTAGAGTGATGTTTGATGTATTTTGGAATGAATTCAGGATTCAGTTATTGTTTCAGTTAATGACAAAATTATCTTTGTCGAGTTGATAGAAGTTGTGACTATGTTTTCGGGATAATAATTAAAAATATGGGGGGGTGACACAAGACAAACAATTGAAACGTGTTGTTGAGATGGTCAAAAAATAAATATAGAAACAAAATAATTCAATAGGAATGTAAAATTTGACGTGATCTAATTTGACAAAATGTATATTTCAATATTATGTCTAATTTGTTATTGAAGACATTTGATGAGATCTAATTTGTTATGTAATGTGTCATTATTATAATATTTAACTCAATATTGTTCTCAAATTAACTGTCAAATAAAAAAAAACTATTTACTTCCCTTTAAGAAATAGCTTAAGATTCATCCATGTTAAGAAAACCACTAACCCCTTAACCGCGATGCCCGAGTTAACTTGGATTTGACGATCTCAGCTGATTTTCTTATGAATACAAGTCGTCTGCTAGTTTTTTCTCAAGTTATCACTGTTACATTGACCTTGATAAGTGAAAGACCATTTGGTGTTGCATTCTAGTGGATTTTTATTTAAATACATCCATACCACATGCTCTGCAGTATCAAATGTTCTGCTTAGGAGTGTAGTTTGTTTTCTTCGCATTGTGATGTAAGAGTTGTTTGCGTTGAACCTGTGTTATCGGTTTAGGTTTTTATACAATATATTGTTTGATGAATACTATTCAATGTTAAATATTACACTCATTATGATTATTCGCTTTAAAATATGTTTTAAACTAGGGTTTCTCCAAATGATAAAATCACCTGCGAGGCTGCGAAAAAACCCCACGCTACTGAACTGCGGCGCGCCAACTTAAGCTGCGGTTAAAGGGTTAATTGCCCACCCCTGCTTGACTGCAAATTAAATTTGAAATACAAGTTGATTGTTTGTGTTGCAGCTACCTGTTGCCTGACAAGGGCCGTAGTTCGAAGCAGAAGACACCGGTTGTCCGTAAGTGTTGTTCGCCTGCGTGGAACCATACCTTCTCGTACCAGGGTGTGACCATGGATGAGCTGAGCGCCCGCAGCCTGGAGCTGACCATCTGGGATCACGACCGCCTCGCTAGTAACGAGTTTCTCGGAGGCGTACGCCTAAATCTGGGCTCCGGTCAGTATTTTTTTTTATTTACACCAGAGGCATTTTTTAGTGAGTCAATTAGTAGTGATATTACACAAACACTTTTTGGGAAATCTGTTTAAACCCAAATAGGTATTCATGACTTTGCTTTAAGTCCAAGGCCTCACCACTAGACCACAAGAACATTAGACCAGCAAGACCACAAGTATTGCTGTTCAGTGATCTGTTTCAATCAATTTTCATTAAAGATTAACACTAATATCTTCAAACGAAAGAAAAATAATTTATTTTTAGTCGATATATTTAGTTTGTTAAACTCAAATATTGTGAGCATTGTCAGTATGTTCAAAGGTTTTATGTTTGGTTATGAAATGGGTTGAACAAAAGCCAGTTTTAAGTTTCTTTTGGATTGTACTGCCAGTCAGGTCTCTTGTTTACTTTGCTAATATTATTTTGCTTATATATGAATGTTTTTAGTAGTATGGTAAATGGTATTACATTTGTTCAGCGTCTGTGGTTGAAGTTACAGTAGAATTCCTCTAATCCAACCTTGGATGGTCTGTCACTCCGGTTTGTCTGACCATGCTCAGGCTTGCGAGCCTGTGCCAACATGTCATTGACCCGAAATCTGTCGAGCCATTGTTTTCGGTTTAGTATCGCTTGTTTGCAGAAAAAGTACCCGGTAAAGTCTGATAAATATCCGAACTTTCTGATAGACAGTATAAAATGAACTTTACAACTGAAAGAAAAAAAACAAAACTTTCCGTTTGGAGACACAGAACAATTTTAAAAGTATTGAAGTAGATGACGAAAATACGCAATGCATAACCTATTGAAATGCAAGAACACTATTGGTCAGTCCAAGGATGCGGTATGATTATTCGATTCGTCAACTACATATTCCAGTAACCGATTATGTCCAACAAGATATTGCATCTCAAAAAATAAAAAATAAAAAAATAATTTTGCAACATCATTTGAAGGAAAAATAATACACTTATCCATTTTGATGGTCTAACCTTATTTCAATTATTTTGACATAACAAACTATTTTTTGTTATCTATAAAATAATTTAGTCATATGTTATAAAATGTAAGAAAGTATTTATCAAGCATTAGGCTGTTAAACTCCCTCTGGCTAAATCAATACTTTATCCCTGTTTACAGAAACTAGTAAACCCCTACGTTTCCCTATGGGACACGATATGTTTTATGTTCTTTCAGTACTGAATAAGTCTATCACGTTCAATATCATTAATTTTCTATTTCTCAGATTTGACTGAATATTGAAAATAGTATGAGTAATGAATGGGTGAAATGGTTCTTTTACTGCCAATAATCAGGTGAGCCATGTATGAGGATATTTAATTAATATAGAATAACACAGCAATTATGTGATTCAGGGAAGCACAACGGAAAGCCTGTAGACTGGATGGATGCCAGTGGTAAAGAGACGACTCTCTGGCAGCGAATGTTGGAGCGAACGTGCAGTGCAATTGGCCTCTGTGGAGCAACTGACGGCCTGACACGAGCAGGAGAAACACAATCGTGTGACTGAGCTACTATTGGCTGATAGTAACCATGGTAACGGCACATACGCCTTGCGTTGTGACCGCCTGCACTCGGCACACGCATACTCACATCGCCGGGCGCAGTCGTACAGTGACTATTGCATGCTACTAATCAGCGTTCTGCACATTAAAATTGCGATCCAATGGCTGTCCAGATTAAGCGAAGTCCGTATTAATGGGGTCCGGATTAACGAGGTTTTACTGTACAACACAAAAATGAAGTGGCGATGGAAAGGTGTTGCCATTAACCCTTTAAAGAGTACCGTATTTTGCGTCAAAATAGTATTGACGTTTTAAAACGTCTTTTTAATGGTTCCGCAAAAAGGAGTAGCGACGTTTTAAAAACGTCATTTGACGTATTTGTTCAAATACACATATATATAGATATAACCTGACACAGATTGATTCTTAAGCTATAAATCGATAATTAAAGACACTTAGTTATGCGGAACATGCGTATTGGTGTATTCGGTAGGTTGTGGGTAATCTGCGGAGGGTTTCTTAGGCGGGGTGGTCGCGGCGGGAAGTTTCGGCGGAAAAAGTGGCTTTGCGGCATTTTATTAGACCTCTTATTTATTAATACTAAAGGTTCAGCGGGTAATAAAAGTGAAAGCGTTCTACACACCCCTATTATTGACGCCTGTATCTCATTAGCTGAGAGTTATTCGTTTGCTAAATATCACTCGGAGCTTTCTTTAGTTACTTTGATTGAAGATTTGAAAATAAAAATATTTATCGAAAAAAGTTCTAAAATGTTTATTTTAGGGCATTTTGAACCTAAAACATGTTTCTAACTATATTTACTCCATTTTGCAATGTAATTTAGTGAAAATTAAAAAAAAATTTTTACTCTTTTGAGGTGTGTTTTGAGTTTTCACCCTTACTCCTTAAAGGGTTAATATATCAAAATAAAACATTTATCATACATCAAGTTTTTCCTTGTAGTGTTGAAATTTTTGGTTTACATCTAGTATGTATCCAATAATCTTAAGTTTTGGACTTCAAATTGATCTTGGTCCCTGTTAATTGGGTATATGAAAATGTGTTGAAGCATTAAAAACTGCTTAAGTGATTTTTAGGCCAACATGTTTGCCTGTTGTAGGTCTCAATCACAGTTTAAATTAACAAGTTCCCATCTTGAATCTTTCAAACAACAAAAACAAAATCTTTTTTTAACAATTTGTAACAATGGGTAACAATTTGATTAAGCTATTTGTTATACTTTACTTTATACTTTTAACTGAAATGGCGACCTACCCAGGTAGGTACTTTAAGCCAAGTATGAATGAGATGATTGTGGCGCGATCTTTTAGTCTTGTTACTGACTAAGGCTGACATGTTCCTTAGGCAGGACTGTTAATTAATAGCCCAACAGCCGATGGCAACTAATGGACCTACAGTTTAACGTGTAATCCGAACCACGGCCTCTGAATTACGAATTGGTCTAATTATGAGGATGGTCTTGGCGGATCAACGTGGTATTCAATAGTGCGGATGTTAATCCACACAAGAGAACACCACATCCACCGACCATCTCTCACAACTATCCACAATTCGTGACCTCCAAGTAGCTGGATTACAGGACATCGCCACCGTCTCAGTCATACTTAATATAAGTTTTTTTAATAAGTTAGTAATCTTGTATTATTCTCTTTACATTCCTTACTCTTTGCTTCAAAAATAACTGCATGGGTTGAGTCGCACCTCAATTCTAGATTTGTGTGGTGAATGATGGATGACATATGTTCTGATTGTCAACCACTCCCAATCATGTTTTTTTCATATATTGTGTTAGATACATACATCAACATGTTTACTGCTTTTCATTTAGTTAGTTTTGTTGCTAAACTGCGCCGCCGAGCACAAACCAAAAACGCGATATCATCATCAAAACACGGAATTGTCTCCACGGACCAACGCACCAACATTTGTGGCTGAACACACATAAAACATGGCAAACAAAACAACGTTCTCAGTACGAGACTGAAGTCACACTGAAGCCGGGTTGCTGACATTGCTCAAGGACGATATTTCCTGCCCCGTGCCAGTGGTGTCGTCACCGTGGGGCAGATATTACCGCGCCGTGCAGCAAGCGTGTTTAAGCAGCTGTGAAATTTTTTTAACACGAGATTCAAAAAAGTAACAATGGGCTCACCATAAAAGTGACCTTTTGTCTGGGTCTGATTTTTCTTTAGATTGTTATTACTTGGTATCAAATTTAATTTGAGCCCATTGACTCAAATTAAATTTTTTTTCTTCTATCACATACAGCAATGGCTATTAAAAGAGCCGTCTACTGTGTTGGCACAAAACTATTATAAAACTAACACTAAAAATACCTTGGAGCAAGCAAAAAAAATGTGGTGTAAATGTGTCCTGCATAAAATATTTTTTATACATGTTGCTCCGACTAATTTAAAAAATTAAATTCTTTTTTACATTAATTGTTTTACTGTAGAACGCATGACAATTAATTAATATAATTCATCGCTTTGCTGTATTATTATCGCTTATTATGAATTATTTATCGCTTTTGTATTATTATGTGATGTCCTGTGTACTAGGTCAGGTTGTCAATATTTTATTGGTAATCCTCAAAACTTAAAAGTAAAAAATATTTATGTGCAATCATGAATGTATTAATAAACATTTTTTTCTGTTTCAGGTAGCATTGACTTCAAGTCAAAATCTAGGTTAAACATATCCATTAGTGTAACTTATCGATCTGACTATGTTAGATGTAAAACTTGAAGTACAATAAAAATGTAAAAATTAATATTTTGCTATTGTATTTGTATGGTGAAGTAATGTGTAAATAATATGTGAATTTGTAATCATGTTTTTGTAAAGAATTAAATAAATGATAATTTACTATGAATTATAGAGAAATTATTCTTTTACTTCTAAACCTGTCATTCTCTGTAAATCTTGAGCCTTAAGCGCTGACATATCAGCATATTGATGTATTCCCACCATTCTGAAGGACGCAATGCCGATTTTTCTGATGGCCATCGTTTTCTTGTGTGGTAAAGAAATAATTTTGTAGTCTTCCTACAAGAAGAAAATAAAACAGAGAAAAATTGTGTATATACTAAACCATTTTTTTTAAACATCCATGAACAACTCTGCCCACAGATATAAAACTGGACCCAGGTACTATTTGATGGGTACCAATTGGAGATTTTCCCCCATTTTCTCCTAAAACCTTGACCTTTTTTAGCACATAAAGTAAAACCTTGATATCAAGAATGTAATGGGACTGAATAAAAAATATGTTATATCAAGAAAAATGTTACATCAAGGTTTGTTACCTAAATTGAGCTAAGATTGGATACAATCTTGATATATAACGGTTACAGATCTACTTGTTAACCTCTTATAATGAACTGAAGTGACTTTAACGTAGATAAAAACAGTAAACAATATGGTATGATCTTCCAACTGTAACTAAAGTGATGATAATCGATGTGAACTGAAGCAATGAGATGTAGACTATTGTGATGGATGATTCAGGTTAGGCACGTTTATTTACATACATTACACCAAGGTTAAGTCTTAGACCATACATACAAAGGTAAAATACATTATGTAAAGGTCTGACACAAAATATTTGTTATGTGAAGATATAAAATAATGTTTGCCTGTACTATTAAAAAAATGTAACATCATGGTTTTAAACATATTTATTCGTAATATAAAGGTAACATTTTCATTGAGTGTTATACACAGTTAAGGAGGATTTAAAAGTATTCTTTAAATCAAGAAAATTGTTATCAATATAACAAATAGGTATAACAATATAGGTTTGTTACACCAAGCTTTGACTGTAATATATACAAGGTTAACATAAAGTCCTGTACAGGTTTAATATTTTCTAAATAATAACGTATGAATTCATAAGACTTGGTACATCAACACTATACCTATATATCGCTGTCGCAGCAGACCTGTGCACTCAACAAATTTCTCAATCAATATTATAATAATAATATATATGTGTGTGTGTGTGTACATATATAGGTATATAACATTTTTAACTTGTTTTTGTATAACACTTCATATGCCGTTGGTTGGGAAACAACAATCAATGACCTGAGGAAGCATGCCATATATATTTAACAACTACTTTTCCTAGAGGCCAATTTTTAGGACAACAGTAGGGAGAACTGTTCAACACTATATGGAAGCAGGAACTGTTTCTGATCGTCATAGGTTAAGAAGGAACGCTACTGCGACAAACAACCCCCAATCTTTATAGATATCTTGCAGACATTTATTCAGAACTCGTATGAGTCCTTACCCTCAGCAGTACGAACTCATGACACTTCATTTGGTGCACAATCTCAACAAAGATGATTTCGATTAACATTGATTTAGAATTTTGTGAAACTATGACAAAATAGGTCGTAAAGAAATGGATGTACAAATATCGTGTTTTTAGTTGATTGTTGTGGCGGTTAGCCACCTTTTTATAGTATATTATCGGTTTGGTGGACGCGAGATATAGTTGGCTGTGTCGAAGCACACAATTTTCGCCGGCAGCCGACTCCGAGTTAATTACTATCCGTAAATACTAGTTTAAGATGTTTGTTAGGTTATAAATAAGGGAAAATGTTAGGGATCAGCGGGGAACAGGGAATGCCACAAATCACTTGGGATATTAGTAATTAGTGGAGTAAGCAGGGGGGGCTTCTTCAAAGCCGTGTGTTCATCAGATTAACATCCATGTCAAATAATTAGTTAAATCCGAAATTACCAAGATGGGTTAGCCAAATATGTATTAAATTTAGCACGCCATCAAAGCTGGCTTGGTTTAGGTATGTGTCTGACTACGATTGGTTTCTAGGTAATATATTTCCAATACCTTCCACTTACCTGACCATAGAGTTGGTATTATGTCATTTATCATATCATTTATGCTGAATGGAAGCGTAAACAGACACAATCATTGTTACAGGAGTCATGAAAATCTTCACTGAATGTGGGAGGCACACACGCAAAATCAACATAAAGTAATGTAAAGTAAGTAAATGCTTGGTGTGATAGGTACTTAGATGATAGATTATTTTCTTTATTGAAGGAAATTTAAATGCAACATCACACCGAAGTTTGCTGGAAACTGAAATACACACAAGTACTTTAGAGTACTTTATGTCTTTTAGATAGTCTTTATGTTATTAAGAAAACATTTCCAGAACATATGGTTTCGTTAAGACATACGGAGCACCCCCACACTATAGCTTCCACAAAGAACTTATTTAAACACAGTTTTTCAGCAACAGTGGATCGGAATTCGAGGAACTGCATGTGAATTGGCCAGCATGTTCACAAGATCTGTCTCTCCATTAGACTATTTCGTTTGGGGCCAATCCTTAAGAGGATTTTAAATCGACCACCCGTCCGCAATTCCCCTGCCAGCAAATCTTGGTCATTTTATAAGATATCACTGCTATTTTACTTCTAGCTTGCAACGGAAGGACGTACTAAAAAGCGACATTCTGCTTTTTTCCTTGCCAGCACAGGAAATCACAAACACTATAGCAGCCAACACCAAGACATAAGTCGTTGTGTTGGCTAAGCACTGGCACTATTCTGGCACTCACGGTAATTATTGACTACATCACTAGATTTTTGCTACACATGTTTGATTGAATTATAGCGCAAATGAAATATCGAACAACAAAAGTTTTATAAACACAAAGTCAAAATTTTAAAAACTAAAGTTGTATCGGTGAGGTTGAATAGAACATGTTTGACAAAAAAAATTAAATAAAACAAGCTGTGTAGTGTAAATGCGGCTTTATCAAATCACCCAGTTATTATAAAATAGTATTTTAACCATCTGTTAGAATGTTTTACAGATCGGTTAAAAAAATATTTTAAATTTTTTAAATTACAAAACTATAATAAACGTGTATTCATTAAATTCCAGAGCTTATGTTGACGGATTAGCTTATACTTATGTATTAAGTTTCAGTACATTGACATGTAAGAAAAAAGTTATTAATTAGAGTAAAAATTATGTCTTAGTTTACTGATATGATCCCATTTATTATAACCGCAAAATACATGATTGAAAAATAAATGCATTATATTATATCGTATCGATCAAGAAATAAATTTTACATTACATACATTATGTTGGAGTCCTGTTGGGAGCAGCCGACACAACGTTTTGTGAAAATGTCGGATCATGTGACTTGAAATCATATGACATCGATTCAACATCCGTCCTTGTCAACTTTGGCTTTGCTCAGTGGAAAATGGCTACTAAGGTAGGGTTCGTGATTGTATTTTCGTTGTTTCAACTAGTATGTGGAAATGTCCCAGTATTATTATGGGAATCTAGCAAGAGCGATCGAGTAAATACCCTTCCTACGTGCCATAGGATAAGTACGCCAGATTTCCAACAGTATATTCTTAAGAAAGTACACGGGGAACAGCCTGTCCCTCTCATCGCAATTTTTGAAGAAGAACGTCTGTCAATTGAAGATTTTAGCTGGCAAGATTCTCAGGGACAAGGAAATTTTCCTCAGCTGAAGTATATCACAGAAAATGCTGCCGATCTAGCTTTTTTGCCTTCTGTTCAGGACCCTATTAAAGCTGTAAATGAACTATCAGAGTATGGGTATTCACTGAAAACCATTAATACCAATAAAATTGTTGATTTACCAGATGGGTGTGGTAAAGTACTAGTTTTCAAGCTGCAAGAAATAGAATCAGAAGAAGACAGACCTAACTTGCTCAGAAGCCATGATGTGAAAATTGCTGAGGCCTACAGTCAACTCTTGTCAAAATGCAGCCATGTTATTGGGATTTTGTCAGGTAAACAACCATCATGGGTTGAACCAGAAGAAGTTACTAGGTTAAGAAGAAGCACAGATGATAACACCACATCAGTCACTGGACCGTACACTCTTTATGAAGATGCCCAAGGAAATTCTATGGTGTATTCAAGTCAATCACCCAAGTTGTACTTGGATGGTAAAGAATTACCTTTGCAAAATGCATCTGTCATTGTTGTAAGTATTATTTCATCTTAAAAAATATCATAATAACAAATCAGCCTTAGTCAGTAACTTACCCACAAAATCACGCCACAATCTTCTTTCTCACTGAATCATTTATCAATCTCGTTTCTCATTCATACTTGTCTCAAAATCCCTACCTGGTTTCACCCCGTTTCAGTAAAAAGTACAAAGTATAATTAGGCCTAGGTAGTAGGTTAATGGGTAAACATAAGTTACCTGTGGACACCTGCTCTAAACAACTTAAATGCTGTACAGTACTGAGCGTATACCTGAAATTTGATTTCAGATTGTTGATTTAATTTTTGTGGAACCTATTCAGCCCAGGATCTCTTAATATGATCCATTAAGAAGGCCTAAGTTGTATCCTTAACACAGGTTTTATTGTTTTAAACTTTCATTAGCCTAATCTGTTTTTAAGTTATTTTGGTATAGATTAGCCTATGTTTATTACAGCTTCAATGTTTTTAGATAGGCCTAGTAGATGCATTGTTAACTCGCGGATGGTCTAGGGGTAAGCACCGCACTTGCTTTTAATTTTAAGTTTCTACAAAACATGGAGTTTGTAATATATTCTGAAACTCAGAATAGCTGTTTTGGGGTATCAGTAGTCGAGGGTATACAGTGCCGGAGGTCTAGTGACCTTCAGTCTGTCTCACACCTTTGTTTTGTCACAAGTTACAGTGCAGTTAGCATAAGCATAACTAAAAAAGCCTTTTATTTTGTAATTAATTAGGCCTATGATTTGTATATTTATTAATTTGTTGTTGTTATAATACAATGGGTTTTATCAAAATGTTCTTTAATAGCCTGTGTTGAATAATTAATTGAGAAAAATTAAATTAATTTATAATAAAGTACCTGGCGACCGAGCTTTGCTCGTATAGAATAAGACATGTATTATAAAAATTAATTAGAAAAATTAAAACACATTTATTACTCAATGAAAACATTTATGTGGTTGAAATAAAACCGATTTAATACACCATAATTAATATAGCACTGAACAAAAAGTATCGCCCCTGGTGGGGATGGAACTCGCGGCCTATAGTTCTTGAGGCCGACACGCTACAACTCGGCTACGACGTTAGTCTATTGAGCGATGCCGTTTAACGTCTTTTAGCCAAAGCCGATCATTTACTGTTTAATTATCCATACCGTTATTATTCGCCTGTGGTCTACTGATTTTGTTATAAACGGAATGAGGATTGAAAAGCAAAAGTGAAATTTAATTTACATCAATTAATTGGTTTGTTACAGTGGCTTCAAGCAATACAACGAATACGTTTTCTATCAAAACACGGAAGATTTTGTAAATACTTTTTTCTGCTTTTATTTTGCACAGCTATGTTATCCTTAAGTTTTTACAAATTGTTTAGTAACCTGATAATTTTGCATTTATTTAATTCATAAAATAAATATTAATGCATAACCTCTATATTGTTCCCCGCAGTCTTCAATCAAGAACTGTCAAACGGTTATAAACAGCTGTTTTGGTTTATATTGTTTACATTTTATTCTCCATAAGCGTAATGTTAAATTTTTAGATTTTAAACTTAATATTACAGTAAAACACAAATTTTCCTGGACATTAGACCTATCTAGAACTTATTTTCTACTCGGAAATTAGTTATTTCCAAAATTTAAAGAAATTCCTCGGTGCTGTTTTCGAGATCCGTGTGCAAATATATATATATATATATATATATATATACAAACCTTGCTCGTATTATAGTATTGGATAAATAAATAAAGTCAATGGCTTGAGTTTTAAATTTGTTTATCATGAAATAAGCTATTTTTTATTTTTGTATATAATAATTAAAGGTTAGAGATAGTTAAACAGAAGTGGTAGATATAATTTGTTTAAATTCGTGAATTATAAGTCGTTAACAAGGCATTTAAAAAGGTGAATTATAAATCGTTAACAAGGCATTTAAAAAGGTGAACCCTTCACCATCCGCGTAACACAAGTAACCTCAACCAACAATGTGTTAAAAGAAAATTGAGAGGCTAAGTCTAGTGTTAAACGAAAAATGTTTTGGCCATGATGTGTTGAGTGCTACATCTTTAAGTTAACTAATATGTGTATCTAATTTTCAGACTGGAGACACTTCAAAACCGGGAATTATAAAATTGAATGTTAAATACGCCAATTCTTACCAGTTCACATTCACTTTCGACAACAAAACTGTAGGATATTGGTATTTGCAATCATTTGAGCTGAAGAACATGACGACAAGTGCACCTGCTGATAGTTATTATATTTTAAGGAGTTCACTAGATATCTATGCTCCTTCAGAGATGTCTTGGCATTCCGGTTCACCTGTAATATTTAAGAACACCACTAACGTTGGTGGAACAAGCAGCACAAGGAAAGTGGTTTTTAGTGACTTACAGGTTAGTTAATATTTAATTTGAAAGTTTTATGTGTTTAAATTGTAGTATGAGTGACATCCTCCCCTGTACAGTGTAGTAATACTCTTACATGTAATTTATAGAATCTTTAATAGTACCTAGTTAATGCAACGATTGCATTATGAATGCCTTAAAGCCACAAGTTGTATATTTCATTTATCTACGACCATTGCAATAGATACTGGGTATCAAAAAATAATTGGTGTGTATTTCAGTCTTGGAGAAATCAGCTGATTAGCAAATTACATTGTTCTCATTGGTTCAAAACTCTCATTTGAGGTTAGCCACTAAAACACATTACAGTATCTTTATGGATGTCACCTCATAGTGCATTTCATTATATCCATAATGACATTACTTTTGTCAAATGCTGAGCTTTGATTTGTCTATAACCTATATCGTTATAAAAAATCTGAATCGTCATGAACTCATAATGCAAAAGTTTTCAATTTCAGTTTAGTAATGAGCCTCTTAATGACTTCTTTCAGTATATTTATTGGTAATTTTTGCAATGGATGTAGATAAAAATTCTTAATGGCATTGGTTATTAATTATTCAATATATTTTATTGGACTTTTCAATATGTCTGTGTTTTAACTACTCAATGTTTCTGGAGAGGAGAGATTCCTCCCGTTTTCATGTGATTACCTAATATTTTACATTAAAAATGAAAGCTAGTTACAGATTTTATTTATATCGTGTTGTCAATAATACTATACTTATCTATCTTGCATAATACAAAAACTATCTGGTATTTTTGTATTATTCCGACCACATTCAAACATTGTATTGTACTGTATTTTCAGACATCCAGTGTTCTGGGGAGTTAAGTTAGGTGGATTATTGACAATTTATCCTATTAATATTAATTTCCCAACTCAATTTTAATATTATTTTATATGAATATATGTATACCAACTCCGCAGAGCTCTGATGAAGGAAAATGCAATGCAATGTATAGGTGTGGTTGGTTTAACGGAAGTACCAACTATATTGATAACGTCTCCAACAAATGACCTCAAAACTCCGCTAGTGGAGTAACACAAGATAGCGTGCAATCAGAATGAGAGTTGGAGACTACTACCAGTAACTGAAAACTCCAATTTCGTAAATTTTTTCGGCCACCTTTTAAAATCCAAGACATCAACAATTTGGTATGTGATGAAGTTTTTTTATATAAAATAACATTTAACTTCAGATTAACTTGATGAAACTAAGTTTTCTCTTAATTGTGTTTTAGATTGAACCGTTCTTCTACAAGCCTGGATCAAAGTCGTTCAGCGATGCTGTAGATGCAGTGCCATTCTTCACTCCGGCAATCTGGTCTGGAATCTTTGTCACTTTCCTTTTGGCACTGATCTTTACCTGGGGTATATCAATGATCATGGACATCCGTACCATGGACCAATTTGATGATCCAAAAGGAAAGACCATAACTGTCTCCGCTACTGACTAAATTTCAGATAACCCTGATTATTGTAAATAATCATATAGAAACGGTAGTTGAATTTACGTGGGCTTGGGAATTTATCATTACATGGATTACTTTTTATGATGAGTAGTTGTTATGTTTCAGAAACTAAGAAAACAAATTGTATAACAAATTGAATTTCAGTGTATTTCTTCTATTGTATAGTGCAATAAAAGAAGCAACAGTATTTAAAATAATTTAAGTTAGCCTATACATATTGCTGATTAGAGCACATTCCTTTGTATGTTGTGTAATATATTAACAATGTTAAGTTTTAAGTTTTGTAAATATTAGCATTATCAAAGATGAAATCTAGTTATAAATTTTGGTTAGTTTGGTTGTACAAAATTACACATTGAAGTTTTGAAGTAGTAAAAATTGTGACAAAAGGGCTGTTAATGCATAAAACATGTTAAAACCTTACAGTAATAATTTTTCTTTAGATAACTTAAAAACACTTATCTGATTGTATAGTAGGCCTAAAACAACATTTTTAAATAATTCATATAAGGTATTGTTTTTAGTTTTTTTCTTCTAAAAAGTAAATAAATTTTAGTTTAATTATTTCGATAATTCCTTATATAACTCCAACAGTATCTTCAAGTATGTAAGGATTGTAATTATTTGTATATTAATTTTTTGTTATCAAAGTGAAAATTATTGATTGAAGTGTTATTTGTCAATAAAAAAATGTTAGTGATACCTATTAAACTTGTTTGTATTTCAATAATTACCTCCCATTCTCAGTAAGCATGATATTTAAGGATTGTATAAAAAATTTAGTAGCAAATTACATATTATATTATAATAAACATTATAAAATTATATATTAAAATATATAAAAAATTAACCAGACTTTTAAAACTTTTAGAAAAGTATTGCAAGATTAAGGCCATCTTGGCCCCAATATACCGGAAAATTTACTGTATCAGGGGTCAATCGTGGAATAAAAAGTTCCACGTTGAAGGTTAATTGTTATGAAGGCTTAAATCTACATAGTATTATCTCTGTCGAAAAACACTCTTTCTGGTTATTATGTAAATCAATAACTTATAACTTGAATGGATAACTTGCGGCCAGTTAAAGATTGATTTTTTCATATAATTTAAAATAAATATTGATTAATTATACAAATTAAGACATTAATTCCACAATATTTCAAAGTATGATAATGTGAGTTCCAGATGTTTCTATGCACAATAAGATATTCAGGAACACTTTGCTATGATTGTGTTGAGTCTGGCTATTCCACATGACCAACAACGCATGATGTATTACATATCATTAACACTTATGGTTTCATTTTATCGAAAATTTTTTGGCAGATGTGCCAAGAATATTATCCCAGCTACCATGTCAGATGCAGTTATAATTTACATTTAGTTACACTTAACAACTTACACAATACAATTTTCAGTGAAATTTGTTGAGTCACAAGGTATTAAAATGGAAAAAAATTATTTCCAGATCAGGTAATTAGAAATAAAACTAGCTTAGTGTAAAAGTTATTATTCATAGACTTATTTTAATATGTGGCTTTTCTATACATCATAAAATGTTCGAGATACTGATGTATAGTATCTAGAGGTTGATACACTTCATTCATACGGTTCTGAAGATATTGAGGAGGTATGCTTTGAACACACGAGCCGAGGAAACCTTGCAAAAACTCTCGCATAAGTTCCCAACAACTTGCTGGAATAACACAAGGTCTATATTCCACCTCAACGAGCACTCCTTTGAAGTTCTGACTCATGGTCACACTACCGAGCTTGATTAAAAAGTCACCTAGTTCAAACCTTGGTCCTTTAGATTCAATTTTTGTTTGCTTTTTCGATGTATAAAATGGAGAAATCTTGAGCATCAACATGTCGAAAAGCTGATCAGCAATGAGGGGAATCATTTTTGTAGAAGTGTCAAGTAGTGAGAACACTGATGCGGGCTGTTCTGAGTTGTGAAGAACGTGAATGGTGCGCGGAGGTGTGCCGAGATGAGAAACGCTAGAGTATGTCTCGCAGTCTACCAACATTTGTCCATTCTGCACCGCACCGAGTGCCAATACTCGCTTGGTCAAGAACTCAATTGTCTGTGGTCCTGTCCGATTCTCTGTGATTGGGAACTGTTGCAAAACGGTTACACCCATATTTAGAAAACCAGGAGTCCTGATTTATGGAGGAAACTATTCATGTGCAATCACATTTAATAAACCTGAAACAAAGAAATGTTCATAAAAATGGTGCAAAAGAGTATGAAAATAAGGTTCTTATTAGACAAGGTGGCCAGGCCACATCGTCAGCGACAAAACTGCCTACTCAGCTTGTGTGCCACTAATTCATACGGATGTTATTACACAAGGGTGGCCAGCGATATAGCCACATTTTGGCTACTGACAACACTGAGCCTCGTCACCACTGACCAACAATACTGGGTACGGTGCTTGGTAGCACATTGAGCTTATCATACTAGGTCGCCAGCTACTCTCACTGGCAATGTGGCTTGGCCTCCTTGTCTCATAAAGGCCTACCTAAGAGTAAAAATAAAGATGGAATATTGTTTGAAAATTGGGGAGTGTTCTTTAAACCTTTTTATTGAAATAGAGAATGCAAGCATCATTGGGTTTTAATTAAACATACCTCAACAATTGACCAGTGTGCCAATTATCTATTGGTGTGCCGAAACATCTATAAGCGTAATGCAATTTCATGTTACCTTATCAAGGTACTAGAGCAAGGATGTTATTAGTAGGCCTATGTAACTTAAATGCCATAGTAGTTATACTGCTTACTAAGGCAGATATTTATGATCAAAATAGTTATTTTTAGTTATCAAGTTAGTTATTTTTTATTAAAATAACTAACTGGAGCTATAATATATATGTATTTATCCAGATTGAATGACTTCATATAGCCTATCAATTAAATTGTTAGATATAGATTGTGTGTGTTAAATATTAAATTATGAATAACAGATTTATGTTGGTAGTTGGTGCTCATTGGTCCAGAACTTCCCTCTTGCCATTGAAAATTTTGTTTTTAGTGCAAGTCATTCTCTGTTGCTTCATAACCTTGAATACCTCATATCTTTTTAAGAGGAAATTTTGAATTATTTATTGTAAAATGCTACCAGAACTTGTCAATATACAAGGTGTGGCAAAAAAACCGACCTATTTTCTTCCGTGCACTGCCCGCCGGCGGAACGTCTAGGGGAAGTGAAAATAGCATTGTTGCAAAGCGAACAAGATGCCATTTTAGTCACCATGGAGCAGTGGTTGCCTGTGCAAAGGGCGTTTGTTATTGAAGAATATTTTAAAATTGACGATTCAATCATTGCTACCCAGCGGCAGTTTCGTGCAAACTTTCAGTTAGGAAAAAATATTTAGAAGAAAACGCATAGTCCTAAGAAGAATTTGGCTACAACAGTATGTGGCAACTGCACACACAAACAATGCTGTGACCGGGTTCTTACAACAAAGCTTTGTGGGAGAGTATTCTCGGGTTTGATCGGGCACATCGGGTGGCCAGCACGCTCTACTGGTCTGAGCGTCTGTGACTTTTTTTGTGGAGCCACTTAAAATCTAGAATGTACATAAGTAAGCCTCGCACATTGGGAGAACTAAAAGAGAGCATGATGCCAGAGACTGAACTAAAAGAGACCATAAGAGATTGCCATCCTCGCCCTTGAAATGCTAACTACGTTGTTTGACAGTTTTGGTGCGAGACTGGAAGAAACAAGGACACCATTTGGTGGGCGTAATCTTTATAACCAAAACTGATAAATTTTGATATTATTATGTACTGTTTTTTTTCGTTTATTGCAATTTATAAGAGTCTGGAATAATCAATTAAACCTATTGTACCCCTGAACGTCTTTGAGTTATTCGTAATTTAAATTGTGTCGTTTTTTTGCAGCACCTTGTATACTGGACAAGTTCTGGTGGCATTTTACATTCACATATTTGAGTTTTGGTACACTCAGTAGCCTATCTTTGTCTATTCCCAATTTAATGACAATAAATGTCTTGTTCACATATCAACCCAAAAAACATTGAACAAAAGATACAAACATTGTTGCACTAAACAAATTTAAGTAATGTAGGCCTATTGTTTGGCAAAACAGTACAAAAATTAGTTAGATTATCACATCTTAGTAAACCTAAAACAAAAACTTAATTTTTTTAAATTTAAGTCTTTAATAAGGCTATCCCAGTTTAGATCGGTCACGTAGGCTTTGGAGGTTTGTTGATAATATTTGTCAGGTAGTGAAGAGTGCAAGTTCTGATGTCTTGATGAAAGAAAGAGAAGAAATTGAATAGCATGTGTAATTGGTGTACCAAAAATTGTCTAGTACTTACTAAAAAAATGTCTGTTAAGTTTATATAACAAGAAGGAACATGACTTTAGAAAAGGTTATGAACAGAGAAGTTTTGCTAAAGCTGCATTTAAACCGGAGTTGCCAACTTCAATTGTAGACTTGTTGCTGATGGAAGTTTGCAATTTGTGTTAGCAACCAAGACTTATAGCAAAGTATAGTACCTAGTAAGGCTTATAGTAAGTAAACTGCAAATAAAAAATCAAGAAAGTATATGTAAAATGTCGAGAGTGGAATGTGAGGTTTTGTTCTTGCTGCAGAAGTGTGAATTATACTAACTGAAGATAGATGATCTTTCAAAAAGATAATAGATTCGACCTTCATTGCAGGCAAAGTATCGTGAGAGCAGCCTATTAAATGTTTTGACTAAAGACGATTCAGATCCTTTGATGTATGAGTTAAGAAGTGATGGAAGTAAAAATGACTTTTATAAGAGTGTCGACGATTTTGGATATTATATGTCCAATACCAACAATTATTGGACTATACTAAGCATAAAGTATTCCACAGTGACTATAGGAAAACAATTTCAGTGATTGGAGCCTATAAGCAGGGATAGTCGCAGACTCTTTGCCGCTTGAATTGGCTGACACAGCAACTCGTGTTGGCCGAATTGAATCTTTACCAACTCAGGTTGGAACCCCAAATTTTGGTTGCCAACTTGTAAAATCGATCTGCAACTACAAGTTAGCATTGCGAGTTGCAGTTGTTATAAGGCCTTAAACTAAAAATTGTTGATAAAGTTCTTCAATCACTGGTTGGCAACTCTGGTGTAAATAGTAGACCTGGGTATTTTGGTTGCAAGATAGAATTATGAGAACCATCTTTTATGCAGGATATCTGTAGAGTATATCGTTGCAAATATCTGTTCCAAAATCTTGAATTTAACATGGAAAGAAAAGAATAATACTAACAGCAGTGGTTGTTTTAGTATTAACGGATTAGTTATCACCAGTGAGAGGGAGGAAATTGTAACCCAAAACAAAATATTTAAGATAATGAAAACATTGATTTACATACCCTTCGACAAGAATGAGAAAAGTAAGACATACTGCAGTTTGATGAACACGCACTTAATTTAAAAATTCAATTAATCATTGAGAAGACAATTAAGTTAATTAATTATGACCCTACTCACCAAACACAGGCGATTATTATAGACGAACCACAGACATAAACAAACTTTTCCTGCAGACCGTTGACATTGAGCCAAATGTGTCAATTTTTTCTCGTATCCGTTCAGTCCACTACATCAAAACAGTTTTACCCTGAATAAAAAACTACTACTGTACGTGGGAATTTTAACGTTAATAATGATATAATCTCAATTTTGCCAAAAATATCAGTCAGAACCTTGTTATTCTAGCGATGCGATATTGCATTATTAAATTTGTAAGCCACCGGTATCAGTGGTTATGGTTTTTATATAAAGTAATATCTCAAAACATTTGAACGGTTTTTGGTTCCCTTGACTTTTTTTAGGTACTTTCTACGCCAGAGGTTTTTTGGAATAATCAGAGAGAGGTTGTACACAAACGATTTTTGAGAAAGCGGTCCAAACCCAAATGGACATCCCGACATCCCCAGATATAAACCTCCTGTACCGAAGTCCAAGAAGCTAACCACTAGGCTAGCAAGACACCAGTTTTGATTGATAAACATGGTCGTATAAGCTGTACTATAGACTAATTGCAGAGAGGAACGGATTATCCGTTCATCTATGCTAATGGACTCTGGCTGGACCCACAGCATCAAGAATTCAAAGGTCAGAAAACAACTCTTTTCTTTCACTCTAAAATAATTAAAATTTTAATAAATCTATGTTTATGTAAGATGTTCAAGTTTCTGCGTTATAAAAGCGTTAATTTGAACTGTTTTAAAGGCTATTGTTAAAGATTTGATATAAATTCAATATTATATTTCTACCATAAAATTAAACAAATTCTTCGGGAATTTTTTCTTTCCTAGTGAACATGTGACGTTAAAAAAAATGAAAAGCCATGGGGCAGTCTAATGTGGAATTGTTTGAAAACAATTCCATCTTCCGGGGGGTTACCAGGCTTTTGCTCTAATGGCTCATTTGTTACAAAAATATTCTGTTGAGGTTTACCATAGATGAACGGATACTAAACTTAGCACTTACAATCCGTTCCTCTCAGGGTTTACTTTTGTTGACCACAAAGGACTATATTAAATAATTGATTTGTCTTAAAAAGTGAAAAATAAACAGTCCTGTCTAACTGATTATTATAAAACTTCATGTCTTGTTTAAGAGTAAATAGGGCTCCATAGCTAATCTACCCACATGGTTATTCCAAGTATGAAATGTATTCGTACAATCTCATTCCCAGTACCTCCAGCTGCCATTCATTTATGAACTATGTATTTTAGATCATGGAAACTAAGCTTGATCATAGTTTTGACATTATAGTATGTGTTTGTAAAAAGTAGGTTTGCGATGAAAAATTAGATTAGATTATTGAAATGGCAACCTACCAAAGTAGGTATTCTAAGCCTAATGATGAGTAAATGAGAAATGAGATGATTAATATCTATTAATAAATTATTTTTTAACTAGATGAAGCTGTTAACTAAAATATTTCCAATATTTATTTAATATTATTCTGATAAATTAGCTTACACCAATTGTTGTTATAAAATTATATTTATAAAAATTTTGTGAAAATTAAAATTTAAAATATTTTTTTTTAAATTTAATCTAGAATCACTAGGGCTAATAAGCTAATTTTATGTCATCATTATGTTAATTTCATAATTTTAACATTAGAACTTATAAAAAGAAGTGAAATTTTAATAAATAATCGTGAGTATTAGTTTAAAATATTTTTAATTTGAGTACATGTATATGACTGTCAGAAAATATATTTTTGATAAGGACATTGTAAAATCAGGTGTTCTTGAACCTACTATGTATACAGTGAAAGGTATAGTTATTTTAAACAATGATGGGAAACGTGTATTGGCAAAATATTATGACCCAACTGTATTAAGTACTGTCAAGGAACAAAAAGCATTTGAGAAGGATCTGTTTAATAAAACACATCGGGCCAATGCAGAAGTTATCATGTTGAACAGCCTTATCTGTACATACAGATCAAATGTTGACTTGTTCTTTTATGTTATTGGAAGTGCACAAGAAAACGAGCTTATCATATTGAGTGTGTTACAATGCCTTTTCAACTCTGTTAGTCAAATACTTCGTAAAAATGTGGAAGAAAGAGCTTTGATTCAAAATCTGGACATTGTCATGTTAACTGTTGATGAAATTTGTGATGGTGGTATAATCATGGAAGCAGATCCAACCGTTGTCGTGCAAAGGGTTGCTTTGAGAACTGAAGATATTCCCCTTGGAGAACAAACTGTTGGTCAAGTATTCCAGTCTGCTAAGGAACAGTTAAAATGGTCTTTGTTAAAATGAAAGTGAGTGTGATTGGTCTTCATTATCAAAATGACCTAGTATTTTCTCAGTTTAAATTTCTAAAGACTTTGATGAGACAATTTGCATTTCCTGTATAGGAAAAGGTTGGAGTAATCTATGTTGTGTTTAAAAATATTCCCTAAATCTACTGTACACCTTACATTGAATGGATATGTTTTTGATTATACGTTATAACTAAAGCAACTGTTATATATTTATTTTAAACCTTTGGTTTTAGCATTTTTTAGGGATTAGATTTTACATTTACTAAGGTTGACATGACCTGAGACAGAACTGTTAATAAATAGCCCAACAGCCAATGACATCTAATGGATCTATGTGGCATCTAATGTACATGGTCTAACTATAGGAGTAGCCTTTGTTGATGGATTTGTTATTCAATATTGCAAATGTCCACAGTAGGGAATATCACATCCACCAGCCATTGCTTATCCACAATCCCAATATTTCTAACCTCCAAGTACAAGTAGCTAAATTACAGGAGACACTACCGTCTTTTTTATCAGTAGTCTACACTATCTTAAGTTCATATTGTACTGGTAAGTTATTGGCTGAACAATCGGGAAAGTTGAAGAACAATAGGCCTAATTAATGGCGAGGCCAAAACACATCTAGTGTATTTTTATTACTTTATCAAAACTGTCCGAGAAATTAAAGTATTGTCAAATTGTATTCACTATTTTAAAATAAGTTTTCAATTTACCTGGATAAAGATTTTTGAGTTTCTATCGTTAAAATTACTTTGAGTAACACTGAAATCGTACGCTAAAGTAAAATGTGTCCAGTTGAGTAAACACATATTTGACAATTACTGGGTGGTTCCCACTTTGCATTGTGTAATTAGACACAGACAAATCAGTCATAACATGTGGACAGTACACTGCCAGAGGACCAAGGTCCTTCTAGACGGCACGCTATTCCTTTTTTTTTACTATGGTCTCAAATTCTCTATCAAAAATTCGTAAGCGATCTGGTTCAAGGCGACGTTGGCGGTAACTAGTAGTGCCTGAGTTGTTTTGATGTAATGGCATGGCTGGCTGCACGAGTTTAACGCTGGGCTGTTTTGTGTGTGGAAAGGCCGGTCTTGGAATCTATTAGGTGATTGCTTCCTCAGTTCACTAGAAGTTTGTAGTGTGCCAGGAAGTCTGAGCCAATGATTGGAATAGACAGTCTATTCCAATGTCTAGTAGACGACCGTTGCCGATGGGTCTAATAGGCACGTCGACAACAGTGAAGCGCCAGGTGTGTATCCGAGTCCGATGTCCACAGTGAAGAGCACGAGGCCATAAGTTTTAATGCATGAATCATTCACAGCTTGTAGATAGTAACAGGCGTCAAGATGGAGATCTGGAAGCAGCTTGCGAGAATAGAAGCTTACGTTGGACCTGGAGTCTGCGAGCATCATTTTACCCCTGACCTTATCGATTGTGATAACACAGCGATTGATTGGAGTTTGGTAAAAGACCGCCACTAGTATCGGCTGCCTTTGGAGTTTGATGGGAAGGTGCAAGGGGCCAAGCATTTCTTAGCCTTAAGGCCAAATTTCTTATGGTAACAGCAATCGCCAGTGTCTAAACTGGAAGAGTCAGCAGATTAGCTTCTATTGGAATGCAGTCATGATTTACCATGGGGTTATGGGTGCTGAGAGCGGATTTGTATTCGCAAATCTGGTCAGCTTGGGCGTCCACACGTGCCAATATTGTATTAGTTGTAGTGATGGCGGCTGACATCATTAGTGATTGGTTGGCACAAGCAATGTTGGAGGTTGATGCCAAGGGATTGAATTGGGCAGGAACTGTGGCTTTCACGTCATAATGTCGGCGATGGTGGCAAGTTGGTCTGTAGTGACGGTTGGGTGAACTACCTGAGGCTGTATGATTGGCCAAACATTATCGATTCTCATGATGGTGATTGTGGTTTGTTGTTCGACGCGCTGTCGATTTGATGAGGAGCAACTTAACTTATCTACAGTTCTGTTTTTTACTTGAAGGACTGGACTCATAAGTTTCTAGTTTTTAACCTTTTTTTTGTTTTATTCAAACTAGCCACACTACTTGTAACAGTGGCTAGTATCTCCCTAAACTGAGAAATATGTACTTTATATTGTAACTGATAATGAAGGAATAAATCATTATTTCATTTCATTATTTCATGTTGGTGAAGGTTGTTGGCGTCGGTGTATCATCAAAATGAAGCATAATAAATACATAGGTTGAGTGAATGTATCTTTTATTCCTAACCTCACATGACAAAAAAAAATTTAATTAACAATCCTACCTGTGCCCAGTGCCAATCTTATTTGCTCAGCAACGTGTCAACTGAACGCCACAATTTTTTTTATTTGTATCTGCGCCAGAGGCATTTTTACCTAGTCAATTAGTGATATAACACAAAAGCTTTTTGGGAAAGTGGTCCAAACACAAATGGACCCTGAAAATGGGTTCCTAGAATTTGAACCCGTGACATCTTGCACTAAAGTCTAAGACACTAACCACTAGGCTATCAAGACACCCTTAAAATTATTAGTCTGTCATTTTCAAAGTTGGTAGTTGAGATGGAGAAAGCAGAGAATAGACAGGGGAACCCCTCCAACAAATGCTTTTTTCCTTACACTAATAGAGAACTGTGTTGAAAACTTATGTTCCTGTAACCGTTTTGAATTTTAAGGCACTAACTTAACCAATTTTCCTCCTTGTATAGGGTATATACAAGAAAAACATGTATCCATACATTTTGTGGTCAAAACCGCCAACTTTCAATATTTTTACCCACAAAAACTACCCTGAAAAAGAAGATAATAAACCCTATAGTAATGCATCAGAAAAACAAAATGGAATGGCCAGAATTAAACTCAAGGCCATGTTATCTCTTAATTTTAAGATGCTTAAAACAGCCTCCTTTAAGAAATAGTTTATTCATGTTTTGCATCTCTAAGGGGGTTTCCATTGAACCAAAGTACCCTCAATTTATCAAAATAAATTTAAATAGTGTATATGAAGTATGAGATAACGTCACCCCCTCCTAATTCAGCTAGAACTTTTGATGCCTACCCTGAACTTTTGTGAATGTATTTCTTTGCTTTATTCTCACCTCTCAATCGTGGATCAACCTATTACTTTCTCCCCTTATACATAGTATATGGAGAAAGTATTGTTTTCGTCAAAATTTTCGAATTTGAGTTGAGGGTGGATATATCTGTTTTGGGGTCCCCTGAATCCAAAAAAGTGGGTTTTGACGTGATGTCTGCCCGTACGTGTGTCTGTGTGTCTGGATGTGTACAGTGCCACAGCCTACCCCGTTGGTCCGATTTAGATGAAATTTGGCATGTATATGTATAGTCACCGTATCTCCAGGCATTTTTTTAATTTTTTGAATTTTTGATTTTTAAGGGTAGTTCACCCCTAAAAACCCTTAAAAAACGTGAAAAATCCAATTTTCTCAAAAACGGCTCTAACGATTTTGATTAAAATTTGATAGCTTATAGTGCACAGAGTACTAAATAATTTGACGCCAACCGCATGTCTGTAAAAATGACGGTTCAAAAGTTATGGGCTTTTAAATGTAAAAAAAAACAAATTTTTAAATTTTCAGCGAAAACAATAAAAGTAAAGTATTTAAACCAGCTAAACTAATATTGTCTACGACTAAAATTTCCAGAGAAAAGTTAAATTATGTCCACGATAAACAGTACGTTGTCTGAAAGCGCCCAATGTTATTCTTATGGAGAATATAAAAAAAATTTCTTCCTTACTTTCCAACCGTTTTCCATGAAACTTGGTATGAAGTGTAAGGTCAAATCACTGAACAAAACCAGCTCAAAAAAGCTTGGTATTACCGGGGGGGGGGGGGTTTCCCCCATGCAATTTGAACAATAAATTATTAAATGATATTTAGAATAACTTTGTAGAACATGATAGTTTTATTACAGATTTTTTTTTAAATTTACTTAAGGGAGAAAGTATGTGTCAGTCCACTGGTACCGTTTATCTTCATCAGTGATGAGCTAGGTATATGTATACATGTGCTGTATAGACACTCAAATTCCAAACTTCCTGGCAAATTTGATAGACAGGTGATTATCATGAGTGTAATGGATTTGAAGACAGGTATACTGAACAACTTTAGACAATATCTAGCATTTTTTAATAAAATCTGTATAAGAAAAACATTTTAAAGTGTAAACTTTTCATTAAAAAGTAAAAAATATAACAAATCTGTACTACTTGATGTTACATTTTATTTGAGGATAAAAAAGTTGTGTATATACGATGATTTTTATCGTCATCTGTGAGATTTGACTGGAATGGGAGTTTTATCTAAAAATGAAAATACTCACACAGGTACCCATCTGAAAATTGAGTTAATCTTTTTTTAAGGACAAAGACCATTGCTCATTAATTTTATAGAACCACTAGCCAAAGTACCCGTTCTTCGCACGGGTAAAAAAGGCTGAGAGGTGTAGACTCTACAGATACATTTAAGTTATTGATAATTAATTCTTTATTGTTTACAAAATAACAAAACAAATGTCTAAGTATATATCTAAACATGACAAAGTAACATATGTTAAATATTGGGAGAGGATAAGCATTAACGTAATAGAGGGAAAAAATTAAAAATCTACCATTCCACTATTCGAACTAATAATTCACTAATTTCGATCCAGCAGTTTATGTGTATTAAATATTTTTTTACTTAATCTTCTATCGTAAAACTGTCAAAATGTAAAGTAAAGGATGTTGACATTAAAAATGTAAAATTGAATCAGTATTTACAGCAACATGTCTTCTGCTTCTAACTGAAACTTTAGTGTTAAGCTGTTGAAGAGTAATTTTATGTTTTCATTTAAAAAGTAAAAAAATAACGTTCAACCGTAGCCCGAGACATTTTAAGGAAATGAAGTTGTGTTGCATGATTTTATCTGTCTTTGTGTAAAATTTCAAACTGTTTGGTTCAGTATTTTATCTAAAATGACAACAAACACAGGTAAAACCCACAAACAAATCTTTTTTTAAGGACAAAGACCATTGCTCATTAATTTTATAGAACCATTATTCACACTTCGATGTATTAAAATTATACAAGGTAAATAAAAGACTTGATTATCGTATAAACATGAGTATAATATCTTAGTCAGTAACAAATTTTAGCAGACAAAATAAAATCTATAACTAAATGGAAACAATTTATAAACTCCAACTATGAAATATTCTCTTTGATTTAATTTAAACATTTTAATAATGTATTAGTTTTTAAATTGTGATAGAATATATTTTATCAGACAAATTAATCATTGGTCTATAGAGGATTAAAAAATGTTTAGTAGAAGCTTAACTTAAATTTTTAATGAACAGGAATAACTTAATGTCTACTATTTTACTTTTAGGAGATATGATGTTTTTTTAATTATTTATATAATTTGGCTAAAACAACTACTAAATTTAAATAACAAAATTTAGAAACCTTGCATGTTAAGCATAGTAAATTTTGCAAAAAATGTTGAATACATTATTAAAATGTTGGAAATATATTGCACAGTTAGACAAAGCCAGCTTTGTCGGAAATCAACTTCCAGAATCCAGACTAAATAGACTAAATCGATCTCAACACCTTAAACTTTATATTCCCTTTTATCTTAATGGATTGGCAACAACGAGTCGAACTAGCAGGATAATGAGCATCAATGTAAGAAAAATATACAAACCGAGTGATACTCTAGTGGATGAAAAATAGTATTATTTTATTTTACACTAAAAATTATTGATGAGTGATCGATCAAATGATTATTTAATTGGAACAAGACACAGAGGTGAAGCGATGTCTCTCGCGCATGACTTATACAATATTTACATCTTAAGATTTTTAGAACATTCAACATTTGTCTTTTGTAATAAAGATGCTACTGACGAGTGAGGTGTAGCTATATTACAGCTAATGGAGCGAACCACTTTTAAACTGGGACAAGTGACGAGGTCACTTGTGTAGGCATTGCGGGTGGAAAAGTAGCGCACGTGAATATATTCTAAGGAGGCAGACAAGCCTAAACTTTGTACTAATTTTAATAGTAAATTATAAAATGTTAAGCTTATCTCTACGCTAAAATCTTAAAAACGGAACTAGTTTAAGGAGATAAGTGAATGAGTTTTATATGAAGTTAATGGGCTACTTTGAATTCGCTTTTTAAAAGTGCTTCGTTACAAATTCGATTTCACAAATATAAACATTTATAAACAGCAGAATAAAATCTACAAAGCTCGATTTCAACAACAGTGCATTTAACCAATTACATTTCGAAAAAAGTTTTTATAAAATACAAAAACTTTAATTTACATAAAAATAATGGTTACAAATCATAAATAATTTTTTTACATGACATTAAGCCATTAAAAGTTTAATCAGTACAAATATGCTACAAATTCTGTGAAATCAAAACTTCCAAGAGGTGAGATTGTATTGAAAATTGCAAATTTAATCTTAAATCTTCTTCATTTAAGCATAGTTAGCACCTTTTTGCATTTATCAAAACATATTACTTTTATTTGATAAAGAGGTATTATGAAGACGAGTAATCATGTGATACCACTAAAGTCAATCAGTGGAACTTAAAAAACTTTTTTTCATTTATTAATGAGAAAACATCAGGTAATATAGGTAAATAATAAAGATTATAGGAGACAAGAATTTTTTTAATTTTCGAATTAGAACTTTGGAATTATAGTATTTGAGGATATAACAAAATTTAACATAACCTTTCCCATAACCCTTTCACAAACACACATCATATAAAAAGATTTCTGATAAACAAACATATGACAAGAGTATAGACAATTCACAGTTCATTTCTTCTCACCATAGACTTGAAAGTTGAACAAAAGCTCAAATAAATAGAAATATAAATCTTGATTGTTGGTGAAGGCATATATATATACGACTAAGGTACCTTAGGCCTTAAACAAATAACAATACAACCGTTTACAGGCAGGTGTGAGATGGAGCAAAGTTTGGCCGTTTGCGTCTGCTGTGAGATACATCAGAACACTTCGGATCGAGCAGGTTTCCCTCTCTACAATCCTCAAACGCATCAGACCGATTCTGATAAAAAATTGTGCATTATCGAATGTAAAAAATTTTAACTCAATCTGTACATTGTGTATTTTACAAAGCTAGTTACAAAAGGAATGATCGTTTGGAAAGTGGTGTTCTAGTATCTATTTCGACAGTCGCTCGAGGTGGAGAGTATAGAGTTGGCAAGGCACTGTCCCACAAACGTCAACTTGGCCCAATTTCACACACTTCGCCTCTTTCTTTAGAAAGTTTTTAACAAATAACAACTGGACACAGTCACTGAACTGTCTCTGGTTGACTGGAGAACTGTAGTGCTCTCGTCCCACCGCACTTTTGCACGACACCGTGGAGAGGAATAAAACACGAAGAAGGATGATGGCAGAACATAACGATACGGTAATGGAAATACAGTAGTCATCACTATCTGGCTGTAATTTTATGATCAAATAATTTCAAGAAAATACTAGTACAATCATTAATTCTATTATACCTTGTAATATTAATATCACAGATAGGTCTTAGATACCATCACGAACTAGTAACCTTACTGTAGCTATAAAACTTATGCATAAGCCATATTTTGTCAGCTAGAACAATTGTAAAATAGATTTTATTTAAAAATTATAATCGAGAAATGTCAAGTCACTGACATACAGTAGGATTATACTTAAATTTTAAGAGCAAAAATGCAATAATTTTGAAATGTATACCCAGTTAGTCATCTTGTCCTAGAAAATATTCCATAACAATAATATTAGATTTACTACTTATCATCAAATTACCACTGGGATTAGCAAAAATCTGTTACATATTATACATAATAGAAACATTTAGTCTTCGTACCCTAGCTGGCAAATACGGTCATTTAAAAATCAGCCAATTTGAGATAATTTTCAAAAGTATAACACTTATTTTTTTATCAAAACTTAATTTTTGATGAATACCAAACTGATAGGGCATTTAGTTTGAATACTATTCTTATGTGTGGTAATAAAATAAACAATCAAAATTATCACTTATATCAAGCTGTACTTTTAACTATGGTAATTTAACAAAACTCAGGATTACAAAATGTGTGACTGTTACTTAGCTAAAAGAAAGTAAAAAAATCTATCGAACAAATTTGTTTTGATTTTCAAAACTGCTTCAAAATAAGTTTGGAACTAGTTTGTAAATAATGACAATGTGGAAAGAGGTAATAGTTCACAGCCTGGGGTTGATGCAGAACGGTGGGACGGTCGCGACGGGCCGCCTAGATGTAGGAGTAGGGGCCGTCGGTAAGAGCACTACAGAGCAACAGTCAGGAGTTCTCCTCCTTGCCGCGGTTGCTGGCTGGCTTATATTCCAGTCCGGGATCAAACTGCATAAGCACAAATACCTGCACAAACAACATCTACATTGCAACACCTGCATTGTCAATTGGGGGAGTTTCCATATATTTATAAGGTAAAGGTTTAAAAGGAATAACTGATACAAAAGTAAAGAAAAAGCAAAAGTGTGGTGTGCTTATGTTCATCATGAGAATTAATAGTGAGGTTTAAAGGCCTTATTGTACTTATTAGCCACCTTCTTGTAGTTTAACCCTAGAAGTGGCAAGCTTTTTACTCTTAACTGTAACATAAAAATAATTACTAATATCTTCTTGAAATATCAAAGTTTAAACAAAAAAAGCTTAAAACATGCCCCCCCCCTTATAACCACTAACCACAAAAGCAAAACAGGTGTCCACTGCAATCCCAATTAAGCCTACAAATGCCGTCAACTTCCACCCAAGCCGGTCACCGTTTATTTAAGGTGGGCCCTCCACTCCGCTATACCGCACATTTGCAAGCCAAATTGGGATTGCTCATGGTCGGGATTCGAACCCTAGCACTTCCGAATGGCTAGAACGTTATGCTCGTCAGCGTAGCGCGTTAGCCACCACGGCCATCCAGTGCCTAGGAAAAGAAAGCGCTTACTTGGTTATAGACCTGCCCGGTGGCAGGCTCGTGTACTACAAGAGCAGTTTCTGTTGTTGGCCCCCAGAGGGAAACACGGTCGCGTAGGCGATAGTGTCTAACAATTCCACAAAACTGACGACAGATGCCTCCACCTGCCAATTCTTATTGAATTTGTAAATGCGTCGTAAATTACGACTTTGCCATTTCTAGGGTTAAAATATTGTAGGTGATGTCAAAAATATTTCTTAGTCATAAGCATCTTTCATGCACACAGTACATGATAAGCAAATGCATATCTAAATAAAATTATAGATTTTCACTTGTAGCTTTTAATTTTCTTTCATGTTATTCCATATATTTTTTGTGAACGTTAAACAACAAAAACTGTTGAAAGAACACAGAAAAAGTGAATCAGCTGTTTCAAATAAAAAATTTAATTTTTTATATAACCTATGATAAGTTTATGCCAGATCAACCCAGGATTTTAACCCTTAGTTACCATAATATTGTGGATTGGGGAAAAAACTATATTATGTAAATTTTTCCACCCTTGAAAAATGTGTTGTTTCTGAATTTACAATATTAAAATATTTATTTTAGAATGGTAACTTAATAACCACAAAAGTGAAAATTGCTGCTATTTAACTACACTCTGAGAGATTTCAAAAATTATTAATCCTATTGTCTAAGGGAGGAATGTTTATCTACAGTATTATGTTAAAAATAAAGTTACTGTACAAATATTGTAACATGCTACTACTAATGCTTCAAGTTATTTGTTACATAAATTTATTGAACACATACCCGGTACATATTTATGTCCTAAGTATTATATTGAGGTTGCTATTTATATGTTAATTTTATGAATATTGTGATAAATTAATAGAATTATAAGACAAATTGCAAACAGATAACAAATTATCATATCAACTTGAGGGTGATTTTATTTTGGGCCTCAATAATGTGGTAGATCAAAACAAAACAAACTCATGAACAGATTCTGCAATCATAACAACGCGTAATAGTATTTAACATTTACTCATTCATAAATAATAACCATACATAATTACACCGACATTAACACGGATCTAGAAATATTACACTATTGCAGGAAAGGTAAACATATGAATACTATTGAAGAATTCGAAATCTATCGGTCATCTAAAAGTAATCCTTTTGATTTACTCAATGAAAAATTTCGAATCTAACTTAATTTATAATACAGTTATAGGATTAACAGAAGGCAGAGGCAGTTTAAGGTAAAGAGAGTGAAATTAATATCATGATTAGGAATGGATTGTTACGTCATGGTGATATGTTCGACTTGCTCGAACGGTCATGACTCACCGTTCGCCGGCTTCGCCACACTCTCACCCTAAATTCTATAATTTGGTCAAATTAATTAAATGTATTTTATGTCTCGATATTCTGTGTGTGTGTGGGTGTGTAACTGTTTTTGAAGACGACTCTTCACTACGTCAGTGTTGAGGATATTTTTATCACTTGGTATTCTGACTTGAGAATGGACTTTTAAGTCCGAAACCACTGGTCTTCAGCACCATAATAAGTGAAGATCACCGACAGTACTACAGGTATTTTAACCTTTAATTTTAATAATTATTTGTGGCACAAACAACATTTGATTATTAGAGGGAAGTTGAATACATTAACAACAATGGTTACTTGTGATATACAGGATTGTTGTCAGATTGCAGTAATGGATTTCAGTCTAGAGTAACATCTTTTGACCTATGGTTAACAGATAAACAGCTCATAGTATGTTAAAGCTGTTTTCCGAAATCTTACATAATTCTTTTATCAATCTCAAATCTTTTCAATCTTTCATAGACATGGACAAAACCAGCAGTGTGTAGTATTAGAGGAAACAAATCTGGTATTAGAATATTATTCATACAAATCCTCCTCATAAACCTTTGGCATCTAAAAAGACTAAGAACTATGTGTTACTGAAAAGTAAATAGTTAGTATTTTACAGGTTAGTATAAGAAAAAGATAGAAACCAATAAAACTGGTTGTTAATAAAGTAAAACTAAATGTTATTAGGAACCCTCCATAAAAAATGTCAATCGATTTTCGCAAATACTCAACAAGAATGCACATTACATGGAATTCTCCCTTTTCACAAAATCATATTCAATTTAGATTTAAAGTTATTTTCTCGAAAAACCCTGCCTGATATATATGTGAATTTAGGATATAAAAATACTCTAACCTTGACTTACATATTCATTCTGTTCATAACAATTATTACGTTAATATTAAATTGATACTGTTAATATCAAAATGTTAATGCTTGCCACTGACGTTGATAAACAAAGTATTAAATATTTATAATTGTAAGGGTAAGAATAATTTTAAAATTAATTAATCTAAAATCTTTTACAACTTAATTTAATCAAAAAGGTTATTTTGAAAAGATAACTTGTCATGTTGAATGATAGTTTAAACTGAATATGAAACTGTCAACGTTTCATAACGGTTTGCGTCTTCAACATAGTCGCAATTGGTTGACATAAATTATGGAGTCCTATTAGTGCAGAAAACTAAACATGAAGTATACTTGAATAAACTGGTTGTTTCAGTTTAATGTTGAACGGCAGCAAGACAAAGGCCTGGAAAATGTAAACTTGGTTGAAAAACGAGCTAAAATTGATAAAGAATATTATGTAAGTGTGTGAGGAATATCTGAATATTAAAACATAAACTGCATAAAAACAATGTGAAAAATAAGGATTTTAATTTTAAAAATTATTGTATTACAGAGAGAAAAAAAACAGTGAAAATTAATATAAAATTTAACAATAACTTAGTATGAGTGTATTTTAATTAAATTTCATCTGTCCAATAAGAGAAGGGGTGTAAAAAAGTATAACAGAGACATAGAAATTGTTATAGCAAGTAAGAAGAAAAAGCGCTAGTTCTAATAGAAAAAATTGCTAAAGAAAAAATGTAGTACTACAAGAGAGGGTCTATATGCAAACCTTATATTTATGTTTTTGACATTAAAATACAGTATTTATGCATGATCATATGTGTACATGAGGTTGGTGCAGAAAGAGAATATTCTTTGAAACCAGTTAATCATAGATCTGATTGTGAAACTCTCTCGACCATTAACACAAGAATTAACTTAACACATTAACTTAATTCGACATGGATATGTTTTAGCTCTGTGAGAGGGGGGTATTGGCAATCCGTCAGACTGAAATTTGAAACAGAAGTGACGTATGGTTATAAGGACAGCTGTTTGTAAGTACTGAAAACAATTTAGACATAACCATGATTTGACATATCCAAAGCAATTCTCCAAAGGGTAGTACTGTAAATACAGGAAAAAAATGAAATTTACTAATTTACAGATGAGAAAGTATGGAAACCTATTATTACACTGGTGAGAGACAAACTCTGACCAAAAATATTAAATTATGTCTTTATAGACAGACACTGATTTTTATGTAAATTACAAATACTGTCTGAAGTCATGGGAAAATCCATGCGCCAAAAACAAAAATACAACTGTATTTTGTATTTTTATCTACATTTTAAGCCACTAATAGTAACATTTAATTTGACCTAAGTACTTGATCTTCAAAAAATCACCTGCAATTCTTGGTTATACAATCTCTTAGCGGTCTTTGAGAGACACGCGGACAGTAAAAGTTAAAATTTCTCAGGCAATACAATTTTTTCCAATCATCCCCTCAAATTTAAATGGGTACATAAACGTGTTTATTGCATATAGACACCTCAAATAAATACTCAAAAAAGCTTGAAGCAGAGTATTAAAAAGAGAAAGCTGGTTATAAGCTATTTCTGAAAAATGTTATAAAATATATAAAATAGGCGACTAATTAATTAAACAAGCCTGGAATAATTGGAAAATAAAATAATTACCAATTCTTCCAATGTATCTCACATCTTACAAAAATTATTTTTCTGAAATTATATAGTACTATCAAAATCACTATTGACAAGATCTGAATAAAAAATTGGATTGCAAGACTATAAAACTTCATAAGCAAATAACGAAACCTGACTAGTGACTTTATAGTACTGATTTTGAAAATGAAATAAAATTTACCTGATCTGTCGGTAGTAATGAAAAATCATCAGGAGGATTTGTAATCACATAACGCTTTGATGAAGCATCACACGATGAACTTGTATCACGAAACCTGCAAAAAAATGGTTGGTTATGAATTTTGAGTGAGACTTCTATGTTAGAGAATCAGCAAGGTTAAACTATTTTGAATTAGATTCCAGACCTATGATGCACGAGGTCACAGGTGTAAAGTTATCATGTTCATTCCAGAAATGACAACACCCGAGTTATCTGTACAAAAAAGTGTAGTGTGTAATCACTATCACTAGATAGAAAACAAGTACATTTGATTGATGGAATTTTTGATCTTTGAAGTAGGAGCGGGAAATGTTAAACTGAATAGGTCTCCTGAGACTTTCGACTTGAGCCATTTCTTTCCAGACGCTATGTTAATCAATGAGATATAAACCAAAACATCAAATAACAAAAGCTGAGACAAAATAAAAAATAAACAGTATCAGTGGACTGACACAAACTTTCTCCCTTAAGTAAATAGAAAAAACTACAATCTTTAGTAAAACTATCATTTTCTTTAAAATGTATTCAAATATTATTTTTAAATTTACTATTACAAACATTTTCATCCAACTTCTTAACCTAAAAACAAGTTAAAGTATTTGTTAGAAATTTTTGGGGTTCGTACACAGTTCTAGTGTATATTGCTTTGTCCCTTTATATATTATATAAGGGGAGAAAGTAATAAACACGGTTCTTTTTATATTAATTTTCAGTGTCATATTCCAGTAATTTCAAACTAGATATTTGATTCCCCAAAAGCTGCCTCAAAAGCAATAGTAACACTAACCCCAATGTTTGCCAATTAACTAAAATATATAAATCAGAAAGCCACCAAGGCCTGAAATAATTTAGTTTTGTATATTTTGAAATGACTTCGATGGACGGGTCATATCATTAGAAGAGAAGAAAGAAACACAATAAAACAAGTGTGGAAATGCAATCCGACGGGGAGGAGACCACGAGGCAGGCCAAAGAAACGCTGGAAGGATGAAGTAAAAAAAGACATGGCCAGGATGGAAGTGGATGAAGACACCGCAAGAGATAGAACAAGATGGAGGCAGTGCGTTGATGAGGCCAAGTACCACTTGGGGTACAAATGGCCATGGGAGTAAGTAAGTAAGTATATTTTGAAACTATAAAATTATCACATATCAACATACCTATACAGACCAATGCATAGCATGCCGTATGTCTTAAGTGCTGCAACAAACAGGTCCCCATACTTTCCAGCTTCCCCAAACTGAGCCAGAGGTCCATCGTACAGAGAGATCTGACCCACTCTGCATCTGTCTCGGTTTGATAAACTATCTGACGTACTGAAAAAAATACCAAATCATTATTCTGATCTTACAATAGTAACAATTTATAGCAGTAATACAGGTCATAACAATAGGCTGGAGCTTTTAGTGATAACTTACTCACCCATGTCAGCAAATAGTCACTGGTTAAAAATTCATGTTTTGAGACTCATCATAATTATTTATCTTTGTCTTTGTCACTTATTGGTATAAAAAATACACATAAAAGTCAACAGCTTCCACAGTGCCAGAAGGTTAAAAATACCCCTGTCACAGCAGACCTCCGTACTCAGGGAATTTCCAAATCAATAGTATAATAATAATAACATATGACAAGTTTTATCAAAATTTGTCGATAAACCTGAGAATTATTTGCCTATACTCCATAAGATTAACAAGAGAAAGAGTGTGCAGTTATGCTGCTGTAAGGAACAAAGGAAGTAGGCATTTCTACCATAAACAATTTTTATTTTTAACATTTATACCAACTTTGATAAACATCTGTCCATAAATTAAGGAGCCTATTCCCTAAATGATTAACATCGAAAAATGGAGTATGCAGGTTTTCTGCTATGATAAACACATAAACTATGATTTTTAAGCATTTGAAGCTAAGATCTCAACCACATGAAAGTAAATGCTAAGTTTAATCCAATAATATTGATTGATAAGTGAAATATTAATTTTTGTTATCCTCCATAAGGTTAACATTAGAAACCCCAAAATACAACATACTGTTTTCAGATTTTTTAATATCTCTGTAACCATTAGAGATAGAGCACAACTTTAAGGAACTTATTTGTGTAGTTTTTTAGCTGATTCTAATGGTGAAAGATAAAATTAAAAAAAAATCAAATTACATATGAAAAACGCAAAAAAACCCAATTTTTGAGTACAAAATCCCCCCAAACTACCCGTTTCCATTGACCAATATGTCTGGATTACGAACTCCTCCGAGCAAAAGTAGGAATACACATCTCTACCAAAATTGATCTCGATCGGACCATTTTAGTTATCGTGTTCACAGACACAAACACACAACACACACACACACACATATAAATTTCAATGACTATTGTTTTTGGTCTCAGGGCACCTAAACACAAAAAAAAACATGGTCCCGGGCTTGAGTCGTGCTATGAGACCTACGGTAATAGCTTATTCCCTATGGGAAATTCGCTAACAAGGTGAATCATTTTTAATCCAAATCAAGATCGGAAGAAAAATAACAACAAGAACAAAAAATCCCAGTTCACATATTTTCAGAAAACCCTCAAAACCAACTCCAAAAGCATTGTGTTGTTAAAAACACAAAGCATAGGAAAAGTCTAATAAATCAATAATAGTAATTGATAACCAACATCATTTTGGATTTTTTTGTTCAGCAAGAAGCACTTCATCTTAAACTAATATCTTTAGGCCTTGGGATTATTTAGCGCTTATCCACCTGTATCCGCCGCGGAGTCCGGCTCCCTCCGCCAGGATCAGTTCCAACTCAGGCGTCGCTCCTCCCGTGATGAGTGACCGGATCAGCGTCAGAGCGTTCTGGTTGAAGTATGTCTGCAAACATATGAACTCGTGATCATTAATTATTATATATACGATTTTAGTTTTTAGTACTCGGATTAATCTTTCATTAGATATAGATTAGATAGATTATTGAAATGGCGACATACTACAAGGTAGGTATTTTAAGCCAAGTATAAATTGAGTGTAAGATGATTGGCGCGATCTTGTAGTCTTGTTACTGACGAAGGCTGACATGATCCTTAGACAGGACTGTTAATTAATAGCTCAACAGTCAATGGTGGCAACTAAGGGACCTACAGTTTAACGAGGAATCTGAACCACAGCCTCTGAATAACGAATTGGTCTAATTATGAAGACGGTCTTTGCTGATTAACGTAATATTCAATAGTGCAGACTTCAATCCACAAAAGAGAATACTACACCCACCGACCATCGCTTACAACTATCCACAATTCGTGACCTCCAAGTAGCTGGATTACAGGACGACGCCACCATCCCAGTCATATAAATAATGAGGATAGTTACTGTAATTACTAAATTACTGAGTTTGTTGTACTGTTGTTATTTCACTACCATTCCTAAAGACTTGATGAAATTAAAACATTTTTCCAGCATTATATACATTGTTGTGTGTGCTTACGTTCCAAGTAGTGCATAGTTTAAGTCACATGTTTGTTCAAAGGGCACAGACGTTCAGGGCTTGTTAAGGACTTAGGGCTTACATATATTTAGTTACTATAGAATAAAATTTTAATTAACAATGTCTTCTAGTACACATACATATATTATCAATATATTTTTAATGGATCAATTAATCACAAAAATATTCTACATACCTATATTCAAAATTCCAATGTGTAGAATATTTGGTCCATCAGAATGATTTATTCATTTTACTAGTTTATGTGAATATTACTATGTTTGTTGATACAGCAATTAAAAGTTTAAAAAAAATGGTTAGCAGGTGTCTCTTGTAATAATTTGTATTTCAATACCACTCACCGTGGACATGAGGGAGTCAAGCACACTGACGGCGAAGGCTGTGCCGCAAGCGAACGGCTGCGTCAGGTACAACTCTGTGTCCGGATCATCATCGTCGTCTTGGTCCAGGAACTGAACATTGCTGTCGTTGACCAGCTCTGTCAAGCCAAACTAAATAAGTTGGTTATAATAATACTAATTTTTACAGCTTTCCCTAGACAATGAGTAATTTGTAGCAAACTTTTATTGTATTAAGTGTAATACTAATCTTCAACTTTGTAATAAAAAAATTACTCCAAAAAATGTTTAAATAAAAATAAAATAATTAAATGTACTAATGAGTCAATAAGAAAAACTATGAACTCATTTAGTACTAATGAACTAAATGAGTTCATTTAACATTCACTACGGCAAACACCAATTGGTGTTCTTGACCTTTTGTATTCGGGCCATTTCTTAATTCTTTCTCTCAGGTGATCAGTCACATTCATTAATTAATTTCCTTTGTAGCGAATTTCCTACAGGGAAGAAGCTTTATCTGTATGGGACGTGGTCATGTTAAGTCATCGACTATGATAATTTTTATTTCGAGACCAAACATTAAAATATATACTATCTATATGAATGCATCATAATTAATTACTTACATTTACTCTGAAAATTCGCTCATAAATCAGTGACTGCATTTCAATTGCGTGGTACTACAGTTTATGAATACACCAACACCCCCAATGGATTCGCAAGGCAACTGCAAATCTCTAGCCTGCCGCTGTGCCTTCATGGTTCTACCTGCACCCTTCACACCGACCAACGACTACAGCCTCCCCCCATTGTACCTATTTCCTCTGTCCCTCGTGGCAGCGAACCTGTTTACTCTTTGTGTTATGATGGATAGTAAAATTGATATAACTATGATTAAAGTTTTTAGCGAATTTCCCATACGGAAGTTAAGTTATTACCAAAGGTCTCATGGCAAGATTTAAGCCCGGGACCATGTTAATTTTTCGTTTTGAGGTACCCTGAGGCCAAAAACAGTAGTCGTTAAACTACAACTATATGTGTCTGTGAACACGTTATCTCACGTAAAAATGGTCCGATCAAGACCAAATGTGGTAGAGATGTGTATTCCTACTGTTATTCAAACGAGTTCGTAATACAATTACAATTATTACTGTTGGTCTATTTAAATTCATGATATATTATTGACATGGATATGTCTTATCTCTGGGGGGATATTGGGAACCCGTCAGATCAAAATTTGAAACGGGAATAAAGTCATATTGTTAGTGACATCATATAGTTATAAGGACAGCTCATGAGGAACTGAAAACATTCCCTTTATCCATGATCTAAGCTACAGATGGTGCCATGAGTCTGTGCTTGTGGCTTTTTTTTCTAAGTGGTCAGTCAAACTTTCAGTTTAAAAGATTATTTTTGGTACACTTTTTATATCAATAGAGTCATGAGTCGTAACCTGTTATCATGGGAACGTTGGCCCCGTACACAGAGCCTCGCCTCTGCAGCACGATGGGTCCACCCCCAGGTGTAAAGTTTTCATGTTCATTCCGGGCACTGATAACTCCTGAGTCATCTGTACAAAAAGGAGCAAAATACAACAACACTGAGACACAGCAATTACTTTATATTATCTCTTGAATTACCTTAAACTTTGCCGTAGCATAATAATCTGAGGAGATGGAACTATCCATTGGTGGGAAAACTGTCAGACTAAGAAGAACCAATAACTTTACTGAAGTTTAATCATTTAAGGTGGTTACATTAAAAGTAATTTCTAATTATGGGATTCATTAAAGGTACATATCCTAACCTTTTAGTCCTTAACAAATGTACCGGGAGACCTAGCTTCACTCGGATAGAATAATAAAACATATATTACATAAGTTAATTAGCTGGATTAAAATATATTTATTATGTACTCAATGTAAACACAGTTTATATGATTTAAACAAAAATTATTTAATACACCTTAGTTAATTAATAAATGTTTTACATTTCAACTTCCATGTCAATCGGGTTGTTGTATAATAGCTACTGAGGAGTAGCTATTATACAATTATAGTATTGGATTAGTAGTTTTCTGAGGTCCAAGAAGTGGGAACCAACATTAAATTTTTTTTGTGAAGCTTGTTATATGACATATATTTAATAACACTGCCTTAATCCCTTGAATAAAATGCTGCAATCTGAATTCAAAAACATTGCACAGTTTTCAAGATTAGATTAGATTGTTGAAATGGCGACCACAAGGTAGGTATTTTAAGCCAAGAATGAATGAGAGTTGATTGTAAGATGATTGTAGTCTTGTTACTGTCTAAGGTTGACATGTTCCTTAGACAGGACTGTTAATTAATAGCCCAACAGCCGATGGCAACTAATGGACCTACAGTTTAACGTGGAATCCGAACCACGACCTCTGAATTATGAACTGGTCTAATTATGAGGATGGTCTTTGCGGATTAACGTAGCTTTCAATAGTGCGGACGTTAATCCACACAAGAGAACACTACACCCACCGACCATCGCTCACAACTATCCACAATTCGTGACCTCCAAGTAGCTGGGTTACAGGATGACGCCACCATCCCAGTCTACCCATTACTATTTTACCATTACTTATTTTACAGTCTACCCATGTTATTTTATCGACCAATAAAATAACATAAAACATAAAATTGTTATTTTATTTACACCCGTTAATTTTGTATTGGAAGTTACCAAATTTAAACTTTTAGTTGTAAATTATAAATTTTGCTTATACGAATGGAAAAATTAATGAAAATAATATCTTTCCCTTTAGAGGCATGTTTCACAATAGTCTTCATTGGGGTTAAGGTTATAATCATCCTGAAGACTAAACATTTGCTATGAGTTTATTAAAAAATATTTCTAGAGGCTTATACTAGTTTAAGATTAAATAACAAATGTATTACAATTGACTCAGTTTGACAAGACAAACCTTGACTAAGCACTCCGATAGTATCATCGAAGGTCATAGCCTTGATGTTGAGGGATGCCAAGATGGCCTCCTTGTCAGCGAGAGTGGGGTCATCGTTGCTGGGCACCTTTGCTGACAAGATGACACACATATCACAGAGGTTCACATTGACTGCTCTCAAATCCGCTCTACTCAGAGGCGAACCCTGCAACACAATCGACGTTATACTCTAGACAACTACTGTTCTGATCACACACCCTTGAAGATACATCATTATGTTCTAGGAAAAAATATATTTTTTTAGTTAGGATGTGCCAGGATTTAGCAAGTAAATAGTCTAAAAAATAAATAGAAATAAAAATAAACTGATTAGTTTATATGCTCTAACCACATGTTCAGTTAACAAGGAATGCAAAACTGAGATTGAGTTGAATCTGTGACTCAGTTGGTAGCACGTTAGCCTCAGAATTTCAGAAATGACAAGGGTTGATTTGTGTTGTTGCTAATCAGAACTGTGGCGCCTTTTCTCTATCTTTGCTTTTCTGATTTCCAAGCATCGATATTTAGTCTATGTGAGTGAGAAAGCTATGGGTAACAACGACTAAATACGAAATAATTGAAAACTGATCTCACATTGAGCACAGATATCTTGGGTAGGTTCTGGAGCATTTTCCACTCCCTGCGGATGTAGTCGACAGCACCCACGATCACCACATGCTTTAGCTCGTGGTAGTGGAAGTTGCTGGCTCGCAGTGGCATGACCAGGTTACGAAGTCCTGACATAAACACTTCATGAGCTCTCAGAAACACAATAATAATAGATTGCAACAGAATCTTTTGTAAATGGAAAAGATTAGGGGTTTAGTACAATTTTGTGTTTTGTAAATATTTACCTGTTTACTTAATCAACGGAAGAATATCAAATGTGATATTCTCTTGTTCAGACCAGGATCAAAATGGTGGGATAACTATAGAGACTGTTGAAATTTCAAGATCACAATCAGTTTTGAATTTTAAGTTTTTTTAAAAGAGTGGTAACTCTTAAACAGCTCCTAATATTTAGGATTATTTTCTTCATAAGATACAATCTTACCAATGAGAGGTGAGTCTGGGTCAGCAAACAGGCACACAACCACATGGCCATTGAGAACTGTCATCGCCGCCTGGTTGCGATCCTACAATACAACCATCGATGTTACCATAATCAAGTCACAACCATGATCAAAGTGGTAATTTGAAGGACATGGAATGGTTAGTTATATCTGTGTTGACTGTATTAATGCTAAAATATTACATCTACTTGACCTTTTGTCTAATAACCAAACAAAAGGTAAGTTTAAAATAATAAAATCTTACTTTACTGAGGGACACCAATCTAAATGATTTCCAGGAGACTAATTTAGGTTTTTTGTGGGGATTATTGTGCAGTGTTTTCATCACTTCATAGTGCAACACCGAATCCATACCTATTACCATGTATCCCCTTAGCTATATTGTGACTAGTTACAGCAAATTTGAGGACCTGGAATCATTTTTCCCTGTCCTTATGTAAGCAGGAACCATTATCATAAAATTACAAAAGAATCCGGGCAAAGGTGGCCATTTTGACTGAAAATCCAATAAAAATCACCTGAGGATAGGATTTCGTGATCCAGAAATCTCTTGCAAATTGTGTTTCACTGATAATTGATGGAAAATATTATTTGCAAAAATCTCTCAAACTTAACTTACCACCTCCAACAATGAACAAAAACATTTAAACCTACCAGTATGCAGTCTTCTAGATTTCTGGCAGGGCTCCAGTGGAACATTCCAGTAGAGTCATATTTCATTTCAGTCTTTTCAAAGTCAAAATCTTTGGCTTGATCATCAGCGATGCCGACAGTGAGGCCTCCGTTGTTGTTCACGTTGTTGCCTGGCGTACCTCGCTGTGTGGGCCTAAAACATGCATTCAAGTATGTGAGAAAGTAAGTAAAACTCGGTTCAGAGTGACACTCCTCATAGGATATTCCTATGATAATACACATTATTATTTAAATTTTATTTTAAACAAGTCAGACTACATTGGGCTCAAAATGCTAAACCTACTTCCACCCCACATAGCCCAGATTAATAATACAACAGATTCAGATGTGAGCACAAAAAATATGTAATTGAACATCCCTTTTATGAACTTTACCTGACCTTGACTGATACTCAACCGAACCATAAAAATCTATAGCCTAGCCTTGAAATAGCCCAACCTTGAAAATTGAAGATTAGAATTTTTCAAGATAATTTGACTGGTCCTATGCCAAGTAAGGTCAACCAGGGCAATGCGGGATATGTATATATGTAACTAATAAATGTAATATTAAATTACAGCAGGTGGTTTCTGATATTAGAATCATTCATTGAAATGGAAATGTTTTAATTTAATATGGTTAAATGCGTGTTTAATAATGATTCTTACAATTTTTACAAAAATACTTAGCTTGGATTGGGTTTTATCAACCACATGCTTAACAACAACATATTTTTATAATCAACTTATGGGTTATTTTTACAAAAATGTGCATTCATTTATCACTTCTGAATTTATTTTAAGTAGCTTTGATGACTTTTTAAAGAAACACTAACTCTAGATATTAATTTTCATCCTATTGTTATTCTGCACATTGACACCATTTCTAATCCCAGTGATAGTAAATACATGGTGATTCTGATTTTAATCATTTCTAATGATTGATCTAGTCTAGTCCTATGCTAATCCAGTGATGAATTGCACCAAATACTGATTGCTACTACAATTCTGAGTGACTTATATGACCTCATCCCATTCACCTACTTGGAAATAAATGTTTTATCCGTTAAATATCTGACCAATAAAAATCTGTCATTCTTCTAAACATGACAAGATTCACCAAACTTACATTTCAATGTTAAAACTAAAAAAAGAAGAACTTTTGTTGAGCTATTTTCCACACACTATCATAAGACGACACCTTATTAACTATATAGTACGAATATTGTTCAACATTGAAAGAAACACACATTATTGAGGGGTCTAAAAACTAATAAAACATATTTGAACACCGAACAACACATCTATAAAAATAAAGTTTTCAGATTTATTAAAATCATATGCAAATATAACTTAATTTAAACATAAAGCACATACTGTTTCTCTTTTTGTAACAGATAAAATTTACCAATACCATTTTAATAAAAAAATTATACACATAATTTTTGAAATTTATTGAGATTTTTAGATTTTTCGTATAAACAATAAGAGTTAAAAATAAAACAAATACTTTTTTGTTGTAAATATGCTGTACAATACCATATTGCTGAAATAAATGAAAGTTATGTTTTCTGAAATTGTTTATTCCTATAGCGGTTTTAATATTTTACTTCTATACTAAAAATTTGAACAAAGGAAAGCTACTTGCCTTGGGAAGTCAACTATTGTTTCTGATGGTAAAACAAATTAATTTAAGAGTATGTTTATTAGTAGTAATGGTAGACTTTTAACTAAAATAATTTATCCGTAGTTAATAATAAAATTTGACTAAAAATGACTCAAAGAAAACCCAGAGTACTGTACTGTTTAAATTTGACCAACTTAAAATTCTGGAAATATTAGAAATAAATTATAATTTAAAAAACAGTATCAAAATAAAAATATAATTAAAAAATAATGACAATGTTTATCACTAAATAGTAAATGAATACAGTTAATTGGTAATCTGTTAAATTAAATATTGTGATTTATTCATAATCTAAAATCACATGGAAGTAAAGGAAACGAAAATCGATTCAAGTTGGACAAGCAAGGGAACAAATAACACAAAATTTCATTCGGTAGAACCATATAGTAAACATTGATTAAAACAATAAAATAAATAATGCATCATATACATTTTTTGGCCCTATATCTTAAAACATATATGGAACGATTCTTGTAGAAGAGGAATTTTTAACAAAGTCAATCAAATATTTTTTCTTGTCAAAAAAGAGGAACATTTGAACAGAGAATTAAAGCAACATGAAGGAGCTTACACTCTGCACCAGAACGAGACAGATTACTGATAATAGCATAAAGATTGCCTTACCAATATTTTGTTTGAGATACTATAAATTACACTAATTCTAATCAAGCCTACATACTTTATTTATAGTTGAGTCTAAAAAAATGTCATCCCTATTGAGCTATAGACAAACATGTATACTAAATAATAAACAATGTACTTATGCTTCAATTTAAGGTTCCATTTTGTTATATATTAAATGAGACAGTTTAAACTTTTAAAACCTAAAACAATTGGTTTAAACACATGACTCGATGTAAAATTCAATTCTATGCATTTTAAACTCAATTAGTCCAATTATCAATGATATCGCCTAAAACATAGCCACCACAGTTACTATACAAGCTCAGAACTTACCTAAGAAAGCTACAAAAAAAACCTAGACACTTAAAGCATTTAAGCATGCAAAAAAATAAAGACATGCATGCATGCAACTGGTATCGCAGCTCGGTCGTGATACTATACAGCAATACCTAATACAGACAGAACAGAGAAAGAAAAAGATCAAGAGAAGATAGATAGCGTACATGAGCTTTTTGACTTCATAGGAGAGATGGAGACCGGCGTAGGAGTCCTCTTGTGTCCTGGAAAAAGTAAGATTATCACTTCCAAACCTCCTAGCACTCATTTCCCAGCTCTAGGCCAACCTAAACACGATTCTGTCCATAAGAGTCCACTGAGTGATATTTGAATGTAATTATGTAGGGGTGGTGAAAAGTTCCGGAACGGCCTAAAATTTTTATTATTAACTATCCTACAAAACCTTTAAGAAGCATCAGTTGATATGTACATCAAATTAAAGGTGTTCTTTAACAGAGTATAATAATGTAAACACGACTTTAAAAGGTTAACAAAGTCAGAGATGGCAGCCATTCAAAAATGGCTTGAATTTGAATCTGACAAGTTGCTCGTAGACCGTCCTACAAAGAGGTATTACAGCAGAAGCCCGGTATAACGAACCCCGAAATAACGAAATTTAAAGCAATATTGAAAACTTGTCAGCATAAGCTCTGTTGGGCGCCAAATGTTGATGTGGTGACTAAAAAGATATAAAGAGTTGTATTTTTACTGCTAAGATTGCTTGACTTTGTGCCGTATTAGTATGTAATTTCCTCCTATTTTGCCTTTTACCAGTCAGTTATAAGATATGGTTTAATTATTACGGTCACTCATATAGAACAAAAGACAAACTTATAATTAAAAAAGGATCATTCTAATTTTAACAAATTCCCCAAGGGATTCACATTGCAGACCCTTATTTTGTGACCTTAAAATCTTAACAGTTTTTAATCTTTATATTTTTGACTTAATTCTTTACATTTTCAAAAATATCGATAGTTTCAGGCTTAGAGAAAACATTTATTCATATTCCACAAGAAATCAGCTAAAATCAATATTCCCTACTGCAGAATATCAAAAACTCAAAATAGTCACATAGTTTTATACATGAAACTGTATAACGATTTGCCTGCTTCAGCTCAAAGTATTTCATTGAATGTATTCCAAACCAGATTTTATAGTTGGCTGTCTCTAAATCCTTTCTACTCCATTTCTGAATTTTTAAATTACAACACTATTGACATTGTTTTTTGAAGTTCAAGGTAGGGAACTCCAAAAAATTATACTTGCAATGATATAGCATTTGTGACACTATACAGTTATTTATTGTTTTGTTTTGTTTGTATTGGGTGATTTATATTATTATTCAAGATACTCTTTGAATTTTCTCTATAACCTGATGATTGTGTTGATGACAATAATATATTGATTACAGCACCTAAAATTTTCAAATTGGAGCCATTTTTTATTTAGTTGTCCTTTTGAAGTCGTGTTTTTGGCATTATACTCTGCTAAAAAATACCTTTGATTTGATGTGCATATCAACCTGTGCTTCTCTTTGTGATTACCTACTGACTCCTTGTGGGCCGTCCCCATCTAAGTTTCATAGTCGGTAATAAGTCAAAAAATAGGATTTTGGACTTTCAACCCTTGAAATCATATATGCTAAAGGATTTTCCACCACATACAAGAGGGTTTAGAAATTTTGATGATCTTTAAATCTTGAAATTTCTTATAAAATTGATATAAATTTCAATTATAAAAAAATTGAACTAATAAATACCTTAGAAATAATATATAAAGTATTTGTAGCAAGGTTTTTGAACCCAGATAGAATCTCGAAAAAATCCTTTCCCATACTTCAACAAAAAATTTATAAGATGACATTAAATCTGTGACTGTTTGTTGTAAATTCATTGTTCTTGTTGTTTGGTTACCTTAACTATTTAAAATTTTCCAAAAAGGAAAATTTTTTGCATCATGATGAAAAGTAAAAAAGAAATTATACCTATCTTGAAAGTTGTATTACAAACTTTGATAGTTTTTTCTGTGGTTGTCTTTTCCGTAGTCGTAAAATAATGTACAATTTTTTATTGGAATACAGTATTAGTCTTTTGAGACTAGTAATGAAATGTATTACATAAATTTCTAAGGTGATCTATAGACTCCTGAAATTGTATGGCATGTTTAATACAACATTACGTACTTCTGTGCGTGTGATTTGTAAGAATTATGCAAAACCACCTAACTGGTGAAACCATAAAACTGTGTAATAAGTGTTAACAACATTTCCTATTTTAAACTAATTTGGTTAGGAATTATGTTAAAATTTTAGCCAAGATAAAATTTTAAAAGTGAAAATATCTTAAAATTTACTAATCAGCTTTAATAATCCAACAATATACATATGGCAAACTGTAGTGTTTTTAAATAAGTTATAAACTTTCTAATTATGAACAAAGTTACCTACTTTGACAGAAGTGTGTGGATTTTATAAAATAATATCTCAAATATCAATGTAATTTTGACATGAAGAAGTAGGCTCAATTTCACTGTTCACTATTCAGTATGCTGAGTTTGATCTTCTTGTCTTCAAGTCGTATCCTGCACTGTTAGAGTAACTCTACGTTTGATGAAGGGCTGTTTGATATCTCTATGCAGTTACAATCTTATAGGAGTTCAAGTGGTAAGAAAGTACACCTCGAAAATCAGTTTGGGTGAAACACAGCACAGCATTAATAAAATATATTAATGAACATTATAAAACAAAATTTTAATGATATTAAATTATAATAAAATATGTCACTTTTTTATTAATTTGATTTTAATTTTGTATATATTGTAAGATACTAGAAATTTTAAATAAATGGACAGACAATATTTAACAATCTAAAACACAAATAACAACTTTTGCCAAAAAATGTTTTTTTTTTTAATTTCAGAATCATATGGTTTCTAGTGTTTAGACATCCTATGCATAGTAGTATCCTGAAATAGATGTAAATTTGACGTACTCCAAGAAAAACACCTACTTTGTAAATAAAGTATTACTGCAAAATATTTCTTTAATTCCACATTTTTTTAAATTCAAAATTTATTTGTATTCAGAAGAATATTAAAAACTACACATAATCAAACCATTTAACAAATATAAAAAAATTAAAACAATTTATACCCAATGTATATTAATTATAAAAATAATTTTTTACCTTATAATATTTTTTATAAACATTTTAGTAGGTATCAAATTTTCTAAAAAAAATCATTTAATTTTATCATCCAACCTGATACTCTATCATGATTACTAGGTAATTCAAACTCCTTTATTTTATACAGTTTGATAGATGTTGGAGATTGTAAAAAATACTGTTTTGATGTATAAATGTGTATAGTGTGGTATATATCTTTTTACCTTTGAATAGCAAATTTTTATGAGACATATTTTAACGAACCTCAATATAATATTATTAAATATTAATTTAATTCAATACCCCAGATTATTTTGAACAATTTTATATATTGTAAGATAATGAAAATTTAAATAAATGAAGACAATATTAAAATAAAAAATAAAATAAAAACAAATAACAATTTTGATTTTTTTTTATTCAGTGAACACAGTTTTTTTGAAGCATCCTTTGAAGAAAATAAAATAGATGAAAGATATAAGAAAAACACCTAGTAAATAAAGTATTACTGCAAAATATTTCTTTAATTAATTTTTTAAATTCAAAATAAATTCAAGAAATAAAACTACAAAGTCAAACCAAAGTAAGAACAAAATAAATATAGATTAACAAATATTTGAAAATCCCTTGAATTGTATAAAAAATGAAACTTTTAAAATAAACTATATTAATACTTTGATATTACAATTTTTAATAAACCTTCAAAAAATTTACCTCACAAAAAATTTTATCATGTTTGATCATTTAGGTATTTAACTCTTATTTAATTACAATCAATTGATTAAAAAAAATATCCTGTTTCTAAATATTTTCTATAGTTATTTTAAAATAATACTTGTTTAAATTAATTGTATATCGTTTACATCTGTGAATTTTAATACAAAATTTAGCTGACAAAATCAATTAAAATCAATATAATATTTATTGATATAAAATACTCTAATTCGGTAGATTCGTTAACAATTTTTTATTTTAAATGAAGAAGTATGGCTTTGAGAAAAATTATAAAAAAAATTTTCAATGAAACAATCTATTATATTCTTTATTCAAGTAACACAGTCTTCTTTGATGACATATTGAAAACAATAACAATATAAATACTTGAAATAGTAATGAAATTCTATCAGATATGAATAGGAAGACTCAAGGAGGAAGTGAAGGAAAAGAAATTGATATGAATGGCTGGTTAATAATTATAAACTATTAAATAAATGCTATGACACATGCAAGCTGACAAAGTGACAAAGGTTAGGCAAAATAAAGTCAAGAGACAACTTCTATGCTTGTTGGTGTAATGACCCAATAGTCCCAGATTACATAAGCAAAATACAAGTGAAAGAGGGTTTAATAAAATATATACCCCTAAAATGTACCAAAACTATTATAATTACATAAGAGTAACTACATTTTTTCAGAAAAATTGTATGTGTATAAAAACTTATACAAAACTAATACAAAAAAATTTAAGTTTCAATGTGTCGGAAAAATATTGTTATATTTTAACTTTAAGGTTTGAATACTTAAAATTGTTGAAGAGGACAAACTTTCTATTAAAAAACCAAGGAGAAAATTTTAAAAGTCCATTTTGAAAACTAACAAGTAGAGGTGTTAAAATATTTTATTTTAAATTTTGTGTATTATTGCTAGGTTGAGCAAAATTAAAAAACTTGTGAAAAAAATCTCTTAAAATGATCTTACGCTCCTAAAGTCTTTGGCTGATGTTTGATAGGATATTAATTAATACTAATGGCGACTGGGTCCGTAATCTAACCATAATCTTCAGTTATTTATTTTACATTTAATTGGACTTTTCCTAACGCTTTAGTGTTTTAAACTACACTACGTTTCTAAAGGTGGAGAAACTCATCCAGTTTTTAAGTGATTACCTAATAATTTACATTCAAAATTGAATGTTTAATAAATATTATTACAGATATATATATTATCATGTTTTAATAATAATATACTTTTATGAAAAAACTAAATCAATCATTTATTCATTAAGTCCACATGACATAGTTTTTGTCAATCATACAATTTAACAATCATACACACATATCTATGATCATAAAATACAATTTATAAAAAACATTATTTATACTATACAATGTCTAACTTGAAATTAAGATAGTAACGTTTTTAAAGTTGAACTGAAATGTACTTAAAGTCCTCAAAGCATGTCTCACAAAAGTAGTGTTGAACAATTTTATACAGCTTTGTGACTTTTTATAATTTTTTAATGTTGATGTAAATATGTACAGTGCCTATTGCAAATAAATGAGAGCTATTATAACTAAAATTGATCAATATGTTTTTTAGCGAATTTCCCATAAATAGCAATACCGTAGGTCTCATGGTAAAACTTAAGTGACCATGTTATTTTTCTTCTTTATAGAGTAAAAAACAATTTTAAATTATTATATGAATATTTGTTTGTGAACACGATAACTTCAAAATGTAATCAAGACCAATTTTAAAACTATATTTACAATGCTGACAATGAAAAAGACATATCTCAATGAACAGTTTTTTGTACAAAATTTTTTTTTTTTTAAAATCTAATTTTATATTTCACCATTGAAATACAGCTAAAAAACTACACAATTAAGTGCAAGTTTTTCTCTATCTCCAACGGTTACTGAGATATTATCTAAACACAGTACTTGTATTGTCTCCATGTTAGTCTTATTGAGGATAGAAAAATAAATATTATTAAAGAATATTTTTTTTAAAACTTGATATTTAGCTTATGTTGAGATCTATCCATTTATGCTTAAAAATCATAGTTTATGTGTTTATCATCAGCAAAGATACTCTTTTCAAAAATCATATAAATAGAAAACTTCTTTATAGAAATGTTAATGAATTAAAGTTGAAATAAATAAAAAAATCTTGTTTACGCTAAAAACATACTTTCAGCGTTCTCAGAGTAATGCATACTATTTTAATATAAGTACAAATAATTATATATTGCAGATAATGAAAAACAGTCATATATTATTATTATTATGTTATATTTGAAATTCGCTTTACGAGGTCTGCTGCGAGTATTTACACAGAGTTTTTGTAGACTCTGTTAAAATATTAAATTTAATGAAAAAATCTTTACCTGACACAGTTTGTTCTACACCAGTGATCAATCTAACTGCTCTTTTTTGCTTAATAAAAACATCTTTTGCACCCACACAAGTATTGTGGAGTAATAACTCCACAATACTATACCATACGAAATGTGACACTGAAAGAAAGCATGATACGCCACGAGAAGTGGTTTTTAATACAAAAATAAAAATATAACCCTTGACAGCAGCTCATGAAGATAAGTGTTCAAATTTAGTAAATGTAGGCAACAAATAACCACAACTGATAATCACTCATAATTATTAACAGACTCATAACTATTATTCCAGTACAGTCGTGCTCCAACACATTCTGAAAAAGTGTGTAGCTCGAAATTGGTTTATTCCTTATCAATATAGTTTTTGTATTGTGCATCATAGATAAGTATAGTATTATTGACAACATCACATAATAATATCTGTAACTTAAACATTCTATTTTTTAAAGTAAATTATTAAATAATCACTTGAAAACAGGATGAGTGTCTCCACCTTCAAAACGTAGTGTAGATTAAAACATTAAAGCGATAGGAAAATTCCAATTAAATGTAAAATAAATAATTAAAAATCTATTGCTATTATGAATTTCAAACAAAAAAACTTCAGATTACGAGGTGAGTCCTTGAGCTACCCAGCAATAATCGTTAATCTGTAATTATTACAGTTTGTGGCATTTAGTTTTTGCAGCAATGAGCCTACAAACCAACAAACCTGGCTTAAAACGACTGTCTATACAAGCCAACAAGTTTAGATGAGATGTCTTTGACCGAGGTAGTTGACTGAGACCAGAGGGAGTTATTTACCTGTTGTTGTAGCCCTGGTTCGGAGACGTTACGTCATTGGCTGTGCGATTCACATTTGGTTTCACCTTATTCACTTGCTTCGTCGAATTCACCATGTGATCTGATATAAAAAAAATAAACTGTACATATATTGAAAAAAAAAATAAAAAAAAAAATCGAAAAAAAAAATATATAAAAAAAACCTATTAATATATAATTATAAATGTAAAAAAAATATTATATATCATATTATTAAAAATTATCTTTACAGTAAAAAAATATACCATTTTAAAAAAAATTATACATATAATTAATCTATATTTAAAAGATTATTTAAATAATATAACAAATGTTTCTAAAATAATTATAAAATTTCTTAAACTCAACCCTTCCTAAAAGGGTTGAAAGAAACAATATTTGTTAAAAGTTTTGGAGGATACACATTTTTTATGAAAGATTAAAATTCAAGAATTCTTTCTATACAGAACTTATACTATATTTTGGATTCTCTTCTAAGTAAATAGAGGGTTTAAAAAATATGAATTGTTTTTTCTTTCCTAAGCTGAAGAAATCAACATCATCATTATTTTCTTTAATTCTTTCTTTCGTTCATTCTTTTCTTATTTTCTTTCAAAATAGAAATTTTTTTAAAGAAGAAAATTCTAAAAGAAGATCTGATATAAAAGTTTTACCCATGCTTATAATCTAATCATGTGTTGGAATAGGAAATCAACCAATATACTCTATCACACACCATTCCATTCATTTATTAGAAGTGTTCTACTTTATTATTGTGAGTAGAGTGGTAGATGAAAACCAAAAACAGGCCAAGGAAATCAGGGGAAGATTTTACAAAACAACATAAATGGAAAAACAAAAAGAAATATTAAATCTTATTGAAAGTCTGAATAAAAATTAATGTCCACCAGTTTCGAATGGTAATAAATATAAATAAATAATTATATGAAAAAATAAGTATATCAAGTAAAGAAAATAAATAAAAATATTTAATTTGGAGCAACAAAGTTATACGCACAACTCCATTTCTAAAAACATAGGTAGTTTATGCAGTATGACATAAGGGCTCAGAATTCTAAATCTATTATCCAATTTAAATTAGGTTGTTGGGGAACTCAGTTTAATAGTGTATATTAAACCCTGATAAAACCTGTTGTTAAAAGCCTTACAGGCAGATCAAAACAAAATACACCAAAATTAAATTGAAAGAAAAGGCTTACTATGTTTGCTCTTTATTTTATTTTATATTGTGATAAAAAATTCAATACAATTCACTTAACTTATACTAAGTTATTTTGATTTATTATCAACAGTTATCAAAAACAGTTATTAAAAATATAAAAGTAAACTAGGAGAGGAAAAATAATGGACTTTAAAATTACTTTTGATTTGTTATTGTTGTAGGAAAAAATAGCCACCGGCATATTATGCTACCCAGTAAAGAGCCCTCAAGCCACTTCAATATGTTTATCTCTAATTTAGAATCATCACCTGTTTACGTTATAACCTACAACATGAGTGTCTGTACGGTTGTCAATAACACCGATACTGCTCTAGTGAACAGTTGTTTATATGTTAATCTTTTTGGCAAAATATACTTTAAAAGGTCCTTGCCAATAATTGTGTAGCAATCTTAAAATTCTAAAAAATCATTGGAAACAAACCTAGAGAAGTTTTTTGAAATATGAACGTTAAAAATCGGCCGAGAAACAAAACTTGAGAAGGTTTACTGTATGTTTCCAAAAATACCTCCCTATATACATTTTAGAATTCTATTTATGTCATACTGAATAAAAAATGCCCTGGAATAAAATCACAATTCAGAATACTTCAAGAAACTGGCAGAAAATTCCCCCATTATGTCATTTAAGCTTCTCTTTTTTAAGGAGTTTTACAAGAGGAAACACTGAATTGATCTACTCCTTATGAATTGTAAAAGCAGTTTTATGGATTTTCTGTGTTTTATTCCAGGTTATCAATGAAATTTTCCAGAGTAAAGATTTTTGAAAAATAGAACATTACTTACGAGCATCCTCACGGTCCCTGCCTGCTTCACCTGTATTTCCAAGTAACATTAATAAAAAGACAACCACATTTGCAACATCAGACAACACATCAATTAGCTCAAGTCAATTATAATCGCCAGATATGGTTGATTAGTTGTATTAGAAGACAAAGAAACGGCCCAGAAAGCATGAGGAGTAGCCATGAGAGTGAAGATAAAAAGGTTCCATTTTGTTTCTTCCACATTTCTACTCTACTTAAATAAAGTGTGTAAACTACAAAATAAAGGAAATACTTTAAAAAATTCTATCTTTGTACTACATTCAAAATATATACAAATGCCAACAAGAAAAAAATATCCTTATAAGACAAAGTCGAACAGATATCGAATTAACTGTTATTAAAATGTGTAAAATATTTATTGTTAATCACAATTATCACTACTATGGGATCTAAACGATTAACTTTTCAAAATTTATTAACTTTAATTTGATGCATATGATTGTTAAATGACAAATTTATTACGAAATCGTTGAAATTTACTAATTCTACATTTTGTAAGCATGTCGGTTTGAATGGTTTAATAATTTTCAGTAGTATCCAAATGAGTTTTTATGGTTTTACAATTTGTTCAGAATATAAATTTAATTTTATTAAATGTGACTCAAAAATCTTTTATGATTTTTAGAATGATATTATATCTGAGAAAAGGAAACAAAAGTTGGATGAATCATAATTTAGTTGGTAGTTTTGTTAGTTGAATTTCTTTCGTTGGTATTAAAACAATAGAAACACTTATTCACAGGTATAAATATCTACTTCATTACTGTCCTAGTTGGCTTGGCTTGATATTTTTTAGCGTTTTCAATGTTTTTTAAAGTTCCAAGAAATCTTTTACTAAAGTTAAAGATTTTTTAAAAGTTTTCATGATTTTACCGTACCAGTGTTGAGCCGGTACTGTTATAAAAGATTGGAAACCACATCAGGTCACTCAACCTTGCCAAGCCATCGGGACAGTGAGTTTATTCAAATTTACAATCACTTAGCTTAATATTATTAGTACAGAAATCATGCAACAACAAAGATGTATTATGACAGGGAAAATAAGGTATAGGAGAAGAATAGGAATCAAGATCTGAATAACATAACTACTGAAGAGTAATATACTGAACAAAAATGGTACAACAGAATTGAAATAAGAAAATTTTAGATTGAGTGTAAGCACAGCATCTTGCATGTATAAATAGATTATTAATTTTTTATTTATACAATTTTTATTACAAATTCTCTCATGAATCCATTTCAAAAAGCTACATTTAACCCTTTTCGCTCGGATCGAATGTTTATAACTCGTCCTGTGCACTCGGATGTCCAGCTGTACTGGCCATCACCATTTTCTCGCCAAGTCGAATTAATTTTTTATGTGAGCTGTCCTCACAGCTCCGATGGCCAGTGGTACTCGACGAGATTAAATCCGAGTTGCGGTTGGAAGGCCAGCAGTACTGGCTACTTAACATAATCATCTGTTCCTTTTTTGGATATTATGTGCTAGGTTTGGGATGTGTTGCAATCTTTCAGGAAACTAAAGAACTAGCGAATTAGATGAATTCCCGATTCTAATACCATACATGTGTTGGAAATTAAGGTTATGCTTAGTACGTTGTTCTGCTATTTTACTATTATGTTTACTGAGAAGTGGTGATATTTAATGCTAATAATAAAAAAAGTAGTTTTTTCGTTTTCGCTCTTTAGTTTTTTTGTAAATAACTGTAAATTTTATTAATAATTCATTTTTTATTTTAGTATTAACCACAGTAGATAATAAACGTAAACATAACAATAAATGATAATTTAAATTCAGATGACTTGAGGCAATTATTGGAGGAGTATGACAAAAATATTTTGTCATATTATTTAATTGTGGAATATGGATAATGTTGTATTGACATTATTCTTTATTTTCGCTTGTTATTCACTTTTTATTGCCCTTACAAACATTGTTGTAAAAAACCAGGTTTGACACAAAAATAAGTCCGAGCTGATGCGAAAAGTTGTCGATTATGGCTGGAGTGTAGCGCTGTCAGTAGTACTGCTGGCCATCCGAGCGGCGAGGACAACATCACGGGAAATAATTCCGAGCTATCTGCAGGATTGGCACGGCCAGTGCTACTGGCCAACCGAGCGCAAAGGTTTAAACTATTTTTACAGATCAAATATTCATTAAAAAATCATTCTTTAACACATTACTATTATTTAGTTAATAGTTTATTTTTATTTTTTAGTAGTATGCAAAACTTTACTATGCAATGCCTTTTTTTATCCACAAAAAGAGTAATAATAATACTTGTAATACAGAAAAAAGGTTTTAAATTGTGAAAATTCTATCTATCGAAGTGTATGAATTTTCCTGAGATCTTTAATGATATTTAGATTAAGATTTTTTTGTTGGGCTTGTTTAGAGATAGTACATAGTTTAATAAAAATTTTAAACCAACATATGATGTTTTATTAATGTATTTCAGCTACCTAGCTGTTCCCGGTAATCCAGTATTGCTTAAAATAATACAGATTGTTGTTCAACAACCTAGTGCACACTGTTATAAAATTATTTAAATGACATGTTTTATTCCATGTTTGTAGAGTTTAGTTGTTTTATTTCTTTATTAACGATAGTTGCAGTTTTTCAATGTTTTGATAGCAAGGTCCAAACCCTTGTCTTGATTCTATCCAATGACATGTTTTTAGACGATTAATTAATTGCCCAATCACAAATTTAGATACAGAATTAAATCAGAGACTTACAGTTTACTCTACTAAGTGAGTACCATACATTAGCACTAATCCACTTAATGACTATGCAATGGAACTATGTTCCTCCAAGACCTGAACCTTAATAAAATAAAATAAGCACAAACAATCTGAAGATAAGTCAGTAATGGTTCATGTTCAACTGTTCAATTATTTGGCATTAATTGTTACTTAGATTATCCTGGCACAGCCCATATTCAAATTTGTATTTAAAATTATATACTCAAACATAACCTGATTGTCTTTTTTGGATTGGGAACTGTGGCTATATCTTGTTTTAGTTATATCCTGACACAGCCTATAGAATTATGTATGCTTTGTAAGAAACAATGCTTTGGAATACAAAGATTTGAATTTGAATTTAATATTTAGTATTGGAGCTAAAAATGAATTTCCTTATTAAATAAATGAATTATTATATTAAAAAAGCTTTGTTAAGACCAACCATATTTATACCACGGTAAAATTATATGAAAATATTAGTGAAGAATATTTAAAAATTAAAAAGCCGATTTTTGTTTATTTATTGTCCAATACAAGATGCTGCCTGAGTGGAAATGAACAACACTGGAAGGTTTTATACCTCTAAGGTGGACCTTCTTGGGCAGTTCTGGCGGGGTGAACGTAGGAGGAGGGTGGTGGTCATCTGCAAAAGGCAAAGACAAAATACATTCCACCATGCACACACAACAAAATGGAATCTCACACTTCCCCAGCTGTTAGTTAAATTAAGCTTCAACGCTGTTCTCATTTGTGATAAAATTTATGAATTTAAGAATTAAATTGGGTGAACTCTGTACATTTACAAAGCTTAAAGTGAGATGTTTTATTTTGATAACCAAGTGTTCACCGCCAAAAAATTAATGCATTTTCAATGAATATAGAAATAATGAAATATATACCTTAAAAATAAATTATATGTGAATTTTCCTTAAAACTCTTTAAATATATTTGGGCTTATGTCACATTACAGGAGAACATTAAAATGAACACGTATCTTAAATTTTAAATAGGCTTATCTCCTTATGTAAGAAATTTTTTAGTTTCAAACATATTTGTAACTTTAAATTTGCACTTATTTTTTCTTTATACTTATGATGAAAGGTGTATAAGATAATAAGTTAAAGGCTCAATTTTTTGATTACCATCTAAAGCCAAAAAATTCTTCATTTATATTGATTTTTAATTTCAATCTTCCCTACGATATACATAATTATATTACCTGATTCATATAAACTGAATTAGCAACATAATAAAATAGATTAAAAGTAAAATATTTTAAATGGCAATTATTATTTTACCAATATTTCGCCAATTTGGTCATATAATTCGAGTATTATAAAATATTGCTAATTCAGTTCGTGGTGTGTAACTTATCCTTGTAAACTGTGCAAAATCAACACAACTACATTTTTTTAGAGACACTATAAATGTACATGAGTGAAAACACAATAAACACAAACCCACACACATCCATGTCCTGTGGTGTTTTGTATGGTTGTTTGATTGAATATGCAAGAGGAAGATTGCACTGGGAAAATCAGAAATAGATTACTAAGGTGAAAAGGAAAACTGTCACTACCATATTACTTAATTTGAAAAAACCTATATCACTACAATTAGCACACCTCTAAAAGATGCATTAATTATAAAGTTATACATTATCATTTTATAGAAAATTTAGTTTACCTTAAAATGTACTTCCAAAAACACATCTAAATATACATATCTTAAAATCTTTATAAATAAAATTTCATAGGTTTAAACACTCATTAAATTATTGTAGTTTATACTATATCTAAGATAAACTAACATGTACAATAATGGTAGTCTAGAATTACCTTTTATATATTAGCCAGGACTTGTCTCAGTGATATTTTACCATATCAAATATCTCAAGCGATTCTATGTATTAAATAGTAATAAAATTATACGAAACAAAAAACATTAATAGGTTCTGAAAACCATTCATGTCAGGGATCAGAATGATTTATTTTATTTACAAAATGTCCCCGCCAGTTTTACCCGTACTCTGCTCACATACCACTCATAATATAATAATTGTTTATTACTTTAAGAATACAACCGATCTAAATATGAGGCACAACAGGTTGGCTTCACTCCTTCAGATCTGGAGGACGGAGGCTATCGTGCTATTAGCAGAGACTGCCACACGCTATTTAATCAAGACTATCAAGTTTTTTTATATTCTTTGAGGAAAACTGAGATTGAAGTAAAAAAATCAATAACTGGTAACTTGTAAAATTGTATCATCCTTTCTTTGTAAGTGTGTGTACACTATACTGTGCATCGCACACGAGAATTGGAAGTTTAGGATACCTTAGAAGAATGATTTGCTGTGAGGCGATTCCCAATAGACAAACATAAAACAACAAACAAAAACATTCCTTACAATATACACTAGTTGAGTGTGAAGAATTCCTGCCAACACAGCTACGTAGATTTGTGTCTATTCTGGGTCATTGAACTATTAAACAGCAACCATTATATTACCAAACAATATTACAGTCCTATCAGCTCAATAAATTGCATAAATTTGTTTGATAAGACATCGTTAATATGTATTTATTGTTGAGTAAAACATCAATATATATGTAAATTTCTTAGTTTACAATATTAGCAGGTTTTTCTAAAAACTATACATTTTCATGATTTCTAAAACTAATGGTTTCATCATGACTGATGAAATCAGAGATAAAACTAGAAAATTGGTTTTATGTAGATTTTTTATATTTATGTTAAATTACTTATTTCACGTTTCTTTTTTTTTCGAAGATAGGAGTTTTATAATCCTATCTTTGGTAACGTCGACTGATTTATCTATAAAAATCAATATTTTTATTAAAGTATACTATATATAAGTTAACCACTGTAGCATGTGCCAAGTTCCCTCCAGCCCCATTGCAAGATCATCCCCTAACCCGTTACATGAATGTCTTCCTCTCAGGTATCGACATCATTTCACAGACCTTCAAATTACCTGTGCCTACCATAAAACATCATTCCACCACGATAATCACTTGCAAAAAAATACATCAAGTAAAGTCAAAATCAGATTTATTCCAAAAAAACAAAATATATTACAAAATAAATTGCGCATATTTTAAAAATGCTAGATATTAAAAAAAAACAAAAACAAAAAGTCTATACGTAAACATAATAATAAAATAATAAAAGTAACTTAAAAAGTAGGAAATGGCCTACATGGACATAGAATGTTCTGTCATGAGGTATAATATGTTGATTTAAACCTTTCTCCATCAGACTTTCACTCTTCAGGTGATAGAGTTTATAAAAGTTCCATAAATACTAACCTTATAATGAACACTAATACTAGAGAGACCTTCTGAAACAGCAAAATGTTTACTATGTGGAAGAGTAATACATTCTGCTACAATATTCTTTTATGACTAAATTGCTAATGTTGAGCCCAGTTATGTTCAAATGCTGCCGATACCTTTGCCATACTTCTTATTAGTCAGTAGAGCTTGGATTTTAAAAGTTAACAGAAATACAAATTACAAAATCATGATAAATACAAAAGAAAAGTATGAAATATGGTATATTATTCTTTTTTAATACATTTTTAGTTTGTAGGTTTGAGGGAGAAAAATAAAAAAATGTACAAAGAATTTCTACTAAACTATGAGTGAAAGCATTTTACCAAATATATTTCAAGAATATATTTGGTTACTCTTAATTAAAAAAATTTGTGAACAAGTATGTAAGCATTTCCATTATTATCCTTGTGTGTATATCAAGTGTATATCAATAACCCTACCAAGTGGATTGTGATTGTATAAATTACACAGCTACACATATCTTTCCCCACTAGGGAATCTTCTCTACTAGCATATTCAACCAAAGCGTTTATGTAAATCTTAAAATTACAGTTTCATGCAAACCAAGCCAGGCGTTAAGGACTGGAGCTCATTCTTTCAAGCAGTCAAATAAAAGTGTTAAAAAAAGAAGCAAGATGGTGACAAGCCCAACAAGCTGATAAAGAGAGAGGCAGAGAGAAAGAGAGAGTGAGAGAAAGAGAGAGTAAAGGAGAAAGATAAGAGTGAAAGAAAGATTGTTGACCCTAAGTGATAAGGAACGGGAAAAGGTTCTGGTTTTAGGCGTACGCTGACCTAACTTACTTGCGTAGGTGAAATCCTCGCCTAAGACAGGGAAATCCAACAGAACAAAAACGATAAGAGTCAACAAAAATAGACATGAAAGTCGAATATATGCAGTGATTTCTCCACATCCAAAGTTCATTTTTATTTTAATGTTATCACTATGAGATTTCTTCAATACTAACATCGACCGAGGGAATCTAGAACCGAGTTCTAGAGATCTATGTCTAGACTTAGAGGACCTAAACACAAATATCTACACTGACCCAATCATGCTCTATCGCACCACATACAAACAGACAATTACCACAACAGCAACTTTATTATTCCGAACTGTACAACAAAACAGCAACACTTCCTAGCCTTCTGCCTTCCACGCCATTCAAATACTGGTCAGGCCTTAACGTATTGCAAAGGATGTCATTTCTCTTAAACTAAGTTGAACAACTTATCATTTCAAAGCCAATTAATTTTAAAGAAGGTACGTTTTCCGAATCAACAACCATATTATTTTGAAGTGCAGTGAAAAAATCAGAATGAAATTATTCTAATTTTTTATAGAGAAAAATCGAACACTTTTATTTCACTTTTTAGTTTTACTTCATATACAGGGGAAAAGAAAAGTCTGGAAACTCTGGGATTAAACATGTAAAGTATGCATGCTTTGCATATATTTGTAATTGGGATGTTACAAAACGTTGCCATTAGGTAGTACCAAGATAAGAGTTTGGACCATTCCATTTCAAAAAGCTAAAAATGGCCCTAGAGTAGAAAGTACATGAATGATATAATACCTATAATTGAATTAAAAAGTTACTGATCAAGATAATTATGGGGGGGAGCGCGCTGGTCTAGGGGTAGAGCGCGGGGCTTTGGTGCCCAAGGTCCCGGGTTCAAATCTCGCCAATCACCAATGGCTTTTAGCTATGTGATAATGCCGCAACCCACACAGGGGTGCGCAAAAAGCCGCTATGGCTGATGTGCATTGAGAGTAATCCGCCCCTTCCAGTAAAAAAAAGATAATTATGGCTACTGAGTATCACAGGGAGGATATTCCACCAGCAGTTGGAATAAATTAGGAACATTTCACAGGATTTTGAAGGTACTGTAATGAAATAGTTGCCAAATTTAAAAAAAACAAACTTCTGAATTTATGGTTTGCAGAATTTAGCTTTGCTCAACCAACCCTTTAAATTATGTATATATTTTAAACTACGCTCAACTATATTAAGAGTTTATGCTCTCTTTGTTACGGTATTCCCCTTGGGTTGGTAGTATCCATTAGAGTCCTGAAAAGTTAATTTTTATGTCAGGTATAAATTTGTTTAGTTTAAGTTTTTTAACACAATTAGTTTAGGAAAAACAAACTGTTTCCAGACTTAGTTCCACCCTGTATAAATTATAAGTTTAAGGTAGTAAAGGTTGTAAAAGTGGTAATACATATTATTGATTTTGGAGTCCGTTTCAAATATGTATTTAGAATGCAGAAAGTAACCCTCTTAATACGTAACAAAAATTATTAGCCAGTAAAAATAATAGAATACTACCACCTCGCTAAATTGATGATAATTTACAATGAAATACAAGCAATAAAGATAATGAATAACGTAAGATATAAATCGTAGTTGATTCGACAGATGTAAAAATTTACCAGACAACGCGGTAAAATAGAATTAAGACAATATGCCAGTTTAATTGAGTCAAATGATATCCTTGAGCCAGGGAATTAAGTGATTTAAGTAATTTAAGTGATTCACAATTTTATGTATCAATAACTCTTTGAAATAATTTTTTTTAGTAATATGGAATAACCAAGAAGTATCATTAGAAGACTTAGCAATATAAAAGTGTTTTTGAAGAACAATACAGTTAAGACCTGTAACCAGGAGCATGTCAAATCGGCAGAAGGTGGCTTAAATAACTATAAATCTGGATGGTTAAGGGAAGATAATGATAGGTTTTGGTATGAGTCTTTAAAAGTCAAATATCAGATTGGAGATCAAAATGTTATTTTTTTAGTATGAATACTATCATTACCTGATTGGTGTACCAAAATTTAATAATTATCATACTGGACACCCACTAATCTCTCTGACTTTTAAACTGTCCCGATCTGTATTGTCAATAAGTTTAAATTTGAGGAATAATTATTTCATTAGGATCTGAAATTCACAAAACAGGTTGTAAATCTTGGAATTCACTTAATTTTGTAAATAATTTATTATTAAATTAAATGATTAGTTATGTTTTGAATTAATAATTATTTGTTGGTTAATTTTTGCTAAGAAAAATATTAGATTTATTTTTATACTTTTTAATATTTTCCAAAACAATTAAAAAATTATTGAATATTTTAAAAATTTAATTCTGTGGTTTTAATTAGCTTCGGTTCCTGTTTAATATCATTGTTTTTAATTGAAATCTCTCACAAAATTTTGGATGTACTAATTATATAATGGGAGAAAATACTAGTAAACATACTCATATACAACTGAAAGTTTTATCTGGTGATAAAAGAATTTATGTTCCACTAAAAACCTGTTCTTTCTCAGCTACTTTAAACAATATTCCTACCAATAATGCCTTAAGTCCGTCTTTATTAATAATAAGCACAAAAATTGTGACTCTTTATATAGAGAAAATATTAATAAAACGTATGTATCTACCAATGAGGGAGTCATACACCATACATGAAACAACTCTGTACCAATATTTATAATTTTTTATCAATTTACTTTTCACTCTTCACATAGAAGGAATTACATTTTAAGGGTGGCCACTTGAAATATCATGAAGGTTTGCTGTAATAGCTTTATTTTTACCCTAGTTTTTGAACTAATTAAATTCTGATTTTTATAGAGTACTAGCTGACATGACGAACTTCGTAACGCCCTACAGTAAATATGTGTTAACTTTAAGTATGTTCCGAAGACAAATAGCACAACTAAAAAATAACCCACAAGCTATTCAATTTAGAGCATAAAAGGTGAATCTTACATTTGATAGAATTTTTTATAGATGAGACATGTTACAAGTTGCATGTACAGTGGAACTTGGTTATACCATTTATAACGTCATTGAAGGGACCAGACAATTAATGACCCTATATCAGAGTGACACTATAAAAGAGGTTACATAATTTTAATTTAAAACCGAGGAAAAATAAAAAAACACATTTTTTACATGAAATTAATACTTTTAATGAAGGTAATTTGAGATACACATAAAAGTTTATGTTTATGAATGACTGAACTACTGTGTATAAAAAATCGAATTTAAAAATATCTCAATGAAGTTCGGCATGGTGAATTCAACTGTTGGTTAGATTTTAAAAAAACAAGCCCGAACACACGTTTGCTATCTTACGTCCCTCCTCACACGTTCTTATAACTCGCACCTTTTCTTTAATCGGCAAAACCTTTCTCTCAACACTTGCCATTATTTTTCAATACTGTATTTGTAAATTAAAATAATGAAAAACAAACTCTAAAAGACTTACACTGAACTAACGATAGCTGCACGAACTGTAGGTAAGTACATAAGGTATCACAGTGCTTTGACGCGACGTGAGACACTGACACTGGCCTTGATGACGGCGACAGCGGATATAGGGTACGGGAAGGGGTTGGGGTGGTTAGCGGTAAGACACCAATAAAATACCGTTTCTAGAAATAGAATTGGGTATCTAGCTAAACAATAGCCGCGGCCCTCACGTTGCACTACCGACCGAACTTTCTCTCTTTAGCTATATGTTGCCTCATCTCGGCCCGATTTTCTTGACGTTATATACGAGGTTTTAGAATTTACTGACGATATATCCGAGGTTTTACCTATGTAAATACCTATAGTTTGGTGGGACCTAAAAATAAATTACGTTATATCCGAGTTGACGTTCAAGCCAAGGCCGCAATAACCAAGTTGCACTGTATTATCAAAATCAATGCTTGTATAAAATTAGCTGTCTCATTAGATAGCCTGGTAGTCAGTATGTTGTGTATAAACTTATCTCGTGCATAGGGTCTACACCTGTGTGGAAATAAAGGGTGTTTTAATTTGAATTTAATATTAGATTAAGAGGGGATTCATGAAATTAAAAAATATAAAATTGTTTTATTGTGACTTTTGATTTTATCTCATAGTAATAAGTTAATGCTGATGTTTAAGCTTGAAAAATAGTTTGGAGCATTCAGCTGTGTAACATTTACAGCTGTTGTAAGCTTATCAAAGCTGGTTAAGCTGAAAGCTGAAATTAACATCAGTAAAAGTAGGACTACACAATAGAATTGCAGGTTTTAGTAGACCCTCAACATTTGAAGTTAGCATATTCTATTTCTTCCCCAGGTACACAACAGTATTCACGGTTCATCCTTCGATTTAGTGGCCACCCTTATTTTTAATACAGGACAACAAATAAAAAAGTCTTTCAGACCTATTTTTATAATAAAAGGCAATCAGTAAGTTTTAGAGACAGTAAAGTTCAGTGATTCAGAATGAAGAGGAAAAGTCAGGGAGATGAGAGGAACGAAATATAACATTGTAGGACACTATAACAATAAACCACGAACAAAATATGTTGAGTCTAACTAAAACATAAATGATCGTCCAACGCCTAGTACTAACAGTTAGGTTAGAACATAGAGTAGAACCTCTTGTATTCAATGTTAAACTGTGTTGCCTCTCCTTTGGCTCATCGCAGTTCAAAAATAATGTTTACAAAATTTTATTCCAAAAAACTTGTTAGCAGAGTAATTTATTTACCATGTTTTTACAACATTACATAATTTGGAAAATTAATGTTTATACAATTTTTTGAATAGATATGTTATTTTTGAGATGAGCCAGAGCGGAGAGAGTAGTGTTAGGCTATGTAATGTAGTGGTCGTATTAAACATACTTGCTCTGCCCACCATCTGCACAGCCCTCACGCCTTTCCGGAAAGTGGCCACTGGTAGAAAAAACAATGTTAGCCATAGTGCAACTACTCACAACTCAGATGGCAAACTTATACTCCATTTCACAAATACTCCAAACTCCTTTTTCCTGTGTTTTATAACAACATAAATTAAAAATCTCTCCAACTACAGCAAACCATTGATATTTCAATGTCTTTACCTACTCTGATATTGAGCATAACACTGAATCATGTATTAGAATAGCTTATACAGATAACAGTATTTTTATCTTAAAAACTACTTTTCATTTCATGTTTTTATTAGTCTTCAATAAATAATATTCTATTTTTTCGTTAAAGATTTTTATTTCATAGAGTTAGACTATGTGTTCCACATTGTCCTTCAACAATCTAAGTGTGCTAACAAACATTGAGTATTTGTCAGTTAAATAGTTATAATTTTCCCATACTTTTAAGTAGCTTATAAGATATCATATTTAGCACCTCAGCGTCAAACTATCAAAGTTTTACCAAAAAATGAATAAATTTGAGGAAAAGACTCATTGAATGGTTGCACTTAAAAAACAATGAATACCAATTTAATTCTGGAAATTAAACGGCAGCACTAATTTTTTTGTAAATGGAGATGCATTTTTGTTTCATCTTTACTGCCAATGTATTGTGAAGAATTTATGTATGGACATCAGTATGAGTTGATACGAGTTGAGAGAGAAATAAAACAGTTTCTTTTATTGAGAAATATTGAAGAAGCTTCAGGAACTTTTTACAAGAATATGTTCTTTCCATCAGACCCAGAGGGATAAAGATGGAATATTTGGTGAAAAATTATTACAAGACAGAACAAAATGTTAACTATATAGATTGAATGCTTTTATATCCAAGACGCGAAATGAACCGTGTTCCTAATAAACAAAAAATCTTTGCCATCTGTTTTGCAACAACCGATAAAAAATTGTGCCAAAACTATGCTACAACACTTGTTTCTTCTATGGTGATATACTAATTTTAATCAATTTTTACCAAGTATCAGTACATCATAACAGACATTATCTATCTGATAGTGAAACATTTACTTTTTTCATAAGTTCTTACTTTATGAATGTGATAACTAATAATCAGAGTTAAATTCTAAGTGAAAAACTTTGCCAAGAATATAATTGTTATTATCATTTTTTGGGGGCGTTCGTTTTGGTGTTAAGCTATGAAGATTCTAAAAGTAGTAAACGCTAGAAAAATAATCATTAATCTATTAAAAAATTTTAATAACTTGACAAAATTTGCCAAAAAAACACAAATGAAATTTATTAATTACTACACCAAATTTATTTACTAATTTTTGAAATTTGTTTTCCGATCTTTTTTAAGCGCAAACATACTATGTCAGAAAAACTTCATTCATTGGGTAAAAATAACCGATAGTTTAATTCGCTTTGATAATTTAAAACCGTTCCCAAAACAGTTTATATTGCCCAAGGATTAAATTTATCTTTAAACTTTTAAAACTATATGGACATATTTAGTTCAAAATATATAATAATGTATGCAGTCAATAGGAATGCGGCGACCAGCTGACACGTTGCTAGGCAACGTCTGACACTGTTATTTGTAAATGTTTTGTTTTGTTAGGGACGTGAGGTTATGTCAGCAACCTTCTGACTCCAGATCAGAAGGTTGCGTGTTCAAATCACGTCGGGGTCACCATGATGAGGCGTAATAAGAACACATAAACAGGTTGTGTGAATGTATTTACTGACATAACCTCACGTCCCTAACAAAACAAAACATTTACAAATAACAGTGTCAGACGTTGCCTAGCAACGTGTCAGCTGGTCGCCGCAGGAATTATGTTTTGGTCCTATACTTTTTTAAATGATGAAATAATATGATTTCCTAGGTGTACTAATAAGTAGAAAACTAACGTAAGAGCTTTTTATCCTTTACTTCAACACCTCCGCCTCCGAGTAGAACTTCACATTAACGGCAGCTGATTAGTCACTATTGCATCACTTCATTCTCATGACTCAACCACAACATATAATATCTCCTATCCATTGACTTCCTTCTCGAGACAAGTACAGTCACAAAGCAATATCCTACATTTTAAATACCCTTTATTTTTTATGAAATATATATTTTATATATAATTTTAACTAAACATCACAGTAAAACATACTCGATTAATATAGCAATTGATATGGCCAGTTATATTAATTTTACATAGAATACAGATTTTTAGATTGTGATACAAAAAGAATAGTGATTTGGTTAAGTAGTTTTCAGCATATTTTTACGTAAAGATAATAGTTTACATATTATTTACAAAGAAAATGTATATATTATGTTTCTTAATTTGTATTTTGTCAATAAGGTTGTTGATATATTTAAAATTCTTTGTTTGTGATTTTATATATGATGAAAAATTATTGCAGATATTTTGTATCACTAGTGCAACGCAACAAAAATTAAGGGTCTTGAATCTGATCCAGTGTTCAAGTGAGTAGGACCAACTGTAATGTAATGCGTCAGTATTTGACCAGTACCGTTTGCACCTTATTTTTATCAAACAGTTTTGTAATGAATAAAATGTTGTGTACAATGAAGTTTTGTTTTGTGTTTTAATGATTTAACTGTGTAAGAGCAAGAGTTTTTATACTAGGCCATTGTAACTTCCATGTCCAGGATTATGTTGTCATTGGTAGCTTTCTTTTCTTCATATCTGAACAGAATATTTGCCGAGCTGCAGGCATTTAGTCGGTGATGGGGCCACATTATATAAATATATGGGAAAAATTTGTTGCTGATATGTATTTGTATATAATATATGTTGTTATCAATAGTTTTTTGATTATTTATATAGTTTATTTTATTAATTGTGCTCTTGTAAAAATTTATATCTTGATGTTATTAATTGTATAATATTTTTATACATTACTTACATTAATTTAATATTGTATTATTTTGAAATAGTGTTCTCCAAACTTACAGATTATCTTGTGTAGAGTATCACAAGTATCTTGTGTCTTGTATTGGAGTTTTTTTCTCAATTGGCTTTTCTAGAGGTAAAAAATTGCACTACTATATAAACCTTAACTGTGTGTTTAATTAAGTAACCCAAATTGAAAACTGACCACTGCTTTACATATTTTTGTTTTCAGCTCTTTACCAGCAATGCATGGATTAAACCTAGTTTTTTATGTTTCATGTTTTCTCCTTGAGACAGGATCAGATTCAATAAATTGAAATGTTATGTAATTTTTGCTCCCATATTAAGTTACTTAAAATGTCCTCAACATCATGGATTTTTCTAACATTGTTCTGTGACTGTCATATAAATAAAAAAAAAACAACTTATAATATCAGTGTAAATACATTACTATACGAAAGACTATTAGGATGACCATGAAATAACAATGTTTATCATATTTAAAACTTGATAGCCTGATTATTAAACATTACTCTCAGACCTTAAAAGTAATAAAACTAAACTTAAAACTACAAATAATTGTTTTAATACATTACTTGCATTATTCTGAAAACAGGAATAATCAATAACTATACCAAGAGACGTAAAACATCTACTTATAGCTAAATTATTGGAGCTTGTTTTACTGACGGAGATTTAAAGTTGGATTCGTAACGCAGAACCTCGAAGAGACCAAGAATAAATGAGAGGAGGGAAGCCAGAATGAGCCTAATACTAGCCAACGTGAGACTACGGGAGGGGCGCAGCTAGCAAGCCTAGGCAAGCTCCAGGTCAGATATGCTCACGCTGCCCTGCCCATTCTTCACCACTACGCCTTCGCCTATGCCTACGTCCATTATACTTGACACTGTCGTGGAACAGGTACGAGGATTTCCCTACGATTAGCACCTTCCACCACTACAGAGTGAGATGTGACTCTTCATCCGAGTGTGAGCAAATAGAGATATTTTAGGGGAAAAGTACTAATAAAAACAGGAAAAAACATATTTTTAAGGATACTTTAAATAGTAAAAGTATGCTTGAATTATAACGGACAACTTAAAAACCCCAAAGTGATCAGTAACGTGCTGATTTTTTAAAATATACAAATTCCTATGACACAGGATCTTTTCGGGTTAACTGAGCACAGCATTAACCCACGATTACTCTCACCATTAGATTGATCATAACAACTAAAAAGTTCTAGTTTTTAATCTATTTGTGAAATAAAAATAAGTTTTCATGACTTTGAAACCTTTTAGCGAAATTCCCATAGGGGAAAAGCTATTTTTTAAATATTTTCCTATATGCTAGATTCAAATTAACACAAGAGTAACGGTGTAACAGCGAGTAGCGAGTGTAATTGCGGGTTAAAAATCTAATTATGGATTTATATTTTTGTCTCAATGTTACATAATGATCTAACATTATGCACAATTACAAGACATTAGATTTATTGGACATTCTCTCTTATACACTTAAAATGACGCACAATATCAAAAGGTTTGGGGTAGTATCAATTTCAATTTAGATCACCATTAACAAACTGTGGGAAAGACCACACTGAATGTGTGGTTAGACCAATGATCATTAGCAAGACTTCAAACTTAGATGGATATGAGCACAACATCACAAGCAGCAACAGTGGAAGTGCTTTGTTCGGTGAGATCAATCACTTTCATATATTTCACAGTATATAAATTATATCTTAGGATATTTTTACTATTTCTCAACAATTTCATCTGAATATTTTTATTTTTATGAAGAAAAATAATCACTTACAGATTATAAAGACCTTTTAGACAAACAGGCCATCCTAAAGCCTGTGAGAAAATATTATGTGTGTGTGTGTGCTTTAAAATTAATGAGTGTATAACTGTATTAACTTTATAATCCTTCGGTACAGGATTTCATTACTCCAATAAAAAAAATATTAGAATGATGTGGGAATGAAATGTACATTATGTTGGATTGAATTTTTATGTGCAACTATATCCATAAAAAATAATTGCAGATATAATTTAGTTAGTGTAAATGAGTGCTACATCATTCTGAAAAATGCATCTAAAAGTGTTAAAGATGATTGTGATGTATTCATGATTGTGCAAAAAGGAGTCAATAAAAAGTTTTAATCATACAAATAAACCTCTATTTACTAGTCAGGGGAAACAAAGGGATAGAAACAAAATGGCAAGTTTAACTCCAGGATAGTATAAAAAATAAGATGGTAAACGTAACCGTACTGTGGTTTGGCAATAATGTCAATTCTATTGTAATAATAAAATTTTTCCTGTACTCCTTATACCTCAGAAGAGTAAAATTGATTAATTTTAAAATGTGGCATTAAAGACGAGATTAGTAATTTGACTGAAGTGATTCAGTGTTTATTAGTCGAAACAGGAACGTGTTACGTTATGAAAGCACAAAACCAAAGCATGACGCATGCACATGTCGCCGAGTCACAGCAGCCGGCATGCCGTGCAGCGTGAGCACCTCTGGTGGCAGGGATGGGAGCTACGGAGCTGCGGTTGCGTCACTCTGCATTCATCCATTGACCGCAACACATTCGGTAGGTCAATAAATGAAAACAAAATGGATCAACAAATGTAACGCAAGCGAGACGAACGAACATGTCATTTGTTAGAAAGCACCTTCCTACCCTCAACATAACTCTGGTTCATGTCTCCCTTCACCATGCCTGTCTGCATCATCATCATCCCAACATCTGTAAACATCAGGGGTGGCAACATCACAAACGCGAATCATCACTCACTATTACCAACATGACTATCGCGATATACCCTCCAACCCTTGTTATTATTTTTCGTCCACCTCTTCTGAACAATGAAGCGAAAATGAGAACTAAATCTGACTCTAGCAGGAAAATTATTATTTAAAAGCGTTTGCTAAGTTATTTACTTGGACAAACCTTAAATTTTAGTTTTGAAAACAAAAGCAAAATGCAAATGCAAACAAAAGTTTACAAAACACATTAATTTTTGTTTTATATAAAATAAAAACTTGAAATTTTGATCCAAATGTATAATTTGCAATAATTAGTTCTTGAACTACAGAAGTCCAAACAATAAAGCTGATTAGCGTTGTGGTAGCGGAAACCTAAAAGTAAAAACATACAATTTGAATTAATAAGTATTCAATGAACACCACACAAACCCCAGCCTGGTCATGCTGGCCTGTCCTGGTGGCTTCCAATTTATAGTTTAATTACACATACACCAAAAATTTGAAAAGTAAAACCTGAATTAGGTTTTTTTAATTCTAACAAAAAATGGTACCATGTATAAATAATTATTATGTATGTAGTTTCAGTAATCAGTAATGAGTTGTTTAAAACTTACTAGAAATCACTGAAGTTGTATACTCAAAAAAAACACATTGTTTTGAAGACCTGTGGAAATAGAAAGTTAACTAACTACGTACATGAAAGCTACAAAAAGTAAAATTTAGTTTTCATACAGCTATAACATAAAATGACCCGAATAAAACCCAAATCAAAGAAAATATTTATATAATTTGAATTTTATTAATATAATTAATAGAAAGGTCAACAATTCGTAAAATATTTGTAAATCATACAACTAATAATCTCAAATACAAAATAGAAGGTTTCAAAAATTGAACTAATAATTCTTTGTTAAAGTTAATATTTATTTTTAATGTTTTAAAGAGTAAAAGATCAGTGATTTCTCTGTTACAAATTTTAAAATTATCAGTATTTCTATTTACATGACCTATAGTCTGTGCAGAAATATAAACCAAGGCATCTAGTGCCTATCTAATAGATCTACTATGTGATAAGTAATCACTGACTAATGAAATGGCTCGGATAACACTTTGGAAAGTGATACAAAACTCATTCGATGCGTTGCAATCATAGAAACTGATAAAATAAGAATCAGTTTAGAAAATGAAACAAATCTAATTGAAGAAAGTATGCAGCACAATTAGGAGGCACAGGTCCGGCAACTAAATGCAAAGAACGGACATAACCTAAATGTGGCTATTTATGACTCAGTTAGTAGCAGAAGAAAGTGTCAAACAGAGTATGTACAGGGAACACTCACAGTTTTTACATTTGCACTTCTTGATTAATGTCTCGTCTTTGATGTCTTCATGACACGCTTTGCAATAGAACCAGGCTCTGAAACAGTACACCAATATCACTGGAAATCTAATTACATGATTAAAATTAAGAGGGAATACAGATATGTTTTAAGCTAGGAGTAAAGAGCACTTGGCTTACTTTGGAGTTGTGTTTGTTTGAGTCTAAATTAGGTTTTTATTTATTGACCAGTCAGTTTGTTAGTAAATTAGTGAAATGGCAACCTAACAAGGTAAATATTTTAAACCAAGTATGAATGCGAAATGAGTGTAAGATGATTGTGGCACGATCTTATAGTTTTGTTACTGACTAAGGCTGACATGTTCCTTAGACAGTACTGTTAACTAAATAATAGCACAGTCAATGACATATCTAAGGGACATACAGTTTAACGTGGAGTCCAAACCACTGACTCTGAATTACGAACTGGTCCAATAATAATGAGGACGGTCTTGGCGGATTAACGTAGTATTCAATAGTGTGGACATCCACTATTCCAATAATCCATACAAGAGCAACTCCACCCATCGAGCAGTAGTTTATTTCCAGGAATATTATTTTGGCTAATTCTAGAAATCCTTTGTCCGCGCATCTTATCCTGTGTAGATCGATGTTGCTTTTTGCTGGTTTACTAAAACAATTAAAGTATTCCTTATCGAGAGTTTATGCTTTTATATAGTTTCAATTGCTAAGTGAAAGGATGTTACAATCAAACTTTTCTTATCAATTGTTGCATTCATTAAGTGGAACTGTCATCACTGTGCACTCTCAACTATATTCGTACCTATGTTGTCATTGCCTTTCTGACATTAATATCAGTATTGCCTTATTTAAAAAAATTGTAGGAATGAGGCCACTAGTCATATACATAAAGAAACTCAAACCGTAGTTGACGAAGCTTTTGACTGACGGGTTGAATAACTAAATAACTATCCAAAAGTAGTTACATAGTTAAACTAAATTATTTTAAAGATGGCCGTGTTATTTGTGATGATTTATCTGTAACTGTTCCTGTAATTGACTTCGCAATATTTCCTGAAAGCTAAACCTCAACTCCTCCTACTGTAGTAGTATATAGCTCAAAAACGCCACTCTAGGTAATATTTGGCCTAAATATTTTTACGACTATTTAGGTTTGCAGGAATGTGAAATTGACGATTTTCAAAGGTTTTCTTTGTAATAAATAAGTACTCTACATAAAATGTGTCCTTTTACACCAATATATAACCTCATTATTATTCGAGTTATCACATATCCGAGGTGACTGCGGTCCCAACTACCTCGGATTATCAGATTCGGCATCTACAGTAGTTAATCTTTCACAAACCTTTTCACTTCATCTGCTGACTGTGCGATAAAGAACCCCTGAGTGTTGGCCGAGATCTTTGCTCCACGTGGGTTGATGGAGATCTTGCTGTCATGACCGTCCTCTCCCTTGATCTCGATAGCAAGAAGCAGCAACTTCAGTTTTGTAAAACACAACCTACAGAGGAAATAAGAGTCATATTTAAAATCATAGTCCAGAAAATGTAAGTATATGTTTACAATATACTTACAATAAGTATGTGTTTAAGTTATATGTAAGTATATGTTGTTACTTATAATAAGTAACAATAAGTATACGTTTACAGTACAGTTTTTTTTACTAAAAGTTTTAAGTTTTTTTTAAAGAGGGTGGTAATATCTTTTCCTTTGTTATAAAGACTACAAATCTGTATCTTGGATGCATCTAACAAACATAAGGGTGAGACGACAAAGTACAAGGTAGACAGTTAAGGTTAAAAAATGATAATGTTTCTTCTGATGGGTTTGAAAAGCCAAACATCCTCTGCCTACCATTGGGACATAGCAAGATTGAACCTTTCCCACCTAATACCCAAACTTCTCTATACCTAGCATAGTACGGGAGCTTCATTGCATACCTCAGTGTTGATATGGAAGGGAATTCCTGTAATTTCTACTGTAGCCACAAAATTACTAATAATCTAAATGACCAAGATGTGCAATGTGTTGAATGTTGAAAGATGACGTTGGATGTGAGCTATTAATTAACATTCCGGCTCCAGACTCCACATTAAACTGTAGGTCCCTTAGCGGCTGTTGGGCTATTAATTAACAGTCAAACAATCCACAACACACATTTCACATTCATAACTTGGCTTTTGGATTGGTTGCGATTTCATAAAGGTAACTACCACCTTTAAAGGTAGTAAGATTATATATATAATAAAATAAAAATAATAATTGTATAGTTATAAATATGGGGACAGTAAAAATAAAAGTTTATTGTCTCCATAAAACCTTTTTTTGGAGATTAGGAATACATCCCGAGATATAAGATTAGATTAGATTACCTTTTGAAATGGCAACCTTCCCGAGGTAGATATTTTAAGCTTATCAAATATTTTTATATTATCAAAGAGAAACGAGTGTAAGATGATTGTGGTGGGTTTTGTAATCTTGTTATGTTTCTTAGACAGGACTGTTACTTAATAGCCCAACAGCCGATGGCATCTATGGGACCTACAGTTTAACGAGGGATTCCAACTACAATTCAACCTTTGAATACAGTGAACTCCCGATAATCTGCGTAATTGAGTGGAACAGCTACCGAAGATAGTAAAAATCGTGGGTAACCCGCAAAAGTACTGAAAACGGGTAAAATAAAACAAAACAGTAATTTTAACTGTAAACAAAATTATTTACTGTAAAACATAAACTAAACAGCAATGTTAGCGCTCAGAGTGGCGGATTGATTTTCACATGTCTTGTGCGGGAGTGGCAAGCTCATTTTGAGGATTTTGCAGACTATTTCAAAAAATCATATGAAATCCAATTTAAACCCAAACATAATCCTATTGATATAAATGTTTTTCAATATAAACAGAACAATTTGATGATGCTAAAATAAAAAAAACCAGGTTGAGTAAATGTTTTATAAAAATGAAAATAATAACGGAAAATGTTTAAACTTTTGCCATGTCGCGAACATGTAAAAACATGACTTAAGTCTAAAATCCCTAAACAGCAGTAGGAACATATTACATCCATAAAAAATATACACTTATACCTCGTGACTTTTCAAAGCTAAAAATAAACATGTCATTAGCCACAATAGTCTACACAACACACTGCGCAACAGCGAAACACAACACACACTTGAATAAATGAAATTGGCTTGGAATTAAAGGTAATTTCATGCTTGTTTCATTGGTACCACTCGCTCTTGTCAAACAAGAAAATAAATTCAGCTGTGATTTGTTGAAGTTGCTTGATCTCGTCGATTTCCCAACCAAAAATGCCCGTTGTGAGTTAACTCATAGAAGTAACTGCCGATAACATCTATATACTAAAGCTACTAGACTAATTGTCGTAACGAAACCAATCTCCAGAATCTTATCTTTCTATTTTATGTCGCATGCCACTCGGAGGATTAAATAAAGGTAAATGTTTTGGTATACAATTAATATTTTACCTAAAAATTAACCTAAAAATTTTACCTTAGTCTTATTTTGTTTTCTATTTCAGAAATAATTTCCAGTCTTTGTGAAAATCATCAACACAACCTTCTTCCGCATTGCAGCCATTTCAAATTGGCAAAAACCTAACCAGGTAACAAAAGCCCTAAATGCTAACGTAAGAGACAAAACAAACATCGACCGTGGTCACCAACAACTCACTCAAAGTAGCAACTGGATTGGGTGTTGAGGGATGAAAATTAAGCAGCAAATGGTGTCATTGAGCATTAAATTGCTCACCAACCTACTGTGTGAACTCCGCGAAGGTGTGCGGGCGTTTAATATTAAATATAAATACTACGTTAATTCGCAAAGACCAGCCTCATAATTAGACCAGTTTGTAATTCAGAGGCAGTGGTTCAGACTCCACATTAAACTGTAGGTCCCTTGGTGGCTGTTGGTATATTAATTAACAGTCCTGTCTAAGGAACATGTCAGCCTTATACAGTAACAAGACTACAAGATCGCGCCATAATCATCTTACACTCAATTCTCATTCATAATATGTTTAGCATACCTTGTACCTTGTGTAGTCTACCTTGATCGCCATTTCAATAATCTAATTTATACTAAAAAATTTCATTATACAGAATTTATTGCTTTTCGTGGCATGTGTGGATAATCTGCCTTGCAGACTATCTACCCGCAGATAATCGGGAGTATACATATACATACATACATACATGGGACTTCTGTTCAACAGGGACATGGAGAAAATACTCTATATACAAATCTTTACAATCTCTTCGTGGTAGAAAAAGAAGCCAGAAAATTTCAAATATCAGAAATTTTTATTTTTTCAACACGTTTATTTTGAGTGAATCATTTCTCTTTTGAGATAGGCTGCTGTCCCTATAAAATCCAACTAAACACTTTTAATTTGGTTATTTTTATTTTTTTCATTCAAAATGAACGAAAGTTTCTTTCAATTTGTAAATAACATGAAGTCTACTTCTCTTTACTACCAAACAATGAAGGCAACATATAGCTAAATAGAGAAAGTTCGGTCGGTGGTGCAACGTGAGGGCTGCGGCTATTGTTTAGCTACATTCTATTTTTAGAAACGGCATTTTATTGCTGTCTTACCGCTAACCACCCCAACCCCCTCCCCTACCCTATATCCGCTGTCGCCGGTCATCAAGGTCAGTGTCAGTGACTCACGTCGCATCAAAGCACTGTGATGCCGTTCGTACGTACCTACAGTTCGTGCAGATATCGTTAGTTCAGTGTACGTCTTTTCACACGTCAGTTTGTTTTTCGTTATTTTAATTTACGAATACAGTATTTTGAAAAATAATGGCAAGTGTTAAGAGAAAGGTTTTGCTGAAGAAAAGGTGTGAGTTATAAGAGCGTGTGAGGAGGGACGTAAGATAGCAGACGTGTGTTCGGGCTTGTTTTTTAAAATCGAACCAACAGTTGAATTCACCAAGCCGAACTTCATTGCAATATTTTCAAATTCGATTTTTTATATAGTAGAGTAGTTCAGTCAGTCATAAACATAAACTTACGGTGTATTTCAAATTACCTTCATTAAATGTCTTAATTTCATGTAAAAAATGTGTTTCCCTATTTTTCCTCGGTTTTAATTTAACTCTGATATAGCGTCATTAATTGTGTGGTCCCTTCAATGACGTTATAACCAAGTTCCACTGTAGTTGGAAAGTGTCAAAATCAAATTTAAAACAGCTGAAATTATTTATATTTGAACTGTCCAAAATAGTCTTAAAAGTTAAAAACATTGAAAGCGACAGTTATCATACAACATCCATGCATGAGAACATTCATGTAGAAAGTTACCATGCTCTTTACTGTAACTGGGTACATGCTTTCTTGAAACGACAAGGTGTTGTGTTTTATAGTGTAAGTGTGGCACATAGTCACATAATATGTCAAAGTACTTACATACTCTTATGATACCTTGTACTTCAAAAATATCGATGGTCCAATCTCACCACATGAATGAATGTAGAATTAATTTCATTTCAAGCATGTTTCCTTCTAATACTGTATCAGTTTGTAGTTCTCTAATATAATTGATTTTTAATTTGGGGAAGTCCAAAAATATTAACTTATCACTTTGAAAATTCAAGATGAAACATTGGAACGATAAACCCAACTTGGTACTCGATACCATTTTCTATAAATTACACTTTACCACCTTGCTTCTACATTCTATATTTTTTTGTAGAAGAATGGTGATCAGGATATGTATATTTTTTAACTAATTGTCTGCTTGCTTAAATTGTACTTGGGTAAAATTAACAATTTAATTGTGTTAATAAACTGACTAAAATTAACACAACTAATATTCAATAATTAGAATAATATTGAATAATTAGAAATATTTTAGGAAAGCTTATTTGATACAAGATGACTTTTAAGACAACCGGTCTAAATAAAGTCTTCAGGAATTAATAAATCTACTGTTTTAAAATAGGCTAATCTCTATATATAAAATTGAATGTATGTATGTGTGTATGTAAGTATGTCCTTTATGCGTTGCCAAACTACTCATCCGATCGCCATGAAGTTTTAGGAAGTTGCTTTATATGTGTTTGGGAAGGTTTTAGTGAAAAAATATTTTCGAAAACTCCGTAGGTTTCTATTTTATGGCATTTTAAATTTTTAATGTTAAGCTTATGGAGAGTAAGTTTGTTTACAAATTGTCTACAATGAAAACATTTGATTTCTTAGCTACAGCTGATTGGTTTACTTTCCATTAGCAATATGCTTTACTATCTAATGCCATCTGAATCATTCATTGATGTAAAACTACGAAGTAAATATGTGCTGTACAAAATCAACAGCTTTATTCGCCACGTTAATAGTTTTTCGGTTTTGGGGGATTATATATTTGTATTTTTATTTTCTGTCTTTTTAAAAGTCACGTTTTTATATGTTGGCCAAATAAAAAATAATTACAATGCTTATATATATATTACGTTTATTATAATAATCAGCTATAAAATACGTATTACAGTTAGGTTTAGTTTGAGTTTAAATTGAATTAGAAAATTGTGAATTAATCCACTCAGATTTATTTGTTTTATGGGAATGTTATTAATATGTCTAATCGTTTCAGTATTATTATTCACTATGCCACGATCCAGAATATATAACCTTTCACAATGAAGCCGTAATGATTCGACTTCAGAACATGGCCAATCTTAAAGTTAACATGTATTTACTGTCAGGCGTTACAAAGTTCTCCGGTCAGCTACTAAATAAATAAAATAGGAACAATATTTTTTTGTTTATAGGTTAGTTTGAAAGAAACGTTTTACAGGATAGTTATATTTAGTTTAGTATGATTTTATAGAAAACATTATGAAGAATAGTTAAAATTAGTTTATTTTATTTTTTACAAATGTTTTTAGCGGTAAAATTTTCAAGGATGATTTCTAGGAATAAAGATGAAACTGAACCGGCCTAAAAGTGGTTTTACTACGAACAAATCCTACTCACACACGCAACGAAGTATGGAACAAAAGTTTAAACAATCAATCTAATACTTCTCAAATGCTATTATATAACGCCCAGATTGACTTGGTAGTTGGTGTAAAGCATCGATTTATAAAGGTGTATTAAAACCATTTTATATAAACTGTGTTTAAGTTGAGTACATTTATTTTTATTTAGCTAATTAACTTATTAAATACATGTCTTATTCAATCCGAGCAAAACTCAGTCTGGTACTGTTATTAAAATTACAATTTATGGAAAATTCTGGAAAGTGTTTTTTAAAACTGTATGTTGAAAAGTATTTGACTACACAGCTAATAGACGTGCACTATGGCTAATTATCCTGTAAACTGTTAGGGTACATGCCACATAATTTAAGGTTTTCCAAATGTGGGGAGTATAATTATCTAAAACATGCACGCAAGATACTATAGACTATCCCGACTATAACCCTGCACACTACGGGGAGGAAAGACTACCATGCCTGGGCTGGCACTCGGTAAACTATCTGATCACATGGGAAACAGCCTGAAATTGGTCTTTGAAATGTTTCCAAATGATTACCTATCATTATTTAAATCGTATTGATGACTAGAAAATAAAATATTCCAGCAGTATTTTAGATATAAAAATATTCCAGGAGTTTTGTAGATACAAAATTATAAAATGAATAAAGAGAATTATTAAACCAGCATAACATATTTCAAAAACATGAACATGAGATTCATACATCACCTTTATGAAACAAGGGACCATATTGATGGAAATTCATCTCCAATAAAAATAAATGAAAAGTCCAATTTTTCCTATTGAATAGGTACATTTCAAAACCGACTTCAGCCCTATGATTCAGAGATGGGGTGGGGTGGCACTTACTCGCTGGCTTGAGGAAAAGACATCCCTGTGAAAGAAGGGGAAAGAGTTTCCGTGTACATCTCACATCCAGTACCCTGTAGATAGTCGTTCTGCCAGGCCTGGGTGTCAGGTGACTGGAACCAACAAACACTCAGACACAGCCGACGCAACAGTTCAAACAGTTCTGAAAACGACAGCTCCTTTGCTTGCTACAATTCTTGATTACAGGTGGTTTCACGGTCAAAACTCTATGGTGTAGTTCCTTGGATAAAGACAAACACATTTTATAACATGAACATGTGTCTGCGGTGCCTAGTTTCCCATCTTGTCAGTCAGTATGTATTTCTTACAAAAGTTTTCACACTTCATAAACTACTTAAGCTAAAAATTCTGTACCTAGTACAAAATCAATTGCTATAAAGACCAATCTGAGACTATTCTGAAACGTTGATTTTGTTCCTAACTCCATTAGGAACTGAAAACAAAATCAATCGTTAATTAATGATACAAATTTCGTATCATTAATCAATTCCATTTAACCTCAGCTTCAAGCTGATAAAGCCTGAAGCTTGATAATTAACCTAATTTGCAAGACAATTTGTTAAAATTCAAAAGTAAATTTTGTAATAAAATCATAAGAGGATATTAAAAATAGCTTGAATATAGATAAGAAACTAATTTTTATTTTTTATCTTTTAAATAACTGAAACTATGATTCCTCAGCTATTTACCAAGCAATATCATAATTTCTGCTTAACCCTTAAAGCGATACTGAACATCACGGTCCCTGCTAATTTGGTGTAAAAAAATCAAAATATTATTTTCCCAATGTTCTTTTTGGATTTAGGTAGCTTTATTAAAGTAGAATAATGAAATTCGCTTAATTTTTATTTATTGAAGATCTTAAAACAATTTTTTGTCCGGACAAGCCAGTTCAGTAAATAATAATTAGTTAATCCTATACATTAAAAACATCCACACAATATACACTATTTACTGCTAAAACACGATGAAAATAAACACACATCGACAAAATTGTCCACAAACAAGGTTAGCTAAAGTGAAAACAGCTGGCCGTAATGACTCGCGTCTGTAGGCATAAGCCGCAGTACAGGAGCGAACGAATACTGGCCAAATTTGCCTAGCAATGGATTTCAGTCACTAAATATTTCAACAAAGCTGCCACATTGGTTTTGTGAGTGCATAGAGGTTAAAGCAACATCACCAGGCACTCTATTGGTTGTTTCGCGAACTACAGCGAAGTAAATGTGGCGAAATGTCTGATTGCACCTAAAGGCTTTAGCTGCGCTGTCTGACCCTACTGCGCTGCATCTAAAGGCACTAGCCGCACGGTAAGGGTTAAGATTCTTTTTTTTGTTATTTAAAATTATTCCCTAAAGTTGACCATTTTGTCAATATTATGTTTAAATTTAAACATTCTTTTGTTTGCCATTTTTTCCAAATGAATATAGGAAAACAATAGGTAAACTTGATATTTAATATACAGATTTGTCTTTTTGGTCCTTAAAACTTGAATTGAGTTTGTACTTCTTTAGCTTAAGTAGTTAATGAGATATGTAGATTTATATGTAGAGACATGAAAAATTAGGTATTTTAAGCTAATGACCATATTTAAATTTTTAAATATGTTCATCTTAACTTTTATATGAAATAAATTTATTTTTGTCCAGTGAGTAACAGGATGGGACACTTTGAATATATATAAAATTAAATTTTTGTAACTTGAGTCAGAGAGCCGCAAAGTGGCGTTGTTTTCAGTGTCTGTTGAGCAACACAAGACATGAGCGACAGTCCTGCAAGAAGTGAAAGTGACGTCACAACAACAGTGCAGCGACTGCCACGGACCACCCACACAACAGCTACTATACCACCGGATACAACTCTTAATGACCATCACCAGTAATTAATCTTGAATTGTTAATTCTTGCTTTTAAAATGTCATTTCGTACATTCACATTTATTACAGTATTCTTATTGATGTGACAGATACCCGCCCAGGTGGGTGTGTAAGTTTAATGGATTTGATGACCAGAAGCTTAGTTACTCTACAAAGACCAGATGATTTATTTGCTTTATGTGAATGAGCACAGGCAATTAGGCCTAGTTTCAATCCATTAGAAAATTTTGTAAAACAATATTTATTTTTAAATTTGGATTTATCAATGACAGCGTAACAAATCAAAAAATATGAGACTTTCCAATATTTATAAATTTCTATTGATTTTGGTAATTGTCATTTTGTTATTATTAAAACTGGTGGCAGCCATTTGTTTAGAGAAACATTTTCTGGCACTTTGTGGTTTCAGAGTTGACTTCCTGTAAAGCTAAGGAGCATAATTGTCACAATGATTTCTGACAGCATGCACATCTTTCAAACGAGTGGAGTGGGTGGTCGGTGGAGCGTATAGCGGTAACTTATCAGCTCCCAACTTACTCCGTGGCTTGGGCAAACGGCATGCCAATGAAAGTGGGACTCAACGACTCAGTGTACATTTCCATCCCGGTGCCACGCAGGTAGTCGTTCTGCCACGACTGATAGTCCACAGTTTGCGCACAGCGCACATTCTACAACAACTTGTCACTTGATCACACCCACACTATAACTTTCCTATTTAGTATATAACAAGTTTAAGTTTGAAGAGTTAAGGGATGTTCATACTTTGTATTCTTATTTATTTCACACATACTGTTTATTTGAATGTTTAAAGAAAATGGTGATATCTTAATTTCCCTGACAATTGCAGCACAGTAAAATTCTATTAATTCAAAACGGTCAGGACAGTATATGCTGTTGACTATACATCAACTTTTTATTTCTAAATATATCCCTTTTACTGTTGAGAAGAGTAGAAATTAGAAGAGAAAAACTGATACAGATTGCTTACACTTGATTAATAAGAAATAATAAAAAAAAATAATAATAAAACTACTGTCACCAAAACATCGTCTTTTGAATTACAGTGGACAGTTAAATTAAACAGTATAGTTTATGTAATGTACAAAATTGGGTACAGTATGTGTAATAATTTATAAAAAAGTTGTGATTACATTATGAAAGAAGTACAGAGATTTTGAGAGTAATTTGTAGCTTTAATTCAAATAAGCCTCAGATTCAATTAAAAACTGAACTCAGTTAAAACAATGATTTTGGCATTACAAAATTAAAGTTGCAATATCTTTGAAATATAATTTTTATGTGTAGTTAAGTAGGAACAAACAAATGTATTTTATAATGGCTCATAAGATGAAAATGGGGACAATAAAAAAAATCAAATACAATGTTGTATTCCCTTTATGACTGTGTTGTATAAGCTCATAGACTAGTTACCGTTTTGAAGGAGCGCATAGCAAACAGGTTGGCCATCATGGTGGAGAAACCGGGGGCGAGGCAACTCTGAGCTATGAACCCCAGCTTCAGTTCTGCCAGACAGATCACGTCGTCCCCTTGCTTCCAATCCCACGAAGGAATGTTCAGCAGGTAAGCCTGTCACACATTTAAATTATTTTTACTTAACTTTTATGTTATATATTTAAAAAAATTGAGGATGGATGTAAAATATGTTAACTATCAAGACTTTTGATTCCTACGTTTTCAGATTCTGAATTGTCTCGAATGTTTCAGATCCCTTTCCTGTCTAGGTTTCAAAATGGTAACCTGTATTATGTGAATTGAGGGGAACAAAGCTACAGAAAGTCTAGCAAATGCCTCCACAGAGCTTATTGGCCTCAATAGATGTTGTGCCATCTTCCTGACAGCGGCGATAATCACATGAACCATACCCTGCTGAGAAATAGCAAATTCAATCTCCTCACATCATTCTAAATGGTGTTAAGCCACTTCCTGAGCCTAGGCTGAAACAGCACTGAACGAATTACATGTATGGTCCAAAGGATACAGACACCTGAGAGAGCACAATGAAGCGGTCCTGAGGGCCGGTATGTAGGATATGTCTCTGATGAAACAGCTGTTATCTGCACTTAGACTGTTACAGTAGGTCAGATGGCGAGAGAGAAATATACACTTTCTACAGGAGGACCTCATCAACAAAATGCAACAGTTCTTTAGGTCTCTTGACCTTCTTCTTCAGATTTGTTCAGGTTCTTCAGAACTATCTCAGTATCAGTGTTCTGGCATCCAATCTCACCGATCAGGGGTGCGCTAAAAGCCCCAAGTGGATAACATGTCTTGCTCAGTCCCCTCCTCTAGATTATGAAGATAGAGATCATAATGGGTATAAAACTGGCAATATCAACATTATGATACAGTAAATTTTCTTCTTTTATGCAGGTCTATTTATAATAAGTATCTGGTGGCCGAGATTTGCTTGGATAGAATAAGACATGTATTACATAAATTAGTTAGCAAAATTAAAACACATTTATTACTCAATATAAACACAGTTTATATGGTTTAAATAAAACCAATTTAATGCACCTTAATTAGCCTCAATTGTTTGAGTTGATCATATACTGTTTATTTAATTATCTATACAGTTCAACTAATTGAGTTAGAAACGAAATGAGGATTGAAAAGCAAAAGAGAAATTTAATATAGACCAATTGGTCTGTTACGGCGGCTTCAAGCAATTCAATGAATATGTTTTCTATCAAAACACAAAAGATTTTGGAAATACTTTTCTCTCCTTTTATTTCACAGTTATTTTACCCTTAAATTTTAACAAATTGTTTACTAATTTAATAATTTTTCATTTAATACATAAAATAAATATTCATGCAAAACCTCTATTCACATATTGTACAACACCATCTTCAATCAACAAATGTTCAACAGTTATAAACAGATGTTTTGATTTGTATTGTTTACATTTGATTCTTAATTAGCTTAACCTTTGAGTGTCGAGCGTCTCGATCTGAGATGCTCTAAAATTGCCAGCCCCTAGGTACGGTGGATCTTCTAAAAATGTTTCCCAAAAAACACAAGAATTTAGTAAAAAAATTATAAAAACTTTATTTATTAACATTTCTTTGTTCTTTTTGTTTGTTTTGGCATGACCGTCTTGATCCAAGACGCTTGGCACTCAAAGGGCTAATGTTAATTTTTTAGATTTTGAACTTAATATTACAAGAAAACTGGCTACTCGGAAATTAGTTATTTCCAAAATGTAAAGAAATTTTTTAGAGCCGTTATCGAGATCCTTCTGCAAATATATTCAAACCTTGCTTTTACTATAGCTTTGGATTGTGGTAAGTAAACATTTTGATGTTACCTTGTTGTGGTACTGCATAAGCTGAATGATGACGCGGATGTCATCCGAGTAGTTTTTGATGCTGATGACTCGCATTATATTCGCAGCATCCTCTGCATCCGGGTCCTGGCAGTATTTGTTGGCCAGCACCAAACATGCATCTGCTTCATGCACCTGTCACACGTTATGCATGACACTAAAATGTCAATGTTTAGCAAGTAAATCATACTCCATTAATAAACGTTTCCAATTGCAATGATAGCTAAGTGCATTTTTTATGGATGATATAAAAAAACTCAGGGCTTTGGTTGGGAATCAGACTGAAACACAAAGATATATGGACATTTATTGCTTGTGTTTTATGATAACAGTAGATATACAGATACAATGCCTTCTTATTAGCAAGATAAATATAGTTGATAATTGATTTTTATGACTATGACAAATTTAACTTTTGACATTCTTTAATTCTTTCACGTAGTTAAAAAAATAAAAAAGTAATATGTCAACAATATTTAGACTATGATTCATAAGTAAAACCATTTGTTGTTTATTTAATATTCTAATAAAAGATTTTATATTTGTATAAGATGAGCCACCACCAGCTACCTACCAGCTTGATGGTTGGCTTATTACCGAAGCAACTTATTCTAGGCTTAACCTAGAAGCTAACGCTTTGGATTTTGCCAACATAATTGGTTGTTATTTCTCTGAAACATTAACATTTTCTCTCCGGACTCAATGTCATTTAATTGTAGTAGATATACAGTAGAACTCCAATTATCCGCACTCCGACTATCCGAATCGCCGATTACCCGAATCACTTTCAGAAAAAAATTTGTCCAAAAAGGTCTAAGTGCGCTATTATTCTTCCCCCCGCGAAGCCAGTGTTTGTGTGTAAAATGTAAGTAAATTTTATTTATATTTAAAACATGTGAAAATATCATGTTTCTTACATTTAATTCAATAAAAAAATAGTGCAATATCAAAACATTGCTTTTTTTCTCTCTAATGGCAATTTAAAAAAAAAACTCTGATTATCCGAATCAAATATTCGGATAATCCGATTATCCGAATGGGTCCCGGTCCCCATTAATTCGGATAATTGGAGTTCTACTGTAATAATAGCTTCAATCACTCAAATAAATTACAGTTATTAGTTGGTAACTCATAAAAATTAATGATTCAATTGTTACACCGCTACATTAGAATTTTGAAAAATGTAGAAATTGTTTTATCAATGGCCCCTAGTTTAAACGAACCACTTACCAAACATAATTTTTGGGTCTTAGCCCCCGAAATTATTTCATATATTCGCCACTGGCTTCTAATGTGTAAAGTGAACCATCATGATAGGCTTGGTTATAAAAGTAATGTGAAAAACTGGGATATTATTCTTAAAACTTCATAATTTGTTACCTCCAGGTTTTTTCAAATTGAAATTGGTATATAAAAAACTCAATACATCGACACACGTTCATAAATATACAATTTTAAACCCACATAATAATTAAATCATCAGTACCGGTATCGGTACTAAAAAAGTAAAACATCTTGTTAGATTCTGGTATTTCCTATAGATTCCTGAATAATCGATAAACCCTACAGTAATCAGAGCAATGGCTAGAGGAGTTCTATTTTGTGTTAAAAAAGAAAATAAATCCTGATTCTGTCAATTGTAACACAGAAAGGTATAATTTATACTGTGGACTCAGTGAGTACAAATTTGAAATATTAGTTTTTTTAGGTTTGCAGTAGGTTATTGACATGAAATTTTTTAATAGCTTACAAAATTAAAATGTTTATTAACTTACATATCTTTCAAACTACAATAATTAATAACAATAGCATGTTAGAAACTATTTTCACATGCAGAGTAAACTTACTTAAAAAGATATATTAATTCAATAAGCCTTATAATTTTTAAGTAAGTTAAAAAAATCAAGGTTATAAATGAGGTTGATACATTTTAACAAGTGAACTTAGGAACTTGGTTAAAATGAAATAGAAGTTTTAATATATCTTTCCAAAAGAATATAACTACTTACAACGACAAATAGAAAGTAAATATGGAAGTACATGCTTAGAAACACAGTTAAGCCACAGCACTTACCATTAGAGGACCGTGCAATGCAAGAATCAGAAACTAACAAACCATCTGAGAACACTGGAGTTATGTTTGTGTTGTCATTGCCTCCCGATTTATAACCTTAATTAATACATATTCTCATTTTATGGTGAATTATAAAAGAAAAAAACACTACAACAAACTCACAATATATTTCTGATCCAGTGAAATGACAACGACAAACATTCCAGTAAACAATTGGTATGGTCCGTCTCTTTGACGGTTTCTGGTCAAAGCGCAGCAGGATGGAGTCATTACAAGCTGGTAAGTTGTTGAACATGTCTTTGTACAGGGAAAGGTTGGGACCTCACAGATGGCTTTGCCAATCATGCCTACTTATTCAGTGGCGGACTTTCCAATGGCACCGCCCCTAGGCACGATTCTGGTGGCTGCATTAAACACGTTCGCTGTAGAGCACTAACCAGTGGGTGTTCTAGTTCCTTGCCGCCACGATGAGCGCTCACCCTTGTATGCTTGCCCCTCCTCAAGTCTATTCAATTGGTGCTCAGCAGCACACAGCGACGGACCGGATATTTTTTGTCCGTGTTTCGTTTACGTTTTGAACTGTTTTTCGTCACAAACTGTTTCTGTCTATGTCTACCCATTTGGTTTTTAGACTATACGTAATTGTTTGTTAGTTTTAAGTGTATATACTGTGTTTTAGTGTAAAACTGTTTTTTGTATTATAACAATGGCCTCTACTTCTTGAAAACGACCTATGCAGTCAAGTGAAAGTGACTATGACTCGGATGTGTCCCTTTGTTAGTGGAAGACCGCCAAAATGCAACTGTCAAGGCACAATATCTGATTGATTCAGAGGTTGAAATTGCCACAGAAATCAATCCTCCTTTTTTGAATATCAGCACTGGAGGTTGAACTTGAAATTCACTGGCAATTAAAAAACAAATTAGAACTTGATTTGTGTGCGCAAAAGTTTATTTTATGGCATGGTGAGCCAGTGGGGGAGGGCTTCAGGTGCTGACCACGCACCAGTGAGCGCTACTTTCAAAATGGCGGCTGATGCCAAATAAACTATTGGAACCACATTTCATGGAACCCAAACGGACTTCTGACACCAAAAGGAATGTTTTTATGCAAATTAAGTTTCAGGGTGGTGGGTAGATTATACTTGATTATAGCCACAGTGAACATGCTAAAAGGAAATATACTAACACTCCTAACGTAATATAAGACTTTGAACTTATAGCCACTTCGAATTATGCACTTTGAACTCAGTCGTACACCACACTATTTCAAGCCTCTTTAATGTGAATATTACTGTACTAATCACCGAGAGTTGTTTTGTACTTAGCTTATCTTAAAATAAACTTAAAGCATACAAAGTTATGTTTTAAGATGTTATAAATGATTCCACAATTATCAATGTTATTATATGAGATATAATATTTTAATGAAATTTACTGTGAATATATCCTCTACTTTTGTATTCATTTGTGAAGAAGTTTCAAAATAAAACAATTAAAATTTGTAAGCCTTGAGGAAACAAGGTAAATTCACATAAAATGAAAAAGGTTAGTTAAAAAAAATTATCATTGATACTCTGTTTATTTGGAACTTACTTTATTAACGTTATGGAAAACTGCATGTTAGGCTACTGTAGTATTACTGATGAAAATATTTTACATAAAACTTTATCTTGTTATTTTATAGAAACTTTTCTACTAACTGTTCAAATACAAACTCTTTAAAATTTAATAATATCAGCTTCAATGTAACAAAGAGGTAACCGGTTGTGGCTACATTAATGGCACATAGAAGGTGAACTATTGATCTTTAATTACCGCAGTTTTACGATTTAATAGAACAAAAATTCCCGTTAGTGTGTTATACCGCAAATCATTTTACTGCAAACTCCAATTACTCTCATGAAATTCAAGGCTGGTAAATGCTGAGAAATATATAATTAATTGTTGTTTAGGTTCTATGCTTAAAAATAGTAGCCTACTTCTAATGCAAGGTTCTGCAAGTTTGGGAGCACGTAATTTTGTAAATGTCATTTTAGTGACTTTTTTGTATTTTTAATTTTAATGTTAATCAACTGCAGTAATTAGCATATTTTTAGATCATGGATGGAAGTTATTGGCAGTAACTATTTTTGCTAAGTCAGCTGATTTCTTCCGCTCTTATCTGTAATAAACAAGCAGCTGATAAAAAATGTCAAAATAATTTAAAAATGTGTTTTAAGTTATTTTTTATTATAATAGCAATTATTTTGGCAATGTAAGTAAATTGTGTAAATATAGATATTTATCTTTCATATAAATCTAACCTTGTACAAAACCGTTTGGTACAGGCCTAAAATATTACAATTTTCAATGGTTATCCCATCCTAATCACCATAAGAAATTTGAGGTATTATTAAACATGAATTTATAAACAGCTAAATGAACACTTCCCATTTTTTAATTCATAATAATTAGGGTCGAAAAAATTACCCGCAAATTTAAAACTGATCCTTGCAGCCCTTACTTCATATTACACAAACACCTACACACACATTGACAGTTTGACCCCGATAACAACAACCAACATTATACATTAAAGTTCTCACTTTGTTTGTCCATCAATTAACCCAGCCATTTCAAACTGAAGTTCACATTGACCAAGAATAAATATGTAGCCTACAACTGTTCCTAATATTTACTGACAAAAACATTGTCCAGTTGTTCCCTCAAAGGCTCCGCCCGTAAGCCCAGCGCCAGGTGGGAAGTCCGCCACTGTACTTATTCAACCTTCATCACCAGGGTTATTAAATATATATTTTTTATTATTAAAAAAATACCATATTATAACTTAAACATGTTCATAAATTAGGAAAAATAATTGATTTATCTTGAGTTAGATAGTTACTGAAATGGCAACCTGACCAGGTATGAATGAGGAATGGGTGTAAGATGATTGTGGCACAATCTTGTAGTCTTATTACTGACCAAGGCTGATAATGGCATATCTAAGGGACCTACAGTTTAACTTGGAGTTTGAACCAATGTCTCTGAATTACAAACTGGTCAAATTATGAAGATGGTATTTGCGGATGGTCTTAGTATTCAATAGTGCGGATGTTAATCCACACCAGAAAATATCCCATCCACCGACGATCGCTCATAACTAAATCCAACCTCCAAGTACTTGTATTACAGGACACCCCATAGTAAATTCATATATATTTTTAAACAATTTTTATAGGGGTTTTTTCTGAAAGAGCAAAATAAAAATTTAAATTTTATTTTTAAATGTCATATCTATTTTAATAGTGATTTTAAATGTGAATATTGTAATAGTAATCTTAATAAAGGGTGTAATAACAATATTTTAAATTATAAATAATGAAAGAATAATAATATTCCTCTGAAAAAAGTTCATGTTATATTGTAATTTAGGATTTGAAAAAATATGAGGATTATTATCTAACCAGATAAGGTAGGACGTAATGTCTAATTAATTTATATTAAGGTCGGTCCCTTACTTATAGTATACTGCCTTCTGTTTAAGGGAACCATTTCAGCTTTTGCCTAAATGAGGTAAGAAACCGTTAGGCATGCTTGTCATTTGCAGTTTATTAGTCTGGGTTATGAACTAGGTGGGAGACAGTGTGCGAAGAACACTCCACTCTCTGGCAGACAGACACCCAACAACAAGCGTTCACTGCTCCTGCCAGAAACACTCCCACTCCCCACCATGCTCTACAGAACAAAAATTATGTTGCCAAATCAACTTGCATTGTATGGGGAGGTTTAGTAAAAAGTGTTACGGATGTATACCATTTCAATCAGAATTAATTTCAAACATAAAAACTGGTATTTATTAGTGATAGGTAAACAACAGCTATTACTTTTTAAAATATAGGTAGGAAAAAATACTACTACAAAATATGCAATAACACCAACACAAAGGAACATAGATTTTAGCGCTAGAAAATTTTTTTCAAGTAAAAATTTTACTTGGCGCTTTAAATCTCATCAATCACTATAAAAATTTTAAATTTTTAGTAAAACCTAATCATAAGAATAAACTCATAATTTTTCAACAAAATTTCACCCGATTAGGTAACACGTTTCATCGCATAACTGTTAGTCAATTTCTGGCAGGATTCTTATTGGACATGACACCAGGGCAGAGGTACTGACCTTGACCCGCTGAAGGTCAATCGGGTTCATGATGGAGCCTTGAAAGAACTCAACGGTGGTGAAGTGACGCTTGAACAGTCCTTCCAACTCCAAGTCTGGGGGCTTCCTAGACCCCGAGCCCAACATAGATCAACTCAAAGTAGAGAGAAGAAAATAATGTGCTACACATCCACAGCCGACTACCTCTCTAGTCTACATGCCAAGTGCACTCTCGTCCCTCTGCTCTCACCGCATCCTCACCTCTCTTCTACATGTTCTTGACTGTACCGACAAGGTAGCGTAGGGGTAACACACTGGCTAAGTTGCCTGGTTCGATTACAGTGCAGGCAGCTTGTGTTATGATCATAAACTCTCAGGTTTTTAAAAATTTTTAATGCAATTTTGTCAGGAGGATATCGCAAAAACACATCTTATTATTAAAATTTAGTAACACATTAAAATTTAAAAAATGCACTGAAAAAATTATTATTGGCTCTATATGATTGTGATTTGTAACGGTTAATTTTTGTCCAGTCAACCCAATCAATGTATATCAGAAAACATAGTCATATTAAATACAACTTCAAAATTTGACAAAAATTTTTAGTACAGTGATCCATTACATAGTGTATGAAATTCTATGTTACACTGGAGCTTCTACGTAACATGAGTGAGTATTGACTATAATTATAAATAGGTATCAAGAAATCTAAAATCATTTTAAAAACCCGCGAGTGAGTGAGTGAGAGGAGAGGGTCAAACTGTGACGGAGTGACGCAGCTAGCTATTAGGCGGCCTAGGTTACCTTCACACGCTCTAGGTCTACTGCATTCATCATCGTTCCCTGAAAAAACTCCACAGTAGTGTAGTGTCGTTTGAGCAGTCCTTCCAACTCCAGGTCTGGTTCCTTTCTGAAAGCCAAGACCGACTACAGGGTTCCGCAATACAAGAACCTTAGCCTGATGAAGTGGTAGTGTCAACGAATGTTTATATTCTCTATTTAATCCTTCAATAATGAGATTTAACTTTCATCAACCTTTTAATTAAATTAATTTTATTTAAAAAGTAAAATCATATTTGTAAGAAAATAAAAAAATGCATAAACAATTTTAAAATATTTACGAATTTATTTTTATACAAGAAAAAAATAAATACAAAGTTCAAAATAAAATTCTGTCACATTAAGGACACTTCCTATAGAATCATTAGGTAACATAATACCATGTAGGAGAAACAATGATATTTTATTAATTCACACAATCTCATAAATTAATTCACGTAATCCCATTGATACAAATTTTGTCTTGAGCATTAGACTGGTCAAAATGACGAAATAAAGATTTTTACATAAAATATGGGAAAAGGTTTAGGCTCAATCAATAAAAAAGAAACAAACATATTTTCAAAAGTTAAGATTTAGCCTCATAAGAGAAAAATTATACAAAAATATTACCGTATAATTTAATTAGAATATAAATAGGTTGTAATCATTAAAAAAAATAAAGTCAATCAAATTACTGAACAGTGTTTGAAACTACAGAAATAATTTTGGAATCTTTACTAAGAATAATTAATTGATATATAATCAAGGGTTAGTGAAACCACATTAACATTATTTAAATTCTGATCTTGGGAAATGTTGAAAATGTTCAACTAAACCACATCTTCAATGGAGTTAATTCTACAACGCAGTCCTGGTGCGAGTTCAATGTTCACAACTTAAACATCACTCTTCAAACTAAAGGATGGCTGTGTTAGAATGGATATATGTATGTATACTAAAAATAACAGGATTTCTATTCTACATTACTTGTTGATTCATTATGCAAAACTACTTTAGTATGTAAATATTAAATTATTTGTCAAAGTAAAAGTGTTGTAAAGTAACACAACAGTGGATATCACAATGTAAATCATTCCAATATAACTTTGTTGTAACATTTCAGGTTAACACACTCTTTGGTACCGTACAGTAATTCATAATTTTTAGTTTATTCTTCATTTGACTATAAGATACGTACCGTACTTTACATATTATTTGAACACTATGTGACATGACACTGCAATCACTATAGTCTGTAGGTGAATAAATAAGTGAGTACAATGGAAATAATTTTGTTTTCATATACCCTGTGTTCCACTATTCTTTATAATAATATTATAAACTAATAACTTTATAATCATTTTATGGATCTTTCCATTATACGGATACCAATTTTTTATAGCCGTTTAATGGTTTTCAGATGTAAAAAAACATGATAGTTTGAAATTATCAAGTTCATATTGTAAAACTGTCATTATAACATGAAATTATAGAGTAAAAATTTTAAAATAATCCTAAGTAGTCCAGGCAATGAAACAGTATGGAGGGAAATGCTTGGAACACAATTATTGACTTTGTTTGGATTAGTTACGGTGAACATATCAAAAGATATTTATGATATTTTATAAAGGATATGTTATGATATATTAATGAGTATTTTCTAAGCTAAGACAACTATGGAAGTTTAAATAATTTTAGAAAAAATAGGCTTGGTTTCAAACCCATGTTTAGAAGAAACTCCTTTAAATGAGAAGGCATACATCTTTAACAGCACGACAACACATTTTTTGCAGATTATGAATAATGTTTTTCTTCTGAAACCACTTAGAAGTGTTTTCTTAATTTTTGTAATTATTTAAACTTCTTTCTTTTTAACTACTTATTTTCGGTTTTTGACTTATTTGAAATAAAGTTCATCATAAAGACGAGGGGGGGCCATTTCATTGTTTAAATGAATTTGTTCACAGCATTGTAAAAAATAAGACTTTTAGATTGGATTGGATTATTGAAATGGCAACGTAGGTGCCTATGGCCAGGTAGGTATTTTAAGCCAAGAATGAATGAGAAATGAGTTTAGGATGATTGTGGCGTGATCGTGTAGTCTTGTTACTGACTAAGGCTGACATATTCCTTAGACAGGACTGTTAATTAATAGCCCAACAGCCGATGGCAACTAAGGGACTACAGTTTAACGTGGAATCCGAAACACAGCCTCTTTAAATTTGAATTGGTCTAATTATGAGGATGATCCCTGCAGATTAACGTAGTATTCATTAGTGTGGATGTTAATACACACAAGAGAACACTACACCCACTGACCATCGCTTACAACTATCCACAATTCGTAACCTCCACGTAGCTGGATTACAGGACGTCGCCACCATCCCATTCAAGATTAGATTAAGCTCAGCAATTTTAGTTTTAACTATGATATTATGTACACCTGATAAGTTTTGACTATGGCTATTCCTTTAAATTGTAAAAGGTCAATAAAGCTCTTGATTCTTGATAGAACTGGCAGCACGGCCACCAGATGCTGGCCTACCATTTAACTTAAAATGTTTTACTGTTAACAGGTAAAACATTTTAACTAGTAACTCCTACTCTTAAACAATTAACGGTAGTTATTTTAGTAGTTATGGCAACACAAAACGAATATATATGTTTGAATAGTGGTATTTATTGTATAATGGAAAAGATCCCAAAAACTGTTAGAGATGCTTAAAAACTACTTTAGGACACACAACATAATTTGTTCATTTTCATCTATATAATTTTATTTAATTCCTCTTGTTAATTTCCTCCTCTAGTTTTTAACAAAAATTGTTTTTCAAATTTTTTACCTAAAACCACTAAAATAAATACCAACATTAACAGTGCTGGCTGGGTGAAAGAATTGATGTAAGAATTATCCTGTCAAAAAGAGAAAAAATAGGTGAAGAAGAAAGGGTTTTCCCAAAATTACAAACTTGCAAAAGCAAATATCTCAAAAACTTAAAAAGATATCAAAAAAGTTAGCTGAACATAGCTTGTAGCAAATTTAATCAGATTTTATATTTTATACAATAGCTAAGTCGCCAGGATGCATCGTTTGCAAGAAAAATGCTAAAAACCCAAAAGTGGAACCTTTAGCAAGGGCTCAAAGGGTTCGGGCTGGGACTTTCTCCCTGTAACTAGTCCTAACAAAGTTACAAAGTTAAAAATTGTGTTCAACGCATTTCCCTCTAAACTGTTTAGTGTTCGTTGCCTGGACTAAATCTAAATCTATCAAATCTCCCTCCGGGCTTTGGTATAAAACCTGGAAAGACCACTCTATGTTGAGCCACTAATCAAGTGCTTATGCCAGAAATCCATCATGTTCCCATACCACCAAGTGATGTCAGTTGTATGCATACCTGTGCAGGAATACCACCTCGACATCCACATCCTCTCTGTCCTCATGCAGGAAGTCCTTGAGGAAGTGAGAGACGGACTCGTACGTGATGTGGCCACACACTACTATGTGCCTGCAACCCCCCACAAAAAAACTGTTAGTGACACCAAGAATCAAGTTAACACAAAATCACTCTTAATTATTGAGGATAATTGAAAAATGCATTGTTTTAACTATTCTATAGTTAAAAATAACTGACAAAATCGTTATCTAAATTAATAATTTGTCAACCATTGTTTTGTAACTGAGAAGGTATATTTCAGTTTGACCTTCAACAATTAGAATTTTACACAGACCATTTAAATCATACTGCTTTTTTCCACACCTGAGACTATTCATTCATACTGATTTTTGTGTAACCTTCTGGCTAAGGGCTAGTCAGTTTTTAGCTAACACTAGCCTCTGACATGGCCTATCGAATACTTATGTAGCTTGTGCAAACAGCCTCCAAATCATGGTGGCACTCTCAGATGCAAATTACATTCAATCCTGAGTAGTCCTATATATTGGGTGGATGGCCGGTATTCTATCCTAACTTCCATTGATTTTAATAGAGATTACATTGGTCTAAACAAACCCATTTGGTCATCCCAGGGAATCAATCCCATGATCTTTTTGAACCACATTCCAAAATACTAACAACTAGGTTTGAAAGACATCCAGCAATATTAAAAGTAAGTTCCTATACTAAAGTAAATATAAAGTAACAATAGTAAACATTATAAAACCATGTTTTTCTATTCCCTGTACATTTAGGATAAAATAAAAAAACAAATGGATAAATTTTAATTTTAAGTCTGAAATCACAGTTCCCCTGTTTGGATTGGGAAAAACAACTTTTGATAGAGATAATGAAAGGTTTATAAATTGTCTTAAAAATGTACCTTGAAGTAACTTTAAGCATTTATCATGATGAATAATTTATAAACTAAAGTTATAGCAATTTATGAAGAAATAAATCAACAAAGTGATTAAAACTAGTTTTTAAGTTATATACCTCTTATTCTTTAACACTAAAATCAAGAATACCCTAATATTCTTCTTAAACCTGTTCATAAACTGTTAATATGTTATTATTTTACTTGTGTTGTTCATTGAAGTGGGGATGTAACATCTGAGTAAAATGTAATGTTACCTGTAGGCGTAATGTGTGGGTAAAATATGAGTATAATGTTTCCATGTCACTTTGCTTTCTTTAAAATTAACAATAAAACAAGAATATATAATCTTACCACTGACTCGTCAATTGCTTTGTTAATTCCAACAATATACAATTAAACAAAATCATCTGTCATAGTTTTAATGTACTCACCATGCGTTGTAAATCAAACAATAATAATTAACGGTACGAGTTGTCAGACTAAAATAAGCTAGTAAAATGTTATCCTTCACACAGCTTAATATTAAATATGCAATCAGCTTTGCTCAACAGTCTGAAATAATTGTATTACTTTTTAGTGGTAAAAATAGAGTTTGAGTAAGTTTTATTTGTATTTTGAACCATGAAATTAGTTTTTTTTAATCAGAGAACTATGTAACAGTCTGAGATGAAATAGATTGAATACTAGTAGAGACCATTGTTGAAGTGAAACACTGTTGATGGGAATAACAAATTATGATAACAGTTTTACGTAGAACACACAAATTATGAATTATCAAATAAAATCAGTAGATTTACTTTTAAGCCAAATAGAGTTAAGTTGACAATTTTTGCAAAATACTTAAAAGCTACATCAATGATTATATTTTTATGGCATGAAAACATCAATATGTATTTCTATTTGATAATACTGTAGTGGCATTTAATTGTTCAAAACATAAAATTTGAAACAGTTCTGCCCATTATTTTCAGGTTTTATAATAGATAAACGTCATGAAACACATTTTAATAAATCTGTTTCTACGAGTCTCACTTTACTTTACTCTGTCTATTGAGCGTTGCAAAAGCAACGTTCACCAGTTGTTGGGTTAATGGTGTGGTACGATTGATGTATATTTTTTTTTATTTACAAAAAAATATTGCACGAATATAATATTTGGGAACTATTAGTGTAAAATTCTTAATTTTCATTGCAAAATATGAGAAAAATTAAAAATAAAATTATTGACTTAGAAGTTTGTCTTATACAGAGTTATTTCATATTGTAAAACTCTATTTCTACCACAAGAAAAAAGCCATATGATTCAACTCTCCAATTAATTATCACTAAGCGATCCTATATCACAAGATCAACCCAAACAATTAGCGAGCCTAAAAAAACTTATAAGATAAAGTGTATCTATGAAAAATCATTAACATCTATCAGATGCATCATACACTTTATTAGCTTTCGCTAAAAAGGGTCTAAGATTGGCGAGTTCAATATATCTACTAAAATATTGGTATAAGTTGTGCACGCGAATGAACACTATGACTAAGGTGCGTGCATCAGGCAGCATTCCCATGCGAGGCCTCGTGATCGGAGCAGGAGGGAGATGACCCTGGCAACGCTAGAACACACTAGTGATCGGTGACACGATGGCATGGGATGGACGGAAACACTGATGGTGGCAGATGAGTACATGAGACTGAGATCTGAGATAACATGAGCCTCATCCGATCAATGGATATCTACTCCAGTTCATGCCGAATGTAATTAATTATTTGTTAATTTAATATTTATTGAATGTTGACCTATTCTTCTTTCGTAATCATCGGTTTTCAAGTTTTAAAACAAAAGAATACAAATGGAAAAAGGACTAGTAAATTAATCGGGCTAGAGATTGTCAAAATAAATGTAGATCTAAGGGAGGGATGTTGCCTAAGCTAGTACTAATGTTGGCTGTAGTTGCTGTTGTGGTGATGTGCATGCACTAGCGCGTTGCGAGCGTCGATGGGAATGCAGGCTAATCTACCTCAGAAACCTAACTCAACTCTAATTTCTATTTGGTGTACTGTTATTTGTCGGTTTCATTGTGTTTGTTGCAATGTTCAGTCGTTCTGGTAGATGGAAATTTACAAATATATAACACATTAAAGAAATTCAATTTTCACTATTTAACAATAAATTAATATTTATATTTACTATTTCTCTGTAAATTATGTTTACAGATAATAATCTTTAATCTTATACCATATCATCTTTTAGTGGTGTCTCTAAAAATGGTTTACTAAATTAATCCTACATTATTTGATTAAATTAGCTGTTAAAATTCACACATAAATTGAAACAAATAAATATACAGTACTAATTAACAGATTACAATTTTAAAAACCAATTCATTTTGAAAAAAGTAAAATATGAAGCTATATAATACTATTTAAGTGTGGTAAAATAGTTTTAAAATATTAAATACAACCGCGTATGGATGTGTGTCTGTGTTAATGTTCTAGTCTACAAGAAACCAAGTGCTAGCCCAAGAGTGCAACACCAAAACATTGAAAAACAACGGAAACAAGGTATCTGCTGAGTGAAACTTCCTGATGGTCTTACTCTGTTATTTACACAAGGATTGTAACACAGAGAGAACAGAACATTGATATTAGCAGGTGAAGGGATCACCCACCTTCTTCCACGTTCGTTCTTCAGCGTGCCGCCGTACTTGGGTCTAGTCCCGATCAGGTCTATAATCTCGGGGATACAACTTGCGAAAATCGCCTAAACCAGGTACGGTGTTTGTGAGTGGACAGACAAGAACACACAAAATAATGCACTCCTACATCCAACCCCCGGAACGGGTGAGCTAAGTGTGAGGACGGGTAGGGAAAAGGGGGAACTGAAAAATTTACAGTTTTAGTTTTTAAAATCCTGTGTGGATGTTTCTACAACCTAATAGGGTAAATGGAAAACTATTTGATCAATTTTGGGTTTTTCATTTAATATTTTTATTTGAAAACTAAATTCTATTTATATATTTTTGTACTAATTAAGATGTTTTAATGGTTTCAGTGTTATTATTTATAATTATTTTATATCTGATGCTGATTTTAATGTTTTTAACACTTTACTGTTGCAGGTAACCACGTTCATCTATTTAAAAACTCACGTTTTACCTAACCAGCCACGATTTTCCATGGGTAACAATGGAGCGAGTCTAGATGATTGTGAGGAGGTGGCACGAAGGCGAAAGGCTGTTAGTGTAATTCAAAACAAACCCAATCGTGTTAGAACTCCAAGCATCACTGTGGCACAGCACTCGTCTTTACACTACGCGAGCCATTGATTCTTGGTGCCATCAACTAAACAAAAGGAAACAAAACTAGGAACAGGAGAGCATGATTATGATAATGACTCAGATGAAGGCCAAAATATCTTTCGCTCACTAAGATGATCTAAGCTCTTACTTGGTATGAATAAAAACACTTGTTTAGGTAGAAAAATATAAATTTAGAAAAAAAACACATCTTATTTATTTGACAAAGCTTGTTTTAATTACAGTATGCTACAAAATAATGAACAAGTTTTTAATTGCTAAAAGATCAGAAGCAGGAATTGATGTTGGAATATTTACAATGGTGTGCATCAAAGCTTAATGTGCAAATCAAATCTTAATACTGAATACCCTTGGTAAATATAACATTACGCTTAAAAGTAGACGTTCCGCCTGGGAATTGTTTCAGATGCGTATGAATGTCGATGAGGAGGCGAGGTATAGGGCAAATGAGATGTAAGCCGGTGCTGCCTAACCTAGACTAACATACAGCCTCTAACTAGGGGACTAACTAGGGCATGCCACCAAGAAGAATAGCTCGCCTACCGAGTCTTCCCACAAAGCAACGTCGTCTGTGTCGACGGAGATTGTGGAAAAACCGATGAATCAAACTAGAGTAAGCGTTATAAGAGACTCTAATCTTCTGTTAATAAATCCCAATGCATTAGAGGAACACAAAAGAAAAAAGGTTCATGACCCAAAAATGCGGAACAAAAATGACATTACACATAAAAAAATTATGGACACTACGAAAAAAATAAAATACTTAAGCGTTTTGTGAGCGGTACATGGAGATAAAGGTTTGTTTTTGATCAAAAACTCTACTTTCCAAAAAGGCAAGTCAAATATTTTTTCTAAAATTTGTCTAATGGAAAAGCTTGCCTCCGACGGTCCCGCTTGTATTCACCGCCGTATTTGCACCGGTTCCCTGCGAGCTCGGTGATTTCTGGAATCCAACTGGCCATCACAGCCTAGACACCGAGGATAAGTTAGGGAGCCACTAGTCACTAGAGTGGGAGGGGGAGGACATCGGGCGGTCAACAACATTGCCAACACATCAAGGGATCATTGACAAGTTTAGTTACCATACAGTGTTATAGAGCTTTCATTATTGTTGTTTATCTCTATAAAAATTTATGTATATGTTACGATTTTCAAATTATTTAATATCGAAAAATTATTATTTTAAAGCTACAGCTGTTTATTGTTAATTAAAAATTAATAAATGATTATATATTTATTATTATATTTAAGCAAATATAGTTGAATGATAATATTTATTTGATAAGTTGTTTCAGCTATTATTAGAGAGTTTTAATCCATAGTAAATTATTGAACTCGACAACATTTATTGTTAGAAATAACCTAAATACTAGGTGTTAAAACTAAAACATGTAAACACACAAACTTTTTAGTTTTATATCTTTGTTTCAATCATTATTATAGTTTAAAAACTAACAATTAGTTGACATTTGTTATTCATAAATTTCTAAACATAAAGATTGTTTTTTGTTTTTGGCAATCAAATAAATATGTTTCCCCCCATATAGATTGTTTTGTGTCATTGAAAAAGGAAATAGATCAATTTCAAAATATGGCTCTCGATCTGGAAAGTATTTTTTTTCTCATGATTGGGAAATGTAGTAGTTAGCACCAATGGGCTTATGAGGATATGATCAACAAACGATTACCAAGGAATAATCTTTAGTAGTTGGCTCCAATTTATTAACTGTAATGAGATGAAAATTTTTTCCATCTGGTAAAGGCAATAATACCACTAAGAATTAGTTAATATTGTATTATCGTGTCAGAAAGAAATTTCTTGCACAGTGAAAAAATTATGGTGAAAGGGCTTTCAAATTGTTTACAACTTAACAGCAATTAATTGTAATAACTTGTTTGTAAAATAATCCTGAATAATTTAGGGGAATTCATAAAAATATTTAAAGGTTGTGAAATGTTATTGTCTTAATTTTGTGGGCAACCTAAGAGAAGTGGTACACAGATCTATTGTGCCTAGTCAATTTTTGTAGTAAGGACCAACTTTCATTACTTACAGAACCCCATTCTGAATAGGATTTGTTTTTATCTCCATCATTCTGTCTATTTTTAGCTCTATAATAACACCAGAACATTGCACCTGACTCTAAAAAACTGCCAGGATTTGAATTTGAGTTTGAATTTCGGTTTTCTGTATTTTAGTTTGATTGCCCAGATATGGTGGCTAGTTTGCAACTAAATACTCTGTATTTTGCTTACAACTAAAAGTTTTGTGTGATACTGCGACACCAAAACTTCCTCTTGTTTATAAAAAGAAAACAAAATGATTTCCAATATTGTATGGAGAATTTTTTCTAAATAAACTTTCTATCTTTTTACAGATGTTTGCCTAAGACTGAATGAGACCTTTTAACATAGACTTTGAGAATTGATTAGGTTTTGTAATATGAGCAAGCCACATATATAACTTTCACTAAAACCTATGCTTCTTTCATCACAGAACAGTCCGATGTAAAACTATGTTTATTGCCCCCAAGAATGCCGGAGCAGTCACGAATAATTCCCTTGAATAAAGTCAGTTCTGGATCACAATTAGGCATCACATTAAGCAAAGGATATTGCCCTGATTGTATTTATCAAAACTTTAAAATGGTTGGATCAATAAGTAAAAATGTTTTCTCTTTTATAACCAATACATAAAAAAATCACAATAATCTCACAATGTATCTATTAAATAGGCCTCATAAAATATAAGAATATTTTCAATTTTAAATTTAGGCTATCTGTAATATTTTTATGTTGTCATTTAATAAAGGTATAACATTCACAAAATAAATTTTTTCAAAGTAAAAAAATTACTTTAATTTAACCTAAACTAAAGGTTAAATTTAACCTTTACATTTAAATGTTAACCTAACCTCGGGGTTTGTCGAGTTATCTGTTAAAAATATTTACTAACAATAAACTTTACACAGTTTTATGAAATTTAATATTTTTTCATTCATTAATAACTCAATAAATTAATTCAAATAATTTCAAGAGGTAGGTTACACTTTTATAGCGGTACCAAACAGGTATAAGTATCCACCAGTGGCAAGGAAACTAAAAGATCATGATACTCAATTTTTCCGCATTAATATGGCTCGAGTAGATCATGGGATGGATAGTGAAAGTGTGAGTAAAATATTTTTGACAGTTTTTATAAATTAGCTCATTTAAAATTCACAATTTAACTTCGGATATAAAATTTAAAAAAATACTAAATGATATTTAGATTGCTAGAAGCATAGTTAATAAATATAAATAAACTAACAATGGAAATATAACAGAATAACAGCTTATTTTTTAGTTACTGTAAAATTTGAAATGAATTTTAATAAAACTAATTATTGAGGTGATGAATATCAAACTACTGATTAACATAAATCGTAAAAAATAAAAAAAGAGAAATTAAATTATAAACCTGAAAAGTAAAAAATATTGCTCGACAAACTAAAATACTGTATATGAGAACTGTAATTAGTTGTGAAGAGCAATAACTATTAGCAAAAGTCAAAATTACTTTCATGAACTTCCTTATTAAAATTACAAATTGTTTAAATAAGCCTCATCTAACAAATATATTCCTCAAAACAACATAGTTACTTAACAGCGTGAAGTTTAAATTAAAAATCACCAAATCAACGGCAACTTACAAAATGCTACGATAAATAGCCTTTTAAAAGCAAAATACCGCCTATGGTATACATATTCTCAACCAGCTCCAGCTTACATTTAAAAAAACCTTTCATACATAAAAAAAATACAAGGTGAGGAAAAGTCATTCGTCTTTGGGAATATTAATTTCTAAGCTCATTAGCCTTTCCAGACACAAAAATATGAATGATTTGAAAAACTCTAGGAAATCTTTTTATGAAGTTCTTGCAATTTCCTAATATTTTTATCAAATTTATTTTCTTTAAATCTTAAATAAATGACTGGAGATCGTCAAGTTCTTTGTACCTTTTAAAATTGAAGTTTTACAATTGTACATCTGTTTTTCAGTAACATGCTTCAGCCACATTGTAAACTTTCTACTACTTGGACAAATCTGATACGTAAGTGTAAGACTTCAGTTTGTGAAAATACACCAGCAAATGTTGTTTATTTGTGATTAATTTTTTAGTAATTAAGAGTATATTTAACCGAAGATTATTTTACTTGATGTATAAAAACCGCCGACTAACAATATACTTCATTACACATAAATAATTTCAATATTTTTGTTCAGCAAAACATTTTGTTAACAGAAAGATCATAAATTAACAATTTCTGAACATTTTTGCGTAGGTCCCATGCTGTGTTTGCTTCTACATATCAGCGATGGAAATAAAGGGGATTGTGTCTCTTTCCATAAGCGACAAACTCATATATTATTTTGTTGTCCCACAATAACTCATTAAAAAATCTAAATGAGGGGTTTCTGTTTTTTATTGATAACAACACGTGATGAATCAAATTAAAAAGTATTTCTGGCATCTAAAGTCATAAAATATAAACATTTTAAACTCAAAACTAATATATAAGTTCAAACTTCAAACTCTTACACTTATGAATACGAGTCATTAGCGAAAATAAAATACATTTAGAACATTAGAACGAATTGAAAATTTTAAACTAAGTAACGTTGACAAATAAAACACTATTGCCCAACAAAATATCGACTAAACCTATTATACCGCCTCCTTTTATCAACTAAATTACTAATCATCTTAAATAAAAACTATCTCTAACAGAAGGTTCTTGAGTTAACATTAGCAGTGACGGACTTACCTGGGAGTGATGAGAGCCTGGTAAGTGAACGAGTTACAAACTAAGGTTACGGACAAGACTGGAAGGTAAGTACCTCTTGCCGTGTTCACGCTTGAGTTCTCCTCCGTACTTGGACCTAGTCCCTACGAGTTCTATGATCTCAGGGATACTACTGGCAAATATTGCCTACACACAAAAACACAATTGTACAACCAAATGCTGGGATTAAGCATGGTGCTCAAGCAGCTAGGCTACTTTTTGGGATGACTTTGAGAAATTATTTTTCGTCTTCAACCATCCGAAAAGAAATAAACAATAAAATATTACGTAGACAAATAATCTTCATTTTAGTAATCTGATTCTAAGGTCTAAATTAATAGGTTTGAATAAATAAAGTAATAAAAACATTAATAGTGAATCTGAAATTTGAAACACTGTAGCTTACTTTAATAGAAGATGCAAAGTAAAACATTAATAATAAAGTAAATCGGTGACAAAGTCTCAAATCATTTGCAGTGACACTGATACTATTGTCCATTGATCAATGAACAGTTTTTATTCGTTGGTTTCATTTATAATACTGGTTTCTCACCATCTTGCATAGTTTAGTATAGTTTCCTTTCGTTGGAATAAGTTTCTCATTCACATATAAATAATTTGAAAATACAACTAGTATTTAAATGATAATGGCACAGGTTAGAAACATGGAACAAAATATAAATTTAATTAATAAATCAATAATAATTTGTAATAAGGCCAAAATCTCGGTAAATTTAATTTTACAAAGTTGTATAGCCTAGCTGCATTCAAGCACAAATAATTCATAAAAGGAACTAAACTAGAGTTAGCATGTGCAGGAGGTCTATCAAGATGGGGTCTAATTTGGTAAATGTGAAATTCCATTGCACCGATCAATCAAGCAGAATACACAATCACTCAGGTGCATGTGTCACTCACACAAAAATGTATTGGTTATGATTCACAATTCATTTTATTGTATAAACTCTCTGAAACTGCATAAAAATGCATAAAATGGCAAACATTTATGTAAATACAGTAGTCAGTGTTAGTATTAAAACACCGATAAGTATGGATAAACAATGATAGGGGAGTAAAATTGTACACATCAATATAGTACTAAAATATATCCGAAAGTTTGTAAACTCATCAATGCACTACTGGGAGGATCGGTTTCAGTGTAACTACAATAGGTTAAACATTGTCACTTATAAAAAAGAAACACACTAATATCAAGACTAAATCTTAAGATCTGAAATTTACAAATTTAACTAAAAAGCCTTTTGAAGTTATTAATGTAATTGTAAATTACACAAACAAATTTAGCGTACTAAGGAACAGAAGTAAATATGGAATAATGGTTGTGTATGCCATTCCTCTTTATTATGTGTGCAGAGAAAACCCAGCATGCAAGATGTAAAGAAAAACACTTACACCTAAAAGATGTCTTGAAGAGGCAACCAAGAAAGCACAGATAGCGAGTACTTACGCAAGAGCCGTACTTACAACAATGCACTCTAACTGACAATGTACGGTAGCTGAGAGCAGTGCAGCATGGGTGATATTGACTTTAAACCATGCTTAAGACACAACGTTTTGTGTATTCATATTATTGTTAATTTTTATTTTTAAAAGGTAATAATTATTCCATTTATGAATATGAGCCACAATAAAGACACTTGAGGTGGGCCATTTAATAGATTATAAATTCCCTTTAAACATTTCTCATTTTACAGCTACAAAACAATTTTATCAATACTAATCATATAAACGCACATGTAGGAGTGTGGTTTATCTTGAGTATGAGTTATAATTTTATCTTTATAATTTTGAAGTGAAACTTTATCAATTTAACCCTTCTGAAATAATCAAACCAAGAAGCCTCAGGACATATAATGTCAACTACAAACACGGGAATAAGACAGCAATATTCATTACAATGAATCCAGAGGTGGAAAAATTCTAAAACCAATAAAAGATAGAGAATAATGAAATAGTAATAATAATACATTTTTTATGATAAATCACAGTTATCTCGAAGTTTGGAAAACTTGTCAGCGAGGTCCATATGTAAATATACAATATGCATTAATTTTTCATTTCACTTTCTTACTTTCTTCCCCTATACGATAGTATAAGGAGAAAGTATTGATTTTTTGAAAAATTTTTGAATTTGAGTTTCTGGTGGATATATCCGATTTAATGCCTCCTGAATCAAAAATGTGGTTTTTAGAGTAATGTCTGTGTGTGGAGGGGGGGATGTGCAGAAGCCTAGAGACAAGACTATTGGTCCGACTTTCATGAAATTCGGTATGTACGTAACATGGTACGTACATATCGGTATCTCTGACATTTTTTTGGAATTTTGATTTTTAAGAGTATTTTAACCCTAAAACCCCCAAAAAACGTAAAACTAAAATTTCTCAAACACGGCTCTAAAATTAATTAATTTTAATTAATTTCTATTAATTAAAATTATGATTTATATTCCTTTATGAAATGAATAAAATTACACCACCCAAATTTCTCAAAACATTGGAATTTAAAAGTTATGGGTTTTTAAAAGTAAAAAAATAATTTTATTAATTTTTCTGTGAAAACAAAAAGGTAAAGTATAATTTGACAACCACCTTTGGTAACCAGCTTAAAAAAAACTAAACAAATGAGTATTTGGAATTATATGTCTACAACGGTTCCAGAAAAAAGTTAAAATTCTGTCCATGATTAACGCAGTACGTTGTCTGAGAGCATGCAATGTTGTTTTTATGGAGAGTAAAAAATCAATTTCTTCATCGTTAGATCACATCATATACATCGTAAGATCACATCACCCACTCGAAAGACCTTGGTGTTACCGAAGGGGGTGGTTTCCCCCTCCCCATAAAATTCTAACAATTAGTTAACTTTGTTTTTCTTGGGTTTTCTTTTAGAAATTGGATGATTATTTTTGAAACAATAAATTATACATAGATAAACTTTAAAGAATATGATTGTTTCAAAACAGACTGTCGTTTTCAAATTTACTTACAGGAGAAAGTATATGTCAATCCACTGATAACCCTTATTAATACATTTTTCAAGAATAACATAGATATGAAATAGCAGTTTAAGAAAATAAATTTAATTTGTTTAAGTGTCTCATATTTTGCAATTATAGTAAACTGGAGTTTTGGTGATGTAAACTCGGAATGACATAATAACATTCTTAAAGTCAGCAAAACGGATAAGTAATATTTTAGGTAGCCAAATAAGAGGCAGGAGAAAATCACCTGGAGAAAATCAACACTATAATTAATAGGGGGGTGAAAAGAAAAGAATTACACTAAAATAAGAAAACATTAATAACTAAGAAATGATTTCATTTGGCTATAGCAAATTGATTTTTTTGAGAAATTACAAAGATAATTTTTAATCTTACATGAGCTAAAACAATTTTGCACAAAAAAACTTTTAAGTTTCAGAAATTGTAAATCAAAAGTATTTCTAAAATAAAATCATTTTACTGTAGGTATAGAAAAGCAAAAAGGGATTTCATTGAATAAAACCTGAAATAGTTATTGCAAAACAAGATGATTCTTCAAAAATAAATATTACTTTTCAAAATATGTATTAAAGAGCTACCACTAATGAATTAAAGAATAGAAACAAAATGTTAAAACGTTTCAATTTGATTTATTAGCAGGCCTATAATAAATGATTATGGTTGTGGGCAGCTACAGAACTCTTTAGATGCCAGAAATAGTTATATAAGAGAGAGTGGTGAGAGAGAAATTAAAACTAGAATTGTTAAAGTTTATACTCATGTGATACAGCAGTATTTATTATGAGTTCAGTGCAAGTTCCAAGTAGTTCAATACAGTTGAAAAATTGCTGTAATTATTTCACAGAGTACAAAAAATCCCACCACAAAAGCATAAGTTTCAAGAAAGGACCAGTTAACAAAGAGATAGCCACATTACCATCAAACTGTCATTAACAGGTTCCATCATGGATTTCCTAACCTCCGAGATGTGAAACCCAATGAGAGATTTGTGAGCAAAAGTACTGACCTATGTTTACCCATGGGAAAAATTATGAGAGTAATACTTTACAACTATGCATCCAAAAAACATTCATAATGAAATTAATACACAACAATTCAGGTAGTAAATTCTTTTCTTTGACTCCTATTCTCTCATTAAGATTCACATTTCTTGATATTTTAAGTATGGACCTTTTAAATATGAAATTAAAAAATACATATAATTTTTTGAGCTCATCCATAAATCCTGAGTTAAAATATTCAATTAAAAACTTTTAACGATCAAAACTATCTATGAGTACAGCTTTTTACATTAATAAGGGTGTAAAATTAATTATGTATATTTTACAAAAGCAATTTTTCAACATTAACATTAGTTTTGTAACAAAAAGTTCCAAAATTCATTCAAATTAAAAATTAACTTATTATAAACATAAAATAGTTTATTCATTTATATATATATTTTTTTTAAGTATATTTATATATGTGTGTATAATTTTATACATTTCAAATATATTTTAACAGTTATCATACAGTAAAATTTATATAAACTTGTTTATGAGTTTTAGTTTAAATTCTTCTTTATAAAAAATGTTAATTGCTCGCTAAACTATTTTAAAAAGTGGTTAATTAGGCAATATGATTTAAAAGAAAAGCACTCTATGATTAAATAAAAAAATTAAAGTAAGCCCTATAGAATTATATTAACTACCCAATTTTTAAATAAAACCTGTTTCACATTTCTCTCTAAGCCCTTCTAACATCAGACTTTATAGGTTCTATTTCTCAAATATTGGTCTTCAACTTGTATTACCTTTACAACCCCTCAATTACCGTAGTTAAATTTAACGTAAAATGTTTCTGTAACATAGTTGTGGGGCCTACATCTGGTCAAATATTGACAGTTCATTACGCAGTAACTCCAGTTGAAACTCACCAAGACTTTTCTATCAGGTTTTAAAAGAAGAGGTAGGTAAAATGGCAACTTTTAAACTAAGAAGTAATGTGTCAGATTTTTATTCCAAAAGTTTTGCCACACATTTTTTCAACAAATGGAAATTTGTCTAACCAAAATAAATGTATGTGAATGTATTCGACTAAAAACTGTTAGGAAAATATTGGACATAGAAAATAGACAATCTTTGACTAGTAAGATTGAAGTTTTAACTGAATAATACTTATTCTTGTATTGCAAAATTGTCTTGGGGACGCCTGTAATAAGACATTTTTTAGATATGTAGTGATTGAAGTTTTAAATACTGTATCAAACAAATACCAATCGCTTCAGCTATTCTCCAAGAATTCAATTAAAACATACTTTATGTTTTTTTTTCATCACAACTTTATTGTGTAACTCTTGCAGTATATTTAATTATATCTGTTTGGACCAGTTAAAATAAATGTTCTCATAAATTATGAGAATAGTAAATTGTCTTTACAAATTTGAGTATTTAATAATTTTAGATATTTTAATAGAAGCAAACAAGTTTGGAAGAGGCATTTTAGACTTTATGTCAATACCTATCAAAACGAACTCCTGACGAACAATGTTGCCTCCAAGTAGAGTAGGCCTATATGACTATTCTTTTTACAAAACCTAGCTATAAACTTACATTGCACCCAGGGCAACATGTAGTTCAGTTAAAAACAAAATAAATAAAATTTGTATGAAGCTAAAGAATGCTGTAGATAATATTTTCAATTTTTCAATTCTCAATTTTATTCTCACCTAATAACAAGAGAACAGACTCATAATCAAAAAGTTTGTTAGTACATATTTAAAATATTTAATAAATTAAGTTGATGCAATACTGAACTTTGATTAAACAATTAAACCACTCGATGTAGGCTGCACATGACAACTGAGCATTTGAATAATTACAATTCACCAATGGAAAATAGATTTTTGTAAATTCTAAGGCCTATGCTCATTAATTATTGGCTTAGCAAGCTGAATAAAAAAAATAAAACATTCACTATACTATTAATAACTAGACTAACTACGTTACCATCAAGGATTCCAGAAGTTAATAAAAAACATAATTTGTTAGTTAATGTAACACCTACTCTATAAGATAATTTCAAATCTGATAATATTTTTGAGTTTACATGTATTGTAGTAGGCCTACATGTACTTTATCAGTTGCGAAAGAACAACACAAGCGTTGCCACAGTGACACGGAGGGAGGCTGCCTGCGTTGATTTATAATACTCCAAGTGAGAGAATGTTACCTACCCACTGACCGATAGTTTTAAACACCTGCATTGCACAAAAAGCAGATAACAGGCTTTTTAGCTTGTTCTAAGTGCAATTTTGTAACCTACGTACAACTCATGAAAATTATTCAACAAGTAATTTTTTATTTTCCCCGCCATAAAATACCAAACTTTTAACTGAAACCTTTACTTTAGTTTTGAGATGAAATGCACTTTTTGACAATATTAAGTTATAATTTAATTTTTTTAGGTTTGGAGAAGTTTTTTGGTAAAGAAAAAATTAATTATTAAAAAGTAATAGGAGCTTTGATTTAAAGTACATATTATCAGACTCTAGATTCAGTGTTTTTTTTAATCTTGTTTTTCTGAGGTAAATTTTTTTCAATCTCCTTGCCTGGTTTGCAATCATAATAAAAATCTTCTCATTTAAGTGTACAGTGATACTTTATGAGGAGTATATCATCTGCACTGTAAGAACGGTTTATGTTCATCAGTAAAGTAAAATGTTAATAGATTTTTCAAAAACCTAGCAATTTCTAAGATGACATATTAACTAATAAAAACAAAATTAATTTTATGATCTGAACTATTTTATAATTGTAGCAACAGTAATTTATAATTGTCTTATTAGTCTATTCAAATCCATATTTCGAGTCCTAAAACTCATAGGAATCATCAAACACTGTAGGTTTTCAACAGAGCTTACACAAAAACACTGACAATATTAATTAAATTGAAGCTACAAACTTGCCTTGTTTTTAGATAGTATATAACTAGTCTGCAGTTACTTTTTAGTTAGTTTAGCATGAAGTAATATTTTTAGATAAATTCATCACATTTTAATAGGCCTACATGTTTCTTAATATTTAACTATATACTAATTTTTTACAAACTGGCAAAATTTCACAAAAATAGTGATTTTTCATGATTAAAATTAAAATTAATTCAGTTAAAAGATTATACATATAATTTCTCTACCCTTTTTTCTTTTTTCTATTCTTGCTACAACTTTAATACATAGGATTTAAGCTAGGATGACGTTTTAGGTCTTAATGCTTGGTTCTGGACCGAACTAACTATTTCAACAAAATTGCACCTGAACGATAAATGCAAACAACAATGAAAAAGCACTATAACTCAGCTGTTTGGTCTATGCATGCACTTACACACCATTTAGTCTATGTCACGGAGAAAAAGCAATTAGTCAATGACTACGCTGGGTTAGTAGTAAAGCACACACAGAGTTTTTTGATAAAAAGTATCCGGAAACTTTTGAAACCTACATGTTGAAATAAATAGTTGATAAGTTATTTTAAAACATTAATGAAGTGAAATTATTTACTTTCTATGATGTAAAATATTAAATGGGTGTAATATTCTTTAATAAAAGTTTTTGTTTAAATTATTTCATAGTTCATAATTTTAAGAGATTTAAAAAGGAAGGTTGAGAGGGGATGCAAAAACATCTTGAGCAGTAGGAAAGGAAAAGGCTAAATATCACAAAGACAATCAAGATCCATATACACAATTAACTAGAAATTATTACTTATCTTTCCATAAATTTGTAACCCAATCTAAACTGTTCTGAAAATATTTTTCATTAAAACTAAAAATGGTGTTGATCTCTTATATTAAAATTTTAAATATTAATAGTTGAATATATCTTATTAATTTTCTAACAGCATTAAAGTCACATGAATTAATTTTACTAAATAGAGAAACTTCAACAGTAAAGACAGATTAAATACAATATATTTATGCATTGAGCATTTAAAAAATCATTTCTAAATCAAAAATGTCTATTTTTGATTAATGAAACACTACCAAGTATGATAGAGGCCTGTTTATCTGATCTGCTTAAAGTCCCTCCTATTGGGAAAATATACCTGTATTTATGGCAAATATATACAAAACAATCCAACAAATATATCTTGACAATCTTGTACTTTATAAGAAAATATATTTTATTACTATTACATTTTACCGTTCATAAGTCTTTTTCCATTCATCGCATAATATAGTCTGAGAGAAATAATTTTAGAAAATAAAACTAACATTATTACTACTTCTTAGTAACAAAAACTTAAAAAGGAACGTTTATGGGTGAACTTCTTTTCAAGAGTTAATTAGTTTTAAAAATTCTAGGTCTAATTTTTATCCAGAAATGTAAGACAATAAAATTATAAACCCAATAGTAAGGTACTTTTATATATGACATAGACCTACAAACATCAATTAACTGAGGAAGTTAGGTAATTGTATTTAAAAGTTTATTTTTATAAATTTACAAGTTCTTTTGTTATGGCAATTAAAACTCACTTAGGTGGCTGTTATGGTTTTCTGACATTCAACAAAAATGAAATTAGACTATAAAAATCAAAAGTACCTACAAAATAGGAGAAAAGTCACAGAGAAGCAGTTCAGATTAGCAGGTCTCTAATGTACAGTATTGCCAATTCAGTCCTACGTATTTAAGCTAGATTTACTCAATAACTAACATGGTCTTCTAAACCACTTAACATCTCTTCATGTAAAATTAATCTATCAATCTTTTTAAGACTTTATTTTATTTCATCGAAAGTAAAAAATTAATTAAAAGTCAAAAAGGTAATAAATTATACCGGTTAAATAGTTGATATTACTCTTGTAACATCAAGGGTGATGGGAAGTTTAATTATTTGAAATACTTCAAGTAAAGTGGCATTAATCACTTACTGTTGGATAACAATATAATTAAATATACTGTTATAAGCAAATTTAAAAAAATCGATCCTTTATCAATCCAAAGTAAAGTTAAAACCAGGTATGTTCAGATTACGTTACTACTATATTATATAGCAGCCTATGAAAAAACTTTAAAAAATACAATAAATACCCTTGATATTACAAGTATTTTTAAATTGATAAAAAGAGGAGATAAGTGAGAAAGGTACTCACCAAACCGACGAGTAAAAAGAAAACAAGAAAAGTGCGTCCAAGGACAGTTTGGCAATAGACATCACCGTAGCCAACAGTGGACATGGTGACGATGAGGAAATACACACACGTCCAGTAGGACAGCTGCTGGGGGTTGTTGAACTCCATAGGATCACCAGAGTTCTCCAACTGGACAACAGAGGCAATTAGGTTATTGTAATAGACATCATCACAGCCAACGGGGGAAATTATGACGATGAGGAAATACTCAAATGTCCAGTAGGACAGCTACTGGGGCTTGTTGAACTTCATAGGATCACCAGAGTTCTCCAACTGGACAACAGAGCCAATTATAGGTTATAGCTATAGACAGCATCACTGTAGCCATCAGTGAATATGGTGACGTTGAGGAATTACTCTCAAGTCCAGCGGCTGAACTCCATTGGGTTACCAGAGTTCTCCAACTCCGGAGTAGTAACTTACATACAGCTGCAGTATTTGCAATTTTTGCCACAACCTTTTTTATTGTTTATTGTTGTTTTTTAAGTTTAAGACCACTTATTGTGGTCCATTATTTAAATCAGTAATTATACTAAATTTAATTCATTCCGTCATTAATATAAAATAAGCTTATGATTGAGTTACAGAACACATTTAGAATGGTAAGAGGTTGATGATGTCGGTTATGAGGATGAAATTTATTTACAAACTTGTCTATAAATATCCTTTAAGAAGTCTAGCCAGTTTAGATTATGCTATCATAACTGGAACAATTAGTGAATTTAGTGACAATTGGTAGCCTTGTCAAAGGCCATACCTCAAATTAAATCTTTCATAACCGTATCGTTATACCGTATTACATAAATTAAACAGATGTTTTAATTATTTCTTTGTATTACAGATCCTTGAAAGCCGGTGACAGAGCCTTGAAAAATATGGTACATATTTTTGTACACGAGAACACATCTGATAGATTCTTACCAAGTGGATGATACCAGCAGCCGTCAACCAAACGGAGATGAAGATAGACACCAGCTGAGCTAGCCGGATAGACGATGAGGTCTTGAGGATATTGAGATATTGTAGAATGTCTGGGACAGTCATCAGTCTCAGGGCTCGCAAGAACCTCAAACCTATCACAAAAATCATAATTATTTTAAATAATTACGACATGAATTTAAATTATATGTATGGAAACAGAGTAACGTGGACAAAATTTCAGACCAGTTAATCGTTAAAATCAATGTGAAACCCCACATTGATGTCCTGACATTAATCATAAAATTTCTTCATCAGCAAATTCATTGGAGTTATGTTTCAAAACGTAATCTGCAAACTTTACCAGTAAAACTCCAAGAAACTTTGTTTATAATCAAAATTATTTGTTAAACCCAACCTCCAAACAATTTGGTTCTCTTCCGAAAAACAACAATGTTGACAGGAAATATAAATAAAATTTTAAAGAGGAGAGAAAAGTGAATGTAGGCTATAAAATAAGTTGCCAATAAATTTGAAAATCCATATTTGAAACTACGAAACTAATGTTCCATCATAATTTCTGGAGAAAACAATGAACAGTTTTTTATTAGTTTTCTAGTGCATTATGTTGACTGGGATGGTGGCATGTCCTGTAATCCAGCTACTTGGAAGTCCCGAATTGTGGATAGTTATGAGCGATGGGATGGGATGTTTTCTGGTGTGGATTAACATCCGCACTATTGAATACTAAGTCCATCCGCAAATACCATCCTCATAATTAGACCAATTCATAATTTAAAGGAAGTGGTTTAGACTCAACGTTAAACTGTAGGTCTCATAGATATGCCATTGACTGTTGGACTATTAAGTTAATTAATATGCTTAAGAAACATGTCAGCCTTAGTTAGTAACAATACTACAAGATTGCACCACAATCATCTTACTGATTTCTCATTCATACTTGGCTTAAAATACCTGGACAGGTTGCCATTTCAGTAACGAACTAACTTACTAATTACATAGTCCTCATCCCTAATTTTAAACAGCTGAAAATTACATTTCTTTTGCCTCTACTATGGCTGGAATACATTCAATGACAGCAAAGGAAGGGATTATCTGTAAGATTATCTTACAGAAAGAAATAGTCACTGTAACTGTAAGCCTTGTTATTTCCTCTTTGAATATGGCTGTTTACCAAAATAAAATAGAATTTTTTTATTTTAGCACATGCAAATATTTCCTTTCATTTTCTTTGTATTTTATTATATAGTATTAGAGCGTAGTGCTACTTATTTTCTTTTCTGCTCTAAATTGATTACTCAGTGAAGGGACCCCCCGTTTCGGGCTTAGCTTTGGGGCAACTCAATTCATCAATTTTTTTTCTTTCCATCAAATTATGACTTGTATAATTTTGCTTACAAAAATGTATATTTTTTCTAAATAATGTAAAATTTAGTTTGATGCAATTGTTGTGATGTTTCATTATGTATAACTTGTATCTTGTGTGATTGTGAAATTTTTGATGAATAAAGAATTTATTTATTTACTTAAAATTTGCATTTCCCAATCTACATATCCTAAAAACATAAAATAAAGTATAATAATAGCAAATATTTACTAAAAAATAAAAAGTGGAGGTGTTCCTCCAAAAGATGTTGGTCTTATCAGAACGCCATTAACAAACATTGAGATTTTATTTCGGGAAGAAAAATCCAATAGTTGAAGAAATGTTGCTGGTAACTTACCTATCCATGTGCGATCTAGATATATCGAAACAAATGACGGTGGTATCGTAAAATAATCAACGAATGAATACATCTCGAGCATAAACCATAGTTTATCACTTGCAGCTATAAACTGAAACAGAAAATTATTTAAAGATTATGAATGAAAGCGGTGCTGGAAAAGATACCCGAAAACTTTCCTTTTCAAGTACCTATTATACAAATATATTTATACAAATATATATTAAATATATTTACGATACATGGAATATTAGGAATATCGAGCTCACCATTACTTTACCACACATAAAAGCAATGCTTAAATACAGGAACGATTATCACATTTAAAAACACTAAGGTTAACTTAACTTTGGCCAATGTTATGACAACAATGTATGTCAGCTGTTGCAATGCAACTGCTCAGCTCTGTAGAGAAATGTCCAGTAAAATAGGATATTTCCATAAGGTTGTTTCTATTTTAGCCAACGGCAGGCTTAGCTCAGCTATGCAACTTCAAAGTTTCCTTTTTTTATATTTAATTTGCTCATATAAATGTCGTTATAAGGCTATATTGTAACCTTATTGCGCCATAAGGTTAACATGTAGCTAATTTTAGTGCTCCGTAAAGTAGTCACATATTAATTTTAATATAACCAACGCGTTACCAGCTGCAGTTTCGTATTGAACGACGTACGCTCCCGTGTAGTGTGACGAAAAGGGTTTTACTATCTTTTTATTGAAGGCTAAGATCAGAAGAGGGAATATAATATAGTATGAAAATGTTTATAAAATTGTTTACGATGGCATAACATAATTTGGAAACAAATGTCACTAGACGACTAATAATAATTCGTTTATATTTGAATGTTGAATGCTTTATGTTAGATATTATCAGAGAGGAACGGATTATAAGGAGGGGAGGCACCTTATGGGACTTAGTGAAGACGATAAAATCTCAGGACAAGTTTTGCCACCTGTCGGATCTAGTGGTGAACTAGGCCTCTGAGACGCCGTCAGGTGTGTCATTTGTCATTAGTATCATTTGCGACACTAGCGCTATCTGAGGATGGCAGTACCTACTACGTCAATTGGCGGTACGAAGTACCGTCTTCATCCTTAACATGGGTGTGCACTATCTACTTTACTATCCGTTCATCTATGATATTATACAGTAAAACATTACCAACACATCTTTGGAAACTTCATAGATTACAATACAATATCATTCACACAGAGGATCAGTATTTTATTTACTTATCCTATTTTTGTTCACAAAATAATAGCAATAAACCAAAATTAAAATGCATACTATCTTCATTATTATTGATTTCTGATTTGACAATTTTTATTTCTACGTAAAACAATAAAAACTAATTGTGTGATATTGGAAATCTAAGCGTGTATATACGCATAAGTTTACTCTTGTAAACTTACTGTACTTTAAAAACGGAAATAGGGGTACAACCGTTGACTAACAATTTTAAAATTTATAGTCAAAGGTACAACCCACACTAGCCAGTAGGGATGTGAAGATAGCTGATATATTTTTAATCACATGAAGCTAACAAGACTAACTAAGCCAACAATATACTTACTCGTATAAAAAAGTACACCATAAAAAATATATTGAAGGCTAAATCGATTTGTTGAGTAACATTATTGCTCCAACTCTGACATTTCTCCACTTCTTCACTGTAATAAGAACACCAAGGTGAGATGGAAGACCACGGTAAAAAGTAGAGAAAATCAGTAAAAGAAGTAGAATAAAATTTCTTATTGTCTATAAACAGTAAGTTTGTAATGATAGAGGAATATAATTATGATTATAAAGAGGTTCGACTTTACATCCTAAGTTTACTCTATTTTGTGCTATTTACTCTAGACAGCCTACAAAGGTGATAGCCGGTTATGTTAATAAAATTGATCCAGCAATTTGGTTTTTGACATTTTTGTTTGGCTTGCCAAAAGATACAGCAATCCCAATTTTTAGCTGTAAACATGCACTCATAACCTCAAAACAAAATTAAAACGTAAATCAATTTTATCCCCCTTTCCTGGCGATACCCTTTTCTGTCCTATTCTCATTTAATTTGATCTATCACTATGGATATTAAACTTGCTGCTCTAGAGACAGACTTAACATCCTTATCGATCTCGTTAAAGATGGATGTTTGGATTTGTTTAAAGTTTTTAATGCGCAGTTACAATGAAATATTGTGTATTTGGAATAAATGTTTTCTTATGATCCCCTATCAAACAGTTATTTTAGCTCATAGCATTACTTAACAATTTACGACACCTCTTGGGGTCTGGTAAAATTAATAAATGGTCTCAATGCAAGTACTCGGGTCCGAAGTACAAGTTACTTGTTGTTTTATTACAACATCAAGTATATTAATTGTAGTATCCTGGAAAGGGACACATAAAAGCTTATATACTCAAACTTCTTGGTAAAATAAACGGTACCAGTGGACTGACACATACTTTCTCCCTTAAGTAAATTTAAAAAAGACAATCTGTAATAAAACTATCATGTTCTACAAAATAATTCTAAATATCATTTAATAATTTATTGTTCAAATTGTTACACGTAATACCATTTTTTAAGCTGGTGTTAGGTGATTTGACCTTACACTTCATACCAAGTTTCATAAAAATAAAGTTAGGAAGAAATTGATTTTTTTATATTTTCATAAGAATAACATTGGGCGCTTTCAGACAACGTACTGCGTTTTTGTGGACAGTAAATTTAACTTTTCTCTGGAACGTTAGTCGTAGACAAATAATTCAAAATACAATTTGTTTAGTTTTTAAGCTGGTTTCAATGGTACCAGTCAAGTTATACTTTACTTTTTGTTTTCGCTGAAAATTTAAAAAAATTAGATTTTTTTTTACATAAAAAGCATAACTTTTGAACCGTCATTTTTACAGACATTGGTTAAAATTATTTTGTGCACTAAAACTATAAATTTTAATCAAATCGTTAGAGCCGTTTTTGAAAAATTGGATTTTTCACGTTTTTTAAGGGTTTTTAGTGGTGAACTACCCTTAAAAATAAAAAATTCAAAAAAATGAAAAAAACGCCTATACGGTATTATATATACATGAAATTTAATCTAAATCGGACAAACTATGTGGCACTGTACACATAGACAATAATAAAAAAAAAAAAGGACGGACAGACATGTAAAACCCACTTTTTTATTCAGGGAAAAACGGATATATCCACCCTCAACTCAAATTCGAAAATTTTGACGAAAACAATACTTTCTCCATATATTATGTATAAGGGGAGAAAGTAAAAGTAAAGACCTGGGTACAGAGAAATTGTTACACGTAAAATTTATTTTAAAGGTTTTAGGTACCAGAACATTTTGTAGTATTCACGAACTCTAAAGCAAAAATAAAAAATTAGTTGTTACAAAATGTTTCATTTAATTTTTTTTATATTTTGTGTTTCATAGAGAAGACTATTTTGTGGAACGTAGTTAATTAAGCGTCTATCACAAAATGTTTGCACACTATTTACTGTCCCGTGAGAAATAGGTTAGATAATGGATATGTCAAAGGTAATTTTTTTTAGTTCCTCCAACAGCTGTCGTTATAGCCATATGACGTCACTACGCATATGACGTTACTGTTTTAAATTTTGGTCTCGCAAATTTACAACACCCTTCCCCAGAGCTAAAACATATCCGTTTTAAAAACATAGGTTTTCTATTACAATATTAGTAGTATTTTACTGTTACTGGAATGCAATAAATAAAAACAAACTTACTGTATTATTAATAGTAAGGTGAATATGTTTAGATTATAACTCGAGACTAGAGGCACTACCGGTAGCATATGCTACAAAAAACTAATAATTCATTTTGAAATATACATGGTTAGTATTTTACAATTGAGTAGATTTAAAACAAGATATATTAATAACCATGAAACTGGATCAGTTAATAGGTTGTGTCCTCCTTAAGAATATTGAGATATAAACAACACAGTTTTGTCTTTATTAAAAAAAATAGGACTGTTTAAGCGTTTTGAACGAAGTAATTTGGTCTAGAAAAGTTAAATATTCTTAAAATTAGAGCCTACAGATTATAAAAATTACTGTGCCATATAAAATAAAATTTAATATATTTACCTTGAAGCATCAATGAAGTAAATGATGAGTGAGGCAATACTCAGTATAAACACGAGGACTACCTGAAAGTAAATGACAACGATTAGAAAAACATAAGGGTTTAAGAGTCTGCATCAGTGGTAGCCATCTTGGATTTTAGTCCCGTAAGAGCAATGTTAAATTCTGACGCCTACCTTGACCTATTGTCATAAATTAACGGAAGAGGTGTCAAATTAAAGGTATTACAGTCCTCCATGGCACCACCTTACAGAACTTCTTATTTTCGCTCTCAATAAAAAATAATAATGATCTATTTTGTCAAATATTCCTGGATTTTTGTTTTTATATCAAAGTTAAATTTTTGAACATATTAAAAGGTCATGCCTTTGAGCCACATCTCATCAATGTACTTCTACTACAGACGCCAAAGTGAAGCCAGAATTTAACATTGCTCTTACGGGACTAAAATTCAAGATGGCTACCACTGATGCAGACTCTTAAATTACAACAGAACAAATGTTATAGTCAAGTTAAACTTTAATATGTTATTTATATCATAATGCAGTATCTCCAAAGATCATTTAAGGTGGTTTCACTGTGATAAAAACATAGTTCAACACTCGAAGCAAAGTGTCTGGTCGACTTCGACCGCGAACGTAAAGCATATTTAAGAGTTTTAACGATCGCTTTTACTCCTGTTGACGAAAACAACAACTACTACAGTACTGTATTACATACTAACATGGTCTGACAGTGGCAAAAATACAAACTAGTATACCTCCGGTTGAGATTATGTTGAGATGTAACAAATACACAGGGGAGATTAGGTTTGGAGAGTTCATAAAAATAGTAATCTGACCGCCAAAGAAAAAGATTTGTACTTTTTTGGATTTTGAAATGTTCTGTCTTTTGCAAATTTGAACTCTAGGCCCTTTTTAGTTCTCCATGTTTTGTATAACACGATGTACGAACGTTTGCCAAGATAATACTTTGCAAAGTAACCCATATTAGAACTGAGTTATGACTCTTGCCTTTGAATGTGGTTTAAAATCATGCAGCCTCAATATTTGATAATATAACTTTTTATCTATATAGTGACGAAATATTAATGACGATACTGCTGAACGTTTGAAGAAGATTAAAAGCAAAATAGTCTCTGAATATTAGCCTACCAAGCTACTGATAGTAATGTCTGTCGTCCGTTTTAATGAGATAGAAAACTCAAACGTTTGAGTATATTTTTATACGTTTATCACGATTCAAACATAAGTTAAAAAAAGAATGGAAATTCTAGAGGATTATTTTTACAATTAGACTTGGATATTTGTATTAGTAGTCCCATGTACGGCGTTATTCACGATAACTCCATTTAAGGCAGACGTCTTGAATAGTCTCCCCCGCATTTCCTTCTCAACAACCTTTTATGATGTAAATTTTTGTAATGACCTTAGCTTATGAAAATTCTTATCCTATTGATCTGAGCTGAACTGATAAATAAACACGTCACTACGCAAAGCTATATTCATGATCGAATACAAAATTATTCGTATTATAAAAGTCCAATCTGAAATATAAGAAGGGCAACAGTATTAAATTAATTACTTATACACGACTGAAGTTATGAAATATATGACTGCAGTTGGCAGAATTGTGGTCGCATTTTATGTTGCATGAGATTCAAACTCACTCGCTGTTAGCTAGAGGGGGTTTGGGAGGAGTGAAGGAGAAGCGGAAGGAAATAACTCCTTCAGGAAAGAATCGTTCTCTGGAGAAGATAAGTCGCCACAGCGAGAACCCTAGCAAGTTTCTGTTGCTCGCTTTTTGCAGATTGCTTGTAAGAAAAAAATTCAAATACTTTTGGATACTTTAATAATTTTGATAATAATAGTTTTCCCTATTTCCTTTTCGTGTGACCCGTCAAAAAGTTAATGAAAACGTTATAAAAGGCTGAGATTTGTTCGTAGGCTCTACTGATACATTTAAGTTATTGTTAATTAATTCTTCATTGTTTACAAAATGACAAAACATGAGTGTCTACAACATGACAAAGTAACATCTCTGCCAGATATTGGGAGAGGATAAGGATGAACGTAATAGAAACAGTAATCGGGAAAAACTTAAAATCTACCATTCCACTATTTCGAACTAATAATTCACTAAAATGTAAACATAGAAACCTAGGACGGTCACGGCAGCTCTTTCTTCTTCTTCTTCTCCTTCCCGAACTGTCAAATTATAGTGTTCACAGCTGTTGACATCCAAGTAATTTTATGTTTTCATTCTTTGAAAATGTAAACATAGAAACTTAGGACGTTTATGGGGCGTAGCCCGAGGGGATTTTAAGGGAACTAATATGCCTATGTGTTGCATGAGTTTAAGATCTACCTTTCTGTAAAATTTTAAACCGGTCGGCTCAGTATTTTTCGCGTTTACTTGCCACAACAAACCCACAAACAAACTCACAAACAAACCCACAAACATACATACAGAAACCACCTCTTCTTTATATTATAGATTATAGATGACAAGTTTGAGATCTATACATTTAAAAACTTACTAATTTGTTAAATTGCTAAACATAGCAAATTTAAGGAATAAATAAATATGTTTACTGAAAAATAAAGATTTGAAATACCTGTAGTAGGCTACTGTCGGTGATGTTTAAGTTTGGTGCTGACGACTGATGACGACGGATGATGAGTCATGACTGCCATCCGTCGCCACGTTCTCGACCTACATTTGTTATTATTTGGCCAAATTAAGTGTTAAATATATTTTATACTTCGTGGTTCCGTGTTAGTTTTATTGAATACAACTCTTCACTACGTTACGAGGATATTTTTTCCTATTTGATATTCCGAATTGAAAATGGAACTACAAGGTCCGAAACCATTGATCGTCAGCACCAATCAGAGACAGTGCTACAGGTATTTTAAACCTTTATTTTTTAATAAAATCAATGATCCGGAGACTACAATAGTCAAAATTATTTTAGAAAAATTAATGTCTTTCATTATAAATAACAAGAGTTTGTTGAACAAGCAATCATAACTTTTGAACCCTCCTAATTTTTGAATTCCAAACTTTCAACGCACTTAATATTTAAATATCCTTCTCATTCTAAAAATGAAATTAAATACTGATATTATTTCTCATGATAGTGCAGCGAAACACGAACTTTTTATTTAAATTAATACAATCATATTATAATCTTATTATTAGTAATACATCTCCCTCAAAATTCAAATATTACTTTATGAAACTAAAATGGTTGATGTTTTCTACTTAACCTCAATTCAATTTCATCGCACAAATAGTTTTGGGAGACATTTTTTCCAAATTACACTCCTGACAGTTTATTTTTTAGTCAAGATTATAATCGACTACATAATCCTTTCACCACGAGCGATTTTTAAGGAATGGTAGTCATAATCATGATCGACAAAACAGTTTGTTATACAGCTTGTTGACTCGATAACACGGAATCATCAGAACAAATATAGTACTTTAAAAATCTCATTTAGGGTGTAAAATCCCTAATTTAACGATTTGAATACTTTTAGCTTGAGGTAAAATTGTACTTCACGAGAAGAGTACAGAAAATTCTGATTTTTACTAGAATGTGGAAGTTGGCGGTTCTCCAGAGTCCATTATCAATGAATCGAAACTTTACGAAAGTGCGTTCTCATTGCGATATAAAAACTAACTGAACGAACAGGAAATAATCGAATAACTTAAACAAAGTATCAGTTTCCTCATAAATTGTTTTAGTACAGTAATAGCCTACAAATTAAACTTTAGACATAAATTTTACTTATAATTTTCCATAATTGTTTCATAAAAATTATATCTTAAAGTTAATATAAAATGCCAAGGCCATGATCACCTAATACTATTCTGTTTAAAGTTGATGGGAAAGTGTTATATCCCTTCTCAAGAATTATAGATTTGATCAATATCTCACATTAAAATGGTGTCAGAGAACAACTATAAATTGCAAAGGATTTCACCAATCATACGTCAAACTCTTACAGGACTGAAGAAACGTAAGTTACGGAAAGAAGCATTCCGGCCAAGTATGGGACTAGCGATAAAACCCAGCGGAAACCACAAACGTCCCGGAACACAAAACGCCATCAGGCTTGCCACAACCACAGCGTCCAAGGACCTTCCGACCCCGTTTATAACAAAAGACAATCCCACCCTCCCAGTCAATCTGATGGCTTTGCATATAAAACTCCTGGGAAATCACACAATTTCAAACTTGACTGTGAAAAATAGCCGATAAACCAATTCACTATTTGTATATTGGATACTTTAAAAATATAAATACTGAAATATTGCCTACATTCTGAAAAATTGTTTAAAATGTAAATGGAAAAAACTTAATAAATAAATATTTAAAAAAATCAAACTTGTTAGGAATCAATAAATATCAAAAGACGTAATAAGCTAAAATTGTCATTATTTTTAAATTACATTTTCATTCATTTTGCTAAAAACAAAGAGAACCAAAGGTCGTGTTTACAAAATGGAAGTTATTTTATAAATTTTGGTTTGTTAAATATGTTTAATACAATTTTGGTTTAGTAAAGACAAACTTGTGTTTATCAACATCCTTTTTACATCAACTCCATAACATCATCAACAACATCCAAACCCATTGTAGTGTTTACCTTGTTTTAAAACATTAGTTTTATTGAACATGTTGTGCAACTAACGTTTATAAAACAAACCTTTGATCTATAGAACACGAGTAGGGAGACTGCAACCTTCTGTAAAACACGCTTTGGTATAAATTTCTTTGATATTTTTAATTGTATTCCCAAACGTTTTCTAATAAATTACTGTACTTTGTTGTGTACAACACAAATTTATAAAACTAAAAAAATTATAATTTATAAATGTATAGTGTAAATGAGTTAAATTTGTATGTTTGGTTTTATCTATTTTTAGTTTTAATTTTAGAGTCTTTATCAGTGGATATTGGACCTCTTTACATTGAGACTTTACATTACTCCTTATTTGATAGTCATAAAAATATAGTTGTAGACAATAAAAATAATCGTTGTTAATTATGGAAAATATAAGTAAAATATAAACATCTTATACATTTAATACACTAGGCCTATTTTTGTGATAATTGTTTTGGAGCGGTGATGCTACCAACCACCATGTCCAAGGTGTCGTTATAAAGGTCTTAGCATGTAGTTTTGCCATCAATTAAAAAAATTTTGAAAATTCACCGTGGACATGGAAAATAATGGGGTCAAAGTCGCAATTTTCCCCATAAACTTAATATGGAGGTAAACACCGACGATCGAGAAATCAGCTGTTTATTTAAGGAAGTGGTTAAATAAACAAATCAAATCTGACAGTTAAACATGGTTCTTTCTTTTTTCGTTTAATGAAGACATCATCGTACAGCTGGCAATAAAACACCAGTTTTTATTTGCACAAAACCAAAACATAACCAAAATGAAATTCTGTTGGGAAAATCTAAACTTAGTTTCTAAACATAGTTAGTTATTGGTGGACAGATTGTCTCCTTGACAGCGCACGATTTCGTGCGCCAGGTACGCTAGTTTTATATTATTTTCAGAAAAGTGTAATTACTATGTATACGTGACATCAAGTAACTGTCTTGTTTTATATAACATATAAAACCAATTTCATATTGTATTTCCGCAGATAGCTACTATGACAATAATCTAACCCTCGACTATATATTACGGCTACTGAGTGACTAGTAATGACGTAAAAAATTAACATTGTTCTTCTGGGATAAACCCAAATCTCTCTAAGGCTCCGTCTAAATCGGTGATAAAGTCTCATTTATAACTAAAGTTGTGAATTCAGTATAAAACCCATTGCAGGCAAGAACCCATTGATCTTGGAATAAGTTAGAGACTAATTTATTCAGGTAAATTACAGCGTCAAGTTGGAATTTGGCCAGTCTTTGTAGACAAACAAGGTGATTCATTTTCCTTACTTTTATTTCCTTTACCTGATATACGGAGCCATTAACTAAGATTGCATAGATTTGATCGTATAAAGTATTTAATGTATTCGATATTGATTATAGAAAAGAAAACAGACTTTGAAATTATATTGTAAGCAACAATACATATAAAAGTTCAAAAATAAATCTAGGAAACCGTACAAATATATAAATTGAAATGAATGTAAATTACAATTATTGAAATTTTTAAGGGTTAGGCGCTACATCGGGTAGCAAAATCTTGTGAAGAACAGCATGAACATAGTTTTATCTCAGATCTTACCCTCCACACATCCTTGTCTCCGTGTTAGTTTAGCTCCGTATGAAGCAAGTCTATGATTCTCATAATCATGTAGCCTATACATCACTTTCCCTTGATGATATATGATCTCGTGATCTCATGGTTTTACTAATATAGTACCGGTTCGAAAACAAAATTACTGAAAATACTATCTTTACTTCTTATTAAACAAAAATTTAAAAGTATAAAGCTTTATAATAACTATAATAAAAAACCTATATAATAAAACTTTCCTAAACTATAATATACATCAAGTAAAATAAGTAAGTATAGTATTTTGTGTAAATCTTATTTTTATGTTTTTCTAGAATGATAAATATTTTAAGATAATCCACAATTTTATGGAAATAAAATTTACCAGAGCAATAAATCATACGGTTTGATTATTTTCAATCAGAATTTTAATTTTTAACACTAGACATTAAGGTTTCGTGTAAACATGAGTAAAGCTTTAAATAAAAGTATTAAAAAGTCATTTCCCAGATCTGTCCCGGTCGTGATCTCTCTGGAGTCTGGAGTGATGTTGATGTAACCCACATTTATGGAGGTTTTTATACTCCTCACAACGACAGTCGGAATGGCTCTCTTGAGAGTACATGGTTTCCGACCCATTATATTTTTTTATTTCTTCACATAACGATTCATGGCGTGTTTTACGTTTAATCATGTAGTTCTAATTTCAAAGTTAACACTTACAAACCTTTTGTCTGTTTAGTTTTACACACCAATCCCGTTTGTGACTTCTTTTAACAATTTTGGAAAACAAACTGTTTAAATTAATTGATACCTTTTTAGGGAATTTTCCATAGAGAAGAAGCTGTTACCGTAGGTCTCAAGGTAAGACTAAGCCCGGGACCATGTTATTTTTTCGTCTTTAGGTACCCAGAGACCAAAAACAATAGTCGTTAAAATTTTATATATAGATATAATTGTAATTTAAAGTTATTTCAAATTTTATCTTTCACCATTAGAATCAGCTTAGAAAACTACACAATTTAGTTTCTTAAAGTTTTTCTCTATCTCCAACGATATTAAAAGATTACCGGTTACCGAGAAATTAAAAAATCTAAAGACAGTACGTTGTATTTTGGGACTCCAATGTTAATCTTATGGAGGATAAAGAAAAATTAATGTTTCACGTATTAACCAATATTTTTGGATGAAACTTGATATTCTTGAACTTCATGTGGTTGAGATCCATCCATTTATGCTTAAAAATCATAGTTTATGTGTTTATCATGGCAGCAAACCTGTATACTCTTTTCCCATGTTAATAATATAGAGATTAGGTAAACTCCTTTATTTGTGGGCAGATGTTGATGAAACTTAATATAAATTGTCAAAATACAGTTTTTTTACGCTAGGTATACCTACTTTCAGACTTCCTCACAGCAGCAAACCTGCATACTATTTCCTATGTTAATCTTATGGAGAATAGGCAAATAACGTTCATATTTATCGACAGTGTTAGTGATAAAACTTGACATATACTATCATTATTATATTATCGCTTTTGGAAATTCGCTGAGTGCACAGGTCTGTTGCATCGGGGTATTTTAAATTTAAATATACGTGTAGATATTTAGATTTATTGCCATACGGTGTTTTATAAATTACCAGAAAATATTAGTTTAGCGTTAGGGTAAGTGCTGATTGTCTGAATTTTTAGAAAATTGCAGAATGAGTTCCATTGTTAGTGTTGTAGACATAAAGCTAAATAATTACTGATAAGGTTAAAGTAATTTACTTCGAGTAAGTAACGCAACTAATACAAATAATGCATTCACCCCATCAAGTAAAACTAGTACTTTAAAAATAAAAGGTTTTATTCACACAACTAATAGAATGACGATAGTCATTCATGGTTCAAATAGTTCTGAAAGCGCGCCTTTGTCAAAATGTAGTCAAACTGTTAAGGATTTAGTGAAATAAAACAAAACCAAATTGTGTTTGAATTCAATTTCCACTATAACATCCAGAACAGCATTGTAACTGTTCCGAATGAATGCGGACTGGTTTGATATAACTAACCCGTGTGTTACGAACTGATAGCCTCAATTCCTGTGTATACAATCTCTCTCAATACAACTACCGCTTATATTTCCTTTCAATGATTCCAAAACAGTTGTTTGGCATGTTAGCTTTCAAACTTATCTATGAACAATCAATACTTTTGCCATTCATCGTTCTGTTTCGCTTTGATGTAATATTCTTAAAAGTATACGTATTATGCATTGAAGTGGAACTCGTCTTATTTTTACGAGCAATTTTCTTTTAAATCATAGTAAATGAAATCAACCCCTCTTAATCATCCCTGATACACCAACAGCTCAAGATGTGAACAAGCCAATGTTTCGTTAAATATTACTTCAAGGTGTCCCGCATTCAGATTGTACGGGAAAGTTAAATGTGAAAACTTAAATTACAATCACAAGTAGAGCTTAGAAGTTTGACTTAGGAACCTTGTTAGACAGAATGGTGGAACGTCAGGTCTCCCAAAATAATTACGGCGACTTTAAAAGCGTAAGGAGTTGCAATGAAAATAAAATTCACATTGAGTTAACTGATTTAAACACTTAAAAATAGTTTTGACATGGATATGTCTTAGCTCAAGGTGTGGGGGGTTGTTAGTGGTTTTTAAGATGGAAAATGTGTAACAGGTTTCCATAGAAACTACCAGGGCTATTTCATTGAATTTCTAATATAAAAGAACAAGAACAGCTGTTAAGATGTATTGAAAACATTCCCTTTAGACATATCCACGATTTAACCTATTTCCCACAGGGAAGTAAATACAAACAATTTATAAATATTTATTCTTGTAATACTATCCTGGGTTTTTAATTTCCTCCACCCCAAGATACATTCTTCAGATACTTCCGTCTCGTGATATTGAACACTTGATACTTTGAAAGCTGCTGAAGTGGGAAGAAAGTCCCCTTTCAAGAAGTGGCAATCAGAGGAGCTTTGAGAGTTTCAGTTTTCAATGTTTAAGACTTATTCTTAATTTGAGATTCTTTATTTGCCGTGCACTTGAAATACGTCACTGTCCGATCCAATAGTGACTCCATATTGGTGATCTTACTGACCACTGAGCGGTATTCATAATGATAAATTATACTTTATTTTGCACGGTAAAATGTTTATTTATACTCAACTTGAAATGGAAACAATCTCAAACAATAATGGTTTAGATTATAAATACCAAACGTTGCAAATTTACAGTGCATTTCTATAATATACAGGGGTTTTAAGGGGTCCCTACCTATATTACAACTTATATTTAAAGTGATTTTAAATTATGGAATTCATTAGGTAGGTAAGAATTGTTATATTTATTTTGGTTTAATTTTACAGATATCGATTAAATTAAATTAATAAAATTTAGTTTGGTTTATTTTTTACTGTTAAAATATTCCCAGAATAATTTTTAGGACTAAAAGTAAAACGTGGCAGACGTCGGGAACGAAAATATATTCAGAATCTGCAAGGGAATGGTTCCTTGATAAAGACTAAAGACAATTGGAATTTATATCCATATTGTTCTGATTGTCTTTGGTTAAACATAATAAGGGTTATCGGTTAGAAACATGGGGTGGTGATCAGTTGGAATGCAAATACCAGAGAAGGATAAATGGAATTCCAGCTCAAACCGAACCAACGGGAAGACCAGTTAGACATTCTTCCTCCCCAAACAATATGATAAAGTTAAGTCATCTGCCATTAAATAGTTATTCTATCATCTTTGTGCGCAGCGTAAGATTTTTTCACAATCCCATCTACATAATATCTTCATTCATTATTGTTCATCTCTTTTTAATATTCGTCCCTTGCGCGCCATTGGAGACCACGCTTCTATTCAATCTTAATTTGCGCACTTCTTTTGGGAAAAAACTATTTTATTCCTTCTCCATTATATTCTCAAGGGGAGGGACACATGTCTAATTTTGTTGTGAAAAAAGAATGTTATGAAGCTTAGTTAGTATAAAAAGCTACTCTAATTATTACACAGATCTCAAATTGCTAAGTACTGAATACGCCTGTCTGCTGAGGTCTTTGTCTCACGTAAAATCGGAGTAAAACACAACGTCCATTAGTAAATTGAAGCATGAATAAAATTAAAATCAAGTATCATGAAAGGCAAAAGCTAGTGGTGTTAATTCAACAGAAATTTAAAAACGTGTAGTAAATTTAAATTTTATAACAAGAGTTTATGGTTATGTAAACCATAAAAAACTGCTAAAAAATTTTGAATGTTTTCTCAGTAAATGAAGAATTTAAAAGGGGTTAAAATAATGAGTACCTAATTAAAATTTAATAAAATAAAATTATATCCATAGTATATATAAGTTAAGTTCTTCTACCACTCTTAAATGGAATTTCTACTAGTAATGTATTAATTGAATGTTCTTAAACTCCGCAAAGTTGGATGGGACCAAGATATAGAATTCTTCTCATATTAGCTTGGCTGTGTTCAAGGGATTACTATTATGATACGACCCTTCCTCTTCTCACTCACCATTGTGCTACGACACATCTCTCCCCTCCTCCTCCCTTCTACTGCCCTGCCATTGTGCTACGACACATCTCTCCCCTCCTCCTCCCTTCTACTGCCCTGCCATTGTGCTACGACACATCTCTCCCCTCCTTTTTCTACCTATTTGCTACGACATATTCTTCCTTTTCTACTGCTATTGTGCTACGACATTCTCTTAATAAACTATTGTCTATAATCTCTTCCACACACATCTATTGTGCTACGACACATCTCTTAATACCAGAGTGAATAAAACACATAACTGCTACTAATATATTATTCTCCAAAAAACACCCTAGTGTTGGTCTTTGTTTACGTTCTCCCCAATTATCCATATTTTGAAAAAATAAAACACAATCATTCTGTGAAAAATTAACAGAAATTAAACTTCCAAATATAACAAAAGGTAATAATTTTGGGTTAAATTAAAAACTATAAAAAACTACTACTAAAAAATTTAATGGAACTAAATAATTTAAAATCTAAAAAGAATCTACCAAGATAAAGGAAACTACAAATTCTATATTCCTCCAAATAAAATATTGGCTACAAATGACCTTCTCCTCCCCTTCTACTCAACTATTATTGTGCTACGACACATCTCTCCCCTCACACTACCACCCCATTGTGCTACGACACATCTTTCCCCTCTCCTACACCCTACTATTGTGCTACGACACATCTCTCCCCTCCACACTACCACCCTACTATTGTGCTACGACACATCTCTCCCCTCCACACTACCACCCTACTATTGTGCTACGACACATCTCTCCCCTCCACACTACCACCCTACTATTGTGCTACGACATATCTCTCCTCCTCCCTTCTACTGCCCTGCCATTGTGCTACGACACATCTCTCCCCTCCACACTACCACCCTACTATTGTGCTACGACATATCTCTCCCCTCCACACTACCACCCTACTATTGTGCTACGACACATCTCTCCCCTCCACACTACCACCCTACTATTGTGCTACGACACATCTCTCCCCTCCACACTACCACCCTACTATTGTGCTACGACAATTCTCTCCCCTCCTCCTCCCCTTCTACTGCCCTGTCATTGTGCTACGACACATCTCTCCCCTCCACACTACCACCCTACTATTGTGCTACGACAATTCTCTCCCCTCCTCCTCCCCTTCTACTGCCCTGTCATTGTGCTACGACACATCTCTCCCCTCCTCCTCCCCTTCTACTGTCCTGCTATTGTGCTACGACACATCTCTCCCCTCCACACTACCACCCTACTATTGTGCTACGACAATTCTCTCCCCTCCTCCTCCCCTTCTACTGCCCTGCCATTGTGCTACGACACATCTCTCCCCTCCACACTACCACCCTACTATTGTGCTACGACATATCTCTCCCCTCCACACTACCACCCTACTATTGTGCTACGACAATTCTCTCCCCTCCTCCTCCCTTCTACTGCCCTGTCATTGTGCTACGACAACATCTTCCCACTACCACTGTATTGTGCTACGACAATTCTCTCTCCTCTCCACACTACCACCCTACTATTGTGCTACGACACATCTCTCCCCTCCACACTACCACCCTACTATTGTGCTACGACAATTCTCTCCCCTCCTCCTCCCCTTCTACTGCCCTGCCATTGTGCTACGACACATCTCTCCCCTCCACACTACCACCCTACTATTGTGCTACGACAATTCTCTCCCCTCCTCCTCCCTTCTACTGCCCTGCCATTGTGCTACGACACATCTCTCCCCTCCACACTACCATACTATTGTGCTACGACAATTCTTATATTTACTGTGATTGTGCTACGACACATCTCTCTTAACTACCACCCTACTATTGTGCTACGACAAATCTCTTTTTTCTATTGTATTGTGCTATAAACATCTCTTACACTAAATACTATTGTATAGACAAAAAACCAATTTTACAACACATCTCTTAATAAATTTTTAAATTATTAGTAGTACAGCTTTAAAAAAAAATATTTGAAGCTTAAACCTTTATTTTTCTTACAAAAAAACCTAAATATTTAAATTTTTGAAATTATTAGTAAAAAAATATTTTCACTAAATTTAATTTTAGAAAATAGTTTTTAAACATTAGTATGAAGTATAAAGTTAAAGAAAAGTATAATCGAAAAAAAAACTAATATAAAATATTTTTAAATATAAAAAAAATGTATATTTTTAAAACATCAGCATTAAAGATCTTAGAATATATTTCCAGAAAAAATTCTAATAAGTTCTTTTAATGTATGTAAGTTTAGCTTACGTATAACTTATTAATTTAATTATTTAAGTGAATTAAGTTGGACTGGGTAAGTTATTAATTTAACAGCCCCAGATGAGGACGTGCCTTTGAGAGAAATGGTTCTACTCGTATATGGGGCATTGTATTAAGCATCTGTCACTTCAGATAACGCTTCATTCATATCTTTGTCTCCAAACAGAGCCACCACCCCCTCCCCCAGTCCCTCCAACCCTTACACGTCAATACCACCCAGAATCCTGTGTTCTAGGTCACTTGCGTAATTCAATATTATAACTTTTGACCAGTTAATATCGCTGTCACATCCGGCGCAGCACAGGGATAAATTCTCGGACCCGACATCTGGAATGTGACATAGGACAGTCTGTTGAGGCTTGATATGTCTGATGCAACCCTCCTTGTTTCGTCATAGCCTTGCGCAGCTCAATCTGGCTGGATATGGTGGTGCGAATGGTCAAAAATTGTATACGGGATCACGGCTTAATAGCTTGCTCTCGGCAAGACGTAGATCGTGGTCCTAACGAAGAAACACATCGAGATCGTCATCCCGATGCGTGTCGGAGACCTTGACATCGAGACAAAACCTGCTGCGATGTACTTAGTGAGAGGGGATTGACTGCAATCTGAGTTGCAACGAGCAGATCAGACGCACCGCCGAAAAATCCGCCAAGGGATACATTCGCTTCTCTCGCCTAGCTTATAGCTATCGTCGGTGGACCACGTTCCAGCAACGAGTAGCATTGGCTACTAATTTCTTCAGACAATTCCGCCCTCCTGTATGGAGCTGAGATTTAGGCCTGAATTTTTCCTATTCCCCTTTTTGATTAAATCTCCAGATTTAAATAATATTCGTGTCCTACAAATATTACATGGATGACGGTAAATGTGAATTTTATAGCGGATTAGGATTTCAAAGATAGATTTTAAGATAACATAGTCACTGAGTATGCCTCATAGGTAAAACGGCTGCCATATCTTAAAATAAATGGTCTAGTAGTTTTTATAGATTAATTAATTTTAATTTTTTAACTACTAACCTACTAATTTTGGAAGTTGAATTATTGAATTTACATTTTTACAAATTATAAACATAGCACCCTTATAAATAGTTTAATTTTAAGCTTATGTTTTATCCTTTTATTTTTATTTTAAGTTTAATTTTAATAATTAAACTTTATAAAAGGATACTAAGGGGTAATTTCTCAAATAACAATATATTTATTTATATTTCGATGACATTTTTTAAGGAATTAATTTCAAAGGAAAGTTTACATGTATTATAAAGTAGGAGTATTGGTTCAATTCGTATATGGTGGCGTCATCCTGTAATACAGCTACTTGGAGGTCACGAATTGTGGATAGTTGTGAGCGATGGTCGGTGGGTGTAGTGTTCTCTTGTGAGGATTAACGTCCGCACTATTGAAAGCTACGTTAATCCGCAAAGACCATCCTCATAATTAGACCAATTCGTAATTCAGAGGTCGTGGTTCGGATTCCACGTTAAACTGTAGGTCCCTTAGTTGCCATCGGCTGTTGGGCTATTAATTAACAGTCCTGTCTAAGGAACATGTCAGCCTTAGTCAGTAACAAGACTACAAGATCGCGCCACAATCATTTCTCATTCATACTTGGCTTAAAATACCTACCTGGGTATGTCGCCATTTAAAATGTTAATCTTAATGGTAATCTAATCTAATCTATTGTACCAAATTCCGTCGATATTGGAGTTTTTCATGTGAATTTCATGTGAAAATATAAATAATTAGCAATTTATTAAACGAATGTGTTTACCAAACAATTTCAGAATAGTTTATCAAAAACAAAACAATAAAATTGTGTGCACTCCAACCTGTTACCATGATAGTATTTACAGTGCTTTTTATTACGATTTATACTACTTTTCACAAACTCATTAATCTGATATTTTACTGGCCAATAGTATTTCCAACAGCCACACGGTGCAGTCATTATTAAAGCGTTCACAGCTGATGGCATTGTTGCGTGCCAGGGCGACGTTCTCTAGGATAGCCTCGTCAATTTCTGTACAGCATCACAGTAAACTTTATTACCTGGCATTTCGCTCTGTCATAAATTACTGTTTCATAAGGAAAACAAAGTTGCCAAATTAAGATCACAGTCCTGTACAACATGAATACAAAGTCCTACTGAAAGTATAATGTTTACTGTTACAATTTTTGAAGAACTAAGATGTGATATGGACTGTAGGACTAAAAATCGGTTGTCATTAAATCCCAAAAATAAACCAATAAACTTTACAAAATATTATGTATTTTTTAAAAGAGTTGTAGTTATCACACAAAAAGTATTTTTGTATTTTTGACCGACCTAATTTTTAATGAATATAATATTATTAAACTGTTCAAAAACTTAGATGTATTTTTTATAACTTGATTTAATATGACTCCATAAAGTATTCAAGTTAGGCATTGTAAAATATCCAATTCAATCAAGTCGGTGATTGGCCAACTGCAGTCGGCTATATCCGTCGTGTAGGCAAACGACAATGGCCGCCTCCGACAGGAAATTACCTCTGCAACGGGATGTGCTTCCTGCTAAAGTAAATTTTAGTATCTTTAGTTCCAACTTTTTGCAATTCACATTACAAATACTATTCAATCCCCTGTTAGTATAAAAACGACTTTCAACGTATAACATACTAAAGGGAAACATGAATAATCATCTTGAACTATACGGTACAATCACATCTCTATATATAAAATTGAATGTATGTATGTCTGTCTGTATGTCATTTATGCATTGCCAAACTACTCATCCGATCGCCATGAAATTTTAGGATATTGCTCTATATGTGTCCGGGAAGGTTTTAGTGAAAAAATATTTTCGAAAGCCCCATAAGTTTCCATTTTATGGCGTTTTAAATTTCTAATGTTAACCTTAGCTACAGCTGATTGGTTTACTTTCCATTAGCAATATGCTTTACTATCCAATGCCATCTGAATCATTCATTAATGTAAAACTATGAAGTAAATGTGTACTGTAAAAAATGAACTACTTTATTCACCACGTTAATAGTTTACGGTTTTGGGGGATTATGTATTTATATTTTCATTTTCTGTCTCATTAAAATCACGTGTTTATATGATAATTAAAATGTTTATATTATTACATTTATTATAATAATCAGCTGTTGTATATCCTATAAAAGCCGTATTACAGTTAGGTTTGTTTTGGGTTTGGATTCGATTTGAAAATTGTGAATTAATCCACTCAGATTTATTTGTTTTATGGGAATGTTATTAATATGTCTTATCGTTTCAGTATTGTTATTCACTATGCCGCGACCCAGGATATATAACCTTTCACAATGAAGCCGTATTGCTATTCCACTTCAGAACATGGCCAAACTTAAAGTTAACATGTATTTGCTGTCAGGCGTTAAGAAGTTCGCCGGGTCAGCTAGTTAATTATGCAATAACGTAGTACAAATATCATTATATCATTATCATTAATTTGAAAAGACCGTATATACTGAAAAATACGCCACTCATGTAATGTACTACTACATATGTTTTATAATCATAAGTAGAGTTCAAAGGTCGACAAGTAGTCAGCTGTTTCCTTATCTAAATCAGGTCAGTGAAATGATGAATAATCCTGCCCTGGTATAATACCCCCTCAACCCGTCGAGCCTTCAAACATCAAACAAGGCTTCGCCCTAATCTTCTTTGCTAAGGAAATTTGCTAAGCTCACCGTTTCTTAAGATCTTCTTAAGCTTTCTTAAGTTCTGAGACAAATACTATCACTTTAGCTCTGGGATGGGAACGCTGGTCCAGTAAGTCAAAGGTTGCTGGATCGAAACTAGTGTTAGGCGACTCCTGTCAGATCATGAGGTCACCTCTGACTTGCCTACGCGGCCATGCCGCTAAGACACCTCGCTGTTCTTAATTTAACGCAACTGATCTAGGCTCACGGTGACGGGCAGTTGAGGTAAAATTTATGTAAGTAAAAATATTCAAAATATTTGTTATTAGTGCTTACTAGGGACATTTTACTATGTTGATGACATCAAATTAAAGTAACTCGCGTCTTAATGGGTATCCATATCTGAACTCATTTATATCTCTCAACGATTAATCCCTCTCGATTATTAGTAGAAAATACCAAGATCGAAACTAAAATATAAATATAAATACATTCCCATATTTCGCTGTTTTAATCCAAAATATCTCCAGAGAAAAAATTGTTAAGTAAAATTTTCTGAAAATGTTAAAGTTATGGAGCTCACGGTGGTTAAATGAATGTTAAGAATCTTGTTTCATAATTTGATCAATCTTCCCATATATCTGCTTAAAACTTATATGTGTAAGGTTTGTGAAGCTTCGAGGTAAACGGCTTCGCTGTTGTTACATTCGTAAAATATCTTCAAGTACGGTCTCGGCTAAAAAGTTTACTTGTTTCTTGCTTCAACAATCAACTATTAATTAATAACTGTTTAACAATAATTTTGGTGTTATAATAGATTTACAATTTATATTACATCCCATAACCCTCTCAATTATTGTATATCAATTTTACAAATTTTTTATTCAGAAATGAAATTCGATTTCATTAGTATTTTGATAGTAGTTAGAAATTTTGAATTTTATTACCCCTTGTTATAAGATTAACTCGAACAGTTTTTTTCTAGTTCGTGTCGAAATTGGAGTTAAATACATTAAAAAGAATATAAAATACAGCCAAGTACTTTGCTGTATCTTTGTGTACTATATCTGTGTGTACTGTATCTATGTGTACTATATCTGAGTGTACTGTATCTGTGTATACTATATCTGTGTGTACTGTATCTGTGTACTGCATCTTTGTGTACCTTATCTGTGTGTACTGTATCTATATGTACTCTATCCATGTGTATAATCTCAAACGAAAGGTCGATGACTTCTTGTGATTTGGTCACACAGCAATACACTACAATACATAGATTGGACCATCTTATATTCTAATTAACATAGACAAATATCTTGAAATACACAAAATAATACACACTGACTAACCTATACAGAAATATATAAACTGCGAAACAACTGAGTACGTGACGTGGTCCTAGCCCGGATCTGGTTTGATTTGGATATTGTTCTTACTCAATAATCATTAATGCCAACCTTACGCATCATTTCTCTCTGGAAGAAATTCCCGCCTCGCCATGCGAATCCCTCCCTATCCTCCAAATTGTAACATCCAACATCTAAAGTAATCTCGTGAGTATTTTTCCGATATAGGAGGGAAAGCTCGATGGTAAGAGAAGCGACAAGCCTGAAGCTCTTATTAAATATTTATGATAGGGAACTCAGGTCGAATACTTGGTAGTTTATCGCCACTATCGTTCAATGCATAAGAAGCAGCAAAGTATACCATTACTTACTATTGAGTGTGGTAATTATGTAAAACACTCCAAAAAACAAAACGTCCCGAAAAAATGTAACAATTATTTTAACTTGTTTTTCCTCGTTGTTAATTTAAGAAATTGAATTATAGACCTACAATCTAGATGATAATGTTCTTCATACGTTATAAATTAAAGGAAAAGTTACAACTTGTTTTAAATCTGCACCATGATCAAATTGAAGGTTTCAATGTATTTAAATTATTTAGGGTCACATACTGTATAATTTAGATGACATTATAGTATAAAATGCTATTTCTATTAGTCTACATTTTACGTTTTAAAACATATCAGCTCATTTATTCAAGAAAATTATCATGGACGAAACTACACAATATTTGTATTAAAGGAAACTAATGATAATAATATTGAGTTTTACCCAAACATCGAACACACAAGGAAAGTAGAAAATAGTTTCGGAAATCTAATTGATCATTATGGGGATACGGTTGGTCTTTCACAATGGTAATTTCTTCCTATTTAAGGTACATTTTCTAAAAAAAACCCGTTTGATATATTGCAATGACACTTTTTCTACTTAATTAAACAAAATTAACGACATTTTTTTGGAAAGGGAAAAACTAAATATTTATTATTTTTAACATTTTTATGATGAAAACCCATGTTTTCTCTGGAAATAATATTAATTAAGAATGTTCTGCTATATATGTCTAAAATACCTCTCCGTCTGATTTTATGCAGATAAAAAAGAAACAAAACAAAAAACTTCAAATTATCTATTATAGTAATTTAGAAATTTTTTATGAAAAATAAATAAATTTTCTGTAAATGTCTGTTAAAAACACGGTGCCTGTTGACGCGACTAGGTTACTGAATCTAAAAGTTCATGCACGCAAATCAAAAAATAATTTACAATTATACTTTTAGTGTATTTTAATGTTTGAGGTGTCAAATCAACCATAATGAGTTTCTCAACTAAAATCGACAGTGATTTTTTTTATTTACGATTTTAACCAACCGACTCCCCTTTTACGAACGTCATATAATAAATATAGTAATGGATTTATTGGTTAGAAATATGAAACTAAAGTATAGAGTTCAATCAAAATATTTATTTTTTATTTAAATCCTACACCATTCATATACCTATATGTAAGAATAAATTAGTTGATTTTCTAAATTTAGGTTCTGGTTTTAAAGCATTGCTGGTGGATCAGAGAATAAATGAGTGCAGTTTATGAATGCAATGTTCAACACCGCCTCGTCACGGTTCGTTGGAAAATATGGTCGGCCTATTATCCATATAAATGAGGCTCGCCAATCAGACCGTTATCAGCACTTTATCAGCGTTTTGTCAGCGGTTATGCACACGACACGGTTGCTGAAGCCCTTTCATGGAACAGCTGCAGCCTGGAATCACCAAGTCCAACCAACGCTCCATTTAACTCAAGCCACGAGCTTTTCATCTTTTTCCGCACTTTAAACAAACTGGTGATTCAAGGTTTTGTTTAATAGAGTAAATGCGCTGCGTTTTTTACTTGTTTGGATTTTTATTCTAAAACTACTCACTTCAGTGCATTTTTGCATAAATATAGTTTATTGCCCATTCACTGTAAGCCTTTAATTTCATTCCGGAGTAATTCATAATTATTTTTAAGTCATAAACGTTTGTTCAAGTGATTAAAAACGTCATTTGGTGGGCTACAACAAAACAAAAACGAAAAATTATTAAATTATTAAATGATACACTGCACAGCACATCAACAAGTAGCAACGAGGTAGCGAGTACAGCGTGAACTTCTGTACTGATGTAGTGGGTATTTAAAATGCTTTATATTAATAGATATTGATTAATAAAAACAATTATTTACTTTAATTGATAACAAATTCTAAGTTACAATTAATAAACGGTATCAGTGGACTGACACATACTTTCAGTAAGTTTAAAAACGATAATCTGTTATTCAAATAGCATATTCTTTAATGTTTATCTAAATGTCATTTAATAATTTTGTGCTTAAAAATTACCCGTCCAATTTCTAAAAGAGTTACATTAATTAAGCTACAAAGTTAAATTAATTGTTCTAATTGTATGGGGGGAATCCATCCCCCCCCCGGTTATACTAAGCTTTTTTGAGTTGTTTTGTTGGGTGATTTGACCTTTCGCTGCATACCAAGTTTCATGAAAAACGGTTGGGAAATAAGGAAGAAATCGTACCATTGGGCACACTCAGACAACGTACTGCGTTTGCCACGGACAGTAAATTTCCCGCTTTTCTCTGGAACCTTTAGTCGTTGACCAATAACTCAAAATACTAGTTTGTTTAGTTTTTAAGCTGGTTTCAATGGTGATAAACAAATTATTCAGTACCTTTAGTTTTTTCGCGGAAAACTTTGTTTATTTTAACATTTTAAAGGCAATAACTTTTGAATCGTACTTTTTACAGAAATGCTGGTGGTGTCATATTATTTAGTACTCTATGCACTAAAACTACCAAATTTTAATCAAACCCATAAGAACCATTTTTGACATATTAGGATTTTTCACTTTTTTCAAGGGTTTTTAGAGGTGAACTAACCTTAAAAATCAATAATTCAAAAATATGAAAAAGAAAAACGCCTGGAGTAACGGTGAATATATACATACATACAAAATATCATTTTAATCGGACCAACGGAGTAGACTGTGGCTCTGTACACATCCAGACATATACACACATACACGCGCGCGCGCAAACACACACAGACAGACATCACGTCGAAAGTCACTTTTTTGGATTCAGGGGACCCCATAATAGATATATCCACTCTCAGTTGATTCTAAAATTTTGACGAATACAATACTTTCTCCATATACTATGTATAAGGGGAGAAAGTAAAAATAATTGTTTACTTAAACGCAACAAATATTTCTTACTACCATTGGCTTCCTACGTATAATACGATTCACGGAAAGAGAAAATTCTGGAATATGAAATCCGCACCACTTTATAAATTTGAAATGCTTAGTAAACTTTTTCCAAAAAAAATGTGACGACTACCTTTACCGATTCGTTGACATATTAGTAAGACGACTGTGCTTAAAAACCCTATTGGCTATTTCGGGATCTGAACCAAAGCCTTTACTGACTCAGGTTTGGAGTCCCTATCACTACCAGCTACGTCACTCATTGAGAGTCAAACAACCAAAACACTCACCACTTTATCCTTACATTGGAAAACTTCATGAATCTATCAGACTACAAAAGGAGCTCGGTTTCAAACTCAGGTTTCAGAGCAAGCTTGCACTTCAGTTCATTAAAACTTCAAGACCAGTTAGGTAATATATTTCTCCTTCCAGCTGATCTCTCAATGGAAACGTAATCCCTCCAAGAGCCAAAGGTCAGTTTGGTGTTCAATCTCAGCTTGATTTCAAGAAGGTCTCCAAGGTAACAGGAGGCAACTCGGAATGGCCAAAAAGCTTATCAATATTGTCCGACAACGTCCACTGTCAGCTGTTCCGGATGTTGGTACTGTCAGCTGATATCGTGATTTTGCCGCAGAAAGGTCCGGGGTGGTATTGATCCAGCTGAACCAGCTGTTTACCTATTTATTGGCAGCCCTCCCAGTGGTCGTAGACAATCCAACGCAACTCCCATTGGAGTACCTCACGAGAATCTAGTGCTTTTATTGGACACTTTTCCCAACTTTTAGGGAATCTTCTTGTCAGTAATTTGGAAACATTAAAAATCAAAATACGAAAATCCAATTCTAAAACTCTCTTATGCAATCTTTAAATAAAGTACAGTACTAATAATCATATCAACGATTCTTTGAGCGAGGAAAGACAAGAGAATCTTGCTCTTTGCTGACGATTGCATGAAATAACACTACACTCCTTACTTTTTTAAGTAATTAACTCATCTTCAAACTGTTTGCTGCATTTAGTTTTGTATGTATCCAAAGTCATTGTAACATCGGTAAAATGTTTTTCATAGTTTTAGATTGCAATTTTCTACTAATCTGTATTTGAAACTTCACTCAACAAGAGAAGTCGATAGTACATAGACTAGTTAAATGAGCAATAGGTTTAAAAATATAAAATTGGAAATTCTATAGTATAATATAATACGGTAAAAAATTTTCCTTTAAAAGGTTTTAGAGTTTGACACGTTTTTTATAACTTCAAAAAACTATAATTTTTTAATACCGTGTATAATTTGTATAGTTGTATTTTACTTCATAATATTATAGTTATACTTTTTCAATCCACATAGTAACGTTAATATTTGACTGGGGAAGTACTGGCCTACCCTCCAGTAGGCACATATTCGATTGCCAATTATGACAAAAGTGAAATTTCTGTATTAGACATTGCGTCGGAAGGCATGTTAAGAGTCTGCACAGTGGTAGCCATCTTGAATTTTAGTCCTGTAAGAGCAATTTTAAATTCTGGCGGAACTTCCTTTACTTTGGCGTCTGTAGTGGCGTTAATTATCAAAGTATCAATGTAAAACTTTGGAAGTACATTGATGAGATGTGGCTCAAGGGCATGGCCTTTTAATATGTTCAAAAATTTAACTTGATATAAAAACAAAAATCCAGGAATATTTTACAAAATAAATCATTATTATTTTTTATTGAGAGCGAAAATAAGAAGTTCTGTAAGGTGGTTCCCTGGAGGACTGTAATACCTTTAATTTGACACCTCTTCTGTTAATTTATGACAATAGGTCAAGGAGATATAGGCGCCAGAATTTAACATTGCTCTTACGGGACTAAAATACAAAGATGGCTACCACTGATGCAGACTCTTAAGCCATCAAAGGCATTAGTGGGACCTGGAAACTCGGACAATAGACCTTGGCCTGAAGGCAACACGAATCCTTTACCTTAGGTCTGATCATGGGACGTAATGTAGGGTGCTAATCAAACCTGAATGGTATCGCCGGGATCTGAGCCGCCTCAGGTTGAAGTTGGAGGTAAAAGCTCACAAATCTACAAACGTCTTGAATCTTTATATATAAAATTGAATGTATGTATGTGTGTGTGTATGTATGTCCTTTATGCGTTGCCAAACTGCTCATCCGATCGCCATGAAATTTTAGGAATTTGCTCTATATGTGTCCAGGAAGGTTTTAGTGATAAATATGTTCGAAAACTCCGTAAGTTTCTATTTTATGGCGTTTTAAATTTCTAATGTTAACCTTATGGGGAGTAAGCTTGTTTACAAAAATTTTCTACAATGAAAACATTTGATTTCTTAGCTACAGCTGATTGGGTTACTTTCCATTAGCAATATGCTTTACTATCCAATGCCATCTGAATCATTCATTGATGTAAAACTATGAAGTAAATATGTGCTGTACAAAATGAACAGCTTTATTCGCCACGTTAATAGTTTACGGTTTTGGGGGATTATGTATTTATATTTTTATTTTCTGTCTGCTTAAAAGTCACGTGTTTATATGTTGGCTAAATAAAATATAATTACAATGTTTATACATATTGAGTTTATTATAATAATCAGCTGTTGTATATTTAAAGCTTTCACAACGAAGCCGCAATGCTAATTGACTTCAGGACATGGCCAATCTTAAAGTTAGTTAAGATGTATTTACTGTTAGGCTTTGCGAAGTTTGCCGTGTCAGCTAATCATTTATAAGCAACAATGCAGGTAAGTGTTGTGCAGTTTCTGTGCCACTAATCTGTATCAACTGTGACGTTAATGCAAGACGGGATCGCGTTCCTTCTAAGCCGTACAAGACGCGTGTCAGCCATCTTCCTCCGCCTGACGTGCTAATCCTGCTGCCAGTAATTAGCGAAAACTCTCCCTTCACTCCACAGCTTATACGAGACACCGTCCATGCTTCCATTGGCTATCATAATTTACCCCAAAAAATATGACATGTGACAGTCATGGCTGAGTGGGTAGAGTACTGGCCTAACACCCGAAAAACCCGGTTCAATTCCCGGTCATGACACGTGAAATTGAATTTCTCAGACTGCCACGTGCTTCGGAAGGCAAGTTAAGTCGTTGGTCCCGGCTGCATAAGTAGTCGTTAGGTCACGTTAGAGGCAGTAGTGCGACCTGAAAAAACAGACTAAAACTCTAACTCTGAAAACTCAGACTGGGACGGTGGCGACGTCCTGTAATCCAGCTACTTGGAGATCACGAATTGTGGATAGTTGTGAGAGATGCCGGTGGATTTGGAGTTCTCTGGTGTGGATTAACGTCCGCACTATTGAATACCACATTAATCCACAAAGACAATCCTCATAATTAGACCAAATCGTAATTCAGAGGCCGTGGTTCGGATTACACGTTAAACTGTAGGTCCATTCGTTGCCATCGGCTGTTGGGCTATTAATTAATAGTCTTGTCTAAGGAACATGTCAGCCTTAGTCAGTAACAAGACTAGCAGATCGCGCCACAATCATCTTACATTCAATCCTCATTCAAACTTGGCTTAAAATACCTACATTGTAGTATGGTTGCCATTTCAATGATCTAATCTAATCTAATCTAACATTAGACCTTAGCCAGAAGGTTACACGGAACTTTACTTTACTGGCTATCCATAAATTTCCAACCCCTAGTTAATTTTGGAATAATAGGTTAAAATTGGAGTTTCCAAAAAAATAATTATCTAGCCTTTGGTTACACAATGGTTCGTAGTAGTGACCATTATAATATGTAAATATTTTCCATTTACATATTCTGATCAATAACTATAATTATTTTGTCATTACATGAACCTTACTATATATTTATTCATTTATTCCTAGAAACTACGGTATATAATATACCTGGGTATGATTTAAATTAAAACAGTAAAAAATACAGATCAGTTGGACGGTGGAATGTCAGTGAATCCTGCAGGATTACGGGGCTGTGAATGTGGCCAGTGCCTGGGCGATAAAGGCAAGTTTATACCAACAGCTCGGTGGATTACAGATGGGCTCAAAAAGAGAACTGTGAGAAAAAATATTCAACATCGAATGAACTCAATTTTTTTAGTTGAATTGACTTTTAATTAAAAAAAACTGATATTGCCAGGCTTACCGGCACGGTAGCTCAGGGGTAACGCTCAATGAAGTGAAATTTAAGTTATTGAACGGTACATTAAAATATGTTATCCTGAGTGTTTGTTTCGTTACTTTTAAATTTTTGTATAAATAGAAATATTTTTATACACAATTACCCGGAAATCACTCTGCAACACTTTCAACCGAAACTAATCAAAATCGTGAATATCTGTTTGGAATATGTTACAGACTACTTTTATTCGTATCCTTTAGGCCTAGCCGCATTTTACATAACACACCCAAACGCTTTTAGTGATCTAAACCTCCACATTTTCAACCATTGTATTTTCCAGATTCCTTGCACGGGGTTGTCTTATTTTCATTTAGAACAACACAAAAAATTGCTCTACCTCAAAAGATATTATTGCCAAAAAATGAATCATAATAATCAGTTAATTTGATATAACAATATGATTCACAGTAATGTGTTTTGGAATGGACACTAAAAGGGGGACGAAACTGGCGTCGAAAGCACGCAGGTCGTAGTTTAGTGAGAGGGAGAGGGTAAACAAATAAACGTCCTGATTGTTTATTTAACACCAATCGACTTGTGTACCTGCATCACACCGCACCGCAATACACTGCTACTGCATGTTCTTGCTTACACTTACCCACTTTCATTGCAAAAGTATGCTACTGTAGAATCCTGTTCCCACGTGCTAACCTGTATCCAACCCTGTGAGTTCATGTTCTCAATTATTCATCCATCGCAACCCTGTGATACTGTACGTTCCTGCTCTCACTTGCTCACCCTCACTTGTCCGCCTGCACCACAGGCAACAGTATGATACTGTACGTTCTTGCTCTCACTTGTCCACCTACACCTCAAGCAACAGTATGACTGTACGTTCTTGCTCTCACTTGTCCACCTACACCACAAGCAACAGTATGATACTGTACGTTCTTGCTCTCACTTGTCCACCTACACCACAAGCAACAGTATGATACTGTACGTTCTTGCTCTCACTTGCTCACCTGCACCACAAGCAACAGTATGATACTGTACGTTCTTGCTCTCACTTGTCCACCTGCACCACAAGCAACAGTATGATACTGTACGTTCTTGCTCTCACTTGCTCACCTGCACCACAAGCAACAGTATGATACTGTACGTTCTTGCTCTCACTTGTCCACCTGCACCACAAGCAACAGTATGATACTGTACGTTCTTGCTCTCACTTGTCCACCTGCACCACAAGCAACAGTATGATACTGTACGTTCTTGCTCTCACTTGTCCACCTGCACCACAAGCAACAGTATGATACTGTACGTTCTTGCTCTCACTTGTCCACCTGCACCACAAGCAACAGTATGATACTGTACGTTCTTGCTCTCACTTGCTCACCTGCACCACAAGCAACAGTATGATACTGTACGTTCTTGCTCTCACTTGCTCACCTGCACCACAAGCAACAGTATGATACTGTACGTTCTTGCTCTCACTTGTCCACCTACACCACAAGCAACAGTATGATACTGTACGTTCTCGCTCTCACTTGCTCACCTGCACCACAAGCAACAGTATGATACTGTACGTTCTTGCTCTCACTTGCTCACCTGCACCACAAGCAACAGTATGATACTGTACGTTCTTGCTCTCACTTGTCCACCTGCACCACAAGCAACAGTATGATAACGTACGTTCTTGCTCTCACTTGTCCACCTGCACCACAAGCAACAGTATGATAACGTACGTTCTTGCTCTCACTTGTCCACCTGCACCACAAGCAACAGTATGATACTGTACGTTCTTGCTCTCACTTGTCCACCTGCACCACAAGCAACAGTATGATACTGTACGTTCTTGCTCTCACTTGTCCACCTGCACCACAAGCAACAGTATGATACTGTACGTTCTTGCTCTCACTTGTCCACCTGCACCACAAGCAACAGTATGATACTGTACGTTCTTGCTCTCACTTGTTCACCTACACCACAAGCAACAGTATGATACTGTACGTTCTTGCTCTCACTTGTCCACCTGCACCACAAGCAACAGTATGATACTGTACGTTCTTGCTCTCACTTGTCCACCTGCACCACAAGCAACAGTATGATACTGTACGTTCTTGCTCTCACTTGTCCACCTGCACCACAAGCAACAGTATGATACTGTACGTTCTTGCTCTCACTTGTCCACCTGCACCACAAGCAACAGTATGATACTGTACGTTCTTGCTCTCACTTGTCCACCTGCACCACAGGCAACAGTATGATACTGTACGTTCTTGCTCTCACTTGTCCACCTGCACCACAAGCAACAGTATGATAACGTACGTTCTTGCTCTCACTTGTCCACCTGCACCACAAGCAACAGTATGATAACGTACGTTCTTGCTCTCACTTGTCCACCTGCACCACAAGCAACAGTATGATACTGTACGTTCTTGCTCTCACTTGTCCACCTGCACCACAAGCAACAGTATGATACTGTACGTTCTTGCTCTCACTTGTCCACCTGCACCACAGGCAACAGTATGATACTGTACGTTCTTGCTCTCACTTGTCCACCTGCACCACAAGCAACAGTATGATACGTCCACCTGCACCACAAGCAACAGTATGATACTGTACGTTCTTGCTCTCACTTGTCCACCTGCACCACAAGCAACAGTATGATAACGTACGTTCTTGCTCTCACTTGTCCACCTGCACCACAAGCAACAGTATGATACTGTACGTTCTTGCTCTCACTTGTCCACCTGCACCACAAGCAACAGTATGATACTGTACGTTCTTGCTCTCACTTGTCCACCTGCACCACAAGCAACAGTATGATACTGTACTTTCTTGCTCTCACGTGTTCACCTGCACCACAAGCAACAGTATGATACTGTACGTTCTTGCTCTCACTTGTCCACCTGCACCACAAGCAACAGTATGATACTGTACTTTCTTGCTCTCACTTGCACATCTGCACCTCAAGCAACAGTATGATAACGTACGTTCTTTCTCTCACTTGTCCATGCACCACAAGCAACAGTATGATACTGTACGTTCTGCTCTCACTTGTCACTGCACCACAAGCAACAGTATGATACTGTACGTTCTTGCTCTCACTTGTCCACCTGCACCACAAGCAACAGTATGATACTACGTTCTTTCTCTCACTTGTCACCTGCACCACAAGCAACAGTATGAAAACTGTACTTTCTTTTCTCACTTGTCCACCTGCACCACAAGCAACAGTATGATACTGTACGTTCTTGCTCTCACTTGTCCACCTGCACCACAAGCAACAGTATGATAACGTACGTTCTTGCTCTCACTTGTCTACCTGCACCACAAGCAACATTGTGACACTTTACGCTCCTCCTCACACATACACTTCCACTCCCTAAGTTGAGCAAAATGCGTAAAATGACGGAAAGAAATAAAGAAGCACAACATGTCAGTGGTGTGTCCAGGGAAGAGTCCTCAATGTCACCGACCCCCAAAGTGAAGCGCCTGTGCAGCATGTGAAGCAGTTGTTTACAGCCACCGAATGACAAGGGCGATCCCTGGCTGTTGAATAAATGATCACCCTGCTGCAGGGTGACGACATCTATCGGGAGCAGACGTGTACTACGGTGTAGGGGTGTAACGCCAGTGTGGTTGTGAGATGATGTCATCTGTTGCTGTGGGTAACGTTGTACTCGTACAGTACTGCGACAAGGTTCATAGGACAATCACCATATAAATTAAATCACCCATGTTTTTAAGGTCTTACAGGTGGACATGTTACCAAAAAATGTTTTCAACAAATTAATTCCTAAATCTATTAGTCGTGAAAAACTATGAGGCCGGTGAACGAAGCCGGTTTCGGCTTCTATAACGCACTAAAAAACTAAAAAATGAATAATTCTGAGCAATGTACAGACAAAACTCTAATTTTATTTATATAGATTATATTACTGTGTTCAGAAAATCCTAAAATATAATAAATATAATTAACATTTTTTTCAATTATTGAGGACCGCCTCCCAAATAAATAATTTAGGGGTTTCTTTAAATAAATCGTATTACGGGAGTAAAAAGTGATGATGCACTTGTACAAATTCCGGACAGATATGACCTTGGTACCATCGGGCGGCTGGCCCCCCTCGGCAGGTCGATTCCCGCCCTCATCTTACTTTATATACTTTCATCGTATTGTAATCATTTGAACTTTAATCAATAGTCCACCGACTTGGTTTTAGTGAATTCCCTGTAGAAAATGGGGGCACTTGTATTGCCGTGGACGTAGTAACATGACCTAGACCTTGGCCAAGTTGTGACATCAAAATGTTTAAGCTCTGGGATGGGGGTGGTAGCAATTTGTGGGACGCAAAAGTGTAGTAACATAAGTGACGTCATATGATTATGAGAACAGATGTTTAGATGAACTGAAAACCAATTTCCCACAGGGAAGTAAATACAATACTTTTTGACATGGATATGTCTTAGCTCTGGAGGGGTGTTGGTGATTTTCAAGATGGGAAACATGCAACAGGTTTCCATAGAAACTACTAGAACTATTGTATTGAATTTAAAATATAAAAGAATAAGAACATCTGTTTAGATGAACTGAAAGCATTCACTTTAGACATATCCATGATCTAACCTATTTCCCACAGGGAAGTAAATACAAACATTTTTCTGTTACCCCCTCCCCAAAAAGCTGAAAAGACAAAAAGAAAGAAGAAACACGCCAAAATACGATAAAATATTCGATAATTCACGTGAAAACTCCATATCGATGAAATACCCAAAAAGTAAGTTAAGAATCGGCGCGTTTTCTCCGTAAGAACATTACGGAACATTGATCAAATCATGGACATTGCATCTGATCTATCAAAATCGATCCTTATTTCATGTTCAAACAAACTACCTATAACTAAACAATACTAATCCAAATTTAAAATAACAAAATTACGTATGTACTTTTAATGGTGTTATGTACTCATTGAAATACACTACCGTATATCCTTTTCGAAATATGTATATATCAATCGTATATATTATCTTGTTATATCACTTGCGTGCGTTAATCCATGACTTACTACAACCACTACAAACTTACTACAAAACCTCCAACAATTTAAAACACAATTTATTTCCTTTCCGTTTGGTTATATTTTCTCCACTAAATAAATATCCTTATATTTTGTCTCTAATATTCCTTAAATGCCTACCTCTTATTATACTGTAATCAATGTACTAAGATCGAGTCAAATCTGTCCATCTAAAGGAAGATTTTGAACCCCAAAATGGGGCTTTAGGGAATTTCCACATAGCCTATGTATTAAAAAACTTAATTTTGATTGGCACTGTCGGAATCAGCTAAAAAACAAACAATTTACTTTAGTACTTTGAATCTTCGCTCTACGTCAGGTGGTCACTGAGATACAAAATATGGTAAACACAGTACGTTGTCTTTTGGAGCTCTAATGTTATTCTCATGAGGAAATGTTGATGTTTTGAAGAACTCAAAGGCAACACAATAATCCCTCCCTTTTTTAAGTTGTCTTTCTGACGAGTGTACGTAATTAGTGAATTGATTGTTTATAAGTTGTTTGGCTGTTTAAAATATTTTGTCTTCAGCTTCATACCGGCTTAGTCCGGATTATGCACTAATTGTATTCGCCTGAGGACGGGATTAGATTTCAGATCTCGAAACGTTGTGAAATTTTGTTTTACTTAAAATCGTAATAAAAAATGTCCGAAATAAAATTCTAAATAACATAGATCCACCATCACCTTAATGAATTTCAAATATAAAAATATTATCTACTGCGCATTGATAAACGTATCACTATTAATGTGATCAGGAACATAAACTTTGCAACCTAAAGTCTCCTATCTTAGCAATGTTATTCCGTAGCGCCATAGTGGAATAGACCGCCCTAAAAATACTATATGAAGGTTTGAATTTACTTTAGGATAGAAGTAAGCCCGTCCTTTGTACGGTTTGTAGATAGATTAAAGAAGAAAGATTATCATACCAAAATGTAAACCTGAAATCCTAAACAAATCAGTACGATGAAAATAAATCAATATCCAGCTTTATTATTTAGCAGTACTTTACAATTAAGTAGATTAGAACATTTATACTATTATTATAATTAGTTATACGTTAAAATAACTTTTTAATATAGTATGATTTCGAAATTGGTTTAAAATCAATGACTAATATAAACTAACTAATATTGATTTGACAACTGTTTGTTTTTCTTTTGTATTAAATCTTATTAACTACAAAGGTAGCTGATTATTACCAGTAGGTGGTTCATTGATAATTGAAAGTAAAATACGACTAATATCGCGTAAAAAGTGGGGTTTTAAATGCTCGTGATTTACTTTACAAGGGGCGGCAGACAATTTTAAGCATTGAAAAACCTTCCTCTGTTTAAGTTTGAATAGAATGTTTCATTTTTTGTATTCCACAGAGAAGGAATACAAGGAATTCTGACGAATGAAGAACCAATGTGATGGTAAAAGAACTCTTTAAAAATGAGATAGGAATTTATTAGAAACAAAGTTTGACACATGATGAACGATGTTTTCACTTAAAAGAATTCCTCCGTCAACATGGATTAGAGTCGGTGGACAATTTTAAGCATTGAAAACCCTTCTCTGTAATGTAGAGAATGTTTGAAATAAATTTCATTGTTATCAGTTCTCGGGTTTTTTTTGGAGAAGAAGGCGTAAAATGCCTTCTGGAGAGTCACAGACAACAGACACAAATTGAGTTAAGACTTGATTCGGCTTCTCTAACACACCAAACGTAAAAATAACTAAAAAATTGATAACTCTGAGCAATGTACAGACAAAAATCTAATGTTATTTATATAGATTTCAAAATGACGAGTAATGCTTGGAGTATAAGAAGTAAAGTTTGAAATTAGCTTATAACAAAGTATGTAGAATATTTTCACATTCTATGTGTACTAACAGAAAATAAGGGCCTTAATGAAATAATGGATTAAATACTGTATAGATGGTGAAAACATAAATAACTTACGGTATGTTAAACTTGCTAACGGTTGGTGACAAATGGTTTAATCTCAACGTACCTGCAAAAAAATATATTATTAAAATTTATACTCACATAGAATGATGTGTTATAATATCTAGTTTTTCCATATAATGTATAAGAGAAAGTGATTCTGAAGCTGAGAAACTGATCGAGGTGAAGGATTTGAAAAAAGTGGAGCCGATTTCATGGTGTTTGAAATAAATAGTTGAAACTTATTTTTATTAAAACTACTGTAGAAAAAATTGAAACATCAAACTCATCGCTGGATAAAATTATGTAAAAGGTTTTGATTAATATTGGTATAATACAATTTTCTTCAATCACAAAGAATGTTTTGTTTTAGTTCACCACAGCCACAAATTCCACAAATTTCACTACTACACTTTTTTTAATATTGAACAGCTTTTGACACTATCACAAATTTGCAAGTTTCTATAAAAGATCAATTTATAGAAGACTAGGTTTCAGCATGCAATAATAATTTGTATTATTAAGACATTTTTAGTCTATATCAATATGTCTATTTTGTGGAAAGTAATTTCATTGAACATCGTTCCTTTTGGAGTCAATTTAATCAGGAAATATTTTACTTCATCCTTCTATCTTGAAATATTCTTCCTTTTCGACGTGGATTTGTCTAAGCTCTGGGGGTGTTAGTAGATTTGTAGAATACGATCAGTGCAGCGGAAGTGATTTCGAAATGGGTTTAAAACAGCTGTTTGTTTTTATTTCTATTAAATATTTAAACGACAGCTGATTATTGCCAATAGGTTATTCATTGAAAACTGGAGCGAAATGCGAGTAACATCGCGTAAAAGTGGGTTTTTAATTGATCATAATTTACTTTTCAAAGGGTGGCGGGAGATTTCAAGCACTTAAAAACCTTCTCTGGAATGTAGAGAATACATGAAATAAGTTTCATTGTAATCAGTTCTCACGTTTTTTTTAGAAGACGGCGTAAAATGCCTCCTAGAGCGTCACAGACAAACAGACAAAAATTGAGATAAGACCGGTTTCGGCTTCTCTAACGCACGAAAAGTAAAAATAACTAAAAAATGAATGATTCTGAGCAATGTACAGACAAAACTCTAACTTTATTTATACAGATGAAAAACAGTGCCTAATATTTTTAAAGATATATTTTGCGTTTTAATTTTCAACTATAACACCTTAATATGGTTATGGGCACGATTAGAACTATAAAACACTATGCTTTAGGACCTTTTAAGTATTAAAAACGTAAAAGTTAATTATGAAATAAGATAATTGCTGAAATCTAGTTAGAGACAATATCGTTAGGGTTGGATTGCTCAAGGGTCGTTATCAAATCCCCACAGCTAGCGCCGGGCCATGTCGACCTCGGCTAATCACCTCCAGGCCAGATACTTGCTCCTGTTATGGAGAAATGATGGTTATCGGTGAATATCCAATACAGTGATTTTATATTATCAAGGCATAACATAAAATGGCAGGATATTATATAATTTAAAGAAACCCTTTAGATTAGATTAGATTATTGAAAAGGCAACCATACTACAATGTAAGTATTTTAAGCCAAGTATGAATGAGAATTGAGTGTAAGATGATTGTGGCGCGATCTTTTAGTCTTGTTACTGACTAAGGCTGACATGTTCCTTAGACAGGGCGTACAGTCCCTACAGTTTAACGTGGAATCCGAACCACGGCCTCTGAATTACGAATTGGTCGAATTACAAGGATGGTCTTTGCGGATTGACGTAGTATTCAATATTGCGGACGTTAATCCACACAATAGAACACTACATCCACCGATCATCTCTCACAACTATCCACAATTCGTGACCTCCAAGTAGCTGGGTTACAGGATGTCGCCACCGTCCCAGTGCCTTTGAACAGGAAGCTGCGTTTGTACGTAATGAGACGATTTGTAAGCATTGTATAACACCATAATTTGATAATGTATCATTATACTCGATCAAGCGAAACTCAAAAAATGTTGAAGACGTCATTGATAAGTAGCTTCTTAAAATGTTTCGTTTGCAGAAGTATGCGGAAGTATGTAAGACGGATTAGTACTAAGGAACTCGTTAAATTAGTATTTTTTTAAATAAGTGTTTTATTATTTTTAATAATCATATTGTCTTTACATTGATCCTGAAAGGCCAAAGTTTCTTTATCATATTCAAGCTACTGTAATATACTGTGATAAAAAGTTACGAAATGTAACAACTCTTATCGTTATCCACCAGTATTGATAATTTAAAAATAGACTGGACATTTGTCTCTATAGAGATCAAACGATTACGATGTACCTGTAATTAATTTATACCTATGTAACTTAATCATCATTAAAGAAAAGAAGAAAATCTCAAAGCAATCATAAGTTTAGTTACGAAAAGCTAAGATTGTTTCAAATGCATGCGATACTTTACAGGGGTTTCTATGTAGATACTGTTGAAATCTTTTAAAAATCTGTTAAAAGATGTTATGAAGGAAATATACAGGCGATTTCCGAAAGATCCGATTACAAATATTCAAAAGAATTAAAAAAATAAAAAAATTTACGATTTTGGGATCCGGGATTTGGATGGGATTTTGGGAGGGCGGGGGGGGGTGGGAAGAGGGGGGGCGGGGGGGGGAGGTGGGGGGAGGCGGGGGATTACAAGGGACCGCGGGGGAGGGATTACGTTAGGGTTTAAAAATAGGTTTTCTTATCGGTCAGTTAAAAATAAATATAGGCCTAAACCAACAGGACACGTAGCGTACTGAAAATCCTAAATTTATACATGAAGAAAAACATGTATCAGCATTAAGAATAAAGGGTTCGTTATGAGAGAGGGGGAGGGGGCGACGAAGGACAATGGAGACTAATTCATTACATCGACCAATGTCGAAACAATTAGAGACTCCGTCGCAAACATTAAAGCTTCTTTGCTATGATTAAGACTATTGCTCGATGCCAACGAGGTTCACTCGATTAATTTTACTCCCTAATTGGTTTTAACACAACAATTTTTTTTGTATTCAACAACAATTGACACAACAATTAAACAAGAAAATCCCTCTGGTTCAAGCTAGTGTTTGGGTGTTAGCTTGGTATAACGAAGTATGAACATTTTGAACGCCCTCCAAAATCGAACAAACTAATCCTTTTTTAATTTTGAAAGATGTTTTTCTTTATGGTGAGGTGGAAATTATGATAAAAATTATTGGGATTCTCTCACCTTGTTTTGTAGTTTTTCACAACGGGGATTGTCACTAAAATACCTAAAGCACCCCAGGGATCCTCCTACGTTTCGCAGGACCAAAAGAAACGTCCTGCTTCCTCAGGGAGTAGGTCCTATTGTAATACGCGCCTCACGCACACGGGCTGAACGTCGAACCACGGGTTCGGCGTTCAGCCCGTGTGCGTGAGGCGCGTGTTACAAGAAGACCTACTCCCTGAGGAAGCAGGACGTTTCTTTTGGTCCTGCGAAACGTAGGAGGATCCCTGGGGTGCTTTAGGTATTTTAGTGTCAATACCCGTTGGGAAAACTACAAAACAAGGTGAGAGAACCCCAATATTTATATATCAATATATCATAATCCTTTTTAAACCCGACGGATGGTTACCGGTTGCCTATGATTGTCTAGTTCATTATCTCTAAGGTGAAGGTGAAAAGTTAACTCGCCTTTCTACAACCAATGTTGATACTTCGCAACAAGAATGTTAACAGAAAGCTTCATTATAATATTTAATATTGTATACCTTCCGGCTTTGAGACATTAGTATGAAACAAATTTACCTTTCTTTTTATTGTATATCTCAACTATATTTAAGATCTACAGGCAAAAGAAGAGAAATTAATATTTTTGAGTGATGTCATGTCAGCACTTAAAATTGATAAAAATAGTTTAACATTTTTGAGCAGAAAATCAGCTGGTAATTTTGTGGTGTACCTGTTATCATGATGACTGACAATCTTAAACAAATCAATACAAAACAAACAAATTAATACACAACTTTATTCTTTAAATGGATTAGAACATTTATACCATTATTAAAATTAGTTATAAGTTAAAATTTCTTTTTAATATAGTATGATTTCGAAATGGGTTTAAAATCACGAATCAATATAAACTAATTGATATTGATTTTAATTTAACAGATGTTTGTTTTTCTTTCTTTTAAATCATTAAACTACAAAGACTGCTGATTATTACCAGTAGGTAAATCATTGAAAACTGAAAGCAAAATGTGACTCAATATCGCGTAAAAAGTGGAGTTTTTAAATGCTCGTTATTTACTTTTCAAAGGGCGGCAGACAATTTCAAGCATTGAACAACCTTCCTTTGTTTAAGTTTGAATACAATGTTTCATTTCTTGTATTCAACAGAGAAGGAATACAAGGAATTCTGACGAATGTAGAACCAATGTGATGGTAAAAGAACTCTTTAAAAATGAAATAGAAATTTATTAGAAAACAAAGTTTGACACATGATGAATATGATGAACGATGTTTTCACTTAAAAGAATTCCTCCGTCAACATGGAGATCGGACTGGAACTGAAATCGAATAACTTCATGGCTGGTTGTGTTAGATTTCCCTTATCAATAATTAAAGCCATTATCAAAAATGTTATGAAAAAAAACAAATGTTTTATGCACAAAAATTAATTAAAATTCAACATTGTTAAAAGGAAAAATATTATTTATATTTAAAACATACGCAGCAAGAGAAAGGCTAAAGGCAGAATGGGTGACCCAGTTTCGCTGCAGCACCCCAACCCCCACCTCTCATCCGGGCAAACACCCCTCCCCCACCCGCAACCCCCCAACCCATGCCACCCACCATCCATCCACATATCTCATTACATCGAAATCAAGCTCGTAGTGACGTGAAACGCCCTTTTACCTGTTTGTCTTTCCACTTTAATCTGTTTGAGTTCTAATCCTGCGATAATGGTTTTACAGTATTCACTTTCATTTTAACGAATTCGCTTCTTTGGTAGGTCAATTTGTTTGAATATGGCAATGGATCGTGCAAAATTATATAGTTAAAATTTGATATCTTTTTTTAGTATATTTTCAGTATAATAGTGAACAATATACAATTATAAAACAATATTTTTTAAATAAAAATAAAAAACATTTTTTACTAAATCCTAAAGTAATACAATTTCTATTCTAGTGTAATAAAAAAACTCATAAGAAAAGGATTAAAGAGTCTAAAATATTGACAACGCATTAGATTTTAGTCATAAGAACGATATTTTGTACTTTATTGGTTGTACCAATACTTGTCACTCAATATTTAAAAATAAGTGACTTAATTCTTGTGCAAAAATAACTAGAAATAATTTCTTGTGCGTATAGTGTAAACCGTCGCTAATTTCAAAAATAAAGTGCTCAATAGGACGGTAAAAACGAACCTGGATCGAAACCAGTGGTCAGCTGTTCCTGTCAGATGTTACCTGGATCGAAATCAGTGTGGCGGGCGATTATTGACAAGTCATGAGCGGTCACTTTTGGACAGCCTATGTTACCTGGATCGAAACCAGTGGCGGGCGATTATTGACAGATCATGAGCGGTCACTTTTGGATAACCTTTTTGACTAACACTGTTGTTATACTTCTATATCTTCAATTCATCGCACATGTCCTGTGCCCAGAATAGGGACATTTGAGATTTAAAAAATATACTAAAGGTAACAGTGGTTGTCTAAGAAAAGGAAAAAATAGTTTTTACTATAAAAAAGATAACTGGTAGTTGATTACTTTATTCTGAGAAAAAATAATTAATATTGCCTTTAAAATCTACCATGATGTTAGTAAACACGTCAACTAACTTTATAAGTTACCGGGTAGTGTACAACCCTGCTGTAACCCTACCATTGTTCATAGGGGACTATCGGATATGGTACCTATGATGAAGACACACGAAAATGTTTATGAAGCATAACAAGTTAATATGGCAATGCGGAGTTATGTCAATGCTTTTGGCTCTGGAACAGCGGGGCTTTAAAACTTTCAACATTCACAGTTTTATGAAAGAGAAACGGGTTACAGACGGATTTAATCTTAAATAAACCACGTTTGTTTTGTATTCCGGACCATCTAACCTATCTACAAGATTTCCTAAACACCTTTTATCATGTACCACATGCTGGTGGTACATGGTACCACCAGTATGTGGTACAAATTTGTTCTAAAGCGAAAAAATGATTTGAAGTTTGGCTATTGGTTGTGTGCTCGGTATATGACAGGGGAGGTGAAGCTTTGCCAACACGCAATGTGGATAATTTAATAGTTACGTATGATTGGACACGAGAACAACAACTAGCTTCCAATCATATATAAGAAAATAAATCGATTAATTCCTTATTATTTCTACCCTTCAATTCATGTTACACTAATCAATCACAGTAAGCGTTTCTGCTGGTAATTGTTCAATCTATCAATATTTAGATAATGATATGAACTAAAATATTAGTAATGAGCCAAGTGGTTCCACATAATTCACAAACGTAAATACTTCGTACGTTCAACTATACACAAAAACTTATATAAGTTAAGTCAAAATCAAATTTATTAAAGGAAAAAAGTATGATACAAAATAAATTATACACATTTTACAATTTTTGACAACAGAAATAATTTTTCTAACAAAAAAATCTATAGGTAAACATAATAAGTTTTATATCATATACCTAATATGACTTTAGTTATTTTATTATATTATGTATTATCTTATGTATAATTTAACGTATGTATTATCTGATAGGAGGAAACATGAATTGGACAAGTCGCTATATTGATTTCCAAAATACATGATTTAAGTGCACAATAACAAATTTTTGTACTCCATTCCATTAAATACGGCAGACAATTTAGCAATGCTGTAAGTAATATGACTGTATAAAAATTGCTAATGTTCAGGCTCATTACATATTAAGGTAATCTTAGTTTTGCGTGATATTTGGGTAATAAAATCAAACATTGTAGTATAAAGGGTCACTGCAAATAATTCTGCTTTCCTTGTGTTGGGTAAGGTACAAATTTTGTTGTGACTGCAGTTGGCAGGAAGTACCTGTTCAGGTATTGAATCATCCCAGTTGCTGGTCTTTTTCCCTCGGGGCATAAAATGGTGTACATCATGCGGTACGGGGTAAAAACCAGCCAAACAAAAAAAACTATTGTTTAAACCGGTTTTGTAAAATTGTTATTACTCGTATTTCGTTACTTAAACAAGGTGTAAGAGTGGAAAAATATTCTTCACATATTGTAGGGTCCTCCTTAGTACTTACTTGGTTTTGGTGTCAAAATATTTAAAATATACAGTAAAGTATAGCTTTGTATAGTTTCTTGATTGCCAGCAGGCATTCCACAAACTAATTCAAAAGTGAATAATTTTAAATATTAAACCAAACGAACCAACAGCAAATCCTACTAAATCAATTCTTTTAGCGTAAACGAAGCTGGATTACATACGTTTGCTAAACTCAAAACTGCTGGAAACATACAAACCGGAAGTTTATATTAACCACGTATCACAACTAGTTTAAGTGAGCTATTTGTAGAGATGGTCTAATTATAATGAGTGGTCGCGTATGGACTTGAGCGCATGCTGAGACAGACACGCACTGGTCCCGCTGGGAGGAAAGGTCACACTAGATGAATTAAGTCCATCACGGTCGATGGGTAACATTCTGAACTAACTATTTCAGTTTATAATCAGACTTTAGATTAAATACGATTTGACTGAGTAAAATTTAAGCATTTTCAAAATCAAGAGTGACTGGATTTACATATCGAACTATAAAAATATTGGAAGTGCTGTTTGTTAAACACAGAGATTAAATAGTCAGTTTTTAAATCCAGAAAAAAACAAAAAAATATTGAATACAACAGTATTGGTTTTATGCAACAGTGAGAAAATTACAAATTTTAAACATATTTTCTACAACATTGATTTTTTATAGTTAGTTTTATGTTTTTTTAATTTTACTAACTATATAGGTTTTTAATTTACTAACTATATGATGTTATTTAGATTTTTATTGCGGACATTTTCCATCACGATTTTATGTAAAACAAAGTTTCACGACGTTTAATCTGATTTATGAACTATTTATAAAACATAGCACAATTAATAACATATTTACGGTATAAGCTGAAATTAAAGTTTTAAAGCAGTCTTACAAACTATATTAAACTAACCAAACAGTCGTGTTACGGAGACTCCAAGACAAGTGTTTCTTTGTTTTACATAAAATCGTGATGGAAAATGTCCGCAATAAAAATCTAAAAATCTAAATAACATTTAATTGATCTTTAATTTTTTTATTCGTCTCTGCTCCGAGTAAACTATAGGAATATTCAGTTTTGTATTTAACCTTAGGGCTAAGCTCCACTGGCCTGTATAGTTTGTATATGTTAAGCTTATGAGGAAAATACCTGTGATGTATTTTGATCATATGAATACATCAATGATGTGAATTAACAGCTGATCTTTATTGCTTTAATTATCACTGGTCGACAGCTCATTGTACGTCATTTATTGAACGTAATAATCAATCTATAATATTAAAAAGAGTATGGTGTATTTTTTTTTGTATTTGTTTAAAAAAAAATGAAAAAATTATTTTTAATTTTTAAATATCATAATATTGCAACATTATTTAGCCCATATTCCAAGTTTCAATGTTTTTTTATGAATGAAATTTTAAAATTTATAAAACTGTTAGAAGAAGAAAATTTGATATTTAAGAAACATTAAGAAAACTACTTACTGTGAATATTTATTTTTTAAAACTGTTGTTAGACAATATAAAAATACATTTGTTTATTTTTTTAATGGTTTAGATTAAAGTATTTTTAATTGTTTTGCTGAAAATATTTTTTATTGATTAAAAAAAATTTATTAAAAATTGATTTTTTTGACATTTAAACAAAATTTTGAACCTATTTTTACAGAAATCTGTTTTATTTTCAAGTATCTGTATATAATATAATATTTTTAAAAAAGAGATTTTTGTAAAATTATTTTCATTTTTTGGGTTTTTTATCAAAAATTATTAAAAATGATATTTTTTACAGATTTTCATGAATATTTTTTAACTAAAAATAAAAAAACACTGTACGATATTTTTTATTAGAAAACTTTATGATAAATTAATTTTCGAAAACAATATTTTAATTTATTTAAAGAAATATAAAAACGTATTATTATTGTATGCAACTCGCGAAAGCTATTCCTACACAAAACACTAATTACACAGTTATAAACTAATTATGTTTTGAACTAACTTCTTAACACACGAAGAAATTATTTCGTTACACGCATTGAGGATATATTGAAATTAACTCAACTAGATTATTTAATGAATCTAGGATATTTTAAAAAACTGTTACAAGTTATAATAATTTTTTTTAATTTATTTAAAAAATTAGAGTTATTATTTGTTAATATACTCATAGGAATATTATAACTTATGTACAAAAGATATACTACTAATGGATAAGTAATAGATTACTAATATATTTAGGAATATTTAAAAATATAGGGTTAAATTTTTTTAACTGAAAAAAAATTACTATGATTTATTTAATAATTTTAATTCAAAAAAATTATATTACAAATTTTTTTTTTTTTTTTTATATATATTAAGTATTTTTATTAAATAAAGATTTTTTACAAATAAAATTATTAAAATTATATATAAATTAAAAAAATTTAATATAATTAAATCCTTTCCTAAAAATAATTTTATTACCATAACGTGGAAAGTGAAACCGAATCGCAGATGCAATGCGTCGTCCTGGCTAGTCTGCAATACGGGAAACATCAAAAGGGCTGCGCGAGGTGAAATTTCATTCCATGTCTTTGTCTGAGACCAGACCGCTTTATTCCAGTCCAGCCACAATCCTGCACCCTCTAAGCGCTCTGAATTTTCATTTAAACAAACTCTGCTTTTGTTTTTTTTTATATAAATTTGCAACATTTTCGTGTCCGTTGTTTGAAATTAATATGCGTCCATTCACATTCCTAAATTATTGCCTATGGTATTAAACATATTTGTACATGACCTAAAGACTTTTGTGGCATTACTATTTACGAAACGGCACATTTTAACACTAATATAGTTTTAACTACTGAATTTTTTATTGGTAATGTATCTGGCTATAATTTCTCTCATAGAATGCGAGGTTATGAATGTTATGGAACCGATTGTGAGACGACTCGATTCATCGTCATGTTCTGCAAAAAAGTAGAAGATTCTCATTACCAGTTTGATAAGATATTAGATAAAAAAGCTAAATGGCTAAGAGGTTACGTTCTCTCCTCGCAATCCGAGGGCCGCGGGTTCGGTTCCGGATCAAGTAAAAATGTTGCAATTGGACACACTAATTAAATTTAACTGTCGTTTAGTTTATGCGCCCATTCCTTGTAATTACTTATTGCAAGACCAGACTTTGGACCGCCTATCAAAACGTTGAAATTGCAAATAAATTTGATACACAGAAGAAAAAAATGTTTAACCGATTTTAAAATAAGCTAAAAATTACTTAAAATATGGTTAAAATGGATCCGAGGTAAAGTTTCGTATCAAACAATTTAATTATTTCCGACATTACTTTTATCCATTTAACTTTGAAGTCGTAAAAACATGAATCAGCTTATTTTGTTGTCCTCTACTAGGTTCTACTGCACGAAGGGCCGACCGTCCCGGGGCATACTAATTACCAACAACACCCTTCCCTTGCCGTTCGTCATATTTTCACGCTGGCCGCATGGTATAGTTATGAATATCTCAAAATTTAAGTGTTTTAATACGTTTAGACATACTTTGTAACATTATAATTCCAAGTGAAAACTTAAACCACTGAAAAAATATTTTCAAAACGGAATACTTCCTGATTTTTCTAAGGGAAATTATTAAACATTCCATACACGTGTAGCTTTCTGAATTTTACCTATGTTCTCTATCTGTGTTACAGTAAATTTGTGTTTATTTATTTTCATTGAATGCTATCCAATGGTTTTAAATGTGTAAAACTGTGTGCTGGTCCCTAAATTTGCAGACGTGTCGTGACATGACACACTCTGGATGTATTGAACCGATAATTGGTGGTTCTGTTCAGTTTTATTGTCTCGTATGAAGTATTCACGTGCAGTGACGTGTTGCGTGCTGCTGAGTTCGTGTCCCTTCCCGCACTGCACCACTTGCTGACGTCTGTTTCTAACACCATTGTGTTTGGAGGACAACTACCAATGTACTTCATTAGGCTCTCCGTTAAATACGCGGAGAGGAAAAAGTATTTGTTTTTATCAGTTTTTAATTATTTAATAGAAACTTTCAGAACAATTTAGATTAGATTAGATTATTGAAATGGCGACCATACTACAAGGTAGGTATTTTAAGCCAAGTATGAATGAGAATTGAGTGTAAGATGATTGTGGCGCGATCTTGTAGTCTTGTTACTGACTAAGGCTGACATGTTCCTTAGACAGGACTGTTAATTAATAGCCCAACAGCTGATGGCAACTAATGGACCTACAGTTTAACGTGGAATCCGAACCACGGCTTCTGAATTACGAATTGGTCTAATTATATGGATGGTCTTTGCGGATTACCATAGTATCCAATAGTGCGGATTAAAATAGTATCTAATATTGTTTATATATTTTGTTTATACATGATCCCTTATATGTTTGCTTTTAATAATTAATTTTAAAGGATGGAACCTTAAAATAGATTGTTCCTTGTGAGCTATATACATTTTATCTTTAATTATATTTTTCTATTTTCTACAGAATGTAATACTATGTTTTGTTTAAGTTTGCTATGTTTATTTTAATACAATACCAATGCACAAATCATTTGATATATTTTTAGTATAGATTCATACTTTTATATTAGTTTATTTTCGTAATGCAAATATTTTGAAAGCGTGAGTTTTTTAGTGAAGCATTAAATTAATTATATCGTCCGTTTCTACGATATGTATTAGCTTTTTTGTAAAAATCAAAACATCAATCTCTATAGACCGATATCCTTCATATTCAATATAAAAGAATATTTTAGGAATAAGACATTGTAATAAAGATAAAATAATAAGAATTTTTAAATAAAGTTTATATAACTTTTCTGATTATTGAAAAATTAGATCAACATTTTCATCACCCGTTTTACTACATGAGCTACTCGTAGTAAAAGCGACATAAAACTCACTCCTTATAATTAAAGAGTGAGTTTTATGTCCTTTCACAGCTGGATATAATTTAAACGGCCTGAAATATAAATGTGTGGCCTTAACTTATACTGTATAACACTTTTTTTTACTTTTTTCGGGTTGTTACAAATTTTCTCCCCTTTTGCAATTTTTAATCGTGGATTTGTATCTGTCCAATAACGATAAATGTGCCTATTGATGCAATCGTTGGTCATGAAAGTGGCTTCGTCACTAAATAGGATTCTGTTCAGACACTCAGGTTCAGCGTCTAGTTTGTTCATCATAATATTCAACCCTGCGGTCATAGTCGTCTTCACTAAACTCGTGCTCAAGTCTCACTTTAAAAGGTTTGAATTTATTACCTTTAAGAATTTCTGATGTCGTGCACCAATGCAGCTCTTCTCATAGATAAATGTGGATTTTCAAGATGAAGATTTTTAAAGCTTACTTCTACTGAATTGGTTGTAATTTTTGTTAGGGGCAACCTTAGAGACCTCTAGTTTGCACCATTTGATCTATTTTTATTTAATTAAAAATGAGGGGAAATAGGGGTTACATTTGAAAATATTTATTTTCCACCTTTACCCCCCTTAGATTCCCCCCCTTTGCAAAGTGGGGGAATTTAAAAAACCTGAAAAAGTAAAAAAAGTGTTATGTAAGTTAAGGCCAAGGTCTCACATTGATATCTTAGGTCGTTTAAATTATATCCAGGAGTGCCAGGACATAAAACTCACTCTGTATATCAGTCGTATATGAGTTTATATAACAACACTGTCTGGATGGTTCAGGACTGCCTCTGGTTCAAAATCTGAAGGCGAAGGTTCGATCATGGTTTAAATTTTGAGGTGGATTCAGTTGCCTTACATGTATTAAATAAAAATGAATCAGTGATTTATATATTTGATTGTATTAATTAATTTAAGTATAATTTAAATAAATAAAAGTATGTATGTATAATAAAGTATAATTTGAATGTATGTATGTATGTATGTTCTTTATCAGAAGCCACACTACTTCTCAGATCGCCATGACATTTTTGGAAGTTGCTCTATATGTGTCCGGGAAGGTTTTAGTGAAAAAATATTTTCGCAAACTCCATAAGTTTCCATTTTATGGCGTTTTAAATTTCTAATGTTAACCTTTTGGAGAGTAAGTTTGTTTACAAATTGTCTACAATGAAAACATTTGATTTCTTAGCTACCAGCTGATTGTTTTACTCTCCATTAGCAATATGCTTTGCTATCCAATGCCATCTGGATCATTTAATTATGTAAAACTATGAAGTAAATATGTGCTGTACAAAATGAACAGCTTTATTCGCCACGTTAATAGTTTACGGTTTTGAGAGATTATGTATTTATATTTTTATTTTCTGTCTGATTAAAGTCACGTGTTTATATGATAATTACAATGTTTATATTATTACGTTTATTATAATAATCAGCTGTTGTATATCTTTCCTATAAAAGCCGTATTACAGTTAGGTTTCGTTTGGGTTTGGATTGGATTTGAAAATTGTGAATTAATCCACTCAGATTTATTTGTTTTATGGGAATGTTATTAATATGTCTTATCGTTTCAGTATTGTTATTCACTATGCCGCGACCCAGAATTTATAACCTTTCACAATGAAGCCGTAATGCTATTCGACTTCAGAACATGGCCAATCCTAAAGTAAACATGTATTTACTGCCAGGCTTTATGAAGTTCGCCGGTTCAGCTAGTCTATAATATAAAGATATGTCATCAAATCATTAATATCACCCGTTACATATTTTAACCATAAAATCAACTTTACCCTCACCCATTTTTGCTTAGGTGGATCGGTGTGTCATTAAAAAGAGTAAAACTGTTTGTATTTACTTCCCTGTGGGAAGTAGGTTAGATCATGGATATGTCTAAAGGGAATGTTTCCAGTTAATCTTTACAGTTGTTCTTATGTTTCAAATTTTGGTCTTACAAATTGCTAACAACCCCACAGAGGTAAGATATATCCATATCAAAAGTAAATGTAAAAGATTTTAACTGTTGAAATATTTAATTTTTTAGTCTTGGAATAGTAACAATTTTTCTTATTTCTATGGAATAAAATTTATAGTTATTTAAGTAAGATTAAATTATTGTTTTTTAAGTCATAACTGAAATATTCCACTCAATCAAAACTCATTTACTTGCCGGACAGATGATTGCAGTGTAGGAGGGTGTAGTGATGGGGGGAGGGGTGGAAGCTCATTACAGCAGCGCGCCCGACGGCCGATGTCGCAACTAATTGTGATCACCGTCGCCAGATTTGACCAGAATTGATTTACCCCGATGTAATCAACCAGAAGCAAACGGTTCAACATAGGCGTAATTTTGAAATTGAAAAGTATATTCATTTCTAACACAACTTTTTTGTCCTTTATTGAAAAATGTGTTGTTTATTTGAAAATTATAAATAGTTAATTAACTTTCTCATTTTACTCGGTTTAATACTGTATTATTATCGGTATAAATTGTATTAATACCGATAGTAAACGGCTTCCGATCAACTATAAATTAAAGAAAGTGTAAAATGCCGTTTCATTACCGGGAAAGGTGATTTGTTTGGATTGCATCCGTTAGATCTGTCAGGACTTTAATGGACGAGATTTCAAATAAAATATATCTGTGCTTAAATTGTATCTTCTTACATTTCCGGTGAAATTATCAGGAAATTCCATCGATTGCAATTTGTCGAATTTTCTATAGGCTATTACCGTATGTCCCATGGCAAGACCTAAGCCCAGGACCATGTTACTTTTTCATTTTGAGGTGTATAGAGACCAAAAAAATAGTCGTTAAAAACTTTATATGTGTGTGTGTCCTAGAACACGATAAATATTGAAAAAATGGACCCATAGAGACCAAATTTGGTATATGTACTTATACATCGGAGAGCGTACATTTACTCGGACAAGTTCGTAATCCAGATATATCGGTCATAGAGAACGGGTATTTTGGGAGGGAGGGTTGTATTACCATATTATTGATTTGGAAATTCGCGGATACACAGGTCTGCTGTGGTGGGGTGAATTTTTACTTGTAAAAAACTTATCAAATCTTTTACAGCTGACGTATAAACATACTATCAATAGTGCATTGATTGTGCATGTATTGTTTTTAGATTAGATTACAAACACACCATTATAAAAAACTGGGATTGTTTTTTATAACAAACCCACACGATTACGCAGAATTAATTTGTGAATTTAACACTAAAAAACAAATAATTTTTAATTAAAAACTATAAACAACACAACTTTAAAAAATACAAAGAGCCACAATGTAAAACTATATATTTAAAGCATTTAAAGGAACTCCATTATGTTTTTAGTGTATTAATTATTACTTGTATAAGTGTAAAAGGATTCTCGTTTTTTATAACACCTATGTGTTAACTCTTTTCTTAAAAATTATCCATGTTTAAAAACAATTATTTAATTTTATCTATTTTTTGTTTAAATTTATTTATGGAAAGATATTTACTCCTCTGCTTGCTTTAGAATATTTGGTTCATTAAACTGAATTACACTCATAGTAACACAGGGATATATGGATGCTAAATACTATGTAAGTAGAAATTCTCTTTTTTATGTGTTTTTATTTCTTGCCTTTTCTAAACTGATGTCATACATTCCAGAAAATTGTTAAAACAATTCAATATAAAAAATATAAGTAAAGGATAATCTCCCTTCGGAATAAACCAATTTTTGAACCAGCGCTGTGAGAATCGTGTTATTCTGAGAAGTAAAATCAAAAGTTTAATTATTAGAGTAGCTGGAGCATTAAAAGTAGTTAGCCTCGCGCCGGGGGTTGGGTTCTAAATGTTTCGCCTCGATTTCAGCTCTTCTGCTGTCCCTAACGTAATCTGAACAACCATTATAACAGCTGGATTAATATAATTAATAAAACCTTGTTGGATAGTGCATTAAGAGTCTGCATCAGTGGTAGCCATCTTGAATTTTAGTCCCGTAAGAGCAATGTTAAATTCTGCCGGAACATACCTTCACTTTGGCGTCTGTAGTGGCGTTAATTATCAAAGTATCAATGTAAAACTTTGGAAGTACATTGATGAGATGTGGTTCAAGGGCATCACCTTTTAATTTGTTCAAAAATTTAACTTGATATAAATACAAAAATACAGGAAAAAACCGGAATATTTTACAAAATAAATCATTATTAATTTTTTATTGAGGGCGAAAGAAAGAAGTTCTGTAAGGTGGTGCCCTGGAGGACTGTAATACATTTAATTTGACACCTCTTCCGTTAATTTATGACAATAGGTCAAGGGGATATAGGCGCCAGAATTTAACATTGCCCTTTCGGGACTAAAATCCAAGACGGCTACCACTGATGCAGACTCTTAACTACTTACCGTTAAATTTTTAGGCTAAAAAGTTTTTCCTTTAACTGAAAAGTAAATGAATATTTTTTTAATACAGTTACCCGATAGTGTACCCTTTACCTTACCGATTTGAGGATGCAAATCAATACTTTATCTCACTAATGAATTAAAGTAACTTTACCTCACTCCAGATTTGCAACGTGAAAACACGAAATAGTAACAGCGTAACCTACAGACAGAGCCGTATGCGTGCGAAATAAGTTGGCAGCAGTGGGTCTATATCAACTGGTCAGCTGTTCTGCTGAACTTCCACCGAGACATGTTTCTATTTTATTGATTTGACATTTTATTAGCATTTAAATTAGTCTGGTTGTATTCAAATGGATGTTGACAGTGATATTAAAGATTATTCTTCTACTCCAGAACAATTTCAAGAACTCGAAAGGGATGGTAGATCATGTCTCTTTGGGATTGTAGTGATAGAAACTGTTCTCTCCCGACTCATTCGAACCAACTTGTCTTTTAACTTCATGAATACATCTTCAAGACTTTCGTCTAAGCTGTTGTTTGTCCCAACTATAACAACCAGTGGGGTACTATGGGTACTTGTCTTTAGATATTTTAAGGATAAATCTTAGCTCAAACACGTAAAACGGTATGAACGATTTTATTTTATGGTATAAAATCCTAAACAAGTCACTTCCATTCAAAAATATGTACGTTTCTTTACCAATTTTTATGTTTCATGGTAACTGAAGGTCAAATATAATGTACAACTCGAGTGCAAAGTGCAATTGCCCACATTTCTCACTAGTTGCACGAATAACTAAGTATTGTTCTGAAGCAAATAAAACTCTGCACCGAGTACGTTTGATATCTTAGGACCATCAAACCCTAAAATCACATCAAGGAAATTTGATCTTAAAAATAATAATTATACGTTTTAAGCTTAATGTATTCGCTACAGTAAAATTGGCGCAAGAAAAGTCAATTATACTTACGCTATGATGTATTACTATTCCAATCAACCAACTCACCTGTAAAAAAATATGATTTAGATGATAAACTATAATGAAGACGTAGTAAAATTCAAAGAAATTCACATTTTCTATGTACAGTACTAATTATACCATTGACTAACTTACAGTCGACTCCCCTTAGTCCGCACACGTCCGCGGACGTCGGTTGTCCGGACTACTTCTTAAAAATTAGTCATCAGCCCTAACTATAAATAAATAACATCACAAACATCAGTTCTATCTACAATTGCGTTCGATACGAATCTTCAGTGAAACAAGAAATGGCAACACCGGGTTGGGAATTTTGACTCATGCGGATGGGAACACTGGGACTGCCAACAACAATGTCAAGCAAAAGATCGGTGTGTCAGCTGTGGATGTAATGTTTATGAGGAAATGGCGTGATTATGCGTTCAAGAAAACGGGTTAAGCAAAAAAGGAGAAGAAAATAACAGATTTCTTTTAGTATGTACAGTATTGTAAAGCAAAGATTTCTATTCTTCTTATGTTGTAGTAAATTTTAAGATAATCTTATTAATATTTTGTTAATGAGTTCTGTTTTTCATACTACAAAATAAATTTGTTAAGGTTCAATTTACAGTGCTTTATAATTTCATGTTCATTCCTATTGATGATGGTGACACAATAAATTTATCAGTGCCAAAAAATCTACGACCCAGTGAGTTGGAAACGAAAACCTGTAATGTTTGGGAAAGAACGCTTTAAAATGTGATTTATATAGGCCTAGATACTGTACGATATTTACAGGTTGTTATGTTTTATATTTCCGCCGGATGGTCTGGAATCCAAGGTGTCCGGATTAGAGTGAGTCGACTGTAGTTATACCATAGACTAACTAATAGTGGACGGAGACAATTCCACTCTATTGTAAGAAATTAAGTCGGCTTTTCATAATTCCATTCGGCCTCTATGTATGTAAAATGTAACTATCGGGGTTGGAGATAAGTGTACATATCACCAGAGATAAAAAGTTAAATCTGATGGTTTATGATTTTAGCGTTCATACCTGCCGAAGGAGGTACAAAAAACCTAACTCATTCCTTATAAATTGCATGACAATGAATAGACTGGGTATATGTGCTTTGTACAGTCTAGTTATATAAAAAAACCTTCGAAAACAACGAATTATCTTCAAGTTAAAAACCGATCCAGAATTATTGACTTCTGACAGATTTATCACAAGATAGAAGAAAGCAATAAAGGTTATAGATGTGAATTGTCTTCAATTCAATCTAAAAACGTAGAGCCACTTACAAACTTTCTTCAGATGAGTTATTGGGTGCACTCCAACTATATAACGCAAACTTGTAAATTTAATAAGGAATTCTTTCTTTTAAAACTATAAGTTTAAGGTTGTCAAGGAATCAAGGATTGAAGAAATATATCCTAGTCTTTAGGGGGTTTTCAAATTCAGCATTTGTTTTTCTTTTACTCATTAAACACAATGTTAATTTATTAAGGTTTTGACTGACTTTTGTGCTATATAGGAAAATTATAAGTTTCTTGTAAATTGGACAAACAGTGTTTAAAAATTATTTTTGTCATGGTCAATCACGTTTTTTTCACGTCAAGATCAAAATTTGAAATGGTTAAGTTACTTCTCAAAGGGAATTAAATACCATAGTTTTTCTGAAATAAAGAAAAATTCTGTGAAGAAATTTTAAAGTTATTATGAAACTTAAGTCATATTATGGTCTAGTGTTGCAAACTAAAATCGGATGAACTAAATGCAAGTTCGAAATCACAAAGTTTCAAGTAACCATTAAACAGTGTTGGAACTCGAATCAAACTCAGACGTTTATATCAAGAAATTTTAAAGTTTGTGGAATACACAGTAACTTTATGTTCATAAATAGTACGTAATAGTATTATCACGCGTCTAAAATAATTTATTTTGGGACATTATATACCAAACTTTAGAATTAAGAAAAGACATCAAGACATCCGTGTGTTATGGTAATTCTAGGTTTAGTTTTCGCTCGAATATAAAATTTAGGAATAAAAACTGAGATGTAATATAATGTTATGTTGGGTGATACAGAGGGCAGAATGGACAGACCATAAACCAGACTCAAGACCGTTACAGCGCCTGCAAGCCGACCAGTAAAGCCATTTCAGCCCTGGCGTCAACAATCCCATTATAATGAAACATTTACCGTAAAGCCTGTGTTTCAAGACGTAGGATAGTCAACTTTGATTGGTTAGGTAGGAAAATAGTTTATAATCTTCAAATGAAATCCAAATTAGTGCGTGACAATATCTTATACCGACAATATCTTATAGTACTGGAAACAATTATAAGAAACTCAAGGGTCAGAAGCAGGGCCATCGCTACTGCAGTTTCAGAGTAACAAATGTTTGTATTTACTTTCCCTGTGGGAAATAGGTTTAGATCATGGATATGTCTAAAGGGAATGTTTTCCGTTCATCTTAACAGCTATTCCCTATAACCAAACTATGACGTCACTAAACAAATAACGTCACTGTTTCAAATTTTGCTCGCGCAAATTGCCAACGCCCCTCCCCCAAGAGCTAATACATATCCATGTCAAAAGAAACGACTTTCCAGATATAAATGTCAGGTTATTCTGAACTAATTATAATGACGTAACGCATGTAAAATCATTAAAATTTTTGGTTATTTTCATTTACGTGGCAATGGTTACTAACATCGTCAGGTTCCAAGTGGAGTTTGTTAGCTTGATTTTTTGTGATGTTTTTGTTTGGTTTATATATATACAGTACTTTCCAAAAGGACCTTTACAATGTTGTTCAGAGCCAGAAAGAGCAGACCAGCATAAAAAAGGAACTTGGACTAAAACTTATTTTATACTTAAAAATATCAATTGTATCAAAGTGTTAGTATAGAAAATTAGTGAGGCGATGACTCAGTTGGTAGAATAACGGACTCCGAAACAGAGTCATCGATGTCTTTGATTTGGATTCCGGTGTTGTCAATCAGCTGTTATCAGTGCTGTCCAGAGTCTACCTTGTATTGTACCGGCTCACCCTATCTTTGCTTGACAAGTCTCATGCACAGACCTGACCTGTAGTGGTGTAGGGAGGCTACCACCTTTGAATATCCATTATTAATGATGGTTAGTCAACGCTACTACCCTATTATAAAAAATTAATGAGATGGTACAGTTGTCAATAAATTATTCAAAATCTGTTTATAAATATTTCCCACACTGTGAATAAAATATTTTACTGTACTCTAAAACAAGCACTGTCAGGGCAAAATATTTTTTCCCAAGGATTTGTGATATTTTGTATATTTAGGGGTATTTGGCCGCGAGAAATCGATTGGAGCCTACGAAAAATCCGGATCTCGCCCTACCCTACAGTCCTTCAAAGTGTCCATGTTAAGAGTCTGCATCAGTGGTAGCCATCTTGGATTTTAGTCCCGTAAGAGCAATGTTAAATTCTGGCGCCTATATCTCCTTGACCTATTGTCATAAATTAACGGAAGAGGTGTCAAATTAAAGGTGTTACAGTCCTCCAGGGCACCACCTTACAGAACTTCTTATTTTCGCTCTCAATTAAAAAATTATAATGATTTATTTTGTAAAATATTCCTGGATTTTTGTTTTTATATCAAGTTAAATTTTTGAACATATTAAAAGGTCATGCCCTTGAGCCACATCTCATGAATGTACTTCCAAAGTTTTACATTGATACTTTGATAATTAACGCCACTACACACGCCATAGTGAAGGTATGTTCCGCCAGAATTTAACATTGCTCTTACGGGACTAAAATTCAAGATGGCTACCACTGATGCAGACTCTTAAGGACCTTTTTTACCGCTGCAGTTACCAAAACAGCTGATTCAGTTAGTTTGTTTACCGAAAACTTTATGTGGAAAAATTGAGTTTTTTTACAAATTTTTTAGTGTTTGAAATGTTCCTTTTCTAATACAATCATGCCTTATAAAATCCGAGCAAAGCTCGGTCTCCCGGTACTGTTGGTAAAAATATAAACTTAATCAAAATGTATGATACATACATTTGTTTACAACCATATTTATTGTACTTCCAACGCTCGGTTTCCAATACGGATATAAAATACTTTACCACAAAAAGCCACTAATTGGGATGACGTGAACAAACGTATATGACCCGTTGGCGCTTTACTTTTACAAAGTCCCAGCTGTAATGAGGGCCAGGACGAGGCTGCTGATTGTACCTTTGTTGTACCGTTCCTTCATCTCGCGGCCTCTGCTGACTTTTGTAGCGCGAACCTCTCATGTCTTTGTACTATGAAAGCCCACGGATTGCGACCTTGAATTCGTCTGCAATCTGCGTGCTTGTCACTGGAACCTCTAATCTTATTACGTGAATTAAAAAAGGATGTAAATAAAACGACAAAATTTCAGGGTAAAAACAAGACAAATATTTGGACGGTTCCTTATAAAAATTTTGTACGTTACCTAATCTAGTCATGTTAATGATTACGGTAGAATTATTAATTTTCATATATTCCTAAGAAGTATAGTTCTTATTTATGTTTAATCTTCTCCTTCGTTGTTCTACGGAGAGTTAAGGTTAAAAACATTGTTTTTAAAATTTAGTTTGTTTTAAAAACTAAAAACTACCACATGAGTTTCGAACAACTAATAGTCTAGAAATGCCCGTTACCAAATCTCTATTTAGTTAATTATAGATTTCTCTAATTGAAATACTAAATTAGAACTTGTAAATACATTATACACATATACAGTCTCGAAAAAAATAAGATTAGATTAGATTATTAAAATGGCGACCATACCACAAGGTAGGTATTTTAAGCCAAGTATGAATGAGGGTTGATTGTAAGATGATTGTGGCGCGATCTTGTAGTCTTGTTACTGACTAAGGCTGACATGTTCCTTAGACAGGACTGTTAATTAATAGCCCAACAGCCGATGGCAACTAAGGGAACTACAGTTTAACGTGGAATCCGAACCACGGCCTCTGAATTACGAATTGGTCTAATTATGAGGATGGTCTTTGCGTATTAACGTAGTTTTCAATAGTGCGGACGTTAATCCACACAAGAGAACACTACATCCACCGACCATCGCTCACAACTATCCACATGGTATCAAAGGACCTCAAAACTAAATAGTCCCTGGTGCAGGTCTCTTCAACGGCAAAATCTCTATTTCTATAGAAAATTCTTTCAAATAAACGACTTAACTCCATTTAAATACTTTACTTATCTCTGATTAGGCTTCTATGTAAAAGTCTCGTTTCATGTATAGTCTAAGTTGTAATTTAATATTTATAAAGCAAAATGTAATCATAAAACGAACCCACACTAAAATTATTTGGATTAAGTCACAATGCCTTAGAGGAACTACAAGAGATTTACTAATTATGGTAGTCAGAGGTACCTGTAACAGGTATCAGTGTTATTTATACAATTAATTATGTTGGACAAGAACGTGGGCCGCGAGTGTGGGGGTATAAATCGCGTGCACACCTGTGCTGTCACCGCGGCGCGGCAAGGATACAATACTGCTCACATCAATTACACGACCTGGGCCAGGGCCTTGGAGGATAAAGTTAGATGGACGTATAAAACTTGTATTGGTATAAGTGTATTTTTAATGTAGTGGAGTGGTATTTAACCCTCCAGGTTCTAACATCTCACTGTGAGATGTCAGCGAGTTGCAATTGTTTAGCGCTATCGAAGTCAACAATTACCGTCACGGTGCTGCCATCTCCGAGCTATTACATACTACTACTCGTGTAGTTCTCTATTCTGACGCTTGAGTTCGTTATTTTGCCACTAGAGTATGCTTTTACAGCCAAATAAGTGCTTTCTCAGACGATGGTCCTTAGTAGTGTAGTGGTTAGACCGTTGTGCTGACGAGTACAACAGTTGAAGCCATTCGGAGGGACGTGGGTTCGAATCCCGACCATGAGCAATCCCAATTTGGCTTGCAAATGTGTGGTATAGAGTGGAGGGCCCACCTAAAATAAACGATGACCGGCTTGGGTGGAATTTAACGGCATTTGTAGGCTTAATTGGGATTGCAGTGGACACCTATTTTGCTTTAGGGTTAGTGGTTATAAGGGGGGGCATGTTTTGTGTTTTTTGTGTATGCTTAGTATTTTATGAAGAGTTGCATAAAAATAACAAAATTTAAATAGTCACAGCACTTGGAGGGTTAAAGAAATAATAGCCCCATTATGTTAAAAACTTACATTTTTGTGTAGTTATACCACTGTCTTAACTATGATTATTTTTACTGTCCCACCTTCTCGTCCTTGGAGTCTAGAACATCAAACGGAATCGATATACACTTCAGGCTAGACCTAGTGGGTTGTGACACTATCACTTAGCGATAAGCCATTTGTGATTGGCGGGATTTGAACCCGGTAACTTGAGCACCAATGTCCCGCGTTCTACCCCTAGACCAGCGTGCTACCCCAACTATTATAAGAAATGAGTAAGTTAGAGTTTTACGTCTCCAACGATCTGACTGTCTATCAGGTTGTATAGTTACAAACACTATTGAGGTTGGAGGTAAGAATACACGTCACCAGAGATAAAAATTAAAGGCTGGTAGTTCATAATATTGTATTCATACCTGTCAAGTATTGAACCGACAAGGAACCGTCCGATGGCAATGGGTACATACGATTATACGTAGAAAAAATAAAACTCACAATACAGATAAAAATAAATAACAACTGCACAAATACTTACGCGTTGATGATTTTTAATGACATTTTTGAATTTTTTCCATTTGTGATGGAGTAATTAACTCCAAAACATGTAGAAAAAAATAGAATTAGAAAATCAGGTTAGTAACTCTGGTAGTTTCTATGGAAAACTGTTACATATTTTCCATCTTAAAAATCACCAACATCCCCCAGAGCTAAGACATATCCATGTCAAAAATACCAGAATTTATTTAATAGCTGTGACTGAAAGGTTCAGTGTATGGTAATTTTATTTTATTTTATTAGTCAATAATGGTTATCTTAATCTTCTAAATATTCATTCTAATTTTTATAAAATGCGTGAATGTATTTGAGGTTTTCAAATTTGATAGACTAAAATTGTAAATTAGGCTTAGCAAAGCTTTACAAATTTTAGTTTTTTTAGTACCGAGTAGTGAAAGGTATGAAGCTGCGTTACTAAGTTTGTAACGAAATGAGAGCGGTATTGCGGCGTTAGAACTTGCGGTTCGTAGCAGACGTGGATTGGATTACTCTCCTCCGCCTTGGAGGCCGCTCTAATATAGTTTGTGATCTCATTTACTCAGTGGAAAGGTCACCAATACTTTTAAAAGTCAGAGGTAAAATTTATTTTTGTAAACAAGCTAATTCATACAACTAAAAACATTATCTAAATATAACTAGTATATCTACGCCTGGTTTAGTTATTTATACCTTGTAGTTTTCGGTTATGTAAATACCCCCGTCGCAGCACACCTGCTTACTCAGCGAATTTCCACTCCAACAATATGGTAATAATAATACAAGTATGTGACAAATTGATCAATCAATATCTGTTCATAAATTAGAGTATTTTGCCTATTCTCAGTAAAATCAACATGAGAAAGAGTACGCAGGTTTGCTGTTGTGAGGAACACATAAACTATGATTTTTTAGCATAAACGTATTGATCCTAATCACATGAAGCTAAATACCAAGTTTTATCCAAAACTATTGATTAATAGGGGAAATATTAATTTTTCCTTATCCTCCAAAAGATTAGCATTGGAGCTCCTAAATACAACGTACTGTGTTTAGATTTTTTAATATATCGGATACCGTTGGAGATAGAGCAAAACTTTAAGGAACTAAATTGTGTAGTTTTTTGAGCTGATTCTAATGGTGAAAGATAAACTTGCAATAAAAAATTACATGGGAAAAACTCAAAAACCCCATTTTGGGGTACAAAACCCCCCCAAACTACCCGTTACGATTGACCGATATGTCTGGTTTACGAACTCGTCCGAGCAAATGTAGGAAAAAACGACTCTACTAAATTAAGTCTTACCATGAGACCTACGGTAATAGCTTCCCTATGGGAAATTCGCTAAAAAAGAAATATATAAGTCTGGGGTATGTTGGGTAGTCTTTTATAAAAATTCGTTGCAATCCCGGTAAATCCTTTATTATCTTGGTTACTTCGGCTTCACAATCCTCTATGTTTCTTCTAGTCTCTCCTCGACTGGACATCCTGTCTGACCTGAATGTAAGGGGCAGTGGTATATCCTTACTTGTCCATTTGGGAGACGGGCCCAAGAGCCATGCTATCTTAGCGTTTGAAGGTTTGAAGTATTTTTTACATCTCCCAGAATTAGGTAGTCGACCGGCTCCTTCTCTCCTGTCGACATTTTCTATCCTTATGAATCCTCTCTTTCCTATCCCAATATTCGACAGAAATTCATGTCCATCCGGATTCGCTAGGGCTTCCTAATCATTAAAATACCCCGTCGAAGCAGACCTGCATACTCAGCAAATTTCCAAATCAATAATGTGACAATAATAATATATGATAAGTTTTATCAATTTCTGTCGATAAATAAGAAAGTTTGCCTATTCCCCATAACATTATCATTGGAAAGAGTATGTGGGTTAGCTGCTGTGGGTAACACTGAAAGAAGGCATTTTTATCATAAACAATTTTACTATAAAAATGTTTAGTAATATTATTACTAAACAAAAGTTGCTTAAAATTAGTCACTTTTAGCGAACCTTTAGCGACGTAGGTCTCATGGGAAGATTTACGCCCGGGATCATGTTACCGTTTTGAGGTGCCTAGAGACCAAAATAATGGTCGGTAAAAATGTTATAGACCAAGTTTGGTAGAGATGTGTATTCCTACATTTACTCGGACGAGTTCGTAATCCAGACATATCGGTTAATCGAAGGGGTATTTTGAGGGGTTTTGTATCCCAAAATGGGGTTTTTTGTGTTTTTCACATGTAATTTTTAAACATTTCAAATTTTATCTTTTACTATTAGAATTAACTACAAAAACTATACAATTTAGTTATTTGAAGTTTTGCTCTATCTCCAACGGTTACCGAGATATAAAAAATCTAAACACAGTACATTTGTATTTTGGGGCTCAGATGCTTATCTTATGGAAGTAGGTAAGATTGGAGAGATTCCAGGAGCAAAACTCAAACAATTTCAATCATAGATCATTAAAATTCATTAAAGACTTAGCAACTAAAAATGCTATTACAATTGTACATACAACTAGAAAAGATTGGATTGTTAAATTAATTATTTCAAAAATAAACCCATTCCAAAAGAAAATGTAATAAATATTCAACAAAAATCATCATTAAAAGGTTATTTGCAAGAGTATATATTAACAAATTCAAATGATAATTTAATCATATCTGATTATTTTGAATCACAAAGAGATGATATTAAGAAACTGATTTTAAAACAAAAATTTATATGTATAAGGGGTCAATTGGTATTGGTTTGTGGACATGAAAGAAAATTGGTTAGTGGAGAAAATCAAACAACCCCAATTGGTTTGTGAAAATGAGAGAAAATTGTTTATTTGAGAAAATAAAACAACTCCAATGTATTATGTTTTGAGAAGTTCAGATATATATTAAATTTTGATGAATTTATTGATGATCAATTTAATAAAATTAATTTTGAGAGAAAATTTGAATTAACCATCTATAGATTCAGGTTGGTCATTCAAAAGTTGTCAATACATGTTTGTGCCACTAATTGCCCTTTCAGGCTATGGTCACAGTTCCCATAACTGAACCTCAATACCTCCTGGAATGGCTCTCTCTAATTTACCTATTTATGGAGGATAAGGAAAAGCTAATTTTCATATTTTTCCCGATGTTTTTGGATTAAAACTTCGTATTTAGCTTATGTGGTTGGAATCCATTCACAACAACATTACTTGTTTTTAATTAAAAACTAGCTGACCCGGCGAACTTCGTAACACCTAACAGTAAAAATATGTGTTAACTTTCAAAATGGTCTGAAGTCGAATAGCTTTACGACTTCGTTGTGAAAAATTAGATATTCTGGGTTGCGGCATAGTTAATAAACAATACTGAAACGATAAGACATATTAGTAACATTACCACAAAAGAAATAAATCTGAATGGATTAATTCACAGTTTTTCTAATCCAACCCAAGGCATTTTTATCATAAACAATTTTACTATAAAAATGTTTAGTAATATTATTACTAAACAAAAGTTGCTTAAAATTAGTCACTTTTAGCGAACCTTTAGCGACGTAGGTCTCATGGGAAGATTTACGCCCGGGATCATGTTACCGTTTTGAGGTGCCTAGAGACCAAAATAATGGTCAGTAAAAATGTTATAGTCCAAGTTTGGTAGAGACGTGTATTCCGTTTACTCGGACGAGTTCGTAATCCAGACATATCGGTTAATCGAAGGGGTATTTTGAGGGGTTTTGTATCCCAAAATGGGTTTTTGTGTTTTTCACATGTAATTTTTAAACATTTCAAATTTTATCTTTTACTATTAGAATTAACGGAATCTCCAACGGTTACCGAGATATAAAAAATCTAAACACAGTACATTTGTATTTTGGGGCTCAGATGCTTATCTTATGGAAGTAGGTAAGATTGGAGAGATTCCAGGAGCAAAACTCAAACAATTTCAATCATAGATCATTAAAATTCATTAAAGACTTACTAAAAAAAGGCAACTAAAAATACTATTACAATTGTGGATACAATTAGAAAAGATTGTATTGTTAAATTAATTATTTCAAAAATAAACCCATTCCAAAAGAAAATGTAATAAATATTCAACAAAAATCATCATTAAAAGGTTATTTGCAAGAGTATATATTAACATCTGATTATTTTGAATCACAAAGAGATGATATTAAGAAACTGATTTTAAAACAAAAATTTATATGTAGGGGTCAATTGGTATTGGTTTGTGGACATGAAAGAAAATTGATTAGTGGAGAAAATCAAACAACCCCAATTGGTTTGTGAAAAGTAGAGAAAATTGTTTATTTGAGAAAATAAAACAACTCCAATGTATTATGTTTTGAGAAGTTCAGATATATATTAAATTTTGATGAATTTATTGATGATCAATTTAATAAAATTAATTTTGAGAGAAAATTTGAATTAACCATCTATAGATTCAGGTTGGTCATTCAAAAGTTGTCAATACATGTTTGTGCCACTAATTGCCCTATCAGGCTATGGTCACAGTTTCCATAACTGAACCTCAATACCTCCTGGAATGGCTCTCTCTAATCTTACCTACTTATGTAAGATAAGGAAAAGCTAATATTTATATTATTAACCGATATTTTTGGATAAAACTTCGTATTTAGCTTCATGTGGTTGGAATCCATTCACAACAACATTACTTGTTTTTAATTAAAAACTAGCTGACCCGGCGAACTTCGCCTAACAGTAAATACGTGTTAACTTTCTGTTTGGCCATGTTCTGAAGTCGAATAGCTTTACGACTTCGTTGTGAAAAATTAGATATTCTGGGTTGCGGCATAGTTAATAACAATACTGAAACGATAAGACATATTAGTAACATTACCACAAAACAAATAAATCTGAGTGGATTAATTCACAGTTTTTCTAATCCAACCTAAAACTAAACAAAACCTAACTGTAATACGGCTTTTATAGGAAAGATACAACAACTGATTATTATAACAAACGTAATATGTACTTGTATAAACACCGTGATTTTTTTTATTTGGCCGACATAATTATAAACACGTGACCTTTAATCAGACAGCAAATAAAAAATATAATTACATAATCCCCAAAACCGTAAACTATTAACGTGGTGAATAAATCTGTTCATTTTGTACAGTACACATTTACTTCATAGTTTTACATTAATGAATGATTCAGATGGCATTGGATAGTAAAGCATATAATGGAAAGTAATACAACAGCTGTAGCTTAAGAAAGCAAATGTTTTTATTGTAGAACATTTGTAAACAAACTTAGTCCCCATAAGGTTAACGTTAGAAATTTAAAACGCTATAAAATGGAAACTAATTGAATTTATGGAAACTGAATATGCCTAAAGCATGACCGGAGCAGAGACGAATCCAAAAAATCAAAGATCATTAAAATCGGTCCAGCCGTTCTCGAGTTATAATGCGTGTAACTAACACGACTTTGTTTCATATATTTAGATTGTTAACCCCCAAGAAGGAGTGGGCATCCACCCCCCGGGGAAAAGCAACTCCCGGCACAGGGTAGATTTTGAAATTGAGGATTAGATTAGGATTAATTAGAACCTAAATCAAATTTTTTATGAAAATAACTACTGTAAGGGATGAATATTGTGGCTGCATAGATGTTTTGATAATTTGCATGGATAATTTTTATTTAAACAAAAACTATCGGTATTTTTTAAGTATCAACCTACTTATTCTGTAAAAATGGATAAACACAGGATGCTTTGTTAGTCACTAGTTCTATAGCAGATATGGATATGGTACAGGGAATGTGACGATATTAAATTCCTTCGTTTCGGTCTAATGTGAGGAACGCGTGGAACACAATGGTCGCAGTTGGATGGCCAGATGGCCAGATGGCTGTGGATGACCCAATAGAAGCCGGACACGTGCTTCTATAATTGCGTTACCAAACCATCTCGCCTGTTAGTCCAGTCAGTGTTTCTGTAAATTCAACCCTAGCTCACATAATGTTTGTGTTCGCTAAATTAAAAATATATATCATTTTTAGTTTCTCTCAACAATTTATAGAGTACAAGCGTTAGCAAATGTTTCTGTTATTCCTCTTTAAAAAATATTATAAAACCATTTTCTTTAAAAAAACCATAATTATTATTTAATATAATGCTATATTATCTCCATAATTATTCTCATCAAAATATTCCCATTTAACAAACACCCAAAATAATATATTTATCCTTTAATGATTCAAATTAATTTAAATTAATACACTCCTCATGATTTATATATATATATATAAATTCAATACATAATAAATTAACATTACATAGTAATTCAAAATTAGTCCTAAGGCTCTAAATTAAGATTCAGTGACCATATGACCAACTATGTGCTTCAACAATGAGTGAGCTAGAAACCTGGAAGAATAGTGAGTGTTCCACCAACTTTGGATAGTGAAAGACTCTATTAATGTTTAGTGGTAAAATTTTAAATTAAATATAAAGAAAAAGAATTATAGACATAGTTCCTAGTGAAACTCCCCAGTATTAATTAGACAAGAGTGCTCACGTTAAAATTATCTATTCCTTTATTTGCTTTTATTATTACTGACAAGCCTCAAGATAAATGTGAGCTGAAGATTGACTTCAATAAGTGGTAAACCCTCCATCTTGCTTTTACAAAGACTCTAAATTGTCCAAACATCAATCGAAGGTATTAGTTTATTAGTAATTTTTTTATAACAAACTGAACAGTATTATAAATATTTGAATTTATTTTAATCAGATCAAGTCAACTTATCATTAACATCAATAAATTCCCTTAAGGGACTCCCTTAAGGGCAATTCCAAATTTAATTAAAGATCCATTAGGCCTAAGCCAAAAATACCAATTGGATCCTATTTGAACATTTATGTTAAATAAAAACGTTATTCAAGGCAGCACGACTACCCGAAACCTGAGATTGAGAAACCATGCAATTTTAAATTATTATTATTTCATTTTTAAATTTTGTTAAAGAATAATAGTCAATTTATATTGTATATTAAATGTATTTCCGCCATCATGTAAACATATTTCATTTTCGGTTTCATTGAATAAACATTGTATTTTAAAAATCAACAAAGAGTTTATGATTATCCTTAAAAAATGAAAACTAGATTAAATTAAAAATTTTATTCATTCAATAAAAATATTGTACTTTTATAGTCAATAAATTTAATACGTAGATATTTTTAATTCTCTCAAACAATTATAGCGTAGGCGTTAGCAAATGTTTCTGTTATTCCTCTTTAAAAAATATTATAAATACATTTGTGATGATACATGAACAGCCGTGAAATGATAAATAAGCCTAAAAAGTTGCAATGACAACCTGGGGAAAATCTAAGTTTTTTGTCTTCTGATTTAAATAGGTTTTATTCTCCCCAAGTAGGCATTATTCTCATTTTAATTCCGAAAATAATACATTACATTTTTATATACTAAATGTTATATTTGAAATAGAGTTATCGTCTAGCTAAAATTAATATTATACTATATTAATTGATATTATTAGTTTTATATATTGTGTTACATGAATTTGGTACTGTTTTTCTTCGTTTTTGTTTATTTATTTCGATGAAAATAAATCTTATATAATGTAATATTGTTAGTATTTTGTTGTATTGAATTGTTTTAATTATCTTTGTTTATTATCATTATATAGTAATTTTATATAATTGTCATATTGTAGCATTATTATTATGACATGTAACTTTAATAAAGGAATTGAATTGAATAAGATAGTTACGGTTGTATATTACGTAGAGTTTATTTGTCAAAACTATTTTATGTCCGACGTAATAAAAAAATAATTGTATTTACTTCCTTGTGAGAAATAGGTTGGATCATGGATATGTCTAAAGGGATCTAAAGGGATATGTTTTCAGTTCTTCTAATCAGCTGCTCTTATTCTTATATATTTAAAAATCAATACAATAGCTTTAGTAGTTTCTATGGAAACCTGTTACAAATTTTCATCTTACAAAATGCCCCCACCCCCACCCCCAGAGCTAAGACATATCCATGTCAAAACCAGCGTCAGCATCCCCGGCGTGGCGAACTACTTTTCAAAGTAATTCGGTTTTGTAGTTCTGAATATTTTTTATATATTTTGTGAAATAAAATTACCAAGGTGGAAAGGTTTAAACCACGTTTTTTTATAGAAGTGTCCAAACTTTTGAAAATGTATGTATGAAATTAGGGTTTAAAATTTAATGAATCCCGTTGAAAGTGTAAAAAGTCTGCATCAGTGGTAGCCATCTTGGATTTTAGTCCCGTAAGACCAATGTTAAATTCTGGCGCCTATATCTCCTTGACCTATTGTCATAAATTAACGGAAGAGGTGTCAAATTAAAGGTATTACAGTCCTCCAGGGCACCACCTTACAGAACCTCTTATTTTCACTCTCAATAAATAAATAATAATGATTTATTTTGTAAAATATTCCTGGATTTTTGTTTTTATATCAAGTGAACATATTAAAAGGTCATGCCCTTGAGCCACATCTCATCAATGTACTTCCAAAGTTTTACATTGATACTTTGATAATTAACGCCACTACAGACGCCAAAGTGAAGGTATGTTCCGCCAGAATTTAACATTGCTCTTACGGGACTAAAATTCAAGATGGCTACCACTGATGCAGACTCTTAATGGACTCAAATAAGGGCGGCTCGTATGTCGCGGCGAGTACAAACCACATGACAGAGCAGGAAGGGGTCGGTGACCGCCAGTGTTTGACGATCTGATTGGAGGAGGGTCTCAGTGAACAGTGACAGTCCGGTGGAGCTACCCCCATCGATCTACGATTGTAATAATAGAACGCACTCTCATGTTATATCTAATTTAGTCGATACACAATCTGCTAAATTTTATTTAATTTTTATTATTTTACTGTCCCACCTCCCCCTCCCTGGACTAGGTACACGTTACTTCCGGTTAAACATAGTGGACTGTGACGTTATCACTTAGCGAAAATCCATTGATGATTGGCGGAATTTATACCCGTTGGTCCAAAACCCACGATCTCCAAGTTAAGTTTGTATACGAGTTACTAAATGTTATTTAGACTTTACTAGCCAAAGTACCCGTTCTTCGCACGGGCTAAAAAGGCTGAAAGGTGTAGGCTCTACTGATACATTTAAGGTATTGTTAATTAATTCTTCATTGTTTACAAAATGACAAAACACGAGTGTCTACAACATTTCAAAGTAACATCTGTCAAATATTGGGAGAGGATAAGGATTAATGTAATAGAGACAGTCGTCGGAAAAAAACTTAAAATCTACCATTCCGCTATTTCAAATAATTCACTAATTTCGATCCAGCAGTTTATCTGAAAAATCAACTTTATTTCTTCTTCTTCCCGAACTGTCAAAATATAGTGCAAACGGATGTTGTCATTAGAAAATGTAAACATTGAAACCTAGGACGGTCACGGCAGCTCTTTCTTCTTCTTCTCCTTCTTCTCGAACTGTCAAATTTTAGTATTCACAGCTGTTGACATTCAAGTAATTTTATGTTTTCATTCTCTAAAAATGTAAACATTGAAACTTAGGACGTTCACAGGGCGTAGCCCGAGAGGATTTTAAGGAAATGAGTATGCCTATGTGTTGCATGAGTTTAAGATCTACCTTTGTGTAAAATTTCAAACCGGTCGGTTCAGTATTTTTCGCATTTTCTTGCCACAACAAACCCACAAACAAACATACAGAAACCACCTCTTCTTTATAATATTATAGATTACGGACATTTTCCATCACGATTCTAAGTAAAACAAAGTGTCACGTCGTTACGGGATCTGGAATCTTAACCCGTCCTTGGGCGAGCCAGAAACTAAAACATAACTAGATTAGAACATAATCCGGACTAAGCTGGTATAAAGGTGAAAACAAAAAAGTTTTAAGCAGTTAAAAACTTACAAACAATACCGTTCACTAACAATTACGCACAAAAGAAACAAAACAACACTGAAACGTCACAAAAATTCAAAGACAAGTGAATAGGAGTGGACACGCCCATTCCTAAGTTGTTAGTGAATGGTATTGTTTGTATTTTTTTACTGTTTTAAACTTCAATACGATAATAGTTCTGGTAGTTTCTATGGAAACCTGTTACATGTTTTCCATCTTAAAAATCACTAACACCCTCCAGAGCTAAGACATATCCATGTCAAAATGTGACTAATATCGAGTAATAAGTGGTTTTTTAAATGTTCGTTATTTACTTTTCAAGGAGCGACAATTTCAAACATTGAAACCCCTTCTCTGGAATGTAGAGAATGTATGAAATAAGTTTAATTGTTATCAGTTCTCCCGTTTTTCGGAGAAGACGTCGTAAAATGGTTCCTGGAACGTCACAGATAGACAAACAGACACAAATTGAGATAAGACTTGTTTAGGCTTCCCTAACGCACGAAACGTAAAATAACTAAACAATGATTAACTCTTAGCAATTTACAGAAAAAACTCTAATTTTATTTATATAGATTTTAAAATCGCTCCACTAAAAACACTCTGTATATAACCTACATAATCCCGTAAAAGGCTATTACTACCGCGGAGAAAATGTTGGGTCAAATAAATGTTTGATAACACAGTGTAACGTACGGCCCCCGCACGACGCGGCCTCATACATTATGCACGGCTTACGTGTGCGCCCAGCCACCGCTAAGCACTTTCATTACTCCACCTTATTTAATATAGAAATACCCCCGTCGCAGCAGACCTGCGTACTCAGCGAATTTCCAAATCAATAATACAATAATAATATATGACAAGTTTTATAAAAATCTGTCCATAAACATGAGAATTATTTGCCTATTCTCCATAAGATTAACATGGGAAAGAGTGTGCAGGTTTGCTGCTGTGAGGAACACTGAAAGTAGGCATTTCTACCATAAACAATTTTTATTTTTAACATTTATACCAACTTTCATCCACATCTGTATAGGTATCAACAACATGAAGGTAAATACCAAGTTTAATCTAAAAATATTGATTGATATGGGAAATATTAATTTTTTCTTATCCTCCGTAAGATTAACATTGGAGCCCCAAAATACAACGTACTGTGTTTAGATTTTGTAATATCTCGGTAACCGTTGGAGATAGAGAAAAACTTTAAGGAACTTAATTGTGTAGTTTTTTAAGCTGATTCTAATGGTGAGATATTAAATTAGAAATTTTTAAAAATTACATGTGAAAAACGAAAAAACCCCATTTTGGGGTACAAAACCCCCCCAAACTACCCGTTCCCATTGACCGATATGTCTGGTTTACGAACTCGTCCGAGCATTTCTAGGAATACACGTCTCTACCAAATTTGGTCTCGATCAGACCATTTGTACGAGAGTTATCGTGTTCACAGACACATATATAAATATATACATATATATATATAAATTTTAACGACTATTGTTTTTGGACTCTGGGCACCTAAAGAAGAAAAAATAACATGGTCCCGGGCTTAAGTCTCACCATGAGACCTACGGTAATAGCTTCTTCCCTATGGGAAATTCGCTAAAAGGATCCGCTAACGCTCATAAAGGAGGATTAATTTTCCCCAGTCGTTTTGCTTTAAACTTGTGAGTTACACGTTACACCGTACATACAGCATGACTGTTCTACTGTCGGATTCTCCCATTCTACTCTATATAATGTTTCATCTTAGACGATTTTTGAATTACCGAATAATTTATCCTATTTATGACTGATTTATTTCGCATTGTGTTACAAATTATTTCACGTTATTTTAACAACTGTACGAATAGTACAGCTCATTTTATTTATTTTATTAAATTTTTTATAATTAACTTTATTAACTAGCTCAGTGATAGCTTGCTCAAATCGTTATTCCAGAGTCACAGATTCTAATCTTGCCTCAGCTTCACAGTTTATAGTTGTGCTTTGTAATAGTTAAAATGTAACTGTATTTTAATTATTGTGGTTTTGATTAATTACATTTCTAACAACACGTTGAGGTTTACATATTAACAAAACCAGGAGTTACGCCGTTCTTTGCCATAACGTTTAAAGATTGTTTAAGATTTTGGAACCGTAAAAATGTTTACCTTTGAATAGTGTTTACATAGGTAATATTTCACTTATAATATTTCAGAAAATATATTACTGTGAATCTATCTATAATATTAAAAAGAAGAGGTGGTTTCTGTATGTTTGTTTGTGGGTTTGTTTGTGTGTTTGTTTGTTGTGGCAAGTAAACGCAAAAATACTGAACCAAACAGTTTGAAATTTTACACAAAGGTAGATCTTAAACTCATGCAACACATAGGCATACTCATTTCCTTAAAATCCTCTCGGGCTACGCCCTGTGAACGTCCTAAGTTTCAATGTTTACATTTTTAGAGAATGAAAACATAAAATACTTGAATGTCAACAGCTGTGAACACTAAAATTTGACAGTTCGGGAAGAAGAAGAAGAAAGAGCTGCCGTGACCGTCCTAGGTTTCAATGTTTACATTTTCTAATGACAACATCCGTTTGCACTATATTTTGACAGTTCGGGAAGAAGAAATAAAGTTGATTTTTCAGATATACTGCTGGATCGAAATTAGAGAATTATTTGAAATAGTGGAATGGTAGATTTCAAGTTTTTCCCGACGACTGTCTCTATTACATTAATCCTTATCCTCTCCCAATATTTGACATATGTTACTTTGAAATGTTGTAGACACTCGTGTTTTGTCATTTTGTAAACAATGAAGAATTAAATAACAATAACTTAAATGTATCAGTAGAGCCTACACCTTTCAGCCTTTTTAACCCGTGCGAAGAACGGGTACTTTGGCTAGTTCACAATATAATGTAAACAAACTGCTGAGACTAAATATAAATATTAAAATTTAATCGGTTTATTTGAGGATTTTCAAAATTGACCAAAACCAGGTTCAAAGAAAATGTATTTAACATTTTCCTTAAGAGTTAGCTAAATGGACTTTAAAGGCTCATATTTATAGTTGATATTTATTTAACAGTGTTTGGATCTCACTAAAATGATATTCATTTACACACAGTATACACTATACGCAACTCCGGTGGGGAATGTGTCAGCAGTGAGCGAGCGGTGGGAGGCATTGATCGTCCGCCATCTTGCACTACCAGCTGATTGTTTATTTGTGCGCGTTTGCGCTGGCGGGAAGAAACTGACATCTTTCGTATGAATAAACTAGTGCGAACTGCTGTAGGTTAATTTTGGTTACGATCAAACATGAGCTAAGTTTATGTCGTCGATTTCAATTTGGAAACATAATTTATTTCAACAGTATTTAAAGTTATTGATATTTTTGAATGGATGGTTCCTTGAAAAATCAAATAAGCTCAACCATAGAGCATTTTTATCAATTTCATGGATTTTAGGATAAGGAGATTAAGCAGTTTGTATTTTCCCGTTCAAGGTTGTCAACAAATCTATCATGTCAGGAAGGTCTACAAAAAGAATAGGGACTTCACCAAGTCCCAGGTTTGGAGTACGGAGTGAATGCGTGGGCGAGTAGCATTAGGAAGTATATTTCTGTCTAGTTCATAACGTTTCCCCCTGTTATCGATAAACTTCGTGTTTTTAACTTGAAACCTGTTTGAAAACGATTTAACCAAGTCCCTAAAGATTCATTAATTCCTGGAATGCTGGACCACATACAGTATTCTCCCATAAATACTAGTTATCCCTCTAGCCGGAACTGGAGTATACATCAACTGTGTTTAGTTTTATCCTTGAAACGAAAGCAGCGAGAACGGTCTTGGATCGATAAAGCGAACCAATAAGAAACAACGTTGACAAATTATTCACGAGACTACATCATATCCTCAATAGTAGATGCACAGGTTTTTCCCAAATTATATATTCTGTATGCCTAAGAATCTCTAAAATACGTTCAGTTAAATTTTGTCGACAGTATTCGCCTTATAAATTTTAAAATTTTCTTCGAAGTTGTAAAACAGTGTAGCTTTTATTAATGAACCAGGAAAGGATTAAGGTAAGGTTCGCTTGTCAAACAGTCGGTATACTGTGTGGCGGTCCGGTAGACACACAAACAGACAATAAACTACCAAGATGTGTTGTGTTTATGTTGAGTGTGGTGGGAGAGGGAGAAGTGGCTGGAAATAGAGCGACCGCGGTCTCTTGGCGTTGGCGGGACGTCGCCTTGGCCGACACTGCCCCCAACGAGAGGTACTGAAGGTCCAACAGCTCTAATACTGCCTACACTGAGGGGTACTCAAGGTCCAACAGCCCAGATACCACCTACATTGAGTGGTACTCAAGATCAAACAGACTAGATACCACCTATACTGAGTGGTACTCAATGTCAAACGGCCAAGATACCGCTACACTGAGTGGTATTTAAGGTCCAACAGCCCAGGTACCGCCTATACTGAGTGGTACTCAAGGTCCAACAGCCCAGATACCGCCTATACTGAGTGGTTCACAAGATCCAACACCTCAAAATACTGTCTCTACAGAGTGCTTCACTATGTCCAACAGTTGAGATTCCACTTATACCGAATGATAAAAGGTCCAAGAGTTTAGATGCCGAGCGGTGCTCGAGGTCCAACATCTCATATACAGCCTCCACCGTGCGGTACTCGAGGTCCAACGGTTCAGATACTACCTCTGCCGAGCGGTACTCGAGGTCCAATGGTTCAGATACTACCTCTGCCGAGCGGTACTCGAGGTCCAACGGTTCAGATACTACCTCTGCCGAGCGGTACTCGAGGTCCAACGGTTATGATACTACCTCTGCCGAGCGGTACTCGAGGTCCAACGGTTCAGATACTACCTCTGCCGAGCGGTACTCGAGGTCCAACGGTTCAGATACTACCTCTGCCGAGCGGTACTCGAGGTCCAACGGTTCAGATACTACCTCTGCCGAGCGGTACTCGAGATCCAACGGTTCAGATACTACCTCTGCCGAGCGGTACTCGAGGTCCAACGGTTCAGATACTACCTCTGCCGAGCGGTACTCGAGGTCCAACGGTTCAGATACTACCTCTGCCGAGCGGTACTCGAGGTCCAACGGTTCAGATACTACCTCTGCCGAGCGGTACTCGAGGTCCAACGGTTCAGATACTACCTCTGCCGAGCGGTACTTTAGGTTTAACGGTTCAGATACTACCTCTGCCGAGCGGTACTCGAGGTCCAACGGTTCAGATACTACCTCTGCCGAGCGGTACTTTAGGTTTAACGGTTCAGATACTACCTCTGCCGAGCGGTACTTTAGGTTTAACGGTTCAGATACTACCTCTGCCGAGCGGTACTTTAGGTTTAACGGTTCAGATACTACCTCTGCCGAGCGGTACTTTAGGTTTAACGGTTCAGATACTACCTCTGCCGAGCGGTATCCAACGGTCAGATACTCTCTACCGAGCGGTACTCGAGGTCCAACGGTTCATACTCTGCCGAGTACTTAGATTGATCCAAAATGCTATTTCTGCGATACTCTAAATTGCAGAGGTATACTTCTACAATTTTGACTCTAATGATAATACTACACGTCTGTGAGTTATTATTCATAATCTCACGGTACTAAGTTTGTGCAACGGTTCAGATATTCTACTCGAACAACGTCAGATACTACTCTGCGAGCGGTACATAATCGGTTCAGATACTACCTCTGCCGAGCGGTACGTGGGTCCAAATTCACATATCCTCTGCCGGCGGTAAGTCGGTTTCGAGATGGATATATCACTGACCAGCGGTACTCGATCCATTCACATATTAGTGGGTCAGCGAGCGGTAGTCGATTCCATTTCAGATATATCACGTGACCAGCTGGTCAAGCGTGGCGTCTGCCCATTCACATATCTAGTGGGTCAGCGAGCGGTATTTGTCGGATTTTCGCATTCATGATATATCACGTGACCAGCTGGTCAAGCGGCGTCTGCCCATTCACATATCTAGTTCAGCGGCGGTATTTGTCGGATTTTCGCATCATGGAATATCACGTGACCAGCTGGTCAAGCGTGGCGTCTGCCCATTCACATATCTAGTGGGTCACGGCGGTATTTGTCGGATTTTCGCATTTCATGGATATATCACGTGACCAGCTGGTCAAGCGTGGCGTCTGCCCATTCACATACTACTCAGCGGCGGGGGCTATTTGTCGGATTTTCAATTTGCATAGATACATACACTGACCAGCTGGTCAAGCGTGGCGTCTGCCCATTCACATATCTTTTCAGCGGCAGCTATTTGTCGGATTTTCGCATTTGGCATGATATATCACGTGACCAGCTGGTCAAGCGTGGTCTGCCCATTCACATATCTAGTGGTCAGCGGCAGCTATTTGTCGGATTTTCGCATTTGGCATGGATATATCACGTGACCAGCTGGTCAAGCGTGGAGTCTGCCCATTCACATATCTAGTGGGTCAGCGGCGGGAGCTATTTGTCGGATTTTCGCATTTGGCATGGATATATCACGTGACCAGCTGGTCAAGCGTGGCGTCTGCCCATTCACATATCTAGTGGGTCAGCGGCGGGGGCTATTTGTCGGATTTTCGCATTTGGCATGGATATATCACGTGACCAGCTGGTCAAGCGTGGCGTCTGCCCATTCACATATCTAGTGGGTCAGCGGCGGGAGCTATTTGTCGGATTTTCGCATTTGGCATGGATATATCACGTGACCAGCTGGTCAAGCGTGGCGTCTGCCCATTCACATATCTAGTGGGTCAGCGGCGGGGGCTATTTGTCGGATTTTCGCATTTGGCATGGATATATCACGTGACCAGCTGGTCAAGCGTGGCGTCTGCCCATTCACATATCTAGTGGGTCAGCGGCGGTGGCTATTTGTCGGATTTTCGCATTTGACATGGACACATCACGTGACCAGCTGGTCAAGCGTGGCGTCTGCCCATTCACATATCTAGTGGGTCAGCGGCGGTGGCTATTTGTCGGATTTTCGCATTTGGCATGGATATATCACGTGACCAGCTGGTCAAGCGTGGCGTCTGCCCATTCACATATCTAGTGGGTCAGCGGCGGGAGCTATTTGTCGGATTTTCGCATTTGGCATGGATATATCACGTGACCAGCTGGTCAAGCGTGGCGCCTGCCCATTCACATATCTAGTGGGTCAGCGGAGGTGGCTATTTGTCGGATTTTCGCATTTGGCATGGACGGATCACGTGACCAGCTGGTCAAGCGTGGCGTCTGCCCATTCACATATCTAGTGGGTCAGCGGCGGGAGCTATTTGTCGGATTTTCGCATTTGACATGGACAGATCACGTGACCAGCTGGTCAAGCGTGGCGTCTGCCCATTCACATATCTAGTGGGTCAGCGGCGGTGGCTATTTGTCGGATTTTCGCATTTGGCATGGATATATCACGTGACCAGCTGGTCAAGCGTGGCGTCTGCCCATTCACATATCTAGTGGGTCAGCGGCGGGGGCTATTTGTCGGATTTTCGCATTTGGCATGGATATATCACGTGACCAGCTGGTCAAGCGTGGCGTCTGCCCATTCACATATCTAGTGGGTCAGCGGCGGTGGCTATTTGTCGGATTTTCGCATTTGGCATGGATATATCACGTGACCAGCTGGTCAAGCGTGGCGTCTGCCCATTCACATATCTAGTGGGTCAGCGGCGGGAGCTATTTGTCGGGTTTTCGCACTCGCCGCCACGGGACGCGGGTAGGAATGCCCCTCGATTGGACGTTATCCAACGCGCTTAATTTCACAAGCTGGCCAAGTCTCGGTTTTTATTTGGCACGGCCACGGGTGCAAGCAGATCGGGCTCCTCCGCCATGCTTGTTATTAGCCATCGATGAATACCGTTGCCAATTTCGTGTGATTTTTTAATCCCGCCAGCCAGGAACCAATTGAATCCCTGAAGTCTATTTTTGGATGTATTGTTTGCTGCGTTTTGGAGTTGGGGAGAAATAACAGCACGCCTAAAAACCTTACTAAAGTCTTAAAATGCTTTTGTTTCTAATTAATACTACTTTTTTCCATAATAGTATTTTTTCCAACCTAAAATATATATACCATAAAACATACTTTAAATTCAATTTCAAATTAGAATATGCCTATATTAACCATATAAATATATTTAAATCTCACCTTTTATTCCACTTTTTCTTAGTACCAAAAATATTTTTCTTCTAAAAAACATCTACTGGTATACGTATTTGTTCAATATTTTCTTGGCTCGTATTAGTTTATTTCATATTATTCAATAAAGTTTACAAACCATTAAATTACAGTATTTATTCATTGTGAATAAAAAATAACATTAAAAACTTTATTAAAATATCAATGCTGTTTGCTTGAAGATGGCTTTAACTTTTAACTGTGGAGAATTAAAATTTTATATAAATAAAAACACAATTAAGGATAAAGAGTACATTTTAATTTTTAACTGCATATATTAGCAATTTGGAACATTTGGGGGGATTTGGGGAAAACAGATAATTGAACGATGAATCGAGGTACCTGTTTGATTGTTGCAGGAGTTTCCTCGCATGCAAATTATCTACGGATGACTGAACACTCACCAAAATGCGGCCCGTGGTGGTCTGACCAGAGATGAGCTCGCCCGCCCAGTCTTTCGCCTCTGTCATGAAAGTCCCCTCGAACTCCTGCTTGCCCTGGCGGGCCGCCTTCTGCTCCTTCTGCTTGGGATCATTGGGCGAAAGCTCCGGCTCCTTGCGACAGCAGAGGAAGGCGAAGACCCGCCACAACAACACGATGAGCAGTCCTGCCAGGAAGGTGAAGATGGAGGAGAGCAGGAAGCACCACCACTTCCTCTCCTTGAGACACTCGGCGTTGGGCGGCGGGGTGGTGACTTCGACATCGTTGCAAATCTCGCAACATGACATCACTGTCACTAACCGAGACTGTCACTGTCACCGTACAACATAACACAGGTGTCCTCAACACGGCCGCCTCTCACCACTCTGCCACTCTGCTCTGCAGACGACACAATCAATACACCGCCCGGACCAGCTGCGCGCGCACTGTCCAACCTGTGACGTCACCGCGGCTTCGGCTCTAAACCTCTATTAGCCAGTGTATATTTATTTATATTTTTTTAACGAATTCTTATAAATCATGAGCAAAGAATATCGATTATAATTTTTTTTGTTATCCCGAAGGAATAATTTAAAATGAAACTCAGGATTCAAAATTTATTTATTTCCATAGTAAAAATTTAAATAAAAAAACATTTTTTCGTACATTTGTAAATAAAGAAATCTTTTTCCTCGCAAGACTATTGAGCCTGTGTGCGAGTCTAACATCTAATATTGTATGTACACTCACTGGAAATAAACCAATTAAGATATGGACTATCTAAATTAATGGAAAAAATGCAACGAGAGAAAAAGATTCAGATAAACAGAAAAAGTATTAATCATCAGAACACTAACACTCGAAGTCACAATACCAGTTCCAGTGATAAGGTCCCAGTGAGGTAGGGCCAACCCGGAGTAGCCAGTCCTCAACCCTCTGCTTGTAAACAGAGAGACTGACCTCATCAGTAGAAGTAATTTTAGATTGGTAAATTTCTATATAATTGGTGTGCTAAATAATAAATATAAAATAAATTTTACCTAAAGGTTTGCCTAGGAACATGTCTACCATAATTTTATTTGTTTCTAGTTTCATACGTGTGCTCAGTTGCTTCAAAAATATGATATTTATTTTCTCTAATGTAAATAATCAAAGTTTTCAAAAATAAAGTAGTATAATACTTAAAATTCAAAAAATAATAAATTAGTGGGACATCTTACATCTTCGTTGTGATTATTGATCTTTGGGTTACGGCCAACACTAAACTAACATATATTTATTTTATAGTTGCAAAATAAAGCTCAAACATAATTGAATATGTTTAATCTTAAAATATGTAATATTTGAGAAATTATAAATCTACTTAGATTAACTGACAAGTTTGGATTCAGCTCAAATTATAAGCATAATTTGAGTTTATGAAGTTTTCACATCCATAAATAAAGTAGTTGAATAAAACCTCTTGAAAACTCTTAACAAAATATCTTAAATTTTGAAGTCACATTTTGTGAGGGAAGAAGCCTTTTTACTTAGATTGAACTTAAAACCGATTTATAGATGATTCGATTTCTTTCAATTTTTCGATTTAAGGTCCATTCAATCGTGAATATTTCGGGGTTTATGTTAGGAATACACTCAAATAAGCGAATTGAAGGAATGAACGAATTCAGAACAACTACATTGGTTTCCACTGTTGGCAAAAAAATAGTCAATACAGCTGTCCAATTCACCCCACATAGCGCATTTCGTCAGTTATGTTAAAAAAGACTGCACTTATTCTTTATCTTAATTCTTGGACATTTGAAACTTCTGTCTAGTAGACTTTACTTTACTGTAACTGAAATGGCGACCTACCCAGAAAGGTATTTTAAGCCAAGTATGAATGAGAAATGAATGTTGATGATGAATGTTGTTGAAATGAATGATGATTGTGGCGCGATCTTGTAGTCTTGTTACTGACTAAGGCTGACATGTTCCTTAGACAGGACTGTTAATTAATAGCCCAACAGCCGATGGCAACTAATGGACCTACAGGAATCTGAACCACGGCCTCTGAATTACGAATTGGTCTAATTCGTAATAAGTATTCAATAGTGCGGATGTTAATCCACACAAGAGAACACTACATCCACCGACCATCTCTCACAACTATCCACAATTCGTGACCTCCAAGTAGCTGGATTACAGGACGTCGCCACCGACCCAGTCTTGTCTTTGTACGCCTTGGTCCTTGTCGTAGCACCAGCCAAAAAATCACAGGGTGTAATATCAGGGGGCCTGCGTATTGGGCCGTCGCGTCCAATCCATCGAAAGGGAAAGGTTGTCAATTGACTCTCAAGTGTTGCAAGCTTTCAGTCACCATGAACTTGTCATACCAGACTCGAATGCTGTTCCTTGATGGAGGACGTTGACCACAGCGTGTTCTAAAAGTTATTTGCACTGCAATATCTGACTTTGAATGTACCACTCAACACATCGCGCTTTCTCTTGTGCGTTCATAGCGCCTGTTTAATGGCAAGGCTATGTTTTAAACTTTTAAATTTCAGTCAACAACAATGAATCAGCTGATGGTTACAAATGTTATCATATGACGTTATATTGAAAATGGGGTAGGTATGTCTGGCATTCAGTTTAAGATTGTTCATTTTTTGGGACACTGTGTATTATTCAATAATCTAAATATATAAAACAAAGTCGTGTTAGTTACACGCATTATAACTCGAGAACGGCTGGACCGATTTTAATGATCTTTGATTTTTTGGATTCGTCTCTGCTCCGGTCATGCTTTAGGCATATTCAGTTTCCAAAAATTCAATTAGTTTCCATTTTATAGCGTTTTAAATTTCCAATGTTAACCTTATGGGAAATAAGTTTGTTTACAAATTATCTACAATCAAAACATTGGATTTCTTCAACCAGCTGTTTGTTTACTGTCCGTTAGCAATATGCTTTACTATCCAATGCCATCTGAATCATTCATTAATGTAAAACTATTAAGTAAATATGTGCTGTACGAAATGAACAGCATTATTCGCCACGTTAATAGTTAACGGTTTTTGGGAATTATGTACTGTATTTATATTTCTTTTTTTCTGTATGATTAAAAGTCACGTGTTTATGTTTGCCAAATAAAAAATAATTAAAATGTTTATACATATTGAGTTTATTGTAATAATCAGCTGGTGTATATTTAAAGCTTTCACAACGAAGCCGCAATGATAATTTACTTCAGAACATGGCCAATCTTAAAGTTAGTTAACATGTATTTACTGTTCGGCGTTACGAAGTTCGCCGGGTCAGCTAGTACTTTAATAAATCCTCTTTTTATTAAACTAACAGTGAATCCGTTCTTTGAATGGGTTGCATGACCCATTAGTCTTAAGAAGATACATATTTATATTAACATGAATCGTACAAAAATAAATAATAAAATTAAAATATATTTATTAGGATGATTTTGATTGATTTTTACATGTAGTACTGTCCGTGATCCTGTATTTGGTGCTGACGACCAATGGTTTCGGACCTTATAGGTCCATTATCACGCCAGAATATTAAGTTGGAATAAAAATATCCTCAACACTAATGTAGTGAAGAGCCGTCATCCACAACACTAACAAATACGGGAGCACGAAACACGAAATTATTCTTAGAAAAATGGTATTTACTTCCCTGTGGGAAATAGGTTAGATCATTAATATGCCTAAAGGGAATTTATTCAGTTCATCTAAACAGCTGTTCTAATTATTTTGTATTAAAAATGCAATAGCTCTGGTAGTTTCTATTGAAACCTGTTACATGTTTTGCATCTTAAAAATCACCCCTCCCCCTAAACACTAAAAGTGTTTGGTGTTACAGAAAGACAGACATTAAGAGACAGAGACAGACGATTGGACAGGTAAATTGGCATGACCAATTTCGCCTTTTCTGGGGTATTAAAAATACAAATAACCTAGAAAACCATAATTCCAAGCTATATAGACACACCTCTGATTTTATTTATGTAGTTGCAAGGAAGTCAGCTGATCTATTGAATATGTTTTGGAACAATTCCAACGGCTGAGACTTTAGGCCTATATGTTTTTATTCGCTCAAGACTGAGGAATTCAATACAAAGATTAGATTAGATTATTGAAATGGCAACCGTACCACAAGGTAGTTATTTTAAGTAGATATTTAGATTTTCCCGGATCTAGTTTTGTCATAAAGATGGCGATAACTCCTCTAATTCCTATAAGAAAGTTGCAAAAAATGTATTTCGAGACTCGCATGCCACTGATTTCAAAATACACTACTGTATTTTGTTTCGCTCAGTAAAATATTTTTTTACTTTTATACCAATATAACCGTAAAAATTAGGTAATTATTTTTATAAATCAGTAGCATAAATTGAATTGGAAAGAAAGTACAGTATTAGTATGGACGCTGATACGTTGAATTTTAGGATTACGTATAAATGTATACCGTAAATAGTTATATTTTGCCCCGAAAATAAAGTTTTGATAAATGACACTCGTTTAGAGCTTAAGTGCTTCCTTCGTTCCGAGATGAGAATTTTATCAGAGAAACCATCTGCTAAAATGTACATATACCTAGAAAGCTGGAAGGACTTAAATCATTTATACAATATGACCTTATACTGATATGTCTACTGATTTGTATACCAAACAAAATCAATTGTCGGGTTTAGGGCCTATATAAAGGTACTTTTTTTATTTTTAGGAAACGGTAATGCACAGTAAAATTACAGAAAGGCTATCTGATAGATAACATTTTATTACAGACACAACACCTAGGCAGTAGCTTCAATGAGAGTAGGTTGAGAGTCCGTGTTGTGAGGACGAAGGCGTGGTCGTGGGGTCTCTCTGTGACCAAGGTGGGGGCTGGGGGGCGACTTCGAGGGAGGGGAGAGTGCTTGTAGTTGTGGTTCGGACGTTGTAGGGAAAATCGCAGGAAGACGAAGGTCTTCGATGGCGAGTGGTGGAGGGGCGGGTGTAGAGGTCGGGTGAAGCGGTCTACGAGTCAGGAACAGAGCGGCACTGAGGAACGCTGAAGACAACCACCCTCTGGCTGCGTCAATGTACGGGGGCAGCACCTCCGTCACCAGCACCAGAGCCAGATCCGGCCTGAAGAAGCAGACGACTATTCCAAGGGCTACTGCGAAACAGACAGAGGTCACCAACATCTCCAGCGCCCACAGGATCACCCGCCACATTACCTGGTGACATAAGAAGACTAAGATAACAGATCAATCACTGCGTGAGACAGACAGAGATCACCAGCATCTCCAGCGCCCACAGGATCACCCGCCACATTACCTGGTGACATAAGAAGACTAAGATAACAGATCAATCACTGCGTGAGACAGACAGAGATCACCAGCATCTCCAGCGCCCACAGGATCACCCGCCACATTACCTGGTGACATAAGAAGACTAAGATAACAGATCAATCACTGCGTGAGACAGACAGAGGTCACCAACATCTCCAGCGCCCACAGGATCACCCGCCACATTACCTGGTGACATAAGAAGACTAAGATAACACATCAATCACTGCGTGAGACAGACAGAGGTCACCACCATCTAAGATAACAGGGTCAACCACAATCTCCAATCACAGATCGCTCAACTCGGCACCACGATACTCGATATTTTTTTTCTAAAAGATTCTGAAGATAACACAGAGAACATTACCAATAGCACGACACAGCAGAATATCGCCTTTCTGGTAGAGACCGACACTGAGGGAAGCAGGGCCGCCACTTGCTGACACATCCGGTCCAAGGTGAGGTAGAGCGAGGAGTCGCCCTGGACCTCGGCGTCGGCGTCGTCGGGTCCGCGGCGCCTGAGAGTTCGCCAGCTGCGCCACTGCCACCACCGGAACCTCGCCCCGCCGCTGTCTCTCGTGTATTGGGCTCGTCCTTCCTGTGACACGCTGTTTTCCCTACTACGACTTCTATTCCTCATAATCGCGAATCAACCGAAGTATTCCAGACAGAACTATTATACTGGACGAGATTTTGAAATTTCAAAACAAAATATTTACGCGGTCATATGTTATGTTGAACACGACGAGATTTTGAAGTCTCACAAATTATTAATATGCTGTCATATGTTTTTAGAATAGTATAACCATTGATGATAATCTATCTATATCGATAAAATAAAAGTTTTGTCTGTACATTGCTCAGAATTATACATTTTTTAGTTATTTTCACGTTTCGTGCATTAGAGAAGCCGATACAAGTCTTATCTCAATTTGTGTATGTGGCGCTCCAGGAGGCATTTTACGCCGTCTTCTACGAAAAAACGGGAGAACTGATAACACTGAAACTTATTTCATGCATTCTCTACATTCCAGAGAAGGCTTTACAGAAACTGTCCGCACCCCTTGAAAAGTAAATAACGAGCATTTAAGAACCCACTTTTACGCGATATTGGACGCATTTTGCTTCAGCTTTCATTGAATAACCTACTGGTAATAATCAGCTGTCTTTGTAGTTTAAAGATTTAATAGAAATAAAAATAAACAGCTGTCAAATCGATATTAGTTAAGTTATATTAGTCATTGATTTTAAACGCATTTTGAAACCAAACTATCTATTTAATTGTAAAGTAATGCTAAACATTAAAACTGGGAATTAATTTATTGTTTATATTGATTTGTTTAGGATTTCAGGTTTACATTTTGGTATGATAATCTTTCTTCTTAAACTGAATCCTACAACCCGTACAAAGGACGTGCTTACTGCTAGTATAAGATATATCTTATATCATCTATGATTAGATAAGATTAGATTATTTAAAATGACGACCCTACCACAAGGTAGGTATTTTAAGCCAAGTATGAATGAAGATTGAGTTTAAGATGCTTGTGGCACGATCTTGTAGTCTTGTTACTAGCTAAGGCTGACATGTTCCTTAGACAGGACTGTTGATTAATAGCCCAACAACCATGGTATAATAGTAACAGTAGTGAAGAACAAACCAAAGATGTTGCACATGGAAAAATAGTTGTATTTACTTCTCTGTGGAAGATAGATTTTATTTTTTTATTTTATTTTGTGTATTTCTACGCCAGTGGCATTTTTAACGTTTTGATGGGGAACGGTCCAAACCCCCTGACCCTTTTAGATCATGGATGATCTAAAAGAAATTACATTATCTATCGGCTGGTGTACTTTTTAAACGATTTATTATCTGGCATGTTTAATATTAAAGTACAGTATATTAAGTTTAAAAAAACCCGTTGAAAACCCATCTTGACATAAATTACGTTTTTGGAATTAGTTGAGGTAAAATTAATAACTAAACAATTACTTCATATTTCTTATTATATCCCCAAAATATTAGTACCATCAAGTGAGTTTCTGTAGTTAAAAAAATTTTTCCAGCAACATAGGGTCTAGTATGCAAGCCCGGTTTATCTCTATATATAAAATTGAATGTATGTATGTCCTTATTCGTTGCCAAACTACTCATCCAATCGCCATGAAATTTTAGGAAGTTTCTCTATATGTGTCCGGGAAGGTTTTAGTGAAAAAATATTTTCGAAAACCCCATAAGTTTCCATTTTATGGTGTTTTAAATTTCTAATGTTAACCTTATGAAGAAGTTTTCTACAATAAAACATTTGATTTCTTAGCTACAGCTGTTTGATTACCTTCCATTGGCAATATGCTTTACTATCCAGAACATAACCAATTCAAAAGTTAGCATGTATTTACTGTAGGGCGTTACGAAGTTCGCCGGGTCAACTAGTCTTGTAATACAGTAGTTGAAAAATGTTTCGGTATATTCTTCCCATTTTTTTAATGCATGCAACTGGCTTCTTTTTACATTGTTGCCATCATATGGATGCACCCTAAACCATCTATGTAACGTTGTTTTTCTATTTTCTAGGCAAATATGGAAGAACTGCCTCCTCCTCGGGCGAAGACATCAAGTGACTGAACAACTTGGGTTTCTTTTGTATGTACACGTGTAAACCTAAAAGAAGCTCCAGCTGACTGAGATGAGTTGCTGTTGTGTTTATTTCACCGGTTGCTTTTGTTACACTAAAGAACGGTGTTACTTTGTCTAGCAACAAGGCCTTATAAAGTTGACGTTCAGTAGTTTTTAAAATCACGTTTACTTTCTCCTCTATACATAGTACATAGTTAGGACCTAAATAGTATTGTTTTTGACAACATTTTGTAATTTGAGCTGAGAGTGAAAATATCTATTTGGAGCCAAAAGAAAGGGGTTTAGATGATAAAAAAAAGTACAGTACATGCAAATATCTTTAACTATGGCGGTCAGTAACTAAATTTATTTAGTTTGTACAAAAAGTTCTTTAAATATTTGATAAAACCATATTAAATCGATAATCCAATACTATAATACAAGCAAGGTTTGTATTTACCAATACTATAATACAGTAGAACTCCAATTATCCGAATTAATGGGGACCGAGACCCATTCGGTTAATCAAATATTCGGATAATCGGAGTTTTTTTTAAATTGCCATCAGAGAGAAAAAAAGCTACGTTTTGATATTGCACTATTATTTTATTGAATTAAATGTAAGAAACATGATATTTTCACATGTTTTAAATTTAAATAAAATGTACTTACATTTTACACCTAAGCACTGGCTTCGCGGGGGAAGAATAATAGCGCACTTAGACCTTTTTTTGGACAAATTTTTTTCTGAAAGTGATTCGGATAATCGGCGATTCGGATAGTCGGATAGTTGGAGTTCTACTGTATGAGCAAGGTTTGTATATATATTTGCACACAGATCTCGAAAACAGCTCTAAGGAATTTCTTTAAATTTTGGAAATAACTAATTTCCGAGTAGAAAATAAGTTCTAGATAGGTCTAATGTCCAGGAAAATTCTGGTTTTCTTGTAATATTAAGTTTAAAATCTAAAAATTTAACATTACGCTTATGGAGAATCAAATGTAAACAATACAAACCAAAACATCTGTTTATAACCGTTTGACAGTTCTTGATTGAAGATGGTGATGAACAAATATGTGAATAGAGGTTTTTCATAAATATTTATTTTATGTATGTAATAAATGCTAAATTATCAGGCTACCAAACAATTTGTAAAAACTTAAGGGTAGCATAACTGTGCGAAAGAAAAGCAGAAAAAGTATTTCCAAAATCTTCCGTGTTTTTATAGAAAACGTATTCGTTGTATTGCTTGAAGCCACTGTAACAAAGCAAATAATTGGTGTAAATTAAATTTCTCTTTTGCTTTTCAATCCTCCGTTTCTAACAAAATCAGTTGATCACAGGCTAATAATAACTGTATGGATAATTAAACAGTAAATGATCTGCTAAAACAATTGAGGTTGGCTAAAAGACGTTAAACGGCATTACTCATTTGACAGACGCCGTAGCCGAGTGGTAGCGTGTCGGCCTCAAGAACTTAAGGTCGCGAGTTCCATCCCCACCACTAGGCGCGATACTTTTTGTTCAGTGCTATATTAATTATGGTGTATTAAATCGGTTTTATTTAAACCACATAAATGTTTTCATTGAGTAATACATGTGTTTTAATTTTCTAATCAATTTTTATAATACATGTCTTTTTCTATACAAGCATATCTCGGTCACCAGGTACTTAGTAATGATTGATAGTAATGCAATCATTACCAAAAATATTATATACAGGGCGAGTCTCTACTCACTACATTAATTTTACCTGTTTATTCTACTAACAAAAAGGAACAGAAAAAGTGTATACGTAATGTATGTAATGTATATAATGTAAAAATGTATATAATGTATTAACCGTATAGCTGTCATAACGTATTTTGTAATTTTTAAAAATTTCACGACTTTCAAAAAATTTCATTAGTTTGACAATAGAATACAAACTGTTTTAGTTAAACCATTTGAAAGACAGTGAATTTGACTATAAATATAGTATAAATTACTATAAATCACTCCTTTAATAACGGTTTTAAAATAACTTAAGTCTTAAAGTATTTTTACTGAATTTTTACAAACAAATTTAAGGCTTAATAAAAACACTTAAACATTATTCTTCTGTTCAATTGCATAAAAAAACTTCCTCATTTATTTAGCTTTAAATTTATGTATAAATTTGAAGAATTCATATATTGGAAAATATCTTGAAATTTCATAAAAACGTTGATAAGGTACAGCAATAACATTTGTCATATTGGCTCTAAACAACAAACTATTTACTGCAACCATTATTAATTTCTTTATTAGCTGAATTCTTTGATTAAATCAGCTGATTGGGAAGTAAACAATCTGAAATCAGGATAAAGCAAAAAGGGAAATTTAAATAGACTTACAGGAAACAGTCTCAAATGATGTACTCATTTACTATGTAATTTTGTTTGTACTTGATAATACAGTATCAAAGTCAAAATTAGAATAACAACAAAATTCATTTGCTAAATTATTTTGATGTCTTGGTTTAAATGTGCACTTCTTCATATCCAATAGTCTCCTCGCCAAATCTTCCATCACACTACCTGAAAAAACGAATGGAGAATTAAATTGAAATTGGCGATTATTGGGATAGTTTGAAGGTAAATAAAGAAATGAAGAAAGGTCAATAGAAAGCTAGAATTGAATTATTTCATTACAATTTTTCCAGTTAATATTTTAAATTAAAAATTAAAATCAAGTGAAAGTTCTAATATACCATGAATAAAATTACATTACATTATATGATGAATAATTACATTATATATGAAGGGTACACAGACGGAATGATCATAGTACAAAAACCTAAGAGTTTATAATCATGAAACCTGATTGTTAATTTATGTGGACTCTACCAGTTACTTCTCTCTTCATCTGTGACCCTTCTCTGTATACTGATATTTATAATGTTAATTGCAAGAACCCTGTCAGTTTTCTTGATTGGTGATGGTGGATTTATGTTATTTAGATTTTTACTGTGGACATTTTCCATCACGATTTTATGTAAAACAAAGTTTCACGACGTTTTGGGATCTGGAATCTGATCCCGTCCTCAGGTGAACCAACATCTAAAACATAACACAATTAACACATAATCCCGACTAAGCCAGTATAAAGCTGCAAACATACAAGTTTAAAGCAGTCAAAAAACTTACAAACAAACCATTCACTAACCATTACACAAATAAGAAACAAAGTTCGTCCACTTGTCACGGAGACTCAGAGACAACTGAAAGGAGGGCCTGTCCTGGAGCCGTAAACAAAATGTCCACGGCAAAAACCTGAAATCCAGGCGATATGTGTCTAACAGATTTATTTATTTATGTTATTATTTTTTAATTCAAATACAAATTCTATTATACATGAAATATGCAGTATAGAATTACTCTACAGAGCAAAAAACATTATTTTTACAATTTTATTCTTAAAACAAAAACCTTACGAGCTTTACAACGAGTTTGAATACTATGAGAATTTTTTTTTCGGATTTATATATCATTTACAGATTACTTTATTTTCCCTATCCTTAAGTTCTTTGCTAAGAATTGGCAGCCACAATGGCCAGATCTCAACTGAAGATTGACTAATTGGTTGGTCTGCTAGTTTCATTAGGAAGCTTCAATTAGTTTTCTTTTTAAAAAAAATGAGGCTCCCGGTGTATTATCTTAGCTTCTTCGAAATTCATTTGGTGATTTTCAGACCAGCAATGGTGGACAATTTTTGATTTTTCAACTAACTTATAGTATTTTTTTTCCTTGATTCTAACGTCTTCTAATGGTCTTTTTGTCTCGCCATAGTAAGGCCTCGAACAATTATTGCAGTTCATTCGGTAAATACAGTTTTTTGATTCTTGACTGCCATTTTTTGGTTTGGTTTTAACAAGACTTTGCCTATGTTCAATCCTCATTCCGTTTATAACAAATTCAGTTGATCACAATTAATAATAACGGTATGGAAATAAACAGTAAAAAAGTTCCGTGAATATTCTGGTAACTGTAAAATGATCGTCTTTATAAAGAATTAACGGCAATGGTCAATTTGACTATACGTCATAGCCGATTTTAGCGTAGTCGGCCTCAAGAATTTAACCAGCAAGAGTTGACATTCTTTTTGAAGTGTTGATTAAATTAATTAGGATGTATTATACCGGTTATTTCTCACCTTATACATGTTTTCATTGGGCATAAAATTGTTTTAATTTTGCTAATTAACATTGTAATAACATGTCTTATCTTTCCGAGCAAAGCTCGGTCACCAGGTACTATAATGTAATTGCAAGAACCCTGTCAGTTTTTCTTGATTGGTGATGGTGGATTTATGTTATTTAGATTTTTACTGTGGACATTTTCCATCACGATTTATGTAAAAAAAAAAGTTTCACAGTTTTTGGGATCTGGAATCTGATCCCGTCCTCAGGTGAACTAACATCTAAAACATACAATTAACCATAAATCCCGACTAAGCCAGTATAAAGCTGCAAACATAAAAGTTTAAAGTAGTCAAAAAAACTTTACAAACAAACCATTCACTAACCATTTTCACAATAAGAAACAATTCGTCTCCACTTGTCACGGAGACTCAGAGACAACTGAAAGGACCTGTTGGAGCATTAAACAAATGTCCACGGCTAAAAACCTGAAATCCAGGCGATATGTGTCTAACAGATTTATTTATTTATGTTATTTTTTTTAATTCAAATACAAATTCTATTATACATGAAATATGCAGTTTAGAATTACTTTACAGAGCAAAAAATATTATTTTTACAATTTTACTTAAAACAAAACCTTACGAACTTTACAACGAGTTTGAATACAGAATTTTGTCAGATTTATTTATATATCATTTACAGACTTTATTTTTTTATCCTTAAGTTCTATTATAAGAATTGGCAGCCAAAATGCTATCAACTGAAGATTGACTAATTGGTTGGTCTGCTAGTTTCATGTAGTAAGCTTCAATTAGTTTTCTTTTTAAAAAAAATGAGGCTCCCGGTGTATTATCTTAGCTTCTTCGAAATTCATTTGGTGATTTTCAGACCAGCAATGGTGGACAATTTTTGATTTTTCAACTAAGCCCTTTCTAGTATTTTCCCTGTGTTCCTTGATTCTAACGTCTTCTAATGGTCTTTTGTCTCGCCATAGTACGGCCTCGAACAATTATTGCAGTTCATTCGGTAAACACAGTTTTTTGATTCTTGACTGCAATTTTTTGGTTTGGTTTTAACGAGACTTTGCCTATGTGTATTCTGAGTTGTAAATGCGGTTCAATTTTGAATTTCCTAGCTACTATTCTGATTTTTTCCGACAATCCTGGCACATGAGGAATTGACATGAGAACAAATTTTTCTGTATCAGCCACTTTCTGTTTAACCCTACGATTATTGCACTTTCTGATGATATATCATGTATATTAGGAAGAATTTATATTTGAATTAAAAATAATAATAATAAAATAAATAAATAAATCTGTTAGACAGATTTCAGGTTTTTGCCATGGCCATTTTGTTTCGGTTCCGGGACACTCCTTTGAGTCTCTGTGAGGAGTGGACGTGTTTTGTTTCTTATGTGTGAAATGGTTAGTTTGTAATTTTTTGGACTGCTTTAAACTTGTATGTTTTCAGCTGTATACCGGCTTAGTCCGGATTAAGTGTTAATTGTGTTATGTTTTAGATATTAGTTCACCTGAGGACGGGATCAGATTCCAGATCCCGAAACGTTGTGAAATTTTGTTTCACACAAAATCGAGATCGAAAATGTCTGCAATAAAAATCTAAATAACAGGAGAGCAGTAGTTTAGAGAGTGTGAGAGGGAACGAGACGGATATAATACCTTACATTACTCTGAGTTTAAGTTTTCAATCAACCTAATAAATTAATGTATGTTTTAATGTGGTCTTTTAAACTATTTTGTACAGAATTCACCGATTATGTTATAATTTAAGGATTATTGTGATACTGATATTTGTTGTAATCAACTATCTTTAATAATTCAAAAGGTTCTGGTTCATACATGTCCAATTACTTTACTGAAAGTAGAGTAGATTAGAATACTTACTTTACTTTGTTTCTACAACAAAGTGATTATCAGCAGAGTTATTGTCTCTTGCACTAAAATTAAAATTAAAAGATGATTATAAGACCTTTTCTTTATATGGAGCCGAAACCTAGGACTATGGATTAAGATGTACAGACTAAATTAATAACGTTTGAAAACTACTGTTTTGATAGATACTCTGCAACCATTTTGTAGCATAATTGGAGGATTAAAATAATGTGAACTAAGGGACCTTACAAGGAACCTACGTAATGTGAGGTTGATAACTTGAGACTTCGAATACTCATTTCATTAGAATGAATAGTTTTAAATTGACAAGCCTAATAAATGACACGACATGCAAGAAATAATGGAGTTAAAATAGACATGAAATTGAATTATGAAGACCAATATAATCCAAGATGAGGCAAGATTTGGTGAGGCCATACCATGGTACAAATGGCCATGGACTGAGTAAGAGTAAGATAGATTACTACTCTACTTTCTACTGTTTTCTACAACTAAAGTGACAACAGCAGAGTGTTGTGTCTTGTGAGGAATTAAAAGATGATGATGCCTATTCCGAAACACGTTTGTGGTATGGATTAGATATGTTGATCTCCAGTTGCCATTGTTTGAGGATTTTGGTAACCGAGACTAATTATATCCTAACCATGTCCACTTGAAACTACTGTTTTGATAGATACTCTGCAACCATTTTGTAGCTTAATGGTGGAGGTTGGAAAATTGAATGAAATGGTTTGCTACCTTACTGGACCTATTGGTTGATATTGACTTGACACAGACTATTAGAATGATCAAACATCGAAAATATATTATGTACTTATTGACTGAAATAGGGTCTGTGACAATTTACCAAATTTAATAAACTGAGCAAGATAAGTGAAATTTAGGCTAATAGATTATATTCAATTAATTATGGAAGGTACACTGGATCCAGGAATGTGTTCCCCAGATTTATATCTGTGATTTATCCTACCATGTGTCAAACTACGCCCTGGGTACGTCAGGTAATTTAGTTATTTACAGAATTAATCTACATGATGTAATTATAATAAAGAATAATAATACGGATGTCCCTATCCTGCCATACCTTAGCCGTAATTCCCCCTTAAGATTAAATCAGCGAGTCTGAAGAGGGCTTAGGTGTCCTGCTGGTTTTTGGCGAAGAGGGAAGATACGTCGGTTGCAATTATCGACATTTGAAAAGGATCTCCGGTCACGTGACTAGTGGCTCCGCGCTCAATCAGCTAGTATGTTTCGGCAAACATATATAATTGTGTGGCGAGACGTGGTGCGGCACTGCACAGTCTTATACAACATTCAGCTGCTGCTGCTAGAGTCCATTATACCTTTCCCTAATTAGATTTGATATTTTAGATCATTGAAATGACGACCCTACCACAAGGTATGAATGAGGATTGAGTGTAAGATGATTGTGGCGCCTTGTAGACTTGTTACTGACTAAGACTAACATGTTTCTTAGACAGGACTGTTAATTAATAGTCCAACAGAAAATGGCAACTAAGGGACCAACAGTTTAACGTGGAGTCCAAACCATTGCCTCTGAATTACGAACTGGTCTAATTATGAGGATGGTCTTTGCGGATTAACGTAGTATTCAATAGTGCGGACGTTAATCCACAAAAGAGAACACTACACCCACCGACCATCGCTCAAAACTATCCAAAATTAATGTTTATGTATCTGCTGGAAATGTATAGAACTGTCACCGATGAGTTATTTTATTCTATTTGATAGCTATGATCTAGGCACCTGGTTAAAGTGGATAAATCAATATCAAGACTATCAGAGCTATAAAAAGATCAATTAGTCCAATAGTCAATGAAAAATTTTACCATGTTGACTGACCCATATAAAATCAGAATTAAACTCATTCAAATAAATTATGTGGATCATTAACTTACGTTATCAACAACTTTCACATTATTATAGTAAAAACTTTTATCAATTATCTTATATTGTAGTTATTTCAATAATGTTATCTAACTATTTATCGTATATTCAATATTAAACTTACCAGTACACAGAACAATCTTATCCTTGGCAAGGAACTTAGCAGTTACTGCAGTTTTTGTGAGGCATTCCTCTGAGAGAAATGGGGGATCCATAATGACAACATCAAACTGAGACGCTAAGTCTCGAGGAATGTCAAGTGGCGATCGATAATCGTACATTAGAAAATCTTCACCAAATACAGCAAAGCGTTTGTCGTATTCAAAGAGACTGACTGAAATAAATATGAAATTTTAAAATTTACCTCTAATGAACTCAGTTATCCCCAACCTTAGAGCAAAGAACTCAATTCTAGATTACAGTTTACCGTGTAACAAGCATAATACATAAGGGTTACAACTCTTACGAACTTCCAATTACTCAGAATTGGCTAAGCCTATCTCACCACTGAGTGATTGTGATGATAAAACATTTTTATATCTCTCATTTATTTGTCTTCACTTCTCATAATCTTTTCAAAGCATGATGATAATATAGCATTTACAAAAATATAATTTCGGGAAGAACAGAAGTCAAATTAATATTTTATCCCAATGAAATAAATAATAATTTGGTAGTTGATAACACTACAATTTATTATTTGTATAAGCAAGCTTTATTAAGCACTATGCTATTTATTTTTTAGGAAAAAACCTCATAAGTTTAAGTAGGTACCATACTCTGAAAAACCTTATGTAAAATTGGTTTTGAAATCATAGTAAGGCCTAAATGTAAAGTAGAAAAGAAAATTTGTAACAGGACTGTATCATTACTTTTAAGAGGTTGTCAATATTTCATTACTCATTAGGTTGAAAGTATTATTACTTTTAGGAGGTTGTCAATATTTCTCTTCTACAATACTTCATTTATAAGGTCAACTATTTTCTAGTTATACTTTCAGTTATCAGAAAGTCCAGTAAAATTGTGACCACATTTGACTAAAACAAATAACAAACTAATAATAGACCAAATTAACCCTTAAAATAATTCATTATGAGTTAACACGGCATATAAATCCATCCCATGTTTATATATAGAAGTGGCCTTTTGTAAAATAAATTGTGATTATGTGATTTCACAACATACCTTTTATTTCAGGTCCTAATGACTTGATATGTTTATAAATGGTGGGACATGATATAAGCGCAATATTTCCTGTATTTTTTGCTACTGTGATTGCTACTTTAGCCAGAGAAACTGCAGTTTCATCATCGTACCAAAACTGACTCAGTTGCTACAACATAAGGAAGAAAAATTAGTTAAGATAACATTTGTCTTATGTTTTAAAGATATTGAAATTGACATCATAAAAGCCATTGATGCACTAAGAGAAATACCAGGATTTACCAGAGAATGAAAATTTCATTTTGACATAACACAGCAGTACGAAAATCCATGATAATTTGTGGTCAGAGCTTGCTTATTACGTGTGAGCATCTCCAAAAAATATATTACAATACTGGCACTAATTAAGCTGCACAAAAAAGACCAGTTTGGCAGTCAACAATATAAACTCAACCATATACGGTACTTTCGTATTAAACCGACCACAATCTTATAATGTATTGTATATGCAACATCCAGCGCTCTGTGGAGTTAAGTTAGGTTGGTTTTGTTTAGCAAAATAATATTAATAGGTTTAAAAATATCAATGACCCACCTAACCTGATTCCGCAGAGCGCTGGATGTTAAAATATACAATACAATGCATGAATGTGGTCGGTACAATAAGAAAGTATTCAATATACTCTGAGCAGTCTTCTTTATAACATATTGATACGGTAGTTTTCCATTTTTTAAATACCGTGCACTTTACATTTATTATAAAATATATTATATTATGTATGTATTATGCAATATATTTTAAAACAAAAAGAGGAAACAATATTTTCAGTGTTAATGATCATAGAAGTTAGCCATGTTGTCAAACAATTGAAGCTCTTGAAGCACAATTATGAGTCACCACCAAAATATACTTAAAAATATTGAGTTAAATTAAGCAGGTAAGAAAGTAAAACCTAACCACAGTATCAGATAGTTTTTTACATGTATACTTCTTTATTTATGTTGAGGCTTGTTTTAGTACTCATGATCCTATTCCTTCAATCAGAGAGTAGGGCCCATTTCTGTTCAGTAGCAATTTTTCTAGTGGTTTTTCTGATTATAACTAGAAGAACATAAACAAGGTAAAAGTATTTCAGAATGAATGCTTTCAAGGTAAACCCCAAAAATACAGGCACTACAGTATATGAGTCCTAATATGTGCATGATCTGATGATGGTAGGCCTAGGTTTACTTCAGGAATCATAAAGTCTGTTAGGGCTTCATGCAAATTTTAAGAATCTCAAGCTAATCCAAAATTTGGTGTATCATAACGTGAATATTTTAATTTTGTATAAGAATTGAGGCTAGATTAAAGTACCTGTAAATACATAACCCACCCAGTCTTCTCCAAATGTCAAAGAGGATACATCTTTCGTGTCAAATTCTTTCATTTTCGATTCTCTTTCTGATTTTTCTTGTAAAAACTCTTGTAACGCTTTCATAGTTTCAGCAGATAATTCTACTTCATCTTCCTCCATTGTAATTTATTATTTTATACTTAGTCTAGTCCTTTTCTCTTCTAGGTTATTTTACGAGTTTTGATTATGAGTATAGGTTATGTTATTAGTAGTCAGTAACGCCAACGTAAATAAAGAAAACTCTTACCTCTTATGATTATATATACTAAAATATATTTTTAAAGTATGAGTGAAAATGTACATTTTGTGTATATTCCCCCCCATTTTAAAAACTGGATGAACAGGATCAGAAAACTGACACATAATTTCTCACTTTAAAACTAAATAGTTATACCTTTAAAAACTAAAACATAATTTAATGATCAATATAATACCATTTAACAAGTTTATTTTTGGGGGTTTTAAGCACTATTGATTTTGATTGAAATTTAATTCAATCAAAATCGTTGAAATATTTTTTCAAATTTTAGTTTTTAATATTTTTAGGGCTCAACTACCCCTCACAATCGAAAATTCAAATAAAAATGAAAACAGGTCGGGATTGATGTTGTCAAAGCCCACTCATGGGATACTTTCCTTGAAAATCTGTTGGTTCAGTGATCTGTGTGGTTCCCTAGTGAATCAGTAATCTAACGCGCAAGATCCCGTTGGATCGCCGTTTCAAAAACAAGACTCAGTAATCGGACGGTTCGGCGATCTGTCTTTATTGCACGAATCAGCGTTTGGAGTCAGATCGCCAAACCGACAAATCGCCAATATTCTTTCGAACATTATTTTGACATGGTTATTTTAGACATGGATATATCTTAGCTCTAGGGGGTGTGGCAATTTGCGAGACTAAAATTTAAAACAGAGACGTCATTAGTTTAGTGGCGTCATGTGGTTAGTGACGTAATGGTTTGGTTAAAAGAACAGCTGTTTGGATGAACTAAAATATACCTCCCTGAAGCTAGCTAACGAATCTACTGGATCTACGTCCATTATCTAATTACCACAGGGAAGTAAATGCAAACATTTTTGAACATTCCCTTGCCATTATTGTAGATTATTATTTTTTATACTGAAAATATTAAATTTTCATATGAGTGAAATGACTGACCTGTGATAATCACTATGTATAGAAAGCAAACAAAAACACACATTTGTTCACGATGAAACTATTTTGAGAGTGGTAGCATCTATTTGTTATGATATATACATACAGCCTACTCGACACGTCCAGCAGGTGCTATGACGCCATTACTTTCGCGCCAAACTGGTCTAACTTGGAACTACAAAAACGAATCACTTTCCCGACTTGGCACGGACAAGGCCGGCGATTGCTAATTTCTCATGCAACTTCACTACCGTATTAAAAAAAGTTTTCTTTTTTAATTAGAAAAAATTATATTAATCTATTTTAGAGGATACTAGCAGCAAGCCTGTCCTTTGTTCGGGTTGTAGGATTCAGTTTAAAGAAGAATGTTTATCATACCAAAATTTAAACCTGAAATCCTAAACAAATCAGTCCAAAGAAAATAAGTAAATACCCAGCTTTATTATTTAACATTACTTTAAAATTAAATAGATTAGAACATTTATAACATTGTTAAAATTATTTATACGTTAAAATAGCTTTTTAGTCGTCTATACAGTAGTATGATTTCGAAATTGGTTTAAAATCAATGACCAATATAAACTACCTAACTATAAAATATTGATTTTAATTTAACAGTTGTTTGTTTACTTTCTATTAAATCATTAAACTACAAAGACATTATTACCAGTAGGTGATTGAAAATTGAAAGCAAAATGTGAATAATAGGCTATCGCGTAAAAAGTGGGTTTTTAAATGCTTTTCAAGGGGCGGCCGAAAATTTCAAGATTTGAAAACCTCTGGAATGTAGAGAATGCATCAAATAAGTTGCATTGTTAACAGTTCTCCCGTTTTTTCGGAGAAGACGCCGTAAAATGCCTCCTGGGGTGTCACAGACAGACGAACAGACAGATACAAATTGAGGTAAGACTTGAATTTTATTTATATAGATAAACAATACCAAATTATTTTTATTTTATCCCCCTATATGATATAAGGAGAAATTATTATTTTCGTCAGAATTTGAGTTTCTGGTGGATATATCTATTTTAGTGCCCCTTGAATCGATAAAAGTGGTTTTAGAGTGATTTATCTGTGTGAGGGGATGTGCAGAAGCCTAGGAACGGGATTATCGGTCCGATTTTCATGAAATTCGGTATGTAGGTACCCATGGTATCATGGTATTTCTGATATTTTAAATATTTTTTTTAATTTCTGATTTTGATTTTTAAGGGTATTTTTCATCTAAAACCCCAAAAAACACGTAAATAAGAACATTTCTCAAAACCAGCTCTAACGATTTTAATAATTATATAATTTACAGTCCTTTTAAGTTAAACAAAATGACCCCACCTGCATTTTCAAAGCATCGGGGTTTAAAAGCTATTCGCTTTTAAATACGAAAACATAATTTTTTTCGTTTTCCATGAAAACAATAAAGGTAAAGTATAATTTGACTTCCGCCGTTAAAACCAAATTAAAAAACTAAACAAATTAGTATTTCCAATTATTTGTCTGTGACTATCGGTTCCAGAGAAAAGTTAAATTTACCGTCCATATTAAACTTAGTACGTTGTCTAAGAGTCTAGGACTCCATGTTATTCTCATGGAGACTACAAAAGTCAATATATTCCATATTTTATATTTGCTTATGGGAGAAAGTATGTGTTAGGACACTGATACCGTTTATTACGCCATATTTCAATAGTTTTGTTATTATAACTATGACCCTACAAGGAGTACAGTATTGTACATGCTATGAGTTGAGTATGCCTAATAGTGTGATGAATTTTACTATCAAAAATACACTCATACTTAGGTTGTAAACAACACGACGTCAGCGCTGCTGTTACATAGGCCAGAACCTGGAGCTGATGGAGCAGCGATATCGGAGGTCTTTGAGCGCCGTCGCGGGTCAAGGACGTTCAAGGTCGCTCTCTCTTCCTCTTCCGGCGACACGACGCGACCTTTCGGCGCGATCCTGCAGTTTACCACTCTGTCGCTTCACTAACGCCATATTGGCTCATTACCAACTTATCAGTGTTCGTTCCTTATGCCTTACAAACATTTCTTGACATTAACTAATATTTTTGTCTGTCATTAAAACATTTTAAAACTCCCATATGAATAAAGAGATTAAAATCCATCTCTCAGTGAGGTATGGTGTAATGATATGGTGTAATATACTCTTTTCCCATGTTAATCATATGGAGGTTAGGCAAACTCCTATATTTATGGACAGGTGTTGATGAAAGTTGGTATAAATGTTAAAAATAAATTTTTGATGGTATAAATGGCTACTTTCAGTGTTCCTCACAGCAGCAAACCTACTCACTCTTTCCCATTTTAATCTTATGGAGAATAGGCAAAAATTCTCATGTTTATCGACAGATTTTGACCAAACTTGTCATATATTATTATTATTATATTATTGATTTGGAAATTCGCTGAGTACGCAGGTCTGCTGCGACGGGGGTATTTTACATAATAATACAATCGGAAATGTAATTATTCTTCTGCATCGTTCGTTTCCCTTTTCTAGGAAATTTTATTTCGTAGCATCGAGGTAGAGTTTGCCATGGGGTGGAGTAGAGAGCCCCAATACCAGAACAAATAAGTGCTGAACCTATGTTTTTTAATCGTGATCTAGGGTTTCACCAAAATTACACATAGTAATAATAAGTAGAAAAAGCTATATTTTTGCCGAGCAATAGTTTGGGAAATCTTCCAACGTACTGCTCAACAATTAGAAACTTACAACTAGTATGAACATTTTTCTGTTTTTATAAAGCAAGCTCAAGCATAGTTACCCATGTGGATTTGACCACAGTAGCGAAACTGAGACCAACAACCTGGCCCAGCGTTGCGAGCGACATCTGGTGTTCAGCAAGCACTTTCACTCAGATAAATAACGAGCCGTCTACCGGCATTTTCAAATCAATATTTTTTTGTATTTGGTTCCAAAATTTAACATAATTAAATTTCATTATGTTTTACTATGCTATAGTGAATTTTCAACAATAATATATTTTAATAAATTACGGAAGAAGTTTCACTTGAAAAGTAAATGTGTGCAGTATAAAATAACTATGTTGTTATTGGATGTAAATTTTAGTTATTTTTACTTTTGCTTAAAAAACGTAATTTACGTCGATTAGTGTTTGAGTTTGCTCGTTTGCCTTAAGTCGGCTTGGCACATCTCAGAAAAAAACAAGTTAACATTGTGGGTTTCATGACTTAAAAAAATAAAAATACTGCCAGCTTTTCCATAAAACTTGGTATGCGTCCTATGGTAGTATCACTCAATAAACCCTCACAAAATATTACATTTAACTCGCTGGTGGGGATGTAAACCTCAATCCGAAATATTTAAAGTTATATTCAGAGGGTTTGGGTAAGAAGTGTTGAGTCTATTTTTGAAACAATAGATTTTTGATATGATAGGATATTAATGGTAAGCCTAAAGGTCAAGAGATATGATAATTATATAAAATGTATTTTTACTATACCCTTAGAGGGAGAAAGTATTAGTTAGATAACTTACACAGTTTATTTCATACTCATATCCATAATAGTTTATACTAAACATCATTCCACTTTAGTGTATATTTTTGATAAGTATGAATGAAGATAAATGCATAGCAGCAAAGCATATAGCACGCTTTGGATTTTATGACATACTAGCTGACCTGACGAACTTCGTGACGCCCAACGGTAAATACGTGTTAACTTTAAGAATAGCCATGTCCTCAAGTCGAATAGCATTACGGCTTCGTTGTGAAAGATTAAATATTCTAGGTCGCGGCACAGTTAATAACAATCTATACGATAAGACATATTAATAACATTCCCTCAAAATATATAAATATAAGTGGATTGATTCACAGTTGTCCACATTGAAATAAACTCAAACCTGAATTAGATAATTTAAATTACTTATGAATTAAAATAATTAAAAAAATATCTGAGACGAATTTCAATTTACTAACGGAAGAGAAACCGCCATAATAATATCCTCTTATTCCCGACACTTAGAAAACGGTGACTGTGAGACCACACGAGAGCCGGATCCATTATATCGGCCGTGATTGGTCTTGTTTGCTCGACACGCCATTAGAGGGCAGTGGTGAGACGGACATAGTCTTGTCCCCTAATTTTAAGATCTAATTATGGACATGTTAACCGTTACCTCATGATACCTGCGCACTCAGCGATTTCCAAAATAAAATAATAATATTGACATTTTTATAAATTTGATCTATAAAACAGAATGTTTTGTCCTATTCTCCAAGATTAACGGGACAGTAGCTTTAGGTGAGGAACACTGAAAGTAGTCGTTAAAATTTTTATATATCTTTGTATTATAATATCTGTATAAATAATATGTGTCTGTTTGCACGATAACTCTCGTAATGGTCCGATCGAGACCAAATTTGGTAGAGACGTGTATTCCTACAAATGCTCGGACGAGTTCGTAAACCAGACATATCGGTCAATAGGAACAGGTAGTTTGGGGGGGTTTGTACCCCAAAATGGGGTTTTTTGCGTTTTTCACATGTAATTTTTAAACATTTTTCATTTTATATTTCACCATTGGAATCAGCTTAAAAAACTACACAATTAAGTTCCTTAAAGTTTTTCTCTATCTCTAACGGTTACCGAGATATTAAAAAATCTAAACACAGTACGTTGTATTGTGGGGCTCCAATGTTAATCTTATGGAGGATAAGGAAAAATTAATATTTCACTTATTAACTAATACTTTTGGAAAAACATATTTAGCTTCATGTGGTTGAGGTTCATCCATTTATGCTTAAAAATCATGGTTTATGTGTTTACCATGGCAGCAAACCTGCATACTCTTTTCCCATGTTAATCATATGGAGAATAGGCAAACTCCTTTATTTATGAACGGATGTTGATGAAAGTTTGTATAAATGTTAAAAATAAAAATTTTTGATGGTATAAATGCCTGCTCTCAGTGTTCCTCACAGCAGCAAACCTGCACAATTTTCATGTTAATCTTATGAGAATAGGCAAATAATTTATGTTTTATGGGCAATTTAAAATGTCATATTTTTATTATATATTGTTGATTTGGAAATTCGCTGATACGCAGGGTCTGCTGATGTTTTTATTTCATTAAAAAGTTATCTTTTACTTTTTAACAATTACATAAATTAATACTATAGCTCTGGTGGTTTCTATGGAAACCTGTTACATATTTTCTATCTTAAAAATCATCAACACCCCCCCTAGAGCTAAGACATATCCATGTCAATACACTAAACATGCCTCCTTAACCATACAATAGTAAAAGATTCAAAACAGGTGTCCTCTGCAATCCCAATTAATCCTACGAATTCCGTTAATTTTCACCCAAGTATTTTAAAACACTTTTGCTCAACAATTAAACTTACTTTTGTAAATGAAAATCTAAAATAGTTTTCAACTTTTAAACATTAGTTTAATTTAAATTCAGACTGGATCTTAATGTATTAGGAGGTTTTTTAAAGTTTAGTCTAATTTCCTTTATTCATAATGCACTATTTCACGAAATCTTCCTATTATATAGACCAAAACCCAATTCTTAACCTAAACCAAGACCAGAACGTGTGGCATTCATTAAGAGTCTGCATCAGTGGTAGCCATCTTGGATTTTAGTCCCGTAAGAGCAATGTTAAATTCTGGCGGAACATACCTTTACTTTGGCGTCTGTAGTGGCGTTAATTATCAAAGTATCAATGTAAAACTTTGGAAGTACATTGATGAGATGTGGCTCAAGGGCATGACCTTTTAATATGTTCAAAAATTTAACTTGATATAAAAACAAAAATCCAGGAATATTTTACAAAATAAATCATTATTTTTTTTTTTATTGAGAGCGAAAATAAGAAGTTCTGTAAGGTGGTGCCCTGGAGGACTGTAATACCTTTAATTTGACACCTCTTCCGTTAATTTATGACAATAGGTCAAGGAGATATAGGCGCCAGAATTTAACATTGCTCTTACGGGACTAAAATCCAAGATGGCTACCACTGATGCAGACTCTTAAGCCTAACGTCGTCTCTGTAACACACTGAGAGATAATTTAAAAATAAAAATAATTTATTATTTGTTAAAAGCTCCTAAAAAGATAAATAGGTACGAGAATGATTTTTATAGCAATATTCTGTACATAAACATCAAGAAGTCTCTATTCTGGTTATCTATAAAATACTATGACACAAAATTTAATCCTGTCAAAATAATGTGATTTTAGTTTATTAAAAAATCCATTAAGCAAAACATTACACCAAAACTCGAAGGGTTTATCCTGTCAATATATGTTTCCATACGAGAAAACACTTCCACTTATAAGGATTTTCTCTCATGTTTTTGTAAATAAAACTATCGTTTTACAGTAAATTTTTCATAAAAGTCGTGCGGATGACTTCTGTGTTTGTATACTCTACAATGTAAACCATTTCACTGCTCTGTAATAACATTATTTTCTTTTAAGATTTTTAATAAATAATTTATTATTTTTTTATTTTCCCCAGTGTGTACTCAGAGACGACGAAGATACAAATGAGTATATTGTTCCTAACTATATTTGATTATATATAATACACTATATTCAATACTATCACATCTTCCCAATATGAGTGTATGCGTATCTTTCTAACATAGGCCTAATCGTATCTGTGTCCAGAATAAGTCAACTCTGTGGGCACCACCCCGCTGCTAAGCGACGAGCCTTGTGAATGCTTGGAAGGCATGTTATTTCGTCTCATCATATGACAACAATCTCAGCTGACACTGTGTTGCAACGGGTTGAGTTAAAGCACGGGAGAAGAATTAACTTCTGCTTGAACCTGTACCCTGGCTACAAAGATCACGATGTTAAAAATTACGTCATATCTCGGTACTGCATATTCTTAAGGTCGTAGTGCATCTATTCCTAGATTGTGAAGTATCCTACTTGATAGACCACTACATGAGTACGCTTCCACCATATGAGTCCCACAGCAATTTTACCATCTAAATCGACTGAGACACTTCAGAAAGGACCTATTCAGTCCTCAGTTTTACCATAACTACTATATTTATGCACACCGCGCGCTCTTCTGAGGGTTGTCCTCAGCCCAGACGAGAAAGGACCGGTTTTCAAATCGGCGGAGATCCTCTAGACTCGAGCAGTGAAAGCAGTCATCAATAATCGTGTCACCTGTAGTCAAACGGAGCCGCGCCTTACAACACAGCCAGTGCAAACTTCGGTGGCGATAAGTTACTTTCCCTACAGATCGCTCAGCCCCAGTTTTTACTGTTATGATGTAGCACGAGAGAAATGCAGAGATTTACAATGAGCGGTAGATTTTAGATCTCTCCCTTTCTAATACACTAAACATGCCTCCTTAACCATACAATAGTAAAAGATTCAAAACAGGTGTCCTCTGCAATCCCAATTAATCCTACGAATTCCGTTAATTTTCACCCAAGTATTTTAAAACACTTTTGCTCAACAATTAAACTTACTTTTGTAAATGAAAATCTAAAATAGTTTTCAACTTTTAAACATTAGTTTAGTTTAAATTCAGACTGGATCTTAATGTATTAGGAGGTTTTCAAAGTTTAGTCTAATTTCCTTTATTCATAATGCACTATTTCACGAGTTCTTCCTATTATATAGACCAAAACCCAATTCTTAACCTAAACCAAGACCGGAACGTGTAGCATTCATTAAGAGTCTGCATCAGTGATAGCCATCTTGAATTTTAGTCCCGTAAGAGCAATGTTAAATTCTGGTGGAACATACCTTTACTTTGGCGTCTGTAGTGGCGTTAATAATCAAAGTATCAATAAAAAACTTTGGAAGTACATTGATGAGATGTGGCTCAAGGGCATGACCTTTTAATATGTTCAAAAATTTAACTTGATATAAAAACAAAAATCCAGGAATATTTTACAAAATAAATCATTATTATTTTTTTATTGGGAGCGAAAATAAGAAGTTCTGTAAGGTGGTGCCCTGGAGGACTGTAATACCTTTAATTTGACACCTCTTCCGTTAATTTATGACAATAGGTCAAGGAGATATAGGCGCCAGAATTTAACATTGCTCTTACAGGACTAAAATCCAAGATGGCTACCATTGATGCAGACTCTTAAGCCTAACGTCGTCTCTGAGTACACACTGGGGGAATAACTGAAAATAATTAAGTTAGTATTATTAGCAAATCTCCTAAAAGGAAATAATGTTATTATCGTGTAGTCGTCAGTGAAATGGGTCTACATTGTAGAGTGATAGCAACACAGCAAGTAGAGTTCCGCACGACTTGCCTTGATGAGGCCACAGCAATGTCTACTGTAGAAACGATAGTTATTACAAAAACATGAGAGAAAGGCAGCTGCAGTATATAAGTGGAACCGATGTTTCTCGTATGGAAACATACATTGACAGGATAAACCCTTCGACTTTTAGTGTATTTTTTTTGCTTAATGAATTTTTTTAATAAACTAAAATCACAATATTTTGGCAGGGTTAAATTTTATGTCATAGTATTTTATAGATAACCAGAATAGAGACTTCTTGATGTTTATGTACAGAATATTTCTGTGTATGAGAGTGTATGCGTATCTTTCTTACGTAGGCCTAATCGTATCTGTGTCCAGAATAAGTCAACTCTGTGGGCACCACCCCGCTGATAAGCGACGAGCCTTGTGAATGCTTGGAAGGCAGAAAGATCAGATGGGTATCTGTGTCGATGTTATTTCGTCTCATCAGGTACATATGACAACAATCTCAGCTGTCAAAGTTAAAGCAAGGGAGAAGAATTAACTTCTGCTTGAACCTGTACCCTGGCTACAAAGATCACAATGTTAAAAATTACGTCATATCTCGGTACTGCATATTCTTAAGGTCGTAGTGCATCTATTCCTAGATTGTGAAGTATCCTACTTTTACAAGCACTTGTTAGACCACTACATGAGTACGCTTCCATATGAGTCCCACTGCAATTTTACCATCTAAATCGACTGAGACACTTCAGAAAGGACCTATTCAGTCCTACCATAAGTACTATATTTATGCAAACCGCGCGCCGCTCGTTTGAGGGTTGTCCTCAGCCCAGACGAGAGAGGACCGGTTTTCAAATCGGCGGAGATCCTCTAGACTCGAGCAGTGAAAGCAGTCATCAGTAATCGTGTCACCTGTAGTCAAACGTAGCCGCGCCTTACAACACAGCCAGTGCAAACTTCGGTGGCGATAAGTTACTTTCCCTACAGATCAGCCCCAGTTTTTACTGTTATGATGTAGCACGAGAGAAATGCAGAGATTTACAATGAGCGCTTGATTTTAGATCTCTCCCTTTCTGTATTTGATATGCTTAGTTTTGAATTTTTTAATATTTACTTAAAAATACACTTTTGGTATAAAGATATATTACGTAGGTCTCATGGCGAGACTTAAGCCAACCATGTATTTTTTCGTCTTTAGGTGCCCAGAGTCCAAAAACAATAGTCGTTAAAATATATATATATATATATATATATGTGTCTGTGAACACGATAACTCTCGTAAAAATGGTCCGATCAAGACCAAATTTGGTGGAGACGTGTATTCCTACAAATGCTCGGACGAGTTCGTAAACCAGACATATCGGTCAATGGGAACGGGTAGTTTGGGGGGGTTTTGTACCCCAAAATGGGGTTTTTTGCGTTTTTCACATGTAATTTTTTAAAATTTCAAATTTTATCTTTCACCATTAGAATCAGCTTAAAAAACTGCACAATTAAGTTCCTTAAAGTTTTTCTCTATCTCCAACGGTTACCGAGATATTAAAAAATCTAAACACAGTACGTTGTATTTTGGGGCTCCAATGTTAATCTTATGGAGGATAAGGAAAAATTAATATTTCACTTATTAACCAATACTTTTGGATAAAACTTTATATTTAGCTTCATGTGGTTGAGGTTCATCCATTTATGCTTAAAAATCATATTTTATGTGTTTATCATGGCAGCAAACCTGCATACTTTTTTCCCATGTTAATCATTTGGAGAATAGACTAACCCCATTATTTATGAACAGATGTTGAAGAAAGTCTGTATAAATGTTAAAAATAAAAAAAATTATGGTATAATCTACTCTCTGTGTTCTCACAGCAGCAAACCTGCACATCTTTCCCATGTTAATTTAATAGGCAAATACTCATGTTTATGGACAGATTTTTATAAAAGTTGTCAAATTTTTTTTATTATATTTGTTTTAGAAATTCGCTGAGTATAGTCTGCTGCACTATTAACTCAAATACTTAAAATCATTTAGCAATAGTAATATCAAACTGCCATTTTAATTTATAGCATTAATACCGATTATTTAAAATTTTAGTATTCTTTTTTAGCGTCATGTAGGTTGCTCTCATTACAATATGTCATTAAACCATGATTTTTTTCTTTATGCTAAACAAAACAATTTTATTTAATTAAATATTAAATATATTTTTGGTATAAAAATATTCTTAAAATTACAGTATCAAACGTTTTTTTTTTAAAAATATTAATTTAAAAATAGTAGTTTTCTTTTCCATTAGAATCAGATTAAAAACTACAAAGTTTAATTTTTTTATCTCAATGGAGAGATATTTATCACACATTTGTATTTTGTGTTAGGAGGATAATGAATCAGTTTCATATTATAATATTTTTGGATGAAAGTATGTAGCTTCATTTGATATCCTCACTTAAAAAACCATAGTTTTTTTTTTACATGAAAAATGTTTATTTTTTAATTTTAGATTAAACTCCCTTATTTTACAGATTTGATGAAACTTGATGTAAATGTAAAATAAAAATTTTTATAGAAACTTTCAGTGTTCCTCACAGCACAAACCTCATTCTTTTAATCTTATGGAGAGTAATTAATACTCATATTTATTGACAGCATTAATGAATCAATTGTCATAATATTATTTTATGATTGTTTAAATATACATCATATGTATTATTTATTATATAGATGGAATAAACCCTTAAATTGAAACAAGGTTTAAATTAAACCCATTCAAAATTATCAGTTAAAAAAATTACTCCTATACAAAGTTAAAGTGTTTAAGCCTCTGTGGACCCAAGGATTCCAGCTCTGAGGAACAGCGTCGAATTCAAATATTGAAATAGTTCAACGATACCAGTCTAAAACATTAAGAAGAGTTCTCAATGCTCCATGGTACAAACAAAGTAATCCATACAGATTCCAAAATTCCATAATTTTTAAAGAAGAAGCTGCAAAATTTAGTTAAAATTATTAGTGTAAAATAGAAGACCATCCCAACAATCTGGCTTTAAATCTTCTAGACAATTGTCAGTGGACATAAAGGTTGAAAGGAAATATCATCCTTGATCTTGCTCATCGCTATTTGTAATTATGTTTTCCTTTAATGTGTTAATATGTTAGTTAACGCAATCGTGTTTAACTTTCTCATGTTCTTCACTCTTATAAAAGTTACCTATTGTTCTTATAGTAACATTCTAACAAGGGTATCTTGCTAGCCTTGAGGTTAGCGTCCTGGACTTCGGTGCAAGAGGTCACGGGTTCAAATCCCGAGATGCCCATTTGGGTTTTGACCACTTTCCCAAAAAGCGTTTGTGTAAAATCTCTCTATGACTATATTATATAATGCCTATGGCGTAGAAAGAACAAAATAAAAATAAATAAAACAAATTGAAATAAAAACTTGATAAACAAATTTGACGCTGGCTGTTTTTTTTATAATAATAAGTATAATTGTTAATACTTATTCAATCCAGAAAAAAATATCCTTTCCACAACCACATGTATCACTAGATTCTGATGATAATAATCTATAATACATTGAATATACTGTAGAGTGAAAAGATATTTCAATTCTTGTATAAATAAACATGTTTTTGCATGTAAATGCTGTAATTAATATTTATATCTGGATTCGAAGCAATTTGTAAAATGTATTGATCTTTTTAGCAACAAATACTGTATAAATAAAATACCCCCGTCGCAGCAGACCTGCGTACTCAGCGAATTTCCAAATCTATAATATAATGATAATAATACACATAAGACAAGTTTGGTCAAAAATCTGTCGATAAACATGAGAATCATTTGATTATTTCAATAAGATTAACATGGAAAAGAGCGAGCAAGTTTGCTGCTATGAGGAACACTGAGAGTAGTATTAAACCATCGAAATTTTATTTTATAATATACATAATTTCAATTTTTTTCCATAATAAAGTTTTGGCTATTCTCCATGTAACATGGGAAAAGAGTATGCAGGTTCGCTGCCATGATAAAATAAACTTATTTTTCATTTAAACATATGTCTCAACCACACAATCTATATAAAGTTTTATCCAAAAATATGGTTAATAAGTGAAAAATTAATTTCCAATCCTCCATAAGATTAACATGGCCTCAAAACACAACGTACTGTTTTTAGATTTTTTTATATCTCGGTAACCATTTTAGATGAAAAACTTTAAGGAATAAAAATATTTTTTAAGCTGATTATAATTCGAAAGTCTTAATACCTTAATTTATCTTCTTAGCAATAAATTCGCTAAAATGAGATGAATCCTGTTATATGACGAGCCTCTGGCTAGCCTATACGGTTGTCCAGTTACAAACGCGTTCAAAGTCAATTTTCCTCTCCCTTCTTACTTTCCTTATTGGAGTTTGTACCCATAACTCCCGTAAAATGTAATTCCCGCGAAAGGTGGACAAGAATGTTCCCACAAATAGCAAATAGACTGACAATACTCATAATAATGAAACACTATACTACCCACATTGTTTCTATGAAGACGCGGCATAGAGGCACAGAGGTTGGGAGGGAGAGAGAACGATGGGAGAAAGGGGAGTATAAGACAGGTTCGGTGACCTACTTGCCATACAGTAGTGAGGCCTTGAACCTGACCGACAACAGCGACTCTATCAAACTATGCAGGTAACACAACTACAGCTCTATTTGTCATTTTATATTTATTTTGTTTAATAGCTCGTTGCGCATTGCTGCCACACAACTTATTAACTTTATTCTTAAAATTTGTTCCCAGCATGAACTATATTCACTAATAAAAATAAAAAACAATTTAAGTAACTGGATTTTTAAAGACGAAATTACTTTTTAACGTTAGTGGCAGACCGAAATTAAGATAATACCCATTTCGGAATTCCTAGTGTTTAATATATAAATACGAGATCGTACGCAGCACGCTGGCGTGAGTAGAGCGAATTTTATAGAACTTATATTATTCCCATCATTGAAATAAAATAGCAAAGTGTGCAGATTTGCTGCAATAAGGGTTGTTTAACATGGTATCATATAAAGTCTGTTAACTACTTAACGTATACCAAATGTTATCAAATTATATCGATAACTAAGCGAGTGAGACCAATTTAGCTATTCTCAAAAATAATTATATGGGCAATGAGTACGTAGGTTTGCTGCCGTAAGAAACATTAAATTTAGGGGTTTTGTGGATATGTTGATAAAACTGAAGTAGATGGGTTTGCATACAAAATTTTGGAAGAATACTGCACAATGTACTGTGTTTACCATTTTAAATATCTCAGTAACCAATTGACCTAGAGTCATGAGTCAAAATACTAAATTGTGTGTTTTTGAGCTGAATCCAACGGTAAAAAGGAAAATTAGATTTGTTTTTAAATCATGCATAAATGAATTGAACCCCCATTTTTTGGGGTACAACCCCCCCAAAATTGTAGTTACTACTCCACCGAATTGTGTGATAATCAGGCAATAATTGCGGTCTTTATAGTTTGAGAAATATATATGTCCAAATAATTTACAGACAAAACTCCTGATTTTATTTATACATATAAGTAAAACCTCTAATGAATGTGTCTAATATCGGGAAAGCGCGTATTTTTTAGGGCTAGTTCTTTTATCTATTCTTGTATATGGCGTGGGGCAGTTTAAAATACAGTGTATCAAAACCTCCTCCAATATGTATAAAGTAATGAAAGGTGTCATTATAACGGGTTATTTCGTTTTCCCAGAGATCTCAAATGCCTCCTGTCTGTGGCGTTACAGACAGACAAATAGATATTATGTGAGTTATGTCCTTCACAGCATTACTGATGCTTATAACGTAAAAATAAGCTTAAATGTCATATTTCTAAGGAGTATATAAATACAACTCTAGTTTTATTTACATATGTTTAAACCTCAAAAACTTAGTACAGTTAATTTTTTAATGGTTCTTGTAGAAATTCCAAAGTTTTTCTTGAGATGGGACAGATATCGTTACACAGAAATTAGTTATTTTTTAAATTTTATGATAAACTACACTGTGGGAGTCGTTTTCAAAATCATTGAGCGAGTAAACAAACAAACATAATAAATGATTGTTTTGTATTTCATTGATATAGTATAGTTTAAAGTAGTTTAAATAGTAGTAAAGTTTGCTCTCAATGGCACAAAGCTCTAGCAGGAAGACTAAAAGAAAATCTCTCTCTCTTTACAACTCTTTCTTTTTTCTTTTTCCTTTTTTTTAAATCTCTTTAAAACTAAACATACGGATAGTCTACACGATTAGATTAGATTATTGAAATGGCATTCATACCACAAGGTAGGTATTTTAAGCCAAGTATGAATGAGGACTTGTTACTGACTAAGGCTGACATGTTCCTTTGACAGGACTTAATAGCCTAACATCCGATGGCAACAACTAAAGGACCTACAGTTTAGCGTGAAATCCAAACCACGGCCTCTGAATTACGAATTGGTCTAATTATGAGGGTGGTATTTGCTGATTAACCATCGCTTACAACTATCCACAATTCGTGACCTCCAAGTAGCTGGATTACAGGACGACACCACCGTCCCAGTCATGTTTTTCTAAATTAACATAAGTAAATGGATTTTATATAGGTACAATTAACTGTCAACCATTTGAAATTACACTTTTGAGCTTTCCTTTCTCACTAAATTTAGAATTGACAAAAAGTGTAACATTTAACGATATAGGCGTAGTATATAAAAACAGACTGACGGAATACATGCATTCCTTATTTCATGTAACCAATCAAACACTCTCCTATAGAACATAATACCGATAATACATATTACAAATAAATCTAAATTACTTTACGAACTGTACGTCCATTGAAAGCGGTTCTTTGAAAAAATAGTTTTTCAACCAAAGACTTTTTTTAATAAACAGTTTTACACTTGCTCATCTTTAAATTTTTTTTGTAAAATTAACCCATAAAATGTACATCTTATCGTATTATTTACTATCTTCAAACATTAAAATAAGCACTGTCCATGGGGAAAATTCTCTGTTATCTATATGTTAAGATTGTGTAATACGGGGTATTTAGCCACAAGAAAACGATTTCAGCAGCTATCAATGCTAAAAATCTTTTTTTTAACTAAGACATTCAGACTGTGCAAGGGAGAAGAGCTACTAACTATCATCAGGAAACAAACACGACCTCTACAAACGAGTCAGTCCCAAGCGTCAACATCTCAGAACCATGCGCAAGCCGCGCATCGAAAAATAAAATAATGGAGCGGAATTATTTAAAATCTTATGCCTGATATAAATTATGAAAAACCAGTCAATCATCTTGAGTAGAATCGTTTGGAAGAAACATTTACAACACCTCAAAGCTACAAAGTCGCCATGACTGGATCTATCAGAGCAAAGCTCGGTTTCCCGGTACTTATTTATATCATAAAACAAGCATTATCCAAGCAAAACTTTTATTATGTCCAAGAATTTATGTTATTTTTGTGTAATAAGGGGTTTTTGACCACAAGAAATCTATTGGTAGATCTCAAGGCTGGGACTTTTCCGGTTTTCGTCCTACAGTCCATCAAAGTGTTCATGTTACCTATCGTTAAAGGGTCTTTTGACATGGATATGTCTTAGCTCTGGGGGGGTTGCAATTTGCGAGACTAAAATTTGAAACAGTGACGTCATTTGTTTAGTGACCTGGACGTCATATAATTAGTGACGTCATAGTTTGGTTATAAAAATAGCCGTTTAGATGAACTGAAAACATTCCCTTTAGACATACATGATCTAACATATTTTCCCCAGGGATGTAAATCCTAACATTTTGTAGCTCCAGTTAACCAAAAAGCTCATTAAAATTATTTTTATTTCTCATTTCAAAATTCGTAAACAATTAATGTGTTATTTTTAGGCTATTTTTAAAACGTTTTAAAAATAGTTATATTTAGTTTGATTAAATTTGACAGAAAACATTTTAAAGAGTAGGTACGAAAATTAAGATTCATTTATTTTTTACAAATAAACAAAAAAGTTAGTGTTAAATATTTTAAGAATAATTTTTAGGATTAAAAATTAAACATGACAAATCTCCGAAACGAAAATATATTAGGAATCCGTTATTATTAACTTATCTAAGACATGATTTATTCTATCCGAGCAAAGCCCGGTGTCCCAATACAAGATTCAAAAATGAATAATATTTGATGTTTGGTTACAACACTACAATAATATAATAGTCATTTTAAAAATCATCTCCGTGTATTCAGTCCTGCCGCGGAAGGCGCCTTCACGGGGCACGACGCAATACGACTACAGCTGTCGTTTTGCATTTGTGCGCCTTGTTGCACAGTTACTGCAACATTAATCTTTGTAAATGTACAGTAATATTGAGAGTGCCACTGCTATTGCATGGAAATGTCTTAGTTACGGGGGGAATGTCAATCCGTCAGACTAAAATTTGAAACGGAAGTGACGTCATGTGGTTAAAAGGACAGTTTGTTTAGAGTAACTAAACTGACATAAGTTATTTCCAAAAGGTATGTAAATACATTCTTCATGTCTTTTAATTATGAAGAAATGTTCTGATAGTTGCAAACTGACTTTCGAAGTCTCTTATTAGGATTAATTTAAGTAAAAAGCCGTTTTAAAATATTTAATTAAAACCATATATTTTTTAAATTTTCATAAAATCTTTACTTTTACTAACTAAAACTAAATTAAACTACTAAATTTACTTTTTAGGAAGATTAGGCTATCTAAAACAGCGGTTACGTCTTCTAAAACCATACTAATACTATACTATGGGAAAAATTGGAAAAGAGGTGTACAGTATATTGAAATTAGTGATTGCCTTTAAATAGCTTTTTTAATCTAAAGGTCAAATAATGACTATAAACATTCCTTTCTGAAGTATCCAGTTTAATTCTACTGTAGCTCAATAAAACCATATATTTATTTACGGGAAAGGTAAATTTATGATATATAAGTAAGTTAGGATAACTGTTTGACATAGAATTATTATGTAGTTCCTAATTTATCCTTCATATGATTCATTTTATTCTTGAAACGGAGAATCATACATTCTTGAAACCAAAATTAAACTAAACTTATTGTATCTTTTGTGGTTTTAAAACGAGATTAATTTTGACCAATCTTACTGTACTACTGAATACTATGCCGAGTCTAAGTATTGTAGCAATTTGGGGTCCAGGCTATTCCAGATTAAAAAATAAAATACGCACTGAAAGTGAAGTAAACTAGCATGTTCTGGTGTTAATTTTGTTCTATGGCATTATAAAGTCGACACGGGCCATATAAGTTACAATAAATTGTCCTGTTCCGCTTTCAATATAACACAGTAAAATTGCAACATTATGTAAATATGAAGCTAGCAGTTTAATTACACTTGTAAGAGTACAGACGATGCCTGAGTGATCGTAGCACCAATTAGGAAGGTGGAGAAATGGCGACGTGATTCGAATGGCATTGGCAGCGGCGACACACTTCCGCCCGGAAACGAAAGAAGAGAGTTAAAAATAAAATAGTACATGTAAAGAAGTGAAATCGAGGAAATAGTGATAACAAAGAAGCTAATAAATAATTTAGCACTGAAGCCTAATAATAAACTACAGTTTAGTGCTTTCTTTAATATATTTTATACTCGGAAATCAATAGGTCTAAATAACTAAAACTAATTCTAAAATATAAAACAGTAATTTGAAACTATCGTAGGAGGTATTACATTAATGTTGCGTATTCAGTTGATTGTATCATTACGCCTACAATCTAACATTCACGAGTTAATAAAGTTTAACACAAACGGTTCAAAAATAGGTAATTAGACTAGTTACTGTTATTAGTAACAAAATGTTAATTTTTCATATGTTTTGAAAAACTTCAAAACCTTCAATAAGTTAACTATACTAAATGCACGGTGTCTCGGGAAAGTTGAACTAATAGTGTAAATTTATCATCAGTATCTTAAAAACTAATTATTAGATTATTAGTTAATTATTAGATTCTTCTATCTGAAGAGGGGAGGTCAAGGTGGTTTTATACCCCAAGTTCGGGGCTTACAAAAATAAGTTATTTAAAAATATAATTTTTCTTAGCACTATTGGAATTAACGAAAACAAAAATAAATTGTATTTTTACACTTTGTTCCATGTCAATACGTTGTCGTACGTTCCGTGTGCGTTGTCTTTTGGAGCCCAAATGTTAATTTAATGGGGTAAATAAAAATTAGATATTTCTATAGATTAATGAATGGTTTAAATAGTAAATAGGTACTGTCAAAGCGATTCTTGTTTGTAGTCTTTGTAGGCTACTGCAGTTTCAATTCACAGATGAAATCTTCAGGCCATGGTATGTCTTCATTTGGTGTCACAAACTCGTCAATGTTTCATTAAAAATATATATTTTATTTAAGAAATTGAAACTGCAGTAGCCTACAAAGACTACAAGGATTGCTTTGACAGTAAGGTACTTAAACTATTTATTCTTTTATTGAAAAGCGATTCAGTGGCTGACAACATCAAGTATATCTTGATACCGACTTCCTTGCTAAGATAAAAACAAACCATTATACGCATTCACATGCTATTAATAATAATTGTTATGGAGGATAAGTTAATCGCTAGAATTTCCTTCTTAGATACACAAATTTGTCAAATTTTGTAGGCCTAATCTTTGTGTAGGCTTAGTTTATAGCATTCACTAAGTTCCCAGGTCTGCTACTATGGGGTATTTTAAAACCCCGCATGCGCAAAATATCTAAGATATCGTCAAAATGTAAGCCCAGGAATGGCGTGTTTCGTCGGTGACACTTGCCGGCGGGTCCTCACTTTCGCTACTGCGTGCGTGCGTGCGTGTGTGTGTGTGTGTGTGTGTGTGTGTGTGTGTGTGTGTGTGTGTGTTGGTCCACTTGGGGACCGGTCTGTCGCCGCCTGATGTTCCGATTCCTCACCGGCTCTCTCCGTCTGTCACTGCGTCTCGTCTATCATTGACCTCTCGACGTGTCCGCGTCGTGACATTTTAGTCCTCCTTCCTCGTCTTGAGGTCGAATCGTCATTGTCCACGGAGGCAGTGAGGGTTCGCCCACAGTGGCTAGAGAATCGATGGCTCGGTTTGTAGCGCGACGAACTCCGAACTCCAAACCTTAGTTCGGATTCTATAAGTTTTATCAGTACTATCCAAATTTTATTATGTCGACCCACTTTTATCTTTTCTGTACAAGTTATTCTGAGCAAACCTATAAAGAAAGTTCCACTAACCACGTTTCTTCTAGGCCTTCAACATTGTCTTGGTGTTGGGAACAGTCCTGTTGGCTGCCACAGACGCCGGCTACTACAAGCGTCCGCCACCCCCGAGCAAACTGCACTACCTACCCAAGCCGCCTCACCACCACTACCGCAAGCCCCCGCCCTACTACCCCCATCGGCCAAACCCTATCCACCCTCCTCGCAACCCTATCCGTCCACCCCCTCGCCCCTTTATATCAAAGCCGACCCCTCCCCCTCCTCCACCGTTTCCTCCAGCATCCTGGAAGACGAACTCCAACTTCCGCGCACCCGTGGTCAAAGAGCAGTTCCACTCCTCTCCGCTCGCCTTCGCCCCCGAGGTGACCCAGCACTTCCTCCAGGACGACGACAAGGGACCCATCCACACCATCCCGGCGCCCGATCTCAGCCAGGCGGATAGACATGTCCACCATGAACAGGACACGTCACACAACTCCGCGCTCAACGCCGTCCTCAACCACGCCGAGGCGGTCAGGTCCAAGCCCACCACTCTCAGTTACCAGGTACGTCTTTCTGGAACGAACTTTAATGTAGTTTGACACGGAAAATTTTGTTACCTATCCACAATTTGTATGAGAAAGAACATTAAATTAGAGACTTGTTGTTTTGTTAGAGACTTTTAGGATGCTCTATGAAAGATGATTGGACACGTCTTCTTATGGGTACCGTATATTGCACATTCCATTGAAGGGATTCATAGTCCACCTTATTCATGTAGAGTTAAAAAAAACTCCAAACCAATCAATCTAAGGGCTCAGGTCAACGAACACTGTAAGAGGTTCACATCCAAAAACCTATCGACATTCCGAATCCAACGGATAAGACAAAGGTATCCGCCAGGAATCCCTAAACCTTTTGTTTTTGTTTGTTTTTTACCCTCAGGGCACGTTAAGTAAGTATTCTTTCCAAATGGAAAGATACTAGGTTTTTTATGCCAATTAGGGAGACAGAGCGTCCATGGAGACAAGAAGGAACAAAGTGAAAAGAATACTCATGGTAGTCAATGGCTACAAGACTTACCAGTATTGTGACTACTTCTTTGTGTCCAATTTTGACCACTAAATAAGTAATAAATGGTATCAGTGGACTGATACATACTTTCTCCCTTAAGTTAATTTAAATGGCAATCTTTAATAAAACCATCGTATTATTTAACATTTATCTATTTATGGCATTTTATCATTTTATATCATTATACGTTATTTATAATTTGTTTAGTTTTTTAAGCTGGATTCAATGGTGGTAGTTAATTTATACTTTACCTTTACTTATTTCACAGAAAACCTATTTTATTGACATTTAAAAGCCTATAACTTTTAAACCCCGATGTTTTGAGAAATTCGGGTGGTTTCAATATGTTTATCTTATAAAGGACTATAAACAATTTGATTTTCATTGAAATCGTTAGAGCTGTTTTTGAGAAATTTACATTTTACGTGTTTTTAGGGGGTTTAGGGGTAAAATACTCTTAAAACTGGGATGGTGGCGACGTCCTGTGATCCAGCTACTTGGAGGTCACGAATTGTGGATAGTTGTGAGAGATGGTCGGTGGATATAGTGTTCTCATGTGTGGATTAACGTCCGCACTATTGAATACTGCGTTAATCCGCAAAGACCATCCTCATAATTAGACCAATTCGTAATTCAGAGGCCGTGGTTCGGATTCCACGTTAAACTGTAGGTCCATTAGTTGCCATCGGCTGTTGGGCTATTAATTAACAGTCCTGTCTAAGGAACATGTCAGCCTTAGTCAGTAACAAGACTACAAGATCGCTCCACAATCATCCTACATTCATTCTCATTCATACTTGGCTTAAAATACCTACCTGGGTAGGTCGCCATTTCAGTTAAAAGTATAAAGTATAAAGAATAAAAATAAAAAATTCAGAGATACGGTAGATTGTTACCTACATTTTTATCTAATTTCATTAAAATCGGACCAATAGTCTCGTCTCTAGGCTTCTGTACATCCCCGTACTCACACACATAAACAGACATATATTACTCTAAAACAGTTTTTATATTTTTTTGAGGGGACACTATAATGGATATACTCACCAGAAACTCAAATTCGAAAATGCTGACGAAAACAATTTCTTATACTACCGTATAGGAGGAGAGTGTAAAAACCCATTCAGAGAGGTCTAAAGCTTTTTTCATCTAGCCCACACCTGAAATGTTTGACATGACAACTCATCAACTTGCAGGTGACGGAGGACCCGAGTGCGTACAAGCCATACTCTGGGACCGCCAGCTACTTCGCCCCAGACCCAGACCCCAGCCTGCCCACCATCGAGGTGCCGCAAACCACGGACCCTCACTCGGTGCCGAGCAACGGCGTGGCGCCCCTGGACCTGTACCAGCAGCATGTTGCCGACCAGCAGACGCAGCAGGTGTACCACACGCAGTACGCCGACGGTATGTTTTTTTTTATTTCCCACTTTCTCATCCCAGGACTTTTTGAGCTAGGTCATCGCCCGGAACCGTTTTGTACATTACTTCAGGCTAGACCTAGTGGGTTGCGACATTATCACATAGTGAAAAGCTGTTGGTGAATGGCGGGATTTGAACCCGGGACCTTGGGCACCAGAGCCCCGCGCTGTACCCCTAGACCAGCGCGCTCCCAACGCCGACGATAGGTAGTCACGCTTTAATCTGGCAGACTGAAGTAGGCACCTTGCTAGCCTAACGGTTAGCGTCTTGGACTTCGGTTTAAGAAGTCTGAGTGCGAGAGTTTAAACATCCTCCTGTATAAATAGTACTTTTATACTTTTAACTGAAATGGCGACCTACCCAGGTAGGTATTTTAAGCCACGTATGAATGAGAAATGAATGTAGGATAATTGTGGCGCGATCTTGTAGTCTTGTTACTGACTAAGGCTAACATGTTCCTTAGACAGGGTTGTTAATTAATAGCCCAACAGCCGATGGCAACTAATGGACCTACAGTTTAACGTGGAATCCGAACCACGGCCTCTGAATTACAAATTGGTCTAATTATGAGGATGGTCTTTGCGGATTAACGCAGTATTCAATAGTGCGGACGTTAATCCACACAAGAGAACACCACATCCACCGACCATCTCTCACAACTATCCACAATTCGTGACCTCCAAGTAGCTGGATTACAGGACGTCGCCACCGTCCCAGTCTTGGCGTCAACCCAGTATTGGCGTTGACAATAAAACACAATAATCACCGCAAGTCACACCTGGCTGAGAATACCAAATTCTCGATTTAGAATTTGGGTGTGTTGCTAGCTTTGTGGTTAGCATCTTGGACGAGGTGCAAGAGGTCACGGGTTCAAATCCCGGGATGCCCATTTGGGTTTGTACAGCTTTTCCAAAAAGTGTTTGTGTACAATATCACTCTGACTATCATAGAAAGAACAAAACCATTGGGTTTGTGAATCTTTTGTTGATATTTCGTGTGTGTGTGTCGTGATCATGCGAGGCGACAATGAATTTAATATTAGATTTTGTGAATAAGTTAAACAATTTCAAGTGTGTACGATAACACTCGTGTAAATTACTGCAATAGAAGTGTGTAAGACCTGGCCTAACATAAAATGGCAAAATTATTGATTGAACTGCACTGCACAGGTTTACTAATTTACAAAAAAAGAAAACGAAAAACGGTCTGCGGCTGCCAGGATCGGTTTGAAATGTACGTCCTTTAACACTAGAAATTACGAGTTCAATTTTGGGAAGTATTCATTTAGCCATTTATTAATAGATTCGTGAATTGCCTGGAATACCTTAAGCGATTAACATAGGATAAACGTTAAAAATCATTCAGTTGTTCATGACGTCCTCTTGAGCTTTCAACGAGCCGTTTTACACGAAGTTTATTTTAAATGTTGTTAGTTTTAACCAAAACATCCAATGAATGTCCACGCGTTGTGACTAACGCCACATTTTGTGGCTCAAAAACATGCAAAGCTAAAAGATAAATATCAAATAATTTCTTCGAGAAGACCTTCGAAACAGGTTATGTTACAATTTCGTGTTTGAAAGTGACACGAGAGCGGTAGAGATGCGAGATGCGAGGGAAGGCCCGGCCTGCTACTGACATTTGGGGCTTTCGCTGTTTGAACGTCGCCACAGCCTCGCTACAGTCCACTTTCACTGGCCCGCCACCGGAATACTTGGATCGGTCGAGACCCCTTTCATTTGTAATAAATAACTGGTCTATGATGAAATAAAGTTTGTATGTAAAGTGAATGGTTTGGTTTGGTATTTACTTTATGGAAGTTAGTTCAAATTGGTGTGCGAGTCATTTGCACGTCTTTCAAGCAAAAATCTTAGTTTATTACGTCCATTACATGTAATTTTATTCATTAATTTGTTTTAATAATTTATCACATTCAAGTTTTACGTCCATGAAGAATATGTTAAGTGCACTATAAATACACCCTAGTATTGCAATTGCCAGTAATCTAAATATATAAAACACAGTTGCGTTAGTTACACGCTGTATAACTCGAGAACGGCTGGACCGATTTTAATGATCTTTGATTTTTTGGATTCGTCTCGGCTCCGGTCATGCTTTAGGCATATTCAGTTTCCATAAATTTCTAATGTTAACCTTATGGGGAATACGTTTGTTTACAAATTTTCTAAAATCAAAACATTTGATTTCTTAAAACAGATACTCTCCGTAAAACTTGGTTTACTCGCCGTTAGCAATAAGCTTTACTATCCAATGCCATATGAATAATTCATTAATGTAAAACTATGAAGTAAATATGTGCTGTACAAAATGAACAGCATTATTCACCACGTTAATAAGTAACGGTTTTTGGGAATTTTGTACTGTATTTATATATTTTTTATTTTCTGTATGATTAAAAGTCACGTGTTTATATGTTTACCAAATAAAATAATTACAATGTATATACATATTAGGTTTATTATAAGAATCAGCTGTTGGATATTTAAAGCTTTCACAACGAAGCCGCAATGCTAAATTTGCCTTCCGAACATGGCCAATCTTAAAGTTATGTATTTTCTGTTAGGCATTACGAAGTTCGCCGGGTCAGGTAGTATTAGGATAAAATGTCCGTTTGTAAGCTAAAATTAAAGTTTGAAATCCATTAAATGGACCTAATTATTATAAGTTTGTGCAAGTATAATTTTGACTGGAGAACAAAACAACACTTCACTTGTGCTGGCAATAGTCACTGGGATACTGGAAGACAAAATAGGGACTCATTCATTGTTCTCTTAGCATGGGAACTCATCTGGGGGAGAAGGATTCTGGGAATCTATTGTGGGAACCTCAGACTGCTATCCAGACAAGATGATGATTGGTTGCACTGACAATAATTTAAAACACACTCTCATAAATTCAAATTAGGCCTACATTTATTTTAATACCCCAGTCACAGCAGACCTGCGTACTCAGCGAATTTCCAAATCAATAATATAATAATAATAATATATGACAAGTTTTATAAAATTCTGTCCATAAAAATGAGAGTTATTTGCCTATTCTCCATAAGATTAACTTAGGAAAGAGTGTGCAGGTTAGCTGCTGTGAGGAACACTGAAAGTAGTCATTTCTACCATAAATAATTTTTATCTTAACATTTATACCAACTTTCATCACCATCTGTCCATAAATAAAGGAGTTTGTGTATTCCCTATATGATTAATATGGGAAAAGAGTATGCAGGTTAGCTGCCATGATAAACAGATAAACTATGTTTTTAAGCATAAATGTATGGATCTCAACCACATACTAATTTAATTTAATTTTTTTTAATTTTATAAATTTTTTTAACCACCTAAAGACGAAAAAATAACATGGTCCCGGGCTTAAGTCTTAACATGAGACCTACGGTAATAGCATCTTCCCTATTGGAAATTCACTAAAAAGATATTTTAAACTTTGTGTTACTGAAACTTGTGTTAAATTTAATCATTAATTGAATTGCACATGATAATGGTTTATTGTTGTGATGATTATGTTATGTCAAATTCTCTCAGTTACACACGATACTCAAAACTATCAGCAAAGGTATCCTTTGTCTTCACTACAAATTTGACCATCAATTTTTACTGCATTATTAATTTATTTTGTAACAGTTATTATTACTTTCATTATAAATACAGATGAAAGAAAAACTAAATCCTCAGCTTAATTACTTAGTATTAACTTACAAATAGATCAATTTGAATATATGTATAATTATTAACTCGTTGTACATCAAGATAACATTTTATATACTGTAGTATTGAAGCAGATTTAAAATCAATGATCAATGTAAACAAAATATTATTGATTTTAATTTGACAGCTGTTTTGGTTTTTTCTATTAAATCACATGTTCTGTAAACTGAAAATTTGTCTAATATAGCTCAAAAATGGGTTTTAGAGAGCTTATTTTATTTCCAAATGTCTGGGTTAGCTTAAAGTAATCACAAACCTTCTCCAAAAAGTATAGAATAGGGAAAATAAGTTTCTTTCATAACTGTGGGATCTCTAGTTTTTAAGGAGAACACAGACACAAATCCCTTGTTTAGCATTACAGAAAGACAGTCAGGCAAACAATAATTGAGACAAGACCCATTTCGGCATTTTAGGGTCATAAAACATAGAAAAAATCATAACTCCAAGCAATTTACAGACAAACTATAATTTATTTATATAGATTTGTTTTGTATCCCTTAATAAAATTGTTTATTTCTTTAGTAAATATTAGGATTTTTAATGTTTCTAACATATGACAGTATATTCAACCGAAGTTAAATCATTGCCACATTCTAGGAGTGCATAAAAACACACAGCATCCACATATTCCGATAAAAAAGACAATATGTTCCGAAATGAGCAATGTGTGACCTCCAGGAGGAGCTGGGAGCAGCACGCTGAGCCCTCAGGACCTGTATCAGCTGTTCCATGGCAGTCAGCAGCAGATGACGCCTCAACTGTATCAGCAATATCTGCAAGCAGCCACTGCTCAGCAACCAGCCAGTGCCATCTACCAGCAGGTCTTCCAAGCTGGACTGCTCTACCCCCAGCAATATCAGCAACCTCAGGTAAACTTCTTATATACTAAATATAAAAACTCAATTTGACCTTGCATAATTTAATTTGAATTGTTATTTTCTCACCCTTTTAACTATAATCCAAGAAAAATAAACATCCACCAACTTAGAGCCAACTTCACTACACTGATTAAAGGGGCGAAATTAGAGCCAATCGCTATTACATTTAATTATTTTTTGTAGGTGACTCAGTACTCACAGCAAAACTTCCAACCGCAATATGAAACGTTTAACTACAACGAGCAAACACAAGAGAGCGCCCATGGTTCAGACAGCTTCCCGTCTGCCTCCTCCATCAACATAGGGGTGAAACGAGCAGTCAACAAAGAGACCAGTGTCTCGGGCGAGGGTCATAGCAAAATCCCTGGGAGCGACTACTTGGACAAGGCAACAGCGGAGGAGTCGAACGAGGTAGGAGTGATCAGCAACCAGGTGGACTATGAGGAGGAGGAAGAACAGAGTACTGAAGACTTGGCCGGAGCGTACTACACGACCTTACCCAATAAACAGGCTGCAGACGCTTTGGCAACACTGGCTGCCGCAGGGAGCATCAACAACCAACTGGTCAAGGGTCAGGAGAACAAGGTACATTACAGCATAAAGAGTGTACAAGAGCAACATGAAAACGAGCAAACTCAACAGTCAAGGAGGGAAGAACAGAGAGCTGAAGAAGAAAGGAGACAGCAGGAGATCAGAAAAGTAGAACAAGAGAGGGAGAATGAAATAAGAAAACATGAAGAACAAAGAGAACAGATTTTTAGAAATCAAGAGATTAGATTGCAAGAACAAAATAGAAACATCTACTCCAACCATGCCATGGGTGGTGGTCAGGAAATCAAACAACAAATCATAGGAAATAAAAATATGAAGGAAACACAAGGACAAAGTGGAAAGGACAATATAAAACAAATGTTTACAGACTCTGATTACAATGAGGATGAAATTTTGGACACATCCGACAAAGACCAACGAATGAGAAACAGCCACATGCAGCAAAGTAGTGTTATGAGACCGTATAACACACCTTACTTCAGACAGAAGAACGAAAAAGAAAACGAGTCACAGACTGAAGAACAGAGCTATGAGGATGCTGACGATTACTCACAGGAGGAGGTGAAAGAAATAAACAACACAAACAAAATGGCAAAGCCAGTTTCAGTTCCAGAAAAGAGTGTGAGCTACAACACTCAGCAAAATCAGCTTCCTTTTGGTGCCAAACTAAGACCTAAACGAGTTTAATACTGCAGAGTAGTGTTGTAAATTTGTACAGTACCTGATATGTAACTAAGATTTTTATTTATTTTTACTTTTATTTATATATGTGATAAATAGTTGGTTTAACAAAATCCTAAAACAAGTCTTTTTCTTATCTTATCCAATAAATAATCGAGCAAGGTTTGTATAATTTTTTTGCACACAGATCTCGAAAACGGCACTAAGAATTTCTTTAAATTTTGGAAATAACTAATTTCCAAGTAGAAAATTAAGTTCTGGATAGGTCTAATGTCCAGGAAAATTCGTGTTTTCTTGTAATTATTAAGTTTTAAAAATAAAAAATTTTAACATTAAACGGTTAGAAAAATCAAATGTAAAACAATCACAAACCAAAACAGCTGTTTATAACCGTTTGACAGTTCTTGATTGAAGACGGCGGGAACAATATGAATAGAGGTTTTTCATAAATATTTATTTTATGTATGTAATAAATGTAAAATTATCAGGTTACTAAACAATTTGTAAAAACTTAAGGGTAACATAACTGTGCAAAATAAATGCAGGAAAGAGTATTTCCAAAATCTTCCGTGTTTTGATAGAAAACGTATTTGTTGTATTGCTTGAAGCCACTGTAACAAACCAATTAATATTTGAAAATTAAAGAACTACATTCCGTTTATAACAAAATCACACAGCTAATAATAACTGTATGGGATAGTTAAACAGTATATGTTGGCTAAAACAATTATTGAGGTTGGCTAAAATACACCTTAACCGCGCCTCATTTTGGCAGACGCCGTGTCCAACGAGAAAACGTGGGTGGCTCGTAATTATGAAGGTCGCGTGTTTCTAACCCCATCAAGTGCAATACTTTTTGTTCAGTGCTATATTAATTATGGTGTATTAAATCGGTTTTATTTAAACCACATAAATGTTTTCATTGAATAAATGTGTTTTAATTTTTATAATACATGTAATATTCTATAATAATTGGAAAAAAGCAAAGCTCGGTCACCAGGTTATTTATTTAATAATCTAGCGATATTTACCAATATTTCAAGAAGTAAAATGAGAAAACAAACACTCGGAGTAAATCACAAGTGGTTTTCATCACAGGTCTTACTTTACTTATATGTTATTTGAATAATTTTGGTAGTTGATTTTTTACAACAAAATTGTTTAAGGAAATAAATTATCAGTAAAAATGGCGCAACTGCATTGGCTAACAGAATTTCTTTGTCACGGCAAAAGAAAATAGCCGAATCTTATGTAAGACACTGAGTAATGTATCATTAATGATACCGTGCTGTAGATTAAAGTATTAGAATTGAGATTACATTGCTTCGTTTTAAATTTAAACTCAGTAACCATTTTCCCTATCATGTACTTCGGATTTGCCGGACGTTTTGATTACCGGGGCTCAAATTACCGAGACGCTAGAGGAGTATCTAGAAATTAGATCCAACTGCAACAAAAAATTACATAAGCTTTAAGTATTATTTATAGTGTCTTGGTCATGTTTATTATTCTTGTATAATGGTTGGACACCTGATCAAATACATTTTCGCTGCTTATTTTCATCTAAAGAGAATTTAGGGGTTATAAATAGTCAATATCGATTCTATGAAAGAGATTCGTCACCTGCACCGGAGATCAACACTTCCAGACAGCAATAAAGTTATTAAAGTTAAAAAAAAACTAATGACCAGGAAGTAGCTTCAATTATTCACCCAACGGTTAATAATCTAGAAGTATTTACCACTGATTCATGAAGAAAAATTAAAAGATATTAAATATCTGACCTGTTTTGTGCTATACTGTAATCCTGAAATTGATATGTAATTTTTTAATGTATCTGCCCGGAAAGGGGTTGAAACTTGTATGGAACAATTATTGTCTCCACCGAGCCATGAACATGTTAATCTGTATCATACAAATTATCTACAGGCATAATTGAAATACTGAATATTGCATTGACATCTGATTAAATTACAAAACAATAAATATATTTTTGATTAGAATTGATTATAAGCACAAAATTGTAACAAATAATCTACACCACAACTATCGACAAAAATAAATGCACATCAACATAAATTAATGGATACATTCTAAAAGTTCTGATAAGAATTTAAAACTTTATATGAAAAGACAAATATAGTGTTTTTCAGACTAATTTTTATTTCTGTTTAATAAACAATACCTGTTTATAAAAATATATTACTATAACACCGGTATATGATGAAATACAAAAATATGCTGTACAATGCAGAAGCGGTTCTACATGAATGATCACTACCTACGAAGCTTTTCACTTTTCCTTCAACTCTGGGTTGTCCTTGAAGATTTTGTAGTTGAGCGCAGTAGCCAGAGCTAGCCAGGCCAGGTAAGGAATCATAATGTAACCTGCTGTCGGGTGAACCTTGTAGAACAAAAAGGTTGTTCCGATCGCAGCTACGTCCAACAGGGCAATGTCGATCAGGCCCTGTGAGAAAGGTAATACTTGTTATTAATGATTACAGGTAATAATTCCTCTAATCCAAAAATGTCAAGACTATATAAAGCTTCTAGACAAAGAGACATTTTTTGAACTTGTGAATAACAGTCTACAATTGTATGAATGGTAGTAAATCGCAAAGTGCAATGGACACCTCTAAATATAGTTGTAGGAAGAGATATGTCAATATGTAGGAAGAGAGACTTGCCTTTCAGATACATATACAGTAAAAACTCACTAACTCGACACTTTGTGGACCCAGATGATGTCGAGTTAAGGGGTTGTCGAGCTATCCAGAACATTGTTTTGATTTAATTAATTAATACCAAATAGACTCCAGTTTCACATATAAATTTATTACACCCTTTATATAGGTATTGCTATATACTAAATAAACGGCCTTTGAACAAAAATAAAAAAATCTATAATAATCTTGTAAAATATTCAAGAGTTAAAAATACATTTGATGAAAAAAAATTTGAATTGATAATAGTTTTTCTTCCAATCACAAGTACGGTAAGATTAAAGTTTTATGTTAGCTGTAGCTTGTCAAGTTACAAGGACTGTCGAGTTAGACCAGCCGCACACAGAATTGGGCAAAGCGTGACAGGGTGTAACGAGACGCCTGACTTGCACTGTCACACAGAGAACGAGGCAAGGCACGACAAAGTAAATAATTTGGTGAATGTTCCTTACTGTCCCATACACCTGAGTGAACTCAGTATCAAAATAGTGGTGGTTAGTGTATTGTGTTGAAGACTTTAAAATACTACATTGAAAAAAAATTATAAATGATTAACTGGAATACAAATTAATTGTAAAATAATTAATTTTAAAATATGTAATTGTAAATACTAAAATACTTCAACCCATTTTTGAGGTAAAAACCTTCCGCCCATATTCTTCGCTATAGCAAATTCGAAATTTAATAATATTTAGGCGTTATTTGAATGCATTTTTTAGTAGGGTGACGAATTAGAAAATTTTAAAACTATTCTTTTTAGTTTTAAAAAACGTAAAGTAATGGTCACATGAATTCATATTAATTTGATACAGTTTGTAAAATTTTATTTTGAGCCAACAAGTTATTAAAAAAATATAATTATTAAAAAATACAGAACTCAAAACAATAAATATTATGTGTAAATGAAAGAGATTTTACACAGTACTACCAACCACCTGTCAGGCCATGAGATAGTGTAGCGAGCAAGATAGATTGGGTGAGGGGAGCCCAGGGAGGAAATGCCATGTGACCACGCATGCACAGAACATTTAGCCCTGCAGCGACTTGTCTCAGGGCAGCCTAGCATTTTGCCTCGAGGCGCCCTGCCTCACCCCGTCCTGTATGCGGTACTCCATAAGCGCCCGTGCATTTCCTATTGCAAAAGAAGGCCCCGGGGCAAAATGCCCTGTCGTGCCTCGCCTTGTTCTGTATGCAGCAGCCTTACCGGGTGTCAAGTAAGTGAGGTTTTACTGTATCTGCAAGTGGTCAATTCCCCATATTGACCTGGCTCTAATGGAGAGGACATAAAAGAGGTGGTAAGGTTTGATTTTTATACTTCCAGGTTGTTCGTGGTGGGAAACGCCACTTTCGTTAGCAAGCATTGTTAGATAGGCTGAATTTGAACAACCTGAACCCAGAGTGTAGTCAGAGGCTAGAATGAATTATCATGTGATAACTGTGATGCTGGGGTACTCTGGTTACAGTGAAGGGAAACCCAAGCCAAGGTGGATTGGTATCACCCAAGGACTGCGTGGTCACATTAAGCTACTTAGAGTAACCCTTAGTACACTGGATTCCAGGCAACCTCTAAATGTAGCCTCCCCTAGGGAGAGGGGCTCTAACCGGGTTGACTTTTATTTTCCCATTACGCTCAGGAGACTCAAAAAGCTCCTGGTATTTGCAAGGAGCCTACCCAATGCAATCGAAAGGCACTGAATGCCTGCAAGAAATTCACTGGTGGAACTAAAACAGCACCTAACGCCTGTGAGGAACCACTTAAGGGGACTCAAATAGGACCTGGCACTAGTAACCTTGGTCTTAGGTTTATTTTCAATCCCGAAATTAAAAATTTTTAACTAAATTAACCCATTTCTGCCAGACAGTCCGATGCCTGAGGCCCTCTGGTCTGAACTAAAATCGAGACTTGTTCACTACGACTGCCCGTCACTATTAGCTTGATAGATTTAACAGTAACTTCATAATTATATGTTTTGATTTCTTTATCCTGATACTTATACTCTTTAACTGTGTATATAATCACTTTTAGCAAGAAAAAAAAATTATTACTGTACTTTTTCACCAGTTTCAAGCGGTAGGCTTAGAAACAAGTAGGTACTGCTGTTTCATAAAGACTTATTTTGTTTTGAAATGATTCTTTTGTTTCACTTGGCACGTTTACTTCTAGTTACCTTCAGTAATAAATAGTTAATTGTAAATATTTAAAAAAAAATCATTATTACTGTATTCTCATCAATAAATACAATCGCTGAACGAATTATGCGAACGAGAAAATAATTTACTGTCAACATGGAACATTGAACACTAAATGCTATGATTGCTATGATGTGCTAAACGCACATTGTTTGCTCATAACCACTTTGCTCCGTGGACGCACAGCGCACTTCTTTAGTCGTCTAGCGATAATCGCGGATGTGCAGTGTGCGTCCTTGGATGGGAATGAGTTAAAGATTTTTTTTGATGTGGCAAAGACAAAATTTCACTTAAGAAAATAATGAAACCAACCCTAATGCACATAAAAACTTCATCCTTATATTAAAGGTACCACCGATAAAAAATTATGTAAATGTCATTACTTTCAAACCTCACATAAAAATCCAACAGGTAATTAGAAATCTAAAAGACGAGATCCCTCTCAAAAAATCTTGAGTTCACCACGCAAAATGCAGCTGCAGAATACTGGTTAAAAATATTTTAGTAGCTACAAACGGTTTACATTATACTAAAAATAATATTACTAAATAACAGGAATAAAACACATTTATAATCAAGTAGACTCTCAACAATCTCCCAATTAATAAGTGGGGTATAAAAGTGGGTTTATTCTGCAGAATTTTTATTGATGAGTAGATTCTCATACAATTATTCATCACCATTCAAATTCAAGGAAATTAAAGATAGTCCTAAAATAGATAATGATATAAAACAGTTTGGAAATATAGTACTGACAGAAAAGTGGTGATAACTTATCAGAGAGATATCACATCACTTTTACAAGTATTGTGATAGATGAATTTGGAACAAACTGATAAGGAAATAGGTACTTTTTCCTTGAGGTAAACTAAAGGATTGAAGAATTATTTGATATACTGTACTATTATGATACATCCAATACTATAATACAAGCAAGGTTTGTATATATATTTGCACACGGATCTCAAAAACGGCACTAAGGAATTTCTTTAAATTTTGGAAATAACTAATTTCTGAGTAGAAAATAAGATCTAGATATGTCAAATGTGCAGGAAAATTTGTGTTTTCAAGTAATATTAAGTTTAAAATTACGCTTATGGAGAATCAAATGTAAACAATACAAATCAAAACATCTGTTTATAACCGTTTGACAGTTCTTGATTGAAGACGGTGGGGAACAGTATGTGAATAGAGGTTTTTCATAAATATTTATTTTATGTACGTAATAAATGTAAAATTATCAGGTTACTAATCAATTTGTAAAAACTTAAGGGTAACATAACTGTGCGAAATAAAAGCAGAAAAAAGTATTTCCAAAATCTTCCGTTTTTTGATAGAAAACGTATTCGTTGTATTGCTTGAAGCCACTATAACAAACCAATTAATTGGTGTAAATTGAATTTCTCTTTTGCTCTTCAATCCCCATTTCGTTTCTAACAAAATCAGTTGATCACAGGCTAATAATAACTGTATGGATAATTAAACAGTAAATGATCGGCTAAAACAATTGAGGTTGGCCAAAACATCTTAAACGGCATCAACCATTTGGCAGACGCCGTGGTCTACTGGTAATGAGCTGGTTTCGTAATCCGAAAGTCGCGAGTTCCTTCCCGATCAGAGGCAATACTTTTTTTTCAGTGCTATATTAGTTATGGTGTATTAAATTATAATTATAATATAATTAAACAGTAAATGATCGGCTTTGGCTAAAAGACGTTAAACGACATCGCTCAATTGACTAACGTCGTAGCCGAGTTGTAGCGTATCGGCCTCAAGAACTATAGGCCGCGAGTTCCATCCACATAAATGTTTTCATTGAGTAATAAATGTGTTTTAATTTTTCTAATTAATTTTTATAATAAATGTCTTATTCTATACGAGCAAAGCTCGGTCACCAGGCACTAAATATTTAAATTTGTGAGACACAATAAAAACATAATAATGAAAAAACACTACCGTGGGCTTGAAAAAATCTTACAAAATCCATAGGCCTAGAACTAAAAAAGCAAAACAGAGAGAACATACCCCTTTTATCGAGCGATTTCCAAAAAATATTGGGGACCACGCCAAGTTAAGCGCAAGCTGTGTTCCATATGCAGCCAATGCCAGCTGGCCTGATCCTGAAAAAAAGAAATCAAGATCTGTAGAATGTTCTGCATAATATTTAGTCTATTAGTGACATAGAGGTTGGAAGTATTTTTGAGTAGAAGGTTGGGTAGTTACAACATAAGATTAAGTTAACATGCCAACCCACTGGGAAGATCTATAGTTGCTTGGCTTACTGTATGGCAGTGAAAGAAGTTATGTTTAGGAAGTGAAGATGTCTTGAGTCATTAATGGTAGGTCTAGGAATTACCACACTAATCAATTTGTGGGAAGATTTCAACCAGGTTAAAAAGTTTCTTAAGTTTATAAACATATTTGTCCAAATATGTTGTTTAAAAGTTATGAATATATATTGTTGTTTCAGTATGAAAGGTAGGTAACCTATTTGAATTATGAAAGAAAAAATAAATCAAATCAAATACATTTATTTCCAAAAAATATACATACAATTTTACATAATATATAATTAACAGGTAACGGAAAAAAAAGTTCCCGCATAGGCCGATATTGGCCTGTGCGCGGGAACACGTTCTTCAATAAATTTAATGTGTACCTTTAAGAAAAAAATTTAAAGTAAAATTACACTTAACAGTAGAAATAAAAAGTACATACATTTTTTTATTTGGAATCTACAAACAAACGTAACCGTGTAAGACACATTTTTGCTATTTCAATGAAAATATATAGATTGAGTGAACTGAATAGAATTTAATCTATTGTGGCCTGCATGAGGCAGAATGTTCGGCGCGACGGCATATGTTGTTTGTGAATGAAGTGGGAACAGTGAGAACAGTTTGAGTGGGTTAGTTGCTATACTCAGAGCGGATGAGTGTCTCAGCCTGTTCGGGACTGATCTCCAACAACCAGTCAGAGATAGACAGTTTAAACAATTTTGTAGAAACCTGAAGGTTTCTAATCTCTAAAGGAATGTTTCTATAAATGAAATTCGCTATAAAGAATGAATTTGAATGACAAATTGATTTTACTGCCGTGGGCACTTGCACACTTACATTAACTGAGTTTCTGGTTCTATAACTAGGAGCAATGGGGGTGATCACAATTTCTTTATGAGTATATGTATAAATCGATAATGTTTTAGTTTTAATATATAATTGTCTGATTGAAAGTAATTTTGTCTGGGAAAATAACTGACTAGTCGGGAATCGCTTGCACTTTTTAAAAGCAGCTTTGATGATTGATTTTTGGACAACAAATAATGGATTTAGGAGTGTTGTTTCAACACCTCCCCATACTATAATTCCATACTGGAGAATGGATTGAACATATGCAAAATAAACCGTACGAATTTACGAAAAATTACATGAAACGGATTTTGTACGGTTTCATACAGTAAAAACATTTTGTTAAAAAAAAATTCATATGGTAAAAAATTACTATATTTTTTATAAAAATAATAATATAGGCTAATGTATTTTTTAAGTGATTTTTAAATTCATAACAGAATAAAAAAATTTACCCTTAGAACATGGCTAAAAGCCTAGGTTTATTAATTTACTTTTTCTTCAATTACAAAAATTGAGTTCTGTGGGGTCATCCAACTTCCTTAAAAGTTAATACTTCACTGGTGTAGTAACGAATAGACTATTCAGAGATAACATTTTAAGGTAAAAAATAGGTAAATACGGTTAAAAAGTTTACTTAAACTTATGGTAAACTAATAATTGCTAAATTTAAAACAAGATTAAGAGGCTTATTTTTCCTTTAAATTGTATAAGTATTTTACTAAAAATAATTCAAATAACTTACCACTGAATCCACCACCTTCTTTCCAAACCAAGTATGAGGCATACCCCATCCCAGTATAAAGAGATGTCCATACAATGGGGAACGCCAACCGAGGTGGCTTCCAGTCCGGCTTCTTGAGAGACTGAAAATTAAAATTTATTACAATGTGAGAAGCAGAGCACTAAATAGGCCTGATTGATTACTATTGCAATAGTTATAAAATTTTATAAATAGTTAATCATATTCTTCATGTAAAAAATACCAAACATAAAAAATCTCAGTACCCTCTTGTAATCTCCATTAGGCCTAAAATAGTTTTACATAAAATATTACGAGTCAAAGATAAAGCTTTAACACAATTAATTATGCAAGAAACTCATAATGAGAAGCTCAAAGGGGAAATGATACAATTTACCAAAATTAAACTTTTTTCCTTAAATCCTCTGAAATTTGCCAATTAACCCTTACATTCAATGCATGACAGTCCATAAGATCATTCTAATAATTAGTCTAATGATCATTTTGTCGAATATTTTATTACTTACATCATACCAAGCGCCATAATTTTCTCTGCCATAGTAACCACTGAGATGACCTCCTACAATGGGCAAAGCAATAGCTCCTACTGCCGGCCATGATAAAGATAATGATGACATTGTTCACTCCTGCAGAAATGGAAGAATTATTTAAAACAAACTACCATTAAAATAAAAATCAATAGTATAGGGCTAATAATGTAAGAAGAATGTAAAACTAATTCACATGCTTATAATGCAATACAAGTACCATATTGCTACACATAAGATAAACTGCCCATATTCATGTTGACTGCATAGCTGTCATTTTGAGTTCAATTTATGGATGTGAGGAACATGGAATTTCATGATTGCATGGACAAAAAAATTATTTCTCTCACCTTCAAAATCTGAATAATTTTGATGTATCAGGTTTAGTTTTCACGTTACACAAATATTAACCCTAGAAGTAATAGTCGTAATTCACGATACATTTACAAATTCAATAAGTGGCAGGTGGAGGAATCTGTCGTAAATTAAGTGAACTTGTTAAACAACATTGTCTTCGTGACAGTGTTGCCCTCTGGGAGATGATACAGGAACTTGGCTCATGCAGTTAACTGTACTGCCACTAGAATTTGTCTTATAGCATGCTTACTCCAACTATGCACAAGTGTCCGAGAGGTTTACAGCGCTAGCTAATGAGTGAAACATCGAAAGCCTTTCAGAAGTGCTAGGGTTCGAATCCCGACCATTAGCAATCCTAAATTGGCTTTCAAATATGTGGTATAGTGGAGTGAGGGCCCACCTTAAATAGATGGTGACCGGCTTGGGTGAAAGTTGACATCTTAATTGGGATTGCAGTGCATACCTTTTTTGCTTCTTTTACAATTGAATGGTTGTGGGGGGCATTTTTTTATACTAAATATTTTAAGAAGATATACATAATTATGTTTCAGTTAAAGAGAAAACACTTATCACATCTCGGGTTAACTTATTAGCAATTTCTCAAGAAATAATTGATCTAATAAATGTTAACCCATTGTTTACTGAAAAAATTTACACTTTTGAAGCATCCAGGTACTGAATTATATGAGCTTTTATCAGGGTTTAAGCTTAATATTCAATAAACACACAGAAAATGAATATTTACTCCGCATATATCTAGTTGAATGTTTTTGTAATTTGGTACTACACATATTTAAATTTTTTCACTGCCTATTTACGCTATATAGGCCTAAAAAACTTTTTTGTTCTATAACTGTTATCACTCGACGTCCAGTTCGATTGTTAAAGGTTAGGCCTACTTTTAGGTTATTCTAAGTTACTTTCACAGCTGGAAACACCCAACTCATCACTATATTTACTCTCCGAAAAGCCAGTAAAAGATTCCGACCTACAGTCATGGCCGTTAGCCTTGATTACTTGATATGAGACTGAAGACGGAAAACTGCCATTTAAAGTGGTTCTAAATATTAAGCTGCCAGCTTGGGATAACAGATTTGGTATTTGGTTTGTATAACAAAATGATGCTCAGCAACCAGTATTAGGTGGTCCGCCTGAAATTAGGGTGGTTTACGTTACCTATCTAATAAAAAACATAAAGAAGGGTGTATCTTTATTATTTACCATTATTTTAGCTCATTATTACTTAGGCCTAGGTAGATTGCTTGTAAAATACCTTGGGTTATCTGGTAGGCCCTACCATTTTGTATGCTAACTCAGTATTAGTTATGTTACGATTTATCAACATAATTCAAAATCTAATTAATCCTATGGAGTACAGTTTGTTAGGAATATATGAATGGGTTTCCCAGAAAATGTTCCAAGCAACAAAAACCTAGTTTCAAGATATCAAGCATAGAAAGTTGAGTTTACCGAGGAGTCTTACAGAACGCGCCAATTCTGACATACAAAATCAGGGCTGCAAACTCAAATATATTCAAAATAAATATACCACGGTGTAATTGGTGGTGTATAGAGCCTTTTCCACTAAATATCTCCTTTTTTTAAAGTTTTGTCACTTGAAACGTTTTCCGGGGGACCCATTCTTATATTGATATACATCCTGGAGAAAATGAAATTTCATGTGTTTTACTGTATCAAAATGAAAAGCTTATAAAATAGATAACTTACCTAGCCCGCACTAAGTAGATATTTGATATTTAATTGAAACATGAAGTGCCTACCTATGCAAGTTAAAGGTTAGATTAGATGGTGTAATAGAGACTTAAAGTAAAAATACAAGTGGCAAAGACTAATATTTAATTGCGCTTGCCTATTCACGAAACGTGTAGAAAAGATTAAAAGAGTTAAGGCATACTTACTCGTGAAATAAATTAATCTGTAGTCAACAAAGACTAAAACCTACTGGATCAGTCAAGTTGGGAAGGAATGACTGGCTTGGAGTTGTGTAATAAATACAAAGAGGTTATCACAAACAACTGTTGACAAAATGACGGATTGAGCCTCAAGGTTATAGAAAATGTTATTCTTGATGAATAACCATGGAGGAAGAGAGTTGATATAACCTGCTAAGATCAAGGAGGTTAAAGTACGCCTGCAGCCAACAACGAACCATACTGTGATCGAACTTTACTTGATCATAGATGAACGAATAGTAAATAATTCGTTAATCTTATAATCTATTCCTCTCTGACTTGATACAGAATAAATAGTATTTTGTATAATTGTATACGTATACCGTGTAATATAGTATGATTCCATAGTCACCAAAAATGATGTATTATGAAACTTTCTCTTTTGATACGAAGAGTTTTTGTCTTCATGTAATAAAAAATTGGACATTCTAATATTATATTAACTACATACTATGTTTTACAAGTTTTAATGTTTTGAAGAACCAATTTCATCGTTCTTTTCAAACTGCATAAAGCCTATGCATCCAGTGAAGTGGGGGAAAGTGAGCAACTAAGCAGAACGCAGAACCGATTAAACAACACTTATTTTACTGTACGATTTATAAAAAATTAAAGAAATGTTAAAAGAATCGATACCCAAAAATACCTGGAGAGGAAATAAAACAATATAAGGTTTGTTTCAAATATTATATTGATAAGATATATATTTTGAAAAAATAAAAAGCTTAATAATAAAAAAAAATTATTTTTATAAACTATTATTGTTTATTTATTATAAATAATTTCTCTGAACTTGGAATAAAACTATTTAATATGTTACCTAGTCTTTTTAAAAGTTTAGATATAAGAATATTTAAATGTGTTTTTAGAAATATGTTCTGTGATTTATGTGTATATGATGTTGATAATTTGAAATTAACTAATAAGTCTGGCTGGCACCGAGGTATTGGTAGCATCCACAATATTGTTTATTGTTTTGGCCTGCAACCTGTCCATGCCGCGAAAGAGTCTCCGATGCGATAAGCAACTCGTAAACTGGTTGACTAAAGAGTTTGCAGATCTCAGAAGAACACGCCAGAAGAACATGGGCCAAGGGAACCGCCATGCTCTAAAGTGAGAATTCCCGCAGACAGAGTTCGTAATCTGGAGGCATACAAGGCTACAAGGAAGTCTCCAATGGGTCATCAATAGGAGCAAGGCGAACAGCTAGAGGAAAATTTGAGACGATGTCGATTCCGATCCATGGGGATTGGGTTACAAGCTTTTGGGTGACTCAAAAGCTTGGTATCTGCTCTCCAACTTCCATCATAGATGGTGCCACCATGTAGAGGATTGTCAATGCCCTGTTTCCTAGACAACCACAGCTTCCGCTTCTTCAGGTAGAGAGCATTCTATTCTTCACTATTGAGGAGTTGGAGGCCTCTGTTTTTCCTTGAAGGGCAATAAGGCTCCGGCCGGAACGGAATTCCCAGCGAGGCTCTGAAGAACATTTTCACAATTAATTCTGGGCTGCTGCTGAGAATGTACAATGCCTGCTTGATCAAAGATCAAGCACGATTGATTAAAGGTCAAGCAGGCATTGTACATTCCAGGGTGTTTCCGACACCCTGGAAAAAATCTAGGCTTGTGCTCATCAGCAAAGGAAAAGGCGATCCAGGGCTGTCATTGTCCCACAGACCTCTGTGTATGTTGGACACAGTTGGAAAATTGTTTGAAAAGTTGAATGGTTCCCGTCTCATTTCTGCCATGGGGACCTGTCCCCTCGACAGTACGGCTTCAGAAAGGGGCAATCAACAATCGATGCGATCGTCGATGTCAAGAATTCTTTCAACTCGGGCGAGATGGAATGATGTTTTGGATGTACTTCGTAGCACCTTATTTCGTATTCCATCATACATGGTGAAGCTCATCGAGAACAATCTCGCTCCAGACACCTCATGTACGAAACCCGTGAAGGAGTACGGATGATAGAGGTCACTTCTGATGCTGCTCAAGGTTCAATACTCGTCCCGGATCTCTGAAACGTCAATTAAAACAGCCTTCTGAGATCCAAGACGCCAAAAGAAACCATCGTAATTGGGTACGCCGATAATGTTGCGGCTCTTATCGCCGCACGTAGCGTTGAGCTGGCCCAGCTAAAGTTGAACCAGGTCATGCGCATAGTTAACACCTGGATGTCTGATCAAGGTCTTTGGTTTGCTCTGAGCAAGACAGAGATTTTGATACTCACAAAAAAGAGGATAAACACTGTGGTCCTGCTGCGAGTAGCGAGGAAAGTGGTCCAGACAACACGTGCCGCCAAAGGAGTCATGGTGGACAAGATCTGAAGAGTGCTCCCGAACCTTCCAGCAGTGGCAACACAGCTGGAAGCACGACGCCCGAGGTCAATGGACTGCGCGACTTATCGAGCATATCCAACCGTGGATAGAATGGTGGCATGGCGAGGTAAATTACTACCTCACTTTCTGACAGACCACGGCTATTTCAAGTCGTAAGTTACTTGCATTGGATGGGCAAAACAGGTTCACCGGATTAAACTTACTGCCCGGGCGTTCACGACGATGTGGAACACACTTTCTTGTGCTGCCCCTGTTGAGAAAGGTCCTAGGCCGCACGAAAACTTGATGTTTTATAGGTGGTCACAGTCTGCTACAAGATCTTTGAGGACAAGGGAAACTGGGATTGTTTGTTACAGTTCGTCTGGGGCGTCTTTCAAGAGAAGAAAAGCAATCTGGAACACGAAGTGGCCCAGATACCCTAAACAAGTGCCTGGACATGGAGTGATTCAAGGGCGTAAGCCAAATTAAGGCCTAGCCTGTTGTTGTGTGACAAACAGTTCCAGGTTAGAATCCTAAAGAGTAGAGTAGGTGTTTTAGTGGGTAACCCAGGTTTTTTAGGAGAGTCCCACACTACAGGCTGGCTAACTGTGTGCATAAAGCATTTCTTCCGCCACTTCCTCAAGAAAAAGACACAAACATAACATTTATTTATAGATGCAGCAGAGTGGTGGGATGGGTGCTTAAATATGATTAGGGAACAAATTTGGCTTGATTTAAATCTGTCTCCAATATGAGATACCCCAGTAAGGCACAAATGGTCACAGCCTAGCGATGCTATCCCCAAGCTTACCAGTCGTCGTCTTCGTCAAGGCTCCGAAAAAAAATGTCGCTCGTCCGCATTTCCTATATTCTCTCAATCAACTCTATCTCAAGTTTATAGTGTTAATGTGACTGTAAATCCGAAAACCTAAACCCTTTTTGTGTTTTTATTTTCTCTCCCCTCGCAAACAGTGTCTTTAACACCTTGTGTCGCACACCACACATCTTTTCGCCAAGTATCGCTGAGCCGTCACCCCTTGGCTCCAGTGCTGTGTCCTCAGCACAAAAACCCCAGGGGTTCTTCAGCATTCCACATCACCTCATACATCCAGTGCAGCCACCAGCCCATGGGTCCATGGTCTACGCTGGGGTCCTCTAACACAACTCAAACACCTAATGGAACATCGGTGAGCCATTCATTCCAATATTTGAGTGTTCAAATTGTATGTTTCCATTGTCTCAAAGTGACACTGACACTTGCATATCATTTACTCTAACTACATTACCGTCCAACAAACTATACAGTCCACTTATTGTTAATCTCTCCAACTGAGATTTATCTTTCTCATATTCATAAATTATTCAGCAAGGAAGCCTTGTCTAACAGCCCAATGCAAACGCACACTTTTCATCAGTTCTAATATGATGTGAAGTTTCATGCATGGACTAATACATGGGAAACGGTAAGGATAGAAACAAATCAAGGAAAGAATATTTCAGAAAAAGTTTCTGAAGAGCTGGAAAAGTAGTTTGTATGCTCTGCTTCTAATCAGGCACCTGTAAGTTGTCCGTAATCTTGTAACAAACTATGTGCACCCAATCCACCATAATTTAAAGTTCACATGTTCTCACTCAAACATGTTGTCTGGCAAAGACGTGAGCGGCCAATCATTAAAAAGCAGTTTAATACTGTTTTTGGTTAAAGAATTTCTCTTGATGAATTTAGTTTGTTTACCTTAATAAACGTATTAAAAATTATATCCCCTCTCAGTCATTATAGCTGTTTTCTTATTTTTTGTTTGGTAATTAAAATTATTCAGTTAGGAAAAATTGATTTGCTAGCAAAAAATATGTATGAGAAAGTGTACTAATAACGACCACTAAAAAAATCATAAAATACCGATATTAAAAATTTAACTGTAACTAATTGGCATTAATAATCATAAAACACTGAATTATTGAACAATTCCGTATTTTTTTTTTAACGAGTTAGCCAAAAGTAAAGTAATTAATTTGAAATTATTGAGGAGACAATGCTTCATCCCTCAATATATTACTTTTGTTAATTGATGTGAAACTACCCTTATTTTTTATTCATACTTACTTTATACCTTTTGTTAAAACTGAGTTAAAATTCATACATTTTCTTTCTCTCATACCTATATTTTTTTAATTATTAAAGAAACATATTAATTGGGGTGGAATATTATTAATAGGGCTTAGTTCAATTTCAAACACAACTATATTTTCACACATACAATAAATACACATACACATTTTATTTACAAAATAAATAATATTTTACTCTAAAATTAATCTACTATAAATCAATCTTTAACATTCTTTAATTTATTACATTCTAAGGCCAGATTTCACCAAACTTTTCTTTGTGTCAAGTTAAGAGCATTTTCAACTACTGTGTAATCGTACTATCTGAACCAGCACAAATTCTGAAACAAATCTTTAAAGTTTTGTAAAATCTGTCCTAAGTGATACATTGAAAACTAAATTTTTAAATGGTAAATAACTGTATATTTTTATTAATTCTACCTTAATCATTAATATTTACAAAGCAAGTAACAAGAGATGACTTTATGGCAAAGACAGATAAATCTAGCTGAAAACGTTTGAGTTTAGACAAATTGACAACTGATAGTCTATGTAGTTTATGTGCGATGGTTTAATGTAATATTTATTAAAGATAAACTTTAATTAGAGAAATAAAATCAAAATTCTACTATTGCTTTGAAAAGAAAATCTAAACTAGATTTTGAAAAGGGAATATCTACAGAATATAGAAATATATTTGCCAATGAAATCATCCCTAAAGAGTACTTACTTAAGCTTTAACATTTAGGTCTACTTAAAAATGAGCTTGGGTTTGGCAAGTTATCATTATTAAAATCTTAAATGAATTTAAGGGCTACAAAAGATACGTTGCAGAATATACTGCAAGGTACTTTATATTACTTCCAAATTTGAAACATGCCTTTTAGACGTTATAAATATGATAATAAACAATCTTATTGTTTACAATAATAGGTGTTAGTTAATTAAGCTGTTGGTTTAACACATGATATTAAAAAATGAAATTTTATACTAGACATTAACCCTTTAAAGAGTACCGTATATTGACGTTTTAAAACATCATTTGACGAAATTTGTTCAAATACATATAACCTAACACAGATTGATTCTTAAGCTATAAATCGATAATTAAAGACAATTAGATATGCGGAACATGTGTATTGGTGTATTCCGTAGGTCGTGGGTAATCTGCGGAGGGTTTCTTAGGTGGGGTGGTCGCGCGGGAAGTTTTATTAGACCTGTTATTTATTAGCAGTGAATAAAAGTGAAAGCGTTCTACACACCCTATTATTGACGCCTGTATCTAAGTAGCTGAGAGATATTCGTTTGCTAAACATCACTTGGTGCTTTCTTTAGTTTAAAAAGGTTCTAAAGTGTTTATTTTAGGACATTTTGAACCTAAAACACGTTTCTAACTATATTTATTCCATGTTGCATTGCAATTTAGTGAAAATTAAAAAAATTTACTTTTTTGAGGTTTGTTTTGAGTTTTCACCATTACTCCTTAACAGCTCTCAAATAATGACGTTTTAAAATGTCGTTACTCCTTAAAGGATTAACTTTGACATACAGTTCCACATTATGTTTTTCACATGAGGGGATCAGTAGGAAAGGTTTATAGAACAGTACTTGTAATATGAAACAAACAGGTACTGGTGATAACTGATCATGAGACAAAAGTTTCAAGCTGGGATCCAGTACAGAATTCTATCATAAATCTTAAAATTCTGGTCACGTGTATCTCAAATCCCTTACAACTAAAGTGTTTTGCAGCTAAGTGCTTCATGGTGATCATATTGATACAAACAGAAACTCTGTGTTCTGTGTTCACTGAGAGTTCACACTAATGTTCGCACTGTGGACAGTTTAGAATCACTCAGTGGCGATGGAGCACGCTGGGTACAACCTGAGGCAGTCCTTGCGTTCCTGCCCGTCGCGAGCAGCCTGAAGGTAGCGATAGAACCTCACCACTGCGCTGTTGGCCGTCACTGGCTTCTGGAGCTCAGTCGGATCCCTGTAACAACACAGATGATATATAAATAAATATATACGTACTTCATCTCCTTCATAGAAAACATCTTGAATCTTCTTCTTCCATTGAAGAAGTTGTTAAATAAAAATTATGCTAATAATTTACAGTCAATGCACGACAGATTATAATCCAGCTACTTGGAGGTCACGAATTATGGATAGTTGTGAGAGATGGTCGGTGGATGTAGTGTTCTCTTGTGTGGATTAACGTCCGCACTATTGGATACTACGTTAATCCGCAAAGACCATCATCATAATTAGACCAATTCGTAATTCAGAGGCCGTGGTTCGGATTCCACGATAAACTGTAGGTCCCTTAGTTGCCATCGGCTGTTGGGCTATTAATTAACAGTCCTGTCTAACAAGAGTCAGTAACAAGACTACAAGATCGCGCCACAATCAACTTACACTCAGTCCTCATTCATACTTGGTTTAAAATACCTACATTGTAGTATGGTCGCCATTTCAAATAATCTAATCTAATTATTATGTATAAACAATGTTCGTGTATATGGTGTCTGAAAATGGTATGTGATTGTTTGAGATTTACAATACAAATTCTTCCTATATATTTCATGTTTCAGTATTTGAATTTCAAAAATGAGTTCAACAAATTTGGAATAGTCTCTATAGAACCAATTAAAAAGCCTTTCTTTAATAGAGTGAAAATTGTACTTAGGCCTATAGAAGATTATAGAAACAATAGCTATAAGCGATTGTTGGTGGATGGCTATAGTGAGTACAAGAAAAATAAAAATTCTCCATTCTCTGGTGTGGATTAAAGTCTGCACTATTGAATACTAGGTTCATCCACAAAGACCATCCTCATAATTAGACCAGTTTATAATTCAGAGGCAGTGGTTCAGTTTATAGAACATGATCACTACTTGTAGAAACATATGGTGCCTCTTTCTATTAATTTTGTATTAAGAATAGGCAAATGTTAAATTATAGTTCGCTTAGATGCCATTGACTGTTGAAATATTAATTTACAGTTCTGTGTAAGGAACTTGTCAGCTTTCTTCAGTAACAAGACTGAATGTGATTAAGAGACTGTGTAATAAGTTGGGAGAAAATACAAATCAGATAATTTACATAAAAGGTATTTAGCAAAAGGTAAAAAATATTATTTACACATTGAAATGTGAAACCCGTTTTTTCTGTAATTTGCCAACCAAATTGAATTCAATTTCGTATATAAAACTCGCCAATGAGACGACTGTTCAAGATCATATAACACCAGCTGGCAAAGCCTACTTAGCTGACCTCTATTGACTGGTTGGGTTACTTCCACTTCTCCACCGCGAACCAAGCCATTAAGCTTCGTATCAACATTGCAACTTGCTTTCTAAACACTCCGGAGAGGTCACTGGAGCCTCCTGTGGTGCATACTGATGCCTTCCTACGTTGTCAACTATGTGAGTTTGATTGTTCAAATACCAAACAGCTAAAATAAAAACATATACTATACCATGTTACTCAGGCTTAAAAATTATAGTTTATGTATTTATCATGGCAGCAAACCTGCATACTCTTTTCCCATGTTAATTATATAGGTAATAGGCAAAGTCCTTTATTTATGGACATATGTTGATGAAAGTTGGTATAAATGTTAAAAATAAAAATTGTTTATGGTAGAAATGCCTACTTTCAGTGTTCCTCACAGCAGCAAACCTGCACACTCTTTCCCATGTTAATCTTATGGAGAATAGGCAAATAATTCTCATGTGTATGGACAGATTTTTATAAAACATCATATATTATTATTATTATTATATTATTGATTTGGAAATTCGCTGAATACGCAGGTCTGCTGCGACGGGGGTATTTAGTTATGCAGCAAAGTTCTAAAGAAATATTTGAGTTGAAGAACTGAAATAATTGTTAAGTTGTAGAGTTTTAAGGGTACAAACACGTTCTACTTTAGCTACCATACTGCATGGTCTAGGGCTACACACAGTAGCTATAGAATTGGAATTGGTTTGAGTTTGGTGAAGGAATGAGAGAGTGAGGTGATCGGCAAACAAACAGCATCAAGAAAACGGTCCAGTGACATTTTGTCAGTCACTCCCCCATTTTTGAGCCATGTGTTTCACTCCTTCATAAGACAGGGCAAGCGTACTGGGACGGTGGCGACGTCCTGTAATCCAGCTACTTGGAGGTCACCAATTGTGGATAGTTGTGAGAGATGGTCGGTGGATGTAGTGTTCTCTTGTGTGTATCCACAATATTGAATACTACGTTAATCCGCAGAGACCATCCTCATAATTCGACCAATTCATATTTCAGAGGCTGTGGTTCGGATTCCACGTTAAACTGTTGGTCCTTAGATATGCCATTAACTGTTGGGCTATTAATTAACAGTCTTGTCTAAGGAACATGTCAGCCTTAGTCAGTAACAAAAAACGCACAATTATCTTAAACTCATCTCAATTCAACATAAAAAATTGTTTGTGTCATATAAATGTTCATTTTGACAAACTTCATTTGGATATTACTCATATACAAATAACTATAACATGTCGATCCTTCGTTTGAGCTACCCATTTTGTATACAAAAAAAGTTATATATAAATATTATTAAGATTGGCAAACTTCGCACACATATTTAAACTGAAAAAAATATTCTCAATTATCATTATGCTTTTATATTTTCAAAATTATGGGTTAAATATTTTAATTTAAATAACAAAAAAACCATTAACTTTAAGAACCGCCGCCATTTTGAAAATATAAAAGCAAACTTAATGAAACTTTGAGGATATTTTTCTCTTTGGCCAATAAATATGTGTGCTAGCGGCTAAACAAAGGATTTTTCGACATATAGGAAAGTATTTTGTTGGACTATCAAGAAGTTTGTCTTTAATGTGTATATGTCTATTACACACCTGCTAAGCTCTGCAGAGACAAGGTTGCTGTGCGGACTGAACCTGGCAGGGCTCTTGTACATGCTGCACACCACTCTCTCTCGGCAGCCCTCGTCAGCGACCCCCAGGCTGACGAACACGGCGTCCAGCCGCTGCAGCATGGGCGAGTAGAAGGGGTCATACACAGGCGCCGCTGGGGTCGGCCGAGGCGTCAGCGCCTGTAGGCGTGACGTCACCGCCTGGCTGTACTGCTGCTGCTGAGTCTTGCTGACGCCTACTGCAGCCGCGTAGAGACGTTTTAGGTCTGCTGTTGTCGCGTACTGCTGCGTTGCTGCCACCTGGTGGTGAAACAGTTTAAGTTTATCAAATCATTTACTAACTTAACACATTATTTACATGTCAGGTGAAGTAATCAGTCTTTCAAGTGTTCAACAAATTTATTCACAAAATAAAAACAACATAAAATTGTGTTTTAGCGAACTTCCCAAAGGGAAGAAGCTATTACCGTAGGTCTCATGGCTAGACTTAAGCCAGTGACCATGTTACTTTTCGTCTTTAGGTGCCCAGAGACCAATAACAATAGTCCTTAAAATATATGTGTGTGTCTGTGAACACGATAACTCTTATAAAAATGGTCTCATCGAGACCAAATTTGAGATGTACTTATACAGAAAATAAATTTACTACTAGTTCATTTTTTGTTAAATACAGATGTTGATGCTTGGTATAAAAAATTTTTAAATTTTTTAACAACACATACTTTTATGTTAAATTTAAAAAAGAAATCTTAATACTATATGTTCTACAAATTATTAAATATATTTAATAATTATTGTTCAAATAAAATCGAATACCAGCTTTTTTCTTTTTTTTGTATTTATTACATATACAAATTTCTAAAAACTGTAAGGAAAAATTGATTTGTACATTTTTCTGATAACATTCGCTGTCAGAACGTTCTATTTATCTTACAGTAAATTTAACTTTTCTCATAGTCAGACAAAATTCAATACTAATTTGAGTTTTTTAAGCTGGTTTCAATGGTCCCAGTCGTTATACTACTTTTAGTTTTCGCTGAAAATTTAAAAATTTGATTTTTTCACATTTAAAAGCCATAACTTTTAACCGTCATTTTTGACATCTTTGTCATTATTTAGTCTCTGTGCACTATAAAAACTATCAAATTTTTAATCAACTTACCGTTTTTTAAAATTTATTTTTCAGTTTTTTAATTTTTAGGGGTGAAATACCCTTAAAAATCTCTAAAAATGAAAAAAACCTATATAATATATACAAATTAAATTTCATCTATCGGATAGCTGTGGCACTGCAATGACACACACAAAGACAAGACTAGTCAATTTTTTACACTAAAACATATATCCATCAACTCAAATTCGAAAATTTTACGAAAAACAAACTTTCTCCATATTCGTATGGGGAGAAATTAAAAATGGTCAAAATATAAATTTTTTACGTTACAAACACCTACTTTCAGCGTTCCTCACAGCAACAAACCTGCATACTCTTTCTGATGTTAATCTTATAGAGAATAGGCAAATAACTCTCATACTTATCGACAGATAATGATAAAACTTGTCATATATTATAATGTTATCAATTTGGAAATTCGCTGAGTACGCAGGTCTGCTGCGACGAAGTATTTCAATTATTTTTGTCAGAAAAATCAAATTTTTAAATTTTCAGCGCTTAAAAAAGAATGTATTATTACTGGTACCATGAAACCAGTATAAAAACTAAACAACATGTATTTAATTTTTTCTACGACTAACGTTCCAGAGAAAAGTTAAAATCATAAACGAGTATTGTCTGAAGCTAATGTACTTTGGAGATATAAAAATTAATCTTCCTTATTTTTTAAGTTATGATACTTGGTATACTAAGGTCAAATCACCCAACAAAAAAAAATTTATATTTTTATTGTTTATCACCAGGTTAACAAAAAATTTGTTATATGTTTTTATTTTTCAAAATATTTATTTTTGAAACAATAAATTATTAATGTATTTATTTAGATCAATTTGAAGAACTTAAGTATTACTGTTCTTTTTAATTATAAAGAAGTATTTCAATTATTTTTTAACTCTGATACAATAAAATTCTTAAAACAGTGGTTATACAGTCTAATATATACAGCTCAACAACTGAACTTTTGGTGGTTCTCTCAGAGTTAATGAGTCATTTCGATGTGCTGTTGTATTTTTTTAATGAGTATAAATTACTTTATTTGTATATTACCAAACGTACGGTATTAAACTCTGGTTGAAAACTCCTACATCAGTGGAGGTGGAACTGATCTCTCACTGCTGCCACTAAATAGTTGAAGATGTTTTTAGACTGTACAGACATATTGGTCAATGGGAACGGGTAGTTTGGGAGGGTTTCGTACTCAAAAATTGGGTTTTTTGAGTTTTTTATATGTAGTTTAAAAGATTTTTAAATTTTATCTTTCACCATTAGAATTGGCTTAAAAACTACACAATTTAGTTTCTTAAAGTTTTTCTCTATCTCCAACGGTTACCGAGATATTAAACAATTTAAACACAGTACGTTGTATTTTGGGGCTCCAATGTTAGTCTTATGGAGGATAAAGAAAAATTAATATTTCACTTATCAATCAATATATTTGGATTTAACGTGGTATTTACCTTCATGTGGTTGAGATTTTATGCTTCAAATGCTTAAGAATCATAGTTTATGTGTTTATCATGGCAGCTAACCTGCATACTCTTTTCCATGTTAATCTTATGTAGAATTGTCAAACTCCTTTATTTATAGATAGATGTTTATGAAACTTGATATAAATGATAAAGTAAAAAATGTTTAATGTTAGAAATGCCTACTTTCAATGTTCCTCACAGCAGCAAACGTGCATACTCTTTCCTACGTTAATCTTATGGAGAATAAGAAAACAACTCTCATATTATCGACAGATAGTGATAAAACTTGCTATATATCATTATTATTATTATATTATTGATTTGGAAATTCGCTGAGTACGCAGGTCTGCTGCGTCGGGGGTGTTTTGAATTTGAGTTAAGAGGAGATAACTGGATTGAATCAATATATCGCCTCAATTTGATTAAAATCAAATAATTTTTTTAAACTTTCTGAATCCAACTAAAATTAAAATTTCTTTCTGTTGCTAAGTATTATTATATTGTTAAGAAACATTGCTTTACCATGAATGAGATTATATAACACTAGCTGACCCGTCGAACTTCGTAACGCCTAACAGTAAATACGTGTAAACTTTAAGATTGGCCATGTTCTGAAATTGAATATCACTACGGCTTCGTTGTGAAGGATTAGATATATTCTGCGTTGCGACATAATTAACGATACTGAAACAATACATACTAATGAAATCCCCTCAAAACAAATAAATCTAAGTGGATTGATTCACAATTATCCAATCTAAACCTAAACTAAACCTAACTGTAATAAGTCTTTTATAGGAAAGATTGAATTTTCTCAATCACAGCATTGTTTAGTAAACTAACATTCATTAATTCCACTCACAGAAAAAATTATATTGAGACAAACAAACCAACCAGTAATCTACAATTTTTTTCAAACAATCACAAACATTGGATGCACCTGATAGTTTTCAACTGAATTAGCTGCATAATGGTATACTAATTCTGAACTTTGAAATGGAAACTCTATAGCTTTGCTTTGACATACGTCACTTTTATATTATTTATCGTCTTTGAATATTCGACCGTCTTCGAATATTCGACCGACACTGAACTTTGTCAGATATCTCGAGTCGAACCGAATATCGGCGATATTCGAGACACGAATATTCGAAGTTCGAATATTCGCACACCCCTAGTTACAAGGTTGCAATTTGACGATACCCTGACAAAATCTTTCACATGGATATTTGTCTTAGCTCGGGGGAGGGGTGTTTGCAATTTGCGTGACCAAATTTGTAACAGTAGTATCATCAAATTACATATAAATTATCCAACCTATTTCCCACAGCGGAATAAATTAAAACATTTTTCACTAGTAGTTTACCAATTAAAAAATCCAAATTTTTCAAAAACAACGAGTTTTGATACAAATTTTGTGGTTTTTAGGGCTAAGACAAATTCCTTAATAAGATCATTCCTCAGAGTTCCATATTCGTAAAAGGTTTCACAAACGCTAGTCAACATCCTGTACTGGAGGAATGTTGAGCGCCCGGAATTCTCCAAACACAGTTTACACACACCGACGAGTGGCACGTTGCCTACTAAAAGCTGCAGGTGCAAAGTAAATTTTACAGCGGCAACAGGCGAGCGCGGCGGTGCATAGTCCAAGGGACTGTGGACAAAATTATTCATGAATTTTTTTATCTACGTCATTCTTGTCCACGGTTTAAATGATTATATATTTTACAGGAGTATCATAGTTTGTTTATTTGGCACTATACATTTTGCGTTGAAAATCATGATTAAAGTATTACTGTATTACTCTAATGCTACTAATGCTATTATTACTCTTATTACTCTAATGCTATTATTACTCTAAAGTATTATTACTCGGTAGCGAACTTTTAAAAATCGCTCACCATGTTATCAAATGGGCCAAGCCACACCGAGCTACCGCGCGCCCGCGGTTGTGTCCGCCACTACCGCTTGCTGAGCGAATTTTTCAGACTACCGCTACGGGCGTTTGGTCTTACGCATGCGCAAAGAAGCTTCTGACCCAAACAACCAATCTCTCCTTTGCGGTTATTGCTTTCCTGTAGTTGGTATCATTTTTCTTAATATGTTCTCCAACTAGTGACAACACTTCACTAAACTGTTCTGGGTTTAGCCTGAAGTAGGTTTGAACCTTTCTTCGTCCAGTTCCAAATCTGCCACAAGGTAGTGGAACTCCCCATACGTCTCTCTCTTCTCATTTATGGGGTGAACCCACTTGGACCTCTTACAAGCCACCGAGTTTAAGAGTATTAGTTCCTCGTCACTACTCGAGTCGTCGCCCACCCACGGAACACTATTTTTCACCAAGTCGTGGTTCAACCAAGGTACATCGGACGACATTTTAATCACTAGTGACCGATATTCGAAGTGATAGCAGAGAGCTGGATCCCCCCACCACCAAAAAAACTACCGCTACCGCGCGGTAGCGGTAATTTTGGTGTGGACTGGCTCGAGGTAAAACGTCCGCGTGCGGTACTCCCGTGGCGGTAGTGGCGGATGTCGGTGTGGCATGGCCTTAACGCTACGAAAAACGTAAATCCTTTTCAAAAATATTGTTTATAAATAATTATGGGTTTTTAAATTAACAAGTTGGAAAAAACACGAAATCATTTAACCCTTGCAAGTCGTAGTAAAATTATTATTGTAATCATGTAAAATTTTACCATATTTCGTGCGAAAAGTATATTTCGTAGAAATTCCAACAATTGAATCATCAACATAGAAATTTGTCAAAAAATTTGAATTTTTATTTGGTGCCCAAATAAAATGTCAGAAAATACTTAGAGTACACATGTTTCAACATGTTATGCAAAGTTTTCATTAGTTATTATTATAAAAACTACGACAATTTTTAACGCCTGCAAAAGATGATGTATACTTCCCGCAACACATAACCGTAATGCCGTAAAGAGAAAAGGGACTTGATTATCGCTGATCGATTAGTTAGTTGCTTTCAATCAATCGTACCAACCCAGCTTGATAAAATATTCTAATCTTTCGGTGAAATGTCAGAGTCGATTAGCGGAAACGTCCCTCTTTACCTCCATCCTGCTCCTAGGATACTCTCCCAAATCCTGGAAGCATGCCCACGTCATCCTCTTCCCCAAACCCCACAAAGACCACCGTGACCCAGCCAACTACCGTCCCATCAGCCTTACCTCCACCCTCTCAAAACTCGCAAAAACGCTGAAATTCAAAAAAATATTCTGCTCGTCAATTAGTATGCTGAATTAAGGTCCAATGGGACTACTAGTGCCTAATGAGGACTACTAGCATGCCCAAGTGAGCCCCACTGAGTAAGTGGACTACATAATGTCGCCACTAGGCAGAGTCATACAATGCATTGTTGCTGGTAGCTTTCTCCCATGGAGCTGTCAATCATAAGATGGGAGGCGAGAGCATCGGTCACCTTGTGGGAACCCTGCCGATTTATCTCCCCAAACACTATGACACATAGGGAATGATTGGAAAGCCCTAGCAAAGCCGGTAAGTCAGGTGTCTTCAAAAATAATATTAAACAGCCATTAAGAGTATAAGAGATCCAGAATGGGAAAGGTAGTACAGTTCTCGGGAAAGTAAATTACCTTTGTCGCAGAAAACCTACATACTTAGCGAATTTCTATTTCTTTAATAATTTTTGTAACACCACATCGGGCTCAATATAAATTAAATGTACAATAATATGCATTGTGAAATCTCAATGAAGGCGTGACCATAAAAAGCTAGTCTATGGTTGTACTTGGTCACAATTATATTTAGTCTATACTTCACCGCACCTCAGTATCTATTTACTTTTTTTATGTATTCTGTACTGTACTATCTTTCACATTACCATTTATCATCCATAGGCATTTGACAGATGATCTAGAGATATTTTAGGCCTCAATAGGTGGGGAATTCTAATTACTCAATTATAATTACATTATAATTATAGTTACTTAATTATAATAACTCCGTAGTAAAGTATTTTACCTTTATTTACCTGTAGATATAAAAAGTCTTTATTCTCCCGATGTACATTTCGCTACGTTGTGTAGCATCATCACAGGGTAAATTAACTACATAAATTTTTAGATCTACAGGCAAATAAAGGTAATATACTTTACTATAATTATAATTATAAAAAAAACTGGAAATCATAAATATTAATAACTCCGTATAATTGGCAACATTGGCTAGTGTCTGTGGATTCAGTTATGTGAACCCCGGTTGTTCAAATTATTATTTTTATAAAAAATATAAGTTAGATAAATTTTATTTTTAATTAGTTCAAAATAAAATATTTTTTAAGAATAATAATTATTTTTCTTTCCAATGTTACAATAACTAACGTTTCAAAATTATGTTTACGAGTAGGGGTAAGTACAACGAAAGCCAAACCAAGTATTGACGTATTAAACAAATTTACTCATTTATTCAGTTTTTGATTATCAATATGCATAAATATACTTAGTCAAAATTATGTATTTGAAAATAACATGGTATTTCTACGATTAAATAGGTTTAAATATGATTTTGTATGGTTAAAAAAGTATTTGAACTTGGTAGTTAGCGTATCGTACTTCCGCTTGGCGCTTCTTCTTTGTGATCACCCACGCCAACATCCCTCGTTTCATTCCATTTCACTTCATATCGTTGCAGAGAGAACCACGTCTCTGCGTTCCAGAAGCTGATAATACGGTAAGATAATTCGGTTGAATTAATTGTTAGTTCTATTAATTCCATAACTTATATCTATTTTTATCTTTTAGTAAAGAAAAACTTCGTTAATTTATGTATTCTACAGTAACTCAAATGAATATATATAATTCGATGCCCAGTTAAAAGCCTTAGCTTAGTCGTAGATGCATTAAAAGTTCAGCAATCAAAGATATTGTAGTAGGCCTATGTATCAAATTGCTTTTAATCAATTCATTTACAAGTCAACATCAAGAAATTGTTGGTTATGTAGTTCCTGCGATAAACGATGTAATTTATAACCTGATTGCTGAAAAGCCATTCCAAAGAAATGGAGGTTACTTGCACATGGCCTTGTACATCTTAGGCCAATCATAAATTTTTTGTCACCTATTAAAGCTAACTAGAGGGCCTTAGGAGATTTAGGTACTCAATTATTTCAGAGTAGGCCTAATATTATTTCAAAGATTTGTTATTCGACCTCCATTACCACTTTCAAAAGGTTATGCTTCCGTTGTTTGGTGCATGGAAGAGAAAATCTCCTAAGATCCTCAGTCAGTTAATTTTAATTGGTGAAAACATTTTCCAGGATATTATGTTTTTAATATGTAGGCTGTGCGAAATTCTTGTACGCACTTAACCTCCGCCACTTTGGAATAGCCGTAAACTATTTTTAACCTTCCAGGTGTTCCATAGGTATTTTTCAACAATTTGAATTGCTGACAAAAAGATTGTAAATAGGGCCTATTTGATTCTTATTAGCCTGTTTTGTATTATAGAATTATTAAATCCAGCATAAAACTTTACTGCAAGGACTTATAGCCTAATTCAGTTAACACTTAAAACGAAAGATCGGTCAAATTGACCAATCGGTAATTTTACTACGTAATAGTGGCTAAACTGCTTGACCTTGATGGCTTTCACCCCTAGTACCTCCCCTCAAACCTCTCTCCGTCATATTTGGCCATTTCCAATTAGTTGACGTGATGGACCTTTTTTTTTTTACTGAAAGGGGCGGATTACTCCCAAGGCACTTTAGCCGTAGCGGCTTTTTGCGCACCCCTGTGTGGGTTGCGGCATTATCACATAGCGAAAAGCCATTGGTGATTGGCGGGATTTGAACCCGGGACCTTCGACACCAAAGCCCCGCGCTCTACCCCTAGACCAGCGCGCTCCCCGCGATGGACCTTGTCATATGTAAGAGACGCATCGTGTGATTACGGTCGGTCAGATTTACCACGTGTTTCGCTAACCGGTTGGAATCGTCGGTCAAATATACCTTGTGTTTCGGTAAAAGGTTGTGGTGAAACGTGTTGTGATTTGCTATTCTTGTACGGAACTTAACACTTAGTGACTCATTATGGCTATTGATGGCCCTAGGCCAGAACTGATGAGTCAGATTTTAGTGACCAGATACGTAGATTGATGATTTTTTTATGACGCACATGATTTTTGCGTAACAAATATGATTTGTCATAAAATGTTGTAAAACATCATTTGTTACTCCTGTGAATGCCAAGTGATAACAGAAAAACAATAAGAAACATAAAACCACCTATCAAACAAAGTAACGGTCAAATTTATCTTACGTTTCTCTTAACGTTTTAAAAATTATGTTTCGTTACCAAGTGTTAACTCCCAACGTCACAAGCTGGGGTAACTGGCCCGTTACACGCAGGTGAGCTCAGCGCTTGCCCCTTCAAAAATGAGTTGAAATACCTTTTTAGTCCCTACTGATACAACTTTTAACCCTCCAACAGTTCCATTGGACCCCTTGTGGTCCATCCTTCTTGGCACTTTTGCGGACTTTTATTTAAAAATTCACATAAAATAGTAAAAATACAGTAACTTTAACATATTATACACCTTTAATCTACATTAAATTATCTGTAAGAAAATAATATGTTTTATCTTTAGATTGGTTTTGATGGATGTATCCAGTTGTTGTTGATAACAAAAATTTCAAACAATTTCTAAAAGATCGCTCCCCCACAAAGCACGGCAAATAAAAACCAGTCATAAATTAAATATTAGCAAAGTTTTTCAAAATTTCACAAGGGAAATAAAAATATAGTTTAACACACTTAAGTCACTCCTATACATTTCAAAATTGTGAAATCAACATCAGAACAACATACAAACGCGACGAGAACGTGTAACGCAACCATTGTTAACAAAATCAAAATGGTTAATAAGTCGTTCATTTTATTCAACTGAGGAATTTTTTGATTGTTCTGATTTTTCATTACTTGAAGATAATGCCAGGCAGTCTACATAACATGTTAGTTTTATAAGGTCTATATTGTTTTTTCATTTAATTATGTTTCAATAATCGACTTTCATTAATTCATCTAGTTTTGGTTTTCTGATTTCTGTTTTTAAACTGTATTGTGAATATTTAATGACTTTGTCTATTGTAATATGTGTTACTTAATGACAATAAAGATTTATTATTATTATAAAACGACATAACCACGCAACAGAAGACGGATAATTTAACTCATACGGAACCCTGACGCATAGAGTAAGCCACACGAGACAGACATCGGCAGAAAGCGTATAACCTGTAGAGTACACCGATACTATATCCAATGTAGTTTTAACAAAAAATGTATTCGCAACATTGCTTTTTGTAAAAGCTTAACTACCGTCGGTTGATCGACGGTGAACCTTCGACAACTGGACGGTGGCGTCGATTAATCAACGGTAAACCTTTTGAGGGTTAAAACCAGAATTTTACATTATATTAGTATACCTAGTACATGAAGTAGTATTAACCAGTATTAATTTTTTTGGATAATCCGACCGAAGCTGTATTGTGGTAAAAGCTTTACCACAATATTTGAATATTAAACAATACTTGTATATCAATTTTAACACCCTTATATAAAATTTTATATTAATTCACAAAATATATATTAATATACAGAATATATTATATTAATGTATTATAAATGAAAACCAGAGTACCCTTGCATTATACATTTTATTTCATCAGTTCATGTTTTCGGAGATTATCCCATTTTCAAGTGTGTACAAAAATGTTACCTTAAAATCAAATTATACAATTAGGTTCACATTTATTATTTAAACGTATTGAATTTTGTTGTGTAGTGTAGGGAAAGGGAAATGTATATTAATCAAGTTGCTTCAATCAAGTCTTTAATTCGTTCAAATATAGGGTGGTTTTCCTTTTTGGTAGGCCTAATCGATTTATGTTCTTCATTTATAAAATTGTTAATCTTTTGGTTTATCCTACAAGCTTTCATTTACTACTATATTTGATTTACAAGCAGTATATATTCTTATAACTTATATTTTCCCGGAACAAATATTAAGTAATCAATTTTCTGAGTTTTTTGACGATATAGCTTTTTAAGATTCTGCTACTACTTTATATAAATTTTATATTGATTGTTTAGTAACATAAATGTATTTTTCTAGTTCAACTGATTTTTACTAACATATAAAAACTATGTTGCCGTTTATCTATAACAAGCGAACTTTGTAATGCCTTAACAGGTTCCTCTTCAGTTTGCCAATTGCCTTTTTTAATTTGCCATGTTTCAAAGTCGAAAACATGGCAAATTAAAACCGGCTTTGTTGTGAAAGATTAGATATTCTGGATTGCGGTATACTTAGTAAAAATCCTGATGCGAAAATATATAAATAATATTACCATAAAACGAATCTAAGTGGATAATGATTCTATCGGATACACCGATCAGTTCATCTCAAGGGAGGTTTACAAGGGGTTTTTTTGCCAAAAATGGGGTTTTGGTTTTTTCAATTGATTTAAATTGATTTAATTTTGGTTGGAACCATTGAATTCAGTTCAAAAACACGATTTAGTATTTTGAATCCTCGCTCTATGTCAATTGGTTAACTTAGATATAGTAACTGGTAAACACAGTATGATGTTGTCTTTCGCAATTACAATGATAATCTTATTGGGTAAAGGTAAAAATATGTCGCTTATTTTTATTTCACGTTGCTTATTTATTTATTTGCTTACATTGGCGGGTATTTCCATATTGAACAGAATTCCGGAGAGTATCAGATCCCAAAATTTAAATCGAAATTTTGATGCTTTTTAGTGTCGAAAGTGTTATACTCTGTGAACGAGTTCAAGGATCACAAGAGGGGGTAACATCAGTTTGAGAACTGAGCTGTTCTAGCTCGTAGGACAGTAGTAGTGCTTTTGGCTTTTTTTGTGTGATCTGACTGGTTCCTTGTTTTGACTAAGCCATAATTGTCTTACTCCCTGAATGTAGTCGATTCGTTTAAGTTTTAAATTTTAATATTTTAATGTTCTATGACGATTGCTATACAAATGTTCATTTTGTCATTACAGCTATAAAGATTATTATTTATTATTGTAAAATAACAAAGTACAGTATTTAACTTTTCATAGTTAGGATCTAATAATAGTGCTAAGAAATCTGGTATCAGGTTCCTAGCAATATCAGGTTCACTAGAATAGCCGTTGTATTGGCGAGGTTTCAGTATTCCAGATCTCCTGAATTTATTTGTTTATTTGTTGTTCTACGATTTTATTCGATTGAGTGTAACCATTTAATTAAGTTGATTGCAGCCCAATGAATGGAATAGCTAAATTTAAACAAGGAAAATTTAAAAATTTACATCCCTCTGAATAAGTATTAAACACTGACCTCCAGTCTATTTTATCTTCAGACAACTTTAAACAACCAATTTCAAGTAAAAAATTGCTTATTACTATCTATCTATATGCTATTTTTCTCGTCCATAAGTATTGTACAGTACCTTATATAAGCTACGGTTTTCCATGATCAATAATATAAGTTCTAATTACTTAGGCTTCACAACTGATATTACTATTAAATTTGTTTATAAAATACATGGTCGATACACGTTTTTGATATGTGTGTAACTCAGTGTAGCTCGTTAACCAGGGGTGCCCACAGGGGGGGTCTATGACGCAGACTGCGTCATTGAAATTCTTGGGGGGGTTCCAAACAATTTTTTTGAAGGGGGGGTAAAACGGATTTTAACAGTGTTTAACGTCATGACATTCAAAAATATATTACATCACTAGATAGAACGTAAATAATAAGAACGTAGTATTAATTTAAACATAGTTTGTTTTTCTATCTGAAAATGTATAAATGGCAATGACAGTGCTTGAATACTGTCCGTGATTGTGGCGGCAGCGGAAGGTCCGGCGAGTTTCGGAAGTACTAGATTAACTTCGGGAGTCGTGATGGTGTAAGACGACAGACACAAGGTGCGCGACTATGTTATGTGATCGTTGCACTTGCGTCTTTGTGTTTGTTACCCTTACCATCTTAAAACTAATATTACTGAGCTGTGATAATAAGTTTGTTAAATTTTGTATTGTTTTTACACAATTAAAATGCTCAAAAAGTAAAAACTTTTTAAGTATAAATGTTTAGATTTGTTTTGCAATGCTACCGTTAGGCATGACAAATGGAACGAACACTGTGTAAAAAGAAACATTAAAAAAGTCATTGAAATTCTTGGGGGGGGGTTCCAAACAATTTTTTTGAAGGGGGGGTAAAACGGATTTTAACAGTGTTTAACGTCATGACATTCAAAAATATATTACATCACTAGATAGAACGTAAATAATAAGAACGTAGTATTAATTTAAACATAGTTTGTTTTTCTATCTGAAAATGTATAAATGGCAATGACAGTGCTTGAATACTGTCCGTGATTGTGGCGGCAGCGGAAGGTCCGGCGAGTTTCGGAAGTACTAGATTAACTTCGGGAGTCGTGATGGTGTAAGACGACAGACACAAGGTGCGCGACTATGTTATGTGATCGTTGCACTTGCGTCTTTGTGTTTGTTACCCTTACCATCTTAAAACTAATATTACTGAGCTGTGATAATAAGTTTGTTAAATTTTGTATTGTTGCTCTTGTGCCTTCCAATTGTCGGACGAGAATCGTTAAGTTACTTACCCACAAGAAACTGAAGCCTTTAATTTTCCTTAGCGCACGGGCCTCCTGATTTGACTCGTATTAACGACGTTCTAACTACTTATACTGATAAGGAGTAAATACAATGATATACAAGGTGATAAGGAGTAAAACTACGTTTACTGAGATGTATTTTTTATTTTCATCTAGAAAGTTTCAAAAATTTGTTCATGCTTCTTTAAGGGCTCAGTCTTAGTTATGACTGTTCTTTTAAGTTCCTCAATTGTTTGATGACAATTTTCTACTGAGTTACCGAGATAAGTTTCGCTATTTGGTTTTTATTAAATGTCTCGTTTCATTTAAGAGGTTAATCACATCGCAAACCATAGATGAGAATCAATTAAAAAAATTCTAGCTGATCCAGCCAGTTTTGTAACGCCTAACAGTTGCGTATTAATTTTAAGATTGGCCATGTTCTGTAATCGAATAGCATTATGGCTTCGTTGTGAAAGATTAGATATTCTTGAGTCGTGGCATTTAATAACAATACTAAAACGATAAGACGTATTAATAACATTCCTACAAAACGAATAAATCTTAGGTGGATTGATTCACAATAATTATCCAATCCAAACTAAACCTAACTGCAATAAGGTTTTTGTAGGGAAGATTAAATTTTTCTGAATCGTGGCATTTTTGATAATAACGTTTGGGTAACCTAATATTCATTAATTCCACTCTCATAAAACAAAGAAATGGTATCAGTGGACTGACACATACTTTCTCCCTTAAGTAAATTTAAAACCGACAATCTGTAATTAAACTGTCATGTTCTTCAAAGTTTATCTAAATATAGTTTAATAATTTATTGTTTAAAAAATAATCATCCCATTTCTGAAAATAAAAACAAGAGAGACAAAAGTTAAATTAATTGTTCGAATTATATGGGGAACCCCCCCTCCCGGTAATACCAAGCTTTTTTGATTTGGTTTTGTTAGGTGATTTGACCTAACGCTTCATACCAAGTTAAGTTTCATGGAAAACGGTTGTAAAAAAAGGAAGGTATTGATTTTTTAAGTCGTAGACAAATAACTCAAAATACTTATTTGTTTAGTTTTTAAGCTGAATTAAATGGTGTTAGTCAAGTTATACTTTTATTGTTTTTGCTGAAAATTTAAAAGTTTGTGATTTTTTGACATTTACTTATTTACTTTGATTTTAGTCCATAACTTTTGAACTGTCATTTTCACAGATATGCGGGTGGTGTAAAATTATTTAGTACTCTGTGCTCCAAATTTTAATCAATATTATTACAGCCGTTTTTGAGAAATTTGGATTTTTCACGTTTTTAAGGGTTTTTAGGGGTGAACTACCCTTCAAAATCAAAAATTAAAAAAAACGCCTGGAGATACCGTGAATATACACATACATGCCTAATTTAATCTTAATTGGACCAACGATGTAGGCGGTATAGCACTGAACACATCCAGACACACACGAACAGACAGTTCGGGAAGAAGAAGAAATAAAGTAGATTTTTCAGATAAACTGCTGGATGGAATTAGTGTGAATTATTTGAAATAGTGGAATGGTAGATTTTAAGTTTTTTTCCGACGACTGTCTCTATTACATTAATCCTTATCCTCTCCCAATATTTGACAGATGTTACTTTGAAATGTTGTAGACACCGTGTTTTGTCATTTTGTAAACAATGAAGAATTAATTAACAATAACATAAATGTATCAGTAGAGCCTACACCTTTCAGCCTTTTTAACCCGTGCGAAGAACGGGTACTTTGGCTAGTAATGGATATAGGAGGAAGAGGTGATAGTTAGTTCAATTTTGGATTAAAATATTCTAAATGACGCATGTCGTACAGTTCCGGGTATTTTCAAAATCAACTTGGACACATTCATCTTACCACCATTCCTACATTTTTACACTGCACTTCTACCACTAGGCAGAATGGCGGAAGTCCCCTGCCGCCTGGCCGGTCGGATCGATGAATTGAAGAAAAGTCATCGGTACGGTAGCTTGTCCTAAAGTCGGATATTTCCGGCCTTTTTTAACAAACGGCGGAAGGTGCGGATCAGCTGTTACTGGTCGTCAAGCCGTAGTGGGCGCACTCACATTAATTGTTTAAATGTTAAGAATATTTCTTCGTATTAACTTTTAAAAATTTCCGTCCGTGCCATACCGTCCTAGTGCGCGCTAGGTTTTAGACAGACAAATAATTTGTATTTTTACTTAAATCTTTAGGCCTACCTCTTCGTCACCAGCCGATTAAGGCCAAGGCTGGTTTGCCGGACGCGGGCAGGTTCTGCCGGCACCAGTCCGGTCACTGCGATGCGGAACTCTTCGGACTTCCCGCGACTTTCTCTCCTCCGCTTCCGGCGACCCAGATCGGTCCCGCCCCTGGGCCTCCATCCCGCCACCCCCGGCAAGTCGGGTGTCATTATCCGCGTCGTATTTAGACTATCTTCCGTTCTTATTGCGGATCTTTTCGCGCCGGTTATCATGTGGATTATATACCAGCCGACAACCACGAACCCTCAACTAGATGGAGATACGTGACTGATTTTGTATCTGCAGGGATTTCTTCTTTCAAATTGCAAAGCATTTACGTGATTGGAATTTGCAACCGGTAATATAAACTCAGAAGGATATAGCGATCGTACGTGGTAATTAGACATTATATGTGAAATCTGGTATTTATTATCTGGAGCAGATACATGAGATTAGTCACCCGTGGGTCCATCCAATGGACTGTACATCGATTGGTTTAGTGACAACATATCTCAAACTATGTTTTTTATCAAGTTTAGTTAGGCTTTATCGAATTTCAATTTGCCTTATTTTAGTTTTTTAAATGACACCTTAAATTTTATCTCGTAGTCCTATTATTTTGAACAAAAGAAAATCTAATAACTGTTCTTGAATAAATATGTGATTCGTTTCGGGATGTCCAGTTTTCTCTGTACAAACTTTTATTTACAGTATATTCATATTCATTGATATACCGACCCTCCTTGGTGGATATTTTAAGGTTAATATTGGTGAAGAGGGTTCTGATTGGAATGATTGTTCTGAATTCTTATGACACGAGAATCTTTGTTACTGACAAAGACCAGCATAACTTTGGTAGAATTTAATTTACAACGACAGGTGGACTCAGTTTACTTGAGTGAAGGTAAAAATATCAATGTTTTAAGTTCTTAAAGTGGATGACTGATAAAAAATCAATTTATCTAACGAAACCACAGGATGAAGAGAGACAGAAACCACTGGGCGTAAACAACTGTACTTAAAAAGTAATGATTGCATTAAAGGTATTTGATGTATTAAAACATAATGGTGTTGCAGTTATGGTAAACTAAACCTACAAATATCGCGTTATTAATTTTGGTTCTTAAAATATAGCACGATGCTAATTATTTGTTTAAATTAGGTTAATTTCTTAGATATTTAAAATCTAGACAATATTATTTTCCTACAGCTAAACCCCCGTCGCAGCAGACCTGCGTACTCAGCGAATTTCCAAATCAATAATTTAATATATGACAAGTTTAAAAAATATGCTAAAATAGAATTATTTTATTTAAAAAGTTAACATGGAAAGAGTGTGCATTGCTGCTAGGACACTGAGAGTATTACAGTATTATACCTTCAAAAACATTATTTTTAACATTTAAACCAACTCATAACATCTGGCCATAAATAAAGGAATGTATTCTTTATGATTAACATGGGAAAAGAGTATGCAGTTTGCTGCCATGATAAACACATAAAATTACGATATTAGCATGAATTTGACCACTACATAAACTCAATATTTTATCCTATTGTTAATGTATATTAATTTTTTATCTCCATAAGAATAAACATTGGAGCCTAATCAAAAAAAGACAAACAAAAAAAAAAAAAAACACAAAAAAACAATCATAACAAAAATCCAAAAAAAAAATACGTTATTTCCTCAAAAAAAAAAAAAATCAAAAAAACAAATCAAAACAAAAAAAAAAAAAAAAAAAAAAAAAAAAAACTAGTTAAAAAAAAAAAACAAAAAAAATACACAAAAAAAAAACGCATAAAACACTAAAAAAAAAACATCAAAAATGAGGTCACAAAAATCAATGCTGACAGACTCTACAAAAAATACACATATATCAGCTGTGTAGATATTGGTGAGATGGGTAAACTTTGTTAGTATTTTATACATTCTGTGTAAAAATGTAGTTTTATTTTGACGTCGATTTATTGGGGACCATGAAATGTATTCGAATTATAGTTTAGTTTCACTGGGTCAGTTCTTTCGCGATGTTTTAACTGGCGATTTTGTCGTTAACTCCACCTTAAATATTTTAATTAAATATTTATTATAAATTTTCTATAAATTTTTTATATATAATAATTTGAATAAATTTTAGTATAGTGGACATCTCATGCAAAAATAACTGAATTTCATGAATTAATGCTTTTTCCCTATGGGAAATTCGCTAAAAACGACTGAAATGCTGTAAATAAATACTGTGTAATAAAGTACTGTAATGAGGTGCGTAGCCTATTTTTTAGTTGAAGTAAAATGCTTAAAATAGTTCAATAATTATTAAATAGTTTAACATTTTATAGTGAGAAAACATTTTAAATCGATGGACGTCGAATATTTCGTGAGGCTGTTACTAATCTAAACACCAGACAGCACTGACGTGATTGGGCTGAGACGAGCGTTTGGGGGCAGCGGACAGCACACGCTGTGGACGGGTGTATTTATTTGCTTACTAGCTGACCCGGCGAACTTCGTAACGCCTAACAGTAAATACATGTTAACTTTAAGATTGACCATGTCCTAAAGTCAATTAGCATTATTGCTATGTTGTGAACGCTATAAATATACAACAGCGGATTATTATAATAAACTCAATATGTATAAACATTTTAATTATTTTTTATTTAGCAAACATACAAACACGTGACTTTTAATCATACAGAAAATAAAGAAATACAATACATAATTCCCAAAAACCGTAAACTATTAACGTGGCGAATAATGCTGTTCATTTTGTACAGCTCATATTTACTTCATAGTTTTACATTAATGAATGATTCAGATGGCTTTGGATGGTAAAGCATACTGCTAACGGACAGTAAACAAACAGCTGGTTTAAGAAATCAAATGTTTTGATTGTAAATAATTTGTAAACAAACTTAGTCTCCATAAGGTTAACATTAGAAATTTAAAACGCTATAAAATGGAAACTAATGGAATTTATGGAAACTGAATATGCCTAAAGCATGACCGGAGCAGAGACGAATCCAAAAAATCAAAGATCATTAAAATCGGTCCAGCCGTTCTCGAGTTATAATGCGTGTAACTAACACGACTTTGTTTTATATTTAGATTTTGATTTCTGGTAAGCATGTAGTCATGTTAATTAGTATTTTGCTCGTCTTACAACCCGTACAAAGGATGGGCTAGTATCAGTGACCAGTGAAGACACGTGCCCTAGACCGGACGCCTAGTTTGTTATAGTTTAGCTGTTTTTGCCCTCTGGTAGTGTTCGAAGTGGAGCAGGGGCAAGGCCGCGCGGTATGTTTGACCGGGAACTGGCGATATGCGCCCACTCTGCGGTCTCTTTCCGGTTTAATGGTGACCGCAAGTCATCCTTGTTAGATTTTCTCCCATTAAAGGTTTCGGTTCCCACTTCAGTCGAAATATTTTATTAGTTAATGGAAGCACAATTCTATCGAATCTCCGAATTGCCGCGTGAAGAATGTGGAAGTGCTAGTTTGCCAGACATCTATGCAAAACGAAGTAACCCTGATGCCTGATGAATGTTTCATTCCTTTAATTGACTCGACAGAGACCGGTTCTGCTTCTCGGAAATCGTTAAATGAACCATATAAAACTAAGACTTAAATTTTATGCCGTTGTCGCAACCGACCTTCGTTCTGCATCGATTGGCGCAGAGTGAAGATTCAAAATACAGTAGAACCCCGGTATAACGAATCTCAAGAGACCAAAAGAAAAATTCGTTATACCGGGACTTTCGCTATACCGAGGTTCGTTATATCGAAGTTAAATATGATCGAAATTTGTATATGGGTTCAATATAAACCTCTGTGTAACGAACGGGTCGGCATCCAGCCTCTATGTTATAGTATTATAGAATTACAAAATAAAATACAGTACATTACTGTATGTATTTAGCCAATTTTTATTTCTGTATCATAGATTTAAAATGGGAAGTAGAACTAAATTACACAAGTAAAATGAATTATTTAGTTAAAGAAACACTCAAAATGAACAGTATTAGATATCCAAACAGAATTACTATTTACTAAAATACAGGAAGTAGATAACACATAAAATATATCATTCAGTATTATATAATATGTAAATATTTTTGTTAGACCTATCTACAGGATGGACAACAAGACAAAACTACCGAACCAGTCATAGTGTACACCGGATGCTCGAGATTTCCGGTCGAGACTTTTTCCTAATTCAAACCGGGATACGACCACGACATGGCTATAATGTTTGCAAAAATTCGTTAAATCGGGGTTAAAAGCCAAATTCATACGTTATAAAGGGGCTACTAACATGGCGTGTTATGGAAGTTTCAAGGGGATTTGAAAAAAATCGTTATATTGGGGATTTCGTTATTTCGGGGTTTGTTATACCGGGGTTCTACTGTTCTAAAAAAAGATTAACAGATTAAATTATGATACATTCCCATGTGATAATGCCGCGGTACTTACAATGCACCATTTATGTTACTGTATATGCAATTCTGTCTACAATGTTTTTCTGTGTTATCTTGTGAAAGTATTTTCTGTTCCGTTGATTTTTACCGAATTTCCCATAAGGAAGAAGCTATTACCGTAGGTCTCATGGTAAGACTTATGCCCGAGACCATGTTATTTTTTTGTGTTAAGGTTCCCAGAGGCCAAAAACAATAGTCGTTAAAATTTATATATGTGTGTGTGTCTGTGAACATGATAACTCTAGTAAAATGGTCTTTAATATACGTAAAGTGGTATTAAATAACTAGCGAAAATTCTAGGCCTAATAATTGGTCGACCACAACGCGTCTCAGTGAATTGTCTTACTGTAATTATATCTAACTAGCTGACCCGGCGAACTTCGTAACGCCTCACAGTAAACACATGTTAACTTTAAGATTGGCCATGTTCTGAAGTCGAATAGCAATACGGCTTCATTGTGAAAGGTTATATATTCTGGGTCGCTGCATAGTGAATAACAATACTGAAATGATAAAACATATTAATAACATTCCCATAAAACAAATAAATCTGAGTGGATTAATTCACAATTTTCAAATCCAATCCAAACCCAAACGAAACCTAACTGTAATACGGCTTTTATAGGAAAGATATACAACAGCTGATTATTAAAATAAACGTAATATTATAAACATTGTAATTATCATATAAACACGTGACTTTAATCAGACAGAAAATAAAAATATAAATACATAATCCCCCAAAACCGTAAACTATAAACGTGGTGAATAAAGCTGTTCATTTTTTACAGTACACATTTACTTCATAGTTTAACATTAATGAATGATTCAGATGGCATTGGATAGTAAAGCTAATGGAAAGTAAACCAATCAGCTGTAGCTAAGAAATCAAATGTTTTCATTGTAGACATTTTGTAAACAAACTTACTCTCCATAAGGTTAACATTAGAAATTTAAAACGTCATAAAATGGAAACTTATGGGGCTTTCGAAAATATTTTTTCACTAAAACCTTCCCGGACACATATAGAGCAACTTCCTAAAATTTCATGGCGATCGGATGAGTAGTTTGGCAACGCATAAAGGACATACATACAGACATACATTCAATTTTATATATAGAGATGTACACAACAAACCTCATAATGAAAGTAGGCCTAGTGTTAGTTGTAGTGACCCGGAGCGTCATAGAAACTCATAGATAGCATGCAAGTGTTAATAACTCGTGACGTCAACACCGACGCCGAGTCACTCACTCTTGTCAGTCACGGAAACAATCAACAGGTTCCGGTTCAACTGCACTCTACAGTGTACACTAAACTTTTAATTCATTCCTCTCTCATGGCCTGTAGAGGAGTTGAAACGTTCCTTAATTTCAGTTGTGCCTCTAGATTGCGGCATCAGCAACAGTTTAAAAGACTGGGACGGTGGCGACGTCCTGTAATCCAGCTACTTGGAGGTCACGAATTGTGGATAGTTGTGAACGATGGTCGGGGGGTATAATGTTCTCTTGTGTGGATTAACGTCCGCACTATTGAATACCACGTTAATCCGCAAAGACTATCCACATAATTAGACCAATTCGTAATTCAGAGGCCGTGGTTCGGATTCCACGTTAAACTGTAGGTCCATTAGTTGCCATCGGCTGTTGGGCTATTAATTAACAGTCCTGTCTAAGGAACATGTCAGCCTTAGTTAGTAACAAGACTACAAGATCGCGCCACAATCATCTTACACTCAATCCTCATTCATACTTGGCTTAAAATGCCTACTTTGTAGTATGGTCGCCATTTCAATAAACTAATCTAATCTAATCTAAGTTTCCATATAAAGGATCTTTTCGATTTTAGGGATTTTTCCTTGGATTTAATATTAATAATAGCGAAATTCCCAAAGGGAAAAAGCTATTACGGTAGGTAGTTCTCATGGTAAGACTTAAGCTCGGGACCAGTTATTTTTTCGTTTTGAGGTGCAAAGAGAAAAAAATTAGTTAAAAATTTGATATGCATTTAGGTATGTGTCTCTGAATACAACTCTTAAGAATGGCCCAATTGAGACCAAATTTGGTAGATATGTGTATTCCTTCTTACATTTACTCGGACAAGTTCTTAATCCAGATATATCGGTTAATCGGAACGGGCAGTTTGGGGGAGGGGTTTATACTCAAAAATTTGAGTTTTTACATTTTTCATGTAATTAGTTAACCTTTTTTTACCATAAGAATCAGCTTAAAAACACAATTTTGTACTCTTAAAGTTTTGCTCTAACTCCAATTATTGTTACTGAGATATTAAAAATTGAAGAAGGTACGTTGTATTTTGTGGCTACAATTCTTATGGAAGACAAGGATAAATTAATATTCTTTTATTTTTGGATGGAACTTGGTATTTAGCTTCACATGGCTGAGATCCATCCATTTATTTAAAAGAATCTTAGTTTATGCATTCATCGTGGCAGATAACCTGCATTTCCTACGTTAATCATAGGAATAGGCAAACTGATATTTGTGGATGTTGTTAAAACTTGGTCAAAATTAAAATTGTTTATTGTAAAAATGCATACTTTCAGTGTTCCTCTCAGCAGAAAACCTGCATAATCTTTCCCATTTTAATCTTAAGGAGGATTGGAAAACTTATTTATTACGTATATCGATCATACTTGTAACATTATTATGGTCATGTTGATTTGGAAATTTGCTGACTACGCAGGTCTGCTGACCCCGGGGGTATGTTATACCCTTTCATCTGAATTAGATTACAGTTGGCACTTGATAATCCGACACTTGTCAGTCCGACACACTCGGTAGTCCAAATGAGTCATCGCCGCGACGGGCATCTGTACAGTACAGATACTTTATTCGTGTTGTGACAGGAGTCTTGCGTCTTCCGGTCCGTTAGTTCCTTACCTTGTTCAGTATCAATTAGTGCTTAGTAAAGAGCATTACTTACTTTGTTATTGACAGTATTCAATTCAGAATTTAAGTGCAAAGTGTTAGTTCAGGTAGGCCTTATTGAATTTAGAATGTAGGTTATGTTTCACGATATGCCTATACGTCATAACTAGTTATGTTATGTGTGCGTTGTGTATTTTTTATATTTATAGATAAATGTCATTCAATATTTTGTATTCATTAAGTAGTTTTCTGTAAAAAAACTTTGTAAATTGTTTATTTTAACCATAAGGTACTTAATAATGAACATCAGGATACTTTTCTTAATACTACAGTTAGGGTTGTGCAAGAAATGTAAGTTTTTAGTAATCCGCCGTTTTCGGTAATCCGACACACTAAGTGTCGGATTATCAAGTGCCAACTGTAACACTTTCAGACAACGTGTTAATATTGTAAAATTCTCACTAATATTAATAACACATGTAAATTACCTTAATCCAACGCGGTTCGAAGAGTGGGTTTGAAACATCAGTACTTCGGTTTTGAGTTAACTCATTTTAAATTTTTAGCACAAGTTAATCCTTCATTTGAAAATTTGTTAGTTCCTACTAAAAACCCCCAGGTCGAAACATTATTTAAACTTTCACGTTGACATTAAAAAAACCATTTATATAAAACAGGCCAGGTCTTGTGGTTGGACATGTATATCGCCGGCGAATGTTGAGTCAGAAAAGATAAGAGATAACACCATTGCTGAGTTAAGAGTCAGTTGCAGACTAAACATCCGCCGGCCAACACCACACCCACATCTTATCACTACTGTTCAGTTTTCCCGAATTTATAAGTGTTTTCAAAAGGTTTTTTCCGTTTACGTAAGTGTTTCTAAACAGTGTGTTCGAAGTGGTGTTTTTGTAGAAATTGACGAATTTTCAAATGAAAGAATGAACTTGTGAAAATGAGTGTTCTCAATTCGGAATTATGGTATGTATTTCCCTACTCTTCGGACTACACTTGATTTAGGTAATTTAAACCCATTACTAGTACATATTTGTGGACTAGAGGCTAAAGGCTATACAATAATTAATTATTTAGCACTAATTTTCAAACAAAGCTGTATACTGTATTAACAGTGTTAAATCACCATCCATTTTAATGGGCGCTAAAGTAATATAACGATTTTTTATTAAAGTAAGAGGAATAAAGGAATAATTTTGGCAGTTTTTTTAGGGATATTTTGTCCAATAGGTCGTTTTGCCAGTAGCCCTAGCCCAACGATGGAGCGCGGTCATATTTCTCTTGATGCAAAGAATGATTAGAAAGAAAACTTATCATTTCTCTAATTCGAAGGTCATGGTTGAGTTAAGAAGTGTGCAATGCACAAAATATATCGATTCGATGCAATGATGCGAATCAAAAAATTTTGATTTGAATTGATACAACATCATATCCCGTTAAAGGAAACAATCACATATCTGAATATACTACAAACACCTTGAAATCAAAACCAAACATATCAGACTATATACAAAATTTTACAGTTCTTAATTCAGTTATTTTAGTTCGATAACTTTAAGTTGTATAAATTTGCGTAAACGTTCTTAACCTATGCATCTTAGATCAACAATGCAAAGTTAGCTAAACACTTCATTGTGAACCAATTATATAATAACTGTTTTAACTTAAATAACAAAAACAAACGTATCTCTATTTTTAATTAACAATCCCTTGATCCTCATTTCTACGGTTATAAATATGAAATTACAACACATAAACTATTAAGAACCGTTGATTGGTGTTGGGCAAAAAGTATCAATAAAAATGATTTGTTTAAATGATAAAAATACAAAATATTATATTTGTTTTAGTTGCGTTTAAATGCCTAAGGTTATATTAATTTATCTATCGTAGACACGATAGCTCTATGGAATGTCTTGGCATTCTCCACTGGCTTCCGTCTTCGGTCTAATTTAATGGCTAATACAAGATGCAGTTGCATTATTAGCGAATTTCCTATAGGGAAGAAGCTATTGAAGCCTCCACAGTCCTGGTTAATTAGATTAGATCTATTAAAAAAATCCTGGTATCATATTATAAACACGATAGTTATATGGGTTTGTGTTAAAAAATGATGTTAAAGATTAAAATATTAATATTTATATTCAAAGTATTTTGATTTAAAACTATTTACAGTAAAAACTTTTGTTGAAATCGTATGTCTAATTATCCCGTCGAAACAAAAATAAGAATTATTGAGGAAACATAACACAGCTAGATAAATACGTATAGAAGTGAAATTATTTGACTGTTTGTGGAAATGAATTTGAACACTGTCCAAACCCCTCCCCCTTCCATCAGTATTGCTCAAGGTTATAGTTTTTGTAGCCCACGTAGACCACCTGCACCTGGCTGCCTTTATTTGTTTGTTTTCTCGTTAGTCGCTTCTCCCTTGACTGAAATCACCTACACCCGGTTGGGCTGAGAATCACAAACTACATGTTTGTGATAAACAGTGTTTAAATCAAATACAATATTGTCATAGCTGAAAATGACGCTACCGATGCCAGCTAGATTATTTATCACAACGGCTTGGGCAAAACTAGTAACAAGCATTGGAATAGCACAACCAATTTTATAATACTTTGTCATACTGACGATGCATTTGATATGTCCGTCATAATATTTACAATACAGAATATTGCCGATCTGCTCAGCAACAGTATATATACTTTATACTTTTACTTTAAACTTTTAACTGAAATGGTGACCTACCCAGGTAGGTATTTAAGCCAAGTATGAATGAGGAATGAATGTAGGATGATTGTGGCGCGATCTTGTAGACTTGTTACTGACTAAGGCTAACATGTTCCATAGACAGGACTGTTAATTAATAGCCCAAAAGCCGATGGCAACTAAGGGACCTACAGTTTAACGTGGAATGCGAACCACGGCCTCTGAATTACGAATTGGTCTAACTATGAGGATGGTCTTTGTGGATTAACGTAGTATTCAATAGTGCGGACGTTAATCCACACAAGAGAACACTACATCCACCAACCATCTCTCACAACTATCCACAATTAGTGTCCTCCAAGTAGCTGGATTGCAGGACGTCGCCACCGTCCCAGGCAGTTCTGTGTCGCATTAATTTTTGTTCAATATTTCCGAACAGCAATAATTATTTACTACTTTACACTAACTATGTAGCCAAAGTATGATTAAAATGCACGGAAAGTCAGTTGGCACTGAGAGTGCACGGGAAATTTAAATTTATTTTGCGTTTTGGAGTTTTCTATTATCGATGTTAAAAATCCCAAAATATTAACCCAAAGGTCCTGATAATTTGGTGCATAACACAACGTCAGCGGTCAGCTGAAGACAGGAAACAGGTTGGCCAACCCGTTCTGGCAGACTTCCAATCGGAACAATTTGCCCAAAGTGGGACAACCCAGTGTGACTCGTTATTAGCGGTGAAGCGATCTGCTTAGTGGTTCAGTGACCGCCGATCGGCACGACGCGGGCAGACGCGACATCTGGGCGAGGCGACCCGACCAAGGTCGGACATGTTTACGGAACCTCTACTCTATATACTGTAGAAGAGATAGATAACTTATAGTGAGAATGAAATATGTCAATACTCGTTCATAATTAAATGATATTATATTCAAATTAAATTTAGAAAATTTACATTTACATAACACAAATCTCAAACTATTAATTCAATACAGTTTGCAAACATAAATTAAATTTTAGTATTACCAAACAAATTACAAAATACAATCTTTTATAAAATAATTGAATAAAGTTATCAGTTAGTCCAATACGACGGTAACAATCTCTTAAAAACAAAAAAAAATTAAATTTCTTTCAAAAGGGCTGTCATTTACTAAGGCTGACATGTTCCTTAGACAGAACTATTAATTAATAGCCCAACAGTCATGGCATTTGTTAGGGACCAACGGTTTAACGTGGAATCCGAACCACTGCCTCTGAATTACGAACTGGTCTAATTATGAGGATGGTCTTAGTGGATTAACGTAGTATTCAATAGTGCAGACCAAGCGAGTCCTTTTCTCTACAGCTGAAACGCAAAGTGACGACATCATAAGAGATGACACACGTGGGAAACAGGAAGTCTAGATATGCATTCCTGTTGAAGTTAAAGTCGCATTTTCTCATCTAAGCAGATGTCCAGTAGTTGTATTATATTATTTAGTTGCATGTTTTAATTATTTGTAATACTGTACTTTTGTTAAAATACGGTTGTAAAGTGAAATTTCGTTGGCCACAGTGGTTGGCCAATGGCAGTAGAGTGGAGAGGACAGTGCAAGTATCAAATATAGGAGTTATACCGAGGGCTGAGCATAAAACCCTACTGTGTTATCATTCTACGTCGGTCGTGGTGGGCGTTGCGTCATCACATCCGGTACGGCTTGCATGATCAAATAGGATTCTCAAATGGGAAACGCCCGTGGTCCTACTCAAATCATGCTTTTATCTTGCTTTCAATATTATTTTGAATATTTTTTACTTTTTGTGTTTAATTTCGTCTGTACGAAGGGAATTGAATATATCTGTGTCTTTGACAAATAAAGAAAAGTAGTATACCCGGAAATTGCAACAGACTGTCTCTGCCACCAAGAATAACGAAGACTTATGAGTCTGCATCAGTGGTAGCCATCTTGGATTTTAGTCCCATAAGAGCAATGTTAAATTCTGATGGAACATGGATGAGACCTGGCGTAACCTTTTCAATATGTTCAAAAATCTAACTTGATATAAAATCAAAATATTCCTGGATTTTTGTTTTTATATCAAGTTAAATTTATGAACATATTGAACATATTGATAAGGTCATGCCCTTGAGCCACATCTCATCAATGCACTTCCAAAGTTTTACATCGATACTTTGATAATTAACGCCACTACAGACGCCTAAGTGAAGGTATGTTCCGCCAGAATTTAACATTGTTCTTACTGGCCTACAATTCAAGATGGCTACCACTGATGCATACTCTTAAGAGCGTTTCGTATTAGTTTTGGGGTTGGAAGCCCTTTTTCTGTTATGTGAAATTCGTACACCATCTTCTAATGACACATTCGTCAGAATTATCCAAACCGTTTTTCAATACAATACAAAACATTACCGCATCCTGTTAGTGATCTTTTAGGGACGCCAACCCGTGAGTCAGCAGCCTGCAGCCGTATGTTCGCAGAAAGGTCTTTGCCCGGCTTCCACCGCACCCCTCGCCACTCTTTAGTGCTAGCTTACGTGTGACTAGCTGTTCATTCCCTGGATTGAACCCTCGAGGACCGCGATCCTGGCGCAGCTAAATCTATAATATTATAAAGAAGAGGTGGTTTCTGTATGTTTGTATGCAAACCTCGTAGGTGAAGGTTTTAGTCCAATAAACTTAATTTGAAGTTAAAACTAACATTATGCTCAACCTTACAACATTTTTTATATGTAAGATGTTGAACCGAAGCTAGATTCATTTTTAATGCTAATCGGAATTTTGCTTTAAAACGCCCAATGTATTTTTTATGAAAAAAAAACTTAAAACAAATTTCTTCAATCTCATCTTCAGTTTGCTGTGAAACTTGATATGCAGCTTTCACATCCCGTAATAAAACAAAAAAACATCCGCCATTTTTATTTTAAAATTTTATTTCTTATTTAGTAAAATGTTAGTATATGTGAAGTAAAAGGTTTGATTAATTGAGACTGACCTGCTGCTGCTGCGGTCTGGTAGGCGCTGGGTAGTTGTATCGAGGCGGGTCGGTGGCGGTGGCGGAGCCCAGGTTATTGTCCCACGCCGATGGGTACTCGCCCAGCCCCCAGGCCGCGAGGTCGGCTAGGCTGCCCGGAGCCTCGGTCCTGCTGTGGTACACCCCCGGGCCTGACGCGTCGTAGCTGACCGGGTAGGGTGCGGGTAGCTCTCCTGGGGCTGTATGTTCCGTGTGGACCGGCGTGTAGATCGGCACGGGGATGTGGTGGTGGTGGTGAGCGATCTGCAACATAAAACGTTCATAACATCAATTACATGTATTTCTCTATTAATTTAATTGCTCGTTATTATTTTATACTAGTTAACCCGGCGAACTTCGTAACGCCCTACAGCAAATACGTGTTAACTTTAAGATTGGCCAAGTTCAGAAGTCGAATATCATTACGGCTTCGTTGTGAAAGACTAGATATTCTGGGTCGTGGGCTAGTTAATAACAATACTGAAACGATAAGACATACTATTCACAAAACACATTCACACAAACAAATAATCCTGAGTGGATTGATTCACAGTTTTCTACTCCAACCTAAACCTAAATCAAACCTAACTGTAATACGGCTTTTATAGGAAAGATAAACAAAAGCTGATTATTATAGTAAACGTAATATGTTTATACATATTGTACTTACATTGCACATTGTACTTATTTTTTATTTGGCTATCATATACAAGTCACTTTTAATCAGACAGAAAATAAAAATATAAATACATCATCCCCCAAAACCGTAAACTTCAACGTGGCAAATAAAGCTGTTTGTTTCATACAGTATTTATTTCTTAACAATTTTACATTAATGAATGATTCAGATGGCATTGGATAGTAAAGCTTATTGCCAATGGAAAGTAATCAAACAGCTGTAGCTTAAAAAATCAAATATTTTTATTGTAGAAAATTTGTAAACAAACTTATTCCCATAAGGTTAACATTAGAAATTGAAAAAGCCATAAAATGGAAAGTTATTGAGTTTTCGAAAATTTTTTGACTAAAACCTTCCCGGACACTTATAGAGCAACTTCCTAAAATTTCATGGTGATTGGATGAGTAGTTGAGGACATACGTACATACATACATTCAATTTTATATGTAGAGATTATCATGGTTGAAGTAAATTGTTTTACCTACAGTTACACAATAACATACCCTTTACCTATCTGTTTTTAGTGGCCCAATGTATCACCAGTGAGATAAAACAACTGTACCTTACGCTAATCTACCTTATTTTAGATTTTTAGAGAAAAGACACAAAATAGTTAGCGCGTAACATGCAGACAAAGCCATATACAGTATAGCCATATACAGCCATATACGTACGAAATAAGTTGGCAGCACTGACAAATAAGCAGGTCAGCTGTTATTGTTTAGTTCTGCTTTATCGTTTCCGCCGAGATAATCCGGATATTTCTATTAATGTTTTTCATCTACCAACGCCCAGTAAGTTTGCATTTACTGGCGTCGATTGTAAAAACACCCTTCTGATTGTGGTTAAAATTTTATTTTAAGAAACTACTGTAGTACATCAAACCAGAGTTAATAAAATAAAAATTGTTAATAAAATCATTTTTTTGTACTAAGACCCTTATTGTTATTATAAAAATTTATGGATTAGAATAATCTTTAAAATAGAAGCCATTAGAATTACCATTAGAAAGGTCTATTTTAAAATTTTGGCTGTAACTTCAAATAGCGCCTTTTTACCCTAAGAGTAATGGCAACTGTGACTACACATTTGGCGTCCTCAGTCTGTGAGAACGTTTTCATTCTTCGGGCCTACTACACCTTAGGTTTCTTCGGTTCAACATCTCACATCCTACATTTTTACATATATATTTATTTTCTGTTCATTACCATCAACAACCCCATCAAAACAATCAATTCATTTTTTTGCTCGCCATTTCACAACTGAGTGGACACCTTTCACCCATTTCATATTGCAGTTTTGGCGTCGGACATGAGAAAAAGATTCCGTTAGTTATACGTACTCGCCGACAGTAATATAAAATTATCATACGATACCTGATGGTGGTGGTGATGGTACTTGGCATGTTTGTGGTGATAATAAGAGCACAGCTTGAACAGGTGAGCTAGCGCGGGGAACAGGAACAGCAGGACCTTGAGCAGGATTTTCTTAGCGGTCCCGACGCCCAGGAGCACAGGCAGGAAGAACATGAGCTTCAACTTGAGCAGCTTTATGATCAACATTGCCGCCAGCATCGACGACATAAGCTTCTTCTTGAAGAGTTTCTCTGAAAATAAAAACGTTGCATGAGGGTTTGTTAAAATATAATTTCTAGAAGGTTTTACACACGGTCGAAGAACTTCATTTTGGTCATCTTCAGAAAATTCGAAAAGGGTTGAAGACTTGAGGATGGCCACTAAATACTACGTTTGATAAAGCTTATCCTAGAGCTGAGAAACGTCTATAAGACGAATAACGGTGGTAACCCTTGATCAAAATAACCTCCTTACTGCCAATACCTCTGTAAGAAAACTTTTCACAATCCCAAAAGATATTTCTTACCAAGGCTGTGTAACGTTATTGAAAATTTAAATTTATAATTTTAAAGAGTACCACTTCTTTGAATTCCACTACATCATTGTATTAGGTCATGCTAATAATATTTTCTTTTACAGATCTACTACTGAGTTGTTTGGAATCACAAGACATCATAACGTAAGTAGTTTAATTATTGACGTTTCCTTTTTTTATTATCATTAGTTAAGTCTATTTTAATTAGCCTATGTTAAAACTATGCAGTAATTATAAACTTTCGGAACTAAAATGATCTCTAATTAATTGATGCCTGCAGCCAAGAATGCGTTCTTTTAGCTATAGTACTAAATTGATATTCCGAAATTTATATTTAGTCAAACACGTAATCTGTCTTCATTCCTTACAACATCATAGTCTGTCCACGTGTCGTTGGTCGGTATTCTAGACGAACATTGAAATTATTATGTAAAACATTATTTCTTTGGTCAACTTGAGGTCCCGCAAATTGCTATTGGTAGAATTCGCAGGGCTATACTCAAACAGTCTACAGTATTTAAGTTTAAAGGCTTGCTAATACTTCCCTACTGATTTTGCAGTTTTGAAATAGTGTTCAGGTAATCTAAATAATAAGTGATTAACATCAGATGAATTATTAGTGAATGAATGTAAATAAAAATACCCCCGTCGCAGCAGACCTGCGTACTCAGCGAATTTCCAAATCAATAACATAATAATAATAATAATACAGTGGAACTTGGATAATTCGAACTTCTGTAATTCGAAAACTTCTTTATTTCGAAATTTTGTCTTGGTCCCTAGAATTTTATATAAAAACAATGTTAAAATATCTTGGTTAATTCAAATAATATTTTGGATAATACAAAGTTTTTACTGCGGAAATCTATAGTGTGTGTATAAGTGAACAAGTCATTGTGTGCGATTTTCCAGGAAACGACGTTCGGGCTTCCTGTCCTCAGTCTATTTTTAGCTAGATCACCGCGCCCACCCCACTCACTAGTCCACTACTACTCATAAATCACAACATTGACATTTATCATTTAGTTTTATCATTATCTGTCAATAAATATGAGAGTTATTGGCTATTCTTCGTAAATACCAATGGGAAAGAGTATGCAGGTTTGATGCTGTGAGGAATGCTGAAAGTAGGTGTTTCTAGCGTAAACAATTTATCTTCTGACCATTAATACCAAGTTTCGTTAACATCTGTCCACAAATAAAGGAGGTTACCTAATCTCTATATGATGAACATGGGAAAAGATTATGCAGGTTAGCTGACATGATAAACTATGATTTTTATGCATAAATGGTTGGATCTCAACCACATGATATCAAGTTCCATCCAAAAATATTGGTTAGTAAGCAAAGTATTAATTTTGCCTTATCCTCCATAAGATTAACATTGGATTCCCAAAATAGAACGTACTGTGTTTAGGTTTTTAGTATCTCTGTAACCGTTGGAGATAGAGAAAGTTTTAAGGAACTTAATTGTGTAGTTTTTTAAGTTGATTCTAATGGTGAAAGATACATTTTTAAAAATTACATGGGAAAAATGCAAAAAACCCATTTTGGGGTACAAAAACCTCCGAAACTACCCGTAAAGACGTAAAAATAACATGGTCCCGGGCTTAAGTCTTACCATGAGACCTACGGTAATTTCCCTATGGAAAATTCGCTAAAATGCCCCCCCGAACTCCCCTCTTCCATGGAATGTTCGCAGCCTTTCCCACCAAATTGTCTCTCTGAATACGCCCTTGATGGAAATGCAGGTGGCGTTGTCCTGCAACTAACAAACGACGATATTTCGTTATGTTCACAAGTCTCCTATTGCATGCATTACATTTGTTTATCTATAAAACATCACCCAGTCTCGGGTGATCCTCTGCCCGAGTGGTCATCAGACGTTCCTCAGAATGTCACGCTCGTTAACGCAGTGACAAAGCGTGACGTGCACCAATCAGCATCCAGCTCGCAAACGAACCAATCACCGGAAGGATGTAGGTTAATAACGAACGAAGAATGTATATATGTATACAGTGTATATCGTGATTTATCAAACTAGTATCACCGCCTTTGTTTCGAGAAATATCCTGTAATTGACGGTTTCAGAGTCAGAATCGCCAAAAAAGAACCAAAGTTTCAAAACTGTTAATTTTGTTTTAAACTAATGTTAGTTAATTAATCAATCAATAGTGATAAATTTGAATTCGCGTTTAGTTTAGGTACACGCATTTAACACAACTACAAAATTTTAGCTATCCACTAATTATCAAGATAAAATATTGAGTTTAGTCTTAAGTTAGTTTTTCACCCTCTAAATTACAGTTTTTAAGAGGTAATGTGTTCTTAGATGTTTATCAAGTTATAATGACTGGTTTTTGAACATTTGTTTTAGCCTGTTATGAACATATTATTGTAGTCGTGAGAATTTACGCTCATAGACTAGATGGCGAAAGGGATTTCCATGTTATATACGTAAAAGAGTGTGCATTTTATTAAAAAAAATCAATTTATATTTTTATTAAGGGCTCATGTTTAATAATTCAAGATGTTTTCATAAAAAATAATACAGTGTTGATTAAACCAAATGTAGGCCTGTACAATGAGTATGTCGAACGCCCGGCACAGGGCAGGCGAGTATGTCTGCGGCGTCGGTTTTAGTATACTACATTTGTAAACTTGTAGCCAAGTATGAATGAGGATTGAATGTAAGATTGTCGCGCGATCTTGTAGTCTTGTTACTGACTCAGGCTGACATGTTCCTTAGGCAGGACCGTTAATTAATAGCCCAACAGCCGATGGCAACTAAGGGACCTACAATTAACGTGGAATCCGAACCACGCCCTCTGAATTACGAATTGGTCTAATTATGAGTATAGTCTTTTGTGGGTTAACGTGGTATTCAATAGTGCGGACGTTAATCGACATAAGAGAACACTTCACCCACCGACCATCGCTCACAACTATCCACAATTCGTGACCTCCAAGTAGCTGGATTACAGGATGTCGCCACCGTCCCAGTCTTTCGGGGTTCGTTATACCGGGGTTCTACTTTATATCATTAAACTACCCTTCACTGTTATCCGTTAAACAGTTCCCAACAGTCGCAGGTGGCCGGTCGCGTCGCCCTGCACCCTGACATCTAGGCCAACTTTCTCACTTAGGAGCGCCAGCCGCGCGGTTTTTCACTTTCAGCCTGTGCCCGTTCCCTCTCGACCGTAGTGACCCCTGACTTTTTGCTACTTCGATCCACTTAAAGATAGCAACCACTACTATTTAATTGTTACAGTTACTTCAGTAATTATCTATTTTACCTGCAATAAATGAATAGTGTAATTTAATTATTTACTTTTAATGCACTTGTTGGTGTCTGAGAATACTGAGAATATGTTTGGTTCGTGAAAAAGCTTGGTAGTTTTTTTTCAATTGGTGCAACTGCGAAGTTGTGATGGTTTATGGGGATGTTACGGCGCTACTAACATAACACACCGTCACATAACGAGCACGTAACGTGGATGAGCTCTGATCACGTCCTTCAACTTGAATGCTCAAGGTCTCACCTTCACTTTGGGTTACCGTGGGAGACTGCTCGTTCCTACTTTTACTTGATAAACACGCTATGAAAATTCAGTTAGGTCGAAATGCTAATTATTGAATAGTTCCGTTTTCATGCAGCATTTGCTCTAAGATCTTTTAATAATAATTTACCGTGTTATTGTAATATATTTTCTATAATATCAACAATTAATTTATCTTATCGCAATTCTTGTCAAATATATATTTAACGTTAAAAAGGTTACATAAAGTATCAGACTCAATACTAGCTTACGTCTTCGTCAGTGCATTTTGTGTTTTATTCCTATAAGAACAATGTAAATTTTCTTAATTAGAATTGTTAATTTTTGACAGCAGTACAAGACTACATGATTGTTTGTAAAATTATGCTGGAGGTGTAAAATAAGTGGTCATTGAATTAATGAAATATAGTTATTTGTCCATAGCTTTATTTAATTTCCTTTAGGAACTTGTCAGTCTTCGTCAGTAACAAGACTCACAATCATCTTACACTCATTCCTTATCCGTACTTTGCTTAATTACCTACCTAGGTCGGTTGCCGTTTCAGTAACTAACTAAATAACTAACAGGTTGGCTAACATAACCACAAAGCAATCAATGCAAACTATCAGCTGAGCGTTCAAGAATTAATTACTTCTTTCAGCTGATGTTATTTCTGTTGGTTTATTACAGTGTTGGGGTTTCTTCGGGGTTCTTTGTAAGTTATTCTTATGTGATTACTTTTTCTGCCTTGGGACTAAAAGTATTACTTTATTACTCTATTCCAGAGAGTTGAGAAGGAATTTCCATAGTATGTGTAGGAAAATTAAATAAGCTATTTTATTTTCTGAAAAAAATTCTTACTACACGATTATACCCGATAAATAATAAGGAATTATCTTTTTTACCATGGAACATTTTCATCAATATAAATCGCTAAATGACACTTCCATTATTTCTACGACAATCATGTGATCAGTTATACTTTCATAAAATTAACAGTTTCTAAGGGGTTAAAACGAAATGTTTCACCACCGACTAATATTCGTAGTAATTTATTGATATTAGCTTTTAATACGTATAGGGTTGACGGACACTGATCGACCACTGAACCGCAAGAAACATAGTTTCTTACAGTTACACTTCATTGCTGCCCAGTGAGTGTTTAGTCTGGCAGTTATCATGTCCTTGGACGGTTGTTTGTTTGTAGAAAGTCAGAGTGTGGTGAAGCATGCACTAATAGCTCAGGCGGACCGCTATGTTTGGGGACACGTGAGATTGTAGCCCACGTACACAAGCTCTCATTTAGGAACATTAATTATTAGAGAATAAACGCAAACTATGTTAAAGATTGACGCTAAACGATGTCCGTGAAAATAAGAATGAGGATAAATGAACCAGCTGATCCTTCAGCGTTTGCATTTCATTTTACCTAGTGTGGGTAAAATTCTCTATTATAGTGAATATTATTGTTTTAGCCCCAAACGTTCGATGCAACTGTAAATTTCTCATATTTTAATAAAGATATATAGTTTTCTTACGTCATGTAACATTAGCTTATATTCACGTAATTCGTTCAGATTTCTTTAATTTTCTCGCCCATGAAAATATTCATGGCTTCAGATTAATTCTTGTCCTCGCTCGGTATCAGCGAAGTTTGCTAGTTGGTAAAGTATGCTAGTTTGGTTGGTTTATTTCAATCGGTGATGGAAAAAGTAATTTTGATTAATGGAATTCCATTATTTCTACGACAATCATGTGATCGATACTTTCATAAAATTAACAGTTTCTAAGGGGTTAAAACGAAATGTTTTACCACCGACTAATATTCGTAGTAATTTATTGATATTAGCTTTTAATACGTATAGGGGTGACGGACACTGATCGACCACTGAACCGCAAGAAACATAGTTTCTTACAGTTACACTTCATTGCTGCCCAGTGAGTGTTTAGTCTGGCAGTTATCATGTCCTTGGACGGTTGTTTGTTTGTAGAAAGTCAGAGTGTGGTGAAGCATGCACTAATAGCTCAGGCGGACCGCTATGTTTGGGGACACGTGAGATTGTAGCCCACGTACACAAGCTCTCATTTAGGAACATTAATTATTAGAGAATAAACGCAAACTATGTTAAAGATTGACGCTAAACGATGTCCGTGAAAATAAGAATGAGGATAAATGAACCAGCTGATCCTTCAGCGTTTGCATTTCATTTTACCTAGTGTGGTTAAAATTCTCTATTATAGTGAATATTCTTGTTTTGGCCCCAAACGTTCGATGCAACTGTAAAATTTCTCATATTTTAATAAAAATATATAGTTTTCTTACGTCATGTAACATTAGCTTATATTCACGTAATTCGTTCAGATTTCTTTAATTTTCTCGCCCATGAAAATATTCATGGCTTCAGAATAATTCTTGTCCTCGCTCGGTATCAGCGAAGTTTGCTAGTTGGTAAAGTATGCTAGTTTGGTTGGTTTATTTCAATCGGTGATGGAAAAAGTAATTTTGATTAATGGAAAAGGTTAGAGAATTAGCAATAAGTTTCACCTTGTAGATAAGATCGAATATTGCAAATAACAGCGCTACAACGATAGCGCCCACATGTAATATAAAAAACCAGAAAGAACCAGGTTGGAGCAGCGGCTATTCCTAAATAGCCATCGACTGAAAATACTGCAGTATAACTTAATTGTTTGTGCCCAATGAAGGCCTCTGTACTACAATAAACTCAAGCGCCACTTCATGCACTAACCTTGACACGTATGATATTTCCAGATTTCCATTATTACATGGATTACCGTAGCAAGAAAGTAACCGCATTATTGTGGGGCGAGCAACAGTTTTCCTCAATGCTTCCGCGGCCCGCGGGCTTCTGTTATAATGGTGGAACCAATGCGGAAAATTTATTTTCACTTTGGAGCGGCCGAGACAAGCCGAGACGCGAGACATCTCTGTAGAGTGAAACGTAAATGTGAGACGATATGTAGGAAGCTCTGTGGAGAATAGAAGAAACTGTGAGACGATATGAGTTCTGTGGAGTATCAATGGAACTGTGTTAGGAGATGTAGTAATTGTAAAATTGTCGTAAGCTTGTAGTAAACATCTTCGCACCGGTGAGAACTAACTGTTGTTCTTCTTCTTTGACTAAAATGATATCTCCAAAATCTCCCAATGAATGTAATCATTTGGGGATGAATCATGACGAAAAGATGGATAAGAACGGGTTCGAACGGCTACCATACAATGACGAGAAGTCTGCCCCCGCCGGGGGCGGCCGAATCCCCACGAATATTTTGGGTTCTGGCGAAGGGTCGAACTTAAACACTCATTAGTGGGGATTAAGAGTCTGCATCAGTGGTAGCCATCTTGGATTTTAGTACCGTAAGTGCAATGTTAAATTCTGGCGGAACATACCTTCACTTTGGCGTCTGTAGTGGTGTTAATTATCAAAGTATCAATGTAAAACTTTGGAAGTACATTGATGAGATGTGGCTCAAGGGCATGACCTTTTCAATATGTTCAAAAATTTGATGTAAAAACAATAATCCAGGAATATTTTACAAAATAAATCATTATTATTTTTTATTGAGAGCGAAAATAAGAAGTTCTGTAAGGTGCCCTGGAGGACTGTAATACCTTTAATTTATTATAATAGGTCAAGGAGATATAGGCGCCAGAATTTAACATTGCTCTTACGGGACTAAAATCCAAGATGGCTACAACTGAGGCAGACTCTTAATTAAGAAGGGTTAACTAGGAGCCCCCGAGAATGATCAACTGCCACGGCCGCCCGGCCAGGTAGCAGCCTCAAAACTAGGGAAAAGGAAATTTTGAATTCTCAGACAATTTGTGATTTGATAAGACATGTATGTATAAGGAAATAATATGTTACGGATTTGTAAGTTGAGAACGATTTAAGATCCATTTATATTTATTTTTATAACAATATTGGCCAACAAAATGAATATTATTAGTACTGTACTTTGTGACTGAGCTGTTCGTGGGGATTTGGCTACGACAGCCCCCGCCATGATAGGCCCTTGGTCTCCAGCTAGGTCTCTTTTCTCTAGGACCCAAATATCCTAAATTACTCCCTCATTTACCTCCCCTGGTGGGAAACAAAAATTATGAGCGCTTGGGAATAATAAAGATATATAACTGTCTCCGAGTGTACAGACATTCCTTTTCTACAATCTAGTGTGACAAAGGCCTGGTAGAATCCCACTAGGAAGATATTTACTGTTGGTATGTTGTATAATAGAAATAAATATATTGTTATTGCTGTATAGAATTGTATTATTATACTGTATTTAAGATTTGATTTTCATTTTAACATTTTAAAATTGTCATGAAGAGAAAGGAATACTATGATGTTTATTAGCTAGGCTATTAGAGCATTTGTTTAGTCATCACGCGCAATTGTAGTTTAACGATCGGCATCTATTTCTAAAGTTTACCCTGTAGTTAAATTATTGAATGTTTGTAAAGCTGTTAAAATGTTTTAGAATTGATGGATAACTACTGAAGACGCTGATGACTAACTAAAAATGGCTTGCAGATAAAAACCTCCCGCTGTAGATCTTGAGTTGATGCGTCTACGCGTATCTCTTATGAAAGTCTTGGGACGCCGTCCGCGCATGCGCATAGTAACATTTGTGGCGAGTTGACAGTTGATTGCCGCGCGCCGGTTGTCTCTTTGTTTTTGTGTATAATAGAGGTTATGTTTGTGTTGATTTAACTAAGAAGATTAGTTTTTGTACACAGTTAACAGTATGTTAACTATCTACTAGAAAACAACGCTTCTACGTTAACAAAGCTCGCGAATTCGAGAAGTGTTTGTTGCCTAGAGGAGGTAATCATTCCGATTATTTTTTTAAGAACATCTTATGTTTGCAAAACGAATAACAGTAGTGTATTCCAGGTACATCCGCGTGAAAAATGAAGGCGATAAAATGTTAAGTTAGGTATATACGTATTTATTTACAAAATATCGCAACAATTAAAGGTTTTTTCAATGTAATTTATCCATACAATTGAGAGTCTAAATTGAGTCGATCCATGAGACCAAGAGTATAGTATTTATTATTCAAGGTTTATGAGGAAAACGAGATATTTTGGTTAAAAACGAAACACATACATCACAAAGTTAATACCTAGATTGCGTTAAAAGTCACTAAAATACACCATATTTTCAAAAATTTGCAGCAGAGAGAACACCCGGACCCCCCTCTCCTGGGGGGTGATCCATAACCCCTAGACCCCCGGTATGCGCCCCCTAGCATTTAACTCACGAGCCGCCACTGGGTATAACCAGTTTACAACACAGATTAAGAAGAGAACAGACTGAGCCAGGTAAACCTCGACGATTATCAACTCTGGTAGCAATCGTCATGTCGGCGTGGGCCAAGCGACAGCCTGTCTCTTTTTTACCCAGACAAATCGTTCCTGTCAGTTATTTTGTGGACGGGTGTTGGTAGTTTTGTTTTGATCTATACACTAGCAAAATGGATAGAAGCTTCAAGGTCACTTATAAATGTAGTTAAACTTCATAACATATGGGTGGAAAATAATAATATACAATAGCACGTTCGCGACGTAGTGCGCCCGATCGGGTACACGGGTGCTTCTTTAAATGTCAGCAGTGTACCCAATGGGGTACACTCAGTAACATTACTAAAGCGCGCGGTGCGCCCGGCCGGGTACACTCGCTGTGTTTTCTAATGCCGTTGATGACCAACTAAATATAGCTAAAAAGAGCGTTGATGGTCGCACTAAATATAGCTGAAATGTGTTTCCGCCCCTAGCAGAAGACCTTAAGTAAGTATGTATCCGATCGAGTACACGTTCGCATACATTTGAGGCATAAAAACACAATTATTGGGTACACTTAATAAAAATGTTTAATAACATGATTTAAAAATAACATGATTAAAAAATAATTTCGAACAAAAACTATGATAACAAAATACTATTCCATAAAAAACGAAATTTTTAAAGACTAAGTACGGATTTCGGTCATTTTTTATATATATTGGCTCCGCCAAGTAATAAAGATGGCATTTTCACTTACGAACGTAATAGGGAGAACTTAATGACATGTGTTTATATGAACCATATGATTTAGTTAAAATTTGACCTTGAAGCTTAAATAAAAAGCTTCTATTGATTTTAATCCTAGTATAGTGTATTGTCAAAGGCAGTTCAGTTGATGTGATCGTTTCTTGGCTTACACTTGGTGTGTTGCGTTATACTGTACTACAGTTGGCACTTGATAATCCGACACTTGACAGTCCGACACCGCGCCAAATGAGTCATCGCCGCGACGGGCATCTGTACAGTACAGATATTTTATTCGTGTTGTGACAGGAGCCTTGCGTCTTCCGGTCCGTTAGTTCCTTACCTTGTTCAGTATCAATTAGTGCGTAGTAAAGTGTTAGTTCAGGTAGGCCTTATTGAATTTAGAATGTAGGTTATGTTTCACGATATGCCTATACGTCATAACTAGTTATGTTATGTGTGCGTTGTGTATTTTTTATATTTATAGATAAATGTCACACAGTATTTTGTATTCATTAAGTAGTTTTCTGTAAAAAAAACTTTGTAAATTGTTTATTTTAACCATAAGGTACTTAATAATGAACATCAGTATACTTTTCTTAATTCCACAGTTAGGGTTGTGCAAGAAATGTAAGTTTTTAGTAATCCGCCGTTTCCGGTAATCCGACACACTAAGTGTCGGATTATCAAGTGCCAACTGTAATAGCCACTATTGATAAAATCCCCCGACAAAAAAACTAATACAAGATTAGAGGTAAGTGGGGCTGAGAAAATCGTGGTCTGGTTCAGTTGCCGGTAAGCGATGTGTGAGAACCGTTACGCAATTGTTGAAGAATCGCGCGCGTGCAACGCCGACGTCACGTGCGTCACCAGCAATGCGGACATACAAAGTCTTCTACTTGAGCGATACTGTAGTCACGTCACTAGAAGACACATGGACATATGGTAGAGGTCATAAACGAAAACAAATACATTACGAACTTCTTCAGCGATAACGACACTGTACAATACCAACGTCTCAAGGTCATTAGTGTAAAATCAACTATTCAATTGTTTAGGTTTTATTGTTATTTACAGTTGAAGGGTCCAGGGAAAGAACGTGTTCAGTCCAATATGTTGAATTTTTTTATTTCAATGTCATCTGATAGAAAGTTTGAGGATGTTGTCACATGTTTATTCATCCAGGGAAAAAACCAGACCAGTCCAGAGATATTAAAGGATAATGAACTCAAACACAGGGAAAGAATGTGTTCAGTCCATGTGAAACTGGGAAAAAACATGTTTAGTCCAGTGGCGGGTTTTTTATTTTTAACGCAGCACAATTTTGGAAAAAAGATTTATTCTTAACTCAGATAAGTGTTAAAATAACAATACCAATATGAACTATTTCTTCTCACTTAACTGTTGCCATAGAAACACGATTTATTAGTGTATAAACTTTAAAAAGGCTCTCCTGAAGTTATGAATTTGTGACTGAACATGTTCTTTCCCTGAACCCTTCAATTGGTTAATAACTTTCTCTCCTTTTACATAGTGTAGTATATGGAGAAATTATTGTTTTCGTCAGCACTTAAGAATTTCAGTATTGAGAAAATAAGTCCTTTTATCTTCTTTTAGGGCCCTTAGGGATTAAGGGCCCTGAATTCCAAAAACTGGTTTTCTGACTGATGTCTGTCAGTCACTTAGTCTATGTGTCTGTCGGTGATTGTACATACTCGGAGACCACTTTGATCATCCTTTTTTTATGAAATTTGGTATACGGGTGCACTTTTGCTATATCTTCAGTTCATTTTCTATTTTTAAGGGTAGGTTATCCCTAAACCCCTTTGAAATTGAAAAATACAAATTAAGGGAGAAAGTATGTTTTAGTCCCCCGATACCGTTTATTTACTGATAATATTTATTGCAACCTTGGTTTAACAACGTAAGTAGCTAGTTTCATGACAGAAAATTTCCTTTTCTAATTGCCTCTAGTAGATCCTAACCCACTTTTACTAATCTGACAACAGGAAAATGTTTTACTCGTAGTATTCCGACTTTCACTTTACGGGACGATAAAAACTTGATGCATACTTTATACTTTTTAACTGAAATGACGACCTACCCAGGTAGGTATTTTAAGCCAAGTATTAATGAGGAATGAATGTAGGATGATTGTGGCGCGATCTTGTAGTCTTGTTACTGACTAAGGCTGACCTGTTCCTTAGGCAGGACTGTTAATTAATAGCCCAACAACCGATGGCAACTAAGGGACCTACAGTTTAACGTGGAATACGAACCACGGCCTCTGAATTACGAACTGGTCTAATTATGAGGATGATAATTGCGGATTAACGTAGTATTCAATAGTGCGGACGTTAATCCACACAAGAGAACACTACATCCACCGACCACCACTCACAACTATCCACAATTCGTGACCTCCAAGTAGCTGGATTACAGGACGTCGCCACCGTCCCAGTCTACAGCGACACAAATAAACACGTGTTCGGATGATTCATCCACAATCTTTAAGACATATATAAGAAAAATACTGTATATGTTTTTATGGAAACCTCGCCGTATTATTATTTTAATCAAGCTCGTCCCGAGAGTTTCGTATTCGGGAGCTATCACCGAGTAAATATGTATAACGTTCTGTGCATGTAAACGTGCTAATTATTCTGTGGTAACTGCTTCATTCTGCTCTGTCCGACCGCAACACGACCCAAAACTGTCACGACAGCTCTTGCACTGTGTTTTTTTCATGCAATATAAATCCATAAAACAATTACGATGAAGTCGCCATGATATTACTTTCTTCCCTTATATAGTATATGGAGAAGTGTTTTCGTAAAAATTTTAGAGTTTGAGATCTTGGATTTTAGTTCCGTAAGAGCAATGTTAAATTCTGGCTGAACATACCTTCACTTTGGCGTCTGTAGTAGCGTTAATTATCAAAGTATCAATGTACTCGTAAAACTTTGGAAGTACATTGATGAGATGTGGCCCAAGGGCATGACCTTTTCAATATGTTCAAAAATTTAACTTGATATAAAAACAAAAATCCAGGAATATTTTACAAAATAAATCATTATTTTTTTATTGAGAGCGAAAATAAGAAGTTCTGTAAGGTGGTGCCCTGGAGGACTTTAATACCTTTAATTTGACACCTCTTCAGTTAGTTTATGACAATAGGTCAATGAGATATAGGCGCCAGGATTTAACATTACTCTTACGGTACTAAAATCCAAGATGGCTACCACTGATGCAGACTCTTAAGAGTGGAGATGTCAGTGTTAACGCTCACTGAATCCAAAAGTGGGTTTTGGACTAATATCTGCCTGTCGGTCTGTCTGTCTGTCTGTCTCAAACCCCGAGACCACTCTAATTGTCCGTTTTTTTAAATTGTGTACAAGGGGTGCTCTTTGATTATGTCTCCAGGCCATTTTGTTTTTATTTTATTGGACTTTTACTTTTTAGTCCACCCCTAAAAACCCTTAAAAATGTTAATTAACAAATTTATCCTAATCTGTTCTTATCGACTTTATTTAAAATGCCATGGTTTATAGTTACTAAGGTACCACCAAATATTAAAACACACCTTATGTCTGAATAACTAATGGTTAAAAGGTTATGGGATATTAAATGTAAAAAAATAATGTTTTAATGATAGGCTTCGGTAATAATGTTTAAAACAATGATAGACTTATATTAAAAGATTGTTTAGTAAACCAATAATTTTGTAATATAATTTAAATACAGCCACTAAACAAGTTTTAAAATTAAACAAATTAGTATTTTGAGTTTTTAGTCTCCAGACAAAGTTTCAATTAGGGTACTGTCTGCGGTAGCACAGAACGTTCTCTAAGAGCTTTCATATCATTTTTATGGGGTCATGGTATCACCATGTGTTTCCCAAAGGGATAAAATATGTGTCAGTCTACTGATACTGCATTTTATTGTTTTTGAAGATAGCTTCTATATCATAGACATCCCGGAACAGTTGGAGACTAATCTGGGTTTGGTGGCCACTGGTACGACGCTTTTACCCCGCAATGTCGTCTAGGGATTAGGATTATTCAGATTAGGAATTAAGATAATTTAACGTGTTTTCTGTAACTTGATATCAGGACCATAAAAACCCCTTAACGCCTTAAAAATTCTAATATCTAATTACCTATAGGTTATCTCTATATATAAAATTGAATGTATGTATGTATGTATGTCCTTTATGCGTTGCCAAACTACTCATCCGATCGCCATGAAATTTTAGGAAGTTGCTCAATATGTGTCCGGGAAGGTTTTAGTGAAAAAATATTTTCGAAAACCCCATAAGTTTCCATTTTATGGCGTTTTAAATTACTAATGTTAACCTTATGGTGAGTAAGTTTGTTTACAAATTGTCTACAATGAAAACATTTGATTTCTTAGCTACAGCGGTTTACTTTCCATTAGCAATACCGTATGCTTTACTATCCAATGCCATCTGAATCATTCATTTATGTTAAACTATGAAGTAAATGTGTACTGTAAAAAATGAACAGCTTTATTCACCACGTTAATAGTTTCGGTTTTGGGGATTATGTATTTATATTTTTATTTTCTGTCTGATTAAAGTCACGTGTTTATATGATAATTACAATGTTTATATTATTACGTTTATTATAATAATCAGCTGTTGTATATCTTTCCTATAAAAGCCGTATTACAGTTGTTTCGTTTGGGTTTGGATTGGATTCGAAAATTGTGAATTAATCCACTCAGATTTATTTGTTTTATGGGAATGATATTAATATGTTTCATCGTTTCAGTATTGTTATTCACTATGCAGCGACCCAGAATATATAACCTTTCACAACGAAGCCGTATTGCTATTCGACTTCAGAACATGGCCAATCTTAAAGTTAACATGTGTTTACTGTGAGGCGTTACGAAGTTCGCCGGGTCAGCTAGTATCCTATAAAATAGGTTTAGGTTGTATAAATTGTCTGTGGTTATATCATGGTAACTTGGTATGTTGCTTCATGTGGTTAAGATCCATACATTAATGCTAAAAAAATCATAGTTTATGTGTTAAACATGGCAGCTATTCTGCACTCTTTTTCTTTATTAATCACATGAGGAATAGGAAAATCCCTTTATTTATAAACAGATGTTGATAAAATTTGGTATATATGGTTAAAATTAAAATTGTTAATGTTAAAATGCCTACTTTCAGTGTTACTCACAGCAGCAAACCTGCATACTCTTTCCCATGTTAATCTTATGGAGAATAGACAATCTCCTTTTTTATCGACAGATAAAACTTGTATGCGGTCAAAATAAAAATAGTTTATGGTAAAAATGCCTACTTTCAGTGTCCATCGCAGTAGCAAACCTGCATACTATTTCCCATGTTAATCTTATGGAGAATAGGCACTCTTATTTACTATGGATATTTATCAAACCTGTTACATATTATTATTGATTTGGAAATTCGCTGAGTACGCCGGTCTGCTGCGACGAGGGTATTTTATTTATTTTAGTCGTGTTATAAAATTGGATTTTTCCGGGACGTGAAGGCAAACCGGCAGGAACATCAGGATCTCGTGCAAATACCGGGACGTCCGGCAAGTCTATTTAAACAGCTGTTTTCATAACGATATTACGTCACTTCCTCTTGACATTTTTAATAAGTAACTAGCAGTAAGCCCGTTCTTTGTATGGGTTGTAGGATTCAGTTTAAAGAAGAAAGATTATCATACCAAAATGTAAACCTGAAATTCTAAACAAATCAATACAAAGAAAATAAATCAATATCCAGCTTTATTATTTAGCTTTACTTTACAATTAAATAGATTAGAACATTTACATCACTATTATAATTAGTTATACGTTAAAATAACTTGAATATGGTATGATTTCGAAATGGGTTTAAAATAAATGACCACTATAAACTAACTAATATCGATTTGACAGCTGTTTGTTTTTATTTCTATTAAATCTTTAAACTACAAATACAGCTGATTATTACCAGTAGGTTATTCATTGAAAACTGAATAAAATGCGAGTAATATCGCGTAAAAGTGGGTTTTTAAATGCTTGTTATTTACTTTTCTGGGGGCGGCGGGCGATTTCAAGAATTTATAAACCTCTGGAATGTAGAGTAGAGAATACATGAAATAAGTTTTATTGTAATCAGTTCTCCCGTCTTTTCGGAGAAGACGGCGTAAAATGTCTCCTGGAGCGTCACAGACAAACAGACAAAAATTGAGATAAGACTGCTTCTTTAACACACGAAAAGTAAGAATAACTAAAAAATGAATAATTCTGAGCAATGTACAGACAAAACTCATAACAAAATCAGAACAGAGTTTATATAGATTTAAAAATCTTTGGCCCAGATTTTCTTAGGTTGGGGTAAAGTGTTAACGTGAGTTAATTTCTCACTTAAAATCCGAAGTACTCGCTAGTTACTTCTTACTTCGTCTTTGCGTATCGCTACTTTATCCAAAGTTATGCTATCTCTGAAATCTCCATAGCGTAACTGCCGTCAATCCATCCGAGATAAATGCGGCGGCGTCAACGCTACACAGTGGTTACGTGCGATGCGACGCCCTCGTTGTCACATAGGGGCAGCTCTGAGTGGTGATTGGTAGGCGTGACGTCGCCAACACGCTGCCACGGTGACGGTGACTGTGACACACTTGGCCGCCCGAGCTATCGCGTACTCCACGCTGCGGAAATAGAGTAATAGTAGAGTCCCTCGGTCCCTGGCGATAACTTTCACACCGCGGCCTCTCTTGTGACTGGCTTCAATTCCAGTTCAGTTTTGATCCTATAATTGAAAGTTTTATTTCAGAAACCCCGTTAACAAAATCTTAAGAATTTTAGGGAAATTATTTTCCCAATAGAAAAATGTATTTCAATTTTTGTAATTTTTCATTTAGAGTCTGCATCACTGGTAGCCATCTTGAATTTTAGTCCCGTAAGGGCAATGTTAAATTCTGGCGGATCATACCTTCACTTTGGCGTCTGTAGTGGCGTTAATTATCAAAGTAAAACTTTGGAAGTACATTGATGAGATGTGGCTCAAGGGCATGACCTTTTAATATGTTTAAATATTTAACTTGATCTAAAAACAAAAATCCAGGAATATTTTACAAAATAAATCATTATTTTTTTATTGAGAGCGAAAATAATGAGTTCTGTAAAGTGGTGCCCTGGAAGACTGTAATACCTTTAATTTGACACCTCTTCCGTTAATTTATGACAATAGGTCAAGGAGATATAGGCACCAGAATTTAACATTGCTCTTACGGGACTAAATCCAAGACCACTGATGCAGTCTCTTCACTGACCAGGGATTGAAAGTCCAGGTACGATTTTCATCCTAAAGGTTGACTTACCACTGGACAAAAATTAATGGGGTTTTCAGCAATTAAAGATCTTTCTAAATAAATCATCAATGATTCACAATTTTTTTGATAACTTTTCAGAATTGGGATCCTGTAAAAAATGTAATTGTTTTATTTATGGACACAAACAATTTATCAGTTTCATAATTTTGTTTTTTTAACCTCAATATCTGTTACTAGCCCTAGAGTTAAAATCAAATTTTAAGTCTGGGTTGATAAAGCTGACAGAGCAAAAAGACAGTTCTTATGTACTGTATTGTAATTCCAATGCCGGACGTAAAGAGAACCAGTGATATTACATATGCAATGCAGATGTGGCTCACGGGAGAGAGTGGGGTCAGAGGTTAAACCGTTGAGGACAGTACAAGTAGGCCCCGCTGAGACTGCTCATTGGGACCACTTGGGCTAGTAATCAGGCTGCAAAACCACTGCTGTTATGGCAGCAGTCCTCTGATGGGCAAGAAGGTTACGATCTACCCCGAGACAACACTGTCCAACAAACAGTCAAGTAAGCTCTTGCTTCCGCAGACAAACTGTCTCAAATCCAATGGCCTAATCAAATTGTTAACTGATAGAAACTACCCCTTTATTGGTACAAACCAAATAAGAAAATCTACGTATCGGATTGGTTGATAGCGGAGCCAATATATCAATGTTGGTCAGTGTGAGTGTTTGTGAAGCAAGAACAGGCTGCAAGGATCGGTTTGAAATTAGAACGTAGGTACATTAGCAGTCATGTCTTCGAAATGCAGGCAATTTATTCTCCATAGAATGAAAGACATGGTATAAACTCGTAAGATGATAGCAATGTGTTTTACTCTACGTGACGACATCTGGACCGAAATTCAAGTTAGACTTGTCCTTAATACTGAGTATTATTTTACTAAAGTTTTTATGGAAACGTTCGTATGTTGTATATACCGGCCAACACCATGTAAAGTAAAGTTCCGTGTAACCTTCTGGCCAAGGTCTAATGTTAGTTTTCAGGTCGCACTACTGCCTCTAACGTGACCTAACGACTACTTATGTAGCCGGGTCCAACGGCTTAACGTGCCTTCCGAAGGACGATGGCAGTCTGAGAAATTAAATTTTACGTGTCATGACCGGGAATTGAACCCGGGTTTTTTGAGTGGTTGGCCAGTACTCTACCCACTCATCTATGACTGCTGTAAAGTAAATACCCAGTAAGCTATATAAAGTATGAAAAAGTAGGTAACATTTAAAGTTATAAAAGTGTTATCTCAATGATTATTCGATTGAATAAACACACTAAAGAAAACTGAAAACATCGTCCTTTCTCCTACAAAAATATCGTCCACAGATTGGTTGAAAACCGCCCCAAAATTAAGACGGTGTTGGTTATTTTCGGGCGTTTTTTCTTAAAGCTGACTAAAAACTGAGAGAAAACCCTGACAAAGGTAAACCCCGGACGTCTGAACTGGATGCGAGCTTGAAGCTCTGACGTGTGAGAATTCAGTCGCATGTGGAAAAATGTTGCAATAAAGAATATATATATAATTTATATAAATATGGATAAAATAATTACAATAATTTATAAACTCTACAATAACAATTAAATAGCCTCAGTAACGCTACACAACATATTATTAAATTTAGAGATTATCTTCAATAGCTATAATATTATAAACACCTGAATCCTAATACTATGACTCTTAAAATACAAAAAGTGCATTTATTGAGTGGGTGTTCACGCACGATCGTATTCTCGCGTGTATGAAGTCCTCCCATTATAGGAATATACAGGGTGTTCATTAAAGTCGGGCACAAACTTCGAGGGGTGATAGTAATCATCAAAATAAACAAAAAATCACCTATAACCATTTGTCGAAAAATCCTTCGTTTAGCCGCTAGCCGCCATTTTGTATTTTATACAAAAACGTTATACATCAAGAACTATTTAAAATACAAAAAACAAACTTTGCACACATATTTATGGAAGAAAAATGCACTTTTAAAGTTAGAATATAGGGCCCGTGCGCCACCGCGGAGCGGCCGTGGACTGTATTCTAACATTAAAGTGCATTTTCTCAGTTATCCGTGGACGGATTTCGTTCACCAAAGTACCGTTCGATTTGAAATTAAAATTCCAATCTTTTTTGTATCTTGTAAAAATTTTATTTTCTCTTTAACCAATAAATATGTGTGCAAATTTTGGTTTCTGTATCTTAAATAGTTCTTGATTTATAACGTTTTTTGTATAAAATACAAAATGGCGGCTAGCGGCTAAACGAAGGATTTTTCGATAAATGGTTATAGGTGGTTTTTTGTTTATTTTGATAAGTACTATCACCCCTCGAAATTTGTGCCCGACTTTAATGAACACCCTGTATAGTTTTCAATACTGTATTAGAGATTAAATCAATTGTAAAGGTTATTCAGCGAGGTTCTACTGTAAATAATTGTTAGTACACAATCATTCATTGGCAGACTTAAAACAACGGCAGTTGCAGTTGAATATAAAATATATTCAATATATTCTATTCACGTTTATTCGTTGATCTAGGAGCACTACTACGGATGTAAATGTTAATAGTTAATGATCAAACCCGATTTCTCGTACACAATTTGAATTAACAAAGATGTACTGGAACAACTGTTCTGGATGAACAATAGATCTACTGTAAGTGTGTCGAGGTTATTTGTTACCTGAGATGATCGGCGGATGTCATTTGTGAAAGCTTCTTCTATTGTGTGATAATCATTGTTAAGCTGAATGATTCTGTTAGATTGGATTAATGATAAAATTATTGTAACTTAGAAGTTGCCGGTTAGTTAATAACTGTCAACTAAATGCCCTTATAACTAATGAAACTAATTATAGCTCAAAATACGAATTGGTAATTTATTAAGTTACAATTGAAATTTTTAAACGCGTACGGTTTAACATGTTAGAGGTTAGTTCAGAAGATATATACCTTTAGGATATTGGAAAAATTGATATTTCCCTTGCTAATCAATAGTTTTGGATGAAACTTTTTATTCAGCTTCATGTGAATGGGCTCCTTAAGTTTATGCTAAAAATCATAGTTTATGCGTTCCTCACAGCAGCAAACCTGCATACACTTTCCCATGTTAATGTTGCGGAGGCTAATACTCTAATTTATCAATAGGTATTGATTGATCAATCTTGTCACATACTATTATTGCCATATTATTGATTCGGAAATTCGCTGAGTACGCAGGTCTGCTGCGACGGGGTATTTAGTTTGAACTTTATCTAGCCGTGAATATTAAATATATTTTGAAATAAATTGGTAGCACATTATGAAAATAAATTGTAATCCTAGCTTTTAAACACAGTTAAGGTCAGAAATAATTAATTCTCATAAAAACTCATAATAATAGGTTATTATATTTCGTCTTTCTCAGGATTTTAAAAATTCTAAAAGCAGTAAGAAAGCTGTTAACTCGCCAACGGTTTGTGTAATCTAGCCTCTGGCGTTGACCAATGCGACAATACTTATCCCATCATGACCTACATTCAGCCACAGAGCACGAAGGGGTTCCTATGCGATTTGCCCTAAACCCTGGGACCGTACACTGGGACACTCAGTATACCCCAGGAGATTTTAGATTTGCTGTAAACTGTATTTGAGATGGAAACACTAAATGTTGATATTCAAGGTGTAATGTATCAATATATACAAAATTTTTAAATTCCAGGGTTGAACATCTTTCTATGTAGAAATTTACTATGACAGATTTTTATTTGATCTAGTTAAATCGTCAAGATTCTCAGAAATTTCTACTGAGTGCATGACCCAAATGTAAACAGAAAACCCGTAATTCCGCGAGAGTCGAATCTGAACGAAGTTGTCATTTTCCATTGGGATATTAATACTTTAAAAATGCTTCATAACACAAGGTCGACGTTTGGTAGTAATAAGGCCGGGATTAAGACAGTTATCAGTTAAAATGCATTAAAAATGCAGAGAGATATAGGCTAAACCACGTAATAACTAAATCGGTAGCAAAAACTATTAAATGTTACCATTCCTCAACCCACTGGTACATTCTCCCAAGGGAAAACAGTCTGTCAGTAAAAAAGCGCTTCGAGATGAAATTGAGTATTGTGTCTTCCGATGACGTGCCTCGGTTAAAACTGTAGAGATCATCGCACATACAGTAATGACATTTTATTAAGAATTTTAATAACATACTAAACAATTATCTAATAACATAAGTTACTAAAATTAATTATCTGACTTGTTTTCTGTTCAAGCATTAATTTCACTTTTCTATACGTACTATAAACGCCAACAATCATGGAAAGTGAAGAGTTGGAAAGCTCCCATTGAAATCACGTTGCGGAAAGAATGAACATTATGATCCAATTATCTGAGGCATCTCACTAGCATGCTGAGGAGAGTGCTCTTCAAGCTCTGACTGATAAAGAGGTCTACTTACTTATTTGTTTGAAGAAGAATCGCCCCTGGTGTTGGGGCTGGTCAGGAACGACGTTCACCTTGACGAGCGCCCCTCCGTCGTCAGCGAACCCCTGCGGCGAGATCTGCACCTTGCCGCCTCCAAAAACGAACCCCGGTAGCGCCAACTCTACGTCGTGAGTCATTAGATATTTCATTCCTCGGTCGTACATCATATCCGTTACGTCCCCGATATTTTTCACCTCAGATTTCGTAGATTCTGATTCTTCCGATGGTGTAGAATATTCTTTGATACCAAATTCTTCAGTTTGTAAATCTTTCCCTTTCCTGATTTTCCTCTCGACGTTTTCCACTTCTTCTACCTTCTCGATAAACTCAGGAAAGCCCCCGTCGCCATCATCGGTCTTCAACTTCCGATCCAACCGTTCGTCAAAGTCTCCCGGGTGATCCTTCTTCACACTTGAGCAAATTTTTGTGTAGTTGTTCTCGTTGTGCCTGAATGACACGGCGTCTGTCACGAAGTCCGAGTCGAGGGCGGTATCTAGGAACGACGTGAGGCTTTCCTGGACGCACCCGTAACTCGACCTCTGGCCACATTGCTCGTACAGGGTGTTCCATAAGTCATTTTCGCCAAAAGCACTTCGGTCGAAAACAGCCGTAGTCTCGTCAATGTCTAATATCTTACAGCGAACACCACTCGAGCTAAACATAAGAACCACAATTAGGTACGATATGAATTTACAACAGAACGTGATTTGGGAAGACATTTTAGTTATATATACAAAAGTTTTAAAATACGCACTAGCCGATATTTTCACCTCATGTTCGTGTTGCCGGCTTCGAAGTCGCGTCGCGTCTGAGGCTACAGTTGTCTTCAGTTTGAGGTTAGGTTTGCCAACCAACATCCCATCCCCACCCTCTTGGCTCTCTCCTCGGACTCTCCGTCACTCCCGTGCGAAATGCGGTCAGGAGCTCCAAGACGACGCGCGGGACCTTGAACCTGACACCCACCTGTTTTGAATCCTCCGTCTGCGCACGCAAACTGACTACTGAGACATCCACCCGTGCCCCAGTGTCCATGACAACTACTCATGTCTAACGAACCGACGTGTCAAAGGACAACTGGAAACCTATTCAACCAGTTGCGGGACAGTTAAGTCCACGAGCACAGAATAGGAAATTAAGTTTTAATTGTATGCCAAGTATTTTAGACGACTACTTCGTGGAGCCTCACATTAACTTCGATTCATGCATGTTTAGAGAAAGCTGGAAACATAATTCTGTACTTGTATGGGATTGATTACGCAAGTATACTTGGTTCTATATGATGAACGTCATTTAGCCGGTTAGGAGATTGAATATTCTCACCTTTTATCCTGAAAAGTCTGATGTCTCAGGAATATAATTGTTGAATATTGAACGATGTGCTCATTTATTGTAAATATGTATAGTCCCTCTATTCAAAGATCACAACCTAACAGAAACAATATTGAGAACATTCCCTTACTAAACTTGAGTCCAATGTGCTAAATCTGTTTGACGGTAAACACATATTCCGCGTGCTCAGGATTCGTCAGGGGGACTCATCGCAGACGTGTCACACTGACACTAGCCTGTGTTAAAGAAACTGAAGACACTTTTAAACCTCACAGAAGTCAGATAAATAGTATTTAAAACTAAAAACCCCCGTCGCAGCAGACCTGCGTACTCAGTGAATTTCCAAATCAATAATATAATAATAATAATATGACAAGTTTTATAAAAATCTGTTCATAAACATGAGAATTATTTGTCTATTCTCCAAGATTAACATGGGAAAGAGTGTGCAGGTTAGCTGCTGTGAGAAACACTGAAAGTAGTCATTTCTGCCATTGAATAATTTTTATCTTAACATCTATACCAACTTCAACTTCCATCAACATCTGTCCATAAATAAAGGAGTTTTCCTAAGGAACTTAATTGTGTAGTTTTTTAAGCTGGTTCCAATGGTAAAATATAAAATTAGAAATTTTTAAAAATTACATGTGAAAAACGCAAAAAACCCCATTTTGGGGTAACCCCTTCCAGACTACCCATTCCCATTGACCGATATGTCTAGTTTACTAACTCGTCCAAGCATTTATAGGAATACACGTCTCTACCAAATTTGGTCTCGATCGGACCATTTTTACGAGAGTTATCGTATTCACAGACACACACATATGCACGAACGCACGCACGCACTCACACAAATATATATATATATATATATATATATATATATATAAATTTTAACTACTATTGTTTTTGGACTCTGGGCACCTTAAGACGAAAAATAACATGGTCCCGGGCTTAAGTCTTATCATGAGAGCTAAGGTAATAGCTTCTTCCCTATGAGAAATTCGCTAAAATAAAAAAAACACGTAAAATGAAACAAAATGACACCACCTTCATTTCTCAAAACACAGGGTTTTTTTCAATTTATGTGCATTACATTATCATTATCATTAACATTTATCATTCAACTCAAGTTCCGAAATGTACGCGTAATTTTTTTATTTACTTCACCTGTTAATGAATTTGCTGTCTCCATTGGGACCTAGAATTTCTAGCACACTCATTGAATTTATTCATGTCAAACTTCTTTGCTAAATGTATATCTTGATTAAGATTATTTCTAAAAATTACATAATGGTTATGTAGTACAGTATTGTGTGAATGTTTTTAGTTAATTGAAAGAGATATTTTCTTCTTCTTACCTCGCGCAAAATTTGACATCCAAGTATTTAATTTAATTAAAAATTTAATAAAAAAGCCCTGGTAGTATCTATGAAAACATGTTATATATTTTCCATCTTAAAAAGCACTAACAACCCCCCCTCCAGAGGTAAGACATCCATGTCAAAAGGAAGCCCGACTTAGACAAGAAAATAAAAACCGAATAGCGAAACTCGAAACTGATCTCGGTAACTCAGTATAAAATTGTCATGGAACAATTGAGGAACTTAAAGAACAGTCATAAGTAAGAATGAGTCCTTAAAGAAGTATGAAAAAAATGTTTGAGACTTTGCTAGATGGAAATAAAAACCTACATCTACTGAAAACCATCTTTTATCCGTCGTACGATTCTGCACTATTACTTAAAGCTGAATTAAGTATATTTAAAAACTAAAAAAATAACGAAATTGTGTCAGTTTGATGAACCGATATCCTGTTCTCTGATGACAGAATGTCAACAAGCTTATCAATTTATTTTCGAAATGAACGCAGTCTTTTTAGAAATTGTATCATTAAGTTCCATAGAAAGTAAAACACCAGAACGATGGGTAATTTCATTATCTAAAATATCAATACTAAACCTGACAAAAATATGATCCAAACAAGTGCTATCGACTTCAGTGATTCTGGTAGGATCATTAAACGTGCAGGTTAATCCAAAGGAATACAGACAAGTCAAATAATTATTTGTATCAGTACAATAATAATCTCGCACCTTCTCCGGTCAACGTCTGGAGAGAGGAGATATTCGTATACAGGAAGTGACCGAATTTTATTTTAGGATTTGATCAAGTGGGTCAGAGTGTCATATGCCGTTCGAGCATAAATTTGCTCCCCTAAAACACGATTGGAAAGAGAACTAGTTGGGCAAATTAATAGTTGGCACGGACGCGGGGTCAGATCCGCCTTCGTTTGGTCCGTTAGTTTTGGTAGTTTTCCTTGTTTACATTTCTGGTATATATCACTCGTATAATCAGACACACACACACACATATATATTTCAATAAATTAGAAATAATTACGTTTCAAGCCTATATTTCGCTTTCCACGTCTTCAGGTGACAATAAATGGTGACAATACAAATTAAAATTAATATAAAACCGAAATAAAAATAATACCCCCGTCGCAGTAGACCTGCGTACTCAGCGAATTTCCAAATCAATACTATAATAATAATAAATGACAAGTTTTATAAAAATCTGTTTAAAAACATAAGATTATTTGCTTGTTATCCATAAGATTAACATTGGAAAGAGTGTGCGGGTTTGCTGCTGTGAGGAACACTGAAAGTAAGCCTTTCTATCATAAACAATTTTTATTTTTAAAATGTACCAACTTTCAACATTGTCCATAAATAAAGGAGTTTGCCTATTCCCTATATTATTAACATGGGAAAAGAGTGTGCCGGTTTGCTGCCATGATAAATACATAAACTATGATTTTTAAGCATAAACGGGTTGATATCAACAACATGAAGGTAAATACCAAGTTTAATCCAAAAATATTTATTGATATGTGAAATATTAATTTTTTCTTATCCTCCATATGATTAACACTGGAGCCCCAAAATACAACGTACTATGTTTAGATTTTTTAAATTCTCGGTAACCGTCGGAGATGGTCCCGGGCTTAAGTCTCGCCATGAGACCTACGGTGATGGCTTCTTTTCTATGGGAAATTCGCTAAAATGTAGATATAAATAACAATAATTTTACTCCAGGTGGTTATCACTGTCTTGTCTTAAATTTAGACCATGTGGAACTTTCGATTTCAAAAACATTTGGTGTGCTTGTTCCATGTATCTTAATTCTTGTGTAGTGGAATTTTCTTTTAATTGGCGTTTCGGTTTGACTTGCTTTAATTTTTCGGAACTTTCCTTGTGTTCATTTGTATGTTTTACTAGTGGTTGTTCTATTTTGTTGTGTTCGTAAGCAAATCTATGTCCCGTGATCCTTGTTCTTAGTGTGTTAATTGTGGAACAAACGTATTCATTAGGTCTTTTGTTTGTTACATTTAATTTGGTAATTTAATTTACGAGTACATTTACATTTAATTTGAGAGTCACAGGATAGGATATTTTTGATGGGATATGTTTTATTAGTTATATTACTTGTGAATGTTGATGTGCATGGCATTCCTATTCTCCATAAGATTAACATGGAAAATAGTATGCAGGTTTGCTGCTGTGAGGGACATTGAAATAGACATTTCTAGCATAAAAGTTTTTTACTTTGACCATTTATACCAAGTTGCACAAACATCTATCCATAAATAAAGGAGTATGCCTATATTCTATATGGTTAACATGGGGAAAGAGTATGCAGGTTAGCTGCCATGATAAACCCATATACCCCGTCGCAGCAGACCTGCTTCCTCAGAAAATTTCCAAATCAATAATATGGCAATATTAATACAACCGGTCACGGAGATAGGAAGATTTACTTGTGTTCAGTGTTTTGTGTATGAGGATCATCCATCTTCACTAAACTCGCTGCTTCTCTAAAAATGTGGTTATTTGGTCTTTCTTTCTCAGCCCATAAATAAATACAATTAAAGCGTTCTGCAGCCCCTGAATCCTAACGAAATCGTTTTTTGGTTTAACAGTTCACATGTATTGGAAAACAGTATTCAAAAGCTGAAAGGATATTTTGCAATTTTAATTTTTGTCTTGGTTGGTCGGCCGAATTACTGGAGGGTCCATATTTTCGAGAGTCGGATCATCGAGGTTGTACTTATGAAACAATAGATTTTTTATGTTGTTTTAATAGTCTTGAATAATGTGATAGTTTTAGAAAGGTTGTATTGTTTGGTTTGCATTTAAAAGGAGAAGGTTTGGGCTAGTCCCATAATACCGCTCACTAAAATTCTATATTCTTTTTAACAATATAATACACTACATACAGCCATTGGTGTTGTACAATTCAAATCAAAATTGTATATTAAAAGCGCAGTAGATTTGATAAATAGAACTCATGCAGTTCATGGTACGTCATGTAACGTTTTTGGTCACGTCAGTGGAACGTTACGTTAGTTAATTACGTTATTAATTAGTATTTTTAATGTTACTGACGATATTTTTATCTTGTTTAAACATAAATGTTTGATTAAAATGTTTTACACCATTATTTGCGTCATATATTTTTTATCCTCTACCCTAACCTATAACCTTGAGAGTCGCAGACCAACATAATTGTCGATTGGTGAAACTGTTTTTTATTTTAAATGTTACGCATACTAACCGCGATTGGATGGGGGTAATTCTTACATAATTAAAATATGGGATTCTGGAGAACCTCAGGAGATAGGATAGTAGTTTTCTTATAAACTAAACATGTGCCCCCCCAACAACCAAACCAGCTAATATCACCGGCTTACCAAAATACACCCGTCGCAGCAAACCTGTGTACTCAGCGAATCTCCAAATCAATAATAATATATAACAGATTTAATCAATAACTGTAATAAGTGAGTTTTCCTATTTTCCATAAAATTAACCTGGAAAGAGTATGCAGGTTTGCTGCTGTGAGAACATTGAAAGTTGAAATTTTTAACATAACCATTTTAATTTTTATCATGTACCTAGTTTCATTAACATCTGTTCATATAAAGGAATTTGTCTCTTTCTTTATGTTTAACATGGGAAAAGAGCGTGCAGGTTAGCTGTTATGAATAGGACATATACTGTACACACATAATGTACTGTATACACACGTTGGCTTCCGCGGCACTGATCATACCGGAATGTCCCGCGTAGTTTTTGGTGCATGTTGCGTGGTTGTCCTCGACGTTTCGCCCATCACGTGTTTAGCGTCTTCAAATTAAATTTCTTTATTCCATGACAACATGTTTGATACAAAACATACACAATTGTATAGGCTGCGTCAGGATATAACTAAAACACCCCCGTCGCAGCAGACCTGCGTACTCAGCGAATTTCCAAATAAATAACATAATAATACAAGTTTTATAAAAATCTGTCCATAAACATGAGAATTATTTGCCTATTCTCCATAAGATTAACATGGGAAAGAGTGTGCAGGTTGGCTGCTGATGGGAACACTGAAAGTAGTCATTTCTACCATAAATAATTCATTTATACCAACTTTCATCAACATCGGTCCATAAATAAAGGGGTTTGCCTATTCCCTATATGATTAATATGGGAAAAGAGTGTGCATGTTTGCTGCCATGATAAAACACATAAACTATGATTTTTAGTATAAATGGATGGTATAATGGATGGATCTCAACCAAATGAAGCTAAATATCAAGTTTCATCCCAAAATTTTGGTTGATAAATTGAAATAATAAGTAAAATAAGTGATAATATTGGCGATAAGTTAATAATAATAATACAGTAGTTGATAGGTGAATTTCTTTATTCTCCATAAGATTAACGTTGGAGCCCCACAATACAACGTACAACGTACGTTTAGATTTTTTAATATCTCGGTATCCGTTTGGAGATAGAGAAAAAGTTTAAGGAACTTAACTGTGTTTTTAAGCTGATTCCAATGATGAAATATAAAATTAGAAATTTGTATTATTATTTTCGTATTATAGTATTGGATTTCATTATTCATTAAATCCATTTCAGAAATATCGACAGTCAAGAGAGTTTGACTATCGAATCAGGATAGTTTCGTAGCATCATGAGTCACAATATTAGGAATGCCAACATGGCCACCAAAAATAATTTCCCATAAACCTGTACACCGAGCGGAAACCTCTTTATACAGGCGTACCAGCTTTTGTTATGAGTTTTTAACAGGGACAGGATTATCAAGTAAGTTTAGGAAATTAATTGTTAAGTACAGTTTACAATGTTTTGAGATATTATTCGTAGTATCTTCAATTAAAAAAATATAAAATAAAATAAATGAAAATAAATGTGTTAAATTGTCAAATAGTATATTTCTTTTCTTGTGTTGGTCAACATGTTTTATATCCGGCCACGTGACGACGATTTAGGTGATGACGGTGTGGAGAGGGGATAGAGGAAATCAAACAAGGCCAACGGCAAATACGCCATCTTGCATTTGGCCATTGTGCGTGATACCCGTGAAGTGCTAATGCGAGTGTTTCATTTGATCAAATCCCAGAATTAGGAATAGGTATGTTTCTTTTGACTTTATAATAAGTTAAATGAGCTTGCTTTTTTTTGTATTACAGGTTAGTATTTAGTCGAGAATCTCTCATTAATGTAATTGGCATCAACCTAAATGGATCCATGTGTTTTAAACGGATCAGACTTTCACCAAAACTCAGACTTCCTCAAAACAGATCGTTCAACGATTGTATAGTAACTATAAAGACACTAGGAATTGCGAGTAAATATGAAAACGTTTTTAACCCTATACCTGACAGTTTACTGTGTACTGGCACTGTTCTTTGTGCAATTCGCAAATATTCAACCTTTTTACTGTTAGCCTTGGTCTATGGTTAGGCTTCTGTTCAAAAGGCTTACCATGCTCCCGATTCCATTCCTGCATATCATGGGCATCTGACCTATTAATCTATTCACTTCCAGAAGGGAAAAAACTAACCCTAGATAATGATTCAATAGACCCAGAATCAGGCCTATGAGTAGGCCTACTTTCAACTGCAAAATCAGACATCAATCATTACTAGAAATAGAGTCATCTAAAGAACTCGGGTCACTAGAACTAGAAACTAGAAAAATTTAAAATATACTAGGTCTTTTTTTAATAAATTAAACTAGGTGGCCCGGGGAACTTAACTCCCTCCAGTAAATATTTTTTAACTTAACCCTCAAGCTGCCCATCATTTCACTCTGGAATGCCACCTCATTTTTGTCCGTTTTTCAGGTTATGTTTAAAAAACCATTACAATTTAAGGTATAGTACTATGCAAATTATAGCATACTAGCACCGACACACTGATGGCCTGCACTGCAGGCCAGCTCCGTATTCCCAATAGCTCCGTTTTATTTTGATTCAGTTATACCCGTACCCTCCAATGCCCTGCGTTACAGGCCAGGCACAATTTATTTTATTTTCTATAACTTTGTTTCTTTGTTAACACATTTTAAAGTCATGTTTTGTGATTCATGAATAAATAATGAACTAAATTTATCAATATTATAAGACCTATGTTTAGATTTTGGGTTGCAAAAATATAGTTTTTGACACTTAATCACAAAAAATCGTTCTGAGAATTATTATATTTATAGCAAAAGAAGCAAAGCAATTAGATACAATTGAACACTTAATATTTTATGCTTGCTTCTTTGGCTTGCTCAATGGTTCAAATAAAAACAGCTGCTGTTTATATCTTAAAAGGTAAGATAATAGCTACAATTTCTATCATAATTATATTTTGTACGATTTGTTTTCCGAAACTTTGCAAAACAGTCAAAAAACAGCAAACCCTCTGGGGTAAAATGGTTTAACCACTAAAGGGTTAAAACGCCATAAAATGGAAACCTATGGGGTTTTTGAAAATATTTTTTCACTAAAACCTTTCCGGACACGTATAGAGCAACTTCCGAAAATTTCATGGCGATCACATGAGTAGTTTGGCAACGCATGAAGGACATACATACATTCAATTTTATATATAGAGATATAACCTAGTATAAAATTCTCTTTCGTATAGTAATACTTATAATATATTGTTGATTATATTTTAAATGTCTTTTACCTCAGTCAGACAAAGATTTTATTCACAGAAAGTGAGCAGTTGGTAAAGTTTTAACTAACGATGAAAAAATAAAGCAAGAATCATTTCAATTCCCATACAGCTGTTTACATTCATAGGTGATTCTATTTATGCAGTGATCAGGTATTTATCTTGTCAGGCGAGTTTGGTGGATATAATTTAATAAAAGTCAACACGGGTGTCCGAGATTAGACCCCCCTGTCCGAGATTAGTCCGATTTACGGTACCGATTCTCCATAAGATTAACATGGGAAAGAGTGTGTAGGTTTGCTGTTGTGAGGAACACTGAAAGTAGGTATTTCTAGCATAAACAATTTTTATTTTTACCATTTTTTAAACCATAACCATTGTTTTTAACCATAAATGTAAACATATCAATCACGTTAAGTTATATATCAAGTTTCATCCAAAAATATACATTGGTAAGTGAAATATTAATTTTCCATTACTCTCCATGAGATTAACATTGGAGTTCCAAAATATAACGTACTATGTTTGTTTTTTAAATATCTAATTCTAATAACTTTTATAAAAAACTAAATTGAGTAGTTTTTTAGCTGATTGTAATGGTGAAAAAAATTTAAACATTTTTTAAAATTCCATATGAAAAACTCAATAAACCCAATTTTTGAGTACAAAACCCCCTTATCTACTCCTTTATTTATGCACAGATGTTGATGAAACTTGGTATAAATGGTAAAAAAATTGGTTCAGATAGATATTGATAAGACTTGACATATCATATTATTATTATTATTATATCATAGATTTAAAAATCCGCTGAGTACTACGCATGTCTGCTCCGACAGTGGGATTTTTTGGGCTATGTTTGCTTTTTCAGAAGTCACCTCGGTGTCATGATAGTTCACTGCCACCTCGATTTACTCTCACCTTTCGTTGAACCCATTGAGTGGTTTTCACTGTAAAAGGCACCTAAAATTATGTTAGCTATTTTTATGTTGTTTCAGGGATAAAGTGAGCATAAAATTAATAAATCTATTATGCAGTACTTGATAATGAGCCATCTTCACCTGCCCCTGTACCGTAGATGACTTCTGAGATTTCTGCTGGGTGCTAACCTCAATTTCTATTACTAGTAGTGTAGAGCCTACTGACTTTTTTATTGTTTACATAAAGTTGCAGAGATGGACAACAGACCTCGGGGACGGGCCCGTGGAAGGGCAAGGGTCCCAGCTCAGGGACAGGCTCCAGCAGCGGAGCCACAGAGGGCACCCCCACCAGCTGCTGCCCCAGCACCTAGACCAGCTGGTCCTCCTCCTGGCATGGCTCCTCCTAAGCAGGTATGGTATATTACTTTTGGACACTATTAACTTCAGATACCTGGTAAATGCTCAAGGCGGGCACGTTATACTCCCAGGTCCAGTAATCGCCGGTAGTTCAATGAGCCTATCTTCTGACTCCAGAGCTTGTATAATTTGTACATTAAACTCAGGGCTATACACAGGGCTTTCAGTGTTCAATGCTCTACACATGGTCCAGGCATGCACAAGTCAATGAAGTTAAAAAACAATTTTTTCCATTACGCACGTCTGGCGGCGGTTGCCGGAAAGGTAGTAAAAAGATTTTTATCGCTCACGTCGACCCCACCTATGGACTGGTTGTAATCATAATCTCCAAGTGGCAGTCACTTTTTGCTCAGTGGCGGCTGGTTTTTGACCATTTTGTAAGGTTATGTTTAAAAATTTATAAAAAAATCTTGCTCATAGGTAGGCCTATTATATATACAGTGGAACGTAGATAATTTGAACTTTTGTAATTCGAAAACTTCCTTAATTCGAAATTTTGTCTTGGTCCCTAGAATTTTATATGAAAACAATGTTAAAATATCCTGGTTAATTCGAATAATTTTTTGGATAATTCAAAGTTTTTACAGCATTAATCTATAAAGTGAACAAGTCATTGTCCGGGCTTCCTGTCCTGTTTTTAGTTAGATCAACGCGCTCACGCTCACCTCCCGCCAATCCTTCTCATAGCACGTACACCTGCTGTTGACTGGTCACATTATACCCCCCCTGACCATTCCACTACTGCTCATTAATCACAACATTGACATCTCTAGTCTCACTACACGGCGCCGACGCAGTTCAGTAGCTTGTGTATCATTGGTGGTGGTTTTATTCCGATATTCATCGTCTTTGTTTCGTGTTGGCATTTGTGACTTCGTCTGCGTTCATGTTAACACGTTGTGTGTATGATGGCTTCGTCAAAGCGAACCTACAAATCTCTGACGTTGCAAGAATAAATAGCGGCAATCAATGAGGTAGAGAAGGGATTTGAAAAAGTTTGAAATAGCTAGTTTCGGGATCCCTCCAAACACATTATTGACATTTAACAAAAATTAGGATTTTTAATCAATAATATCTTCATTAACCCAACGTTTTTAATATACAATGTTAAAACATGATGTTTAATTGTTTATTTTAACCACATGCAAAAATTTTACTAGGCCTAATTTGAATTTTATTTCTGGTCCCTTGAGGTTCGAATTATCCAAGTTCTACTGTATATGTATATTATATATATCGTCATGAAAAGTAGAAAATGTATAGCTAAAAATTAAAACCATAGGCAATACAGACAATAAAAAAATTATAAAATCTGAAAAGTTAAGTCCATATCTTTAAATATTTTAGCCTATTTGCTATTCATAAAACTTCTGGGCTCAAATGAAAAAAGATAGCTTATTTCATGCCGTTTTCAAATATGTATAGAACCTAATAGTTAGGCTACTACCTTTATCAAATTAAAAAAAATATCTACACTATTTACATTTTTCATGCACATGCACATGCACACACGTTTTAATCAGAGTCACTAGAGGCATGCTTCCTTTTGCCCCCACGTTTGTCAGACCTCCAGAAATGTTGCAACTTGTGGTAACATCCCTGGTGAATACCTACATTGCAACCTGGGCACCAGAAATTTTGTCTTTTTTAAGTTTACCCTCCAAGCAAACTGAGCAGAGATGGCCATTCGTACTGGGGAGCTTCTCAAAGGAGTGTCCCTCATGTTGTGGTATATGCACATTTGGAATTTCATCTGATTCTTACAATGAGCTCTTACAATGCTTTTCTTGAAGTCTCTCCTTGACAATGGTTTCATTGTGTTGTGGCAATAAAGTATATAGGCGTCAAAGAGAGCCATGTCCAGGAGATTGTAAAATATGCCCTTCCAATATTTTACGGATGGTCTAAAGGTTGTGGCATGATAGATGCATTTATCTTTATTATCAATACCACCCATAAAGTTGTTGTATTTATCAATTAGGACTGGCTTTAGACCCTCATTGCCTTTCTTACTACGGATAACTTTGTCTTCGGCATGGCAGCCAGTCGAAAGGCAGTAAACTGGCTTTCTTGATTTTTTCTCACAAAATCCCACAAGGAGAACCTCATTCTTTCTAAAGTAAACAGTATCTCTTGGGGAAAGTTTTGTGGATAAAACTGTCTTGGAAAGGCCTTTGGATCTTTTATTTACTGTCCCAGTCAAATAGGTGCCTCGATCCAATAGTTTTTCGGCCAGCGGGATTTTGGTGTACCAGTTGTCTGTAAAGAGATGGTACCCTTTATCTAAAAGTTGAGTTTTGCTCAACAGCTCCATGACCACTTTCTCTGTGAGTGGTTCAGCTCCATCAGAAAGAAAGGTTTTCCCACTGTACAATCCAGTATTTTCATAGGTGATAAAATCTTTCACTGCAGGCAGCAGACAACACAAAGACGTGCTGTGTCGTTCCTCATCTGCTTTCTCCATTTTACTTAATAATATTTGTTGTACTGTATGTATTTATATACAGTGGAATTTGGATAATTCAAACTTCTGTAATTCGAAAACTTCTTTATTTCGAAATTTTGACTTGGTCCCTGGAATTTTATATAAAAACAATGTTAAAATACCCCCGTCGCAGCAGACCTGCGTACTCAGCGAATTTCCAAATCAATAATATAATAATAATATATGACAAGTTTGGTCAAAATCTGTCGATAAACATGAGAATTTTCGCCTATTCTCAATAAGATTAAATTGGGAAAGAGTGAGTAGGTTTGCTGCTGTGAGGAACACTGAAAGTAGCCATTTATACCATCAAAAATTTTATTTTTAACATTTATACCAACTTTCATCAACATCTGTCCATAAATATAGGAGTTTGCCTAATCTCCATATGATTAACATGGGAAAAGAGTATGCAGGTTTGCTGCCATGATAAACACATAAACTATGATTTTTTAGCACAAATGTATGGATCTCAACCACATGAAGCTAAATATCAAGTTTCATCCAAAAATATTAGATAATAAGTGAAAAATTAAATTTTTTTAATCCTCCATAAGATTAACATTGGAGCCTCAAAAATACAACGTACTGTGTTTAGATTTTTTTATATCTCGGTAACCGTTGAAGATAGAGAAAAACTTTAAGGAACTTAATTGTGTAGTTTTTTAAGCTGAATGCAATGGTGAAATATAAAATTAGAAATTTTTAGAAACTACTTGTGAAAAACGCAAAAAACCCCATTTTGGGGTACAAAACCCCCCCAAACTACCCGTTCCCATTGACCGATATGTCTGGTTTACGAACTCGTCCGAGCATTTGTAGGAATACATGTCTCTACCAAATTTGGTCTCGATCGGACCTTTTTTACGAGAGTTATCGTGTTCACAGACACATATATATATACATATATATATACATATATATATATATATATATATATATATATATAAAAATTTTAACGACTATTGTTTTTGGTCTCTGGGCACCTAAAGAAGAAAAAATAACATGGTCTCGGGCTTAACTCTTGCCATGAGACCTACGGTAATAGCTTCTTCCCTATGGGAAATTCGCTAATATCCTGGTTAATTCAAATATTTTGCAGTGTAAATCTATAAAGAGAACAAGTCATTGTGTGCGATTTTCCCAGAAACAAAACGACATTTGATTTTCCCCCAAAACGACATTCAGAAACATTCAACTATTTTTAGCTAAATCATCGTGCCCCCCCCCCAATCCTTCTCACAGCACTTACACCTGTTATTGACTGGTCAAATGATACCCCTACCACTCACCAGTCCTCTACTGCTCTTAAATCACAACATTGACATCTCTAGTCTGTCAGTACATGGCACCGGCGCAGTTCAGTACCCTGTGTATCATTGATGGTGTTTTTTTCCGATGTTCGTCGTCCTTGTTTCTTCGTGTTAGCATTTGTGACTTCGTCTGCCTGCGTTCATGTTAACACGTCGTGTATATGAACTGATTCGCTTCATCAAAACGATTTAAGAAAAAGTTTGAAATAGCTAAATTTTCGGGATCCCTCCAAACACATTATTGACATTTAACAAAAATTAAGATTTTTAATCAATAATATCTTCAATATCCTAACTTTTTTTAGTATACAATGTTAAAACATGATGTTTTACTGTTTATTTCAACCACTTGCAAAAACTTTTCTAATTCGAATTTTTGGATAGTTCAAATTTTTTTTGGTCCCTTGAGGTACGAATTATCCAAGTTCTACTGTATTTAATTTTTACATGTAATATCTATCAAGTAGTCTTAAGCCACTGTTATGGAATATGACCGTGAAGATGGATGTTTTCAGACTGGGAATGCCGGGAAATAACAGAGAATTTTGAGATTTGGTTTCAGTGGCACCACCCTGCAATGGTATAAAAAAAATTTTTTTTTCAATATACTGTGAGCAGCTAAGAGAAGATTGAGCCACGCTGGTTTTATCGCCGGATTTCAGTGAATGCCAGTTTAAGGGGGAATAACAATTTGCCAAGATCCAGCGAATGACGACTGGAGGGTTTATATGAAAGTTTAATCATTTAAGTCAGATTCTCACTTCAAGTTTAAGTGTTTAGACTAAGACATACTCAAGGTTGGTCTAATGAAAAAAATTGAACGAAGCATAGCGAATTGCTTTATGATTCACTTGGTTAATGAATTTGGATATAAAACATAATTAAAAAATGAAAATTCACCAGGGATATTCATGTACATGAAGATCAGGCGCTATCCACAAGATTTTTTATGCAAAACAGTATATAACATCATACTGGTTTGATTGGTTGACAGGCCCCCACTACATCAGGTCGAGCCATGCACAGAGGTGCGGGCCGTCCTCTTGATGAGCCATCTCTAGTCCAACGGGTCGGCCAGATGAGCCTGGGAGACTCTGGCAGCAATGGGAATGGCAATGGTAATGGTAAGTGAAATCAAATTTAATGCTATGCATTCCTAAAACAAAAAGTCCAATTCTCATGGCAAGACTTAAGCCCGGGAACATGTAATTTTTTCATCTTTAGGTGCCCAGAGGCCAAAAACAATAATCGTTAAAATTTATATATTATATATTCGTGTGTGTCTGTGAACACGATAAAAAATTCGTAAAAATGGTCAGATCACAACCAAATTTAGTAGAGACATGCATTCCTACATTTGCTTGGACAAGTTTGTAAACCAGACAAGTCAGTCAATCAGATCGGGTTGGGTTTTGTACTCAAAATTGGGTTTTTTTGCGTTTTTCATATGTAATTTTAATTTTTTTTATGATATTAGTGATATTTTTTGTTACGATATTTTCCTAAATGTAATTAGAAACTATGTGGAATAATAGTGTGAAGTATGCGCTTAAATATGTAAATACACTGAATTCCTGATTATCCGCAGAATTGAGTGGCACGTCCACTGCGGATAGTGACAATTGCAGATAATCGGTACTAAAAACTGGTAATATGAAATAAAATAGTAATTTGAACCGTAAAAACAGTTTATTTACCATTAAACATAAACAAAACAGCTATGTAAACAAAGCTAAATGGTTTAGTGCAATTCATAATTTATTATACAATTAACCTACAAATTTTATTTCTGTCTTTTGATTTCTATATAAGAAATCAAGTCCAGTCTCAATGCAATTAATTGTTATTGCATTTTTCTTCTGCTATTTTATAGTGGCAAACCCCACCCCCCCAAACCACTAACAGAGACAAAAAAGACATTGACCGGTCAGTAATAACTGGCAGTACCAGCTGGATAAGGTATCATGAGTGGTGAAAGCAGAGATGTCAGGTGGCATTGGGCATGCAATCACTTGCCAGTCTCCTTTGTAAATTCCTAGAAGGCGTACGGGCATTTGGTACCTAAAAACTTCATGATACATATTTTTCACACATTTTAGATGGCCACTGGAAATGGGCTTGTCCTATGTTCGTGGTTTATAATAGATGAATGAATAAAATGTAGAGGGGGTTCTCTAGGCAAGAACTAGAGACCAGTCTGGGGGGCACAATAGATCTCATAGGTCGCAGTGCAATCCTTCCCCTAGATTTTATCAAATACTTTTATCAAATGAATAAAATGAGTGTATTTTGATTTTGTTTATATTTTATTCATTTAGATACTGAATATTTTTAATTCAAATTTAAGGGGAAGAATAATCATTTCCAAAAAAACAATCTATCACCTTTCGGCTAATTTTTTAAAATTTAATTTAATTTCTTTATTTTTGGTAGCCAAGTTAAAACTTGAATAATAACGTTAGTGATACAATGCATTATTGCCATATATAACCTTCTAAATGATTTCAATAGGTAGCTTAAGTTTGTTTTGTTTCAGGGTCAGGCAATGGGGCCCCAATGGGACGTGGAAACATGAGGGGGAAGCGGCAAATCTTTGTGCAACCAGTTACACGGCCTGAGAAATTGGCAACCAAGAAAGGTTTGATGACAAATCATGTATATAGCTGTAATTTATAAAATTACTTAGTTTATTTCATAGATTTTGAGTAAATTTCATACTGCGTAGGTAATTATTAGAAAAATTTACTAATGTTAAATTAATTCAATTAATTTAATAATGTTAAAATTTGATGTTATTAATGTCATTATATCAATTAGTACATCAATTTGGGAACTAAGCTATGAACGTACTATATACATCAGGTACTATCGAAAAACCTAGACCTCAGTATAGTTTTGGGTTAAGGTCGGGATTTCAATAGCTGTGTTGGAGACAACATTGTTGTACAAATTGTTTTTAATTAAAAAAAATTAAATGTAAATCATCTGTCTATCTGGATTAATGTGGCCCAGTCACAATCTTGGATAGCCCAAAAATTCTGTTAATCTGGAAATATAATAAGATGGACGTCAATGTCGCATTGACAATTGCAATTTCCAGTAAGACTTGGCATTTGCAATGTCGTTAAATAAATCGCAAGGGCAGTCATTTAGTGTTTGTGTCATCAATTTGGAAAATACATGCATTTCACATGGCTAACTCCACCTGTTCCCGTGTCTAGTCATGGTCAAAACCAGGATTTTCGAATTTCAAAATCGAACCACGATAAGGAAAATAAGAAAAACAGGGAAAAAGTCAAGGAATTCAGAACTTAATTAAAAAGTCTGGAAAACTGCAGGAATTTTCTACATTAGTCAGGGGAACTACCCAAGGAAATCGAAGAATATGCCATGTATTTTCCTCATTCCCCCTCCAATTAATGTGATTCTGTTTATTTATACAGTGCAACTCGGTTATTGCGGCCTCGGCCATAACGTCAACTCGGATATAACGTCATTTATTTTTAGTTCCCGCCAAACTATATGTATTTACATAGGAATAAACCTCGGATATATCGTCAGTAAATTCTCAAACCTCGTATATAACGTCAAGAAAATCGGGCCGAGATGAAGGCAACATATAGATAAATAGAGAAAGATAGGTCGGTGGTGCAACGTGAACGCTACGGCTATTGTTTAGCTACATTCTATTTTTAGAAACGGCATTTTATTGCTGTCTTATCGCTAACCACCCCAACCCCCTCCCCTACCCTATATTCGCTGTAGCCGGTCATCAAGGTCAGTGTCAGTGATTCACGTCGTATCAAAGCACTGTGATGCCGTTCGTACGTACCTACAGTTCGTGTAGATATCGTTAGTTCAGTGTATGTCTTTTACAGTTTGTTTTTCGTTATTTTAATTTACGAATACAGTATTGGTAAAAATAATGGCAAGTGTTAAGAGAAAGGTTTTTCTGAAGAAAAGGTGTGAGTTATAAGAGCGTGTGAGGAGTGACGTAAGATAGCAGACGTGTGTTCGGGCTTGTTTTTTTAAAATCGAACCAACAGTTGAATTCACCAAGCCGATCTTCATTGCAATATTTTCAAATTCGATTTTTTATATAGTAGAGTAGTCAGTCAGTCATAAACATAAACTTACGGTGTATTTCAAATTATACCTTCATTAAATGTCGTAATTTCATGTAAAAAATGTGTTTCCCTTTTTTTCCTCGGGTTTAAACTAAAACTATGTAACCTCTTTTATAACGTCATTAGGATATAGCGTCATTAATTGTGTGGTCCCTTCAATGACGTTATAACCAAGTTCCACTGTATATCATTTAATAAATACTGAACTGATTTCGTATATATATATATTAGAGGTGTGTGGATAGTGAATTTTATTTCATGATTCAACTATTTTATTTATTACAGTGACAAAAACGAATCGCTATAAACAAAGAACCAAGATTTGACCAACGACGTCGGCTTCGTACAGTATCGGTAGGGATATTCGATATTTTTGTACCAGTGACCAAGTCACCGATGGTTCTGTCACTGATATATATATTGACAACGACGTCGGCTTCGTACAGTATCGGTAGGGATATTCGATATTTTTGTACCAGTGACCAAGTCACCGATGGTTCTGTCACTGATATATTCGTGACAAGGAACTAGCAAAAGCAGTGACAGCGCTGCTGCGGATTATTGGACAAAGGACTCAGCGCAGGCACAGAGTTAGAGTATCGGGCAGAACAATGTTTAAGCCTGTGAAATTATGGTACCTTGTCGTAATCTAGTTAATTAAATAGATTACGACATTTTAGATAGTTTTAAGATGAATAATTATAAAATTGAATTTTATATTTCAATTTTAATTTTAATTTATTATTTTTTTTGTGGAAATTGAATGAATAATGGCATATTCATCTTAAAATTATCGAAAATGTTTCATTTAAAAACTAATGACGTGTAATATCATTCAACACAGAGAAAATGTAGAATGAAAAAGAGTGGAAAATTTGTTCGTTTAGTAAGAATTGTAATTTATTAACTGGTTATGATTATTTAGGTAAGTATTTTCCACATACTGTTTTCTGTTTTCCAAATACGAATTTATATAAATTCAAATATGAATGAAGAATAGTTGTCTATACATAATTATCCTCATAACAGAGTTGAATTAATAATATTTAATGTTTTCAGGTGTATCTGGTGCACCAGTTATGCTTAAAGCAAACTATTTTAGTTTGGTTTCAAAACCCGACTGGTGTTTGAATCAGTACAGAGTTGATTTCAAACCCTCAATAGATGCTTTGTTTGAGAGAAAAAAACTTCTTAGGGTTCAGGCCAACAACATCGGTGGTCAGTATATTTTCGATGGCACTGTGTTGTACACCAGCCAACGCACAAAGTTGCCGCGAACACCTAACCAGGTAAGAACTGAGATTACTGTGACTTTCACATTCAACAGCTTATACCTACATGTTTTTTATATTTTTTTTAGAGGAAATAAAAAAATCCAACAAAATCTCTTTGGATGCGTTAAAATTATCTCTTTGGATACGTCAGTATTTCTTGAAAAAAGTAATCTATCTATAACAGTCCCGATGTGTAAATGTGGACTGAAACAAACTCTGTTACCCAAAAACTTAGTTAACACCATTAAGAATAGAATATATCATATAATAAAAAACAAAGGGCAAAGAATAATTTAACCTTTAAACCCGGAATTTTAAGAGCCTTTTCAACCCCCCCCCTTCCACCACTCCATATTATTAGCGAATTTCCCATAGGGAAGAAGCTATTACCGTAGGTCTTCTCATGGTAAGACTTAAGCCCGGGACCTTGTTATTTTTTCTTCTTTAGCTTCAAAAACAATAGTCGTTAAAATTATATATATATATGTGTGTCTGTGAACACAATAACTCGTAGAAATGGTCCGATCGAGACCAAATTTGGTATAGACGTGTATTCCTACAAATGCTCGGACGAGTTTGTAAACCAGACATACGATATATCAATGGGAACGGGTAGTTTGGGGGGGTTTTGTACCCCAAAATGGGGTTTTTTGCGTTTTTCATATGTAATTTAAAAATTTTTTAGATTTAATCTTTCACCACTAAAATGAGCTTAAAAAACTACAAAATTTAGTTTCTTAAAGTTTTTTTTCTATCTCTAACGGTCACAGAGATATAAAAAAATCTAAACACAGTACGTTGTATTTTGAGGCTCCAATGTTAATCTTATGGAGGATAAGAAAAAATTAATATTTCACTTATTAACCAATATTTTTGGATAAAAATTTATATTTAGCTTTATGTGGTTGAGATCTATCCTTTTATGCTTAAAAATCATAGTTTATGTGTTTATCATGGCAGCAAACCTGCATACTCTTTTCCCATATTAATCATATAGGGAGGCAAACTCCTTTATTTATGGACAGATGTTGATGAAACTTGGTATAATTGGTAAAAATAAAAATTATTTATGGTATAAATGATTACTTTCAGTGTTCCTCACAGCTGCTAACCTGCACACTCTACACTCTTTTCATAAAAAAATATTGATTAATATGAGAAATATTAATTTTTCCCTATCCTCCATAAGATTAACATGGGAGCCCCCCAATACAACGTACTGTGTTTAGATTTTTTAATATCTCGGTAACCGTTGGAGATAGAGAAAAACTTTAAGGTACTTAATTGTGTAGTTTTTTAAGCTGATTCTAATGGTGAAATATAAAATTAGAAATTTTTAAAAATTACATGTGAAAAACGCAAAAAACCCCATTTTGGGATACAAAACCCCCCCAAACTACCCGTTCCCATTGACCGATATGTCTGGTTTACGAACTCGTCCGAGCATTTGTAGGAATACACGTCTCTACCAAATTTGGTCTCGATCGGACCATTTTTACGAGAGTTATCGTGCTAACAGACACATATATATATACATATATATATATAAAAATTCTAACGACTATTGTTTTTGGACTCCGGGCACCTAAAGAAGAAAAAATAACATGGTCTCGGGCTTAAGTCTCACCATGAGACCTACGGTAATAGCTTCTTCCCTATGGGAAATTCGCTAAAAACTAAACACAGTACGTCGTATTGTGGGGCTCCAATGTTAATCTTATGGAGGATAGGGAAAAATTAATGTTTCTCATATTAATGAATATTTTTGGATAAAACTTGATATTTAGCTTCATGTGGTTGAGATCTACCCATTTATGCTTAAAAATCATAGTTTATGTGTTTATCATGGCAGCAAACCTGCATACTCTTTTCCCATAATAAACATATAGGGAACTGGCAAACTCCTTTATTTATGGACAGATGTTGATGAAAGTTGGTATAAATGTTAAGATAAAAATTATTCATGGTAGAAATGCCTAATTTCAGTGTTCCTCAGCAGCAAACCTGCACACTCTTTTCCATGTTAATCTTATGGAGAATAGGCAAATAATTCTTACGTTTATGGACAGATTTTTATAAAACTTGTCATATATTATTGTTATTATTATTTTGTAATTGATTTGGAAATTCGCTGAGTACGCAGGTGTGCTGCGACAGGGGTATTTTTTTTTTAGGTGCCTAGAGACCAAAAACAATAGTCAAAATTTATAAATATATATATATAGATAAATAAGATAATAAATAAGAGATAAATTGATATAAAACGATTCTAAAACACGAACGAAAAACGAATTTCTAAATCAATAATTTAATATATGACAAGTTTTATAAAAATATTTCCAAAAACATGAGAATTATTTGCCTATTCTCCATAAGATTAACATAGAAGAGAGTGTGCAGGTTAGCTGCTGTGAGGAACACTGAAATTAGGCATTTCTACCATAAATAATTTTTATCTTAACATTTATACCAACTTTCATCAACATCTGTCCATAAATAAAGGAGTTTGCCAGTTCCCTATATGATTATTATGGGAAAAGAGTATGCAGGTTTGCTGCCATGATAAACACATAAACTATGATTTTTAAGCATAAATGGGTAGATCTCAACCACATGAAGCTAAATATCAAGTTTTATCCAAAAATATTCATTAATATGGGAAATATTAATTTTTCCCTATCCTCCATAAGATTAACATTGGAGCCCCACAATACGACGTACTGTGTTTAGATTTTTTTTATATCTCGGTAACCGTTGGAGATAGAGGAAAACTTTAAGGAACTTAATTGTGAAGTTTTTTAAGGTGATTCCAATGGTGAAATATAAAATTAGAAATTTTTAAAAACTACATGTGAAAAACACAAAAAACCCCATTTTGGGGTACAAAACCCCCCCAAACTACCCGTTCCCATTGACCGGTATGTATGGTTTACGAACTCGTCCGAGCAATTGTAGGAATACACGTCTCTACCAATTTTGGTCTTGATTGGATCATTTTTACGAGAGTTATCGTGTTGACAGACACATATATATATATATATACATTTATAAATATACATATATACACATATATATAAAAATTTTAACGACTATTGTTTTTGGACTCTGGGCACCTAAAGAAGAAAAAATAACATGGTCCCGGGCTTAAGTCTTCCCATGAGACCTACGGTAATAGCTTCTTCCCTATGGGAAATTCGCTAAAAAATCTAGAAAAGTGAGTCAGAGTTATATAAGATTGGTATTTATATTTGATTAATTTATTGAAATAATGAATTAGTATAAGGGCTATTTAATGTTCTAATACATAATTAATTGGTACTATTTATATGACCATAATTGCAGGAGGTAACGTTCTACTCTCAGAGAGAGAGTGATGACACCCAAGTACAAATTGTCATAAGGATGGTGGGAGATCTGGTTGTTGGTGATGCGTGTTATCTCCAGTTCTTTAATATCTTGACCAGAAAATGTTTGAAACTGTTAGATCTTCAGCTGATACAGCGTGATTACTACGATCCAAAAAACAAGGTATTGTAGTTTGCAATATACATTCAATTGTTTCTTGTTTTTCTTTTTTTTACTGCTATCCAGGAAACTGGTGTTTGTTGTAATCATTCAATTGATGAATAATTTCTATATCTAAATAATGTGATTCGTTTAGAGATTAGTCTTTCTCAAATAATAAAAATTAAAATTATAATATTAATTTTATTGGGTGGTACATTGGAACTTGGTTATAACGTCATCGCAGGGACCACATAATTAATGACGCTATATCCGAGTGACGCTATAAAAGAGGTTACATAATTTTAATTAATTTACAACCGAGGAAAAATAGGGAAACACATTTTTTACATGAAATTACGACATTTAATGAAGGTAATTTGAAATACACCGTAAGTTTATGTTTATGACTGACTGACTACTCTACTATATAAAAAATTAAATTTGAAAATATTGCAATGAAGTCCGGCTTGGTGAATTCAACTGTTGGTTTGATTTTAAAAAACAAGCCCGAACACACGTCTGCTATCTTACGTCCCTCCTCACACGCTCTTATGACTCTTCTTCAGCAAAACCTTTCTCTTAACACTTGTCATTATTTTTCAATACTGTATTCGTAAATTAAAATAACGAAAAACAAACTGTAAAAGACATACACTGAACTAACGATATCTACACGAACTGTAGGTACGTACGATCGGCATCACAGTGCTTTGATGCTACGTGAGTCACTGACACTGACCTTGATGACCGGTGACAGTGGATATAGGGCAGGGGAGGGGGTTGGGGTGGTTAGCGATAAGACAGCAATAAAATGCCGTTTCTAAAAATAGAATGTAGCTAAACAATAGCCGTAGCTCTCACGTTGCACCACCGACCAAACTTTCTCTATTTAGCTATATGTTGCCTTCATCTTGGCCCGATTTTCTTGACATTATATGCAAGGTTTGAGAATTTAGTGACGATATATCCGAGGGTTTTTCCTATGTAAATACATATAGTTTGGCGGGACCTAAAAATAAATGACGTTATATCCGAGTTGACGTTATGGCCGAGGCCGCAATAACCGAGTTGCACTGTATTTAGTTTTATTCACATATCTTTGCCAACTCGTACCTGACCTGTCTAATCTGGAGCCATGTTATTTCCTTGTGAATTTTTACCAGTTATCGCTTAATTACACTAACATTATGGGCCAAAAAGCTCTATAAATTAAAACAATAGTGATTTCATACTAAAAATCTGCCATTATAATCAATTCCCATCTATCCTGGTAGAACACAAATGAATGTAGATGTTATTGTTAGGTCTCCATAGCAGACTTTTGCCTGGAGCTGTGGCCCGGTTACAAAACCACCATTCGTCAACATGAAAAGGAAGTTTTAATGTGTGCTGAGATCACACACAAAGTTTTACGGACGGACACATGTCTACATCTGCTCAACACATTGGCCCGGGAGAACCCCAGAAACTATAAAGTAAGTATTATTATTGAATTTCCCAAAGGGAAGAAGCTATTACCGTAGGTCTAGTCTTAAGTTATTAAATTAAATAAATAAATATATATATATATTTTTTTATTATTTTATTTATTACTAGCCAAAGTACCTGTTCTTCGCAAGGGTGCAAAAAGGCTGAAAGGTGTAGGCTCTACTGATACATTAAAAATAAATTCTTCATTGTTTACAAAATGACAACAGGAGTGTCTACAACATTTCAAAGTAACATATGTCAAATATTGGGAGACGATAAGGATTAATGTAATAGAGACAGTCGTCGAAAAAAACTTAACATCTACCATTCCACTATTTCAAATAATTCACTAATTTCGATTCAGCAGTTTATCTGAAAAATCAACTTTATTTCTTCTTCTTCCCGAAGTGTCAAAATATAGTGCAAAAGGATGTTGTCATTAGAAAATGTAAACATTGAAACCTAGGACGGTCACGGCAGCTCTTTCTTCATCTTCTTCCCGAACTGTCAAATTTTAAGTGTTCACAGCTGTTGACATTCAAGTAATTTTATGTTTTCATTATTTGAAAATGTAAATATTTAAACTTAAAACGTTCATGGGGCGTAGCCCAAAAGGATTTTAAGGAAATGAGTATGCCTATGTGTTGCATGAGTTTAAGATCTACCTTTGTGTAAAACATTTATACTTAAGACGTTCATGGGGCGTAGCCCGAAAGGATTTTAAGGAAATGAGTATGCCTATGTGTTGCATGAGTTTAAGATCTACCTTTGTGTAAAATTTCAAACCGGTCGGTTCAGTATTTTTCGCATTTACTTGCCACAACAAACCCACAAACAAACATACAGAAACCACCTCTTCTTTATAATATAGATAATAATTTTTCATTTATGTATTATATATATATATATATATATATATATATATATATATATATGTAATATATAATATATGGAAATAAAATGTTTAAAGAGAGTTCAAGTTTTTTAAATTTAATAATATATATATATATATATATATATTATAAGTCAAAAACTTGTATAAAACTCATTTTATAATGTCAACAAATATAACTTCACGAAATGGCTAAAATGGGTGACGAACGTGACGTGGTCAGAGCAGGTGTTTACCTTTCCAAGTGTTTCATACAACTTAACCTCATTTTTATTGGCCTAATTAATTGAAAACTATTGTCTAAATAGCTAAAATCCTCTTTTAAGCTACTACAGAGTAACACTCTGTAGTAGCTTTGAAGTCTTGGCACTGACGTTCATCGAAATCAATAATTTAAACAAAAAAAATCTAATAACATAACAATTTTTTTTAAATTTTGTTATGAAAAAATATATAAGCATTGACCCTTAGGTCCCAGGGACTGTTTGTGTAATAACTCAGAAAATATAAATTGTACAAACCATCCATTTTATACCGAAGTCAAGGCTGCACTTGGAATGGAATTTACATGGCAGCTGAAAGTGTTGCATGTAACAGGGAAGAAGGTGAACTAATATAAAACCACTCAGGTTCTTGGGACTAAAGGGTTCAGAAGAACCTATCTTCTAAAGATTCCCTGGAAGAGATATTTAACTATAAAAAACCCAGAATTTTGTACTGAATCCTATGTACAATTGAACAAACGACAAAAATATGTAAGCCCAAGATACAAAAATATGGGTGGGTTTCACAAAACCGAGTTTTCACTACGCCGAGTAAGGCCAAAATTCTATTAAATATCGAAATTTCACTACGCCGAGGTTTCACAAAACCGAGTACGTTATAAAATTCCAACTGTTTCACTAAACCGAGTTTCACAAAACCGAGTAAGGGGGCACCAAGAGCACGTCGGCCAGCAGGCCAACAACGCGCAGTATCATGCGCTTTGAAGGCATTAACTGCCTGAAATCTGTGTAAATGACATTATTGATCTAATAAATAACTTAAGCTACTTTATACTGTTTTAATATATTATACAGAAATACAATTGTCCATGAATGAATGTTACAAAAGAAAATTATAGAAAATAGTAAACGAAAATAATTGTATGCTCCAAAGCAGAGAGAATTTCATTTTTAATTTGAACTCCTTTTTTTATTCAGAACAGTTCAATTTTTCCTTTCCTGTATAAAATATAGCTTATCACAAAAAAACTATAGGATGAAGTAAAACTCACGTCTTCCAACAATACATAATATTTACACTTATATTGTAATTATATACAACGGTAAATATGTACAAAAAAATACTAAGTTGTGTTGGAAGACGTGAGTTTTTACTTCATCCTGTAGTAAAACCAACACGTTTAATGCTAATCAAGAAGTAATTAAAAAACAAGCTATAAGTTATTGATGAAAGAAAATTTTCTGGAGATTACTATTCTCTGGTATGCTCAAAGTTTCAAGAGAGTTTGATTGTCATTTGAATTTTTTGTTTATTATGTCACTCGTTATGTTCACTACACGACTGGACAGCGAGTTCCTGCAAAGCACGTAATACTGCACGCTACACAGGCTTCTACAGTCACTTCCAGAGCGGACGGTACCCAACCCCTTACTTGGTTTTGTGAAACTCGGTTTAGTGAAACAGTTGAATTTTATAACGTACTCGGTTTTGTGAAACCTCGGCGTAGTGAAATTTCGATATTTATTAGGTTTTTAGCCTTACTTGGCCTAGTGAAAACTCGGGTTTGTGAAACGTTCCCAAAAAAATCATCATGTCAGCAGATCAAATGTTTTAATTTTTCATAAATTATATCTTGGACTTGTATTAACAACAACAAAAATTGCAACTAACCATTGTTTTTTTTTATTAGGAAGAGTTCACTAAAGCGGTCGTTGGAACCGTTATCATCACTGATTATAACAACAAGACTTATGTCATAAGTGACGTCAACTGGGAGGAAAACCCATCAAACACGTTTGATCGTGATGGAACTAAAGTTACATACCTTAATTACTACAAGGAGGTAAGTTTTTTTATTTTGCAAGTTGAAAATGGAAATTGGTTAATAGATGAACAAACATACAGAAACCACCTCTTCTTTATAATATTATAGATATTAATTTTAAATTATATTTTTAATTATAAGTAATTAATTAATTATAATTATATTTTTTAACACAATCATTGTGATGAAATATTTTTCCAAAGATTTTTGTTAAACTATTTTATCTGAATATTTTATCAACAAAGGAAAGTTTTCTAAGATTCGCTAAAATTATTAGTAACTAAAAATTCAAATAGCTAGATTAAAACAGGAATTTATTTAAAAAAATAATACAGGGCTGCAAATATTATATATCTATAAATAATGTAGACTATATATTATATATCTAGTACCTGGTGACCGAGCTTTGATCGGATAGAATAAGGTATGTACTATACAGGTTAATTAGTAAAATAAAAACAGTTATTACTCAATGAAAACATATATGTGGTTTAAATAAAATGGTTTTATACACTTTCATAAATATAGCATAAACACTAAACAAAAATATAGTCCTGGGTAATGATTGATTTCACAACCTCCGGCACATTAAACCTGAGCACTAGCCACTGTGCTACAGCGTCGGCCTAGTTCGGGCTGTTGTTTTAGGGTTTATATGCAACCTCAATTGTTTTAGCTGATCTTATACTGTATTTAACTATCCATACAGTTTTTATTAGACAGGGATTTTGTTAGAAAAGGTATAAGGATTGAAAAGCAAAAGAGAAATTTAATTTACACCAGTTATTGGTTTGTTACAGTCGCTTCAAGCAATATAATGAATAAGTTTTCTATCAAAACACGAAATATTTTGGAAATAACTTTCTCTGCTTTTATTTCACACAGTTATTTTACCCCTTAGATTTTACAAATTGTTTTGTAATTTGATAATTTTTCATTTATACATAAAAAAATATTTATACAAAACCTATTCACATATTGTTCACCTCCATCTTCAATCAACAACTGTCAAACGGTTATAAACAGATATTTAGATTACCTATCTAGAACTTATTTTCTACTCAGAAATTAGTTATTTCCAAAATTTAAAGAAAATCTTTATAGCCGTTTCCCGTGTGCAAAAATATACAGGGTGTTCATTAAGGTCGGAGACAAACTTCGAGGGGTGATGGTACTCATCAAAATAAACAAAAAATTACCTATAAACATTTGTCGAAAAATCTGTTTGGCCGCTAGCCGCTATTTTGTATTTTTTACAAAAAATGTTACATATCTATGAGAACTTATTCAAGATACAAAAACTAGAGGTGTGCGGTTAGTGAATTATTTTTTCGGATCAGATAGCTCAGGTTCGGATCGGATAGTTTTCGGATTCGGATACTCGCAATAAAAAAGTGAAATCAGACTTATCTAAGAATAAATTACTAAAAAATCAATAAAATGTTATCAAAATGATTAAATGGTACATAAAAAATCATAAATTCTTCATAGGATGAACAACAAAACTAAAATTTTTACTACTGCATTTAAAATTAATAATAATAAGTTTATTCCATCAATAAATACAAATTTACAAAATAACAATTACCAGTAACAAATTGTAATATGGCGTAATTCACAAATTTAATCAACAGAAACCTTATAATTCGCCATTAAATGACATCAACTTTCTACTAATTCATCAATTCATTCTACTAATAATCAACTAATTCTCAATTTTATTTCACGATTCAATTATTTTATTTATTACAATGATAAAAACAAATCACCATAAACAAAGAATTAAGATATGACAGACGCCGTTGGCTCGATGCAATTGGCTATCTGCGTATCGGCAAGGGCAGTGACAGTCGACAGTGCAGCTGCTATCAAAGGCCTGTGCGCAGGCGCAGAGTTGGAATATTTGGCAGATAAAATATCCCGATCGGCTGTGTAACAATATTGAAACCCGTGATATTATGGTACCTCGTCGTAATCTAGTTAGTTATTCATCTTAAAATTATCTAAAAATGTAAAACTAATAACGCTTAAATTTATTTAACAAAGATAAAATGTAGAATGAAAACAAGTGGAAAATTTGTTGGTTATGTGTTGGTTATGGTTACCCAACAACGAAATACGCCAATGTAAATTTGGCAACACTTATCGTATTGCTCAAACCCGGAGTACTTGAGAATGCGATAACATTTGATTGTCTACGTAGACGATCAGAATGAAGTAATATTATTTTTGCTGGAAAACCCGTCGCAAAACGAGCTATTATGATGGTTTATTACCAATAACATTAAATCAGTAATTCAAGTTTTTTCGTAGCCGAAATGATATTTTATACGGAACAAAATCAAACCGCAATCTGATACTCGGTTCAACTATCGATGACGCTATGCTTTGTATTTAAAAATGCAATATCGTGTTGAACTTACGGTTACTTAAATGCATAGTTGTAGAATTGAATAATCATACCGCATCCTCGGACCGCCCAATGACGTTCTTACATTCCGATTGGATATGAATTGCGTAATTTTTCATCTGCGGTCGTCATTTGAATCGCTATAAGTGTATTGGGTCTACCAGTCAACGACATTGTTTTGATGAAAGACTACATAATTTCGTCGTGTTATCAAGGTTTAAGCAAAAATTATTCCAGCTTTGCAGGTATTAACTCGACGAAAATCTCATTGTTTTTGTTCAAATTGCTGTATTATACAGTCTATCCGAAAATTCGGATATTTATCGGATCGGATATATTAAATACATTCGGATCGGATATCCGAAACCGATCCGAATCCGAACCGAATTTTCGGATATCCGCACACCTCTAACAGAAACTAATTTTTGCTCAAATATTTATTTTATATATAAATTTTATTTTTATATTTATTTATATATAAAAATAAAATAAATATAAAAAATAAATAAAAAAAATAATAGAAGATAGAGAAATAATAATAAAAGAAATAAAAATAATTAAATAAATAAATAAATAAAAAATAACTGATATATATATATATATATATATATATATATATATATATATATATATATATATATATATATATATATACACACAGTAAAACCTCGTTAATCCGGACCCCATTAATACGGACTTCGCTTAATCCGGACAGCCATTGGATCGCAGTTTTAATGCGCAGAATGCTGATTAGTAGCATGCGATCGTCACTGTATGACTGCGCCCGGCGATGTGAGTGAGTGTGCCGAGTGCAGGCGGTCACAGCGCAAGGCATAAGTGCCGTTACCATAGTTACTGTCAGCCAATAGTAGCTCAGTCACACGATTGTGTTTCTCCTGCTCGTGTCAGGCCGTCAGTTGCTCCACAGAGGTCAATTGAACTGCACGTTATAGTTGCGTTGTTTGATTGTGAAATTAACACAAAAGAAACGCAAATGAAGTTCAACTCCTTCTTCAAACCAGTTCAGTCACTTGAGGACGAACCTTAACCTTCATGTTCAAAGTAATTTTGTCTTTTTTCGTTGTCTCATTTTTTGTATGGACGTAAATACCAAGTGTATATATTTGTTCAAATGTAACTACTGTATGTACTGTTTGTACAATATGTATTTTTATATTCAGATTGTACATACTATTTAAGTTTATCTGCAAAAGGTGTTTCATTATATACAAGGGGTACCCAAAAATCACTGTCTTTCTTCGTTTAGGATTATTTGTTTTAATCCGGACTTTCATTAATCCGGACGACTTGGAGCCCCAATAGTCCGGATTAACGAGGTTTTACTGTACCACAATATTTGAGATCCCATAATGCACCCCCTTTCTAAAATGTATTTTTTTTAAATTTTTAGAAGTACAACATCAGGATCACAGCACCTCGTGATCAGCCACTACTGGTTTCTAAGTTTAAACCAAGAGACTTTAGGGGGGCTCAGCAAACTGGAGCCGAACTGCCGACAGACTTAGATAAAAAAATGCTCTATCTAATCCCTGAACTTTGTCGTATGACTGGAATCACCGACGAGATGAGGTGAGATAGATCTTCCGTCAAGTTAGGAGGGAAGTTATGTTAGTTACTTATCCAGAGATAAAGTAGAATATCAGATCACTTTGACCATATTTTAAAAGAATAAAATGAAAAAATGGTCCTCAAAAAATTTTTGCAACAGCAAGCAAGATCTACCTACATTCATAAGCCGTAAATTTTTTTAAAATAGAGTTTTGAGTCAAACTAGACTAAAAACCTGAAGTTCAATTATTTTTTAGTCTTCTGTTCTAATTGTTCCACATCTTTTAACGAACGGTTTCTGTGTGACGATAATATATTTGGGAGCGAGTTAAAGAACATTCTGTTTCTAATATACTTATTGCGGACTTATTTGGTCCGAACAAACTATTTCTTAAACCTGATGTGCTGTCTCAGGCTGGTCACTGACCTGACCCGAAAAATTCAGGTTGTAGATGCTGGTTTAACAAAAAGGTCTTCAGTACTTACGGTTAGTGATTTTTGGGTTGTGTAGTAGTTTGCCATAAATTTTTGGGTCGGGTCGAATTTGGGTATACAAGCAAAAAAAACTTGATTAATTTTTTCCAGAGCAAATTTCACGTTGATGAAAGCCATGGCTGAGCATACAAGAATCAAACCTGGCGACAGAATTAACCGGTTAATGTCAATGAACCGGAGAATGAGCAGCGAAGCCAGGGTAAGCTTAAATTTCATGCACATAAGATCTTTTTTTTTAATATAATTTTTAGTTTTCATCTTAACCAATTCATTTGTTATAGGGGTGTGAAATAAAAACATTTAACATTTAAATTTGATTCATCGTTTATTACATTTAAAAATTTTATACAGTTCAGCAGAAAGTAAATTTGAAAATTGGGATCATTTAACGTAAGAAAGAAATAAATAAGAAATTAAGAGTTGAGTCAATTTCACAATCTCGCAATTTCTCTTAATTGAAAATGATCCTCTAAAGTCAATTCCGATTTCAAGTGTTGCGTTGTGCAAGATGAATAGCAAAAGATAGAAATAATTATGTTTGATTTTTTTCCTCCTCGTGTAAGAAGAAGCAGTAGTATTTTTTTGATGAAACTTAAATCAGGAAACTGTAATTAATTTTTGTATTTAATTTTTTGTACTCAAAGATTTTTTCTACAAAAAATCTATTGTTTAATCTAAGGAGTATTGTAATAGTTAAGGCTGCATAAACAAATACCCCCCAATGTAGCAGACCTGCATACTCAGAAAATTTCCTAATCAAAAATATAATAATGTTTAACAGGTTATACCCTTTAAAAAGTAACTTAGTTTTAAAACGTCATTATTTGATAGCTGTTAAGGAGTAAGGGTGAAAACTCAAAACGCACTTTAGAAGAGTAAAAAAATGTTCTAATTTTTGTAATGTGTAAATTACATTGCAACATGGAGTAAATATAGTTAATTAGAGTAAATAAATGTGTTTTAGGTTCAAAATGCTCTAAAGTAAACATTTTAGAACTTTTTCAATCTATCTTTCAATTTTCAAATCTTCAATCAAAGTAACTAAAGAAAGCACCGAGTGATGTTTAGAAAACATATAGTTCAGGCGTCAATAATAGGGGAGTGTAAAATGCTTTCACTTTTATTCAGTGCTAAAAAAATAACAGGCCTAAAAAAGTTCATGACACGCTGCCACTTTTTCCGCGGAAAATTGCAACCACCCTGCCTAAGAAACCCTCCGCAGATTACCCACAATCTACCGAATATACCAATACTCATTTAATTATCGATTTATAGCTGAAGAATCAATCTGTGTCAGGGTATATGTATACAGTAGAACTTGGATAATTCGAACCTCAAGGGACCAGAAAAAAATTCGAATTATCCAAAAATTCGAATTAGAAAAGTTTATGGAAGTGGTTGAAATAAACAATCAAACATCATGTTTTAACATTGTATATTAAAAAAGTTAGGTTAATGAAGATATTATTGATTAAAAATCCTAATTTTTGTTAAATGCCAATAATGTGTTTGGAGGGATCCCGAAACTAGCTATTACAAACTTTTTCAAATCCCTTCTCCACCTCCTTGATCGCCGCTATTTATTCTTGCAACGTCAGAGATTTGTAGGTTCGCTTTTACGAAGCCATCATACACACGACGTGTTAACATGAAAGCAGACGACGAATATCGGAACAAACCACCACCGATGATACACACAGATGTCAATGTTGTGATTTATGAGCAGTACTGGACTAGTGAGTGGGGTGGGCGCCCGTTGATCTAGCTAAAAATAGTCTGAGGACAGGAAGCCCGAACGTCGTTTCCTGGAAAATCGCACACAATGACTTATTCACTTATACACACACTATAGATTTCCGCTGTAAAAACTTCGAATTATCCAAAATATTATTCGAATTAACCAAGACATCTTAACATTGTTTTTATATAAAATTCTAGGGACCAAGACAAAACTTCGAATTAAAGAAGTTTTCGAATTACAGAAGTTCGAATTATCCAAGTTCCACTGTATTTGAATAAATTTTGTCAAATGGTCTTTTAAAACGTCGCTACTTTTTTTGCGGAATCATAATAAGACGTTTTAAACCGTCAATACTATTTTGACGCAAAATACGGTACTCTTGAAAGGGAAAATTAATATCTATCGATAAATAAGAGACTTGTTTGCCTATTCTCCAAGAGATTGGCATGGGAAAGAGTATGCAGGTTTACTACTTTGAAGAACATTGAAAGTAGGCATTTCTAGCATGAACGGTTTTGTTATGGATGTGTCTTAGCACTGAGGGGTGGTTATTGGTGATTTTTAAAGGTTGGTTACACAAAACCAAGTTTCCACTACGCCGAGTACGGCTAAAATCCTATACATATCAGAAATTCACTACGCCGAGGTTTCACAAAACCGAGTATGTTATAAAAATCAACTATTTCGCTACGCCAAAGTTTCACCAAATCGAGTAAGGGGCTGAGTACTGTACGCTCTAGAAGTGAGTTCGCACTAAGAGCTTGTCAGTCGCCCAGCCAATATAGCGCAGTATCATACGCTTTTAAAGCATTCACAGCCTGAAATCTTTGTAAATGACATGATTAATCTAATAACTTTATAATAACTACTTTATTGTGTTTTAATATATTATACAGAGATCAAATTGTCCATGGATGAATGTTAAAAAAGAAAATTATGGGAAATAGTAAACGAAAATAATTGTATGCTGCAAAGCAGAGAGATCTTTATTGTATGTTAAACCGATTTTTTTATTTATAACCATTCATTTTTTTCTTGCCTGTAAAAATATATCTAATCACAATAACAAGTTATAAGTAATTGATTAAAGGATATATAAGTTTTATTAGACCTGTAATTTATTAGCACTGAATAAAAGTGAAGCGTTCTACACTCCCCTGTTATTGACGCCTGTATCTCTGTAGCTGAGAGTTATTCGTTTGCTAAACATCGCTCAGTGCTTTCTTTAGTTACTTTATTAAACATTAGAAAATTGAAAAATTCATTTTAAAAGCTCTAAAATGTTTATTCTAAGGCGTATTGAACCTAAAAAAGGTTTTAACTTTATTTACTCCATGTTGGAATGTATTTTAGTGAAAATTAAAAAAATTTACTCTTTGAAGGTGAGTTTTTCACCCTTACTCCTTAACAGATCTTAAATAATGAAAACGTCATTACCCCAAAAGGGTTAACATGAGAAAATAGTATGCAGGTTAGCTGACATGACAAAACACAACAACTATGATTAATAAGCATAAATGGACGGATTTCAATCAATATAAAGTTAGCTATACTATAAAGTTTCAACCAAAAATATAAATTGAAAAGTGAAAAATTATTTTTTTATCCTCCATTAGATTGGAGCCCCTATAGACATGCAAAACCCCCCAAACTACCTGTTCTGATTGACTCTGAATTATGAACTCATCCAAGTTTATGTACTAATACATATCTATCAAATATAGTCTCGATTCGACCATTTTTTTACAAAAGTTAACATGTTCACAGACCTATATATATATATATAAGTACCCCCGTCGCAGCAGACCTGCGTACTCAGCGAATTTCAAAATCAATAATATAATAATAATAATATATGACAAGTTTGGTCAAAATCTGTCGATAAACGTGAGAATCATTTGCCTATTCTCCATAAGATTAACATGGGAAAGAGTGAGCAGGTTTGCTGCTATGAGGAACATTGAGAGTAGGCATTTATACCATCAAAAAATTTTATTTTTAACATTTATATTAACTTTCATCAACATCAGTCCATAAATAAAGGAGTTTAGCTATTCTCCATATGATTAACATGGGAAAAGAGTATGCAGGTTTGCTGCCATGTGATTTTTTAGCATAAACATATGGGTCCCAACCACATAAAGCTAAGTATAAAGTTTTATCCAAAAATATTGGTTAATAAGTAAAAAATTAATTTTTCCTTAACCTCCATAAGATTAACATTAAAGCCTCAAAATACAATATACTGTGTTTAGATTTGTTTATATCTCAGTAACCGTTGGAGATAGAGAAAATTTTTAAGAAACTAAATTGTGTAGTTTTTTAAGCTGATTCTAATGGTGAAAAATAAAATCTAAAAATTTTTAAGTACATATGAAAAACGCAAAAAACCTAATTTTGGGGTACAAAACCCCCCCAAACTACCCGTTCCCATTGACCGATATGTCTGGATTACGAACTCGTCCGAGCTATTGCAGAAATACACGTTTCTACCAAATTTGGTCTCAATCGGACCACTTTTACTAGAGTTATCGTGTTCACAGACACACATATATATATATATACATATATATATACATATATATATAAATTTAAACGACTATTGTTTTTGGTCTCTGGGCACCTAAAGAAGAAAAAATAACATGGTCCCGGGCTTAAGTCTCGCTATGAGACCTACGGTAATAGCTTCTTCCCTATGGGAAATTCGCTAAAAATTATTAATGACTATGATTTTTGACCTTTGGACACCTGAAAACCAAAAAGTAACATGGTCTCAATCTTAAGTCCATGAGACATAGTAATAGCTTCTTCCCTATGGAAAATTCATTAAAATTAATTGGAGAAATAAGCTTCCAATTGATTGACCAGCCAATCAATGGGAACTTATTGATGCTTAGTTTTTGAGGAGGAGAATTTATCGATGATTTTGAAAAAGCTTTGACTTCACTCTATATTCCAGGTGCACACCCTTAATCAAAATACTTAATGTTGAATTTGTTGGTGGCAGGACAATTAATGCCAGGAATCGTTGGAATCGAGAATCTGGAATAGATTTTAAAGAATCAGAATCGAAAATATTTGTATTGACCCATCTCTAGATAAAATGTAATATAGGCTATATGAAAAAAACTATTGTTTATAGGTTAAAAAGGAACTGGATGACTGGAACATGAGGTTGGCTAATCAGCTGGTTGACGTCCCTGCCAGAACGTTGCCTCCCGAGGCTATTGTTTTGGGACGAGAGATTACTGTGTCTGCGGGTGACCGGGCTGATTGGACTAATCACCTCAGGTCTAACCCAATGTTCGTTATGCCACAAGGTATGCTTCAGATTTAGTAGGTTGTTAAAGTTTTAGAGTTTAGAAAAGCTTGGTAAATCTTAAATTTTAACAATTAACACATTGACGTTACTTGGCAGACATCTAATAAAGCACTCGGTGTGAATGAGGTTTAAATTAATGGTCGAATGTTAAACCTTGGTTTATGACAATATAATTTTGGGAACACTTGATTGAATTGATGTAGTTTGTGAAGGCTCTCATTTCTAACAGTAAAAGGTATTATTTATTTCTGACCTAAACCATAAACAAGGTCTATTAGCCACACACCTCGGAAATGGTCATTATTTGGTCGGTAGATCCTGGTACAAAAAAATTTAATTCATTGCCGCCAGATATACTACTGTAAATTTACAACAGACCAGCAGGTACTAAAAATAATAATTTTTTATACAACAGAATTTAACTATTTTATTTTTAGTTATCTCCCAACTAAACTTACTTTTTACTTACTATAGGTATTAACTATAAGTACCTAGTGACCGAACTTTGCTCAGATAGAACAAGTCATGTATTATACAACTTAATTAACAAAATTTAAAAACATTTATTAATCAACAAAAACATTTACATGGTTTAAATAAAACCGATATAATACACTTATATTAATATTAGATGTATGTGGATAATGATTTTTTTTCCGATCGGATAATTAGGGTTTGGATAATTTTCTTTAATTAAATTTCAATTTTGCTTTTCAATAGGGGTGTGATGCAGAAAAAAAAATTTCAATTCAATACAACGATGTGATTCAAAGAATTTCGATACGAATCTATGTCGATTCTTATTGCTTTTTTTGTTTTATCAGAATTTTGTCACAAATTATATTTTGATTTCTTAATTTTGAACTATTCAAAATTTAGCATTATAAATTAAAAGAAATTGAGCTATTCTACTATTGTGGATTATTATTAAATTCATTTCATTTATGATGTGATACAAAATTTAAATTTTAAAATTATTTTTACATCAGTATTTATATTACAATTTTTTATTATTTCATCATTTTATTATATTTATAGTTTGAGCATAATAACAAATTGTCCATGGTTAATATGTCAAATTTTACTTATTTTTCAATGTGTATTATTTTTTAATGAGATTGATTTGATAGTAAGAATGGTCAAATCAGTCTTTGTTTTTTTACTTTCTCCTCTTATACTCAGTATATATGGAGAAAGTATTGTTTTTGTCAAAATTTTCGAATTTGAGTTGAGATGGATTTATCCGTTTTGGGGTCCCCTGAATCTAAAATAGTGGGTTTCGAGGTGATGTCTGTCCGTCCTATTCTGTCTGTGCCTGTGTCTGAATGTGTACAGAGCTACAGCCTACTGATTTAGATGCAATTTGGCATGTATGTGTATATTCACCGTATCTCCAAGGGTTTTTTTTCATTTTTTTGAATTTTTGATTTTTAAGGATAGTCCACCCACCCCTAAAATGGTGAAAATCCGAATTTCTCAAACGGCTCCTAACGATTTTGATTAAATATAATATAATATTTAGCAAATATATAGCATATATAATAAATATATATAAATAAATAGCATATAAATAAATATATAGCAAATATAATAAAAGTAAAGTCTAACTAGACTGACACCATTGAAACCAGCTTAAAAAACTGAACAGATTAGTAATTTTAATTATTTATCTATGTCATCTACCACTGATATCTGGACTAATGTGGTGACAGCCGATCCGGATACATTACCACTGTGTGTAATTATACATTGAACATTACCACTGTCCACATCGCTTCAACTCCACGTTCGGAAACCGGCGCGCTACTAACAGGCCTACAAGCATTGTTCGCGACTACTGGGTTAACAAACATTGGCCTCCTAGAATGTTTTCAAATTTATTCTTTCAATTACGTCCGGATATCGGAGGGTTTACTGTATATAACTATAAAATAAAAATAAGAAATAAATATACATATATATGTATATTTGATTGTTTTTTTATCGAATAGGGCTACTAATATAATTATATTGAAACAATTGAACCAAGTACCCTTAGAAAACATTTTACATATTTATACTTCTTGACGGGTGGGTTTCACAAAACCGAGTTTTTGCTACACCGAGTAAGTAAAAATGTAATGAATATCAAAATTTCACTACACCGAGGTTTCACAAAACAGAGTACATTATATAATTCAACTGTTTCACTAAACCGAGTTTCACAAAATCGAGTAAGGGGCTGACTACCGTCCGCTCTGGAAGTGAGTTCGCACCAAGAGCACGTTGGCCGGCAAGCCAACAACGTGCAGTATCATGCGCTCTGAAGGCATTCACCGCCTGAAATCTGCGTAAATTACATTATAGATCTAATAACTTAAGCTACTTTATACTGTTTTATAGGGGTGTGCGATGCAGCAAAAAATTTCGATTCGATACAACGATGCGATACAAAGAATTCCGATACGAATCGATGCGATTCGATTCGAAACAACACGACAAACACAAACGACAACACAATTTCCTGTAAAACAGAAATCATATAACAGAAGATAATAAAAAACCATGGAATTAAAGCCAAAAAAATATATTATTAGACTATTCACTAAATTTTACAGTTCATAATTAGTTTGATAATTTTTAGTTTGATAACTTTCAAGTTCAAAATATTTGTGTTAAGGTACTTTGCAGTGGGTTGGAGCTGGTTTGCAGTGCATGTAAAGGCATGCGACTTGAGTCTGCCACAACAATGCAACAGTCTCCGCCTGCTTACTGTCATTAAAATTCTAGCGGTCACCTATCACTAAAGCTACCATATCTCGGTTAATATTTGTCTAATTTAAAAGAATTTGGTGACAATCGATTTGTAATTACATTACCTAAAAAAGGTTATTCTTGTAAATTTTCTTTTAAATCAACGGCTCACGAGTTATTTGAGAAACAACATTTTAAATAGCCGCCATTTTGTTTTTTGAATTTGAGAAATTGTCATAATTTTTTGTAGCTTTGTTTATTTGCCATAAATGTTTGTGCAAAGTTTCAATTCTGTACGTTTAACCATTATTCAGAAAAAATATTATATGTGAAAAAAAAACAAAATAGAAGCTGTGTGAGTTACTAAGGACTTCCAGACAATTTAAATATGATATTTAGATATGTTTCTTACCCAGAAACAATGCCCTAAAGTATTGGTAGGGAATTCTGAAACACCCTGTATATCTATTATTAAATACTAAATTAAATAAAAAACTATTGTATGACAAAAACAAATATATCTCTAGTTTTAAAATTTTGATACAATTTCAAAATTCTTTTGTGTAGGTTTTAAATAATAACATATCTAACAAATTTGGAAATGAGAAAAATAAAAGATATTACTAGAGGAAATGAGTAGTATTGTAGTGAAAACTAGAAATAAAAATTCAAAAAGTAATAATATAGAAAATATAAAAACAGAAGTAAACTGTTATTTAAAAAAATAGTTTTAGTATCATCCATTTCAAATGGTTAGTTTCTAATCAAATTCATATTTTAAATTTAAAAATATATAAAACTTTTAATAATGAAGTTAGTTGTGGTTACATATTTATTTAAAACTATTTAATCATTACTCTTATTTAAAAGTAAATTTCTTAATTAATTAAACAAACACAACTTAATTTGATTGCTTATTTACTAAATCACCTCAGATTAATGATTATTTAAAGAGAAAACATAAAACTCAATTTTTACTAGATCATACTATGTAGAGAAATGTAAGTATTGGACCGAAAAAAAAATTAATGAAGAAAAACAAGCTCAGTCAGTTCCAAATATCAACAAACCCCCTTGTCCCGGAGCAAGGCTCAAGGTCATTTTTTATTACCTACTGCCGGTATTGTCTGACCACCTGTCCACCGCTTATCTCAGAATCACCGATTTAATGTTTTTATTCATGATTCACTGATAAATCATCTAATATGTACATTATAATAGAAAATTTAGAATAATGTCAAATACTCAAGGTTTAGTTTTTTGTATTAATATTATTAAAAAACTATGGATCTACTTTTTTGCTTCGTAAGAAATGCAATGGAAGCTGTCAATTGATACTGCGATGAAAAAGGAGCCATTATTAAAACTAAACTAAACAAACTATGATTAAAATAAAAACAATTCAATTTTGGTTGTTAATATGTTTTGATGTATTTTTTGTTATTGTTGATGTCTGTCGTGTCCAGCGGAGGAATACCTAACCATAAACAACTCCCATTAAAATTGTAATCGTCATGTCACGTAAGCTGTTGTCGTGTTAAAAACTTCTCTGACTTGTTTGTCAATTTTGAGAAAGGATTTAAAATCAGTTTGAATAACAAAATAAAAAGGAAAATTGGATTGCACAAACATAAACAATAAATAAATTTGTTTCAAAACCTGAAAATCTGTATAAGCTATGCCATTAGGATCTACACGCGCTGCCGCGCATCGGGACTCGCTCGATGCATCGGGACTCGCTCGATGCATCGGGACTCGCTCGATGCATCGGGACGTTCTGACTGTATCGAATCGCGATTCGATACAGAGGTAATCGAAATCCCGATGCATCGAATCGAACCGTATCGAAATTTCGATACATTTTCGATGCATCGCACACCCCTACTGTTTTAATATATTATACAGAAGTAAAATTGTCCATGGATGAATGTTAAAAAGAAAATTTTAGAAAATAGTAAATGAAAATAATTGTATGCTAATTTTTCCTTTCCTGTATAAAATATAGCTTATCACAAAAAAGCTATAGGATGAAGTAAAACTCACGTCTTCCAACGCTACGTAATATTTACACTTATATTGTAACTTTATACAACGGTAAATATATACAAAAAATATTAAGTCGTGTTGGAAGACGTGAGTCATGCTAATCAAGAAGTAATTAAAAAACAAGCTATAGTTATTGATGAAAGAAAATTTTCTGGAGATTACTATTCTCTGGTGATGATTGTATGCTCAAAGCAGAGGGAGTTTGATTGTTTATTTGAACGATTTGTTTATTTAGAACAGTTCAGTTTTTTCTTGCCTGTAAAAAATATAACTTATCGCAATAACAAGCTATAAGTTATTGATTAAAGAAAATTTTCTGAAGATAACTAACACAAACTTTTTGTAATCTCACAGCCTTGATTTTATGCTCTGTAATAAACTAAATTGGGTATTCTCTAGCTGATTCTAATGGTAAAAGAGACATTTCAAATAATTCATCTTGGAAATACACATAGCTGTAAAAAATGTTAATGTGAAATGTTAAAAGAAAACCCTGAAAACTTTATATAAAAAACATTTAATATTAGAAAAATAAGCTTATCATTAAATCTTCAATATAAATTATGTTATGTTCACTATACGACTGGACAGCGAGTGCCTGCAAAGCACGTAATACTGCACGCTACACAGGCTTCTACAGTCACTATAGGGACGGTAGCCAGCCCCTTACTCGGTTTAGTGAAACAGTTGAATTTTATAACGTACTCGGTTTTGTAAAACCCCGGCGTAGTGAAATTTCGATATACAATAGAACCTCGATTAACCGTCACCCTCGGGACCGGGACCTGATGGATAACCGAATAGACGGATAACAGAAATAATAATAGCGCCGATACAATTTAGCACCTAGACAATGTTTGGCGTGGCAACATCGCAATTCACTGCCTTGCATTTTATAACGGTGCTATTGTAAGTCATAATTAATTTTCATGATTGCTGCGCAGTACTTAACGTGAATTTATTTTAAATAAGAAAAAACAAAACTACGCCAGTTCAAGTGAAAAATACTTTATTAAGAAAACAATGAAATATAAACTGCACATGTACGTACTTTTACTCTCGAATTTTCCGTTACCGGTATTTAGTTTTTAAAATAATCCATCAGTTTCTTTTGTTTCTTTCCCAGTCGAGCTTTTCAGACGGCCACGTTTCTAATTTTCCCGAGAAGAAGCACCAGCGTTTGATAATTAATTGTTTATTGTCGAGTCCCAGAACTACACGATTCCGTTTCTCAGCCATAACAGAAGAGCATGCACTACGTAAAAACAAGAAAAACAAAGAAGCCGTGTTGTGTCAGCTGAACTCCGCTTCTTAGCCACGGCCGCTCCGCGTTGGCGTGTGAGCCCTGTAATGTATTATTAAACCAGCATTTTCTCAGCTATCCGTGGACGGATTTCGTTCACCAAAGTACCGTTCGACTTGAAATTAAAATTGCAATATTTTTTGTGTCTTATAAAAATTTTATAAAGTTAATGGGTTTTTTGTTATTTTAATTATAAGATTTTTAACCACCGCCATTTTGAAAATATAAAAGCAAATTAAATGATACTTTAAAATTATTTTTCTCTTTGACCAAAAAGTAGATGTGCAACGTTTGGTTTCTGTATCTTAAATAGTTTCTGATATATAACGTTTTTTGTAAAAAAATACAAAATGGCGGCTAGTGGCTAAAAAAGGATTTTTTGACAAATTGTCATAATTGATTTTTTGTTTATTTTGATGAGTACTATCACCCCTTTAAGTTTGTCCCCGACTTTAATGAACACCCTGTATATATATATGTATACTGTATTATGATATATAAATTATGTCTGGCCGGTTTTCAATTTATAGTAATCCTTAAAGCAAGTGCTTGTACATCAATGATTTTTGAATGCCTGGGTGGTTAAAGGTAAATAACCACCAAACAATACAAAGTGGATGGAGGAGGGAGGAGGTTCCCAAATTTAATAATGTTTTGACTTGTTTAGGCTGTTATTAAAATTAATTTATTCCCCGCAGGTGGTCTATCACGCTGGGTCATAGTGTACCCCTCTAGATGCCAGAGGGACACATGGTCATTTGTGGACATGCTAAGACAAGCTGGTAGAGGAATGGGCTTCAACATTTCTGAACCAGAATCGTAAGTCATTACTAAGAATAACCCTAGAACTGTCGTAAGTCGTAATTCACGACGCACTTGCAAATTCAAAAAGATGTGGCAGGTGGAGGCATCTGTCGTCAATTTAGTTAACTTGTTAGACACCAGCGCCTTCGTGACCGTATTGCCTTCTGGGGGCAAGCAACCAAATCTGTTCACGCAGTTCACTATTCTGCCAATAGGGCATGTCTTATAGCCAAGGAAGCGCTTTCTACTCCTAAGCACGGTGGCTGTATTGTTTAAAGCCCCATGTAGAGTGTAACGTTTTAGCCATTGGAAGTCCTAGGGTTTGAATCCTGGCCATGAGCATTCACAATTCGGAGGAATAGGGGACCCACTTTAAATAAACAGTGGCCGGCTTAGGTGGAAGTTGACAGCATTTGTAGGCTTACTTAGAAATTGCAGTGGACACCTGTTTCGCTTTTGTGGTTAGTGGTTACAAAGGGGGACATGTTTTATGCTTTTATTAAATTTCTATTACCGTAGAAGAAGAAGAAAAGAAAGAAAAAGAACGGAAAGAAGCTATTACCGTAGTGAATTTCCCATAGGGAAGATGCTATTACCGTAGGTATCATGGTAAGACTTAAGTCCGGGACCATGTAATTTTTTCTTCTTTAGGTGCCTATAGTCGTTAAAATTGATATATGTTTTTATGTATGTGTATGTATATATATGTATATATATATATATATATATATATACATATATGAGTGTGTGTCTGTTAGCACGATAACTCGTAAAAATGGTCTGATTGAAGCCAAATTTGGTAGAGACGTGTATTACTGCATTCCTATACCTACTTTCAGTGCTCCTCACAGTAGCAAACCTGCATACTCTTTCCCATGTTAATCTTATGGAGAATAGGTAAATAACTATCATTTTTATTAACAGATAATGATAAAACTTGTAATATATTATGTTATTGATTTGGAAATTCGCTTAGTACACAGGTCTGCTGTGACTGGGGTATTATTGTTTATACTTAATATTTTAAGAAGATATTAGTAATTATGTTTATGTTACAGTTAAAAGTTTGCCACTTGTAGGTCTAAACAGATTCTACGATTTAATATATGTTAAACTGAGTTGTTAACACATTCACTGTTGAAAAAAACTGTTATACTTTGAGCCAAACTGGAAAGAATTAATAGTAAAACTTCTTTCATATGAAAAAGCAGGTATGAAAACTATTCCAGTTGATGAAAGTGCTTTGATTTAACGGAAATATAAACCAAAATAGTCACGCAATAACCTTTGAATTACTTTGATCTTGGAATAGTTTTCACTCGGCCAAACAAATCGGAATTACATATCGTAAAATATGTATTTAATAATGAAAAACACAATTTAGTTTAAAAATTTTCTTGCTTATTTTTAGGTGTTCACATACTTTTTATTTTATTATTTTTAAGGATATAACAGTAAACTACGCTGTGAGAACAAGGAATTAAAATGTAAACAAAGTCACGTCTAACGACAGTACAACAGTGAAATATATCTTTCAATAGTTGGATGTCTTTTAATTACTTTTGTGAGATTAGTAGCCCATAACTCAAAAATAGTATATTTTAATATACTAAATATCAAGACTCACTAACAGCGAAGCTTACCCTTTTTCCGATAAAAGCAGTGTTGCTGTCAGCGGCTAGCACTAAGAGAATTAAAAGCGGTAATTTCGGATGTTCCTAAGAAATTGACTAGATTTTGTCTATTGCATGACTAGCAACGTGTATTGGTCGCTGACACAGCACTCTCCGGTGTAAAGTTAGGTTGTTTATTGATAGTATCAAATATTGGGTGACCGAGCTTAAAATGCTCTGATAGAATAAGTTGTAATTATACAAGTTAATTTTCTGAATTAAAACACATTTATTACCCTATAAAAAGATTGTGGTTTAAATAAAACCAATTTAATACACCTTAATTAATATTGCATAATCACTTAACAAAAATGGTTTGTCTTCGGATGGGGATCTGCAACTTTTGGCACGTGAATCCTTTGCTAGCACTGAGCTGCGGTGTCGACCAGATTGGTGACGTCGTTTGAAGGTCTTTAAGCCAACCTCAATTGTTTTAGCTGATTATTTACTGTTTATTTAATTATCCATACAGTTATTATTAGCCTATGATCAACTGTTTTTGTTAGGCACGGAATGAGAATTTAGAATGAAGAAATGAGGAAAACACAAAAGATTTTGGAAATACTTCTCTGTTTTTATTTCGCTCAGTTATTTTACCCTTTTGTTTTACAAATTATGTAGTAATTTGATAATTTTTCATTTATGCATAAAATAAATATTTATGCAAAGCCTCTATTCACATATTGTTCACCACCATCTTAAATCAACAACTGTCAAATGGTTAGAAACAGATGTTTTGATGTCTAATGTTTACATTTGATTCTCCATAAGTTTAATGTTATTTTTTTAGAGTTTAAACTTAATATTACAAGAAAACGAAATTTTCCTGGACATTAAACCTATCTAGAACTTGTTTTCTACTCGGAAATTAGTTATATCCAAAATTTAACTGTGTGCAAATATGATTATATACAAATCTTGCTTGTATCATAGTATTGGATTAACAATATAAAAAAACTCCGCAGAACTTAACAGCGCAACACGTATTGGTTTCCGACTAAAGCGCTCTGCGGAGTTAGGTTGGTTATTGATGGTATATAGTATTATTAACTGAATAAAAATATACATAAATTACTCTACAGACATATTTATGATGAGCCAACCTAAGATAACCGCCGCAGAGCACTGTCTAAGGAGAGCACTGTCTAAAAGTGGTATCCGGCTAATACTAAAATACCAAGCAGGCTACAACCTTCTTTTTTTAATGTAATTGAGGGAAAAGGTATGTTTCAGTCCACTGTTACTGATTATTATTTCCTCTTCTGTACACAATTTTTAATTTAATCATCCTTTTTATAGATACGAGCTGAACGATGATAGGACACAAACTTATGTGAATAGTGTTGATACTGTCATATCACAGTTTAACCCGCAACTGGTCTTTGTCGTTTTGACAAACAACAAAGCAGATAGATATGCTGCCATCAAAAAGAAGTCACTTGTTGACAGGGCTGGTGAGTACAACTTAGTATTGCAGTTTCATGTCTTTATTCCTACCTTCTTCTCATTATTCACCTGAAACATAAACACAAGTTTTTGTTACTAAATTATTCAATCTGGATCCTTGGATTGTAACTTGGAAATAGTACAATAGAGTCTCTTTTAACTAGAAGAAAATTTTGTACTTTTCAGGTCTATTTTGTAATTCTTTTTTGCAATTTTGATAATGAAAACTGTAATTATTATTGCCAAAAACAATAATGCTATACTATACAAGAGTTCATAGATGATCAGCAAAATATTAATCTTCACTTTTCATGAACTATCATGTTAAGTTATCAATTAAGTACATTTCATGAAACATAACGTACTTAGATTATGGTGAATAGTTTTCCATTAATGAGAAAGAAGGGTTTATATTTATAATTTGTAGAGGTGTGCAGATATCCGAAAAATCGGATCGGTATTGGATCGGATATCCGGCTCCGATCCGAATGCAAAACAAGTATTCGAAAAAGTCCTATAAACATCCGAACTTTCGGATAGACTGTATAATAAAATGAGGTTAAAACAGAAAGAAAAATGCTAAACTTTCCGTTTGAGATACGTCAGCGATACGTATCAACAGACATGTTTGAGCAGATGACGAAATTACGCAATCCACAACCTAGTGGAATGTAAGAAAGTCTTTTGGCGGTCCGATTATGTGAATGATTATTCGATTCTTCAACTATGTATTTTTCCCATTAAGTTCAACACTATATTGCATTTAAAAATACAAAGCATAGCGTCATCTATAGTTGCACCGAATATCAGATTGCGGTTTGATATTATTTCGCATAAAATATGATTTCGGTTACGAAAAACCGTGAATTGTCGATTTAATATTTGGTAACAAAGCTCAAACATCATAATAGCTCTGGTATTTGCAGCAAAAATACATACTATTTAATTTTGATCGTCTACGTAATTTGATCGTCTGATTAAACTTTAAATATTTTGACATAATGGACTATTTTTTGTTATCGCATTCTCGAGTCCTCCGGGTTTGAGCAATACGATAAAGTGTTGTAAATTTACATTTGGCCTATTTTGTCTTTCAGTGTTTACATAACCAAAAAATTTTCCACTCGTTTTTATTCTACATTTTCTCTCTGTTGAATGATTTTAATAAAATAAAATGAAAATAAAATAAAAGTCATTAGTTTTTATATCGTTCTTTGTTTTCGAGTTTACGGTTTGTTTGACTACATCGTCGTGGAGTATGCAGTTTGACAACAATGGTCATTTTGCAGCAATGCATTCCTAGTTTCTGGGGATTGTTTTGATTTTGTTAGGCAGATTTTACATGGAAGTGGTAATTCGGAAAGTAAAGATAGTGATAAGTTGAGTGTTTCCAACTGTGAAAGTGACCTTAAAGAAGACCTAACCACTACCTATCTCGGATAGAACAGTCACAGGATAAAAGTTTTGAGGCCTATACAGTGTAATAAGCAGTGAAAAAATTTAAATATATACAGGGTGTTCATTAAAGTCGGGGACAAACTTCTAGGGGTGATAGGTCTCATCAAAATAAACAAAAAATTTCCTATAAACATATGTCGAAAATTCCTTCGTACAGCCGCTAGCCGCCATTTTGTATTTTATACAAAAAACGTTACATATCAAGAACTATTCAAGATACAAAAACCAAACTTTGCACACATGTTTATGGGCCAAGGAGAATAATTTTCTCAAAGTATCATGAACTTTGCCTTTATATTTTTAAAATGGCGGCAGTTGAAAATCGTTTAATTTGAATTAACTTTTTAACTTTGAATTAATTGTTGTGCCAGCCGCTTTTTCGCCACGCCCGAGCGCGGCGGCGCATGGGCTTATCCGTGGACGGATTTCGTTCGCTAAAAAGTCGTTCGGTTTGAAATTAAAATTGCAATCTTTTTTATTTCTTGTCATAATTCTATAAAGTTAATGGTTTTTTTGTTATTTAAATTAGAAGATTTTTAACCGCCGCCATTTTGATAATATATTAGCATACTAAATGATACTAAATGAATATAAAAGCAAACTACATGATACTTAAAGAATATTTTTCTCCTTGGCCAATAAATATTTTTGCAAAGTTTGGTTTCTGTATCTTAAATAGTTCTTGATATATAACGTTTTTTGTATAAAATACAAATGGCGGCTAGCAGCTAAACAAAGGATTTTTCGACATATGTTTATTGGAAATTTTTTGTTTATTTTGATGAGGACTATCACCCCTTGAAGTTTGTCCCTGACTTAAATGAACACCCTGTATAGTATAGTACCAAATAAGAAAACATTCAGTTAGATATATGGGGAGTAAATATTAATTTTCTGTGTGTTTATTGAGTATTAAGCTAAAAATGCTCAAATAATTCCATACCGGCATGCTTCAAAAGTTTACATTAATTCAGTAGCCAATGGGTTTACCCATTGGGTAGGATAGACGGGCACTGCCCGCCAGCAGCGCATTACTACTGATGACGAGCAGTTTCCGTCATCCACGTAACTGTTGATTTACAGTGGTATTTGATTGGTCAGTGGTTATAAAGGAGGGACGGTTGTTTATACTTAATATTTCTTAAAGATATACAAAATTAAGTGAATGGTTCAGTGAAAGGGGAAAAGACACTTGCCAAATCTTAGATTAAAGAATAACGATTAATTTTCGTCCTAACCAATCTTTTGAATAAAGAATGACCAAAATATTCGATTCAAGAGTTTTAAATACAATAAAAATTTTTGTGTTCAATAAAATTTTACATAGAAATAAATTAATACAATAGTTAATAAAATATAATTTAATAAGTAATTTAAGTAATAAATTAAACAAAAGAAATTTAGTGATTGTGTGTTGCTATTCTGATATTTTTTATTTTCTTTTCAGTACCAACCCAACTACTCCTAGTTAAAAATGTCGGAAAGAAAGGAGTAATGTCCATTGCGACTAAAGTTGCAATTCAAATGAATTGCAAAATAGGAGGAGCCCCGTGGGCTGTTACAGTTCCATTAGCGGTAAGAACTGATTTATTTTAATGTTATTGAAATAAATGTGTTTTTAAGTTTCACTGAAAATAAGTATTCCATGATAATTAATCCTTTCCACTCCCGTGTCCGCTGTGGGCCGACATGGAATAATGACCGCTCCTATCCTTGGTCAGCTGTGTAGGCCAACATAGAGTATTCTGTTGTTTCAATAATAATTTCCGATCGTTTTGACGGAAAAAAAGCTTTGCGTTTGATTTTAGATGTCTTCCTGACTTTATTATAGTATTTAGACATATATAATAGGCCTATTATTATTAAGATGGCTTTGGAAACTCTGTCGTTCTTATTATGTCACAAAGTCGTCCGAGTCTGTCTCGTTTCGTATTGGTTACCAGTCATCGTCTGTTTACGTTGACAACATTTGTGTATTCTTGTATTTAGGGTTATAGTTATTATTAAAATACTAATTAATGAAATTTGAGAGACTTATTATGGTAGGTACAAAGACAGTTAGTGATTGTGTAATTATTTTTGGAGGATTCGTTGTCAGATGAACTTATTTTTAGTGACCAAGAAATAGGTTACCATAGTGATGACAACAATAGATAGTAAGTTTTAGTAGATAGTAGTGTTTTGGGTTTCTGAGAGAATATAAAACTATAAACATATGTAATATATAATATGTACAAGTTTTGGTCAATTTTATTGAAATATAGTTAATAAATCAATTTTCTACAAAAAAAAAAGATTATAAACTGGGATCCGTTGGGGCGGATAGGGTCTAAAAAACGGTAGTGGAAAGGGTTAAGGGGAGTTGAAGGGTCCTATCTCCTATGTTAAAAATGGTATTCTTAGGAACATATATCTCAGAAACCATAGCAACAGTGGTTATAAAGGAGGGACGGTTGTTTATACTTAATATTTCTTAAAGATATACAAAATTAAGTGAATGGTTCAGTGAAAGGGGAAAAGACACTTGCCAAATCTTAGATTAAAGAATAACGATTAATTTTCGTCCTAACCAATCTTTTGAATAAAGAATGACCAAAATATTCGATTCAAGAGTTTTAAATACAATAAAAATTTTTGTGTTCAATAAAATTTTACATAGAAATAAATTAATACAATAGTTAATAAAATATAATTTAATAAGTAATTTAAGTAATAAATTAAACAAAAGAAATTTAGTGATTGTGTGTTGCTATTCTGATATTTTTTATTTTCTTTTCAGTACCAACCCAACTACTCCTAGTTAAAAATGTCGGAAAGAAAGGAGTAATGTCCATTGCGACTAAAGTTGCAATTCAAATGAATTGCAAAATAGGAGGAGCCCCGTGGGCTGTTACAGTTCCATTAGCGGTAAGAACTGATTTATTTTAATGTTATTGAAATAAATGTGTTTTTAAGTTTCACTGAAAATAAGTATTCCATGATAATTAATCCTTTCCACTCCCGTGTCCGCTGTGGGCCGACATGGAATAATGACCGCTCCTATCCTTGGTCAGCTGTAGGCCAACATAGAGTATTCTGTTGTTTCAATAATAATTTCCGATCGTTTTGACGGTTAAAAAAGCTTTGCGTTTGATTTTAGATGTCTTCCTGACTTTATTATAGTATTTAGACATATATAATAGGCCTATTATTATTAAGATGGCTTTGGAAACTCTGTCGTTCTTGTTATGTCACAAAGTCGTCCGAGTCTGTCTCGTTTCGTATTGGTTACCAGTCATCGTCTGTTTACGTTGACAACATTTGTGTATTCTTGTATTTAGGGTTATAGTTATTATTAAAATACTAATTAATGAAATTTGAGAGACTTATTATGGTAGGTACAAAGACAGTTAGTGATTGTGTAATTATTTTTGGAGGATTCGTTGTCAGATGAACTTATTTTTAGTGACCAAGAAATAGGTTACCATAGTGATGACAACAATAGATAGTAAATAGTGTTTTGGGTTTCTGAGAGAATATAAAACTAATATAAACATATGTAATATATAATATGTACAAGTTTTGGTCAATTTTATTGAAATATAGTTAATAAATCAATTTTCTACAAAAAAAAAAGATTATAAACTGGGATCCGTTGGGGCGGATAGGGTCTAAAAAACGGTAGTGGAAAGGGTTAAGGGGAGTTGAAGGGTCCTATCTCCTATGTTAAAAATGGTATTTTTAGGAACATATATCTCAGAAACCATAGCAACTATGACTTTGAAATTTTTGTGCCTGTTTAGTGTATGTTTTAACATTTATTTTCCTATCTTTTATTTAAAATAGTAAATTTTTTCATGTTATTGTATGTTTTTATTTTATATAATTTCTTCATGTACAGATTTTTTTACGATAATAGTCTATATTGTTCATTACACATATATGAACATCCTGTACAAATTTGGTTGCAGTATCTCAACTGGATCCTGAGAAATATGTTCCTAAAGTTAAAAAAATCAAGTTTTCGGTAACGGCAGAAAACAGGAAAACTTCAGCTGATTTCGGGAATTTTTTTAGGTTAACTATTACTATTTGGATTATCTCATAGGCAAACAGCAGTGAGATTAAAATCAGTGTGACCAACATTGATTTTTCACTATACTGAACTTCTTATATTTATTATGTACTATAACAAATACGCTATAATGCATAAATAATTATAACATAAAGTGGCGTTGCTACGAAACTGACCACAAAAAGGGGATGTAGACTATTTAAAAAAATATATAAAACATACTTATAAAATAGTTTATTGACAATGTTTGGTATCAAAATGTGCAGAACTGTGTAGAGAATACATTTCAACAAAAAACCAAAAATGTCAAATTTTTACCCTGTGGACCCTTCAACTCCCCTTAAGTAGTAACTGCTGCTAACAAATCACATGGTATAAAAACATAGATACATAGATAAAGTATTTATTAATTTATCAAATCTCTTTAACCTTAAAAGAGTCCACAATATTTTCTTCAGCATCACCATGATTTTAGGGGTTTGTAAACCTTTTGAAAAAATCATTACTAATTTGAGAAATGCTGAAAACGAAAGTATTGTATACCATTTTGTTTGGTATTAAATGCAGGATAAAAAATTCATTAAAAAGATTATAAATATAATGAATTCAGTTTTTTAGGAAGGAGTAAATGAAAACAACAAATATTATATGTACATGAAGAATTTGTTAAAAATTAAACACTGAAACCATAATGATATACTTTTAGCGAATTTCCTATAGGGAAGAAGCTATTACCGTAGGTCTCGTGGTAAGACTTAAGCCCAGGACCATGTTATTTTTTCTTTAGGTGCCTAGAGACCAAAAACAATCTACATTAATATATATATATATATATATATATATATATATATATATTTATTTTATATTATTAAAAAAATTCACAATTTAGGGCTACTTTTAGCAATGTAATAAATAATAAAACGATTAGTACCCTTTTTTTATTCTTTATTGGCAACATGTTTCGGCATTCATGCCATTTTCAAGCCATATTTATTTACCTAATCTATTTTTTATTTACAATTTTATCAAATGTGTTTATAATGTTGAGTTGATAAGATGTGATTTGTATAATATTTCCCATATCAATCAATATTTTTGGATTAAACTTGGTATTTATCTTCATGTTATTGATACCCATGTTAATGCTTAAAAATCATAGTTTATGTGTTTATCATGGCAGCAAACCTGCATACTCTTCCCATGTTAATCTATATAGGGAATAGGCGAACTCCTTTATTTATGGACAAATGTTGATGAAAGTTGGTATAAATGTTAAAAATAAAAATTGTTTATGATAAATAGCTACTTTTAGCGAATTTCCTATAGGGAAGAAGCTATTACCGTAGGTCTCGTGGTAAGACTTAAGCCCAGGACCATGTTATTTTTTCTTTAGGTGCCTAGAGACCAAAAACAATCTACATTAATATATATATATATATATATATATATGTGTGTGTGTCTGTGAACACGATAACTCTCGTAAAAATCGTCCGATCGAGACCAAATTTGGTAGAGACGTGTATTCTTGCATTTGCTCAGACGAGTTCGTAAACCAGACATATCAGACAATCGTAACGGGTAGTTTGGGGGGAGTTTTGTACCCCAAAAATGAGTTTTTGCATTTTTTCCATGTAATTTTTAATAATTTTTTTATTTATAGAATATTAAAGCACAATGTTTAATCTTATAATAAGTTTTAAATATTTCAATGTTAATCTTATAAATTAATATCTATTTCAATGGATAAATATTATAATATAAAAATATATATCATATCATCTCCATGTTATTGTACTATTTATATTAAAATTTATAGTTTATTGTTTTTATCATGGCAGCAAACCTGCATACTCTTCCCATGTTAATCATATAGGGAATAGGCGAACTCCTTTATTTATGGACAAATGTTGATGAAAGTTGGTATAAATGTTAAAAATAAAAATTGTTTATGGTAGAAATACCTACTTTTAGTGTTTCTCACAGCAGCAAACCTGTACACTCTTTCCCTTCCATTTCTTTTAATCTTATGGAGAATAGGCAAATCATTCTCATGTTTATAGGCAGATTTTTATAAAACTTGTCATATATTATTATTATTATCTTATTGATTTGGAAATTTTTTGAGTATGCAGGTCTGCTGCGACGGGGGTATTATAACAATTCACGGCAGTCTGCGAAAATTTTGATGGTGATGCCAAGAAATGCTTCTAGGGTTAATTATAATTGTCAAAAACCTTTCATCATAAAAGCTGGGAATGTTAAACCCTTAACCAATTAAACATGGAATAAAGTTTTGGTTATTGTTCTAACTAATCACAAAATAGTTTTTTAAATTTTAAATGGATTTGTTTATATTTAGTAATACTTGCAATGTACTTAAAATCGTTATATTCATTTACATTATTGAAAAAAAATTTTTTTGATATCCTTATAAAATTAACTAACTGTTTTCTGGATAAAGAAAGTATGCTGGCCAATAAAGAATGTCAGCCTTAGTTAGTAACAAAACTACAGTATCGTGCCAGAATCATCCACACTCAATCCTCATTCATACTTGGCTTAAAATACCTACATTGTATATAGTATGGTTGCCATTTCAATGATCTCATCTAATCTAATTATTAATTGTGCTGTTGTTTTGTAGGGGCTGATGGTCATAGGCTTCGACGTCTGTCACGACGCCAAAGCGAAAGGCAAATCCTTTGGTGCCATGGTAGCATCACTAAACCGGCCAATGAGTCGTTATTTTTCAGCTGTATCACATCACTCGACGGGGGAGGAGTTATCTAATGATCTTGCGATCAATATTGTCAGTAAGTGTTCATAGTATTTTCGTCAACATTTTCAAACTGACCCTCAACTAGCAAAAACACTAGCTCTAGACGGTTTTAAGGTAAAATACAGTACTTTGTGTCTATTTTATAAAAAAGATTCCCATATCCTATGAAATAAAACTTGGTATACATAAAAATTTTCACAATTACCTATAGAATAAAATAAGCTGAAATATATATTTACAAATTTTTTTCTTCAAAAATCTTTATTCCAACTTGTTTTTAGAATTGCTTTAGAAAAATTTTGTAGTTCTTAAATAGTAGTAATTCTTATAAGTAGTCGTACAATTTTGTCTCAAACTCGTGAATTCATCAAATGAATAATGGTTGTTGAGTTATACAGAAAATTGCAGTTGTATATTGGATTTAATTTATTAATACATATCAGTCTCTAGTTTCACATATAAATTTTTTACAGAACAGTACATGAATATTGTTACCGGTACATAGCCTACTGAGTAAACAGCTATTGAAGAAACGTCAAACATTCAATAATTAATAATTCTGGGACCGGGTATTTTCGTTTTAACCACTGTTTAGGGCAATCGATTTTGGGCACCAATGTAGCTATAGCATCTGCCCCCCTATACTGATTAAAGAGACCCTTCAGTTTAAGGTGTGACCTTGAGATAGAAGGAGATATTTTTACTGATAATGTTCTGAGCCCAATCGGGCTGCATTGATTCTATCGTTTTTAAATTTTATATTCTTAGTGTACCATCATATAACCCTTCAAGGCAGTTTGACGTGAGTTTCACATCATCACGCAACTTGTCAGCTGGGACATTCTAGCGACGTCCTAGTGAACTTTTTCGACATGTACTGTGTGGAGAATATTACTCATGATTTGCTCTTTACAATTACTAGGGGTCTGCGGTACAGGAAATTATGAGGTCGGTACGGTACAAATTGTTGTACCTCGGTTCTCGGTACAAATTCGGTACGGTACAAGAGAATAATGCCGCTAGTAACATTGACTGATCTCATCCTTTTATTCATAAGTATTTTCCAGAACTTATTTAGTGAAAAAATAGGAAAAGGAGTTTAAAAAAGATATATAATGTCATAAGAAATATTTTACTGTACTAATAATTTTCAAACTGTAATATGATTTTTTAAATCCATTCTGTAAAAAATATATCACATTAAACATATTAATAATTATTTAAACATTATAATATATATTGTAACAAATTAATAAGGGGTAAAAATCTTCTCAAGTCTCAAACTAAGGATGAACAAACAAAATAAAAAATATAATGTATTTTATTGCAGAACAAAAAATACAGAAAATATACTGAGTCAATAACCATTAGCCAAGAGTTCATTAGACCTATGTTTTATATTGTCCTGGTTTATTATTTTTAATTCAACCAATCACAACCATTGTTCAAATTAAATCAAACTATTTCATAAAATGTCAAAGGGCTCTTTAGACAAATAGTTATTTTAGTATAAAGTGGTTAATAGTTAAATATTACAGTGGAACCCATCAAATCTGAACAGTTCTCAAGAAATAAGAAAAAAGAAATAGCTGGAAATTAAAAAAATTAATCATAAACTTATTTTTCAAGGTTTTAAGGGTTGAGTCTGTTATCTTTAACTGTTGAGGTGAAGAAAATCTTCACACGAACGTAATCCCAAGCCACGTCTGTTAGCGATGCACACTTATTGGCAGGTAAACGCTCACTAAACTAGACACAGACAGTAGACAGACGCGATACACATCCCTGTTAGTAAGGGCAAGGGTAGGGGGAGAGTGGTTTATGTTTAGCACAGGCTCGACCCGCTAAGGTCACTGCCCTTATGAATTAATTGAGTCACACACAGCCTGTATAGCCCCAATCACCGCGTCTCCCGTCGCTTACCTTGCAAATACAGTGACGAAATAAGTGCATAATATTATTTCCCGGGAAGAAAAGGCTTCAGTCTCAATAAGTTCGGATTTGAGGGGTTCCACTAATGAGGAAATACAGGACGTATTAAACAAATAAAATGGTTTATTTATTTCCTTTATTCAGTTATATCCTTAATATTATGATTTTTTGTTTTATTTGAGTGAAAATCCCGAAATAGCGAGATCATTACGGCAAATCACAGTTCTGTATTGGTCATATAACATCGTCAACAGGCTGTCAGAGATACAACACGACAAACACACAACACAATTTCCTGTAAAACAGAAATCATATAACAGAAGATAATAAAAAACCATGGAATTAAAGCCAAAAAAATGTATTATTAGACTATTCACTAAATTTTACAGTTCATAATTAGTTTGATAATTTTTAGTTTGATAACTTTCAAGTTCAAAAGATTTGTGTTAAAGTATTTTATCTATGTATATTATATCAATAAAGCAAAGTTTGCTAAAAGATTTCCAAGATTCGCTAAAATTTTTAATACTTGGAATATGTATAGCTAGCCTTGACGAGACTAAACATGAATTATTTAAAAAAATTATTGTAGGTCTACAATTAGTAAAAATATATTATATATCTATTATAAACTATTAAACTAAATAAAAAACTATTGTATGACAAAAACAAATATATCTCTAGTTTTAAAATTTTGATACAATTTCAAAATTCTTTTGTGTAGGTTTTAAATAATAACATATCTAACAAATTTGGAAATGATAAAAATAAAAGATATTTTAGGAAATGAGTAGTATTGTAGTGAAAACTACAAATAAAAATTCAAAAAGTAATAACATAGAAAATATAAAAACAGAAGTAAACTGTTATTTAAAAAAAATAGTTTTAGTATCATCATCCATTTCAAATGGTTAATTTCTAATCAAATTCATATTTTAAATTTAAAAATATATAAAACTTTTTTTTTAAATGAAGTTAGTTGTGGTTACATATTTATTTAAAACTATTTAATCATTACTCTTATTTAAAAGTAAATTTCTTAATTAATTAAACAGACACAACTTAATTTGATTGCTTATTTACTAAATCACCTCAGATTAATGATTATTTGAAGAGAAAATATAAAACTCAATTTTTAACTAGATCATACTATGTAGAGAAATGAAAGTATTTGACCGAAAAACAAAATAATGAAGAAAAACAAAATAATGAAGTCGCTCAGTCAGTTCCAAATATCAACAAACCCCCTTGTCCCAGAGCAAGGCTAAGGCTCAAGGTCATTTTTTATTACCTACTGCCGCTATTGTCTGATCTCTTTAACAAAAATAGCTTATACCCGATTTAACTGAGAATGCTTATTTATTAAATCACCTCAGATTAATGATTATTTAAAGAGAAAACATAAAACTCAATTTTTACTTTCTCCCCTTATACGTAGTATATGGAGAAAGTATTGTTTTCGTCAAAATTTTCGAATTTGAGTTGAGGGTGGATATATCTGTTTTGGGGTCCCCTGAATCCAAAAAAGTGGGTTTTGACGTGATGTCTGTCCGTCTGTGTGTGTGTGTGTGTGTGTGTGTGTGTGTGTGTGTGTGTGTGTGTGTGTGTGTGTGTGTGTGTGTCTGTCTGGATGTGTACAGTGCCACAGCCTACCCCGTTGGTCCGATTTAGATGAAATTTGGCATGTATGTATATATTCACGGTATCTCCAGGCGTTTTTTTCATTTTTTTGAATTTTTGATTTTTAAGGGTAGTTCACCCCTAAAAACCCTTAAAAAACGTGAAAAATCCAAATATCTCAAAAACGGCTCTAACGATTTTTATTAAAATTTGACAGTTTATAGTGTACAGAGTACTAAATAATTTGAGACCACCTGCATATCTGTAAAAATGACGGTTCAAAAGTTATAGGCTTTTAAATGTCTAAAAAATCAAATTTTTAAATTTTTAGCGAAAACAATAAAAGTAAAGTATAACTTGACTGGCACTATTAAAACCAGCTTAAAAAACTAAACAAATTAGTAATTTGAATTATTTGTCTACGACTAACGGTTCCAGAGAAAAGTTAAATTTACTGTCCACGAAAAACGCAGTACGTTGTCTGAAAGCGCCCAATGTTATTCTTATGGAGAATATAAAAAAAATCAATTTCTTCCTTACTTTCCAACCGTTTTCCATGAAACTTGGTATGAAGCGTAAGGTCAAATCATGGAACAAAACCAGCTCAAAAAAGCTTGGTGTTACTGGGGGGGGGGGTTGTCCCCCCATACAATTTGAACAATTAATTTAACTTTGTCTCTCGTGTTTTTATTTTTAGAAATTGGATGATTATTTTTGAAACAATAAATTTTTAAATGGTATTTAGATTGACTTTGTAGAACATGATAGTTTTATTACAGATTGTCTTTTTTTAATTTACTTAAGGGAGAAAGTATGTGTCAGTTCACTGGTACCGTTTATTAACTAGATCATAGATCTATGTCGAGAAATGTAAGTATTTGACCGTAAAACAAAGCTCAGTCAGTTCCAAATATCAACAAACCCCCTTGTCCTGGAGCAAGGCTCAAGGTCATTTTTTATTACCTACTGCTGCTATAGTCTGACCACCTGTCCACCTCGCTTATCTCTTAACAATAATAGCTTACACCCAATTTAACTGAGAATCACAAATTTAATGTTTTTATTCATGATTCTCATACTGATAAAACATTTAATATGTACATTAAAATAGACAATTTAGAATAATGTCAAATACTCTAAGGTTTTGTTTTTGGAATAAAGATTATTAAAAAACTATGGATCTACTTTTTGGCTTCGTAAGCAATGCAATGGAAGCTGTCAATTGATACTGCGATGAAAAAGGAGCCATTATTAAAACTAAACTAAACAAACTATGATTAAAATAAAAACAATTCAATTTTGGTTGTTAATATGTTTTGATGTATTTTTTGTTACTATTGATGTCTGTTTTGTCCAGCGGAGGAATACCTAACCATAAACAACTTCCATTAAAACTGTAATCGTCTCTGTCACGTCACACAAGCTGTTGAAAAACTTCTCTGACTTGTTTCTCAATTTTGAGAAAGGATTTAAAATCAGTTTGAATAACAAAATAAAAAGGAAAATTGGATTGCACAAACATAGGCATTAAATAAATTTGTTTCAAAACCTGAAAATCGGTATAAGCTATGTCATTAGGATCTACACACGCTGCCGTGTATTGGGACTCGCTCGATGTAACGGGACGCTCGATGCATCGGAATTTCAATTACCTCGGTATCGAATCGCGATTCGATGCATTGAATAAAATTGAATCGAAATTTCGATACATTTTCGATGCATCGCACACCCCTATTTATACTATCAATAAACAACCTAAATTACCTCCACAGAGCGCTGTCTAGGGGATTCTCCCTCACCCTTCCTCTAAGGGGGAAGCGCTATATCGATCAAAGTCTTTATTGTGTTTGTAATCCTTCTGACAAGTCTCAGTTATTCTGAGTTTGTGGTAACTTATTGTTATGTCAGAATTATGTGTGTTGTTATGTTATTTTTATTACCAATGTAATGAAACATTGGTTGCTGAATTCCTGATTACTTTTTCAGAGGCGTTAAAATCATACGAAAAGCACAATCAAGCGCTTCCAACTCATATAATCATCTATAGAGATGGCGTTGGCGATGGCCAAATTCCCTATGTATTTAGTCACGAGGTGAAACAAATTGAGGTAATTATATAATTATACTTGTAGTAACCTCCTTACATTTAATTTTAGTTAAGATACATGATGTATGAGATATTGTTTTCAGTTAATTGTTGAAAACTATTTAAATAATGTTTATATTTACATCCCTGTATGAAATATGTATGACTATGTTTATGTCTAAAGGGAATGTTTTATTTTCATCCAAACTGCTGTTCTTATAGCCAAACTAAGACGTCCCCCCAAGAGCTAAGGCATATCCATGTCAAAATTAGAATTAACAGACATCAATTTTATACAATGTGTTCAATTTTCATTTTATGTTAAAGTTTTTGCTTTAATTTTGCAGTAATTTTGTTATATGCTGCTCAATAAATTTATGGTCTTTGAACATCCCTTTTTATCAAAAAAAGATTTAAAATTTGGTTATTTTAAGTCTTAATAATAACTTAGTTGGGAATGGAAATGCCCAATTCGTGCACCTTTGTGGAATCTACTAATAAGAATGGTATTATCAATCCATATAGGTTTTAGCGAATTTCCCATAGGGAAGAAGCTATTACCGTAGATTTCATGGCAATACTTAACCCTTTCCACTCGTATGTCGGGGCAGCCCCGCCTGGCGCATTTAGCTACGTACTCGCATGTCGGGCCTGACCCGCCAAAAGCAGCTTCTTGGTTATTGCCTATATATTCAATAGTTTTGATGTTTTTGCCGTTTTTATACACTATACAGTATTTACTGGCTTTATACTTTACTATTTCAACATCCAAAAGCGTAAACTGCTGTGCATTTGTTGCTGTAAAAACCAAAGAAAAAGTTGTTTGTTGCGCAACACAGCTGCTCGCTGTCGACTGCAGTCTGTGACGATTCGGTCTTGTTTACTGAGGTTATAGTGTTTACAACGTTTGTTATTGTACTACTTCCTCAAGTTTTGATTTCTTAAACTTTTATTTATCCATTCAGTGTAATATTTATATCACTACTAGTGATTCACTACAAGTATCAAGTAAGTACTAGTGATTCACGTATTTATATTTCTTGAAAACTGTGACTAGACTAATGTGACTGTTTCTAACCTGTGTGTTGCAAAGTATTTTACAGTGTAGTTTTTTATTTGTTTGTCGTTTAGCCACAATATTTGTAAATGGATGACTGTATGTTGTTTGAGGACAATTCTAGTGACTTGGTAGGAGATTCATCATCTGATTCTGACAATGAATCTGACATAACAATACCTGAGGAGGCTGGTAATGATGTAGGAATAGACCTAGGCCATGGACAAGACAATGTTCACAATTTGAGTGATGTGAATGATACCAGCATAGTTTTTCATTCTGATGTGAATTTTGGTTTTGTAAATTATAGTGCAAATGAAAATAATATATTTAGGCCTAATACTACCCACCCAACTTTAAGCTTGGTGCAAAATCAAGATGATCCTTTGGCAATAACTAGTTCACATAAGGACAGCCCCAGTGATGGTGAGACAAATACTCATATAGACTTAGAAAACCCTGTGAGCCATTGCCGCAAAAGGAAAAATGTAACAATACCTACAAGGCCATTAGCCAAGCGTGGTAGGCCTAAAGTGAGCGCTAAAAGTAGTACACCTAGCCGTGAAGCAAACCCAAAAAAACCAAACGAGGACCACAACTACAGTCTGTATAAACCATCTGATCCTGATTTTCCTCATTTTATATACACACTGCTATCTGGATATAAAAAGCCACCACAAATAAATGTACAAACTCCACTGCAATTTTTCCAACTTTTTTTTACAGATGAATTGTTAAATACAATTGTAAAAGAAAGCAACAGGTACGCGAAGACTTACATAGACAGTAAAAAGCCTCTACAGCGTAGATCAATCTGGCATACTTGGAAAAATATTACTTTGGAAGAACTAAAAGCATTTTTTGGTGTAATTTTGAATATGGGACTGAACCCCAAACCGATCATTCAGGATTATTTTTCCCAACAATGGCTCTACAAGCAATCGTTTTTCACAGACGTTTTCTCAAGAGAACGATTCAACCAAATCTTTTGGACCCTGAAAGTGTCAGATGACCCTTCAAATCAACCAGGTAGGCCTAGATCTAGAGCAGATAAGATCAAGAACATCGTTGTTTATTTACAGCAGAAGTTTGTTCAGTACTTTGTACCACCATATGAGGTTTCAATTGATGAAAGTACTATCTCTTTCAAAGGGAAGGTGCATTTCAAACAATATAATCCGAAAAAACCGATAAAGTGGGGGCTCAAAATCTTTGTACTATCTGACTCTCGCTCTGGGTATGTGTATACTTTCGAACCATACTATGGCTCTGCAACGACTAATAGCCTCCCTCATCCAGACCTTTCTTTTACCACTCGAATAGTGATGCTTTTGGCGGAGCGATTGAGAAAAGAGTGTGGGCCAGACTGTGGCTTCCATATATACACGGACCGTTTATATACCAGTTTCTCCTTGGCCCAGGAATTGAAAAAAATCAAAATGCACATCACCGGTACTGTTCTAGCTGATAGGCTAGGAAATCCTTCAGCAATCAAGAAACACAACCTTATACTAGGAGTTCACGAACAGTTAGCATTCCGCCACAAAGATGACATTTTAGTTTTAGCGTGGCGAGACCAAAGAAATGTACTTATGATGAGTACATACCACAATGCTGATTCCACTCAAATTACAAGGAGAGTCAAAAAGAAGGCAGAAATGGAAACAGTAATGAAACCAGTTGTGATTTGTGACTACAATGATAGAATGGGGGGTGTTCATACTGCGGATCATTATATTAGCAGTTACATGTTTGTTCGTAAGTCAAAAAAATGGTGGCGAAAAATGTTTTTTTGGCTGTTAGATGTTTGTGTTGTGAATAGCTATCTACTATATTCCATGGATCTTCAAAACTGTGGAAAAAAGCCTTGTGAGTCCAAAGCATTTAGAGAACTTCTAATAACTGAGCTTGTGGGTACTTTCCGCAATCCAAACGTCAAAAAAAGAGGCCGACCTTCTACAGCGGAGCAAGAAGAAAGGTTAAATGAAAAGCCCCATTTTATCTTTCCCAACTCTAAAAGTAACAGTAAGGACTGTGCTGTGTGTAGTGATCGGAAAGGGGGGAAAAGAAGGGAAACTGTTTTCTACTGTGACACCTGCGAAAGAAAACCTGGACTTCATCCCGGAGAATGTTTTCAACGCTACCACACCCTAAAAGACTACAAGTTATACTAGGCCAACACCACTTACAAGTGAGGTATTTATTTTATAACATTATATGTGTATGGTTTGTATAGGCATAACTTGTTAGTGTGTATAAATCACCGAATTTTTTTTCGGCAAAAACATTTTTATTGTAAATATTATTTCCTCTATATTGTACACATATTTAATTGTAGGCTCCTATGACAGTTTCATTTTCAATATTTACTTATCTGTTGCTAAGAAACAAATTCAGTGAAAATTTCCAATTGCAGGGTATAAATATTGATGTTTATGTTCACAAAGGACATTCCAGCGATTTCTTGGACATTTTGCGATAGGAAAGAAATGTACTCCCATTACTGTAATAATTACCTATATAATAATTAATATATGCTGATATCACTTATTTTATAACACTAAAACAACTATAATGTATAGTTTATATAGGCCTAACTTGTTAGTGTGTATAAATCTCATCATTTCATTTGTTTGACAGTATTGCAAAAAAAATTTTTTATTGTGACTGTTATTTCCCTATGTAGTTCACAGATGTAATTGTAGTTTGCTTAACAGTTTCATATTCAATATTTACTTATCTGTTGCTAAGAAAAAAATTCAGGGAAAATTTCCAATTGAAGGTTGAAATATTGATGATAATGTTCACACAGGACATTCCAGCGATTTCTTGGACATTTTCCGAAAGAAAAGAAATGTACTCCCATTACTGTAATAATTACCTATAATAATTAATATATGCTGATTTATATTCCTTATTAAATACTCTTTTAAAATATGTGTAAGTTGCATTTTTATGTGTAAAATTAGTTGACTTAGAGTGGTTTACATCTAGAGTTTAGCGATTGAAAAACAATTTACATAATTATTATATATGTATATATATAAAATAAAATAATTTTTTTCTCTTGAAATTATTTTTTTTAATACCTTATTAACTGTTGTAAAAGAAAAACACAAAAGTATGCTTTAAAAATTTAAAATACAGAACAAGAGAAATATTAAGTGATCACCTGTACTTTTAACACATATTTAAATGCAAGTAGATAGGAACAAGCCAGTGTAGGGAATCCGAGTGGAAAGGGTTAAGCCTGGGACCATGTTATTTATTCGCCTTTTAGATGCCACGAGGCCAAAAACAATAGTCGTTAAAATTTATATATGTATTGTGTGTATGTTTCTGTGAACACAACTTAATTGACAAGTACAATATTTAGCTCCATAAAGTTTTTCTCTATCTCCAACGGTTACAGAGATATAAATAAATCCAAAAACAGTACATTATATTTGGGGGCTCCAATGCTAATAATCTAATGGAGGTTATGGAAAAATATTTCCATTACCAACCAATAGTTTTGTATGAAAATTTGTTTTTAGCTTCATGGGGTTGGATCCATACTTTTGTGCTAAAAAAAATCATAGCTCATGTGTTCCTCACAGCAGCAAACCTGCATACCCATTTAATCTTATGGAGAATAGGCAAACTCCTTTATTTATGTCTAGATAATAATAATAATACCACCCCCGTCGCAGCAGACCTGCATACTCAGCGAATTTCCAAATCAATAATATAATAATAAATAATAGTATACAAACAATTTTATAGTTATCTGTTGATAAATAAGAGAGTTAAGTAGCTATTTCTAGCATAAACCATTTTTATTTTGACCATTTATTTCATCAACATCTGTCCACGTATATAAAGTAGTTTACCTATTCTCTATATAATTAATATGGGCTCTATATAAGAGTATGCAGGTTAGCTGCCATGATGAACACATAAACTATTATTTTTAAGCATAAAACATACTGCTTTATCAGTCTTGAAAACAAAGATTAACCTCTTTCCCAACAGACAACCAAGTTAATTGCAACATTTTATAAAATAAGTTAATACTTTTATAAATAAACAACTTATTTCTTTCTATAATTAGGTATAAATATAACTCCAGATTTCGATGCTCTTGCAGAAAATGTAAAAAATGGTATTAATACAGAAAAACATTATTTTTGCATAAAAATCTTTTTACATATAATCAACACTTTTTATAACCAAATTTATAACTCAAGTCAGTCAAAAGCCGTGGTAGCTCAGGTAGTAGAGTAATATTTTTCCACACTGTACCTCACAATCGATTCCCCGCCGGATCACTTATTTTTTATCCGGCGTGAAGAAATTTTATTAATCTATGACAGAAAATCTGACTTCATCTCCTCCACAACCATCAATATAATTAATTATGCTTAATAATAATATTTAATAAAATCATTATTAATAAATATATGGAAAAACTGGGAACAAACTGTTTTTGGTTATGTTTGGTTGTTCACAAGTCGGAGCTTGGTGGCACGACAGGTAACTGCCACCTCAATTGACACTAATCTCAAGTTTAAGAATGTAGCGTTAGTTTATGTTGGTGAAATCAGATTTTGTTATCGGTGGATTCAAATCATCAGTCAGTTCTAATCTAAGACTATAATAAATCTTTGATCAGCATAATTTGTTGGATTCAGGGCTTTAGAATCCTTATAAAATTTTGAATTGGATATTTTAAAAATCATGTAAGATGAAACTGTTTAAAAAATATAGGCTTAGCGAACACTTTAATTTATTATTTAACATAAAAATTAACTTTTTTAACAGATGGTATTTTTTTCACTTATAAAGTTGGGTATTGAATCAGAAAAGAGAAATAATAATGTAATTTATTTTTTATGACTGTGTATTTGAGTTTTATAGTTTTAAGTTTTGTTTTTCAGCGAGCTGTGGCTGAAGTGCTGCGGCAACCTCCGAAAATGGCTTTCGTAATAGTCTCTAAAAGAATCAACACACGAGTGTTTGATAATGGGAACAATCCACGGCCAGGAACAGTAGTCGACGACGTCGTAACTCTACCTGAACGGTATGTTGTGTTGTATTTGTGTATGTATTGAAAAATTTCATTTGCTGAGAATTTTTTGGTCAAGTCCTTGCAATAATAATAATTTTGTTTCCAGAAAGTCTTGTACAATCTAAAATATAATTCATAATAATTGCAATTCAAAGAAAACCCATGTTAACCCATTCCCATCGGGCAGAACGGTCGACGCTCGAGGCCACCTGGGCTGAACGAAAATCGAGCCTCGTTCACTACGACTGTGCGTCACTATTAGTGTGAAAGAATTAACAGTAACTTCATGAATTATATGTTTTGAATTCTTTGTGCTGTTTCTAATACCCTTTAACTACAATCACTTTTAGCAAGAAAAAAATTATTACTGTACTTTTCAACCAATTCAAAGCTGTAGACTTAGAAACAAGTTGGTACTTTTGTTTTGTCAAATCTTATGTTATTTTCAAAGGATTCCTTGGCAGATCTACTTCCAGTTACCTGCAGTAATAAGTAGTTAATGATAAATCTTTAAATAATAATCATTATAACTGTATTATCATCAATAAATACAATCACTAAACGAATTGTGAGAACAAGAAAATAATATAATGTCAATACGAACCATTTGACACCAAGATGATAAAAGAGGACGCCAACACCATCTATCGGATGAGAAATGAACTAGAACACCTAACAGCGAAAAAAGAACTACGTCGAAATATAAGCAGGCAACGCACATTGTTTGCTCATAACCACCCCGCGGTCCGTGCCAAGGGACGCACGGCGCACGTCATTAGACATCTGTCTACCGAAATACGCTGACGTACAATGTACGTCATTAGATGGGAATGGGTTAATAGCTATTACTATGGTTATCTTGACAAGACCTAGACCCAGGAACAAGCATTTTTTAACAGTTTGTTGCAGCCTATGCATTGAAAATATTATTTTTTGTAAGTAATAAGAATACTTAAGTATAGTAACATATTTAACATATTTATAACATATTTAACATTTATGATTAATTTATGTTTCAGTTACGACTTCTTTCTAGTCAGCCAGTGTGTTAATCAGGGCACTGTTAGCCCCACGTCTTATAACGTGATCCATGATACTCTGGGATTGGATGCGGACAAAATTCAGCGCCTGTCATATAAACTTACACACACATATTATAATTGGAGTGTAAGTATGAGCTTCTTAAGACGTAAAGTTAGCTTTGATAATTGGGCTACCCATTAATGTCTAGTAAATGAGCTGATTTTTATCACTAATAAAGCTACATTTCACAAAACAAAAATCAGCTTTCACTCACATTCATCTTAAAATTTTAATCCATTGGCTCAGTGTCTCAATAATTAATGAAATACCCCCGTCGCAGCAGACCTGCGTACTCAGCGAATTTCCAAATCAATAATATATGACAAGTTTAAAAAAAATCTGTCTATAAACATGAGAATTATTTGCCTATTCTCCATAAGATTAACATGGCAAAGAGTGCAGGTTTGCTGCTGTGAGGAACACTGAAATTAGGCATTTATACCATAAATAATTTTTGTCTTAATATTTATACCAACTTTCATCAACATCTGTCCATAAATAAAGGAGTTTGCCTATTCCCTATATGATTATTATGGGAAAAGAGTATGCAGGTTTGCTGCCATGATAAACACATACACTATGATTTTTAAGCATAAATGGATAGATCTTAACCACATGAAGCTAAATATCAAGTTTTATCAAAAAATATTCATTAATATGGGAAATATTAGTTTTTCCCTATCCTCCATAAGATTAACATTGGAGCCCCACAATACAATGTACTGTTTGGATTTTTTTAATATCTCGGTAACCGTTGGAGATAGAGAAAAACTTTAAGGAACTTAATCGTGTAGTTTTTTAAGCTGATTCCAATGGTGAAATATAAAATTTGAAATTTTAAAAAATTACATGTGAAAAACGCAAAAAAACCCTTTTTGGGGTACAAAACCCCCCCAAACTACCCGTTCCCATTGACCAATATGTCTGGTTTACGAACTCGTCCGAGCACTTGTAGGAATACATGTCTCTACCAAATTTGGTCTTGATTGGACCATTTTTACGAGAGTTATCGTGTTCACAGACACACACACATATATATATATATATATATATATACCCCCGTCGCAGCAGACCTGCGTACTCAGCGAATTTCCAAATCAATAATATAAAAATGATATATGACAAGTTTAAAAAAAATCTGTCCATAAACATGAAAATTATTTCCCTATTCTCCATAAGATTAAAATGGCAAAGAGTGTGCAGGTTTGCTGCTGTGAGGAACACTGAAATTAGGCATTTCTACCATAAATAATTTTTATCTTAACATTTATACCAACTTTCATCAACATCTGTCCATAAATAAAGGAGTTTGCCTATTCCCTATATGATTAATATGGGAAAAGAGTATGCAGGTTTTCTGCCATGATAAACACATAAACTATGATTTTTAAGCATAAATGGATAGATCTCAACCACACGAAGCTAAATATCATAAAAAAATTGATTAATATGGGAAATATTAATTTTTCCCTATCCTCCATAAGATTAACATAGGAGCCCCATAATACAACGTACTGTGTTTAGATTTTTTAATATCTCGGTAACCGTTAGAGATAGAGAAAAACTTTAAGGAACTTAATTGTGTAGATTTTTAAGCCGATTCTAATGGTGAAATATAAAATTACATGTGAAAAACGCAAAAAACCCCTTTTTGGGGTACAAAACCCCCCCAAACTACCCGTTCTCATTAACCGATATGTCTGGTTTACGAACTCGTCCGAGCACTTGTAGGAGTACACGTCTCTACCAAATTTGGTCTTGATTGGACCATTTTTACGAGAGTTATCGTTTTCACAGACATATATATATATATATATACATATATACATATATACATATATATATATAAAAATTTTAACGACTATTGTTTTTGGACTCTGGGCACCTAAAGAAGAAAAAATAACATGGTCTCAGGCTTAAGTCTCACCATGAGACCTACGGTAATAGCTACTTCCCTATGGGAAATTCGCTAAAAATGCAAATTCAGTTAGAGTTGCGAGTGGATAAAAATCCTGTTAAAACACTTTCCTGTGGCATGGTCGCTGGCACCCTCTAGTCGCCTAGCAACTGAAACTGTGAGCCGGAGGAGGACTGTTAACGGTCAGCATGTTGATAAGTAAACTTATGTTTTAACGAGGCAGTGTCAGTTTTCGGTTCGCTCGCTCTGATTTTTTTCACCAGGGTCATATCCGGACGTGAATTTGAAAGAATGCAAAAATTTAAAATTACTCAAGGAGTTCAATGTTTGTAAAACCAGTAGTCGCGAACGATGTTTGTAGGCGGTTAGTAGCCGATCGCCGAACGCGGGGTTGAAGCCATGTGGACAGCGGTAATGTTCAAAAGCGGAATGGGGAAACGATGAGTCACCGTAGTCCCGAGTGCCTGAGTCTTTATAGCTACTGTCTATATTTGTCTATATTCTGTGCAATCTGGTGCAAGGTCACTGACTTACGAAACAATAAACCTCCCCACCCCTCCTGTTCGTACCCACCCCAATAGCCAAGCCAACGCATCTTGCGTACTGAAGTGCCAACATCTGCCTCCGTGCTCAGTATCGCCTTTATTTTGCTTCAGTGACCTTGTCTTTCTCGTAACGGTTCGTTTTAGTTTCGGGTAGGAATAAGTTATTATAGCGTGTGTTCCACTTATATTGCAGATCAACGGTTCATGCGTAGGTCCTACCTGGGAGGCTTTGTAAGTTGCCAGAAAAAGGGTTGTCATTACGATGGAGGAAAATTTGTATTACTCTAGTACTGTACCACTTTGTACTGCATTACGTGATTTTTTTAGTTTTAATATCAATAAAGTGGTTTTATTATTTAATATCTGGATGTTTTATTCCCCTCTCATATCCGGATTTTTTGCTATCCGGATCGGCCGTCGCCACATTAGTCCGGATATGAGAGGGTTTACTGTATATTTGTTTTTGTCATTCAATAGTTAAAATAGTTTGTTATTTAATTAAATGGTTTATAATAGATATATAATACATTTTTACTATTTGCAGTCCTACATTATTTTTTTAAAAATAACTTTTGTTTTCATTTTAAGTCTTGTCAAGGCTAGCTAGCCATTAAAATTCTAAGTTATGAGAAATTTTAGTGAATCTTAAAAATATACTATTAAAATTTCTTAGCTCTAAAAGTGATATAGTTTTTTCTGCATTGAATGTGTTAACCCATTGGCTACGATTGAGGGTCATTTGACTCTTGATCGTTTTTATATCAATTTTTAATTTGAGTTTACGTTTGTTTACATTGTCGTGCGGTGTGCAGTTGGACAATAAACATGTCGTTTCGCAGCAATGCATTCCTCGTGTCTTAAGGATTATTCTGATTTCATCAGATTTTAGATGAAAATGGAATTGAAAGTATTAGTGGTGACATGGAAAGTCATAAGTCAAGTGTTGCTAGCAGTGAAAGTGATGTAGAACAACGTCAACCCCTGTTGAAAGTTAGGCCTACATTTTAGGTTAGCCTAACCTTTGACAGTGGACATTGATTCACACAGAAAGACCAATTAATTTTACCTATAGTTCTGGAATGAATCTGTCAAGAATCCAGACTCCACAAGCTAGGTTGGCAAAATTTATCAAAAGCTATTCAATTTTTCGACAAGTTCAGCAGTCACCATACTGGGATTTCCCTCTTCACTCTGAATGTTGGCAATTTTAAAATTTTAGGACCTTCCGCTGCACTCACCTACAGTGACAATGTTCCCAATTACTTCCCAATAATTTTTTATCGGTTTACAGTTTTTTGCAGTCAGAAACCATATTCCTACACATAACTATCAAGCAAATCAGTATGTCTGTGTAAAAGATAGAAATTTAATCTTCTTGGTAAAACTAGTGGCTATATATGACAAATGTAAAATTCATACTAAGTGGTATTTTGTTTTCAGGGAACAGTTCGTGTTCCTGCCCCAGTGCAATACGCTCACAAACTGGCTTTCCTCACCAGCCAGTCTCTACACAGACCACCTAACCCCAGCTTGGAAGAACTCCTCTTCTTTTTGTAAAGAAATTGAAGAGTATTACCTTAAAGTGCCTTGCAACTTTTCTGGTGGACCGGTGGACTTTTTACTTATAAAAGTGTTTATTTTCTAATATATGTAATATTTTTCTAAAGTTGATAATGTACTAAATAATAGTACATCATAAACCTAGTTTACCAGAATTTAAGACTGGTATTACGTCATCAAATAATTTTTATTTAGTGATAAGCAACATTGTGAGCATATTATTTTATGCCAAGGAAGAGGCATTATTTGATTTTTACTATGTAAAGTATTATACTTTTTGTTCGCCTGAACAAGCATTTATATTTGTAAAAAGGATTTGTTATTAGTTTTAAAAAATACATTTGTTTTTATATATTTTTTTAATATTTGTTATTATGTCCTATTAAATGACTAGTTAATGATTATTTTACTTGATTTGTCTGTCTAAGCTGAATCAGTTAGCACAAATCAAAGTCTACATCAAAACAAAGGGTCTCTTTCAAAATCTCCAATTTCAATGTCCAAAACACTTAAACTGAGAAATAAACTCTTTTTTAATGTGCACAATTTCATTGTGTCCCAAAGTATAGTCTGGTTAGTAAGTAATAGTGATGTTTCAGAACAGAGTGTACTTTATGACACTGATATTCGGACACAATGAAATTCGAAATACAATTTATTATATAAGTTTTAAAAAGGAGAACGTTCATTGTGTCCAATTTCATTGTGTTCAAAAGTGCTGTTTTTTGGGTCACAGAAATTGAAGGATTTAAATAATACTGTGGTTGTTCCTTCAAGTGAAAGGCATTCAAAATCGTTCGTTTAGAAAAACTTACTATACAACTAACATATTTTATTTACACAATTAGCAGTATGTCCGTATGTTGTACGTGTTTTACAATTCTGTGTTTTGTGAAAAAGATACTTATAAACGTGAGAAAATTAATTAGGTTAGATCAGAAAATATAATTATTAAAGTTCGTTATATGTCAAGATAAAATTTTTTTAAATCAATGAATGATGTAAGCAAACTAATATTCATTAAATTTGACAGCTGTTTCTTTTTCTTTCTATTAATTCACTATACTTCACATATTCAAAAAAATTTATGACCAATGCTTAAACCATTAAGTGTTAAAAACTACAAACACAAGCTGGTTATTACCAGTAGGTGGTTCATTGAAAACTGAAAGGAAAGTGTGACTAATATCGTGTAAAAAGTGGATTTTGAACTGCTCGTTATATAATTTTAACCCTTTCAGTGCCAGGTGTTACTCCCATAGCGTGTGCAAGAAATGCCAGGTTAAAATGAGCAGTTTTTAGCTGTTTGAGAAAAACTGTCATTGTTTTATTATTTATTGATGAAAATGGATACTTTTGGTTTTGTTTTGCTCATAATTAAGTTTTGTAAATGTAAGAGGTAAAATAAATATACTTGATAGTTTTAATCATAAAATAAATTATGAAAAACTATTAATTAATATTTTATAATGAATTTTTCAGTTTGAAGTAAAAAAATTGGCAGTTGAAAATTCCTCATGCTTAAAATTGAGCAATTTTGTTGAACTATACTTAGTTTTGTACATAAATGCAAAATGTTTGAACATTTATCTTCAAAAATAAAGTTTTTGTGATTATTTTAGAAAATATCGTGAGGTTTGGTTTTTCCATAAGTTACTGAAACTATTAATCACACTTGAAAATATTTTACATTAGACATGGAATTTGAACTTGTTCTATAGCTGAGTAAATGAATAAAATGATTCAAACTAATCTGATTATTACTTTTAAGATTTTCTGATTATCTGGATCACTGTCCGTGTTGTTAAAGCCTAAACATGACAACTCATCACTCCCACTCAAATTACTGATGGAAAGATTACTATCACCTTTTTAACACTCTAAAGCCGCGTATCCACCAACCGAACATGTTCGCCGGACAGTGGTGATGTTCGCCGAACATTGCTGGGTGTTGGTTTGGTGGGGACGCCTTCTCGAACATTCCGTTGTTCGCTGTAAAAGTTCGCTCATGGACCGAACATTTGCTGCCGAACACTCGCTTCTTCCTGTGCGTTTTGTCTCATCTTTCATTGTTTGTGTGGCGTTTTAGTGCAGTTTTTGCTAGTGGTTTATTACGTAGGCTAGTGGTTTGTTACCTAGTGATTAATCAGGTTCAATATTATTGATTGGGCAGAATGGCTGATTCAGTGGAGAGTGAGAGCAGTACAAAACTTTGGTCAGTAGAAAAAAACTATAGCTTTGATTCAGTCCTGATTTGATTTGACGAAAAACAACCTCTATTGTGGAACCCTAAAGACAAACTGTATAAAAATAAGTACAAAAGGAACGACGCTATCTTACAAATTGCTTCAGATATGGGTTGCACCGTGTAATTGATGTTAAAAAGAAATTAGAGACTTTTCAAATTTCTCATCTAAGGCTCTAAGACACTGGTCAAATTGCCATTTATTTTTAAAACAAGTGGAAACCAATGTCCATTCTTGACTGTTACTAGGTGTTTTCACAAATTCTGATAAAGCTCTGACAAGAGCTTCACGTGCCTTTGGCACTATAATTAGTATCTTGTTTTGATATTATGGTCCAATAAGCGTTATAAGCAGTTCAAAATCTTCATTACACACCCTTGTGAAATTCGTGAAGTAACTCGCTATCAAATCTGCTCGAAATTGGTCACTGCACTCATTTCTTCCCCGAAACAGTTGTCTCTGCCACCAACGAGGAGGTCGACGAGCGGACACAATCAAACAAGCAGCTGCTATCTATGCACGCTAATATACGACGAAGCTGCGTAGATACATTCATCACTACACAATTTCACCAACTGTTCAGATGTTCGGCCTCGTAGTGACGAACAGAGAATTGTTTGTCCGTAAATGTTCGGCGAGCATGTTTGGTGAACTAATATGGAATGTTTGCCCGTTTTCGATGTTCGCCAACACTGTTCGGCGAACATGTTCGGTTGGTGGATACGCGGCTTAAGAATTGTTTTATCATTGACAGGTGAATACATTTAATTTAAAAAAGAAACTAAACAAACAATAATAATAACCTCAAACTTTTTAAGTCTCACTGCTACCTAAACAAGTAAACAAAAAACAGAAGTTGATGTGGACTGCAGTCAAAAATACTTAGAATAACATTTTAACATAAATAATTATATTTAATGTGCTCTTTACATCCTAAACCAAAATAAAAAATATTTTTGAAAAAATAAAATAAAAAAAATTTGAAAAATTTTTTTAAATTAATTTTTTGGACGTCCGTACATACGGACGCTGGCTCTTCTTGCACGTTTTGCCGACGTCCGTATATACGGACGTTGGCACTGAAAGGGTTAAAGGGGCGGCGAACAATATCAAGGATTGAAAAACCTCTGATCAATGGAGAATGCATGAAATAAGTTAAATTGTTATAAGTTCTCCTTTTACTTTCTCCCCTTATACATAGTATATGGAGAAAGTATTGTTTTCGTCAAAATTTTCGAATTTGAGTTGAGGCTGGATATATCCGTTTTGAGGTCCCCTGAATCCAAAAAAGTGGGTTTTGGCGTGATGTCGGTCCGTCCGTGTGTGTGTGTGTCTGGATGTGTACAGTGCCACAGCCTACCCCGTTTGTCCGATTTAGATGAAATTTGGCATGTATATATATAGTCACCGTATCTCCAGGCGTTTTTTTTCATTTTTTTGAATTTTTGATTTTTAAGGGTAGTTCACCTCTAAAAACCCTTAAAAAATGTGAAAAATCCAATTTTCTCAAAAACGGCTCTAAAGATTTTGATTAAAATTTGATAGTTTATAGTGCACTGAGTACTAAATAATTTGACACCACCCGCATGTCTGTAAAAATGACGGTTCAAAAGTTATGGGCTTTTAAATGTCAAAAAAATCAAATTTTTAAATTTTCAGCGAAAACAATAAAAGTAAAGTATAACTTGACTGGTACCATTGAAACCGGCTTAAAAAACTAAGCAAATTAGTATTTTGAATTATTTGTCTACGACTAACGGTTCCAGAGAAAAGTTAAATTTAGTGTCCAAGATAAACGCAGTACGTTGTCTGAAAGCGCCCAATGTTATTCTTATGGAAAATATAAAAAAATCAATTTCTTCCTTACTTTCCAACCGTTTTCCATGAAACCTGGTAGGAAGTGTAAGGTCAAATCACCGAACAAAACCAGCTCAAAAAAGCTTGGTATTACCGGAGGGGGGGGGGTCCCCCCATACAATTTGAACAATAAATTATTAAATGATATTTAGAATTACTATGTAGAACATGATAGTTTTATTGCAGATTGCCTTTTTTTAAATTTACTTAAGGGAGAAAGTATGTGTCAGTCCACTGGTACCGTTTATTTTAAGAAGACTGCGCAAAATGGGAGCGTTTCACAAACCCGAGTTTTTTACTACGCCGAGTAAGGCTAAAAATTAAAAAATTAATAAATATCAAAATTTCACTACGCCGAGGTTTCACAAAACCGAGTATGTTATAAAATTCAACTATTTCACTAAACCGAGTAAGGGGCTGGGTACCTGTGACCTGTAGGGTATCAGTGACTGTAGAAGCCTGTGTAGCGTGCAGTATTACTTGCTTTGCAGGCACTCGCTGTCCAGTCGTGTAGCGAACATAAGCGTCACATAATAGACAACAAATTCAAATGACAATCAAACTGTCTCTGCTTTGAGTATACAATCATCACCAGAGAATAGTTATCTCCAGAAAATTTTCTTTTATCAATAACTTATAGGTTGTTATTGTGATAAGTTCTATTTTTTACAGGCAAGAAAAATTTGAATTGTTCTAAATAAAAAAATCGTTCTTATAAACAATCAAATTCTCTCTGCTTTGGAGCATACAATTATTTTCGTTTACTATTTTCTATAAATTTCTTTTTAACATTCATCCATGGACAATTTTATTTCTGTATAATATATTAAAACAGTATAAAGTAGCTTAAGTTATTAGAACAATAATGTCATTTACAGATTTCAGGCAGTGAATGCCTTCAAAGCGCATGATACTCGTTTTTGGCCTGCCGGCTGACGTGCTCTTCACTTCTAGAGCTGGCGGTACCCAGCCCCTTACTCGGTTTAGTGAAACAGTTGAATTTTATAACGTACACGGTTTTGTAAAACCTCGGCGTAGTGAAATTTCGATATTTATTAGATTTTTAGCCTTACTCGGCGTAGTGAAAACTTAATTTAATTATGTTATCTAATGGATAGCAACATGATGACAATAATAATATCAACATTTTAGAATAAATTATAATTTGATAATGTACAAACATTGTGTTATTGAGGATATTTTTTATGTAGCTGCATCCTGAGTTGCATTTGGGTTAATTATCTTCAAAGGACCTTGCGATATGCAACAATTTAGCGAATTTCCCATAGGGAAGAATTTATTACCGTAGGTCTCATGGCGAGACTTAAGTTTTTTGCATTTTTACCATATAATTTTTAAAAATTTCAAATTTTATCTTACTCTATTTGAATCAGCTTAAAAAACTGCACAATTAAGTTTCTTAAAAATTTTCTCTATCTCCAACGGTTGCCGAGATATTAAAAAATCCAAACACAGTACGTTGTATTTTGGGGCTCCAATATTTAAACTTATGGAGGATAAGGAAAAATTAATACTTCCCATATCAATCAATATTTTTAGATTAAACTTAGTATTTACCTTCATGTTGTTGATACCCACCCCTTTATGCTTAAAAATCAATTTCACCAAACCTGCATACTCTTTTCCCATGTCATATGGAATAGGCAAACTCCTTTATTTAAAGACAGATATTGATGAAAGTTTGTATAAATGTTAAAAATAAAAATTGTGGATGGTAGAAATGCCTACTTTCAGTGTTCCTCACAGCAGTGAACCTGCACACTCTTTACAATGTTAATCTTAAGGAGGAGAATTGTAACGAGCGGGGGTATTGGGTATTGGGTATTGACTTAAAAGGGGAGTATTTTAGTTATCATTAAATGTGTACGTACAATAATCGCTTGTGGTAGCTGCTTACAAACATATGATGTGCCTGACATCCACAACTAGTCTCTACTGAACAAGCACTTTTCCCCCTTACATAATTAAAATATACTAAAACAAACTAATAATAAATAAATAATAATAATAATATAATAATTAATAAAATCGTGACCCTGTCACAGAATAGGCAAATGATTCTCATGTTTATGGACAGATTTTTATAAAACTTGTCATATATTATTATATTATTGATTTGGAAATTCGCTGATTACGCAGGTCTGCTACGACGGGGGTATCTTGTTTTGTTATCAGGCACAAGAACAGATAAATGTGAAGGGCTTCTGACAAGCATAAATGCTACATATAATGACCATGAGAAAAACTGGCATTTTCTAGGTTCAGGCCACAAACATTTAAGGATTTGCCATGTGATTTATTTATTTTGAATCATGGGAATTCTTGGAATGAGAACTTCCTCGTCCTTGAATTTTCCTTTGAGAATTTTTGCAAAAATGACATTTGCCTTAATTTTTCTTATCACCCATAGCGTCCTGTTGCACAGTTAGGGTTGATTTAGATTTCGAAGCATGATGACTACTGAGCCAACCTTCAGTTTTAATTTGTGCCGTGATAAACCAGACATATCTAGGGAGTTTAAAAATTTTGCTGGAAAGTTTGTGGTTTCATCTTCATTGACTGCATAACAATGCAGTCAATAGATTTATATGAATGCAGAGAACCGCCGATTTGACTCAGAATTACGAGATTAAAAGCATCCACGGATTATTGCTTGCTCACTCAACCATTTGTAATTTTTAGTTATGTTCGGAAATACTTTGTTAATGAGCTCGTCTTTTAAGCTTTTAATGTGACAAAATTGCAAACATTTAAAGGAAATGAGATCAATCCGCTTGATTTATCAACATGAACACGGACATTACCGATATTAAGCAATAGCTTGGAGAAGTCTTCAGCAGTGGGATTGTTCAGCAATGAAACTATTCAAACTCTCAAAAAATTCTCTCAATGAAATAGCTCCACAGATTTGATGATTTAAGGCAAGCATTTACCTCATCGGCGGCAGTTGATCTTGGAATGACTGACAGTGTTTAGCCAAAATAACCAGACAGTAAAATCATTGCGCCTCCAAAACATCTTGAGTCACTGCACAGATCTTTCAATGTTCAGTCAGGTGCTTCCAATGCGCATTTGTGTGCCATTGTCCATTCGTCCCAGATTATGATTTTAGATGCTACTAAAACTTTGGCCATTGTGGAGGGCTTTGTAGTGATACATGTTGGTTGCTCAATAGTTTGAAGGTTTTATGGCAATCTTAATGTTGAATGAGCCGTCAGGCATCCTAACAATGTAATCCGCTCTGATTGTGACTTTGTAGTCATCATTCAGCATGCGCTCCAATGCAGTATTGAATAACCTGACCAATGCATGATGTTCATGAAGTTGCCGCAGATCTTGAATTCATTGTTGTATTAATCTCTAGACGCCTATGAAGTTGTTCATACATATTTCCCATGAAATATATTTGAGAATTTATGTTGTGCATCTTCAAGAAGTTGCATTGATCAAATTCTATGGTGAATTTGGCCTTGAATCTGTGAAGTTGAAAGTTAAGTCATTATTGCTGATCTATACAGTACAATACCTAATATATTTTAACTGCCGTACCTTGTTTATTTTAAAGACAAATACAGACAAAATGTTAAACTATAATCTAATACTGTAGTTGACATTTATTACTTTCTCCCTTTATACATAGTATTGAGAAAGTATTGTTTTCGTCAAAATGTTCGAATTTGGATTGAGATGCGTGTATATTCGTTATGAGGCTCCCTGAATCCAAAATACCCCCGTCACAGCAGACCTGCGTATTCAGCGAATTTCCAACTCAATAATATAAAAATAATGATATATGAAAAGTATTATAAATATCTGTCCATAGGTATTGAGAGTTATTTGCCTATTCTTAGTATGATTAACATGGGCAAGAGTGTGTAGGTTTGCTGCTGAGAGGAACATTGGAATTAGGAATTTCTAGCATAAACACTTTTTATTTTGACCATTTATACCAAGTTTCATAAACATCTGTCCATAAATAAAGGAGTTTGCATACTCCCTATATGATTAACATGGGAAAAGATTCAGGTTAGCTGCCATGATAAATACATTATGATTTTTAATCATAAATGGATAGATGTCAATACGTTAAGGTAAATACCAAGTTTAATCCAAAAGTATTGATTGATAAGTGAAATATTAATTTTTCATTATTCTCAACAAGATTAGATCACGCCACAATCATCTTACACTCAATGATCTAATCTAATCTAATTAACATTCGAGTCCCTAAATACAATGTACTGTGTTAAGATTTTTTAATATCTCCGTAACTTTGGTCTCGATCGGACCATTTTTACGAGAGCTATTGTGTTCACAGACACATATATATATATATATATATATACAAAAAATAACGTGGTCCCAGGCTTAATTCTTGCCATGGTAGTTTTTTCCCTATGGGGAATTCGCTGAAAGTCTTTCAATCAATTTAACTGTGTTTTTGTTGTTTAGTTTAGGAAATTGGATGATGTTTTTTAAAACAATAAATGTTTTAATGATATTTGGATCAACATCGAAAAGAGTATGATAATTTTATTGAAGGTTGCATTTTTTTGTAAGTTACGTAAAGGAGAAAGTATGTGAGAAGTCACAAACTTTCTAGCCAAATTTTTTAACTCCCTGGATATGCCCGTCTTATCACCACACAATTTAATAGTGAAGGTTGGCTCAGTAGTCATCATGCTTCGTAATTTAAATAAACCTAAACCATGCAACAGGGTGATGGGTGATAAGAAAAATTGTGGCCAATGTCGTTCATGCAACAGACCTCAAAGGAAAATTCAAGGACGAGGAAGTTCTCATTCCAAGAATTCCAAAGGTCCAAAACCCTGTTCCACCCAACACAACAAATAAAGCCAGACACTTGTTCGATGAGCGCAACCTGCCCTCGGCTAAGCTCTGGTCTTTGTTCCCAAACTTCTTAGACAATTCATTTTATTTTAGTTTTTTAGTAAATATTATTATTATTTTAATAAGTTAAACCAGGCTATCTTTTTATTTGTAATTTTTTTTGTACTACAATACAGTGCAACTCGGTTATTGCGGCCTCGGCCATAACGTCAACTCGGATATAACGTCATTTATTTTTAGGTCCCGCCAAACTATATGTATTTAGTCAAGAAAATCGGGCCGAGATGAAGGCAACATATAGCTAAATAGAGAAAGTTCTGTCGTTGGTGCAACGTGAGGGCTGCGCGGGTGAGGGCTGCGCGGCTATTGTTTAGCTACATTCTATTTTTAGAAACGGCATTTTATTGATGTCTTACTGCTAACCACCCCAACCCCCTCCCCCTACCCTATATCCGCTGTCGCCGTCATCAAGGTCAGTGTCAGTGACTCACGTCGCATCAAAGCACTGTGATGCCGATCGTACGTACCTACAGTTCGTGCAGCTATCGTTAGTTCAGTGTATGTCTTTTATAGTTTGTTTTTCGTTATTTTAATTTACGAATACAGTATTGAAAAATAATGGCAAGTGTTAAGAGAAAGGTTTTGCTGAAGAAAAGGTGTGAGTTATAAGAGCGTGTGAGGAAGGACGTAAGATAGCAGACGTGAGTTCGGGCTTGTTTTTTAAAATCGAACCAACAGTTGAATTCACCAAGCCGAACTTCATTACAATATTTTCAAATTCGATTTTTTAGTCAGTCATAAACATAAACTTACGGTGTATTTCAAATTACCTTCATTAAATGTCATAATTTCATGTAAAAAATGTGTTTCCCTATTTTTCCTCAGTTTTAAATTAAAATTATGTAACCTCTTTTATAGCGTCACTCTGATATAGCGTCATTAATTGTGTGGTCCCTTCAATGACATTATAACCAAGTTCCACTGTACAACAAAAAAAATTAAAAATAAATAATTCACCTCCATACCTAGAGGTAATGAATACACAAACAGAATTGTTAATATATTTTATTCTTAAATCATATGAACACAATTCTGTGATATCTAGTCTTTATTGTATTGCACTTCCAGACCCATAGGTTTGATTCCATGTGACGTAAGTTTCAAGGTCTTTAGGAGAAACACTGGAGCGTACACGCTGCAGGGCAGATTTGAAGTCTTCCACAGTCACAGCCCTCACCTATGATCAGTAAATGCATCAATTTATTAACTGTTGCAACATTTTCGTAAATGAAAGGAAAGTATTTGGTTATGGAAAATAAACTCTTGAAAATCATACTCCTTTTGATTTTTTTAGAATTTCACCAGCTATTCTGTACTATCTTTTCATAATTCAAAAAAGTGTTTGTTTTCAAAATACGTACCTTACATTCAGAAAATAAAACAAAACAGTGCCATTAGAGGAACCTCACATACAAATAAAAAAATAATACAGTATGGTTCTAGTTGAACTGTTACTGGGTTGGCATGAATCTTAAGAATTTAAGGTTCCCATTTTAAAACAAAACTATTTTAATTAGATTCTCAGTAATCCCTTTTAAATAACAATACCCCCGTCGCAGCATACCTGTGTACACAGCGAATTTTCAAATCGATAATATATGACAAGTTTTATAACAATCTGTCCATAAACATTGCCTATTCTCCATTAGATTAACATGGAAAAGAGTGTGCAAGTTAGCTGCTGTGATGAACACTGAAAGTAGTCATTTCTACCATAAATAGTTTTTATCTTAACATTTATACAAACTTTCATCAACATTCTGTCCATAAATAAAGGAGTTTGCCTATTCCCTATATGATTAATATGGGAAAAGAGTATGTAGGTTTGCTGCCATGATAAACACATAAACTATGATTTTTAAGCGTAAATGGATATATCTCATCCACTGAAGCTAAATATCAAGTTTTATCCAAAAATATTGATTAATATGGGAAATATTAATTTTTCCCTATCCTCCATAAGATTAACATTGGAGCCCCAAAATACAACGTACTGTGTTTAGATTTTTTAATATTTTGGTAACGGTTGAAGATAGAGAAAAACTTTAAGGGACTTAATTGTGTAGTTTTTTAAGCTGATTCCAAGGGTAAAATATAAAATTAGAAATTCTTAAAAATTACATGTGAAAAACGCAAAAAACCCCATTTTAGGGTACTAAACCACCCCAAACTACACGTTACGATTGACCGATATGTCTGATTTACGAAGTCGTCCGAGAAAATGTAGGAATACATGTCTCTACCAAATTTGGTCTCGATCGGACCATTTTTACGAGAGAGTTATCAAGTTCACAGACACACTTATATATATAGTGTGTGTGTGTGTGTATATACAGTATATATATATATATATATATATATATATATATATATGAATTTTAACGATTATTGTTTTTGACTCGGGGAACCTAGAGACGAAAAAATAAATAATAAATAAAAAAATGGGGATTTTGAGTTTTTCCCATGTAATTTTTAAAAATTTCAAATTTTTTCTTTCATCATTAGAATCAGCTCAAAAGACTACACAATTAAGTTCCTTCTGGTTTTTCTCTATCTCAATGGTTACTGAGATATTAAAAAATCTAAACAAAGTACGTTGTAATTAGGGGCTCCAATGCTAATCTTATGGAGGATGAGGAAAAATAAATATTTCCCCTATTAACCAATAGTTTTGGATGAAACTTGATATTTAGCTTCATGTGATTAGGATCAATACATTTATGCTAAAAAATCATAGTTTAAGTGTACCTCACAGCAGCAAACCTGCATACTCTTTCCCATGTTAATCTTATGGAGAATAGGCAAACTCCTTTATTTATGATATATGATAAAACTTGGTATATGGTCGAAATAAAAATACAGACTGTGCAGTGTGTGTGACTCAATAAGTTTATAAGGGCAGTGACCTTGGCTGGTGGATGTATGTCCCATGAGATGCCATGCCATTGTTTCTAGTCAAGCCTGGGTTAAATATAAATCACTCTTCCCCAACCCCCACCCTTACTGGGATGGGTATCATGTCTGTCTACTGCCTGTGTCTAGTTTAGTGAGCGTTTTACCTGCTGATAAGTGCGCATATCTAACAACCAACTTGGAATTACGTTTATGTGAAGATTTTCTTCATTTAAACAGTTAAAGATAACAGACTTTAAGCGAAAAAAACAGTCTTTGTTAAACCTTGAAAAATAAGTTTATGTGATTAATTTTTTTTAATTTCTAGCTATTTCTTTTTTTGATTTCCTGAGAATGTGTTCAGATTTCAGGGGTTCCACTGTAATATTAAAATATTGACCACTTTATACTAAAATAACTATTTTAGTCTAAAGAGCCCTTTGAAATTTTATGAATGTGTTTGATTTAATTTGAACAATGATTGTGATTGGTTGAATAAAAAATAATAAAACAGGACAACATATGACATAGGTCTAATGAACCCTTGGCTTAAGGCACTGACTTAATAAATTTTCTGTATTTTTTGTTCTGCAATAAAATACATTATAGTTTTTTATTTTGTTTGTTCAACCTTAGTTTCATATAGACTTGAGAAAAGTATTTCCAATTATTAATAATTTACAACATAAATTATAATGATATAGTTAATTAAATGGATAAAACTGCTGGGGTTAATATACCAAACAGAGAACTGTACTTATAATGTGTTAAATGACTTTAGGGCCTATGTGTGAAAGAAATAAGTTGGTAAATGCAATTTTAGGTTTCTGACTTGCATCAATAATGCTAAGTAGGTCAATCAAAATTTATTTAAATTAATATTTTGCTTACTAATAAAAGCCAAAGCCATTCTGAATTTTAGGCTTACCCGAACCCGACCCAATTTTTTTTTACTTGCATACATGAACCCAACCCGAATTTTCATTTAGCTTATGATACCCGAACCCGACCCGAAAATTTGTGGTTATCTACTACCCGACCCGAATCTGACCCAACAGTAAAAATAAAAATCACTACCCGCAGACCTCTAAAGGGAAGTAAATACAATTTTCATTTTTGGAGAGGGATTTTGCTACATGTGTCTTGAAGGGGATGGACATCCCTGATTACTGTTAAAAAGGAAACAGAATGAATATATTGGAAGAATATATAAATGAAATAAAGAAGTTTCACAAAAACCATGATTTTAATAAATTCATTTTAAATGAAAAACTTCAATTAAAATCAAATTGTATATTCAACGCCCTTCTCCGAGATGAAAACCTATCTACATCAGCAGATCACCTAACCGCTGATAACATAGATAATATAACTTGATTTGCACTTTCCGAGCAGTCTGTTCTTAGATGAGTAGTGCTAGTGATATGTGTCTAAATTTAATTTTATGTGTTATGTTGTGTTGTATAGGTTATAGGTTAAGTTTTATTTTGGCAAATTTGGAACTGTTTGAAAATGGTGTAAGCTGAAACGTGTAACAAATAAATTATTTAACCATTGAACTGCAGACTGACTGAGGTATTTATTATCTTTTTAACGAAATGATACCAATTAATACATTCATTAAACTTAAAAAGAGATTTCAGCTTATTTAATAAACTAAAGAATTTTTATGTATCACTAAAGAAAATAAAAATATATACATTTAATCCCCAAAAGCATCTCAAAAGTTAAATTCAGAAACCATATTCTATCTCACATACCACCCATTTTTTAAGAATACTCCTAAAGCCCAAAAATCCCTCCATTCATAAATAATAAAAAATCACCCCAGCTTAGTTTGGTAAAAGAAAACCACTGTTTACAAATAATTGCTACTATCGGGCACTTATGAAATAATGAAATACAGTTTTCTCCTCCTGCAAATCACAAAGCGATACAAATTTTGGTCAATTAGTCAGGGTTTGCAGTTTAAATTGATTGCTTCGGCTCTGATTGTCTGTGTTTCAATTAATTAACAACTAATGTAAAAATTGCATTTATTATTTCAAAATTGGTGTATTGAAAGATTACAGTGCTTAATTATCACCTGGTCAGGGTTGATGTGTTGAATGTCCGAGAAGCTTAGGGATCGGATGGGACCCAGACATGCCTCTTGACATAGAGTCTTCATGTCGGCACCGGAGTAGCCATCAGTGAGGATTGCCACCTCATCCACATGTGCTTCCGACAGCTCATGGCGCTCTGTTGACATCAGCGTTTGCACCATCTGGCAACGAGCCTAAACAAAGTCAGAAAACATGCAAAGGCAAATTGACGATTGTTTATTCATTGGACAAGAATTGGAGAAGGGGGTTCTTTAGGAATGCTGAAAGGAGTAATAAATGGTAAATTAAGTAGAATGGACAATTACTATATTTTCAAACAAAAAACCTTGGTTCTGGGTATTGTTATGAATGATCACGGTAACGGTAACGATAATAGATAGCACTTTTTCCCATACGAAATTTTCGAACAGGAACACATTAATAGAAACCTCAAAAACTGTGAAATATTAATATTACTCAATTTAGTGAATTCGACTGTTCAACTTGTATAACACTATAATTTGTAGTTTTACACAAGCTAAGGATACAGTTATATTGCTGATGTAAAGTTAACAGCCATGGTTAGTATAATTATAAAACAAATGATTCGATTGCAGAAAATTCATAATCATACTTACTCCTCATGAGGTTAATCTGCTTGATCTTGATGACTGGGATGGTGGCGTCAACCTTTATCCAGCTACTTGGAGGTCATGAATTATTGTGGATAGTTGTTAGCGATGGTCGGTGGATGTAGTGTTCTCTTGTGTGGATTTATGTCAACACTATTGAATATCACTTTAATCCGCAAAGACCATCCTCATAATTAAACCAATTTGTAATTAAGAGGCCGTGGTTCGGGTTCCGCGTTAAACTGTAGGTCCCTTAGTTGACATCGGCTGTTGGGCTATTAATTACCAGTCCTGTTTAGACAGGACTACAAGATCGCACCACAATCATCTTACTTTCAATCCTCATTCATACTTGGCTTAAAATACTTACATTGTAGTATGGTCGCCATTTCAATAATCTATTCTAATCTAATCCTTTGCGCTCTATGTCAGTATTTATAGTTTGTCCTCGGAGCTCGAATGGTCAGCTATAATGGCTGCCACACCATTTGCGTGTTCAGTCGAACTTGGTTATGCTTTAATGTCCTCACAGGTCGAAAAGCCAGATGTACTGACCATGATTAAATACATCTATCACGAGTACAAGTTTTCTTGTACAAAAACAAATCAACAGGTTTATTATAATCAAATTTTCAGCATGGTAAATTAAGTTTCAACACAAATATCAGACTCAAAATATTTGGTTATAAATCTATAAAAATATTTTTTTCAAATTTTATTCGGTACGTTTTTGATAGCATCAAGTTCATTTCAGTACACACACTGTACACTCGTACAGACAGATGACTGAAGCTTTCATGAGAATGATCGGAAGAAAATACCACTGGATCACTTACAGAAGAAGAAGAAATACCAGAGCTGAATACAGCACACACTTTAAATCAAGGGAATTGTGAAATAAAGGGCAGATGATACCGACTCATGTAATGCCAGTCCTGTAACTAACTCTATACATCCAGAAAATTGTTCACATAATTAATAGAGATCCTTATAAAACAATTAAATGAATGTTGCACTGAAAAATGAATTTATTCATTGCATTGATTAAATCATTTTTAAGTTATGAACTAAAAAAAAAAAAAAAAAAAAACAACAAATAGTGAGCATGAAAGCTTAGATTGTGACACTACAATTTCTAGAAAGGAAGGAAGACCTGCAGCATGAGCATAATGACTGATTAGAAACAGGATTTTCAATTACCGAGTGATCCGGCAAAGGGATGTATAACCTCTTGACAAGCCGACGGCGTGCCGCTTCATCCAGCTCTTGAGGACGATTGGTGGCTCCAATAACAAGGATACGATCCTCCTCCCCCGTACCTGCACCATCCTGGGTAACGAAAATGCAAAATATTGCTTTTTTGAAGTCCTTATAAGTACCATATACACCAATCACATTCAAGATGTATGTGTTATATACAAGTGTGTGATGAAGAAGAAAATCTAAAAGAATTAAAATTTTTAATTTTTTGTAATTTTCAATGCCTCAATAGTCTCTCACTTTCTGTGTTGCAATGCCAAAAGTGTGATGGTTTCAATTAACATAAAAAAATAAAGTAATAACAAATAGAATTATATCAGGTGACTCTTTTAGTTTTGAATGTTGTATAAGTGAAAACTGACATTCAAATACAGTGAAACTTGGATAGCTACGACTTCATTAATTCAAAATTTTCTTTGATTCCTAGAGAGTTGATCATTTTAATATTTAAGTATTCTAAAATAATAATGTAAAACCGTAATGTGCTGTTTGTCACCTTATCCTGCTAGTAAAGTTAAGCTATATTTTTAAAGTAAGCCATTATAGATTTAAAAACATGATCAAAATCGATTGCAGCATTGTTGTTCAACACGTTTGCGATGGGCGCCGAAGGGCATCCGAGCGGTGTAGTTACGCGTGCATCTGACACTGATCGGTGCCTCACGCAATAATACATTTGGCTCTAAATTATCAGCTGATCATTCATTTCATGTGTTTTCCCTCTACAGTGTGTTGTTTTTGGTGAGTTTGGTTATGTTTCGATAGCAATTGTTCGTTGTTTTACAAGAGTTCATAATAGTAAAAATTATGGATGAAAATCCAGGACCTTCAAACAGCAAAAAAGGAAAAGGTGATGGTAGTAAAAAATGATTTTGCTCTAAATTCAGTCCCTAAAAATGTAAATTTGTATCACACAGGCTTACCATTTTTACTTCATGTTTCGTAACTAATGTTCTATTCAAAATACAGCCTGAACACATGGAAATACTCGTATTTATGGTTAATTTTTATTGTACAATATATGCAATATGTACTTGTAATCTTGCAGTCTGGCCTTATATTATAATCTTCCTAAATGCAGATGTTTCCCTATTCATTTGAAAACATACTAGGGCTTTGTAGCAATTGATTCAGCAAGGCACCCGTCGCATTTATCACCAAAACCTTTAAAATTTCTTGCTGGCGGCTGTGGACGCTCATACTTGTCCATACATACTTTACATTATGTATTGACTACATATTACATAGAGTAAAATATGTGACACATTATACTTAATTTTATATACCTTAAAATAAGGATGCAGCTCCTGAGGAAAGGACTGTGAATTCATTCATATCAGTGAAAGTGTTAAAGATAGAATAAATGACTATTCATATATTTTGTGGTCCTGGCATTTTGTTTTCCAACAATGAAAAAAATGTTTCACAGTTTATTTTGGACAATTCAAATTTTTGGCTTGGTAAACTAAGTTAAAAAGTAAAAAAAGTAAAACTTAATCTAAATATTTATAAAAAATATGTTTTTTAAACGATATTTGGCGAAAGTTTTGCGCAAAATCAAGTTCATTTCAGCGTTAGCTTACACACAAATGACTAAACCCTACACAGATGATCAGGAGACGAGACCTCTGGATCACCTGCAGAAGAAGCCACCAGCCAATGCTACCATTAGTGCCGAATTCAGCACACACTTTGACTCATATACTCTCTTCATTTCAGTTAAGTGCAGTTTGTACTCATGTATTTAATGTTATTCATTCAGTACTCTATTGGTCAAAACAGTAAAAAATATACGAGGACCACCCGGAAAGTAACCTCCGGTTGATTAAAAAGAATTCACCAAGTTAAATAAAAATATTTTAATACATACATCTTAAAACTACATCTTAGTACTATTTTTCGACATTGTATCCATAATCATTAAAACAAATCCATATAATCGTGATAATCGCTTGGCACCAGATCTGGGCTGTAGTGGCCATGCCATACCAAGCTCGCTACCGTGGTGGACGCAAACTTTTAAAAATCGCTCACCATGTTATCAAATGGGCCAAGCCACACCGAGTTACCGCGGGCGTGCGGTAGTGTCCGCCACTACCGCTTGCTGAGCGAATTTTTCAGACTACCGCTGCTGGTTGGTCTTGCGCATACGTAAAGGAGCTTCTGACCCAAACAGCCAATCTCTGTTTTGCGGTTATTGCTTTCCTTTTCTTGTAGTCGGATGACATTTTAATCACTAGTGACCGATATTCGAAGTGATAGCAGAGAGCTGGGCCCCCCCAGCCACCAAAAAACTACCGCTACCATGCGGTAGCGGTAATTTTTGGTAAAACGTCCGCGTGTGGTACTCATGGCGGTAGTGGCGAGTGTCGGTGTGGCATGGCCTTAAGGTGGATGGTTGAAAATGTCCCTATTGAAGGGCCGTTGTTCTTCAAGCAGAGTGAGGACAGGAGTTATCGTGCAAAAAAAGATACCTGAAGTCAGCTTGTCTATCTTTCTTTATTCTTTTGTTCCAGGGTTCATGTACTTAATCCAGGTTTCGTCACCGGTCACGATTCTGTTTAACAATGGTTCTCCTTCATCATAACGTGACAGAAAGTCTATTGCAGAGGCCATTCTTTGACTTTTGCGGAGGTCGGTAAGAATTTTGGGCACCCATCATGCACAGAAGTTACAGTAATCCAATCTTGCTGTCACTATCTCGTTCAAGAGAATCTTGAAAATCTGTAGAAAATCAGTAGACAACTCTGATATTTTCACGAACACTTGCATCACCTGTCAGAAGAAGTTTGTCAGTAACCAATGATGGCCTACCACTCCTCTCTTCACATTTTTTTTGTGAACGTTTTCTCGACCACTTTTAAATAAACGTCACCATTCATGGACAACACCTTCACTCATAAGTCTTGGTCCGTACACGGCACAAAGCTCATGATGAATAGCTGCTGCAGAATATTCTTTGGCTGTAAAAAACCTTATAACAGCTCACACTTCACATTTGGTGGGGTTTTCTATTGCAGCACAGATTTGAAACTGACAAAAAAACTAAGTGTGTGAATGCAAAGATAGCGTCGCTACTCTCACCACTATGACTGATCGGAGGTTACTTTCTGAACGGCCCTCGTATGTATGTAAAGAAAGTACTCCATATTTTCTTCTCTTTGATTACAGGTTTTGATTTCAGAATTTTTTTATAAACTTTATCTAGGTTATAATCACGATAGCTCAAGTTAAGTTGGCACTAATGCAGCCTATAGAAATTCTGGTATTGCTGAATTCATTTAAGTTTACATATGACATGTTCTTGCCAGAAGAGAAGACTGGTGAAGAGGCTTGGTTCTGAAGTCACAATCATGGCCCTTTGGGCTTGGATTGTGTAAGTAAGGTAAAAGAAGTATGATGTGTACACATTATTATTATTATTATTCATTCACATAATTATTCTGATACATTATTTCATAGTTAAATTTACTTTATTTTATAACAGATACATGTGTTAAGCAATTAATTTATATTCAAATACAGAGTAAATTTAATAAAGAGTTTTCATTTAAAATTCTTATTTATTCGTCATTTAATTTTCATTCATTCTTTTCAGCCATGTTTATAATGACTTCTTTAATGAGAATTTTTTGATAATTCAAAGTTTTAAATGATTCTATGAGGTTCAAACTATAAGTTTCATAGTGTTATGTCATGGTTGATTCAAATAACAATTTTATTTTTATAATAATTTATTACAGTGGTAAGATGAAAAATATTGTTTGTAGCTTATTCAAAATAGAATTGAACTATTCGGCTTCACCTCCTACTTCAAGCTTTCACACAATGATAGCCACTTTCAGGACTAGACCAAAATATACTATTTAAAGCAATATAATATGCAGGCTATTTCTTACCAGTTGAACAAGGAACTCAGTTTTAATTCTGCGAGAGCTTTCATGCTCCGTGTCGCTGCGTTGACTCAACAACGAATCAATCTCATCGATAAACACAACAGCTGGCTGATGGACTCTAGAAAATACCAGATGGCAATAAAACTAATTAGTCAGATCAGCTACAAGTAGTATATCATGTGATAATTATGAGGCCTCAGTTACTGCCTGAGTTTAGTTGATATCTTGAAGTACAGAAGAACTCCAATTATCAAAGTTCATTAGAGCCAAAGGTGATTCTGATAGTTGAAAATTCGAATGATTGGGACATTAGTTATAAAGCAAAAATGTTAGAATTACATGGAAAATATTATGTGAGATGCATGTTTAATTGTAGAGAAAAGACACCACTGCCTTATAGTTGTTTCAATACCTTTGCTTTGCACCCCACACATCCTTGCATTTCCACCCATTCGTGATCCCAAAAATCAATTCAGATAATTGGCGACACGGATAATCAATGTTCCGATGATCAGAGTTCTACTGTACAGCCAACGCAGATTTGGTGTTTTTAGGGTTTGGAAAGGTAGGAATGGATCACAAAACAGAAAGATAAAATTGAAACCCCATTCTTCATTCACTGTCAATCCCGAGTAGTGTTACTTAATATAGAATACTTAATATAGAATACTTTTTGAATTTGTTAAGGTCATTCAGTCTTTACTGCCTGCATAGAGAAGAAACACGAGGTAAATCATGTTTAGATAATATTATTACAAATCTGAATAGAGACAAGATCGAATGTCATGTTATCAATCCTCATTTGTCTGACCATGCTGGAGTTTTGGCTCTTTTTTATGAGTGGAATCTCCATGTAGAGCATGTTGATAAGCCTATTCAGATTAAGAACATAAGATCACTTTCACCTAGAGCCATCCATAATTTAAAAAATGAACTACTTCACTTTGACTGGCAAATATTGTATTTTTTCACAAATGTTGATCATGCTTTTAATTACTTTTTGTCCATTCTTTCAAATGCTTTTAAAGAATGCTGTAGATTTAGAGAGGTTATAATAAATAACAAAAAAAAGCCAAGAGTTAAATGGTTTACATCTGAGCTAAATATAATTAGAGATCATATTTTAGTATTGTATGATAGATTTCAGCTAAAAAAGGGTACAATACATGAATCTGAAAGTAAACATTTATATTATAAAGCTAAGAAAATATATAAAGAAAAAATTATCCAAGCAAAAAAAAAGGCAAATGAAAATTACATTTTAAATTCAAATAATAGATGCAAGGCTGCTTGGAATATAATAAAAAATGAATCTTTGAGTAAAAGTAAGAATTGTGAAGTCGTTATAAGTTCTGATACATTTAATAACTATTTTGTTAACTCTGTCTGTGACATAAAAAATAGCAGACAGGATGAATGTTTTGATTCTGCTGAACAGTTTCTAAACAACTATGTTTCTAGTAAGCAAATAGGAAACTTAACTTTCAAGTCAGATCTAATAACACAAGATGCAATTCTAAAATGTGTATTCAAACTGAATAATTCAAAGAGTGAGGACTTTTATGGTATGTCTAATAAGTTATTAAAAGAAATCATACATACTATAATTGGACCCCTTTTATACCTATTCAATAAAATGCTATATCAAGGTGTGTATCCTGAAGCTTTGAAGTTGACAAAGATTATACCTGTTTATAAGAAAGGGGACAGGTCAGATCCATCTAATTATCGCCCAATTGCACTGGTTCCAATAATAAGTAAAATATTTGAATATTGTTTTAAAGAAAAATTGTATAACTATTTTCTCCAAAATAATCTTCTCTGTAATGAGCAGTTTGGTTTCTTGCCTGGTCGCAATACGATTCAAGCAGTTGAAATGTTAATAGAAAATGTTTTAGACAATTTTGAAACAAAATCTCTCTCATCTGCAACCCTGTTAGACCTCACTAAAGCCTTTGATTGTATTTCCCATAGGTTACTAATAAGTAAATTGTCTGCCTATGGTATCAGAAACAATGAGATAAGGTTACTGGCGTCCTATCTATGTGACCGCAAACAAATGGTGGTGCAAGGGCAACTCCATTCTAACTTAAAATTTACCAAAGCAGGTGTTCCACAAGGCTCAGTGCTTGGGCCATTCTTATTCCTTGTTGCTATGAATGACTTTGCTTATAGTATGCCATGTAAGGCAGTATTGTATGCAGATGATACAACTTTATTTAATTATAGCACAGATAGAGAAAATTTATTACTAGAGAAAGAACAGTGCTTGGAAGCAGCTTCAGAGTGGTTTTCAGCCAATGATTTAATTATAAATAGTAATAAGACTGAAAGTTTGGTATTTTCTATGAATCAGCCAATAAGTAGTAATGAGGCCACTGTTAAACTGCTAGGTATATATTTGGACAGTAAATTGAGCTGGGACAGTCATGTGTCTAACTTATGCACCAAATTGGCACGTGTCTCATACCTCATACGTAAGTTAAGAGGTACAGTTAGCAGTAATATGCTAATTACTGTGTATTATGCATTTTTTCACTCCCATCTGAGATATGGGATCACTCTTTGGGGTAACAGTTCCGGTGCTAAAAAGGTTTTCATTTGGCAAAAGAAAGCTCTCAGAATTATAAAGAACATTTCTAACAGAGAGACCTGTTTACCTTTATTTAAAGAATTTAAAATACTTACTGTACTCAGTCTCTACATTTATTGCTGCTTATTGGATGTAAAAAAAACACTTGAGAACTATATTAGTAGGCAAAATATACACTGCCACCAAACTAGAAAAAAATACTTATTGGACTTACCATGTATAAGGCTTGAAAAAACAAAAAACAGCCATATTTTTATGAAAATTAAATTATTTAATAAATTGCCGGAAAAAGCTTGGATTGTTAAGTTTGATCGTTTTAAAAAAGTTTTAGAAAAGTGGTTAGCTGGGATGGCTTTTTATACAATTGATGACTATTTGGCCTGTGATATTGTAAATTTATGCTTTTAGTCACTATGTTAAGCTTTATGACCATGTTAAAGGATTTATATTACTGTATTTATTTTCTGTTAAATTAATTTAAAACCGTTTTATTCTGTTGAGTCTTGTTAATATCTGTATTGTTATTATTCATGTTTATTATTTTTATTTTATTGTTACTTAGTTTTTAATAACCAATGTTAAAGTTTTTATAACGAATGATGACCTTATATATAATTTTGTATCTTGTTTATGACTTTGTCAATTGCAAATTTTTTGCTTAAAGACAATAAATACATTTGAATTTGAATTTACCGCACAAGTATGAAGGAACCGATGATTTCTCCAAAAGTGATTCTATGCTGGCGTGGATTGTTCCAATACAATTATTGTTGGTTTGCATTTAATAATAACACAGAACCCTTATTGATCACTCAAACATTTCTTAGGCATTAATGAAGCTTATCAGTGTAAATTTAGAGCCAAAATAGAGGGTAAAAAACTTGTAAGGTGGTTGCATACAAGCAAGTAGGAATTTGTAGAATATATTGTATACATCCTGATACCTAAAATTTTATCCTATAAGGAGGGATTGAGTATAAAAAAAATGAAAAAAAGGAACGAGAAAATGTTGTAATCTAATAGTCACATATTGTTAGTTAAAAAGCTCAAATAAACTTCATGATTAAAATCAGTAATGAAGTTAATAGTGTTTTTATGATATTTTTAATACACGTCAACTGACATAAAATTTTGCATAAAAAACTAGAATTAGAATTTTACTATAAGTCGAATCCTTTTAGGTAGCATTGAAGGATTCCCTTAGCCCCCTACAGATCAGTTCAAACTGATAGTTAGAACTGGGGCGTTGATATGCAGATTGCGGACTACGCTCAGACCAAAAATCTGGACTTAAGGCATTTTGTTTAAATTAATTGGTTAAATGGACTGATGTCAGGCAAAACTGGCCGCTTATAAGGGCAATTGGAGCCTTCAATTTGAACTGTTAGTTCTAACTGACAGTTAAACTGACCATCTATAGTGAGCTTCAGAAGTATTTTTTTTTTTAATAATTCTGGTGAGTTAGTAGTTCAGTTGGTTGTGTTAGAGACTGAAACTTGGGTCAGACATGGTCCTGGTATAGACCCCGGAGTTGCTAATCAGTTTTTATCACCACTGTCCACTTAGTAGACAACCGTGTTGGCTCACCCATAGTGTGTCACCCATATGTATGTTGTACATATCTTTGTACAACACATTTCTTAGATCTGTGGTCCATTTGGGAGGGTAAAGTTAAGAGAAAAGAAGCCGCCCTCTCTAAGATAAATAAATAATCAAACATTATTCTTCACCTGGCCAATGTAAACAGTGTGCGCACCATCTTTTCTCCTTCCCCCACCCACTTAGATGTCAAAGATGAAGCACTGATGTTGAAAAATGTTGACTTGGATTGTGAAGCAATACATTTTCCTGTAGAAAATTTGTTAAAATGGGCTTGAAGATAAAGATTATAAATTATATTATATAGACTTTAATAATTAACTATGTAGGGTACATAATATTACTTTTTGGTTATGAGGATCAATCTCAGTTGTAGTCATCTTTCATACAACTAGCATCAATTGAATTAAGTAATCCTTTATACTTCTTTCTTAAATCCTTTTCAGTATGTCTAATTTTATGCCCATAAAAAATTATCTTTTAAATTTTTGTGCTACATCTATAAGGGCCCAAAACCTTTTAGTAATGGTAATTGATCCACTAAATAGTGAGTCCAAATAACCTACACAATATTACTGATAAGGTGATAAAAAAAGTAGTTTGGATATTAGGGATGTTGGGATTTTATCCTGAGAAAAGGTCTGTTGAAAACAGCGGCCACTGCTATTTTGAATTGCCAGCTTCATAAACCTTTCAAAAATTTGTCATATTAGGAAGCATAATGAATTCACAGGAAACATACAATTCTAAATAGAAATTTATTTTTAATGATGGTAGTTTTGAATTTGAAGTCGGTAATTTAAGTTAAAAAGAGGGTAAGAATAAACACATGTAACAGTGGTCCTGACATTAAAAGCTTGTTAATTCACATATTAATCTTATGAAATGAAATTCAAAACATTTACACAAATACAATTTTTATTTAACAGAAAATATTTGTTGGAAATTATTTTTCCTGATGAATTAGATTAAACCTCTCTCTCTCATATACTAGTCTACAAATTTACCTATAAGGGTTTTTCCAGTGCCCGGTGGACCAAAAAGGAGGATACCCTTTGGAGGTCTTCGCAGTCCAGTGAATATATCAGGCCTTAGCATCGGCAGCACCACAATCTCCTAAACATATAAATCATTTCATTAATAGGATGTTTTTAAGCACATACACAACAGTTCACAATTGCTGCCTCTTGCAATCCTTACTAAAATATTGGTCATGTCCACATCTCATTCTCTTCGCACCAACATAACAAAGTGTTAGCTGCCGACACACCTTCACCACAGCTGACAGTGTAGGGGCTTTCTGGCACTGTGTCTTTGATCACATCGTCATCATCGTCATGCGGAAACTTCCTGCATTATATCTGTGTCTGTCACATCAGCATCAAGGTTGTCTTCCATAACCCATGTTCCAAAGTCTTCAACTGATTTGGGGGAAAGTTGCACTTCATTACAAAGTTCCATTGTAGCCTCCAAAACGGGTTCTTAATCGTTGTTGGTAGTAGGATTACATGCATGAAAAAAGTATAGCCTAACAACCCATATCTTACAGGTTGTTAGGCTATACTTTTTTCCAAGATTTGATCAGTGTGGCATTTTTTACTTGCTGCCAAGCATACGCAGCATTCAAAATGGTATCCTCAATGTTAAAAGTTTTCAAAATAGCTGCAATATAAGCATCAGGTTGACTGACAACATACAGAAGAATGCGCTTTTTGTAGGGGGCCTTGAGAGTTTTGATCACATTTTGTTCTATGAGCTGAATTAAAGCTGTGGTATTTTTTGGTAGGTACATAGCTTCAATGTATTCATCGGCAGTTTTGATTTTCAATTCATCAACGTCAGGATGTCCTGGTGCATTATCCAACGAAAGAAATTTGTTCTTCTTTAATTCAGCCTTAACTTGTGGAACAAAGCTGTTATTGTACCAGTCACAAAAAATTTCTTTTGTCACCCATACTGGACTCTGTGTCTTGTAAGTTACTGGCAGAGATCCAACCTTGACATTTTTAAATGCTCAAAGGTTTTTTGTCTTTCCTACGACAAGCAGTTTTAAAGAATGGGTTCCTAATGCATTCGCATACACCATTAGCATGAGTCGTTCCTTTTTGCAAATTCCTTCCTGAGGCCTTTTTTCCTCATTACTTTCTGCTGGGAGGTGTCGCCAATTTAATTCAGTTTTATCTGTGTTGTACAGCTGTTCTGGAACTAATCCAAGCTCAGTAATTATTTTGTCTAGCATTGCAAGAAAGTCATTCTTCTTCGTTATTTCTGACTATAAAAATTGAGCCTTTTGTTTAAGTATTTCTCCTGAAATAGGAGCATTCCGTTTGCATTGCTGTTTAAACCAAATGAAGAGTGCTTCTTCGACATCGGGAAATTCACTCGTTCTGAGGGTTTCCCTGTTCATGAACAAGGGTCAAGGGTCATCTTCAACAGACTTCATGAACTCTTCAATGTTGTCCTTATTCTTCATTAGAAATTAATCATAGGCCGTCCAATTTCATAAAATTTCGCTACTGCAGTAGACGTTTCGCCGCTTTCTACAAGTTATATAGTTTCTCATGTCTCTGAGATTTTCTATGTTTTGTGTTTCCATTTGACGCCACTTGTGCTTGCCATTTCATACAACCACATGAACACTTGTACACACTGAAACAGAAATACCACTGCACAGGGAAGATGTACTACACGCCTGGTCCCAAGGTCAACTGAACGGAACTGCTCACTAGTCACTGTATGCTTAATTTATTGCCTCCTGTCATCGCATCGGATTACCGATTACGTCAGATTTCAAAGTGTCGGACTAGTGAGGGCAGGCTGTATATAAAAACAAATTTCCTCCTCACTCAACCAATGTTCACTTAGACAAACCACATTTTCATGAATCTGGTTAATGATGACTTCCAGGTGATTAAATTTATTTCTGAGAGTGAATAGTTAGTGACAAAAAAGTGATCTCATCTCTTTGAGATGAGGAGTGATATCTATTCTTATGTTTACGTGTGGATGATTCCTGCCCAGATGATTCAGGTAGACAGCTGAACATAAACAACTTATTTTATTGGTCTTTAATGTATATTTAGACATTACCGAACATTAGACATTGATTAGGTACACATTGATTCCCTAAAGCTATCACATAGACTACAAAGATAGACACCTGATTGCTGGAATGTCCACATAGGAAGTAAGGTTTTTTTCTTTCATTAAAGGCCGTTTTACACTATTACACTAGGTCACCAGGTGACTGTATGGGCAACCAGCCGCGACACCAGGAGAGAGGCTAACCCCCAAAGTTCCCCACTCCAATGTTTCCACATTCAGCTCTGTCACCTCTTCCTAGCTCCACATGCGCTGTTATCCATGTCTAACCTTACCGTTAAAAGATTTCAAACGTACAAAAACTTGTTTATTTACCTCATTTGTTTATTACTGTTCATACATAAAAACTTGTTTTTGTTAGATAAAAGTTAATAAAATTTTTTTAAACAATTTTAATGTTTCTCTTAATATTGAAAGCATGTGCATTTTCCTTAACAAAAGAGCAAGAAGTAGCATTTATTCGTATTTTTCTGACATTACGTCCGCTCCCTACACTGTCATCAAACAATATTAACTTGCAGAGCACAAAAATACAATGGCGTCACAAAGGCGGTGACTGTGTGTAATAAGTGCCATTCGATTTAATACCCAGCGATAAATTTTGGTGGTGATTTGTCTGGTTACAGGGGAGAGTCACCCGGCAGTCACCAAACACTGGTGAAACTACCAGTGACCATAGTTTAATAAATAAGTGAGGGAAGAACTAGTGTCCACCAATAAATACGGCCCTGACTTTTTCATTCCTATTTGCATTGGGGGAGGAGGGTTCTGACCTTGCCACCTTCGAATGTAATCCAGCTTAAAATTTAGAGAATAGTAAAATTTGATTCTCCATTTTAAGTTTAATTGAGTATTACACTCCAGGAGGCGTCACCCCTCTCACCCTGAAACGCCCAGTCATAAGTTGTGCAATTATATTGTTTGTTTTTTAGTGGAATTCTAAAGTCGGCAGTATTCCAAGTCATGCAGAAAATAATTTCCATCACCCTGAAGTTAAAGATGATCAACAAGTGATAAGATGATGGCAAGGTTTACTGTAGTACTTAGGAGCAGTGGACGATGATCACAACCTACCTGAATAGTAGCTTTGGCAAACGTCAAGCCAGCAATATGGTCCCAGTGCACAGGAGGACCATGATCCATGATTTCACTTCGTATCAAGTCCACCATCTTGGGATCGATCAGCCTAAGTCTCTCATCTTCCAATTCTCCTTCTTCTTCTACTTCAGTCCTAGAGTTATATTATATTTTATATCATTTCAAAGATTTAAGTAAATTCCAATCGATAACTTTATTTACTTAAATTCATAATAATTATACATTTAAGTAAATTAAGTTAAATATTTATAGCTTAGCTTTTAGAGAATTATTGGTCATTAGACCAATTACTGTCTTATTGGTCTAATGACGATAATGGATAACCTAACAGAACTTGTACGCATTATTATGAACTTGTAACTTCATATTTTAACTGTAGGCCTACTGTATAGAATCTGACAAAGCAATAAGAGATTTATAATTAATTATTGCTTATTTTTACGAAGGGGTACCCTAAAGTAACCGGAATTACTTTGCCGAAGGCGTGGCCTGTGAATGCTTAAAGCTTCCACTACTCAACCGTTCTCACGCAGTTCGGAGAATGTTAATCGAGCTACTGTACTAGTTTTAAAGGCCTTATTTCACAAAAAAACAAAATCACTGACCTAACCTAAAGAGGTTATCCTACAAGGTTTTTAGTAACAGTAACGGCACATCTCTAGTTATGTGATTAGTGATACGTTAAAGCCACTCATCATTTTTAGCTCTGCTGAAAAGAGCGTCTGTTTTTTTCACATCCATTTGTTTGACTTTTGTAGAGAGATAGAGAGTGAAAAGGTTTTATCCAAGCGACGATACTTGAGAAAACGTTCCTGTGAGATGGTTAAAAAAATCGTAGAAGAGACTTAGACCCTCATTGTGACTATATTTAACTACTGCATATTATTATTATAATATGGTATAAAGTGGTATAAATGATCACTTTATTATTAGGTAGGTTTATCCGGCCAAGGGGTCAGTAACAAGGTGGCAGGATATGACGGGTCCTGCTGTACAGTAGTATTATAAATGATCAGAATACCTTGATTCTAGTCTCCTAATGTCTTTTATTATCAGAACAATTTTACTATCTGAATCACCCCTGGGTCCAATTATATGTATGACCAGGCTATTGATATTGGTTATTTATCTGATTATTAATTTGGGAACATAAAATGATTGAAATGGAAATTCTTACAGTTAATTTAGAATATGTTCAATACAAAAATTGATTCAATAATATACAGTTTGGGAGGTAGGTGCTAGAGTATAATTTATAAACAGGTAATTTATTGTTCAGAAATCAATGATCAAAGCGGCTTTTAAAAATATAGTTTTATATCTTTGTATTTGTTAGAAATAAACTGTTTTTACTTACTCTTGGGAACTAGATTTCACAGGAGCCACAAATTTGCTATTGACGGATCGAGAACGGCCCCCAAGAGATTTCTTGTTGGTTCCGTAAGTTGGTGAGTCCGCGCTGGTAGAGGTCTGGTTCCCATACTTCTTTGCGTTCTGCAGTTTCTACATGGTAAAACAAGCATTTGAATTTTAACATGCCTGATTCAGGTTTTAATTCAATAGGAAGAAATAAGACTAATTATAAAAACTGGGCTAAGTGCTAAAATCAAAAATTCGTGTTTTATTAGGAAAATGTGGGCTATGTGCCAAGCACTACTCACTATAAACCGGGCTATGTTTTATTGACTACTCTAATATAGTGCGCTGGTCTAAGTGCCACACGTCAAAGCAAAGGCTTTTAGCGAATTTCCCATAGGGAAGAAGCTATTACCGTAGGTCTCATGGCGAGACTTAAGCCCGGGACCATGTTATTTTTTCGTCTTTAGGTGCCCAGAGACCAAAAACAATAGTCGTTAAAATTTTTATATATATATATATATATATATATATATATATATATATATATATATATATATATATATATGTGTCTGTGAACACGATAACTCTCGTAAAAATGGTCCGATCAAGACCAAATTTGGTAGAGACGTGTATTCCTACAAATGCTCGGACGAGTTCGTAAACCAGACATATCGGTCAATGGGAACGGGTAGTTTGGGGGGGTTTTGTACCCCAAAATGGGGTTTTTTGCGTTTTTCACATGTAATTTTTTAAAATTTTAAATTTTATCTTTCACCATTAGAATCAGCTTAAAAAACTGCACAATTAAGTTCCTTAAAGTTTTTCTCTATCTCCAACGGTTACCGAGATATTAAAAAATCTAAACACAGTACGTTGTATTTTGGGGCTGCAATGTTAATCTTATGGAGGATAAGGAAAAATTAATATTTCACTTATTAACCAATACTTTTGGATAAAACTTTATATTTAGCTTCATGTGATTGAGGTTCATCAATTTATGCTTAAAAATCATAGTTTATGTGTTTATCATGGCAGCAAACCTGCATACTCTTTTCCCATGTTAATCATATGGAGAATAGGCAAACCCCTTTATTTATGAACAGATGTTGATGAAAGTTTGTATAAATGTTAAAAATAAAAATTTTTGATGGTATACATGCCTACTCTCAGTGTTCCTCACAGCAGCAAACCTGCACACTCTTTCCCATGTTATTCTTAGGGAGAATAGGCAAATAATTCTCATGTTTATGGACAGATTTTTATAAAACTTGTCAAATATTATTATTATTATATTGTTGATTTGGAAATTCGCTGAGTACGCAGGTCTGCTGCGACGGGGGTATTTGCTTTTATCTTCAAACAATGTTGTTTGTTGGCACTTAGCTCGGTTGCCTAACGAGTCTACTATTATTTAATTTTTTTCTTTAATTTACCTCAGTATATATTTAATTTAATGAGAGCCCTAATGTTTAACTTCATGTAATAAATTCCAGCTGGACGTTCTTGGTAACAAAGATTTTGGATCTAGTTAGGATCTACTAATTTAAATTGAAAACATAAATTATTCTTCAAGGCAGCAACACTATTTACTCATTTTACGTGTCATTCTTATGGGGAAAAAATAAATTGACTTAAGCCTACCTAACTTCTTTATGTGGTTTCTAAGATTGATTTTAATTTATGTCATGAAAAGTAGTCCATAAATCAATGGAAATCCACTTAGGTTGCTATTAGGTTGGTATTAGGTGTTACTTAGGTTGCCACACAGGTTGCTATTATACTATAGTTGTATGCAAACAATAATTATTATATTATGTTACCAGAGTCAGTTTTACCTGAGGTTACCTAACCAGCTATTATTGTGATTAACTGGAATTTGACTGTCATTTATACAACAAATGACAACTCTGCTTACCAACTCTGTGCCTGCTGTTCTGAAAGCGGGCGTGTACGTTGGTTTCACCTGGTTAACAGACTTATCTTGGGATCTAAATACTCTGCTCTCTATTGCTCGAATCACTCCACTGCTGGGCTGGACTTTACTTCCATCTCTCGGTGGTCTCTTGTAATCCTCACGGTCAGGTGGAATTATAAGGGAATCTGTGGAAAGTCACTGTCAGGTACTATTTTTTGCCTTCAACTGAGGTGTTGTATAATTCTGCTTTATCTGAAGCAGGACTTGTAACAGATCTTGAGGTTGAAAAAATTTAAAAAATAACCTTGAAAGAACCAAATCTTGAAAAATTCCAAATATTAATGTATTATTATGGTATTAACACAGATGAAGAGAGAGCTACAAAATGCCAAGGCCATAATGATGATTTACTTTTCTAAGTTGGCTAACCGATCAGAAAAGCTACTGAATTAATTAATTATTGAAACTGGCTAGTTTTACCCTAACTACTATCTGTAATAAACAGAAAATTTAACACCGCTTCCGAATAGCAGGAGATTTTCCACTTCTGTATAACAAAAAAGGAAAATTTACCTCTCAGTTTAAACAGGTTGATAAGTAACTTAAGCCAAAGAAAACAGTATTAATAATTTCAATAATTTATTAACTTTAAGAAGCTAAAGAAAATGTATGCATAAAATTATGAATATAGTCAGTGTTCTTAACCCTCCATCAGGCGCATAGTGGAGGTTACTTCGATACTTGATAATATTTTGCTTAAAAATTTTCAAAACGTTTTTTTTGAAGTTTGTGCTTGACCGTACCTCACACACTTCTTTCCAGGAACTGAGAAATGTCCGGTTTTACCAGCTTTGTTTTTCTACAACAGTGTAGGGTTGAGATCGTCAGTGTTTGAACGTAACCTCCATGTGTAAAGATTTTCGTATGATATTAAATAAATTACTGGTAGGGCCCTACTAATATTAAAGAATAATAAAAAAAATTGATACTATTTCCAATAGCCTACAGCTTTTAATTTTCTGAACAAAACCATAAATTAATTATTGTTATAGTTAAACTTCGATGACAAAATTATTTTTACAAGACTAAAAAAAGAAATTGCCAGAACAATTTTGCCACATCAGAAAACACTGATTATATTGTATCTACTAGAAGATGAATTAATAGGATCCTTGTGTATTTGTTGACAACTGGGAAAATTTAACTCACTTGATATTTGATTTATTGGCTTAGTAACACCACTATTAACACATTCAATAAGCATTAGCTTATCATTCTTCTTATTTCCGATTAAGGGTGCATTCTGGGATCGCTTTTTGTTTTTCAAAAATGCATCCAACTGATTGTATGAGGGTTTCTGAGATGTGCATCCTTGGGAACCTTTGTTGTAACAGTCTCCGGCTGTTGGTTGGACAAACTCTTTTAACAGTTCAGATGCGGTTGCTTGGCTTTCCCACTTTTGACAATCTGCAACTGAATTAAGCTTGTAATTGTAACATTACTTTCAACCCATAATGACTGAAGTACAGTAGTGATTAGATATTCACATATTTAACTAAATAATGTTCCAAATATCTTTACAGTACAATGTGCTGAGTATTATAATTTTTCATGATACTATGTCTCTTCTAAAGTAATACTATAAAATAAATATTCAAAGTCACATATCATTGATACAGGAAATGTAAAATTGAGATATTGTCTAAATTTGATATTAAATATTTATTGCAAGACAGAACTAGTGTACCACTGAAGTCCTCACACTTCTCCATAATAGGCCCACTAGGCTTGGTTATACCAAAACTTGTTATTTTATATTAATAAATATTATAGCCACTTAGTGAGACCACAATGAAGGCCTGGTTGTAAATCACAAATTCAATGAGTGATCCTAAGAGTAGATTATGAATCACAACAATGACAATTGGCTTGTCAAAAGATTATTTTACTTAAATGATGACTATGGCCAATAAGGCAATGAAAGAATAATACCAACCATAAGAGTTACCAACCAGGTCAAGAACTTCACGGGCATAGTTATTCACTCCATCACTTTTATCCACTACTGCAGAGTATTCTTGAAGTTTGGTTTTGAGTATATGACAGGTTGTTTCATTACTGAACCTGAATTGACAATAATTTAAGATATAGATTATAACTGTGAGACAAATTACTATATACCGACCATTTATCAATATATATAACTTACCAGTAAACTGTTTTTTGTGTCAACTAAACTACAAAAAAATTATTTCTAACAATCAGACCCAAGCCAATTCTGCAGTTAGTTAATTCAGAGAACAAACACTATAGGATATAGGCCCTAATGATCACCTGCTGTACCGTACCTATTTTCTCAAAGTTTTGATGTATTCAAGACATATATTTAAAATCTGATAGTTTATAATTCTGATAGTAAATTAACATATTATAAAGATAAGCCCTACTAATATAAATATTGGTTTATTTGCTTACTAGCTCAGTCATATAGTGCTACACACAACTGTTAATCTAAAAGTAGCTAGCTCAACACCCAATCAATGTTGTAATTGAGATATTCATTTATTTGGGCTACTTATCTCACAGACTGGGCTATTCCCTTTTTATTCCACCTTTATTGACATGGTAATAACAGCAATGAATAAATCCTTAATTACTTACATGGTTTGGGAGGCATTTAGTATCTGATGTGTGCATTGTCTTTTGTAATTGCATTTGGCTAACACATTCAAATTCCCTTTGAACAACGTTTTTTGATAGTTGTGTATGAAATCTGCATCCTGGTTTGCAGACTGCTCTTCCATGGCTTTATCTATTATAAGCTGACAGATCAAAGTTGTTCACAATTCACTGTTCAACCTAACAATACTTTTTTCCGCTACTGTTAACACATTAGTACAGTTATTTAGAATAGAAACATACAAATGACTAAGCTAGAATTTAACAATTTCAATTGAGAATTTATTAAGAGTTACAACATTAAATTTATATCTAGGCTGTGAATGAATCAAAACAAAATTCATTGTTTGTGCACTTTCACACTCCTGATGAAACTCTACAAAAGGTCTTGCTCTCTGGTTGTAAGTTATATTGACATTGAAAAAACTACACTGAATCTAAAACAAATACTAACAGCCTAATAATAGGTAAATTTGATAGTTCCATTGCTTAATTCTTTGATAAAGTCGAAGTTGTGTTCAAGTTCATTCAAGTTTAGTTAACCTGTTATTAGGTAACTTCATTATATTTCCCGCGCGAAAAATCTATCAAATGAACGACAAGTAATGTTTTTACCATGCAACTGTCAAGTTTAAAACTCTCCTTACATGTATAATGAGAAGAAAATTAATAATCCTATATTTGAATTTTCGCTATACATTTCTCATTATTGATTTGGAACAAGTGTTCACACAATTAAAAAAAATTAGGTTCGATACAGTTTTTCAACGTCGGTTCTTAAATTTAATATGCACCACGTGATTTCTTTAGGTACTGTGCTATAGCCGCGACCAACTAGATTTTAGTGAGTCTCTAAATCTGTCAATTCAGGCGACAGAATTTCTTAGCTTAACTCTGCCAAGGGCATTCCACTGCATGAAATTTGCAAAGGTAGTTCTTGAAAACTGCGTAAAACATTGTGGAACAACCATTTGGATCAAAGTGACGTGGAGAGAAAGAGAATATACCAGCCCTTATGGCTTTTACGTTTTACGAGAAAATTAAAGATAAATAGATCTTCCTCCATTGGTACGAACCCATATTGATAGAAATGTTATATTTAGTAAAAGAATTGGAGCAGGTATGCAGCATTCTTGGTCGCCGGCATCCGACGTTGACACTAAATAAAAAAAAACCAATAACAGCTTTATTGTGGATAGCCTCTGGATCTTTGGAGAGCAAAATTATGGTTTAATATACTTTTCTGTCAATGGATCCTGTTTTAGTTTTTCGACCTACACCAGGATCCTTTTGATAGAAAGGTATTTTAAACCATAATTAAATAACAGCTAGAAAATGATCTTAATTATTCTACTTAAGGATTAGATTAGACTAGATACCACAATGAATGTATTTTAAGTCAAATATGAATGAGAATTGAATGTAAGATGATCTGTAGTCTTGTTACTGACTAAGGCTGACATGTTCCTTAGACTTTATAATAGACTATATGATTAATAGCCCAATAGCCGATGGCAATTATTAATGGACTTACAGTTTAACGTGGAATCCGAACCACGGTCTCTGAATTACGAATTGGTCTAATAATTATGAGGATGGTTTTTGTGGTTTTGTGGTTTAACGTAGAATTCAATAGTGCGGACGTTAATCCACACAAGAGAACAAAGCATCCACGACCATCTCTCACAACTATCTAAAATTCCTCCAAGTTACAGGATTACAGGACTTCGCCAACGTCCCAGTCTGGATTTCGCTCTATCATTATTCAGTATGATTTATAATCCAGAATTTCCGCAATCTCTCTAATTCTCCATTACTTTTTTTGTATTTTCCCGATGGAAAGTACTGTAGATCTATAAACCCTTCAGTGCCAGGTGTTATTTCGACAGCGTGAGCAAGAAATGTCAGGTTAAAATTAGCATGATATAAAATAGACGCTGATGCGGACTACAAAAATACTTAGAACAAAATTTTTACTGTATTTAAATTGTTCTTTATATCCTAAACACACATATACAAAAATTTCAATTTTTTTCAATTTATCTTAGGACGTCCGTAGTCGGACGTTCAAAGTTTATGAGAAGTCATGTTTAGGGTCTATATAATTAAGAAGTCAATTAAACATTAGGTAACAATCCTTTTATGGTCACAAATTAATAACAACAATGACAGACTAACAGCTGTTTTGTAATTAGCTGCTTTAAAACATGTTTTTATATAAATTTATTTGTTCTATTATTTTAACATTTTTGGTTTAAAAAAAGGTTTAAGGAAATTCACCGAATATCAAACAAATCAAAATATATATAACAAAGTCGTGTTAGTTACACGCATTATAACTCGAGAACGGCTGGACCGATTTTAACGATCTTTGATTTTTTCGATTCGTCTCTGCTCCGGTCATGCTTTAGGCATATTCAGTTTCCATAAATTCAATTAGTTTCCATTTTATAGCGTTTTAAATTTCTAATGTTAACCTTATGGGGACTAAGTTTGTTTACAAATGTTCTAAAATAAAAACATTTGATTTCTTAAGCTACAGCTGTTGTTTTACTTTCCATTAGCAATATGCTTTACTATCCAATGCAATATGAATCATTCATTAATGTAAACCTATGGAGTAAATGTGTACTGTAAAAAATAAACACATTTATTCACCACGTTAATAGTTTACGGTTTTTGGGAATTATGTACTGTATTCATATTTCTTTATTTTCTGTATGATTAAAAGTCACATGTTTATATGTTTGCCAAATAACAAATAATTACAATGTTTATACATATTGAGTTTATTATAATAATCAGCTGTTTATTTATTTATTTATTTATTTGACGGAAAACCCTTTTTATACAAAGACAAAGCCAATTGTGAATAAAAATAAAAATATAAGAATAAATATATAAATATAGAATTAATAAATATGAACAATGATTAGAATAGATATTAAATATAGAATTTGAAATACATATAACATTTAAGAAAATGAAAATAATACATAAATATAAGAATACAATAAGGCAGTGAACATTGCTTAGCATATACTGATAATTATTAAACAACACAATGGGACTTGACAGTAACATTAAATAAACTATATGGAAAAACAACAACAACAACCTAACTGTATGATAATAATAATAATAATAATAATAAATAATAAGAATAATTAAAAAGGTAGAATGAATAACAAGAAAGAAGTAGTCTTAAACACTAGTGTAGGCCCTCAGGAGACTTCTTCTGAGATCTGAAGCAGAAGAAAAGAAGAGATCGACTTCGGGAGGGAGCAAATTGGCCTTCCTCTGAATACGGGCAATTAGACAATTCTGATCATATCCAGTGCCATGATGATGTCTAGCGAAAAGCTCAACAGATCTGGTACGAGAGGGAACACGGAAGTCGACTTGCTCCAGGATAGCAGGGCAGTCAATGAACCCATTAACAATCTTGTAGAGGAATATAACATCTTGAATGTCTCTTCTGATTTCCAATGAAGGAAGGCGTAGATGAGCGGCCAACAGGTCAACTGGAACTTCAAGAAAACGGTAATTGAGACGTACACCCACCATTCGGAGAAATCGAACCTGGATTCTGTTGATCAACTCCACAAGGTATCTTTGCTGTGGGCACCAAATTACGGAGGCATACTCAAGATGAGGACGAACGTATGATATATATAGAGTTCTCAATGCTGCAGGTTGACGAATAAAGCGAGATACCCTGAAGATAAGTCCAAGACTCCTATTGGCCTTAGCGCAAGCCCGAGCAATATGAGGTGCAGGGTTGAGAGAAGATGACAAGATTACACCTAAGTCATTGACCTCGCTCACCCTCCCAATTTCAGTCCCATTGAGCTGATACGAAAAAACTATAGGTGAAACAATTTTGTGGAAAGTAATGGACATACATTTATTCGTATTCAGCCTCATACCATTAGCATCACACCAAGATTCCACCAGAAGTAGATCATTCTGAAGTGAAGCACAGTCTTCTATAGATGAGATGGTGCTGTACAATTTGACATCATCAGCAAAGAAGGTGTGATGGGATTTTAATGAACTAGAAAGGTCATTCACAAAGACATTGAACAAAATGGGGCCAAGGTGAGAGCCCTGAGGTACACCCGAAGTAGCAGTGAAAACTTTAGAAGTTTCAGATCCATACTTGACTATTAGCTGACGGTCTTGCAGGTAGCTTTTGAACCAAAGCAGGAGCTGACCGTGAATACCACACACATCTAACTTCTTCAACAGCAAAGAGTGACAGACACGGTCAAAAGCTGTAGAAAAGTCCAAGTAAAGTACGTCAACCTGCTTCCTCTTCTTAAACGCTGAGATAATATTAGACTGCAAAATGGCCAAATTTGATAGAGTTGATCTCCCAGGCAAGAAACCATGTTGATATGGGGAAAGAGAACCCTTTAGTAGCGGAAATACTCTCGACAATATGAGTTTCTCGAACACTTTGGATATGGTTGATTGGATGGCTATAGGTCTGTAGTTGTGGATATCAGAGGTAGAACCAGACTTGTGAACAAGAATGATGTAGCTGCTCTTCAATGCATCAGGAAAGACACCATTACTAATTGACTCATTAAAAAGCTGTCGAAGAGGCTCCGAAAGCACGGATCGGCAGTCTCTCAGCACAATGGGTGGGATTAAGTCAGGACCACACCCTCTAGTCACATCCTGTTGTATATTTAAAGCTTTCACAACGAAGCCGCAATGCTAATTAACTTCAGAACATGGCCAATCTTAAAGTTAACATGTATTTACAGTAAAGCGTTACGAAATTCGCCGGATCAGCTAGTATAATAATAATATGTGATATTTTCCGTTATACGTATACCACTTTTTAATTAGCATTTAATTGTTTTCTGGTGTGCAAGAACCAGTGGTTTAGTGATTTTCTGGTTTTTATGCAGTCGTAATGTCAAGAAAACTACTGGTTTTTCTGTTAAACCTATAGTTTTACTTTATTCAACGTAACCAAATCTCTATTTTTCTAAAATCGCTTCGAATCGAAAAGATCCATATTATGTAATAATCTTTATTGCTGCAGGACAAATACAAAATTTGCTTAGCAAACGTCAAAAACACAAAAATTAAAGTGAAAAATCAGTAAACTTAGTTTGGCACAGTCAAAACGAGGAACCAACAAGATCACAAAAAAGTAAAAGATTTAAGGAGCTAGAAGAGCTCTGACCTCAAGCCGATGTTTCCCATGTGCCCATGAACTCGTCCACCAAGTATAAAGTCCGACGCTACAAAGCATCTTAATTTAGATTTGAATTTTGGTTCTTAATTTTTTTACAAAGTCATGGCAGTACCTGTTCTGTTGTATGGCTCTGAAGCCTGGATCTCAAAGAAAAGGGATGTCAGTAGAATGCAAGCTGCTGAAATGCGGTTCCTAAGATCAGCGAAGGGCTGTACAAGGGAGGATAGACTCCGAAATGTTGATATTTGAGAAGAACTGGGTATATTCTCCATACCAGATAAAGTTGAGGAAAATAGACAGAACTAGAGAGATCATATTGAGAGAATGGAGAATAGGAGGATCCCTAGAGTAGTCATGAATTACAAGCCAGAAGGAAAAAGAGCTATTGGCAGACCAAGAAAAAGATGGCAATAGATGTAAATAAAACTCCAATATGTGCCTATCCAAGGCACTACAGTGCATAGCTATGGGACTAGAGCAAGGGAAGGTTTCCGCGCTGTTCAACATCGAACAGCTGCATTTGAGAAACTTCCTTCTCATGTAGGTGTCAGGCTCCTTAACTGCCTCTCAGCGAGGCTCAAGAGTCTGGAGGGTTCCAGCTTATTTAAGCTAAGATTGAAGCGTGAGTTGACAAGATTGGAGTTTTAACCGATGGAGGAGTTCACTGTCCACCGGTGGATTAAAAAACAACCGAAATTAATCCCCCAGGGGTTAGTTACTGTATCTTTTTTATTGTTTTTTTCTATATTTACATTACTATTATTATTGTTTATATTATTATTATATTAAACTAGCTTAACCCGGCGGACGTTGTCTCGCTTTTGATTTTTCATTAATATTCCAAAATAAAGTAATAAAAACATTTGTAGAACATATTTATGCGTTCAATGTTACGTCGACCATTTCGCTCTGCAGGTGTTTCTGTCGCTCTTGACGTTGCAGCTCGTCCACGCAGGTCTCCGAGTCGTGCTTCTCGCTCTGCAGGTGTTTCTGTAGCTCTTGACGTCGAAGTTCGTCCACGCAGGTCTCCGAGTCGTGCTTCTCGCTCTGCAGGTGTTTCCGCACATCTTGAGATCGAAGCTCGTTCTCGCAGATCTTCAAGTCGTGCTTCCTGCTCTGTAGGAGGCTCGACAGCTCTTGAAGACGATACCCTTATTCGGACAGCTTCCAAGCGTGCTTCTGTTTCTCCAAGATGTTTCAGCAGTTCTATGTGCTTGAATACATCGAGCGTTTTCGGTTCTTCTACCAATATTGTCATTTTTAGGAGGCATGGCATAAAAAGTGTTCTGCAAAATAAATTATTTATTATCAATTTATTTTCGCGTTTCCCTAAATCTTTTAATAAGGCAATAAGGTAAAAATCAATAATAAGAAATACAGAGATATAGACCAAGTAAAAGTGTATACAGTTAAAATGTACAATTAACTGTTTAGTTACTCGCATAACCTTAAAAAAATGTTAACAAAAACAAATTATTTTACTACTCATTGATTTGTCTCTCCAATCATAGCTTTGCTAGCTGGGGCTCCCCCAGGCCCCCGTAGTTGTTGTCGGCAGTCCTTAGTATTTAGAATAGAGTTAATGGCAGTGTAGGGAAAGTGTGTGCAAAAGTCCATACCATTATAAACTAAAATAGCGTAACTCAGTATCAAAATGTGCAATAAGAAGTCACAGTTAAAAATGTAAACTGTTTAGTCACTCGCATAACAAAAAAAAAGTAAACAAAATAAAAAACATAAACAAATGCAAGTGCTTCAATCTATTGTGTATATCTTCAACTAACAGATATAGTATAGCAATCAGCTGTTGAAAAGAAAATATTTATAATGTAAACAAAGTTCTGGTTCCATAGTAAATGGGATCCTTTTAAAAGGGCTGTTTTAGGGGGTTCCCGGCAATTATTCGATTTTTTCTCGCCGTAAGAACCATCCCTGGACTTCAACGAACATCTTAAAAAAAGAATTGGCCAAATTGGTCCAGGCGTTGTTGAGTTATGCGCTTACCAACACATTTTGCGATTCATTTTTATATTATAGATAGATGTATTATGTATTGTTAAATTTTACCAATTGACGCTTTCTATACAACGTAAATATTGTCAACAGCAATAAAGGATATTATTATTATTATAATTAATATGGGTAGGTCAACCATGGGTAGGTGAATTATTTACCAACATTTTTACTACTACTCTGTTTCAAAAACTTAATTACTTAAAACTAAGAATCGGGGTTTTTCTGCAATATTTTTCCGTTACTAGAAAACACTGAGGAACAGCCTTCAAAATGTATGATGCCGAAACAGCACATGGGTGTATTGATGTTTGCCCCAGGGGCCTTCTTGAGCCTCACTATGGTCAATAAGTCAGAAATATTTAGAAATGGTTTAGTTAATTAAAATGGTAAAAGGGTTATTGACTTAGTTGAATTGCATTGACAAAGAATAGCTAATTTTGAATATATGCTTGATTTAATTTTGAATTTATAAGTAGATATAAATTTAATTTTCATGAAAGTGAGTTGATTTTCCAGGATTCTATTTACTGTGGAATTAGTGCCCATCACAATGTCTTAAAAATTTGTGATTTCTTTATTAGCTTCGGACTTAAAAAATAAATAAATGGAAATAGCTTCAAAAATATTTTTTTCAGTTCCTCTAAATAGCTGTCCTTAAAACTATTTGTCGTCATTTCCGTTACAATTTTTGCGTGAGGCGAATCGCTAAAACCCCCTCTCCTCAGAGTTTAGACATATCCACGCCAATAAAACAATCAACTTAAATATCTAACTTTCACATAGTATTTAAGAGTTCTTAATGTCCTATTGTATTCTACATTTAACAACTTACTTAATGTGATAGTACTAAATGAAATTAATTGTTCCATTTTTTCATCATATTATTTTATTGCTGAAAATAATTATTAATAATCTGAAAGTCAAAATAGCTCTCAAATGTAATTCAAATAGAATTGTAAGTACAAAAATGTATAACTAATAAAATAAAATATAATAAATAATGAATAATTTTTTATTTTCCCTCTTTTATCTCAATTCCATTTAACGTCTTAAATAGTTAAAATGAATCGATTTTCAAATGACATCATTGGCCATTTTAACGAATGTTACATCAAAAAGCTATAAATTGTTAATACTTATTACGTGTTATACTCATTCAACAACAGGTGCGCAAAAAGCCATATGGCTGACGTGCTATAGGACCACTGTTCCTCCTTTTTGTGTAATTCAGGTAATAGCCTACTTAGCGAAATTCCATAAATATAAACACCGTTAAATTGTATTGTTTGACTGGGACGATGGCGACGTCCAGTAATTCAGCTACTTGGAAGTCACGAATTGTGGATAGTTGTGAGTGATAGTCGGTGGGTGTAGTGTTCTCTTGTGTGGATTAACGTCCACACTATTGAATACTGCGTTAATCCGCAAAGACCATCCACATAGTTAGACCAATTCGTAATTCAGAGGCCGTGGTTCGGATTCCACGTTAAACTGTAGGTCCCTTAGTTGCCATTGGCTGTTGGGCTATTAATTAACAGTCCTGTCTAAGGAACATCAGCCTTAGTCAGTAACAAGACTACAAGATCGTGCCACAATCATCTTACACTCAATTCTCATTCATACTTGGCTTAAAATACCTACCTGGGTAGGTCGCCATTTCAGTTAAAAGTATAAAGTATAAAGTATTGCGTAGGGATTGCAGCTTGTTCAGAATCACCCCACCCTTACAATTCATGATTACAATTTCAAATTTAGTCAACTATCATTCGTATTTTTTGTTGATAGTTGTTCTGAATGTTTCCGGTTATGGAAAATAGTTGTGCTGTTGAAATAAATAATTTGCCCGTGGAGCAGGGAGGCGTTGTGTGTGTGTGTGTGTGTGTGTGTGTGAGTGCGCGCGCGTTCGCGTGTGTGTCGCCGTCAGCGTATTCGTCTTCTTGCTTCAGTAAGTGGCTGACCACGACTCCTGGCGCTTCTTCTGTCACCTCAAACACAGCTCTAGTCTATGTGCGCGTCTTAGTTCGTGTGACAGTTTATAAACCACACTTTTGGATTTTATCCCAGGTTAGTGTTTATTAAACCATTAATAATAAAATATAAGTTATTAAAGTAGTTGTATCAAGATTGGTTTTGAGAAATGCCATTTGTGACCATTCTGATTGTAATAATTTTTAAATTGGTTATCTTGTAAATAAAAATATATAGATTTTTCCGGGAAGAAAGGCTAAGCAAAATACACCTGGGAAAAGTTTTTAGCGTTAATTACCTATATTTTTCAATGACTCATTTGTATTCCAAAAGTCAATAATAGTTCATACAAAGAATGCTTCTAGACATATTTACATGCTACAACCATGTATTTGGTTACTGCTAGAATGCTATGGAATAGGAATTAAAAAACATATCAACTATAATGTGAACTATTTTGCTTGGTCCCCCGTGTTTTATGAGTTTGAGAAATTGGCATAATTTTTTTGTAGTGTTGTCTATTTGCCATAAATGTTTGTGAAAAGTTTCAATTCCGTACGTTTAACCATTATTCAGAAAAAAATTATAAGTGAAAAAACAATGGAAGCTGTGTGAGTAGCTAAGGACTTCTGGACAATTTAAATATGATATTTAGATATGTTTCTTATCCAGGAACAATGTCCTATAGTATTGGTAGGGAATTCTGAAACACCCTGTATATTTGTTGATTTAAAACAGAAAATAAATTAATATAAACGAAAGTATTCTGCTCATGTCTAAATTCATTAAAATCAGTGGGTAGACGTAAATGGTAGGGAACGACAATTCATTTTTAAATTACCTAATATCACAGAACTTTTTTCATTATTTTTCTTTGAACCAAACATTTGAAATAGTATTTTAAACTTTTAAAATGTTTATCATAGCCATAACTTGTAATCTACCAATTGAAATACCACATAACAAAAATATATTCTTGCTGGATTAAAATTTCTCGGATTGGCTGTTTTTAGTTCTTCTAGTGTGGGTATTTTAGTGTTAAAACAAAACCTTTCCCAATGTCAATGTTGGGAGGAAAGGTAAGCGAGATTAATATCCAAGATAAAATATTTATTATAATGTAAAATTTTTATCGAAAAGCGCGTACAAATGTATTAACACCTTAAACACCAAATTTCCCTGGAAAAGGGCTAGTATGTAAATAAAAGATATCAGTTGACTATCACATAATTCATTCCTTAGGTATATTAAATAACTTAAAATAAAAACCTTTAGTAAAATTACTATACTATTTAATGTTTACGTAAGTGTAATTAAAATGACTGTTTAAAAAATAATCATTCAATTATCTTAAACTACCTAACCTTTTATTTTTCCACCTTATACGGTGGTTAAGGAGAAAGCATCGTTTTCGTCAGCATTTTCGAATTTGAGTTTTTGGTGGATATATTCTTCTTTATAGTGCCCCCTCAATAAAAAAGTTGTTTTAGAGTGATGTCTGTCCGTGTGTCTGTGTATGTGTACGAGCAGAAGCCTAGATATTAGTGCTCCATCAATCTAAAAAGGGGATTTTTAGTGATGTCTGTGTGTGTGTGGTGGGGGATGTATGGAAGCCTAAAGACGAAACTATTGATCAGATTTTCATGAAATTCGGCATGTAGGTAATAATTCACAGTATTTCGGGACGTTATTTGATTCTTCATTTTGATTTTGAATTTTTATTTTTAAGGGTATTTTACCCATAAAACCTCCAAACACACGTAAAATGAAGATTTCCCATAAACGGCTTTAAAGATTTTGATTCAAATTATATGGTTTGTAGTCATTTACGAGATAAACAAAATAACACCACCCGCAATTATCAAAACATCTGTTTTCAAAAGTTATTGAGTTTTAATGTCAAAAAACATTTATTTCTGCGAAAACTATTAAGGTAAAGTATAATTTGACTACTACCATTAAAACTAACTTTAAAAAACTAAACAAATCAGTATTTTGAATCATTAGTTTACGACTAACGGTTCCGTGTCCGTGGTAAACTCAGTACATTGTCTGAGACTGCCCAACGTTATTCTTATGGAGAATATTAAAAAATCAATTTCCTCATTATTTCCCAACCGTTTTCCATGAAACTTAATGTGCAGTGTAAGAGCACATTACCCAAAAAAATCACTCAAAAAAAACTAGGTATTACGACGGGGGGGGGCGAAAAGTGAGTAAGAATTAAAACGTTTATTTCTGCATCATATAAATTATTTTATGTAAATTTAATGCTAATGTCATCTGCATATAGCCACATTTTTCATTTCTCATTTATTATGTTTGAAAGCTTTTGTACCTGGTTTTAATGGAGATAGTCAAACTATTTTAAAAATTTATTGTTTCGCGAGAAAGTTTTAAAATTAATCTTTTGACATTGAAAAGCCCATAACTTATGAACCATTTTAAAAGTTTTACAGACATGACAGATGGTGTTACATTAGTTGGAACCTTAATAAATAGAAAGCACGACATTAATAAACACCGTTACAGCGGATTTAATAAATTCATATTTTTTAAATCTTTTAAGGGTAAACCACCCTGACAGAAAGACAGAAGTCTGAAAAAAACTTTGGATTCAGGGAACCCCAAAATGGATGTATTCACTCTTAACTCGAATTTGAAAATGTTTACGAAAATAATACTTTCTCCATATACTATATGAATAAGGGGAGAAAGTGAAAAAGATTCACATATTGCAGCATAGTTAAGGAATCAAATTATTATCAATAAGTTAAACGAATCGATAAATCGAACGAGCTCGTTTGTCACGGTATTACACGTCTCTGTGCTACGGAATACGAGTGTCGCGTGTTAAGCCTACACCTTCTTCATATGAAATTTACTCCTACCGTGCTTCTGTTAGAGTCTGCATCAGTGGTAGCCCATCTTGGATTTTAGTTTCGTAAGAGTAATGTTAAATTCTGGCGGAACATACATTCACTTTGGCGTCTGTAGTGGCGTTAATTATCAAAGTATCAATGTAAAACTTTGGAAGTACATTGATGAGATGTGGCTCAAGGGCATGACCTTTTAATATGTTAAAAAAATTTTCTCGATATAAAAAAAAAATACAGGAATATTTTACAAAATAACTCATTATTATTTTTTTATTAAGAGCGAAAATAAGAAGTTCTGTAAGGTGGTGCCCTGGAGGACTGTAATACCTTTAATTTGACACCTCTTCCGTTAATTTATGACAATAGGTCAAGGAAATATAGGCGCCAGAATTTAACATTACTCTTACGGGACTAAAATCCAAGATGGCTACCACTGATGCAGACTCTTAAGAGTCTGCATCAGTGGTACACTTATCTCCATAATCACAATAGATAGCCTCATATTTTTTATTTTCTTACTTACATATTAACCTTTAATTTGAACACATTTTATTAACTAACTAAAACATTACTTTTTTAATACATGGGACTCTGGTGAATTTTTGCATAATTTAGCCAATTTTTAGATGAAAAATATTTTATCCATGAAACATTTCTGATCTCATGACAAGATAATGTTATTTATTTTTCAATAAGGAAAAAAACAATATCGTAAAATTATAATTTATGTATTCTATTAAATAGATATTCGTAAAAATAATGATAGAACAAATTTATAGATACATATTATTCTACATTTGCTCGGACGATGTAATAAATAAGTAGTCGGAAGTTACTGTTTTGTTTGTACTCAAAAATTGGGTATTTTGCGTTTTTAATATGAAATTTAAAAATGTTTAAATTTTATCTTTCACAATTTGAATCAGCTTAAAAAACTACACAATTTAGTTCTTTGAAGTTTTGCTCTATCTCCAACGGTTACCGAGATGTTAAAAAATTAAAACACAGTAAGTTGTATTTAGGTGCTCCAATGTTAATCTTATAGAGGATAAGAAAAAATTAATATTTTACTAATCTATCTATTCGCCTATCGAAAATAGGCAAATAACTCATATTCATCGTCATATATTGATAAAACTTGTCATATATTACTACTATTATACTATTGATTTAGAAATTCGCTGAGTAGAGTTCTGACGACAGTTATGTTTTTATATTTTAAATGACACAATTATAATGACCAGAAATGATTTTATTCCAGTTTTACTAAAGCAATGCTGTAAGAGTTTTGATGTTTCAACGGAGTCAGAAGTAAATATTGTTGAGATTTTTTCGAGTTTTCTAATAAACTATGGGATTTTTAGAAAGGTACACTTATCTCCAGAACCACAATAGATAGCCTCATTTTTTTATTTTCTTCCTTACATATTAACCTTTAATTTGAACACATTTTATTAACTAACTAGGTTTACTTTTTGACATGGATATGTCTTAGCTCTGGGTTGGGATGATAGCAATTTGAACGACCAATATTTGAAACACAAGAACAGCTGTTTAGATGAACTGAAAACATTCCCTTTAGACATATACATGATCTAACCTATTTCTCACAGGGAAGTAAATACAATCATTTTTTATCTGTAAGCATTCATGTATTTATTATTTATGTATCTTTTATAATACAATTTCATAAATTTGTTATGATTTAATAACTATATGTAAGTTAATCAAATTGTTCACTTTTTGAGAGACAGAATAAAAATAAGAGTAAAGGAATATCTGTTTTGGTTCTTAAGATAGACTAAAGTACCATAAATTTGAAATTTTAAAATTAAAACGTTCAAACCGTAGCCTTTTACTACTTAAAATCAAGTTTAGTTATTCGTGACATATTAGTATCCCAATTACAAATGGCGGATGAGTCCGGACTCGAACCCATTCGCCACGTTACTGAAATAGGTACCCTACGATGAAGTAGATTTGATCAGGATAAAAGTATATTTCAAAGCAATAATTAATTGTATCAGTATATTTTTGGTAGAAGTAACAGACACAAGGTTTCTCTGATGTGTTTTTAATTATACACGGACAGTATGACATCACATGTTGTGCAAACGATTGGTGGATGCCAGACTGAAAAATATATCCTTTCTCGCGCTGGGTGAAATTAATAGAAATATTTTCCGGTAAAACAATCCAATAAATACAACTTATGTTAAATTATTCGCAAGGCCGTGTAAATCACGACTCCACTGAAGTTAAAGACTAGTTAACTGTAATTAGTCAAATTATAACCCATGTAAAATATTAGTCTGATTTTTGACAAACCTATAATCAATAATGAATCGTAGGGTAGCGCCAAGATACTCGTAAATCGTCAATGATAAAGATCTGTGAGGAAGCGATCAGCTGATGCAAGGTGAGCAACAATGGAGAGCAATAGCTGAGCATACATCAGCGCTCTCTGGTCGAATTATATTCGAATCATCAATTAATTGGATAAATCTGGGGAGTTCAGATGACCTCTAATTAATATAAAAAATTTAAAAATCAAACACGGTTTCCCCTGAAACTGTCCGAGAGAGTTTAAAAATCTACAGAAGTTTAAGCCTGAAGTACCTCAGCTATCTTGGATTTTGAATCCTGGATGAACGAGATGTTAAAACACAGAAAATTATTTTCACCGAAAATATATTTTCAAATTTAAACACAACGGATTAGTTTGATGTCAGAATGTGTTTATTATTAAGAGTCTGCATCAGTGGTAGCCATCTTGGATTTTAGTCCCGTAAGAGCAATGTTAAATTCTGGCGGAACATCCCTTCACTTTGGCGTCTGTAGTGGCGTTAATTATCAAAGTATCAATGTAAAACTTTGGAAGTACATTGATGAGATGTGGCTCAACAAGGGCATGACCTTATAATATGTTCAAAAATTTATCTTGATATAAAAACAAAAATCCAGGAATATTTTACAAAATAAATCATTATTAGTTTTTTTATTAAGAGCGAAAATAAGAAGTTCTGTAAGGTGGTGCCCTGGAGGACTGTAATACCTTTAATTTGACACCTCTTCCGTTAATTTATGACAATAGGTCAAGGAGATATAGGTGCCAGAATTTAACATTGCTCTTACGGGACTAAAACCCAAGATGGCTACCACTGATGCAGACTCTTAAGATAGGAGCGATATGTACGGCAGCAATTTGTATAAACCTTTTTTTATATGTCAATAATTATACCTCTTAATAGTCATCAATACTTTCCCCATCTTGAGTTTATTCTTTTACTTCTTTTAAGTAAGAGCAATGTTAAAATTAATTGTATTTACTTCCCAATGTGAAATAGGTTAGATCATGAATATGTCTAAAGGGAATGTTTTCAGTTCATCTAAACAGCTGTTCTTATAACCGTATGACGGCACTTCTGTTTAACAATTCCGCTGCACTTTTTGAGTTCCACAAATCTGCTTACACCCACTCCCCTGAGCCTAGACTTGCCATGTCAAAACTCTGAAACATGCCTTCCTTCAAACACGAATTTTAAAAAGACGAATCCGATTTTTAACGTGATCGATCGATTCTAACAATCGATATACCGTTTCGAATCGTCGTTCGAATAGTATGCTGTCTTCTTCATCACTCGAATGTCGCATTATCTCCAAATGATGATACCGATGTTATTATGTTATTCTATAGTTTAAATAATCAATTAACTATGTTTTCATGAAAATTTCAATAACTAACTGCCTACGAGGTTTTTCAGTTTTATTATAATAGGAAAGAGGAAAGAGGCAAAACATTTTATGCTAATTCAGCGTTTTACAGATGAAGTCCATTTTTCATATTTTACGTGTAGTAATAATAATTTATTGCCTTTACATTTTATAGTCTAATAATTGTATAACATACATATTTTATTTGTTTCTAATACTACATTTTATTCGTTAGAAGTCTTCTATTTTGTAGAGGGCTTCTTTTAGAAGTATGTTCGTAATTCTTCTCTTGAAAATTTGAATGTTGTTTCCTTTTTGATTGTAGCAGGTAATTTATTAAATAGCTTTATACCATTGTAGGTATGTTAAATGGTTAAAAATGTAGTATTTTCATGCCAAATGTGGTTAGAGCTCTTTATAAATTGTGGAAGTTTCTTTTCATTTAAAAAATTGCCATTTTGTTTCCAGTATATTAATGTTACCAAAATAAATACAAAGGGAAAAGTTAGTATGTTATAATTTTTTTACTAGAGTAGTACTCCGACCGCTCCCCAGGGGGCAGGTCCGGAGCCATGGCCGGGTTCGCCGAATCAGATTCCTCTTATGACGCAAACAATTCAGGAATTCCCTTTTAGATCCTGCCACAGTGTAATCTATACATTGTCCAAATTACAGTCCTTGCAATATATTTTACATTTCAATTCTACGACTTTAATGGTTTCATCGTACAAAAAGTATATATTTTTTCTCCCACTTTTTCTCTTTTTATACAGGGTGTTCATTAAAGTCGGGGACAAACTTCAAGGGGCGATAGTACTCATCAAAATAAACAAAAAATTTCCAATAAACAAATATCGAAAAATCCTTTGTTTAGCCGCTAGCCGCCATTTTGTATTTTATATGTCGAAGGATTTTTCGACATATGTTTACAGGAAAAATTTTGTTTATTTTGATGAGTACTATCACACCTAGAAGTTTGTCCCCGACTTTAATGAACACCCTGTATAAAGAGATAGTATTACGTCAAAACTTTCAAATTTGAATTTTTCAGTAGATATTTTGTTTTAGGGTCCCCTGAACCCAAAACAGTGGTTTTCGAAGTGTGTGTGTATGGGGGGCGCATGTGTGCGTTTCTGTGTAGAGTCACAGCCTATACCATTGGTCTAATTTAGGTAAATTTGGTCTGCAGGTATATATTTTCCGTACCACATTTATATATTTAAGAGGGTTGTCCTAAAAAGTAAGGTTCCCATAGCGCTGCAGTCGCCAATAGTGCTGCGACGGGGGTTTGCGCGGTTTTGTTGTGTACCTGGGTTCCCCCACTCCAAATCCCCACCACAGCGAAGTGTCTGCGGCGCTCAGTCTTGTCCTGGCAGCCAAACAAGATGTAGCTTACCATTGCTTGGCCCGCCAGGTGTAAGCTGCGCTCAATGATTCGTTTTTTGACTGCCAAAAACCTTCCGTCCGGGGAAATACATTCCCAGCTGTGTGAAAAATATGGAGAAAAGTGTATGAGCGTACAACATGTGCCCAAATTGTTCAGGGAGTTCAAGAACGGGCGTACCGACGTTCATGACGAGGAGCGTTCCACGAAAATTCAAGCAAGCGCAAAGTTCCGGCAAGGAAAGGCGTATTGTTGTGCAAATTCTTGCCCAACGGTGAAAAAATCAACGCTGCCCACTACTGCGAGACACTGCAAAAACGTCGCCGTGCCATTCAAAACCAGAGGAGGGGTATGCTGTCCAAGGGGGTGCGTTTGGATCAGGATAACGCTCGACCGCACACTGCTAACGTTACCAACGAACTCATCGCTAACTTTGGATGGGGTATCGTCAAACACCCACCTTACAGCTCGGACTTAGTTCCCAGCGACTACCACCTCTTCCCTGATATGAATAAACACCTGGGTGGAATGGATTTCGGCGGCCGAGAAGAGCTGGAAAAAGCGGTTCTCAGATATCTGCGCAACTTGGCGGCAAACTTCTTTGACTCGAAATTCAAATAAGCCGTACACCCCATGCAAAAATGCATTGACCTCGTGCAACTACATAAAAAATAGGAAAAATTGAACTTTCCATTACGAGTTTATGCAAATAAACATGTTTTTCACTGAGTAAAATCACTGGGAACCTTACTTTACGGACAACCCTTGTACAATTTCAATTTTTTTATATTTTCTAAAAATTTTGTAAAAATGTAAAACATTGAAACTTACCATCATTACAGTAAAGGATTTTATTGCAAAATGTGGGTAGTTACAACCCGCATCTGTCTTTATGGTTAAAATTTCAAGACTTTAAAAAATTGAAAAGTTTGCAGTATTTAAATTTTTCCGTTCACTTGCCACAAAATAAACCCACACACAAAACACAAACAAAAAACCACAATGAAAAACTCTTCTTTATAATATTATATATTAATTTCCCGTTTGTTTGCAAGATAGCGGTATTGCAGAGCGAGTGACTTTGGTGACCTGATTCCACGACCTTTACCGCTCCTTGAAACCAGTCCTTCAAGGTCACTAATTTGTATAAACATGTAGGGCCTTACGAAAAAAAATTATCTATGATTTTACATTTAGCGTCTTGTTTAAACGTTAAACAGGTTGTATTTATGTTTTCCTACTACATTTTATGTTTAAATCTCCGCGATTTAACTTTCAACTAAACTTTTAATTTAACTTTTGACTTTGTGTTGCCTCAAGGCAGATGTTTTACGTGGCATAGGTCTAACCGGATATTTATGGTGTAAACTTAAAATAAAATTTATAACTGTAACTAGGAGTCAGCCCGTCCTTTGTACGGGTTGTAGGATTCAGTTTCAGAAGAAAGATTATCATACCAAAATGTAAACCTGAAATCCTAAACAAATCAATACAAAGAAAATAAATCAATATCCAGCTTTATTATTTAGCATTACTTTAAAATTAAATAGATTAGAACATTTATACCACTATTATAATTAGTTAAACGTTAAAATAACTTTTTAATATTGTATGATTTCGAAATGGGTTTAAATCAATGACCAATATAAACTAACTAATATTGATTTGACAGCTGTTTGTTTTTTTTCTATTAAATGTTTAAACTACAAAGACAGCTGATTATTACCAGTTGGTTATTCATTGAAAACTGGATCAAAATGCGAGTAATATCGCGTAAAAGGTGGGGTTTTAAATGCTCGTTATTTACTTTTCAAGGGACGGCGGGCGATTTCAAGCATTTATAAACCTTCTCTGGAATGTAGAGAATACATAAAATAAGTTTCATTGTAATCAGTTCTCCCGTTTTTTCGAAGAAGACGGCGTAAAATGCCTCCTGGAGCGTCACAGACAAAAATTGAGATAAGACCGGTTTCGGCTTCTCTAACGCACGAAAAGTAAGAATAACCCAAAAATGAATAATTCTGAGTAATGTACAGACAAAACTCTAATTTTATTTATATAGATAATCGAACACAGTAAGATAATAATCCATAAATGATTTGGACTTGTGTACACCATAATGTAATGTACATATTTGGTGCACCAATGACACAATCAAGCGACCTTTATTTGAGTTTTCTTTCTATCGTTACAAATAACGACTTCCCTGTGGGAAGTATAACTTGGATATGTCTAAGGGGTATTATAAAGAATGGTATAATTATTTCCAAACGCCCAAATCAACAACTGTACCAACGGGGCAACGAGGAATTCAGCATATTGTTAATGGTTTCTGTCCTCTTGCCAACCTTCCTGTCAAACGCAAAGAGTAGTTTCTTAAAAATCTCTTGAAGTTTACAAAATTTAAATAAATGTATCAGTGTACTAACTCACACTTTCTCCAGTAGGTAAATTTAAAAACTACAACCTTCAATAAAAACCATCATATTTTCATAAAGTTTTTAAATATCATTAAACAATTTATAGAAATTTATTGCTTTAGAGTACGTTAATCATACAATTTACTGAAACTAACAACACAAAACATATATCTTTGTTATTATGAATATCACAAAGGTAATACCAAAATTTTTGATGTTAGTGACCTTAAACTGCATTCCAGATACTGTAAACTCAGAAATAAGGAAAATGATATTTTAATATTCATTGAGATAAATTGGGGAATAAATTAAAATTTAATAAACTTTTTCAGATTTTGTGGGTGATGTTTTTATGACAATTAACTTGTAAAACAAACAGGCATCAGATAAGGAAGAATATATTTTTTATATTTCTTTTTTGGTATAATACCCTTAATTAAAAAAAAATTTTCTGGAATTTAAAGCTTTCCGTGTAAATTTCATAAAATGCAACAATCAGTATTTATTTTAAGAATATAACGTATATTTTAAATGGTTATTTAAAAGGATTCGATGTTATTTATTAATTAAGACACTAAATTTTGTGTTTTAAGAAATTTTAAACTACCTGTGTAAAATAAAAAAAAAAAAGATATAGTCGGCATGTACAAAGAAAAAAAGAAAAAAAATATAAGGTAGACACCAACAAATCACCAGTTCAGTCGATTTAGTCGAGTCTCAAAATGGATATATCCACTCTGAACTCAAATTCGAAAATTTTGACGAAAACAATAGGTCTATTCCCTCCGTGCTATGTAAAAAGGGAGAAAAATAAAAATTTAAAATAAGAAAAATGTTTTAATATGCATTGTGGTTTTTCTGGTAACGTCATTACTTACAAAATGAAACATAACATTTGTTGTATTTCAGGGATTTACTTACAAAATATTAAACATATGATTACCATGAACAAAAAATATTCGCTTAGTTGATCAATGGCGTCACTACCATTACTTTTTGCGTCTCGTAAAATTGTCAACGCCTCCAGAGCTTATACCCAGAGTCATGTGAAAGAAATATATTTATTTCCTCTCAGGAAATAGATTAAAATATGGAAAAATGGATTAAAATATGTCTAAAGGGAATATTATCAGTTACTCTAAACCGCAGTCCTTATAGCCATATGACGTCACTTCCGTTTCAAATTTTGGTCTGACGGATTGCCAATACCCCTTCTAGAGCTAATACATATCCATGTGAACAACTATATGTTAAATATTCTAATTAATTGTTATACTGATGTTAACATCAGAAACAGTTTGGACCGCACACGCCCCAGGCCCCTGGTCCCGGGCCCGGCGTGGTGACGACGCGGACCACGCCGGCCTTGACGTAGGACCTCCTCACCTCTCCTCTCTGAATATTAACTACGTTTATCACCTGATTTGCGTAATTGTTCAATTCATAGTTGATAAGCTTATTTCAGTGTAAATAGATACATCCTGGTGCAACAGTTCAATAAGGTGGAATTAAGTATTAACCAATAATGTAATCGTTCCTGTGGACCATAACCACGATACTGTGGTTGATTGCAAATTTGATCCGAAAGCTATTTAACATTAGGTGACGTGTAAAAATCATACATCAAGAGTACAGAAGGTTCGAACGTTCGAACTTAACTTGTCATCAAGATCGTAGATTCCGCCTGAAATAAATAAATATTACGTTTATTGTGTAAGTGATCATCAAAGTACAACTTTGATTTACATGACATCTCTTGTGAACAATATTAAAAAATTAATTAACCTACATTTATTTCCATTTACAATACGAAAATAATATTTACAAAGTGACACAAAATATTACATGATTTTTTTACAAATCCTGTGATCGCTACGATTTTTAATCAAAACCAAGTCTAAAGATTTTGTTTTTATGTTTAAAATCAAAATATCTTGATCATATTTGTGGCTTACTTCAACATTTTTTGTATTAAATGATAATTTAATATAAATTACATATTAAATATAATTTAAGTGTTAAAGAATTATTTTTTTGGTCCTGCATATCGAAATGCTTTTTTCCCACATTCTTGATTTTTGGCAGGTGCAGCTGACACTCCTGTCGAGTACTGCGTACATTAATTTGCTGTCTAAATACAAGCTGGGGTTTCTCGGACTCAGAACTTTGTGAACTAACTTAACAGTCAGAAAGGTCTATTATTGATAACACTCCAACACTTAGCCTGAACTCACCGACATGGTCAAATTATCTGAGGTTGTAAACAAACCTCAAAGCTCTGATCTGCAATCGGGTGAGAACCATCTCATTTTCCGTGTTAAGGTCTTTTTCCCCAACTCATCCTCCACATATGAGTCAAGGTCCCTCCGGGTTCCCATCGGGATACCAACCGATTGCTAGTTTCCTGACGGCTTAACTTCCGGTGTCAAATAACCATCGATTACAATTTACACTTATGCTAGAATAATCCCAAAATTAGGTCCCGGTTAACTTAAACAGCGCTTTGAAAGTGTGTCACGCATCAACTTTGGAAGTGTGAGGTAAGTGGGAAATAGTGGAGGGGGAAGGAGGGAAAGTGCCAGATCTTGATGACACAGGAAATGAAACCGACAAAACGTATGATAGTAAATCTTCATTGTCCGTCGCCTCTTCAGGTTGGCCATACCACGGACGAAGATCTAGCGATAGTTTGTGAAGCGCTGTTAGACGTGTGCGAGGTTACCTACAATTTTATAGAAATTAAATATCAAATTGGTATGAGAACTGGAGACAGAGAAATAAATGAGGCAACTTTTAATGACGTGCAGATTATGTTCAAACAACACCGTATGGTTTATAAGAATTGTTTAAACAGGGGAATTATTTTTCTGTTGATCGACTATTGATAGTTTAAGGTTTTAATCGTCCCGTTATAAACGAACGGCACTTATTATTTTTATCTGTAGTGTGGTTCACAGAAGTTCCTTTTAATATGTTTTTACAATATACCAATGTGTTCGATTCTACAGCGACCTTCTATCTCTCGTCTTCATATTGAGCATATTGAAAATCATATCAATCATTCATCAATTCATATTTAAAATCTTTATAAAAATACACAAACATATATAACGATCGAAATCTAGCAATATTCACGAGGATAAGAATGATTTAGATGATAAACTCAAGTTTATGAAAAGGATTCCTTTAGTATAAAGCTACAGTAATTAATTCAGTTATCGATAAGTAATCTAGTATTTTTACGACAACTATTTTCCACGTCAGCTCCGTTTTGCGTTGATTAGTCGATAGATCTACACACAAAAAGCGTAATTTTACACGCTTCAAAGGTTGTGTCCTTGAACGAATAACTGGGGTATAATCATCGTAATGGTATTTTAATATTCAACCGTGAGAAAACCGGTTATACGCCCAGACACACGAGTGGCGGAGAGTTGCTGACGTATGAAATGTATCAACAATCATCTAGGAGAGGAGTAGTGAAGAACTTTGGAGGGAAAGCTTTGTTGCTGAACCCCAATAGAGGCGGCGTGGGTGTGGGAGTCCCTCTGCAGTGGGGGCAGTATGCTTACATTGCTTGACTAAACCTGTTATATGAAACTATTATTAGTTGAAGGATCGTAATTATGTCCATTTTGTATTTTAGTCCCGTAAGAACAATGTTAGATTGTGTTTACTCCTCACATTTATTATAAATATACAGTAAGTTACAGTAAAAATGTATAAGTTATGTGAAAGCAAAAACTTCTATTTTATATATTATTTTAGTTCTTCATAGTGAATTACTAAACGATAAAACATATTCATCATTATATACAAATAAAATCAGTGTTAATTCATTTAAATTACAATAAACCCAAACGAATGTTTCATTTTATGGAAATATACAACAGGTTATTGTAATAAACGTAAAATATAAAAGAATTATCATACAAACACGTGTTTAATCAGGACGTAAAAATACAAAAAACATAATCAAAACCGTAAAATAATTAACGTGTAAAAAGCTGTTCATTTTTTAAATACACATTTACTTTATAGTTTTACAATAAGAACGATTCAATGGCATTGGATAGTAAAGCATACCTTGCAATAAAGTAAACAATCATTGGTGATCAAATGTTTTTTTGTAACAATTGTATTTATTCCATTTGGTTAATTAGATTTCGCATAAATGCTTAAGTATATTTTCTTCACTAAAACTGCTGTGAAATTTAATTATAGATCATGTATTTCAACGTAAAGGACATACATACAAACATACATCGACCTTTTTCTTATTATAGAGATATATACAGTAAAAAAAATGTTTACATATATAGTTTTTTAGCAATAATGATTTACTTCCCTGTGGGAATTAGGTTAGATCATGGATATGTGTAAAGGTAATGTTTTTCACTTCATCCAAACAGCTGTTCTTATTCATTTATATTGAAAATTCAATACAATAACTCTGGTAGTTTCGATGGAAACCTGTTACATGTTTTCCATCTTAAAAATCACCAACACCCCCCCAGAGATAAGACATATCCATGTCAAAAACAATCAGAATGCTACTATAAGTGTTATACGGACTGAAAAAATATACTAAAAGGGCTTATATCTTTAAGGCAAGGCTCGGGACATACTAATTTCCATGATCCCCGTAAAGGACTAAACCTAATTATTTCTACCTAGCCGGGCGGCTGTGCCAACTGGCCCTTCTTGGAGGCTCCTAGTTGACCCTAAGAAGGGTCAACGGGATTAAGAAATCCCTTTTGATTAGTGAGCTAGTTAAAACCCTTCGCCAGATCCCAAAAAATGTGTTTCAATTCGACTACGGTCCAATAAGACCATCACATCATTGTGTTGAGATTTTGCTCAGGATTGAACCTGTGACCTTCAGATTATGGAGGGGATACTTTAACCTCTGAACCAGCCGCGTATCCAGTTTAATAATTAATTAAGAATCTGACCTTGGCCGGAAGCTAAACTAATTACGTTTTGTTACTAAGCTACACCAAAACAATCGAAAACAACACCCGTTCAAACGTCAGCTACCAGCAACAGGTACTCAGTACACAGTACACAGCACAAAGTAGTTTTCTCTCCTTGTCTAATAAACACGTGACGTCGCGTGCGTTGCCGGCACGGATATTGCGAACCGAGGGTGACGTCATCGTTATCAGACCGCGGCAGACGCTGGACCTGTGAGAGATTTTCTTACCATCTGTTGTAGAGTTTGAAAACTGAAAAGTTCAGTAATTATCCTTCTTCCTTCTTCTGCAAATTTTACTGAGTATTTTAACTGAAACCTAGAGATCTTCCCTACACGCTGAGCTACTTGTCGATTGGAAAATTTAGAGTCCAGAATCTCATCTCAACCCATAAGATAGAGATCTCGCTATCATATCTACCGAGGTTTATTGAGTTATTAGTACGGTAGGGAAGTGAGAACTTTATTGTCATACCTTCAGTGCGCGAACGGTGATAGGAGTGGTAACCTGAAGAAAATGATAAATTTAGAGGAATAAGTGGTTGGCTGAATGTACAATATCAAGAGTTCGACTGGTAGCCCCCCGCTCTCAGACGACCTGGTTGTTTAGAGAGTTTGAAGTCGCCAGCTAGATCTCAACCCTGTTAATCCTGCACTGGCCTGGGATACAAGTGATGGAGTCTTGGAGTACAGCAAACATAAACTCATAAATGTCTCTAATTGTGAAAAATTCTTTAGTGTACAGTCCCCAGACTAATAGTGTAGACTTGAACATGTACCTATACTTTTATACTTTTAACTGAAATGGCGACCTTCCCAGGTAGGTATTTTAAGCCAAGTATGAATGAGGAATGAATGTAGGATGATTGTGGCGCGATCTTGTAGTCTTGTTACTGACTAAGGCTGACATGTTCCTTAGACAGGACTGTTAATTAATAGCCCAACAGCCGATGGCAACTAATGGACCTACAGTTTAACGTGGAATCCGAACCACGACCTCTGAATTACGAATTGGTCTAATTATGAGGATGGTCTTTGTGGAGTGCGGACGTTAATCCACACAAGAGAACACTTCATCCACTGACCATGTACAGTCCCCCAGACTAGTAGTAAGCTGGCCAAGATAAGATGGAATTCCTATTGGTAGCCAGGCGACACGTACCTGGTTCGAACCCAGTGTCAGGGGACCACTCATCTCTTGTCATGAACTTTGTACTGACTATCAAGCTGTTTTCACATAGAAACGTTATCCAAGTCAATCGTTATTATTTCATACTTTATTGCGGTTGGCTGGCTATATTCGGTAGTTTAAACATTTCAACTATAATTTTTGAAAATTTTCAGAGTGTAAAGAAAAAGTTCTAACTCAAGTCAGCTGTTTTCCGATTCTAATAATTAATTATTGATTGACTCTACATTTGAGAGTGTGTTCCAGTTATTAGGTTGCATTAGTAATTAATATAGTTCGCCTCCTCTAGCTAGACTATGTGACCACTACAATCCCTCGCTGTCTGCAATTGTACCACACACGCCGTAGACCATGCTGATCGGCAATTATAAAAATATGCTAGTAAAACTTTACTGTATATATATTTAAACGCGCTACTCGATTAGGAAGTGACTGTCGTGACGTTAGTGATTCACTGCATAATTAAACTGGCATTCTAACATGAATCCTGCCAAAGTCATTAAGTGTCCGGACAAGATTTTAGCAGTTATTCTTTACGACCTCTGAATGTGGCTACATCCTTTATTGGTTATAAAGTTAGGTGTTTTTTGAATCCGGTAATAGGGTATTTTTTACAATAATATAGTGTTGTATAATGTAGTTTTATGTAGTATAATACGTGATACTGACGATCTGTATACGAAATGGATTTTAACAGCATACCTAAATTAAAGCCAATCAGGTATTCGTTATAGCTACATTTAAGGTTGTGTAGAGTTGACTGCTATAAAAACGCATAATGACTTCGTCAGGCTTCATGCTGGAATGCTAGTTTTATGATCTATAAATAATTCAGACAACAGCCATCTAGTCATTCCAAGATTAAGAAGACACATAAATTTTAACTCGCAATATTTGATTTGAATACACTTAGTCTGTCTGATGTAGGCTATTATGAAGATTGATTACGACATTCATTACAGCTTTATAATACGCGTGAATTGGACACTTTTTATTTATTATGAACCACTAGCTGTTTATATTTTATAAATATTTATTACATATATTACTTAAATAATAAAAATTAATAAATGTGTTAATAAACAACTTGGAAAAAATAAATTTGTTGTCTGCATTATTGCTGTTTTTCACCATTTATTTCGGTAAAGTTTTAACGTAAGATTAGATTAGATTAAATTAGATTATTTGGAATGGCGACCATACCACAAGGTAGGTATTTTAAGCCAAGTATGAATGACGATTGTATGTAAGATGATTGTGGCGCGATCTTGTAGTCTTGTTACTGACTAAGGCTGACATGTTCCTTAGACAGGAATGTTAATTAATAGCCCAACAGCCGATGGCAACTAAGGGACCTACAGTTTAACGTGGAATCCGAACCACGACCTCTGAATTACGAATTGGTCTAATTATGATGATGGTCTTTGTGGATTAACGTGGTATTCAATAGTGCGGACGTTAATCCACACAACAGAACACCACATCCACCGACCATCGCTCACAACTATCCGTAAGGTCGTAATACTACCGTGCATTTGATTAATGGAAGACAAACAGCTTAGTCAGTTATGTTATCCATACATCAGACCGTAAGGCGCCTAATATCCAGTGTCTCCTACTGGATTATAACCTAAAACCTTAATGGCAACTCATGGCTCGATATGACAAATTATAGGTCTGTATGCTCTCTAAGATGGCTCCGTAAAGTAACTAGAAAGCTGGAATGTTCAATTATTTAAAGAAGCAATCCAAACACAGTTTTTTTAATTAACTAAATTACATTCAATCGAGGTTGTGATTGGAGTTGAGGAGTCGCCTTTGTTCTAGCAGGCCTGGAACATCGGCGCGTCTGGTGTCGCTGATACAATGTATCAATAACGCAATAAGAACAAAACCTTGACCTCAGTGCAGCTGGACTCAAGTAGGCCAGTTGGCCAAATATTCGCTGACAATACGACAACATGCCTGGATGGCTGACGAGTCTGCCGTTGTCGACCAGAATAAAACCGAATGATAACATCGTGATTGATTTTAAAGATTCTGAGTAAGTGCCCTGGTTGTATATCTGTAGTTAAACCGTGTTTTCCTTTGACTTAACGGCCTTATATTAGTTTGAAGGTACTGCGTTCAGACGATGTGCATGTTCTTATTTTCAAATAAATTATTATACTTTATAAACATCTCTGACTTAAAACCAAAATTAGTACTGTGATGCCTAATAAGACAAATAAAGGGATTGAATACTGTATGTTTTTTCTAAATTACCTATATAGTTTATTTTTATATAATTTCGAACTTAATAGGCCTAATCTTCAAATTAATACACTTTATAACGAACTGTTATGCTGTTATCATAAATACCCAATGATTACAAAATACAAAAGTATGAAAAACCAGCAAGAATATAGCAACATTTATTTTTAAAATATTTAAAACTGCGTTATATATACTCATTATTAAAAAAATGCAACATTTTCATAGCCTTTGATGTCTTTGTACTTTAATTTCTTGATAAAATTTTGAAGTTCAAGATTTAAAAATAAATAGCCATAATTTTGTAGCGGTATAAAGTATAGATCTTATAAATTGATCATGATTTATCTGATCAGGTCTACGTTTTGTACCAGGATTGAGTTTTAAGGATTGAGTTTTATTTAGCTAATGAGGTGCTGAGTTATGTTTTTTACGAGTTATAATTTTGGTCCAAAGTATAAAAATCCCTTTCTCCTCGCTTCCCGCCTCACTTTCGGAAAGTGAAGCGGGGAAGATTTGCTCTTCCGGGTACACTGCGCTGCGGGTACATCCGCCACTAGTTCTTTTACCGCGGCCTAAGTTGGCGCCCTGCATTTGATACTGCAGGGCATGTGGCTTGGACGTAATTTCATAAAAATCCACGAGAATGCAGCACCAAATTGTCTGTCACTTCTCATAGTCAATATTTCAGTCATAGCTTGAAAAAAAACTAGCAGACGACTTGTATTCATGAGAGAATCAGCTGAGAATGTCACGTCGCGGTTAAGGGGCTAGGCAGCGCCCGCGAGCAGGTCCGTCCACCAGGTGTTGTGAGGAGTCAACGCCCGGAGGATGAGGTTGCAACTCTGAATCCTTACAACAATTCACTAACCCTTTGAGATATTTTCATGAAAATTGGTATAAGAGTTTTATTTTGTAGTTTCAACTACGGTACTTGATTTTTTTATCATATACTTTAAGAATTTCAACCTGGCGGTCATGTAACATTTTAAGGTATAATTTCATAAAACCTAACACCTAAACAATATTTTTAAACTATCTACTTTTAATCCAAATTTATAGGCGCTTAAATATTAAAAATCGGTTGATAAATAAAACACTTACGATTCTTAAAAAATTCACATACTCAAAAAATGTGTCTATAAAAAAGAAATCATTTCACGTGGTAATGTATTCGTAATAACAATCAAAACTAATCCAACTTGAATAAAAATCGTTTAAAAATAAACCTAACAGTTAAAATAATGACTTTTTGACATGGATCTGTCTTAGCTCTTGGGGGGGTGTTAGTGATTTTTAAGATGGAAAACATGTAACAGATTTCCATAGAAACTACCAGAAATATTGTTTTGAATTTTAAATGTAAAAGAACAAGAACAGCTGTTTAGATGGACTTGAAACACTCCCTTTAGGCATATCCATGATCTTACCTATTTCCCACAGGGAAGTAAATACAAACATTTATTTTTAGTCTAATCCACAATAGTAGTTTATTAACAGATGGCATTTGATCGAATCAGCTGTTTTAACAATATTAATTTTTGTTGGCTAGTAGAGATGTAAACAAGCATTTACGTGTAATCGTGTAATGAGTTGAAATTGTTATTACAAATACATTACCAAGTGAAATACTTGTTTCCTTTATAAACACATTTTTGAGTAAAGTTGATTTTTTTAAATAGAAAAAACTTATGATTTGGTTTTATAGGTAAACTATTAATTTAGACTAGAAGTAGGACTAATATTTACACCATCGGCTTGTTGAAGTGGGTTATGTGTGAAAAACATGCTCAAACCCGACACCTGCTACAGGGTTATGAGTTTTCGGCTTATTTTGTGCAACAGCCAATCTGTGATTTAAGAAATGTCGGTTGTGACTCAACCGGTATTTTGATTGGAATTAAATCGTTATCGGAATGGGAGTTGCCATTGAACAACGCTTCCTTCAGCCCAGATCCTCCGCGAAGGTCTTTGCGAGGTTGTGCAACCGGACCAGAACCAGAACTGGAACTGGAACCAGTTCCGTCTCATGTCTGATCGTATTTTCCGCGGATAGAGTGAATAATATAGGTCAAGTCCACCGAGGTTTGAGCCAACCTGTCACCAAACCAAGAAACCATCCTCGTATACAACGCTTACACATTTATTTTTTGGGATCGAAACCTTCTTAACCTCAAAATGTCACATTATGAAGTTAAATATATAAAACAAAGTCGTGTTAGTTACACGCATTATAACTCAAGAACGGCTGGACCGATTTTAATGATCTTTGATTTTTCGGATTCGTCTCTGCTCCGGTCATGCTTTAGGCATATTCAGTTTCCATAAATTCAATTAGTTTCCATTTTATAGCGTTTTAAATTTCTAATGTTAACCTTATGGGGAATAAGTTTGTTTACAAATTATCTACAGTCAAAACATTTGATTTCTTAAACCAGCTGTTTGTTTACTGTCCGTTAGCAATATGCTTTACTATCCAATGCCATCTGAATCATTCATTAATGTAAAACTATCAAGTAAATATGTGCTGTACAAAATGAACAGCATTATTCGCCACGTTAATAGTTTACGGTTTTAGGAAATTATGTACTGTATTTATTTTTCTTTTTTTCTGTATGATTAAAAGTCACGTGTTTATATGTTTGCCAAATAAAAAATAATTACAATGTTTATACATATTGAGTTTCTTATAATAATCAGCTGTTGTGTATTTAAAGCTTTCACAACGAAGCTGCAATGCTAATTGACTTCAGGACATGGCCAATCTTAAAGTTAACATGTATTTACTGTAAGGCGTTACGAAGTTCGCCGGGTCAGCTAGTACTATTATGTTTGCAAAGGGCCAGTGTTACCGATGAATTCAATTGAAGAATACATTATATTCTCCTACGTCATCTTTCAGAATAACAATTAAGTAATTTTACGTGAGTTTTTATGTTTTATGGTTGGAATTGCCGCGTGATTACGACCGCAGTTAATTCAACTACAACGACTGCGCTCAGTTATTGTATATCATTAAAATAATAACACATTATACATGTGTGGAAACTTATATCAGTAGTTTATTATATTCTGCTCCCACATAATTTGCTACAGATGTTATCGAACAAGATTTGCCGACAAAAACTGGAATAATTTCCGTTTAACAAATTAATGAAATGGTATCGTGATAATTCCTAACCTTCTTTCATGGCGTCTGATTTTACACCATTGTTATGTTATATCTTCAAAACTAGTTAGGTTGGAACAAAATGGCTAACAAGTTACGATATTTATTATCGGATTACATGACTAGATTTTGGAAACCTTATTATTGTATTTAGTGAAATATCATAATGGTGTTTTAGTGAAAATGTTTGATTCTGAAAATCTCAATTTTTTTAGCAATGGAGATTGTGTCACTGGAATTATCATAGTAATGGCTTCTGTTTTATTCATATTAATAGGCTTTATCGTTTCACAGACCTTCCATTATCAAAGGGGTGCCTCTACCAACCTATTGTGCACTAAGCTAATCTACAGGTATAGCTATCAAGCGAGCTCTCTGATTAGGACTTAACTGGTACTATAATCTACATGGAGTACAACAACAATGTACCGTTAACGTTATGGGTAATAACGTGACCGACTTCATCCTTGTCATCTGGGTTCATTCCTTGACCCCTATGGCAGAATGGCTCCTAATGAGTCAGAATACTCAGTTGACCCAAATCCTTAAAGGGGAGAGTATCAACTTACTGAGACCAGGTAGAGTAACCTTGGATGCTCACTTACTTTGCATAGTCTGAGTTCAGCTGTTAACACTATGCCTTCTTGTTATCTGTCATCTACTACCAAACGAAAAATTGTCTTTATAATGGAATAGACTTCATCAGTTAGGGCTCAAAGGTCATTGGGGTTGGTACAGGAATTCTCTTTAAGGGGTGCGGTGAGGCCCTATACCCTAAAAGGTACGTTTTTCTCATAACTTACTGCAGATAATTGGCTGAAGTATTTTTTGTGTAGTTACTATAGCTATATGTACGTACAACACTAAATTTTTTACTATGATGTGAAAAAATAATAATTTTTAAGTGTAAAATCTTTATAGGTTTTAAATAATATACGAATAAAGTTTATTTTTACAGTATAGTAAAATTGTCAGTGCTGTGTACTAATTACTAATTATTCATGTACTTTAAAAGAACCGTCTTATCTACAGCAGTTCCTGAGAAAAGCGTACCTGTTTGTTAAAAAGCGAGGTTTTCGGTCAAATGATATTGAACTTACACAGTACAGTGATAGCTGTCTAAAACGGCGCTTCACCATTAACTGGATTTTCATTGTCACTTTCCATATCATTTTTATAATTTATATTATAAGATTTTATATATTATACAAAATTGTATTGAAACGACATCACCTTGCCTTAACAAAATCTTTTACAAATATATTTTTATGGCTCTTTAAGTATTTTTTAAAGGGAAACCGATTATATATGCTTAAAGAGGAGATATTGTTGTGTAAAAAAGTAACAAAACAAGAAAATTGAGAACACAACTTTTTACCTCTCTGCTCCCCAGTGTTCGTGCGGGGTCCAGATAATGGTTTTGTGTCTATATAATTTTCTATTGCCTCGAGATCTCAAATGTAAAAAATGTATCAGTTTGTCCCAAACTTCTCTTATCAAATTTTGGGATCAAGTGTATTCCCTTGGAGTTGCCACACTCCTTGGCAAAATGTTAATCGAGTTCCTAAACTACATTTGAGATCTATAGGTAGTAGACAGGTAAAAAGATTTTATTACAAAGGTCTTGAAAACTGGATAACATACAATATTGGTTATGCATTTCTTCTCTTCCACATGAGTAAAGTAGAAACTGACCATGTGTTCCTTTCATTTTCTAACGAATGTGGTGTATCATTTTCTTTGTTCCAACGACATTTACTATGACCTCTCCTTCGCCCAAATAAGATCTCTGCCACTAGGAATAACGAACACGAGTCTGCATCAGTGGTAGGCATCTTGAATTTTAGTCCCGTAAGAGCAATGTTAAATTCTGGCGGAACATACCTTCACTTTGGCGTCTATAGTGGCGTTAATTATCAAAGTATCGATGTAAAACTTTGGAAGTACATTGATGAGATGTGGCTCAAGGGCATGACCTTTTCAATATGTTCAAAAATTTAACTTGATATAAAAACAAAACAAACAAACAAAATATTCAAAAACAAAATATTCTTGGATTTTTGTTTTTGTATCAAGTTAAATTTATGAACATATTGAACATATTGAAAAGGTCATGCCCTTGAGCCACATCTCATCAATGCACTTCCAAAGTTTTACATTGATACTTTGATAATTAACGCCACTACAGACGCCAAAGTGAAGGTATGTTCCGCCAGAATTTAACGAAACCATCCATTCACTGACCATAACCACAGTACCCGCAACCAAAACCTCACTCAACCCGCAACCAAAACCTAACCTCAAAACCTATCCTTGGCTGAAGAGGACGTAGTCCTATAACAGCCGCAGTGGGCCTTCAGCCCACTGAAACCTCACAATCCATCCATCCACATTGCACTTACGGGACTAAAATTCAAGATGCCTACCACTGATGCAGACTCTTAATAAATAACGACACAGTTCCACTATAGAAAGTATTCTTCATTATAATCTACATCGATCGCCAACTTCAGGTTCACGGGACACTGAACGGAACTGCGGAAAGATACAGAGCAGGAATAACCTTGCCGCAGGCGAGTAAACACCGGCGCAACCTGTTTGCGGTAAAACAAAACTGTGAAACAACGATGGGCGCCTAGGAGGAAGAGAATGGTTGAGGAATGCTCATGGTCGCGAACACAGGTGTAGCTCACGGCGGAGCGTAATATTTTTGATTCCCTATTTAAAATAAACGGTACCAGTGGACTGACACATACTTTCTCCCTTAAGTAAATTTAAAAAAGACAGTCTGTAATAAAACTATCATTTTCTACAAAGTTATTCTAAATATCATTTAATAATTTATTGTTCAAATGGTATGGGGAAAACTTCCCGGTAATACCAAGCTTTTTTGAGCTGGTTTTGTTTGTTGAGTTGACCTTACACTTCATAAGTTTCATGGAAGACGGTTGGAAAGTAAGGAAGAAAGTGATTTTTTATATTCTCCATAAGAATGACATTGGGCGCTTTCAGACAACGTACTGCGTTTATCGTGGACAGTAAATTTAACTTTTCTCTGGAACCGTAAGTCGTAGACAAATAATTCAAAATACTAATTTGTTTAGTTTTTAAGCTGGTTTCAATGGTACCAGTCAAGTTATACTTTACTTTTAAGGTTTTTGCTGAAAATTTTAAAACTTGATTTTTTTTGACATTTAAAAGCCCATAACTTTTGAACCGTAATTTTTACAGACATGCGGGTGGTGTCAAATTATTTAGTACTCTATGCACTATAAACTGTCAAATTTTAATCAAAATCTTTTTCATGGATTTTTCACGTTTTTAAGGGTTTTTAGGGGTGAACTACCCTTAAAAATCAAAAATTCAAAAATTAAAAAAACACCTGGAGATACGGTGACTATATATAATATATACACATGCCAAATTTCATCTAAATCGGACCAACGGGATAGGCTGTGGCTCTGTACACATCCAGACACACACAGAGACACACACACTCACAGAGACACACGGACGGACAGACATCACGTTGAAACCCACTTTTTGGATTCAGGGGACCCCAAAACGGATATATCCACCCTCAACTCAAATTCGAAAATTTTGACGAAAACAATACTTTCTCCATATATTATGTATAAGGGGAGAAAGTAAAAATAGTATGGATTATTCAGGACGTGTATAGGAAAGAAGCCTTTAGGAGTTATTTGCAGCTTACAAATTCATTATCATTTAAACAATGACACATTCTAGTAGGTATTTTAATTCGAATACGGGTGAAGGTTGATATGCATATAGGCTTTTTGGGGGACCTTAGCAGGAGATTATGTCATACATACTATTGATTGTTTGGGATGAATGGAACTGGAGTCTGAAAAGTTTGCATACATCGGAAATTTAGTCCTGGATGGTACTGTTTTTCGATTATATATTTTTTACGAAAGGACCTATCGGAAAACTAAGGGTACATTGTGTCACGGATTTTTTGAGATCGACAACTTTGGTAATATTACTTTTTCTCGTATCTTGACTCTTTTCCCCCTAGATTTCGCCTCCTTCGAACTTAAATATCGTTTTAGTCCTAACACGTGAGCCAAAGCTAATTGTGTTTCACATATTATGCTAGATACACCACAACCACAGGCAACCTTATCTAAAGTCTAAACCTCTTGAGCTATAATAGCTCTAAAGGGAAGGACCTTTCTTCTTGCCTCTAGCTCTTGAAATCCAGAATGATTTGTTTAGAATTGCCATGGTAAAGTCTAGAGGTATATTTAATTAATCAGAATGATGATACCTTATGAATTCACACCGGTCTTTTAGATTGTCATAAGTTAAATTTATAACCAGGTTTTCTATAACCAAATATTTTAGAAAATACATCAAACGATAAAGGAGTGGGCTAGTTTGAGATGTATTTAAGAGATCAACTATACAAAACATATTGTTTCATTTACAGAGAACAGGATGCTATGGGGAGCCGTTAATAAGTTATTTTCCTCCAGCTGTTTCCTATGAGTTTTTAACCAAACACGTACAGTAATTACCGCGGGATGTTGACCTCTGGAGACTGGGACTATCCGCCTCGGCGGGGACAACAGTTCGATGAAATAACAAACTTAACGACCTTCATTCACATCGAGATAACGTACCGGTATGTCGCGGGTCCAGCCAGCCGATCGGAACACTATAAAATAAATAATGCTCATATATGCTTATAATGTTGTTACTTCGTAGTGTCATGTTTATTATAAACTAGCTGACCCGGCGAACTTCGTAACGCCTAACAGAAAATACATGTTAACTTTAAGATTGGCCATGTTCTGAAATCAAATATAGCATTGCGGCTTCGTTGTGAAAGCTTTAAATATTCAACAGCTGATTATGCTGTTCATTTTGTACATTACATATTTACTTGATAGTTTTACATTAATGAATGATTCATATGGCATTGGATAGTAAAGCATATTGCTAACGGAGATTAACCAACAGCTGTTTTAAGAAATCAAATGTTTTGATTTTAGAAAATTTGTAAACAAACTTATTCCCCATAAGGTTATCATTAGAAATTTAAAACGCTATAAAATGGAAACTAATTGAATTTATGGAAACTGAATATGCCTAAAGCATGACCGGAGCAGAGACAAATCCGAAAAATCAAAGATCATTTAAATCGGTCCAGCCGTTCTCGAGTTATAATGAGCGTAACTAACACGACTTTGTTTTATATATTTAGATATGAAGGAAACTTGTACTTATATTAGTCATTGAAGCAGGGCAGGGCAACCTCAACAAACTGTTTAGTCATCACATCACATTAAAAGTCATCCTGAGGAGTAATGTATAAATTAAGGAGAGAAAGGATTCATAACTGTGGGAAAGATAGGACGATAGTATTTAGTGGGAAAGATAGTCTATATAATTTGTTGAACAGTTAAAACCCTTCAAAATTTGGATTCGGACCATTCAATACCTTAAAAAGTATTCATACATAACCTATCCAACTCTCCAACTCTCCAAGGTAAGGGTCTCAGCCTACGCCAGTGAGAATTCCCTTTACCTTGAGTGTAAACTCACCAGAACAGTATCTACACCCCCAGCACACCCCGAGAGCACGCTATGTATTCTTCCTCGAGGGCACCCCTTCCAGGTGGAGTAAGGAGACATCCGCCCACCAAGAACTCGGGTCATACTGGATGTCCGGGCTTACCCGGGAGCCAAGGTTTTAGGAGAGACAAAAACAAGCAACCAAGGAGGCAAGGAAGGCCGCCTAGATAGCTAAATGACTTAACCATGTTGTATTTCTTCTTACCAAAGACAATTTTATAAATTGTCTTTGTTCTTATTTAACCAAGTTATTCCAAATTAAACCTCTCGTCTCTAAATTTCGATCTCTGAACCAACAGAACCACCAAAAAGCTGAATAGGGACTTCAATCTACTATACACATTGATAATCAATAACACTACTAGATCAGACGACATTAATTCGATTTGTAGATAAATTTAAGCTATATAGTAAACAATTTCGCAATTAACCGTACTCTAGTTAGAGGTAACAAAAATAAAAATTTTGGATATTTTATGAGTTTGCGAAATTGAGTCTAATTGAAAAATAAACTACTGATTTATTACTTAAATAATAATAATGAGATCATCCTTGCTATCTGATACAAGCAAGTTTCATAATCTAGTACTGCGTGTAATAGTCAATATTTGGACATGTCAAAATGGGGTATATTTAGCAGGTTTCAATCAGTGTGATGTGTTTAGTCTATGTGAAAGTTGAATTTCTGCCTAGTCACGCAGTCCTGCTAATATCCTGAGTAGCGCAATGACTCCTCTGGAATCCCCCAGGATCTGTTACGGGAATTATTTCCTAAGGTTTATTGTAATTTTCCAGTACTCTTATGACAATTCAATGTTGTAAGAGATATTTTAAGTCTAACATTTCCGAAATACTGTTGTAGAGGGAGTGTTTACCTACTGTAATTTAGTGTTATGATAAATTACATCGACGCGCTCAATGACTTTACCCAAGTAAACCCAAGATAAACGTTCAACCAATTCAACAACTGATTTTAAGGTTATTAGGATTTTAAACACCAATAGAAATTCTAACATATTGATAGGGAACGGTTCTGTCACGTTGGCAACACTGACGCAGGTCAGGTCAGCTGCTGACGCCCGTGCCTGATGCGGGGTATTTCTATGCGGATACGTCGTCGCGTCGAGTCGTGACACGCTTCTCAACACTAGCCAAACTTTTGTCTTCCGTCATCGCTCCTTAGATGTTTCTGGTAGCCTACAGCCTACACACACGTCTGGAGATCGTGTTATCTCCCAAGGCCACGGTGAATGGATCCATCCTGACCACCCGTAACGTGGTACCGCTACTAGATGACTAGGCATATTATTTTTCTCCTTTTGTTTCTAAGCGTTTTTATAATTATATGTTTAAACATTGTGATAGGTAACTATCTAAACTCTAGACTTTTTACTATCTAACGTCAACCCGTGATTATAATGTAGTAAATTCATAGTCCACTAGACTTCACTATAATATCGAATATACAAAATATATTAAATAGTACAGACAAACATTGTTGTGGTATTAAGATTTATTTACTGACTTAAAAGTTATTATATCTATATACAAACTCAATGCACCTATATAATGGTGGTTCCTCCGGAAGTCTATGTATACATTTACTAGGTGATTTCTTGTTTTTAATGCTATGATTTTCTTAGGTTTTTCTTTCGCACACACTTCATCTTGAAAAAAAATTGAACACCATTTATGCAATGTTAAATATTTTTTTAGGATGAACCGTTGATTAACATATCAACGTTTGGAGCTTGTAGCTTGTATTACATGGTATGTTTGTATACAATTTTTACTGACCATCCGCGTTTATACTTAGTTTTTAACACATGAAACCTGAACACTTTTTTAACAAAAAATGAAGAGTAGATTTTTTCAAGACAACAGTTTTATGACCGTAGTAGCTTCGTACACAAAGCTACGAGAAATTATCTCGAGTTTGGTTGACAATAATTGAGAAATTATTATTTTATTTTTAAACAAATTTAAAATTGTAATCTGTAAAATTTAAACAAATAAAATCATAAGGTTGTGTCAGTAAAATAATTTCGCCTGGCGATGTAAAACTCGCCTACTTGTCAGTACTGACTTTTCATGTACTAAGTGTTGGTTGTCATCCACTGTCACTGTCACTTTTACGTTCACATAAATCAACAATACGCCTGAAGCACATTCTTAAGAATTAAGTTCCACCCAACACAACAAAAGCAAGTCACCATTCACTCACCAGAAGGGGCCTACATTAGTTACTTATTAACGATTAAAATACCTCGTTTCATGAATATAACGTTTATTTATGTAATAGTCATTGGACCAACTTACATTCTTTCGTAAAAATCTAGCATATGTGGCTACACTCATTCATCAAATACATTATAAACCATACTGCAAACCTGTACAGTAATCGAGTTTCTATTGATTTAGGAATTATTTGTCACAATACAAATTATTCTTTCAAATCATTGATTAAGCCACGTGCGGATATCAAATTACTTATTCTCCAAAAGAATTAATTGGGTAAATTAAAAATAGTAGGTAGGTTTGCTAGCACAAGGAACAAGAGAATCAAGATTTTTCAACATACGGTAATAAACCTTTACTAGATGAAGTTGTGTGTCAAGTTTAATCACAATATGTAAAATAATAAGAAAGCTATGTCAACCTGGTTCCTGCGCTTTTTTGACATGAATATGTCTTACTTCTGCGGGTTGGGGAAGGACAGCTGTGAAAAATAATTGAAAACATTCCCTTTAGAAATATCCATGGTCTAGTTTATTTTCCGAAGGGAAGTAGGCCTAAATAAATTATATCATAATGGTTGTGCTAAGTTGTGCTTTTGAATAGGTGGATAGTCTATGTCGAGTCTCATATCTAGCCCTATAGTCAGTAATCCTTGGACTGGTAATGGTTTATTACACGTGTAATGTGAGTTTACTCATATATTATTGTTTTTTGAAAACACACTTTCAAATTTGATTTAGATGAATTAATTATGACTGAATCCATCTTGAGAAGAGCAAATGAATTAATGGGAAAGTTGTTACCTAACACTTCGCGAATGCGGTATGAAGATGAATGTAAGAAGTTGAAACAAAAACAACTATTGTTTGTGTGTGTGTTGTTTGTTGTATTGTTTGTGTGTGAAGACCAAAATGCACTCTCGTATGATAAAACAAAAGATAATTATTGTTAGTATATTGAAAAGTACATTTTAGACACTTTTGAAAGGTGGTATGATGAAAAATACTGTTTGTAACAGGTCTGGAAGTGCTGTATCGGTGCTTGATAGAATTCAAGTACTGTACTCGGTCGGCTTCGTCTCGTACTATAAACTTTATCGCGCACCGATAACAATCACTTTCCCGCCTACTGACGAAATATACTTCCTATATAAATGTACAAATATAAAATATGCTTTTAATAAACATAAATACATTTTTGATATCCGGAGCTCCCTCCCTACCTAGAGATTTATTACCTTTTTTTATTAATTACTAGCTGACCCGGCGAACTTCGTAACGCCTAACAGTAAATACGTGTTAACTTTCAGATTGGCCATGTTCTGAAGTCGAATAGCATTACGACTTCGTTATGAAAAATTAGTTATTCTGGGTTGCGGTATAGTTAATAACAATACTGAAACGATAAGACATATTAATAACATTACCATAAAACAAATAAATCTGAGTGAATTGATTCACGATTTTTCTAATCCAACCTAAAATCAAACAAAACCTAACTGTAATACGGCTTTTATAGGAAAGATATACAACAGCTGATTATTATAACAAACGTAATATGTATAAACACCGAAATTATTTTTTATTTGGCCGGCATAATTATAAACACGTGACTTTTAATCAGACAGAAGATATATAAATACATAATCCCCAAAAACCGTAAACTATTAATGTGGTGAATAAATCTGTTCATTTTGTACAGTACACATTTACTTCATAGTTTTACATTAATGAATGATTCAGATGGCATTGGATAGTAAAGCATATTGCTAATGGAAAGTAAAAAAACAGCTGTAGCTTAGGAAATCAAATGTTTTTATTGTAGAACATTTGTAAACAAACTTAGTCCGCATAAGGTTAAAATTAGAAATTTAAATCCCTATAAAATAGAAACTAATTGAATTTATGGAAACTGAATTTGCCTAAAGCATGACCGGAGCAGAGAAGAATCCGAAAAATCAAAGATCATTAAAATTGGTCCAGCCGTTCTCGAGTTATAATGAGCGTAACTAACACGACTTTGTTTTATACAGGGTGTTCATTAAAGTTGGGAACAAACTTCGAGGGGTGATAGTACTCATCAAAATAAACAAAAAATTTCTAATAAACATATGTTGAAAAATCCTTTGTTTAGCCGCTAGCCGCCATTTTGTATTTTATACAAAAAACGTTATATATAAATAATTATTTAAGATACAGAAACAAAACAGATACAGAATACATATTTAATAGCTAAAGAAAAAAATATTCTCAAATTATCATTAAGTTTGCTTTTATATTTTCAAAATGACGGCGGTTAAAAATATTTTAATTTAAATAACAAAAAAACTTAACTTTAAGAACCGCCGCCATTTTGAAAATATAGAAGCAAACTTAATGATACTTTGAGAATATTTTTCTCTTTGGCCAATAAATATGTGTGTGCAAAGTTTGGTTTCTGTATGTTAAATAGTCCTTTATATATAAAGTTTTTTGTATAAAATACAAAATGGCGGCTAGCTGCTAAACGAAGGATTTTTCGACATATGTTTATAGGAAATTTTTTGTTTATTTTGATGAGTACTATCACCCCTCGAAGTTTGTCCCCAACTTTAATGAACACTCTGTATATTTAGATATCTTGTATACCCTGACCTTCAGCTTGGTTAATTAATTATTTTGAAACTGTCAACTTGGCAAGCTATATACAGTAATTATCCATATTTTACGATGCGGCAAGCAATGCCGATGTTTTGGTGGAAGTTTGGGAAACCCCCGGAATCTCTGTTAATTACAGGGAATAATTAATTGAAAATCGTAAACCGTTTATGATACAAGGAGATAATTACTATCTCCTTGTACAAGTAATTATTATTTGTACAAACAATTACTTGAAAGATATAGTCATGTTTATGTAGATAGGCCCTGTATGAAAGTATTTTAGGAACATAACCAAATAAGGTTGTGTAACTTCATAGCTTAGTTCTGGGTATCCGGAAATTTTAAAGGGGTCTATGTTTAAAGGGTTAATGTTTTATACGCATGGCCTTAATCTAATGTTTTATACGCATGGCCTTAATCTCATATCGATGTGTCTGATTTGAAATGCGGACCATTTGAACCCCATGTAATGCTGATGTTTGATTGCCGTTGTCTGAATTTTTCCTTCTTAAGATATTTATTCAAATATCTTTACCTAAATATAGAAGTCTAGTGTCGTTTTCTCCGCCTCATCGGGACCCATCTAGGATACTTGTACCTGGAAATTCCATCAGAAGAGGTTACCTCCCTCGTGAAACTACCATTGTTCAAAACCAGATGTATCGTGAGTGTTATTAAGAATTTTATTACGAAATTTTTCCCATTCAAATTTTGTAAAAGTTTGTGATAATTTGAACTTTGTTTTACATAAAATCGTGATAGAAAATGTCCGAAAATTTTCCCGATGAAAATAAAAATCTAAGTACAGTAACATAAATCCACCGTCACAAATTTCAAACAAAGAAAGTATTAAGAATGATATTCTGATCATACATCGTCTCATAGCCTCGGACATCGATTGCTCTGTACTTCTTGATAGAGAGTCAGGTTGTGTGTTATACTACCTTGTTTTATCTCACACTGTCAAACATAATGGCGATATCGTAAAATAATTTGGTTATTGCGGAAAATATTTAGCAATTTACTAATGAATCAACTCTGAGACGTCCATTTTCAGTTTTCAGTGGTCACTATTTTGACGACTTTCCGTCCATCACGAACAACAGCAATCACTTTCAATAAATCGATGTTCAACGATTACGTATTTATTGCAACTATTGAAACAATTCAGTTTACACCTGTCGTATTAATTAAAAGTACCTGGTGACCGAGCTTTGCAAAATACATGTATTATAAAAGTTAATTACCAAAATTTCACGAACGAGGATCGACCTCATTACCTTCCGCGCGTGAATCATCCGCGCTGGCACTGAGCTACGGCGTTTGCTAGCCTTAGATGTCCTTCCATGTTTTAGGAGAGTTTTACGTCACTATATAGGCTATTCTGATTTTTTGAGCTCTATGAAAGTTGTTAACGCTGTAACTACTGACTCTGGATCAAGCAAGAAAGAAAATTAAGGGCGGGGTGCTGTAATGAATTCTGCAGGTCTGTGTTGGTCTCCAAGAAACAAGTCGTAGTTTAGAGTTGTCATCCTGTTTCCATTATTTCTGTTTCCAGAGACTCGTAAAAATTCTTTAAGAGTCATACAGGGTTAATGTATTTGCGATGACGTGTCACATTTTAAACTTATTTGTAATGGAAATCTCAAGGGCTTTTCATATCGTGACCAAAAGTACGAAAAAATTAAATTATATTTCACAATAGCTATTTTTACGTTATGGAATCGTTATGTCAATTAGACCTATAAATTATTACAAATTAAAATTATATGCTGATAAAGTTATTGTAATAAAAATTGACTTTGAAACAGGAGAATTTGAGAAAAAATGTATATTAATGGGAATTTTTAACTTTTATGATAATAAAACGGTAGGCCCAATCGTTGTGACTTCAACACTACATGTCTTACAACATGCAACTGAAAATTGTTTAATTTTTTTTAATTTTATCAAGTATTTTTTGTATTGTAATTTTATAAAATAGAATTACAATTAATTAGTCAAAAATTACATAGCAAAATATTCTAGTTGTGTAAGATATTTAAATCTTCGTATCTTCTACATAAGCAATAAGCTTTAGATCCTCCAATTTCACTTTTGTTTATACAAACTAAAGCTTTACTTTTGACATTTCCTTTATTTTTTGTAGTGATGCAACATTTATAGGGATAATATTAAGGCTAGATGATCTAAATAGATAAGGGTGTGTCAGATTTCATTATGAGAGAGTTACAATTTCAAACAAGTGTTTCAAAACAGGTTCTTTCCTTCTCATTTTCCCGTCAGAATACCACCACATCAAGGCTGCTGGATAAGATGTCAAGGCAGAATAATTTAAAGGATAATCCAATTAATTACGGTTCATATTTTCTTCTAACGATCATTTATGTTGTTTCAGTAGGCCATAAGGAGACTCCAATTATACGTTTGTTCAAATGGAATGTAAAAAACTGCCTTTTTAGAGTGATTTTTTAGCTGAATACGTCTTAATTAGCTATATATTTTTATAATTCTGAGTCATAATACAATGCTGTGAAGAGTTTCAGTTGGATTATTGAAATAAAAAAACACGTGAAACCAAGGTAAACTATTGACTAAGGATAAAACCTTCAAATATTGCGACAACTTCATTTGCTGTACCTAATAATGGTATATTTGGTGCAATGAAACAGTAAGCTAGTTAGGCTATTTAGTAGGCTATTTAGAAACAGGTTTCATATACACAATCAGCAGAGTTTGTAAGAATATAGAGCATTTCAATATTAATTAAAGACAATTATTTCAACACAGTCAATGTGAATTTTTCTATTTAAAAATAACATTTCTTATTTTGAATATGTATCGGCGAAAATAAATAAATAACTTAATTAAATTTTAATTTAGTTATTTGATCGGTATACCATTTTTATTATTTGATTATTGATACTTTTATGAGACATGAACAGAAAATAACTGTTTTGAGGATAGTAAAAAGGAATAACTTTATTAGAAATAACGAAATTTACTATTCTGGAAGCAAAATGACACTCATGATAATTACTGTTTAGGATTCTTAGCTGATACCAAGGACATTGGCTCTTGTAAAAACCCATTACATGACTGAACAATCAACATCTGCTGTTTATCTTCTCGCCTCTATGTTTCGTATATCCAGAAAAGTTTGTTTCTCTCTGAATATGTGTGTAGGCCTATCCGTACAATCAAGCTTCTACTCGTAGTGTAGTTTTCTATAGTAGTGTTTAGTGTGTGTATCACGTAGTATTAGTGTAGTATTTCTAATCCTAGCCGTAGCATGTTTCAACTATCTCTACTTAGTGCCACATATTTAGTATAATTTACCTTACATTCTAAGTAGGGCTGTGCAAACTTCCCTAATAAAAAACAAGATAAATATTTGGAAGACTGAATCTTATGAAAAAACTGAGCAATATTAAAAGTACTTAAGTTAAAATAAATCTTTAAACAACTTCACGCTTAATAACTATACCTATATCCCATTGTATGCATGCGTATGTTTTTAAATCTTTGAATGCTCAGTTTTCTACAAAGCTGACATTCGACTGGTCGAATTGCAATATCGAACATGTACGAGTATTGGAATCGTACATTTACGTTCCCGAGGTAAATAAAATATGCTCCTTCTATTCATGTACTGCAAAAACATTATTATTCTTTCCCTCCCGAAGTTTTACAATTATAAAGCCAGTGTTTTGCTAAAATATTTTAAGTTCATAGGCAGGTTTACTCATCAATTAATTGTTGAATGAAGCGATTGATTGAGTGATTTTGTCAGTACAGTATTAAGCACAATACATTGTCGCAACTGATCAGATGGTCAAGATGAATCCAACTGATCAGATGGTCAAGATGAATCCAACTGATCAGATGGTCAAGATGAATCCAACTGATCAGATGGTCAGGATGAATCCAACTGATCAGATGGTCAGGATGAATCCAACTGATCAGATGGTCAAGATGAATCCAACTGATCAGATGGTCAAGATGAATCCAACTGATCAGATGGTCATGATGAATCCAACTGATCAGATGGTCAAGATGGATCCAACTGATCAGATGGTCAGGATGAATCCAACTGATCAGATGGTTAGGATGAATTCTAAATCCAACGGAGATGACATTGCGTATTTGTAGTACTCGAAAAAAGGGTTTTAGGAGAATTCTAAGAGTTAGTTATTAAAATATGAATCTATCGCTTTCACATTAGAACACTGATCACAGTCTAGTTACCACTATAATAAAAGTGGTGATCACCATATCTTCTATTATGCAGCTTGAATATCAATATTATATGTAAATGTGAAAATTTATCGTCGCTTTGCTTGAAATATTAATAATTGCTTTTAATTAAAATATTATTTTTACCCACGAGACCATAATTAAGCCTTAGAACTCTTGATGACGATCTGCGTTATGCAAGATTCAAAACCACCGTCTTTATTTTGGGGATGTTCAAATACGTAATGTGCAATAAGGCAAGATTGCCTTTATTTGGGTGAGTTCCTGACACCCTCCCCCTAGGGTTGCCCTACTTAACTTGGAGTGATCGGTGGTCAGGCACAGCAAGGTGCAACATCAGGTAAACTGCTGCATCCTCCCGATGAGTCTACCTCTCACCATCTGACCTGGAGTGGGAGCCTTCATATAGACCACAATAGTCAAAGAGTGAAAAATGATACGCTACCTCATCACAGGTTCCACATTTCCTACATACAGAAATGTGACACACCAATGCACATTAGATATGCTTTTTCAAGTGTGCACGTCTGAAAGACTTTCGAAATATACCGGAGACAAACATATTTAAGCTAGTATTCAGTTTTTACAGACAATGATTAATTTGTTACAGCATGGAGCCGGCCGTGGACAAGCGCAAGACGTTGGTGACCCAGCAGTCGACGGTGTGGGCACGGAGGCAGCACGCGGTGTGTGTGCGGAGGGCGAAGAAGCGATATGGACCCAAGGACAATCCTAACGTGATCCTGGACAACCTCAACATGACCGTTCCCAAGGGAACAATGTGAGTTGTAACTTTACACTACTGGTCATAATCTGTAGGCATTTTAAAGGAATATAGAAAAAATCAGTGTATATTTTATTACATAACATGTCATATGGGTCCGTGATTTTCACTGCAGAAGATGGTTGCAGCTTACTCTTTTGAGAATATGCTAAATATCCCTCAGCTCCCGCTCTCCAAGGGTTGCAGACGACCAGATACAATTTAGTAGGTTATAACTGAGACTACGCTGCGTACCAAGTTTCATTGAAAACGTTTCGGAAATAAGGCAGAAATTGATTTGTTTATATTATGCATAAGAATAACATTGAGCGCTCTCAGTCAACGACAAATAATTCAAAATCCTAATTTGGTTAGTTTTAAGCTGGTTTCAATGGTAGTAGTCAAATTATACTTTACATTCATCGTCTTCGTGGAAAAATTAAAAAAATGATTTTTTTACTGTAAAGGCCCAAAACGTTTTAAACCCGATGTTTTGAGAAATGCGGGTTGTGTCATTTTTTTATCTCATAAAGGATTATAAATCATCAAAATTGTTAGAGCCGTTTTTGAGAAATTTTCATAATACGTGTTTTTGGGGGTTTTTAGAGGTAGACAAGCCGAGTAAAAAGCTGAGCTCTATCAGGTTACTGTACGAACGTTTCGTGAGAACAGTAAAGGGAGTACGCAGATCTGCTACGTCGGGAGTATGTTATACTTGTCTGACGTCTTCTTGTATTAAGTTGATGTTAGGTTCTGCAGAATTAAAAGCAAAACCAGCAATTTCCCCCAGCAAAGCCAGCTTGGCAGGTCTTTCTGCCAAACATTGCACAGCCACCAAAAAGGTAGCGTAGATAGGTCTAATGGGGATTATTTCAAATAAAATTATTTAAAAAACATAATTAATATTTACTTATCGTGATCGTTTTTAATATGACGAATGTATTATTATGGCCGAAAATTACTTAATTAGATGTATCTTTGATATCTGAAAATAATGAGCTGTTTTATTTGAAAATAGTTTAAGAACGCGGTGTACACAATACATTTGCAAACGTTTTACCGTAAAGTATTCCGACCTATTGAAAGTCCACACCAGTGTATGGACTATGGGGGTTATTTACTTAAGAACATCAACAGATTATCCTAGAAAAAAGATAAAAAATATAAAGAGGAATAAATAATTACAATACAGTAGAGCCGGTTTCGTTTACTATAAGTTTTAACTTATAAAACTAAAAACGGGTTTTTGGAGCCAATAATACATAAAAAACCAATGAAATATCTTTTAATAAGTGTTAATACATTTAAATTACACCATACAAATAATAATAATTATAAACAATAATTTAAAGTCTTCAGTAGGCTGGTACTGCCTTTAAACGAAGAAATTTCGTTAAATTTACACATTCCTCTAAAGATGCTTTGTGCAAGGTCGATGCTTCGTACAATTGTTCTGCACGAGGTCCACGGGATTTGGAGAGCCCTCGACAGTTGTTCTGCACGAGGTCCACGGGATTTGGAGAGTCCTCGACAGTTGTTCTGCACGAGGTCCACGGGATTTGGAGAGTCCTCGACAGTTGTTCTGCACGAGGTCCACAGGATTTGGAGAGTCCTCGGCAGTTGTTCTGCACGAGGTCCACGGGATTTGGAGAGTCCTCGGCAGTTGTTCTGCACGAGGTCCACGGATTTGGAGAGTCCTCGACAGTTGTTCTGCACGAGGTCCACGGGATTTGGAGAGTCCTCGACAGTTGTTCTGCACGAGGTCCACGGGATTTGGAGAGTCCTCGGCAGTTGTTCTGCACGAGGTCCACGGGATTTGGAGAGTCCTCGACAGTTGTTCTGCACGAGGTCCACGGGATTTGGAGAGCCCTCGACAGTTGTTCTGCACGAGGTCCACGGGATTTGGAGAGTCCTCGACAGTTGTTCTGCACGAGGTCCACGGGATTTGGAGAGTCCTCGGCAGTTGTTCTGCACGAGGTTCCGGGATTTGGAGAGTCCTCGACAGTTGTTCTGCACGAGGTCCACGGGATTTGGAGAGTCCTCGACAGTTGTTCTGCACGAGGTCCACGGGATTTGGAGAGTCCTCGACAGTTGTTCTGCACGAGGTCCACGGGATTTGGAGAGTCCTCGACAGTTGTTCTGCACGAGGTCCACGGGATTTGGAGAGTCCTCGGCAGTTGTTCTGCACGAGGTCCACGGGATTTGGAGAGCCCTCGACAGTTGTTCTGCACGAGGTCCACGGGATTTGGAGAGTCCTCGGCAGTTGTTCTGCACGAGGTCCACGGGATTTGGAGAGTCCTCGACAGTTGTTCTGCACGAGGTCCACGGGATTTGGAGAGTCCTCGACAGTTGTTCTGCACGAGGTCCACGGGATTTGGAGAGTCCTCGACAGTTGTTCTGCACGAGGTCCACGGGATTTGGAGAGTCCTCGACAGTTGTTCTGCACGAGGTCCACGGGATTTGGAGAGTCCTCGACAGTTGTTCTGCACGAGGTCCACGGGATTTGGAGAGTCCTCGACAGTTGTTCTGCACGAGGTCCACGGGATTTGGAGAGTCCTCAACAGTTGTTCTGCACGAGGTTCACGGGATTTGGAGAGTCCTCGACAGTTGTTCTGCACGAGGTCCACGGGATTTGGAGAGTCCTCGACAGTTGTTCTGCACGAGGTCCACGGGATTTGGAGAGTCCTCGGCAGTTGTTCTGCACGAGGTCCACGGGATTTGGAGAGTCCTCGACAGTTGTTCTGCACGAGGTCCACGGGATTTGGAGAGTCCTCGACAGTTGTTCTGCACGAGGTCCACGGGATTTGGAGAGTCCTCGGAAGTTGTTCTGCACGAGGTCCACGGGATTTGGAGAGTCCTCGACAGTTGTTCTGCACGAGGTCCACGGGATTTGGAGAGTCCTCGACAGTTGTTCTGCACGAGGTTCACGGGATTTGGAGAGTCCTCGACAGTTGTTCTGCACGAGGTCCACGGGATTTGGAGAGTCCTCGACAGTTGTTCTGCACGAGGTCCACGGGATTTGGAGAGTCCTCGGCAGTTGTTCTGCACGAGGTCCACGGGATTTGGAGAGTCCTCGGCAGTTGTTCTGCACGAGGTCCACGGGATTTGGAGAGTCCTCGGCAGTTGCTCTGCACGAGGTCCACGGGATTTGGAGCGTCAACGGAAGTTGTTCTACACGAGGTCCACGGGATTTGGAGAGTCCTCGGCAGTTGTTCTGCACGAGGTCCACGGGATTTGGAGAGTCCTCGACAGTTGTTCTGCACGAGGTCCACGGGATTTGGATAGTCCTCAGTAGTTGCTCTGCACGAGGTCCACGGGATTTGGAGAGTCCTTGGCAGTTGCTCTGCACGAGGTCCACGGGATTTGGATAGTCCTCGGCAGATGCTCTGCACGAGGTCCACGGGATTTGGATAGTCCTCGGCTAATTCTCTGCACGAGGTCCACGGGATTTGGAGAGTCCTCGACAGTTGTTCTGCACGAGGTCCACGGGATTTGGAGAGTCCTCGACAGTTGTTCTGCACGAGGTCCACGGGATTTGGATAGTCCTCGACAGTTGCTTTTAACGAGGTCCGCGGGATTTGGAGAGTCCTCGACAGTTGTTCTGCACGAGGTTCACTATATGTTTAAGGTTCCTAATTAACGTACGAGGGATAGCAACATTTTGAAGACTCCTTGGTGTTCGAATTTTTGGTTTAAAAATTTATTTGGTTGTCATGGTTTTTCTGAAGTTGATTGTTCAGAAAATAACAACTGCGAATAATTTATGTCTTGGATTATACTCACTCTTGGTTTATCCATTTGAATATATCAATACTACTAATATAAATATCAACTAATTATGCACATTAGAGTTCCACTATGATTATTGAGTATTTGATAGGTAAATGTTTTAAATCATAAAATTATGTGTAAATAATTTTCATATAGTATGATATGTTCTACGTTTATCAGTATATGTTCATGTATATATCTTATTCTATATAAATAAAATTAGAGTTTTTTATGTACATTGCTCAGAGCTATTAATTTTTTTATCATTTTTACGTTTTGTGCGTTAGAGAAGTTGACACAAGTCTTATCTGGGACTCATATTAGGTCTCATCCCGGGACCAAGACAGTTAAGAAAGCTTCTTGCACGCATGGGAATCTACACAGGAGACCCGTCCTGCAGGATATATGTGCAGTCTGAAGAGGCCGCTGATCACCTGTGACTATTGGACTTTATGAGATTTATTTCACTGTAACCCTTGGCAGCAAGTAGAGTCACAGATACGTTTTTAAGTATGCGCTGATTATATGGTTCCAGCAGTTTCCCAGGCTCTTAAGACTGGAGTGATCCTGAGACTTTGGTTGGGGGTGTGCAAAAAACAATCAGTTGATGTGCTTTAGGACAGACGAGCCATACCGCCCCCTTGTTTGATTGTTATTAATTGTAAAATATATAGAAAATATATTTGTTAGTAGACCTATACTAATTAAGTTAAGGTTAAGGATTTATTTCAGAATGAAATTCTTTATTTACAATCAATATGAGATATTGTCTCATCTTATAGCAAAATTAATATTTTTTTATCATGGTCATAATATGTGATCCTATTGGTGAACTTTATTCTGTACAGCTTTGTCTTGGTTGAAAATAAAATAAATAAATATCAAATTTTTGTATGATGAGGTAGTTATGAATTGTAAAAGTTTTTAGAGTAATTTTCTTGTGTTAAGTTAAATGTTTTACTTTACATCAAAATCCATAAAAGAACATAGAAAACTTCATTTTCATTGGAAAACGTAGATGTGGTTTCTCTCACAAAAATACAGTAATTCTGTATTAATCATATCAGAGATTGCCATATTATCTTGGGTTAAGGCAAACACATTTTATAAACGGAACATGGGTTTACAGCTGATGAAAGTACTTTTGTGTTGCATGGAAAGGTATTCCTACAGGCGAAGTTGGTGAGTTGTAGTGTGTTTTTTTCTCCAGTTATGGACTGCTTGGTGCCAGTGGCTGCGGCAAGACCACATTGCTCAGTTGCATCGTGGGTAGGCGACGACTCAACAGTGGTGAGATCTGGGTGTTGGGAGGCAAGCCTGGTTCTAAAGGCAGCGGAGTCCCTGGCCCTAGGGTGGGATATATGCCTCAGGTAAAATGGCAACAATGATTCACTTTGTAATGTTTGCCCCATCATTTTGGTCTAAAAGAAAAGTTATGAGGTTTGTTAAAGAACTTGGACCAATCGAAAAGAGTAACAGAGAAAGATGAATCCTCACATTACTGTACTAACTATGATTCAAATTAGAAAACCGAAATATTTAATTCACAATAATACGCCTAAAAACCATTGGAAAGTTCTTCTAATGGCATTTTAGTAATAATCTATTTAGTAACTTTAGTTTTATTTGGATTTTCTAGAAAAAAACATTAAACAAAACACAAAAAAAGACAAAAATACAAAAACAAAATTATCAGGATTGAGAAAAAATAGCATACTGTACTATTTGCACAATCAGAATGCCTTACTCATATCTCTCAATACCTGGGACTTGAACAAAAGCAACTACAACAAATATACTACTCAATATATCAATGTAATTAAAAAAAAATTAATTAAGTATCTTGTCTGGTGTTGAAAATCCAGAAATATAAATATTTGCATAGAGTAAGGGCTACTGCAGTGTTTTTTTTAATTGCCCTCTTTCATTATCATCCTAATCACTTCTGATCTATTTTGCATAAATAATTGTTGTTATTTTTTACTTTTTCCAGGAAATAGCTCTGTATGGTGAATTCACAATCAGGGAAACTATGATGTACTTTGGCTGGGTGGCTGGAATGACCACAAAAGAAGTAGACGAGAAATTGGATTTCCTCATAAATTTTCTTCAACTTCCTCCACATAGCCGAGCTGTGAAGAATCTTAGGTAAGTTTTGCTATAATTCTGGGCAAATAGCAAATACGTAGAAGTACTGAGAAATTCAGGGATCATATTGAATAGAAGATATTGATTTTTTCGTATTAATAAATGCTATAGATATTGACATATGCTCTGTGAAACATTTTATTGAAGTAAATTGTTTGCAGGAATGATGCTACCCTAAATCGTTCAATGCTGCCAAGTTAGAAATACTAATTCATTTATAGAATCTAGTTGCTAGCAATATGAAAAAAATTATGGTCACATATTGATTAAGATCTCTCTGTCTTAGTGCTGGATTGGTCTATCATAGAATTATGGGGATTTGGGTGTCTTGCTAGCCTAGTGGTTAGCGTATTTGACCTTGGTGCAAGAGGTCACGGGTTCAATTCCTGGATGCCCATTCCAAAAAGCGTTTGTGTACAATCTCTCTCTGACTTAATTATAAAAATGCCTCTGGATAGAAAGAACCAAACAAATTACATTCAAAAACCTTTCTACTAAAATAACAAATAAATTAGAATAGATTGTTTGAGCCCACCATGGTCGTATGCATGAAGACTGTCAAAAGTCTCTGTACTTTATAAAAATTATCATATTTTTAAATTAGGTACAAATATATACATTTTGTTCCGCTGGTACTTATTATAATACCTGTATTTTAAGTAGTTTTGTTTACATCAAGCAGCAATATAAAAAGGTTTTAAAAGTTTTCAGCAAAAAATATTAATGTGAACTAATTTGTCTATATTTTTACTATCTTATTTTACTTCACCATCATCGCATCTTTAAAATTGTTAGTTTAGATTCTTATAACTGTATATCCCTTCCTTAACAAATTACTTACAAAAAGTATGTATTTTCATTGTTGGGAATACACTGTAAAGGGATCTTCCATGGTGTAAAGACAGATTTGAAATCCAAAGTAATGAGTTAGCGCTACTAACTCTGCAGTTAGTAATTTAAGGCAGTTCCCACCAGCTAATGGGTGTAATTGACCTTCATCAGGGACACTGAAGACATTACCGGTACCTCTTAATACCTTAATAATCTTCATAGCAGCCTTCATCCACCATAGTTTTTTGCTACAGACAGAACCGCTAAAAATAACTCAACACTTAGCTTCTTAGTGTTCTTTGACAAATGTGAATTTTCATTAATTGTTGCAGTATTGTATACTGTATTATTAAATTACCTGATAGGCACCGAAATATTATTTTTAACAATTTACTGCAACATATAACACGCTTGGTTTTCTTAAATTCCATATAAAGTTTGAAGAAATTAATTGTTAACAAATAGTTTCAACCTAGTTTTCTTATTATTTTTTGTTTATGTTGTAAACAGGTTTTTATAATTTGATTCACTTGAGGAGTCCAAAAGGTCCCAATCAAGCAGTTGTGAAATATTTTTATGTAGTTTACGATGTCCACTGAAGTCTTAATATTCATATTTTGAATTGTATATTGATAATATTATTTGGAAACATCTTGAATGGGAAGAAATATACTTTCCCTAATATGTTCAACCCCATAAAAATATAAAACTTTGCCGAACATAAAATCAAAATCTAATATATTAGTATGCTACTAGAAGTGCACCCGCCCATTAAACTAATACTATTTTTAAATAGTTTTTAAAACAATGATTGATGTATAAAAATTGATGGTAACTTGTAGTAGAATATTACCATAACAGCTTATTATAAATTTTGTTTACATTAATTAAATAGACCACATATTCAGTAAAACTTAAAATAAATTGTATAAAATATCGCTCAAAAATGAGTTTCTGAGAAAAGCTGTTACATATTTTTCAAAATTACCACTCCCTTGAAAGTTTTTGGACAAAACACTAAGTTTTATTTCTATAGATCTTAAGTTTCAATCTTTAATTTAGCTTGTTTTTCCAGTGGGGGTCAGCAACGCAGGGTGTCCCTGGCAGCTGTGTTGCTGCATGAACCTGAACTGCTGATCCTCGATGAACCTACCGTTGGAGTCGACCCTTTGCTGCGACAAAAGTAAAACAGATTTTACTCAATTTATTACCTTTGTTGTATTATTACCCTTTGAGTTCTTAGGAACAATATATCGTTGTTGGTTTCTACCCCAAAAAGTAAAGTGTCGAGTTGTCAACAATCCTCGATTGAAACTGTTCTCTTGCGGAGCGGCCTGCTGAACTGCCATATAAGAGCTAAACCTGGAACTAACTCATGTAGTTCTCTGTTTTGCCTTTAGAGTGTGCTTCATAGCCAATTTAGTGCAATGTCTGACTATTCACGGATGGCCGAGAGGTTTATCACTGAAGAGTGAAATATCAGAAACATTTCGGGTTCAAGTGCTAGGGTTCAAATCTTGACCATGAGCATCCCCCATTTGCCTTGCAAATGTGTGGTGCAGAAGCAGGAGGATTCACCTTAATAAACGGTGACTAGATTGGGTGGAAGTTGACGGCACTTGTTGGCTTAGTTGGGATTGTAGTGGACACCTATTTTGCTTCTTTTAAGATTTTGTTGTGGTTAAAGTGGGGCACGTTTTTGTGTTAGTTTGACGTTTTGTCATTGTTTCAATACATGAATAATATGGAATATTTATAGCCCACAAAAGGTTAATCTAGTTTTAATTAATAGACATTTTTAAAATCAGAAAAAAATGAAATGGTTCAATATGTCAAAGGTTGTCTGTGTATATTACCACATTATTGTCTGAAAAAAAATCGATTAGTAAACAGTTTTACAAAGTGAAAATGGATTATGGAAGTGTCTCAGTTGTGATTTGATTTGCCAAAGTATATTGGTTAAAAACACAGCAACTAATCAGAATAGAGAGTGTCACTTACCTTACGTTAAAACATCACACATTTTGCTTGAAGTAGTAGCATCCCTTACAATCATGGGGGTAGTTAGAGGTTATATGTGGGGGGGCAAGGAGTTAATTTCCTAGTTTTTGTCACGGATAGCATAAAAATAGAGAAAAAGAAACATTTACTTAAAACTAATATAAAGCCACAGTAAAAACTCATCAAAATAGCCTTGTCAAATAAAAAATTGTAATATAATTTTTAATAAAAGTAAAAAAAATTCATAAACTTTTAAGAGGTTTGGGGGGCATTTTCCCCCATTGGCATGGGGGAAATACATGACCGGGCGCCTTAACTCTGACCATGCTTACAATACATTAAGTGTATGACTGTTTTTATTACCATTAAAACTGGCTCGATAGCTCAGGGGTAATGCTCTGGTCCAGTATGTCAACGGTTGCTGGATCAAAACCGGTTGCCGACGACTCCTGTCACATCATGAGAAGTCACCTCTGGCTACCTATATATGTGATATACGCCGCTACGGTATCTTGTTGTCTTCAGTTCATGGCAAAGGCCCTAGGCCCATGGTGATGGTCAGTTGATGTCTTTCACAAAAACATATTTTGAAATTCATGCTTGTAATGATAAGGAACAAAAGTATTACATTATTTATAAAGGATAGCTTCATAGTTTGTATGTATAGCTCAGTTATAAAGTTATGTAGAGTGAAACAAATGAGTGTTTTCAGTATCTGGGATCACCTGGTAAACATTACAAGAGGAGGAACAACCACAGTGATCATCACTACACACTACATAGACGAGACTCGCCAAGCTGGTCTGGTGAGTGTTGGAGACATGCACACCACGTTGTGGCAATAACACTCGAAATGTATCACACACGTAGTGGTCGTTTTGTATCACTACTAGCACATTTTTTGAATATTATGATTCTGAAACATGGTTTGTTAGTCTTTTTTAACTCATTAGAAGAGAAATTTTGTTTAAATTAATTAATTTACTATCTTTATTGAAAGATTATTGATAATGTATTTAAAGTTTTTAAAGTAAATTCTGTTTTGTTGGAGACACTAGTAGTTCACACACATATCACAATGAGCTTGTGCCTTGTGTACCAGCATGCTTCAGGGACAATTGGGCTCAATTTCAGCTCTCTAGCTAACCTGTTGGGTTCTGTGGTGTGTTTAAGAAATGTTAAAGATTATCAAATAACCTGCTGCACTCTCATATATTTGGTTTTTTGAGACTTTTGAGACTCAACGGGAGCACAGTTTTGTTCACTTTAGATGTTCAGAAATAATTTTGTAAAGCACTGATCTCAACACATCAAAAAATTAGTTTGAAAGACCTATTATTGTGAAGTGCCTGCGCTTCAACCAAAGCCACCAAAGCGTCTGTAATCAAAGAAGGGCTACTGGAGAATGTCACAGCCACCTTTGAATTCTTGTACGCAATTACACAGTTTTCTGTCACTATTTACAACTTTACCATAAAATTCTCAAACCAGTCAATGAATTACTGCAGCAGACAGATTCCTTGCTGACAAAAACCAAATCATCGAGCAAACCATACATACGGCAAGTGAGTTGATAATCAAAAACAATTTTATAAACACAAAACAGAACCGTCCAGTTGCTCAATAGCTAAATTTGAGCACAGTTTTTCCCAAAGCATGCCGGTAAATTAAGAATATTTTGAAGGGAATAAAATATTCTTGATTCTTAAATGACACACATGCTCATTGCGGTATGTGCTGATAATGTCCATCTCAAAACGGAACTTAAAAACACCTCTCCCACGTTGAATAGGTTAACACAATTAGAATTCCTGAAACAAATTAAAGCAATTTATGAGATCTCTCTGTTCAAGTAAGTAATCTTTTAAAATTCAGTTCGTGAATATGTCTGATTTCCCCCACTGGTATATTAATATTCACTCTCATATTTGTGAGGTAACAACACAACCATTTAATGTGATATTTGAAGGTGAATATTACTGCAGTGAGTTTATTTTTTACACAGGTCAAACTCTTGTTATTTAGATTTTTACTGCGGACATTTTCCATAACAATTGTATGTAAAACAAAGTTTCACGGCGTTTCGGGATCTGGAATCTGATCCCGTCCTCAGGTGAACTAATATCTAAAACGTAACACAATTAACACATAATCTGCACAAAGGCTGTGTAAAGCTGAATAAAAGTGTGAAGCATTAAAAAAACTTACAAACAAAACATTCACTAACCATTACACACATAAGAAACATAACATGTCCACTCATCAAGGAGACTCAATCATGCTATGTTTTAGGTTTAGATATTAGTTCGCATGAAGACATGATCAGATTCTAGATCCCGAAACGCCGTCAAACTTTGTTTTGGATAAAATCGTGATGGAAAATGCCCGTAATAAAAGTCTAAATAACATAAATCCACCAACACCAATAATGAATTTCAAACAAAGAATCAAACTCTTGTTTGATATGTGAAATAAATTTGTTAACCTAGCTGTAGCTTTGTTACTAAAAACATTGAATAGTGAAAGAAATAAGTGAGCCAAGATTTTGTTCATGATTGAACAGATAAACATATGATTTGTTGGCTAGATCGGATTGATGCGAGGAGGTCGGTTCCTGGCGGAAGAGTCCCCAGCAGACCTGCTACAGAAACACAACTGCGACTCGCTAGAAAATGTCTTCCTCAAGCTTTCCATCATCCAAAACAAAGGCAAACGCAGACGCAGCAGCATTCTCATGGAGGTTACTGCAGCCGCTACAGCCACCATGCCGGTCAGTTAACGCCGTAAACTTTTAACATAACCAACATGAAATTCTACTGCGTTGACCATAAAGTAAAAAAAATTAAAATTCTAAATTAAATAAAAAAATAAATTTTTTACTGAGTGGTAAAAATGGCTGATTCCTTATATATTATTATTTTTGATTTACGAAACACTTATATTAGAATATGGTTTATTGTGTTAACTAGAAGTTAGATTTAGGTGGTTTCAGGAGCAATATGGAGTTTTTCTATGTTTAAAGAGCTAAATATCTTTCTTAATATATATGCCTAAATGGGACCTCTTCCTGAAAAGCACCAATTGAACCTAATTTGATCTTTAGTGACAATAGAAAGGAAGAATAAAATTTGCCTCAGAGATACAAGTCTTTTATCTTTTACCTAGTATTAAAAATATACTAACAATTTGATCTAACAATCGTGAAACTTTTTGAGTAAAACTAGGGAAAAAAATACATAGTCTAGCAAACATCTAGCATAGTTGACAGGTAGATCTCATTCACAAAGTACGGTATTTTTATATATTCTACTCCAAAGAAAGATATGTTATAAATACAGCATTCTTAAATTTGGCAGCTGGTAACAAATAAATTAAGATACTCTTGTGGAGTTTTTGGTCACTCCTTTTTTGATATGCCGGCTAAGTCTATAAGAAAGATTACAAACTGTAAAAGTTTCCGAGTTTAACCATCAACAGTCGACTGTCTCGTGTATCGACTGTATCACAAACATTATCAAGAATATAAGTTGCTTATGATCAATATTGGGATACAATATTTTTTTATCGGTTCATAAATCCTTTTAGGCATAGGATATGTGGTCTTGCTCATTTAAGTTAATTATTTATTGACACTAATAAAAATGACGGTGATGAGAAAAATGGATTTTTCAGGATATCGAGGCAGGTCATGTCAATGAAGCATTTGACAACAGTTCAGAAATCAGTGGAGAGTTTGGTGACAATGTCAGTCTTTCTTCGAAACTTCCGGTAGCAACTGATGTAAGTTAAACATATGACTATAAAATATATTACCATTTCTAATTAATCTATTGCTTCTACTCAAAGAAAAATGTTTATACACATTTCTTCCTTATTGCAGAATGTTGAATACTTAGCACAGTTCTACATGGTAGGCCTACTGAAAATACAGTATAAAAGTGTTTACTTAATTTTTATTACTTCATAAGTGACTTTTTAAATATCACTTTTAATCTAAAATGTTATCAATTTATTTTGCTACCTTTCGTGGCTTTGTTCTTGTAGACTTGTAAAGGTTTCTAATTTCTTGTTTAATTCTATAAGGACAAGGCTAAAAAAGGTTCTATTGAAAGTCCTTACTACTGGGAAATTAAAAACGAAACTTAAATGATACCAGTAGGTCATATTTTGTTTGTTTTTTAAAGGTAACTTGCTTGAATTTTAATTTGTATAGATGTTATGTACCGGTACTGAGATTAAAAATTAGTGTTCCGACCCTAATATATGCTATAATTTTTTCTATACCATTGTATTAGTTTTTATGAAGGAGTTTTTATTTGTTCAGCCAGTGGACCCGCTGCCACCAGATGAGGAGGTGGACTGGTCATTGACAGATATCTTCTCCGTTTACAAGAGCAATCATATGAAGGCACTCATCTGGAAGAATGCGCTGTGGATGATACGAAACGTGGGGTAAAATAAAACTTTCAATTATTATCACTTTTATAAGGACATTATGTGCTAAATTAAATTTTGTAAAACAGATACCCATAATATAGCCTTAAAATGTTTTAGGTTTACTCGTATATAGTGAAATAATACTAATTATTTTATTATCACTGCTCTTGATGTGATAATAAGTTGCAAGCCACTGGTTTAGATCCAATAACCTTTGAGTTATTGACTTTGTCAGCATATATTACCCATGAGCTACCTTGTCCGCAAATTACGAGGCGAGTTTTTTAAGTAAGTTGGTGTTGTAGAAGATACTAGAAGTTTGTGCGCATACTGCAATGAGTTTATCCGTTGTGTACTGGCATGCTTACGGAACAACTATGTTCAATTAAAGTTCTGTGGCTAACCTGTAGGGTTCTGTGCGGTGCTTTCAAAATGTTAAAGATTCGGTTTTTTGTAGATTGGTTTTTTGTTTTTTTTTTGCAGTTTTAAGATCTAACACCGGGGGGATCTTCGTACCCGGCTTGAGTAATAAGTTTCCTTAATTGTCTAACCAAAATAGAAGTTCAGAAACACTTTTGTAAAGCTTTGACCTCGACACATCTGGAAATTCGTTTGAAATACCTGTTAACGGGAAAGCGCCTGTTCTCACAAAACTTCGCTTCAATGGAAGCCACCAAACTGTCCGTAATCAAAGAAGGGTGAGCACTGAGGTCATCATCATGGATGCGGCTACCTTTGAAGTCTCGTACCCACTTACGAACTTTGCTGTTACTATTCTGAAATCGTACTCTTCCTAAATCTGTCGAATATTTGTAGCAGACAGGTTCCTTGACAAAACCTGTATCGCAGAGCGAACCTCATACATGACAGGAGAGTTGGTAATCTTTTAACATTTTGATAATGTTAATTTGATAACAATTGTGATAATGATCAAATAAACTATATGGACAGCTTTTAAGCGGAATTGAAAACATTCCTTTTAGACATATCCATGATCTAATGTTTTGCCCACAGGGGAATAAATACAATCATTGTTAGGGTTTATCGAGCATTTATCTAATAAAATATTTATCAGCTATCAACTTTTAAATTAAGATTCTTTCTAAATAAATACTGTATATACAATTAAAAAATTTATAAAAAAGTAATCTCAATAAAAACGTAAAAAAATACACACAAGTATTTGTTTGTTTCAGAATAATGTTGTTCATCATCGGGCTGCCAGTGATGCAGATAATTCTGTTCTGCTTGTCCATCGGTAAGGATCCCAGAGGACTCCCGTTAGCCATCGTGAACCATGAACTCAACTCTACTTTCCCTCATTGCTCACAGATCAGTTCCTATGATTTTGTCAGTTGTCAGTACCTGAAGCAGCTTGAAAGGAGATCTTTAAAGCTGGTGAGTGAAACCTTTTTCTGGGTAAATTGAAGCACACTGCACTTGTGCATCAAGTATTTATTTTGTGCTAGCTACATGCATTGAAAGGAAACTTCACCTTAAAGAAAGCTGAGGTTGCAATTAAGTATCCCTAACATTGTTGTATGAGTATTTGTGTTATGATAAATGGAATAGCAGAAGTTTGACGCTGTTTTGATCTTGAAATAAGCAGGAAATAAAATATCAGGTCGTTGTTATCATGATCAATGTGGTGGTGTCATGATGGAGGTTAGGCTTGATTTCAGCCTTAAAACTCTAAAGGTCAGCTACTTGAGTACATCAGTACATCACTGTACCTAGTGGATAGCTTAGCCTCATCTCCCTAGTGAGGAACTAAAGTGTTTTATGGACAGGTTTAGTCAGGTAATCCTGCTTCAGCTTATGATAACACAGTTTTTCTTTACTCAGTGTATTAACTTGGTGTCTGAAGTTGCATGAACCTATATTATTTCCCTGAAATATTTGAATAAACAAATCATTTTGAATACCTTTTTGCCTCCAATTTTTTAACATAGTCTTTTTTAATGCTACAAGGATGAATACTAATTGATATGTACAACAACAAATAATTTGGGAAATAGCTGCTAAGAAAATCCAATGTAAAATTATTACTCTACGTTCATTACAATAAAACTAATAACGTAGAATATGGCTGCTGAGAAAAGATGTTTTAAAAATCATTTAAAGTAAATTACAATCAAACTTTAGATCATATTAATTTTAGAGTAATTTCAAATAAGCTCAATAAATTCATTCTGTTCTATTATTATTTTCATGCAATGAAAATTCTGTTAAGCTGCTGTTGTATTCATAATCTTCTACAGAAAAATTTTGATAACTACGCGGATGCAGAGTTGTCAGTGCATGATGGGAAGGCTTGGGGCGTGCTAGAGTTTCCAGAGGACTATTCTACCAGCCTTCGTACCCGGCTTGAGTCCTCTACCAACGTCAACGACTCCATCGTGGACACCAGCGAGATAAATGTTGCCCTCGATATGTCAAGTGAGAATTTAACAACTGATACTACAGTTATAGAGTCTCAATATTACGACCTTTGGTTACCTTGGTTGTTTTGCCTTTTGTTATCTGTCAATGTTTCTTTGAGTTTGAACTTTGTATTAAAGTACAGGACCAACAGCCATTACATCAAAGTTCAGTGTCTTAGTCAAGGGTGATACATTTTTATATATGTCTCGTAAAATGATAAAAATATCAGGTCGTTGTTATCATGATCAATGTGGTGGTGTCATGATGGAGGTTAGGCTTGTTATCAGCCTTAAAACTCTAAAGGTCAGCAACTTTTGTACATCAGTACATCACTGTACCTAGTGGATAGCTTAGCCTCATCTTCCTAGTGAGGAACTAAAGTGTTTTATGGACAGGTTTAGTCAGGTAATCCTGCTTCAGCTTATGATAACACTATTTTTCTTTACTCAGTGTATTAACTTGGTGTCTGAAGTTGCATGTACCTATATTATTTCCTTGAAATATCTGAATAAACACTACATTTTGAAGACCTTTTTGTATCCAGTTATTTTTTAACACAGTCTTTTTTAATGCTACAAGGATAAATACTAATTGATATGTACGACAACAAATAATTTGGGAAATAGCTGCTAAGAAAATCCAATGTAAAATTATTACTCTACGTTCATTACAATAAAACTAATAACGTAGAATACGGCTGCTAAGAAAAGGTGTTTTAAAAATCATTTAAAGTAAATTACAATCAAACTTTAGATCATATTAATTTTAGAGTAATTTCAAATAAGGTGAATAAATTCATTCTGTTCCATTAATGCAATAAAAATTCTGTTAAGCTACTGTTGTATTCCTAATCTTCTACAGAAAAATTTTGATAACTACGCGGATGCAGAGTTGTCAGTGCATGATGGGAAGGCTTGGGGCGTGCTAGAGTTTCCAGAGGACTATTCTACCAGCCTTCGTACCCGGCTTGAGTCCTCTACCAACGTCAACGACTCCATCGTGGACACCAGCGAGATAAATGTTGCCCTCGATATGTCAAGTGAGAATTTAACAACTGATACTACAGTTATAGAGTCTCAATATTACGACCTTTGGTTACCTTGGTTGTTTTGCCTTTTGTTATCTGTCAATGTTTCTTTGAGTTTGAACTTTGTATTAAAGTACAGGACCAACAGCCATTACATCAAAGTTCAGTGTCTTAGTCAAGGGTGATACATTTTTATATATGTCTCGTAAAATGATAAAAAAAGTAAGTGCAAAATACTTGAACTATTTTTATGTACGTACGAACTTTTCATAGGTATATATAAGAGTTTATGTTTTATTTATTGAGATGAGTCTGATGAAGTAGACATTGGTGTATATAAATGACCAGTGGTTTTTTATGAGAAAATTAAAGTGTATACTAGTTTGTAATATTAATTGAATATCATGTTTGGATATATGAAAAATCAATTTTTTATGAAGTGTCATAACTCACTTGATAAAATTTGTGATTCATCTAATTTTTCTTATCTAAATATGGTACTTTTCAGACCAACAAATTGCATTCATGCTGAAGAGGGACCTTTACACAGCCTACGAGGAGATGGGGAAGGTGTATTCTAAACATTTGGAGCTCAACCCTGATCTTCTGAAGGTTCCCATAAGGGTAAATCTTCCTATTTATAACGAAAAAGAGTAAAGAAGTAGAAATATACAATATTATTTGCACACGGATCTCGAAAACGGCTCTAAGGAATTTCTTTAAATTTGTAAATAATTAATTTCCGAGTAGAAAATAAGTTCTAGATAGGTCTAATGTCCAGGAAAATTCTGGTTTTCTTGTAATATTAAGTTTAAAATCTAAAAATTTAACATTACGCTTATGGAGAATCAAATGTAAATAATACAAACCAAAACATCTATTTATAATTGTTTGACTGTTCTTGATTGAAGATGGTTGAAAACAATATGTAAATAGAGGTTTTTCATAAATATTTATTTTATGTATGTAATAAATGCAAAATTATCACGTTACTAAACAATTTGTAAAAACAAGGGTAACATAACTGTGTGAAATAAAAGCAGAAAAAAGTATTTCCAAAATCTTCCGTGTTTTGATAGAAAACGTATTCATTGTATTGCTTGAAGCCACTGTAACAAACCAATTAATTGGTGTAAATTAAATTTCTCTTTTGCTTTTCAATCCTCATTCTGCTTCTAACAAAATCAGTTAATCACAGACTAATAATAACTGTATGGATAATTAAACAGTAAATCATTGGCTAAAACAATTGAGGTTGGCTAAAAGACCTTAAATGGCATTGTTCTTTTGGAAGACACCACAGCCCAGCAGTAGCGCATTGGTCTCGTGAACCGAAGGTCGCGAGTTCCATCCCCATCAGGGGCAATACTTTTTGTTCAGTGCTATATTAATTATGGTATATAAAATCGGGTTTATTTATACCACAAAAATGTTTTAATTTGGTAAAAAATGTGTTTTTTCTAATTAACTTGTATAATACATGTCCCATTCTATACGAGCAAAGCTCGGTCACCAGGTACTAAGTGTTAACAATACTAACTGGGAAATAGCAGAATCATACAAATCTCTAAAGCTTTTTTATGATAGGTATATTAATTCACAAAATACCCTGTAGTGTTACTCAATAATTTTTCAATTGATAGTTAAGAATAATGCAAAACTGCATTTTTAGATTCCTTACATAAATTATGACTTTAAAATCCTAAATTATCTAACTGCTTAATTCCAATGTAACTGCAATAACTATAATTAATGTGTTAACTTTCCTGTAATTTTTGTGTGGGCAAAGATAACAATTATACTTGTACATAGATCACATTACAGTCTATTTACCCGATCCCGTCGGACAGACCGGTTGACGCCTGAGGCCCTCCGGTCTGAACTAAAATCGAGCCTTGTTCACTACTAGCATGTCACTCTTAGCTTGATAGATTTAACACTAATTTCATGAATTATATGCTTTGATTTCTTTACCCTGATACTCATACCCTTTAACTGCGTATACAATCACTTTTAGCAAGAAAAAAATTATTACTGTACTTTTTCACCAGTTCCAAGCGGTAGGCTTAGAAAGAAGTAGGTACTGTTGTTCCATCAAGATTTATTTTGTTTTCAAATGATTCCTCTATTTCACTTGGCACGTCTGCTTCTAGTTACCAACAGTAATAAATAGTTAATGATAAATCTTCATCTACAATAGAATCATTATTACTGTATTCTTATCAATAAATACAATCGCTGAACGAATTGTGCGAACGAGAAAATAATTTACTGTCAATACGGAACATTGGACACTAAATACTATGATTTAAAAGAGGACACCAACAATATCTATCTGATGAGAAATTAACCAGCACACCTAACGGTGGAAAAAAGAACTACGTCGAAATATAAGCAGGCAACGCACATTTTAGTTAGTCATCTGTCTAGTGAAATACGCGGACGTGTAATGTGCGTTCTTAGATGGGAATGGGTTAGATAAAAAGAAGTGAAATGTTAATCCCACAATGTCACTGCCATAGATTCAAAGTCTGTTTTTATATCTATAAATCTATCTAGTCACTACTTCATTAACTTACACAAGAGGTTCCTCAGAAGTTACTGGATATCATGGCCTTGTGTTTGTCTGTAGTGAAAGTTTTTGCTAGTGCTGTTTCACTGCTGCTTAGTTTTTTTCATGGGAAGTTTTTAAGTGAACAACGAGCCACTGTGAAACTTTTGTTTTATACTCGGGTAAAACACTGCTGAAAAGGTTTTAATCTTGAAAATTGCTAACAAAGATGATGCTAAGGGAAAACCCCAAGCATTTGATGTTGATTAATGACATACCTGGACGTCTATCAGCTGCTCAATTCGATGAAAACGTTTTTTTTTGTCTCTGGGTCCCAGGGACAGATCTAGGAATTGGCCACCTGGCCTGGCCCCCCCTAGCACCCATTGTAGTTGAAAATTAGTATTTTTAGTATAAAAGTTAAAAACATAAAACATACAATAATGATTTGAGGTGCCTCACCTTTTAAAATTGTTGAATCCGCCCCTGGGTCGTAACCATAGTACCTCGACTCATCACTTTAAAAGAAAATGTGAATCAGTTCTGAGCTCTTCCTCCAGTTCACAACATGTTTCGCCTTGATATGTTTTTTATTATCAGTCAGCCCGAGGAAAAAATTTGGCTGGAAGATAGCAGAAACCTGTACCACAAAAGCTGCGGCCACGGAAATACCATTCTTATTACTTTTGGGGTACCCCTTCGTGCTATCTCACTGTTTACATTTGTCTAATAGATTTTCAGCTTTGTCAATTTTCAATTTTGATACTCATGTAATATGTTTTCCAGTTCAACCATCCTGTTTATGGTCCTCCAGTCCCGAATTTCACTGATTTCGCTGCTCCTGGAGTCATGTTAACGTAAGTTTACTCATAGACAATAAATTTTTCTACATAATAAACTACACCACTATTATTATTATTGTGTATATTTACACTTAATGTTTTAACCTGTATTCCATTGAGTTTTTTAATATTATAGATATTTGTTTAGAAAAGATTCATTGTGTAAATTTATACATACTCTTTTTATTGATTTTATTTCAGGATAATATTCTTCCTTGCAGTAGCATTGACTTCTGGAGCTATGCTTATAGAAAGAAATGAAGGCATCATGGAACGTGGGCTTGTGTCAGGTATGTTTTAAATTCAATATGAGGAAGGATTTCACATCCATCATACTCACTGCTACGTGAGCCAAATATGGTTCACAGTATTTTATGTCTGGTACCATGTGAACCACACATTGTCCACACATATATTTTAATCTGAGCTCATGTGAGTCAACTATTGGCTCACATACATATTGAGGCCATGTGAGACCTGCACGGGACCACAGGTAATGCTTTATACCATGTAAACTAATAGCCTGGCCCTGTGGTACTTTTGCCTGTATGAGTGTTGCTGTTTAACGAAATTTCACAGTAGAAACTTAAAATCAAGATCATCTTTACAGGTCTAGTGACCTGATGTGATGATTGAAAAATGATATCTATGTCTTAGCATAGGGAGTATTTCTCTCTACTGTTCTCTTTGAATGGTTTTTGTTGTTTTAATGGCATTGTTTATAATCAACCACATTTTAAAATGAAATCAGTGAATTTCCCTCAAATTTTGGCAGACATTCTAGGGTTCAAGCCCATGATGCCTAGATAACAAGATAACAGATTAATTCTAGTAATTTATTCCGCTGACAAAGTTCAGGTATTTATAAATTTACAATAGTAATAGTGAGGTGGATAATTTTTTAACAGGTAAGGTAGGACATTTCTATAAAACAGAACTGTAATAAAACTATATCTGAATTCAATAGAACTATGAATATATGATTTGCTAACTACAGTATATTAATAAGTTTTTGGGAGTACAAACAGGTGCTAGAAATACAAGGATCTGTGTGGTGCAAAGCAACTTTGTAGGCTTAACGACAAGCGCAATAGTCTCTTTGTTATGTTTTATTACAACAGGACGTGTATAAAGCACATGTAATAATCCGTGATTTTCGTATAATATTAACATCTTATATAACTGATATATTCAATCATAAGAATCCCAATTCATTAAAATAATAGTTAAAGAGTTCTACTGTCCACAGTTATGATCGTTTTGTTCCCTCTCTCATTGGTATATTTGCGTGTTTCTCAGGTATTACAGGTGTGGAGATTTTGACGGCCCATGTGATCACACAGTTCCTGGTCATGCTTGGTCAGTCAGTCATGGTCGTTGTGTTCGCTCTCTTTGTCTTCGATGTCGCCAACCACGGAGACGTCCTCTGGGTCCTTGTGATGGTTGTGCTTGATGGAATGTGTGGGATGACTTATGGTAGGACCATTTTTGCATTTAATTTTTGAAATACGATTATATGGTTTCTTGGTTAGAGAATATTATTAAATTTTATATATTACTGTATATATTTTATTTTGCTGGGAACTTTTCAGACACACACACAAACACTTAATACAGAAACACAAAGGTGTCAATCAATATTTTCAGAGGACAACACTAACAAACGTTCTACTCAAGTGAATGAGGCCCATAAAGTTATAGCTACCCAATAAAACAAAATGTTTTGTCCTGCTAAAGGTTGGAGTGATCTGAGGACGCCATTTGGATTCATGTGTTTATGATATTGATGATAAATGAGAAATTCCTGACAGAAAAATTTAAGGTGAAAGAAGCTCCACATAATATTCTCAGAGGCACATATATTGTGTTGAATGTACAATGATTTGAATATCGTTTCTTTTGTGCCCTAAAGAAAAAAAATTAAATTAACATTTTTATGAATCTAAAAGTAAAATTTTTAATAACTAAAAGTGTGTTATTGCTTTTAAGAGTATGATTAAACTATGTTTATTTAAATAATTAAAGTTTATTAAAAATGTTGGTGAACTCCATTTTCAAATTTACTCGCTGACCTTAACATGTTTTTTATCCCCAATATCATTGAATATATAATTAATTTCTACACCAATTCGTTACAATGTTATCTCTCATAACACTATTCATCCTATCTCTTTAATCTTTTCTTTTAGTTAATACTTTTTGCATTATCTACTAGCTTGTTGTCTTAATTCTTCCTTGAGTTCACAAACGAAATTTCATAATAATATTATGGTGGTTCACCTCATGGTTAAAGGTGTTTACGTACACTTTCTAGACTATATGTAATGAAATTTACCTTGTTTGAATTCAAACCTTGGATGGATCCACTCTTGGATGATTTATTGACTCCTTCATAGCATGACAACGGGACCTGATGGCTGGATGGGCATGAAGTGGTTATCTCTCCATCCCCTGGTGACCCAAACTGTCCTCTCCGCTTTTCTGATTTCCAAAAATCCCTTCTCTCCAATGGTCATAAAGATAAAATACCGCCAAGTGTTTATTCATCTGCTTAGATGGAGCTTCCTAAACATATTATGTCATTGACATATTAGTGATACTCGTAAATCAGCCTTGTATCAGTGGCGCATAGATTAAAGATAACGACATGTCTATTCTTCTCTAAGTGAAGTCTTCTTTTGTCTTGTTCCTTAGGTTTTGTGGTGTCCTGCGTCACGGACAGTGAGAGAAATGCCACCTACTTGGCCCTCGGCAGCTTCCTTCCGTTTGTCATGCTTTGTGGTAAGCCATTTTTTTATCCTATATGCTAGGTTGTGGCTTTATTTTCTCTCCTGATCTTATTCAGGTCCAACAATCTCAATTATGTTGGTGAGTCAGGCTTGGTTGGTTGAGTGTCAGGCCCTAAACTTGAATCAGTGTTTTACTGTTTTGGATCCTTATTAGTACTGTCAACCTAGTAATGTTTATAACTCAACGGAATCTGACGCATTGTACTGTTCTCAAAGAATATGTCAATAAAGTATCCAATACTATAATACGAGCAAGGTTTGTATATATATATATATATTTGCACACAGATCTCGAAAACGGCACTAAGGATTTTCTTTAAATTTTGGAAATAACTAATTTCCGAGTAGAAAATAAGTTCTAGATAGGTCTAATGTCTAGGAAAATTCCGATTTTCATGTAATATTAAGTTAAAAATCTAAAAAATTAACATTACGCTTATGGAGAATCAAAATGTAAACAATACAAATCAAAACATCTGTTTGTAACCGTTTGACAGTTGTTGATTGGAGATGGTGGTGAACAATATGTGAATAGAGGTTTTGCATTAATATTTATTTTATGTATGTAATAAATGAAAAATTATCAAATTACTAAACAATTTGTAAAAGCTAAAGGGTAAAATAACTGTGCGGAATAAAAGCAGAGAAAAGTATTTCCAAAATCTTTCGTGTTTTGAAAGAAAATGTATTCATTCTATTGCTTGAAGCCACTGTAACAAACCAATTAAGTGGTGTAAATTAAATTTCTCTTTTGCTTTTCAATCCTCATTCCTTTTCTAACAAAATCAGTTGATCACAGGATAATAATAACAACCTGTATGGACAATTCAGTATAAGATACGCAAAAACGATTGAGGTTGGCCAAAACCTCTTAACGACGGCTCGAACTTGGCTGACGCCATAGCATGGTGGCTAGCGCTCAGGTCTCGCGACCCGGTGGTCGTGAGGTCGATCCCTGTCTGGGGAACCACATTTTTGTTCAGTGTTTGTGCTATATTAATTAAGGTGTAAGAAAACGGTTTTATTTAAACCACATAAATGTTTTCATTGAGCAATTCATTCGTTTAATTTTGCTAATTAATTTTGATAACACACGTCTTATTCTATACCAGGTACTATTTTCTACTGTCTATTGTGTAATTTCTCTAAACACACATATTTGTGGGCAGGGAAAGTATAAACAAAGGAGACTACTATCCTTTTAAAAAACAAGTACTTCAACAGCAAAATCTGTCCAGGTATAATTTGGCCGGTGCAAGGCATGCACTCGATTCTCCGCACCATCAGCTTCTTCCTGCCTCTCACCCTGTCCACAGAGTCCCTCCGTTCAATATTGGCTAAGGGATGGACCATTCGTCAGGCCCCCGTCTATGCCGGGTATATCTCCATGAGTCTATGGATCATGATATTCATGGTCTCCAGTATCCTCCTCATCAAGTTCAAGAAGGGTTAGACACAGTTGTAGGTTTGTAGTATGTATATAGTGAAAACAAAGCATTAATAGTATTTAATTATAATTGATTTTGATACATTCATTATATTTTGCTCGGTATTTTAATTAGTATATCTACCATGTTATTCCTCTGCTTTCAGTTCTGAGTTATTATTTTGATTTAATTCTTTGTAATATTATAAAATTTATTATAATATTAATATTATAAAAATATTTCATTATAAAATTCCACATAGTTATATAAATATAAAATTAATATAATCTACAGTATCGGAATATGTTTTAAAAAATCTTTGCATTTAATTTTTCTTTCATAATTTTATTTATTTATGACAAAATTCTTATTTATGTTTGTATTCTTATTGGTACTATATCTTCAGGGAAGTTCAAATATTAATTATATTCTGTATTTATCTAAAGAGGTGTCTATTTAATCTAACTGGCTCAAATAGAATTATTAATTCATGTGGCTTTAGCTACATTATTTGTACTGTTCATTATATAAGTAGGATTTTCTTATGTTTTCTGTGTATATATTGTATATATAATAAATATTTGTTATAGAGTTAGATAAAATAAAACAGCAACTGTATATTTAAATTTTGTTTTAATTTTGTGAATCCATATCCAAGATTTATTAAGATATAAATTCGTTATTAGTTTAATTACACTAAAGTATAAGTTAGGGAGTATATATTTTTGAGGTTTGTAAACCAGCCAAGGGTTTTTTAGGGAGTTAAAGAAATTCATCAAACTTATAACCCTTTAGTGGTCACATCACGAAAGTAACCTCAAGGTTGGTTTTTATTTTCCGCGATTTTAATATTTTGGGTGATGTCGGCACTGTGAGCTACACCCTATCTTACGCACCTCATTCCTAGAATCGAGTGAAGTTCAAAACTCACCCTTACTATACTTCCTATTTGTTAGTTTTGTTCAATTTCGTCCGGGGCTGTAAGTAGCTTCCGTGTGAGCTACTTCCGTACTGTTGTGAGTTTATCATCCAATTCCCTATCAAACGAAATTGCGATAAATTTAAACAAACTTTTTGTATATATTCTTGAAAGTAAAATTTTCAATTTACTTTAATATTATAATTATTGTTGATTAAAAAAAGCTTTTCATTTCAGTTATATACTCTTATCAAATTTTGTTATTATTAGGAATTCATAATGTTATATGGCTTTTACACAACTATTATATTCACTAATCACATTTTTATTGTTTTACCTAAAAAAGTTTTTGTGCACTTAAAACCCACCGTTAGTCGGTGATTGAGGGGTGAGTACCATGCTCACCTTTTTTAACGCCTTGTTAACGATTTGTATTTCACAAATTTCAAACAAATTATATGCCACTTTTGTCCAACTATTTTTCCAACCTTTGATTATGTACAAAACTGAAACTAATTTTACAATAAAAAAATTTAAAAATCTTAAACTATAAATGTTTTAATAAATTATTAGACTATTTTTAATTGAGTATTTAAAACACAGGACGTAATTAGAAAAAGTTGCTAATACTCATTGTATTATAACAAAAATAAAATATATACAAAAACATAATTTATTACTAAATAAAAGGCCTTTTTAGTTTATGTTACTGCACTGTAACTCGTCACAAATCACAGGTGCGAAACAGTCTGAAGGTCGCTTAACCTCCCCCACTGAATCCCCCCACGACTGACACCCCAAACAACAGGTACTCCGAGTTTCAAGCTGATATGTTACAAACTCCATGTTTTTTAGAAACTTAAAATGAAAAGGGAGCCCTGAAATCACCCCATGACCATCCGCGGGTTAAATACAAATTTTATCATATAAAAGTTTGTTTGTATTAACCTCTAAGTGTGCCTTCTCTTGCTTTCAAAACCTCTGAAAAGTTAATCAGAATTAAAGGGGATTTTATTTAAAAAATAAAGTTATTCTGACTATAATTATATTAAAATAATTTAGTTACTCTAAATAAAAATCACAGTTACGACAATCGTTGTTGTTGTGTGTTTTTTGTTACAATAATAATTAACTCTGCTGTCCTTTTCCATACGCAGACACATTGGCCGCACCCATATATATTGCTTTTGAGCTGAGCTTAAAAACTGATTATTACTTTACATTACATTATTACATTACACAGACATAAATCGATGTTTTAAGATTCATTCTGTATAAGTACTTTGTTTAAAAAATAACACAAAATGTGTATGAAGTTTAATAATAGTACACAGTTTAGTTTTGTTTGGAAAAACTCTTGAAATATGAGCAGTAACTTTTAGTCAAATTGATCCTTTCCTAGAAAACTTCCTCTCCATACTTGATGATAAGGGCTCCTTCACATTTTTGTAGATAAGGGTTAGAGTTATGATACACACTTTTGAACTTACTTTTATAAAACGAATATAGTTCAATAAAAAAGATTAAAAATAATAGAGAATTACAAAATCAGTAACTGAAGTAACTTTTTATCAGTATGAAAACAGAAATTCATAAACAGAGGATCGGAAACAAATTAAACACCTCTAACAGCCAACTTACATTTTATTGTAATTAAATAATCGAACAATCCAACTCTGCAAGTAAAAGGACTACAAATAATAGAACAACATCGAACAGCCAATAACAATAACAAAAACAACATTCAAAAGAGCAAGCGAGCACAACACAGATGATGTACACTATAGCAGGCTCAACAACATGGAACGCATAGGCATTCACACAGTCAACGGGGTGTAGTGGAGCTAGGAGCTAATCTCAGCCTAAGTTAACGAAAATGTACAGAGGACTTTAACTTTTCCAACAACCGTTGGTACGGTTTTGTCTCTTTATTTGATATGATTTTGTTAGTGAAAAATATTGTCTAAAAATCTCCAGATTAACTTTTATTAAATTTTTATGTTAACAGTAAAAACCTTAATAATAAGGTTTTTACTGTTGACATAATAAATACACACAAAATAAATTGTGCTTGGGTAGATATTTTATCTATAATATAACGTGAACACCATTGAAGTTGAATAATGTCAATGACTTAAAAATGTGTATTGCATTCTGGGTCTTTGTTTTAGTTGCCTTTTATAATTAAATACAATGTTCACATATAAACCATTTTGTCTTCATGTTCACGTGGATATGTCAGCATATCCTAACATCCAGGTTATTTAGTTGTTAGCTCTGGGGGGTGGGGGGGATTGGGAATCCGTCAGACCAAAATTTGAAACGGAAGTGACGTCATATGGTTATAAGGACAGCTGTTTAGAACAGAAAAAATTCCCTTTAGACCTATCCATGATCGAAGCTTTTCCCAAATGGAAGTAAATACATTATATTTTAACAAATCACAACATAGTAAAATAGTGAATTGTGGATATTCATGTTTATTTTGTTTCTCTAGAACTAAACTTTTGGACTTTAAAGTATTTAGTAATAATAATACTAATGAAAACATGATATTATTTTCATGAAGATTTGAATTAAATATCTAAAATTAGTAAGAACTGTCATGGAACTAAACTTGACAATTTTGTTAATCATGTTATGATTTGGGGTTCCGTAGGTTTAATGAAAATATTTCATTTGATGGAAAGTTACAAAAATAATTCAGTGTTATTAAGGTTATAATTCCACCACCTTTCCACCCTTCAAGTAGTGAGTTGCGAAATACGCTTGAACATCATTGTACTTGGTTTAAAGTATTTTGTGTGACTCAGGAGAAATTCCAAAGACCTGAAGAGTGTTTAGGGGGACAATAGGAACACTATGTTTATGTGAGGAAATACTGCACCAGTTACTGCAGGGTAGAAGAAAGAAGTCGCTGTTGGGACTGGTGGAAGAATTGTATAAGATTATAAGAGACTAAATAGTCACAGAAATGAGGATGTTATAAAAAGCTTTCAACATTAAAGGGAAATACAATAAGAAGGTGGATTTGCTGAAACATTATTACCTGGAATAGACGAGTAGACCAAGTATGTGAGGGTAGTGGGTCAGTGTGTGAAAGGAGGAACATGATACGGATATTATCACATCTGTTTATGCCCATACTTTTGTGTTTTTATTTTTATTTTGAACTAGGGTTGAAAGATTCTAATGTGTAACAGTGTAAACAATAAATTTAATAAAATCAAAAATATGTCAAAAAGCTTTTTAAGAAATTTTTAATAAAAAGTAAAAATATTTCACTGTCACAAAATGCGTAGTTTTTTTAAACTTTACTTCAGATACATTTACAATCCAAAATTAGTTTTTAGCTCAAAACCTTATGGTTTTCATCCATTTTGAGTAAATTTGGTACCTATTTTAATATGTCCTTGAGTTTTCTTGTTAAAATTAATTTAAATTAACTCAATAAATTGTATCATTAATAAATTCAGCTATATTGTTGTTTTATGATGTGTTTTTAGTACATTTAAGGTACAGTAATATTATAATGGGACATATAATAATGGGAAAATGATTTTAGTAATGTTATGCGGAGCTTTTAACGTTTGACAAAAAACTAAATAGTTATTATAAGTTAAGACTTTTTCAAATTTACAGATTTGGTTAACTTCAATAGACACTGTTTTACAAAATGACTGAGGAAAACATAAAAAGTCCTTTAAAAATCTGTTAAAATAAAAATACGAGTTTTTTCAAAGCTTAGGTCATGTTTTGTTCAATTAATATTATTTTGTATTTCATTAAGTAATATGAACATTGACTATTTAACACAATTAAGGTCATCACAATAATATTTTGAAAGTGGGCCCAGAATGGTCACACGGTTTTAAATTTTAAAATAAAATATATGTCAAATTTAAGATATTAGTATATAAGAATAAAAATTAATTACATGAGTCGTTATATTGAGAACCGTTGTCTGGAATAGTTAATAATTTCTACCATTTTAGTTCCAACTCATTGAAAATCATTGGCTGATTTATGTCATCAACTCATAAATTAATAGCCTGACAAACTCACACCAACTGTACACCTATTAGTAATAAATGCAGCGTACGATCTCAAATAATTTTCAATTATTTTCAAATGCTTAAAGCAAGAGGTACATGCTGTATTTACATAGCTGATTATTTTGAAGTAGGACAGAAGTTCTTAAGGCTCTTAATTATTGTCGTTGGTTACGGGGGAGTTCTCCCCAAATACTATATGTATAGTTGATGGTCCATTGTCTACCACCAACTAAGTGTATAACCTACGTGTTCTATACTTTTTAATACACTGTAATTATGAAATAATATGTACTGATAATCATTATATCAGAATAAAAAATAGTTTTTAGTGTAACTTAATCCATAAAACAGCATGTTAGTACGGAAATAATATCAATGATGTTGAATTCAATAAAATAAATTCAATAAATAAAGATTCCATAAAAAACCTTAGTCGCTCTGAGTTTTCTTTTTTTGGATGAAAGATTTTAAACACAAATTCTCATGATAAATAATTGTTGCTATATTCACAGTTTTAAATTTATTGTGTGTATTTCTAGTTATGACTAAGGGTCTCGTTCTATTCTAAGTTAAAATTTGAGAAGCACCACAAATTACTAAACAAATTTATATTTGTACTGTTGATAAATCAAAATAAAATATACACAGCTCCAATCAAAAGCCAAGATTCTAAAGCTTATACAAAACACTGATATTTACACTATTCTAACAAAATGTACACGATATATTGATTCATTTGAAACGTACAATAGATCCATTCAACAACTCTAAGACTAGTATTACTTATAACTTTCTAACCGGTAACGACATTAACTTGTGAATAACTAACATATGATATCGATAAATCATTTAGAAGTATACGCACAACCGGTACAGATCAACCAATTAAAAACTGCATCTATAATTAGAGTATCATTAAAGATAAAACATAAAAATTATAAGCTAAAAACAGGCAAAGAATTAACAGAAGCTGAGTCACCAGATCAAAAGATACATGGGAGAAATAGTCAAATATTTTAAATTCTGAAATCTGATTTGATATATTCCTGAGTTGAAATTTGGTACAAATCACGCTCATGATTAGGGTACCTAAAGTATGCATTTCATAGTTTAAATTCTTGTTGAATTTAAACAAGGAAAATGGATAATTATAATATATTATTAAGGACAATTTGTAAACACTTAAATTTGGCCCCGCTTATTTATTAAAAAGTTATATTTGTACCTTGTTTCTTATATTGTAACATATAATAGCCATATAAAATAATAATAGCCATAATTGTGTCTAATTCTGTGATTTTAAGCAAAATAAAAGTATATGAAAGTATAAACCCACTTACTGATTACATAATTTAAATGAAGTATGTAAAAAGTAGCAAGAAATTAATGGGAAGTTTATCCACAGGAATAGCTTATTTTTAATTTCTGTGAAAATTTAAAAAGTTCTATTATTGCCATTAAAAGTTTTATATAGTATCTTTAAAGTATTTTTAATCAGTACAGTATTAATATTTTTAGAAAATTATGTCCACATATATTGAATAAATAAACGTGGATCAGAAATTTCATTTATTCAAGTTATGTAAAATAAATTAATTTTTCTTGGTAAACAAAATTACACATAAATTACTAAAGATGAAGCTTTTGAGTTTATGAGTTAGTTTCTGAGTTTTTAAACATATATTTTGAGTACTATATCACCACTAATACTGATTCATCATTAACGGTCACAATTTATATAATTTATATAAACTTTAAGTAAAATCTAACAATTTTCACATTTGCAAAGTATGATAATATAGTTAGATTCCTATATACAGAACGGTTATGTCAAATCAAACAATTATGTAACTTTACAATAATGTCTTTATGTTTCTACAGGATTTATCAATGCCATTAATAAAATTATTGCAGTGACTATATATCTATTGAAACGGATTTAAGTTATCATATAATTGTACTGAAATAAAATATATGTATTCGTTAATAAGCTTAAAATTAAATAAAATTTATGATTCGTACATAACGAATTATAGAATTTTTAATAAACTAACTTAGGTATATTAGTTCAAACTTATAGTGCAACATTATCCTTAAAGTTTATGTACTACTAAGTATTCCACTTTCTATGTCTTTATTCTCAAAATAAAACAGTTAAAGGTTAAGATAGAGATGGTACAGAATTATAGGGTTATCGTTATCATTTATGAATAATAGGACGAAAAAAGAAACCTAAAATTTATTCAAACATATTATTAAAATAATTATTTTAATGAAATGCCAAATATCTCTCAATATTCAGAATAAATTTCCAACTACTAGTAAAATATGATAACATTAAGAGAATAATGATCATTAATAAATTATTGATATGGCGTTTCAACTGTTCTTATAAAGATATCTCAGTCAAAAATTTTGTTTTTAATGATTTAAGCACTTTCAATACACACATTTACAATATACCTATACAAATAGGTTTTTAGGTAACTTGTTATAATTTATTCAAACATAAATATATAAACAAGATATTTTCATTAAATTTGTAGCACGTAAATACACAGAGTTTATATATTCTCTTTAATACTGAATAATTAATTCATAGTTAATTTACGAGCCTTGACATTTTTAATTGTTGTAAATATTCAACTCCCTGACCTAGTCATGATAGAATTCCCCACAAGAAATCTACAAAGTTTTATTGTTGGTGTATGAAGTATGAAATTTGTGCTGAAACTGATAATAAAACTTAACAGGGGAATTTTCGTCACAGCCAGGGAAGCGAAATGGAAATATAAAGTCAAATAAAATACATAGAAATATAGTGATGTATTTTATAAGATTTATAATTAGCTACCGATTATGACAAAATGAAATCGAAAAACTTTCTGCAACGTTTACCACTAAGCATAGGAAGTACAGAGTCCACATAAATTGACCGTTGGGGCGGCACACTATTATTGACACTAATGAAGACCAACTAACATTTTATTGTAAACAACGCATTAACAGAACTAGTCAAAGTATTTATTTTGAGGATATCATTATAATGTCATGCACACATTTTGCTGGTATAATTGGTAGTTTTTTCATTGATTATATTTCCAAATAAAGGTTTGAATAATTTAATTTACACTGAGACACTCTCTACACAATGGCTGAAAAAATAAAATTTGAAACTGAAATTGAATATTATATTAACACGTGTTGGTCAACTATTTGTCATGTACTTTCCTCAATTTAGGTGATTCAGGTGGAATTAATTTTTCACATTAATAGTGAAATGGTTTCAAAAGGTAGAGGGGTTTAGGTCTTCAAATTTTGCTCCAATAAAAAAAATGTTGTTATTAATTATAGAAAAACATAACACTTGTGATACGTTTGTCATACCACTGTTGTAAATCAGTTTTTGTTATTAATTTTGCATGTATATATAAGGGAGTTAAAAACATTTATGTATTGTGCAGTATATTTGTTTAGTAAATTATCTAATCGAAACGGTATTTTACAATATCTATTTAAAAAAATATTTAGATGTTTTAACCATTTAATGATACTTAAATACTTAGAAATAAAGCTTAATTTCTATTACAGACTGTAAAAATTGTATACCTATTACTATTAATGAGATACCATGGTGGTCCTTATGGACGATAGTCAATCTCAACTAATGTGTGAATGATGTCACAAAATTAACATTGTTCTTACTGGACTAAACCCCAAAATGGCAGTGCTCATAAAGACTCTTAAGGGTGTTTTAGGTTCAATCTTGCTTTAAAGTTTTAAAGAGTGGTTAGAAAGGTAAAAAAATTAAATAATAGGACATTCTCAAAATTGTCAATACTATACAAAAAGTAAAATTACGGAATACAGCTTTAAATTGATACAGTATATTTATGGAAGTATTTTACAAAAAGTTCCATCGAAATAGTTTGACTAGTTCCATTCAAAATCCATTACCAGTCTATCACTTGTTTTATCCCATTATCTATAAATACTATAATCAATGTAACGTATCGAAGGAAAACAACATTTGGCGTGACTCGGCGCGGCGCGGCGTTGGGCGAATTGAACGAACAGTTCAGTAGTCGCTGGGGCACTCAGGGGGGTTCATGAACCCGAACACATTGAGTTCGTAGAGGGAGGCGAATGCGATGAACAGCAAATACCAGATCATCAGGATGACGCCGTAGCGCTTGTCGAGCTTCCAGCCGTTGGCGTGCGTGGCGAATACCAGGAACACCACGGTCGACAACAATGACAGTGTGGAGTATGTCAGGCCTACCAAACAAACACAAATGTAAACTGATTTGAACCAGCACACCTTAAATTCAGCATGAAGTACTTCCTCATCTTGGATTTTTTGTTTCATTAGAGCCATATGTTACAAACTCTCAAACATGCCTTTCTTTGAAAAAAATCTTTCAAATTAAAACCGTTCAGATTTGTTTTAAACCAAAATTTGTTTATCATAAAGATATCTTATCATCCTACATTGTGATTGAAATATTTACACCTTTTCGGAATGTGTAAGCAGGGGTATCCGTGTGTAAGTATGTCTTGGTGTCGCAAGTTGTGACATCAGACAAAATTTTGGGAGGGATTTTGAAAAAAATGGGGGGATTTTCTCAATTTGCAGTTTATAACTGAATAGAGTAATAAACTCTATAACTCCCAGGTCTGATTATCTCCCATATAACTCTGTGTGGTCTGTTTTGTTAATTATTCAGCAAACATTTATTTGTTCTTGTCTCTTAAATCAGAAAACGCTACATTGAAATGGTTAAATGACAATACTGTCCAGTTTAATAATAATTGTTCTAAAGTAGGCTCTTGTTAACACCTCTTGTGATGTGTTGTTGCAATACAGCCTATACAACACTCACACTACCACTACCTTGTGGTAACGTGCTACAGTAGTTGTAGTTCATTATCTCACCGCTCCACTCCACGTGCAAATTATAGGTGTAATGTAATTCCTATTAAAACGTATTTTAACTGTGGTTAACTGTGATTTTAAATTTTATCTCCAGGATATTATTTTATAGTTACATAGGGGAGCCAAACTCTTGGCTAAGTGCCAATTTTAATTTACTGTGTTGGGCAATTAAGATTACAAATAGCTCTGACCACATTGTTAAATTTGCGGAGGAAAAAAGTTATCCAAAATTGTTTAGTAACGAGTGAATAGTTTGGGAAGCTATTAGGTGATTGCTAGAGTTTAATAATGGATGCCAATTTTTAGGGGCGATTTTGCTACATGGGCTATGGGGGATGGGCACCCCTGTAGTGTTAGTAATATTTTTGTAAGGTTGATTTTTTAAACCTAATGTATCCATGAGTAAATGGAAAAAAATAAAACTCCAATCAGATAGATCACTAGACTTTATAATAATTCCTTTTGAAATGGAATTAAAAACAAGGTTTTGTGGTAAAACATCACAGCGATTGTTCTTACAGAAAGTGAGGAAAGAAGATGCAGGTTCTGCAGACTCTTGATGGACTACTATGCAGGTGTATCAAATTGTGTATCAAGTGTATAAAATGCTCTGGGATTTTTGTAACTACTGTAGGTGCTCTTCTTTTTATAAATAAAAAAATTGAGAACATATTCTTTTATTGGTTTCTTTCACATATTTAATTTGGAATAGAAATTTATGGAGGCCCAAAACATTAAATTTAAAGAGAATGTTCATCTTAAAAAATAAGATATAATGCGTTTTCAATTTAGACAATAATGAATCAAGAAAAACTGCTTTTGTTAATCACAGAGATTTTTTCAAGATTTCTTTTAAACCTGCTGTGGCTTTCTTGACATAGCCTTGAGTATTGACACACACATACCTTTACTGTAGACGTTGACATGACTGCCGGGTTTGATCATGGCGGTTTGGATAAACCAAGGCAGTCCTAGGCAGATGAGGATGTCGAACACATTACTGCCCACGGCATTGGACACAGCCATATCACCGTACCCTATTATACACAATATACTCATCAATATCATGGTTTCTTCAATAAAAATTACCCTCTTCTAAACTAACCAATCCTAACTGTAATACGGCTTTTATAGGAAAGATATACAACAGCTGATTATTATAATAAATGTAATATGTATAAACATTTTACTTAATTTTTTATTTGGCCAGAATATAAACACATGACTTTTAATCAGACAGAAAATAAAAAAATAAATACATAATCCCCAAAAACCGTAAACTATTAACATGGCGAATAAAGTTGTTAATTTTGTACAGCACATATTTAGTTCATAGTTTTACATTAATGAATAATTCAGATGGCATTGGACAGTAAAGCATATTGCTAATGGAAAGTAGCTTAAAAAATCTAATATTTTGATTGTAGAAAATTTGTAAACAAACTTAGTCCCCATAAGGTTAACATTAGAAATTTAAAACACCATAAAATGCGAACTAATAGTGTTTTCGAAAATTTTCTTCACAACAACCTTACCCGACTTATAGAGAAACTTCCTAAAATTTCAGGGTAATTGGATGAGTAGTTTGGCAACACATAAAGGACATACATACATACGAATAAATGTATGATTTAACAATGTATTCTAACGATTTGGCTATGTATTCATACATTCATTTTACATACAGAGTATCATCAATGAATACTTTAACAAATATGTTGTATAATTATGTGTAAAAACATTTGAAAAAAAATTGAAAGGAGATATTATAAGTAGAGTGAAGAAGAACATATTCATTATATCTTATATATTTAATACACTAGGTCTATTTTTGTGATAATTGTTTTGGAGCGGTGGTGCTACCAATCACCATGTCCAAGGTGTCGTTATAAAGGTCTTAGCATGTAGTTTTGCCATCAATTAAAAATATTTTGAAAATTTACCGTGGACATGGAAAATAATGGGATCAAAGTCGAGATTTTCCCCATAAACTTAATACAGAGGTAAACACCGACGATCGAGAAATCAGCTGTTTGTTTAAGGAAGTGGTTAATTAACAAATAAAATCTGACAGTTAAACATGGTTCTTTCTTTTTTCGTTTAATGAAGACATCATCGTACAGCTGGCAATAAAACACAAGTTTTTATTTGCACAAAACCAAAAAAAAATCAAACTGAAAATCTGTTGGGAAAATCTAAACTTAGTTTCTAAACATAGTTATTGGTGAACAGATTGTCTCCTTGACAGCGCACAATTTCGTGCGCCAGTTACGCTAGTTATATTTTAATGCTTTGTTCTATCTTACCTTCTTTGACAACCGCAAGGCTGGACAGTGCGTCAGGAACACTTACTCCAGCCGCCACAAAAGTTAATCCCATCACAGTATCCGGAATGCCAAGGGTACTTCCTGTAATTTTTTAGTATTTTTTTAGTAACAGAGGAGACTAACAAAATTGAAGATTAAAATTGGTTTAATGGTTTAAATTAAATGTTAAATTGAAAATTGGTCAGGTTAGATCCTCTAAACAACTGTCCTTATATCCATATAACGTCAATGTTAAAATTTTGTACTGAAAGATTGTCAATAACCCCGAAAGCTGAGACATATCAATGTCAATAATAAATCACCAGAGATATTTTCTTATATCAGTGTTGTAAGTGTAAGATGCTATACAAGAAAAGTCAATTAGTTTTTTTTCTATGGTTGAACAATGAAGATAAGATATAAACCATAAATATCCTGGTCGTCACTTATTCCGTGAGAGCCCATGTGTGGATCTCCTACCATGTAGAATCACTTTTTATATAAATTCACAAAATATATTTTTGAATCTAAGGTAACAAAAAATGAGAACACCATTCTATTTTTACATCTGTAAACATCATGATTAAAGTTTTTCTGATTCTGGCTCTAAGGTTGACAGATGAAAAAGGAAACATTTTTTTGTAAATGGGGTTCATAGATAAAATACATGCAGGCTAACATCTTTCAGTTCAAATCCTTAAATGGGTTGGTGACGCGTAGTGGATAATGTAACAGAATCTGAACCTGGGACAGTGATGGCCCTGGTTGGATGCCGGAGTTGTCAACCACAGTTTTTACCAGCACTGTCCTCCTAGTACTATGTGGGCCTCTTTGATTGATAGTCCCATGCACAGATCCTATTGTATATGTGACAAGCATACTCGTAGTATAGAATAAAAAATAAATTGTTAGTAAAAGAGGCTGTTACACTCTTTAAAAAAATATATTTAATGGTTCCATAACCATAACTAGTTTTTTGTTGAGTTTTACTAAAGAGTATACATGGTGACAATTAGTGACTCCTTGTGGACCGTCCCCCAAAGCGGTTATCCGGTAATTGGGCAGATGTGTGTGTTACTATAATCAGTAAGCATGTGTGAACTTTGGTATTTTTACTTTCTCCCCTTATACATAGTATATGGAGAAAGTATTGTTTTCGTCAAAATTTTCGAATTTGAGTTGAGGGTGGATATATCCGTTTTGGGATCCCCTGAATCCAAAAAAGTGGGTTTTGACGTGATGTCTGTCCGTCCGTGTGTCTGTGTGTGTGTGTGTGTGTGTGTGTGTGTGTCTGGATGTGTACAGTGCCACAGCCTACCCCGTTGGTCCGATTTAGATGAAATTTGGCATGTATATATATAGTCACCGTATCTCCAGGCGTTTTTTTCATTTTTTTGAATTTTTGATTTTTAAGGGTAGTTTACCCCTAAAAACCCTTAAAAACGTGAAAAATCTGATTTTCTCAAAAACGGCTCTAACGATTTTGATTAAAATTTTATAGTTTATAGTGCACAGAGTACTAAATAATTTGACACCACCCGCATATCTGTAAAAATGACGGTTCAAAAGTTATGGGCTTTTAAATGTCAAAAAAATCGAATTTTTAAATTTTCAGCGAAAACAATAAAAGTAAAGTATAACGGGACTGGTACCATTGAAACCAGCTTAAAAAACTAAACAAATTAGTATTTTGAATTATTTGTCTACGACTAACGGTTCCAGAGAAAAGTTAAATTTACTGTCCACGATAAACGCAGTACGTTGTCTGAAAGCGCCCAATGTTATTCTTATGGAGAATATAAAAAATCTATTTCTTCCTTACTTTCCAACCGTTTTCCATGAAACTTGGTATGAAGTGTAAGGTCAAATCACCGAACAAAACCAGCTCAAAAAAGCTCGGTATTACCGTGGGGGGGGGGTTCCCCCATACAATTTGAATAATAAATTATTAAATGATATTTAGAATAACTTTGTAGAACATGATAGTTTTATTACAGATTGTCTTTTTTAAATTTACTTAAGGGAGAAAGTATGTGTCAGTCCACTGGTACCGTTTATTTTCTATCGTGGTTTAAAAATTAAAAAAAGAGATTTCAGACTTAATTGTTACCCTGTATAAGAGAAATTTTATATATTTATTTCTTATAATTGTATGTCCTATTATCCTATTATAAATTATTTGGTTTGATTTAAAAAGTCCAGTTCAGAAAAAAGTTTCATCAATAACCGCTTGTCTAGCTTGTCAGTGAAGCTACACAGCAATGAATAGTTTGACCATCCACTACCAGGGAACGCTTTTAACAGAGTTGTATTTTATGTTACATAAATACTTTTGGAATGCTATTGTTTGTGATGATCAAATTGTTTTAACAAAGTATTAAAAAAATCATAAGTTAATAGAACAACTTTAATATAGTATCAACAAGTAATAAACCTTTTAAAATGCCAATCTTAATACCATCGTCATAAGGTCACACAACTTCAAGGTCATTACAACTCGTCATAAGGTGGTGAATAAAGTAGTGTGTGAATAAAAATTCAAAATTGCTTCTAGGATCCATTAGAGATTTATTAAAAAGGTTGAAAACATTAAGGTAAATAATTTAATACATGGGTAAATTCAGCACTCACCAATGATTGTAATCATCCAGACCATAATGTAGGAGTAGAAGGAGATCCAGATCATGGAGACGGCAAAGGTGAGAGGGTACCAGTTCCTGTACTGGTCGGAGCGACAGTCCGGCATGGTCTTGGTGCAGAGGTAGTGCACGGGTAGGCACAGGCTCCACTGAATCTGAGTGCTCAGGTCCGCGTTTTCTGGCTTGATCAACGGAGACACCTGCAAGTGGTTAGCTATTAGGTACTAGAAAGTAGGAGGCCATGGCAGTCTTTTCAGCTATACAGGAGCACATCTTTCAGATTCAGTGGAATATTCTATAGCAACCAGTAAGAAGGGATTCAGAAGAATGGGAAAGTTGGACAATCTTTATACTTTACTTTGTACTTTTAACTGAAATGGCGACCTACCCAGGTAGGTATTTTAAGCCAAGTATGAATGAGGAATGAATGTAGGATGACTGTGACGCAATCTTGTACCTTGTTACTGGTTAAGGCTGACATGTTCCTTTAGACAGGACTGTTAATTAATAGCCCAACAGCCGATGGTAACTAATGGACAACTAATACAGTTTAACGTGGAATCCAAACCACGGCCTCTGAATTACAAATTGGTCTAATTATGAGGATGGTCTTTGTGGATTAATGTAGTATTCAATAGTGCGGTATTCAATCTACCTTATTCTTAGAGAAGTAAATACCCCCATTGCAGCAGACTTTTGTACTCAGAAAATGTCCATTAATTTATGAATTATTTTAGATAGATTACAAATTTAAAAAATTAAAAATTAAGCTTAAACAAGCTTAAAATTAAGAAATTAAGCTTGACCGTACTTTAAGCCACATATAAAATTATATCGCAGTATATTTATGAATAACCACTTGATATAGAGTGAAAATTCAAAATTATAAATTGTGATAATCACCTATATAGTCAAATCCAAAAATCACCATTTTGGAGTACAAAATCCTTATATACTTCCCTTCAGATAGACCGATTGGGTTGATTTCAAACTTGATTGAATAATTGCATATTAAGACGGTTTGCTGTACGAAACTTCATCATAATTTGTGCAGCTAAATTTGAATTCCAGGCAATTTGGTATAATTGGGTAAAGGGGGGGGTTTGTACACCCCCTTTACCCTTTACCTTTGGGTTTTGGAGGTTTTACACATTGTTTATAAAATTTTTATTAGTACCATTGGATTCAGCTAAAAAAAAACAATTCAGTATTTTGAATCATTGCTCTATGACAATTGGTTACTGACGTATATAAACTGGTAAACACAGTATATCTTAGTCAGTAACAAGACTACAAGATCGCGCCACAATCATCCTACATTCATTCCTCATTCATACTTGGCTTAAAATACCTACCTGGGTAGGTCGCCATTTCAGTTAAAAGTATAAAGTATAAAGTATATTGTTGTCTTTTGGAGCCCCAACGTTAATTATATGGGGAAAAGGTAAAAATTGTTAGTTGGCTCATAACTGTTTTTGAAATATTTTGATAAAAATTGGCACACAGTTTTAAGTTTTTAAGTTATAGTTAGTTAGTTAATTCGATAGTTGTAGATAACTTAATGCTGAAAATGTATTTTTCCTTGTGACAGCAAACCTTTGATCATTCTCTATGTTATTTACTATGGAGGATTGCTAAATTTATGAAACTTCCTCATTATTTGAAATATTATAATACTTAGTGAACAGTATCATAAAGAGAAAGACTTCAACTGTATTTTGAATAGTCAAATTTTTTTGTTCTTTGTGGTAGCAAACCTTTCTTATGTTTTTAATGGAAAATAATTAAATTTATACTACACTCTAAATAGCGTACCAGATATGTATCCGAAACCATAAAAACATATCCATTGGATATGTAAATCTTAGGTTTTAGAAAGGCCATTGTACAAACCTGATTAGGATCCTGCTCTTTGGCTTTGTAGAACTCCGGCCTGGGAGTCATGCCCGGCGCATGCGTAGTCTGCTGTTGCTGCGGTTGTTGTTGCTGTTGTTGCTGTTGCTGCTGGAGGCGGCTGCTGAGGTGGTTGCTGAGGCTCCTGCCAGTCCCGGTAGGTGCTGTACGGGTCCGCGATGGGGCTGAGCCCGGTGCCAGAGTAGTTGGTTGTGGCGGTGGTGGTGGGCTGACCCTGGCCGTCCACATTCTTGTAGGCCACTAGGTGCTCCTGCTCCATCACGTTCTTGCACGGTATCCACGGCCAGGTCTGCACCCAGGCCTCCAGCTGGTGGTTGAACACCAGAGCCACGCAGTATCCGATGTAGCATAGCAGCATGAAAAAGCTCTCACCCCTGCAATCCGAACAATCAGCTGATACAATACCTCTCTCTACAGTGGTACCAGCTAAACTAGCAAGTTATACAACAGTAATCTCTCTCTGGTTGGAAGGTCGGATGGCCCAGCCCCAATAATTTATTACGTATCCGATGTTCCATACACACACACACATATATATTCCATTAAACATATTATGTACTATTAAATGCATAATACTGTAGTTACAAGTATGATTAATATTTTTAAATTAAGTTGGCCTTTATGGGGATTTATTACTGAAAAGGTCAAAATATTGAAAGAAAATTCTTTCATCTCTAAAATGACGGTCTAAAAATATTTTACTGATGATTATAACGTAGTGCTATAAAAGTTATGAACTGTTGTTGAAACAATGGACCTCCCAGGTTGCAGAAAGAGAATATTAAATTAGAGAAACCTTTTCTTCAAGACTTCCTTTGTTATTCATTAAACCCCCTTCCTTGAAAAAAACCATTGTTAATTTAATTGGATGTATTCATGCTATAGCATACTCCTTAAATTTATATGCTGAAAATGTGCTGAATCTGTTGTTCACTGTCTAATAATAAAATAATAGTTGGAGGTTTTAAAACTCTTGTATTCTAGAAAACCAATAGAATATATCACAAGTATTGTGTACGTGAAAACTAGTTACAAATTTTACTGAGAAAGGAAAAGATCCTAACAAATATTCACATTGAATGAAATATTGGAACTATTAAGCAAACAAAAGGAAGTTCTAGCAAACAAGTAAGATTGGACAATGAAGTGTTTAAGGAACAAAAGTTGGGTTGTGACAGACAATGGCCGACGCCGCTGTGGAGCGGCTAAGGCAATCTCCGCCCTGGCTGGCTCCTTCAGGACTCCTTTTCACTTACAAATGCATTTTGTGACAGTTTATCCTCCATAGTGACTTTAAAAGAATATATTTTTATTCAGGCTATTAATAATCACTTAATTTTGAAGTCACTTTTTATTACTACTGTAATAACAACAAACTTATAGCAAAAAGGATTCACCAAATTTCATATGTAGAAATACATTTTCTGTACAAAACAAGGTCCATTCCTAAATATCCTTCCTTTACATGGTAGCTACACAAAATTACACCATCAGGTGAGATTCTAGCCTGGTCCTCCACGATCCCCTGCGTTACAACTATAATCTAACCATATTTGTTACGTTACCAGGATATTTTCTCGTCAAAGATGACGCAGAGCATGATAAGGATGCTGATGGCGTAGAAGAAGCAGTCGCGACACAGAGGCCACCAGTTGAGGTAGGAGGTGGTGCCGGCGAACAACGCGCACACGGATATGACGAACATGATGTTGAACACGGCGGAGCCGATCACGCCGGACACGCCGATGTCGTCCTTGGCGAAGAACACTCCGATGACGACGGTGGCCAGCTCAGGAGCTGAGGAACCGGCGGCCATGAACGTCGCGCCGGCCACGTCGGGGGACAGCTTGAACTCTGCAAATTATCATCAGGGTAACGTCGATGTCATCAACAGGATATGGTTAGTATGTCCCTGTAAAGCTGACTATACACACACACACACACACTGAGTCGGCCAGCCAGGCACTATGACTATAGTTGTTGTTCTTAGTTGTAAACAAAGGAATGCAGACAGGAAATGTCTGAATGAAACAGGAAGAAGACGCATTTAACCACTACAAGCGCATCTAGAACAAAGAACCCGATGGTGATGAGTGTTAATGACTCATGCTGATCGGAAAAAGCGCAAAGAAGTCATTAGTACATCCTGAAGTTGATCCACGTGGATTTGGAATTCAGGCCGGGCATGTAAGTTCAAGGGATGTAATGTTATAAAGAGACAAGAAGTTTTGGCCATTCTCGACAGCCAAAATACTTACCAATACCGTAATATCTAACTGTTTATCTAATCTTAAATTGAACTGAAATATTAAGTAAAACATCTATGTACTTATTTTGTCGATGAGTTACCAAATTTGACCATGACAAAAATTTCGTGTCGGTCTTACTAGGTACAGTATGTTGGGCGTACAATCAACTAAAAGGAATAACTTTGTAAATAGAATGACCCAAGAACTATCAAGTCTGACTTTTAAAAGGAGATTACTTAACGGTGAATATGTTTTTAAGCTTATCGTAAATTTGACCGATATTAATGAACAATTTTACAATTTTTTATTACCTTCACAAATTCTGTCCAAGGATGTGACAAAGTAGTCGTCACAGACTATTGCCAGTCCAATGAAGGAGTAGACGCAGATGATAATGTGGAAGAGTAGTCCGCCATGTTTGCGGAAGGATGGGCCCAGAATAGGTCGCGGAAACTGCTCGATGGCGGGCGGCGTGCAGTTTACCCTCCGCGGCCGGAGGGTTGGCACCCCTGAGGGTGGCTCCGTCGTCGTGTGCTGAGGAATCGTCGTCGTGTGCTGAGGAACAGTCGTCGTGTCTGCTACGCTGGTCTGCACCTCCTGTCACGGATATAAAGTTTTGTGAGTCACGCTCTCTCATTTTAACTCCAAAAAACATCCCATTGAAAAAATGAAATTCCTAATTAGGTATACTGTTATAAGGATATTCCCTGCTTCCTGTAACTGTGTTGTGATTATTTGATTATGTTTTGACATGGATATGTCTCAGCTCGCGGCGTATTGGCAATCCACCAGACCAAAATTTAAAACGGAAGTGACGTCATATGGTTATAAGGATAGCTGTTTATAGAGGAACTGATAACATTCTCTTTAGACACGTCCATGATCTAAACTATTTCCCAAAGTGAATTAAATATATTTAAATACATATTTATAACCTCAATTGACTGTCATTACGAGCTTAGGGTCTATGTGATGGATTATAGACAGTGAGTTACCTAAATGGCGTGGGGCTAGTAGCTAGAGGTGACCGCTTGAGATCTGACACGAGTCAGCTGCCACTAGTTTCGATCTAGCTGTTGACTTATGGGACCAAAGCAAGCGTTGGTGTACTTGAACTCTATTTAAGAGTCTGCAGTACCTAGAGAGAAAGTCTGAGGTGGTTTCAGCCTTCAATCCCCATGGAGGCAACACTAACTAGGGTTTTGTTGTTTCCGGTACTACGCGACATAGTAGTTCTCTCGCTCGAATTTTAAACTTTCTAAGAACGGGGGTTGGAGAGGCAACGAGTGAGAGAGCGAATGTCTTCATCTCTCTCGCCCCCTGTCACTGTGGCTCGACAAGAGGTGGGGGAGAACGACCTCGACTCGGGGACTCGGTGAGCCTCTTGAGGCTAGCTTTGAAAATTCAGTTCAGGGCAGCGTTGACAGAGCTAACCTGGGCTGAGAACCCCTACAAAGTCTACAGCACATTTCTTTGTGGAATAGTTGAAATTTGGTATTTGGTGATAATTGGTATTGTGTATGTTAGAAAGAACCTATATGGATTATTTCTGCATGTTATATAACTTCATTATTTATAAATATACACACTCTCCAGCGTATATTTAATTTATAACAAGTAAGGAATAACAATGGAATAAAAATCACAAACTAAATTGTACAACCAAATTTACCGTACTACTGCAAAAAGCTAATATTAACAAAAAGCATAACATAGAATAAAAAGTACAAATAGAGCCAACCCTTATATATGAACATGTATCGATTTTATAACATTAAAGTTTGTCAGGAGTATTGCAGGAATATAAAAAATGTACAAATGTAGTGCCCTAGATAATTACTTTACCTTTAATTTGACACCTCGGCCATCTTTTTACTACAATCGAGTGACCTGTAATGCTTGTTCAAAATTAACATTGTTCTTATGGGACTAAAATCCAAGATGGCGGAGGTACTTCAGACTCTTAAAAGCGATCTAAGAAACTAAAATACAATCATCTAATAAAGTTGTTCAAACACATTTTATTCATCAATTAATTCAGGTTGCTGCATTTTGCAAATATTTTTGACCCAATTCATTATACATCTGGCATCTGGCTGGGGAGGTTGATATATATATAGGCAATGGTCAGTGCTCTATAAGACTATTCCAACTTGCATCGTACAGGCATGTTTATAACAAAGCAGCTTAGATTGAGTGTGTGTTCTTATTACTTAAACAAAATGTAACCACCTTATATGTAGCAAATTAACTGGAAAATAAAACTAAAACTAAAATATATCCCTCTATAGGTGAGGGTGAGGTATTTTGCTAGAGGGCTGAAAATAGTGGTTAATGTTTTAGTGTCAGTATAATACTGTAATATGTGTGAATAAATCCTGGTACAGTATGTCCATATGTTTTTGTACCACTTTTCAAAAAAAGAGATTGTGTGATTCAATAAATAACCTATCCATGTAAAATGTCTCTGGTGTATATGCAAATAAAAAAGAAATATATGGAGAAGGGCAGGGCAGGATAAAGCGATAGTCTGTCCGTCTGGCCAATCCCAGGATTTTATGCCGAATGCTTATCAGTCTCCAACAGCGAGGGGGGTCTCAACTGACAGCCCATTATCATTGGAGATCGTCTTTCCGCATTGGCAAAGGAGGGGGAACATTTATGTGTTATGCCAATCAAATTAAGTACATTATAACCAAGTAATTTACTTGGAACATGTTCAAAATGAATAATTATTATAATTTTCATTTATTATTTATATATCCTGTATTAATTACGGTATTTTAAAGTGGGTCAGGCTGCGTGGACCAAACATAATTACACTGAAATTCACCGTTTGTCGAGGTCCGTATGAGCAATTAATGAAGTATCAAAGAGTCCATTTTAGCTTTTATTTCCTTCCCTGTTTATTTTTCTTGTTTACAAGACTAAACTTTGATAACTGATCCAGTTTGATACCTAAGGCCATTACTGAATGTTTTAAGGGTGTAGTCACAAGCAGAATATAAAGGATCAATCACTTTCTTATCTAAAAAAATTATAGAGTTTAAAAGTTTTAGCATTATAAAGTCATAGCACTGTATCGAATGTTTTATGCAGTTCGGCATAGATACTTTAACCTAAGTTTGACTAGGATGGTGGCGACGTCCTGTAATCCAGCTACTTGGAGGTTACGAATTGTGGATAATTGTGAGAGATGGTCGGTGGATGTAGTGTTCTCTTATGTGGATTAACGTCCGCACTATTGAATACTACGTTAATCCACAAAGACCATCCTCATAATTAGACCAATTCGTAATTTAGAGGCCGTGGTTCGGATTCCACGTTAAACTGTAGGTCCATTAGTTGCCATCGGCTGTTGGGCTATTAATTAACAGTCCTGTCTAAGGAACATGTTAGCCTTAGTCAGTAACAAGACTACAAGATCGCGCCACAATCATCCTACATTCATACTTGGCTTAAAATACCTACCTGGGTAGGTCGCCATTTCAGTAAAAAAAGTATAATTAAATTTGTAAATATGTAAATAATGCAACTTTTAGAGTATAGGGTGGTTTTATAAAAGCAAATTTCCTGCGGAATAATATTTAGCATTGCAATCAGCGGCGGCAAACGTAGAAGCCAAATACCCGATGATAGATAGATAGAGCTAACATGCTTATCTCTTTATTTGTCGATTTTGTCAATATCAATACAAAACTACGAGTGATAGCTGAATCAGAAACAATGTGACGATACCTTATATTGGCAGGGGGTGATTGCAATTCGCGAAACCAAAATTTTATACAGTCATGTCGTATGGTTAGTGACGTCATTTGGTTATACGAACAGCTGTTTAGGGGACTGAAAACATTCACTTTAGATATATCCGTGATCTAACCTATTTCCCACAGGGAAGTATTTTTTGTACTAATTTTTAACGCTAAATCTGTTAATGAACGTTCACCTAGTTATTAGATAAAGCCCTGATTTTAATTAGTGTAAAATAAGTTTAAAAAGATAAAATACTTATAATAGGGACACTTTCTATTCGTCACTAATTATGCAATTGAATAAATTATATTTAATTGAATTAATTTATTTATTGCGTTTGTATACCAGATAGGAAAATGTCTGTAATTATAAGGAGAGGAAACGGACGGACGGGAGAAATTTGTACTTGAAATTGTTGAGTTAATAAATACATTATTTTAATATTTTTAAGTTATGCTTGGATTATTAAGTAAAAATTATATCGACATAAAGCTAAGTGACAAACTCTGGTGAGTAGTATTGGGGTAAAAAATATAGTTAACAAATTTTCAAACTTATAATACGTTGGTTATAAACCTAAATTTTAATGCAGGCCTACCTACTATATGCATGTATTTATTTACAGTTTTGATGTATTTCAAAATTTAGTAATTTAAACGATTTTACTTAGTTACAAATCGGATGATTTCCACATTAATCAATTTTACTTTAGTTTTTACGTTAATTATTTTAACAAGATCATTAACGTTATAGCATATACTAAGGGTTTTTATAAAAGTTTTATCTTTTTTAAATATATAAAGAGTAATATTACAAACTGTATCATTTTAAAATTATGTTCAACATTAAAAATTAGACTGACTGTTTGGTTTGACGACAACAATGATTGAGTTTCAGTTCCTGATTATCAGTCTAGATTGTAAACTTTTCTTGGGAAGTTTTGATGATTATACGCTCCATTGAATGAATTTGTTATTGCCAGACGATATCTAAAGTTTAGTTTTTATCGTGAGCTAATTGTTTAATTATAGGTGTTGTTTAGTTATTAAAAGTTATGGAGTAATTACTTATACCCCAATAGCAACTTGAGCTGAGCCGTAATTAATTTTGCTTTCCTCTTGGATCTGATTCAAGGAAGCAAAAAGTCAAATATTACAGTAATAATTGATCGAAGTCACTAACTGAAAATTTGTTATGTCAATATTTAAAGAATTCGTTCAAAATAAGTTCAATTAGTGCCGTTGGGAATCTATTGTATTCCACCGTAAACTGTGAATCGGAACTGTTGGATTGTAAAGCTCAGGCAGTAAATGAAACTCAGCTACGCTAGCACAATAAACGTAGCTAGGAACAAAGCTATTGAAACGATAACAATGAGAGAGAGAGAGAGAGAGAGAGGTGTAGTGGACTCGGAGGCTTCGTGTCAATGAAATCCACGTTTAATTTGATCGACGGACCAAACGTTTATACGAGTACAGTATGCATAAATTGTCTTTGTTCCGCTTGTTAACTACGTTGTTGTTCTTCGTTATTCTTCATATGGCTCACTAAAATATATTCAGAACGTATGACACCTTTAGTAAATAAAACCTCTCAATTATCTGCGTTCTCTAAAACCGATTTTCCATAAATAATATAGCACTGGACAGAAAATATTATAGTTAACTTGCGACCTTCGTTGTAAAATAATAAATAGTCTATAAGTGATGCCATTTGACTTTCCATAATTGTTTTAGCTAATTACTGTTTAATATCCATAAGTTAATATCAAATTTTAAAAATTACATGGAAAAAAAAGAGAAAAAACCCTATTTGGTGACAGTGGCTTCAAGCAAAAAACTATCAAACACGGACGATTGACCGATATGTCTGGATTATTTCGCACAGTTATGTTACCCAAGCACAAATTGTTTAGTAACCTGATAATTTTGCATTTTTACATACATATATATTTTTGAAAACCTCTAGCACATATTTTACCCACACACCACCACAACAAGAACCAAACATAAACAGATGTTTTATATACATATATAATCGTAATGCTAAATCTTTAGATTTTAAACTTAATATTACAAGAAAACAAGAATTTTCCTGGACATTAGACCTTTCTAGAACTTATTTTCTACTCGGAAATTAAATTTCCAAAATATGGAGAAATTCCTTAGAGCTGTTTTCGAGATCCGTGTGCAAATATATATACAAACCTTGCTCGTATTATAGTATTGGATTCAGAACGTATGACACCTTTATTAAGTAAGACCAATAGACCAATATAATTTCTGTGTTTACTTTGAAAACACAGCTTTTATAACACTGAGACAAACTAACAGTTTTTGGTTCTGTAAACAAAATATTTTTTTTGGAGCGTTTTCCTTTTGAAAAGCTTCGGAGTTTTTCGGAGTTTACAAAATATCTCTGAATGCATATAATAAATAGTTTTAATTCTTATATGGGTTACTATGATAGTTTAAATTGAATTAAAACATCGTCAAGAGAATTCCTACATCAATGCCATTTTGTAGTGGGTCGGGGTATTTAGGTTATATATTTTTTTGAGTTAGTGAAATTGCCCTATAAATTAATTGCTTTGTCTTTAAATGTCGTCAGCTTTTGAAATGTCACATTTATAGACATATGGTGTTATTTGGAACCATGAGCATAGTTGAAATTTGATAAAAATTAATTATTAGAGTTTATATTTGGTTATTATTTTAAAGTGAACTACCTTCAAAAACGAAAAAAAATTAAAGTACGTAAAACATTTGGAGATAAATACATCTTTGTTCAGGATTTGATAAAAATCAGAACATTTCTGAGGTACTTAACATATCAGGATTCACATACTTATAGGACTACTCATTACTCACAGGATTCGTTACATACTTATAAAAAAACTCAAATTAAATAGAATTTATAATTTTCAGACCTATTTTTTTCTTATGGTGGGGAACAAAGTTTCTATGCACGATTCTCATTTATTTTAGGTCCAAACAACTATTAAGATTTTTGTTATATTTGGTGTAATGGTTTTAGTAGATATAGGTATGTAGGTTATAGGTATACATTGTAATATACAATAGGTGCTCAAGCGAACGCAAAGGAAAAATGTTTGTATTTACTTCCCTGTGGAAAATAGGTTAGATCATGGATATGTCTAAAGGGAATGTTTCCAGTTCTTCTAAACTTGCTGTTCTTATATGTCAAATTTTGGTCGTTCAATTTGCTAACACCCTCCCTCCCCCAGAGCCAAGACACATCCATGTCAACATAATTTCATACTTAATTTTTAAATTTTATTGAACCTGAAAAATCATGTTCATTTAAATGAAAGGATTTTTAATAAGAATCAAACTATTATTACTAGTTAAGGTAATATACGAGTTTACTTCATATTAAGAGAGCTCTGGACTAAAAATGATTTTACTAATAGCTTTTCCATTATTACAATAAACATACAAAATTTTGTATCATATGAAATTAGACGTTAATATCTTTCATTTAAGTCATAAAAATGTCCATACTGAGAACCAACTTCGCTGTGCACTGTCAAAGATGAAGATGTAAGTGCTAAAACCGACAATAAACAACATTTCTCCACATGTGAGATTTATGTCCGAACTATTGAATAATGCGTTAATCCACAAAGACTATCCTCATAACTAGACCAGTTCGTAATTCAGATGCAATGGATTGGACTCCACATAAAACTGTAGGTTACTTTGGAATTCCATTGACTGTTGTGATATTTAACAGTTCTATGTAAGGAACATGTCAGCCTTAGTCAGTAACAAGACTACAAGATCGCGCCACAATCATCTTACACTCAATCCTCATTCATACTTGGCTTAAAATACCTACATTGTAGTATGGTTGCCATTTCAATGATCTAATCTAATCTAATGATCTATATAAGTGATTTCATAGAAATGGATAATCAACAGCAGGCTGTCAAATGAAAATCAATATTTCATTATTTACATTGATCATTGATTTTATCAATGATCAATTTGATAAAGTGTAGCCAGAATCGCGTTAGAGAATAGTTTGTTTACATCCGATTCACTGACCTCATTTGTTTTTATTTAAGATACCTATCGTATGTACTACTAGGAACCGTGGAGAGACATAAATCGATCAAAACTTAAAACTTTTTTTACGTAATCCCTTAAATAAAATTCCACTTTAATATTTTGGTCTTGTAAAACATAATGGCTTCGCGTCTAACAGCTCTATTGTATCAAATACTAGCTGACCCGGCGAACTTCGTAACGCCTGACAGTAAATACATGTTAACTTTAAGATTGGCCATGTTCTGAAGTCGAATAGCATTACGGCTTCATTGTGAAAGGTTATATATTCTGGGTCGCGGCATAGTGAATAACAATACTGAAACGATAAGACATATTAATAACATTCCCACAAAAAATAAATCTGAGTGGATTAATTCACAATTTTCAAATCCAATCCAAACCCAAACCAAACCTAACTGTAATACGGCTTTTATAGGAAAGATATACAACAGCTGATTATTATAATAAACGTAATAATATAAACATTGTAGTTATCATATAAATACGTGATTTTAATCAGACAGAAAATAAAAATATAAATACATAATCCCCCAAAACCGTAAACTATTAACTCGGTGAATAAAGCTGTCATTTTTTACAGTACACATTCACTTCATAGTTTTACATTAATGAATGATTCAGATGGCATTGGAAAGTAAACCAATCAGCTGTAGCTAAGAAATCAAATGTTTTCATTGTAGACAATTTGTAAACAAACTTACTCTCCATAAGGTTAACATTAAAAATTTAACGCCATAAAATAGAAACTTACGGAGTTTTCGAAAATATTTTTTTACTAAAACCTTCCCGGACACATATAGAGCAACTTCCTAAAATTTCATGGCGATCGGATGAGTAGTTTGGCAATGCATATAGGACATACATACATACATTCAATTTTATATATAGAGATTGGTGACACAAAAGCAGCCTGCAACAATGAGACTGAGACTCATATTCATGATAAATCTAAAATCAGGTGGTAATATTGTTCTTGGAATAACAAGGTAAGGTTGTATTGCGTCAGCGTTGCTAGGCAACCGCCGACCCGTGAAGCTGATGCCGTATCAGCGGCTTTAAACATCTCATTGGATAATTATCCGAGGAAATCGGATCGTTGCTGGAATATAGTCAAGTCAAGTGTCTTTAATGTGACACTTGACCATGTGGCATCCATCTAACATAACAAAATAGAATACTGATCTTCAGCGTCATACATACCAGGCTTTCATCTTAAAATAACAATTTTAAGAAAGTTATTGTATTATTTTTGTAATTACTAGATGTTATAAAACTGATAAAAACATATAAACCAAAGATTAAAATTATTAAAAGATTATTTGTATAGGCAATTTTGACATGACGTCATTATGTGGTATAACTGTATAGTACTTACTGTAAAGTAAGTACTTGTCTTGAAAAACAATTAGAATAATCAGTTAACATGATAGTTAACTGATTATTCATCAGTTTAATCATTATCGTCATATTTGTATTTCCTTTGAAACGCTGACTTTTGTGAATTTTTACCTCTTGCCTTATTAAAAATACACTTCATGATCCATACGGAAAAGTTATACTAAAATCAATTTTTATAAAAATCTTAAAATATTTTTTATTTCCATAAAATCTAGTTTTAGATTAGTTTCATTTTTGTATTATGCTTTGATTTTAAAATCTCATTTGTTTTATATTCCACTGGTTTTTAACTCTGCTTGATAGTGAATTTAGATTTTGTTTATGTCAAGAGCAGTTATGACAAATAACTATTTAGTTATGGTTGTCAATGCTTATTAATTCCGTGTAGTTATCTTCTTTTCGGTAGAGTTTCCTCCACTTGGTTGAATAATATTTCAGGATCTCGATTTTGATCCTCCAATGCAGAGAATCATCACAAAGTAAACCCTCAAACCAAATTCGAGAAAACTGGTTAAGCTGAAAGAGTATATTTTATTACATGTTTTCAGAGTAATGATTTTCGTACGAGCTCAAGGTTGTAATTTGAGAGAGTCAAAAACTTAGACCCGTGTTATATTTTTTTCCTACAACTATAGGATAATAGGCAAATTTCGCACTGTTGGAGAACGTATAGTGTAAGTAGTACATTTTCGCACTAGGGTGGAAAGTAACCGGCCAATCACATGCGCGGAACGCTCCAAATCTACATGAAACTAACCAATAGCATGTGCTAAACGCTCAGTCAGCTGATAGACGGTAGTCATTCGTACAAAACTAACTTCCGGTTTTGCGCAATGAAACTGAGGTTGCCAGAAACCTAAAGGTCTCCTATATATAAAATTGAATGTATGTACGTATGTCCTTTATGCGTTGCCAAACTACTCATCCGATCGCCATGAAATTTTAGAAAGTTGCTGTATATGTGTCCGGGAAGGTTTTAGTGAAAACATATTTTCGAAAACCCCATAAGTTTCCATTTATGGTGTTTTAAATTTCTAATGTTAACCCTATGGAAAGTAAGTTTGTTTGCAAATTTTCTACAATGAAAACATTCGATTTCTTAGCTACAGCTGATTGGTTTACTTTCCATTAGCAATATGCTTTACTATCCAATGCCATCTGAATCATTCATTAATGTAAAACTATAAAGTAAATATGTGCTGTACAAAATGAACAGCTTTATTCGCCACGTTAATAGTTTACGGTTTTGGGGGATTATGAATTTATATTTTTATCTTCTGTCTGATTAAAAAATCACGTGTTTATATGTTGGCCGAATAAAAAATAATTACAATGTTTATATATATTACGTTTATTATAGTAATCAGCTGTTGTATATATTTCCTATAAAAGCCGTATTACAGTTAGGTTTGGTTTGGGTTTGGATTGGATTTGAAAATTGTGAATTTATCCACTCAGATTTATTTGTTTAATGGGAATGTTATTAATATGACTTATCGATTCAGTATTGTTATTCACTATACCATGACCCAGAATATATAACCTTTCACAATGAAGCCGTAATGCTATTCGACTTCAGAACATGGCCAATCTTAAAGTTAACAAGTATTTACTGTCAGGCGTTACGAAGTTCGCCGGGCCAGCTAGTGTTTTATATTTATCTAAACGGGAAAAACAAACATAACTAAATTACTTTTTTATTGTAGGAAAGATCTTGTGTGTATTACGAGTGCAAACTGTCATGGCCGCCCTCGAAGTTGTGGCAACACTCAGTTGACGCTCCGTGCTGCCATATGAACCTGTCATGCGATTTGACAACATTTGCGCTCTAGTTACACAAATAATCATACTATAGTTTGCGTCAGACTGCATTACAGGTATTACTCGATATGAGCTAAATACTGTGCAAACCAATGTTATTACATTCACCGACCATCGCTCACAACTATCCACAATTCGTGACCTCCAAGTAGCTGGATACAGGACACGCCACCGTCCGCAAGTAATCAGCAAACATATACACACCATTAACCATTAATCTTTAATCATAATCTTTATGGTAATGGTATCACCTCGTAAAACAAGGGTTTCCTTTTCGATTGGGACATTAATTACTCACTTATCCAACGAAATATCACCATAATTTTGTATAGTTATTTTTCACAAACGTTATTGGGGAAAGCTGTTCAAATCAAAATGGGTGTTTCGGGATTTGAATACTTGACCTCTTTTGATTAGATTAGATTACCATTTGAAATGGCGACCTACCCAGGTAGGTATTTTAAGCCAAGTATGAATGAGAAATGATTGTGGGATGATTGTGGCGTGATCTTGTAGTCTTGTTACTGACTAAGGCTGACATGTTCCTTAGACAGGACTGTTAATTAATAGCCCAACAGCCGATGGCAACTAAGGGACCTACACAGTTTAACGTGGAATCCGAACTACGGCCTCTGAATTACGAATTGGTCTAATTATGAGGATGGTATTTGCGGATTAACGTAGTATTCAATAGTGCGGACGTTAATCCACACAAGAGAACACTACACCCACCGACCATCGCTCATAACTGTCCACAATTCGTGACCTCCAAGTAGCTGGATTACAGGACGTCGCCACCGTCCCAGTCTTGCAACGAAGTTAACCACAAGGCTAACATGGTACCTAAATCTTAAATTTTAAAATTGTCATAAAATACTCTGAGTACAACAAAGGATAATGAGTTTGGTAGGGCTTACCTGTTTGGATATGTATTCGTCAGAGGGGTACTGCAGTGTGGAGGTGACCAGCCCGTAGAGCAGGACACAACACGCCCAGACCAGCTGCCACTTCAGCCTCTGGCGGACTCTTCGCGACACCATCATCTGGAAACACGACAAATGCCATGAAGATATGGATGCTAAGATCTTATCCCAACCATAGGTACATTTCCTGCGGGAATGACGGAGGATTTTTTGTGCTAGCTACGGAGGGAAAGTGAGAACTGACATGTTCCTATATCTCCAGTGTCCGTCCAGTAACAGGGGTGTGAATAGGACAAAAAAGATTTAGTTGAATAAGGACTACCGATTCCGTACCTCAGCACTCAGGTGTACAAAATTTGCGCCTGTTATCCCAAAAGTCCCTCTCTGGGCTTAGTCTTGAGGCGTTGGTCTGTAGAAAGGATGACACAAGCTTAAATCTGTGGGTAACCTGTGTCATTACGAGTATGATACTTCATATCTGTGACATCAACGCCAGTTAAAAATAGTCATAATCATACCAGTCATTGTAGATACCATGAATGTTCGGAAGAAATATTTTTCTCATTGCACTGGGATTCATAAATAGAATAAAAGCACACAAACACGATATTGCACTAAATATGATTTTATGTACACACACTATGTACATAACAGAAGAATTTCTATAACCTAAAAGTTAGTGAAATGGCCTCCTTAAGTTGTTTAATTTTGGTATCAATGGAATTCTGCTTCAGCAAAGTAATTTTCTTGGCTTTTGGACTACCTGCTCTGGCCAGAAGTGCTCGACTAGCTGCTTGCTCCAGGGGCGTAAATTCGGCGTGGGGATTTAGCAATTTTGGTCAGAGGCGGAAATTCGGTGCACCCTTTGAGTAAGTACGGGGTCACCCGCTTAACCATACAAAATCAAAAGGTAGGATCCTCGCCTTCCAGACTCTTAAATTTTCTTTCAAAAAACCTCAACTGTACATCACCATAAGCCGACGGCTTGTGCGGTGAATTAAAGACAGTGAGGTACCATAGCTATATTAGTCACATAGGCAACCCAGATGTGACCCCTCATGAACTGACAGGAGTCGCCGGCCGCTGGGTTCGAGCCAGCAACCTTGACTTAGATTCAGCGCTGCCCCTGAGCTTCCGGTCGGTGAAATGAGTCTTACTTGTACGGATTTAGGGTCTCCACCTATCTTGCTGTCAATAAATCATGTTCCCTTAGAGTAAATCCATGTAAAACTGTAATAAAATGTAGTTCTTAGATTGTGACTCCAGAGCACGACCTCAGTCAGTGATGTACTCGGGAAATGAAAATTATATGTCTTATCTGTGTGATAAAGCTTAATTAAGAGAAAAACCAGTTTCCTAAGTTATACAAGGTGTTTCTAAACAACCTGCTACCCTTTTATTGATATGTTTTACCTACAGCAAAACAAACATTTTTGTAATATGAACATTGACCTACGTTGTTTTCCGAAATTTCATAATAGATCGAAATCCCTTTGACATAGAAACTAACGTCACAAATGAATGTACAAATTAGAATATTTTGAGTAGGTTATATAAATATTATTCCCATGAAATTAGGAGATGCTGTCTCTGCAGTCAGGCTTTAACCAAGCAATCTTGATAAGTTAATCATTGCAGACAGCATTAGCGTGTTCGCGCTCAGAGGATCGCGTTATATTTACCCTTCTCAAATATACAGAATAAATTAAAACCAGACTGATTTAGAACTTGCCTCTAAGCAACTAACGTCATAAAAATGCACTTGTTGACAGATTATTTGTAAATGATATTGATGTTTTTTCTGTAAATTAAATAAAATATGTTATAGTGTTTTGGGGAATGCGTTAAATATATTTTGCTAATAAATATATGACCATAGAATGGCCTTATATGATGAGAATTTAACTAAACATCAGTTTTATAAGCCGTACATGTTATAATCATAAAAATATATTTTACAAAAAACTAAAACTGTTTTGTTGCATAGTTATTGACAACTAATAATATTAAACTAATCAGTTTATCTATTACAAGAATTTGTATTATTTCCATAGGTCTTAAATGTAGAGTATATGATGTTTCAATGTTAGTCAGTATTAAAAATTAGTCTTCATACTTTGCTCTTACAGTATTAGTTTGTTTAGCCATTACTACGAAGAGAAACTTATAATCTTTATTTAATCTTAATCTCACTTATCATTTTTATCAATAGCGTAAATATTTATACTAGTAGATGCTTAAGTAAAATGGACAAAAATGTAATCAATCTCAACGACTGATGTTTAACTAAAAAACCGTTGAACAACTTTTAATCCTAATTTTCAAAACTAATCATTTTTTACTTTGGATATGCTAAAACTTAGTAAGCCGTAAAACACACATTTAATATATTTGAAATGATACTTATCGTTATAAGTTATAAGAAAATAGATTTTTATATTGAAAAATATTATGATAAACCAAGTAAGGTACAATATAAAAAAATTACGTGCGGGTTTTTGTCTATAGATAGAACTGAGCCTTAGTGGTCGTTTATTAGATGTTTTTATTCACTTTATACTTATACTTTTAACTGAAATGGCAACCATACCACAAGGTAGGTATTTTAAGCCAAGTATGAATGAGAGTTGATTGTAAGATGATTGTGGCGCGATCTTGTAGTCTTGTTACTGACTAAGGCTGACATGTTCCTTAGACAGGACTGTTAATTAATAGCCCAACAGCCAATGGCAGCTAATGGACCTACAGTTTAACGTAAATTCCGAACCACGGCCTCTGAATTACGATTTGGTCTAATTATGAGGATGGTCTTTGTGGATAAACGTAGTATTCAATAGTGCGGACGTTAATCCACACAAGAGAACACTACATCCACCGACCATCTCTCACAACTATCCACAATTCGTGACCTCCAAGTAGCTGGATTACAGGACGTCGCCACCATCCCAGTCAAGATATGAGAGCGAAATATACTATTCCCACATCATAATGTATATAGACTTTAGAGCATCTAGAGCAAAGGAGGTGGCTATTTTATTTATATTCATTAATTTTGGATTCATCGACTTTGGATTGGTTTTACAGAGTGAAATCATATACCTAGGACCGTCAAACTGTTTACATTTCGTTTACAAACAGCTAAGGTCAATTAAATAGGCTAGAGGATTATTCATCACTACATTAAAGCATTCATTAAGGTGAAAATGTGACTAGGACAAATTCCCTTACTAATATCAATACATAGGACCTGCATTGATTTTCCAAATAATTTAAAACGCATTCAAATATATGCATGAGACGTAAATTTTAACGCATTTTTTTCTCACTTATATTTTGCTCTTGAGAAAATAAAGTAAATAAATCCTAATTATCGGATTAAGCCCTTTCATAAAAGGCGTAAACCCTTTAAAATGAGTTGATAATAGAAATCCCTGTTTGTGAGGAGATAAATCAGTTCTGAGGATCGGGAAATTTCATCCATTAACCCGGCGATGGGTGTCGGTTACTAGGCCATCCAAGTCAGCTGCAGATCTTATATCTCTCTCTTTTATCAGCTGGACTCATGTCAAACTATAAACTTCATCTTTTGACTTAAATATGCCTTAGCTCTGGGCGTGGGGGTTGTTGAAAAACCGTCAGACCAAAATTTGAAACGGAAGTGACGTCATATGGTAATAAACACAGATGTTTAGAAAAACTGAAAACATTCCCATTAGAATGTCGCAATGTTCCTATGATCTAAGCTATTTTCCAGAGGGATGTAAATATTGAAAATTTTTACCTGTGAAATTTATCAAAGTGTCATGGAAATATGAAAAATATGAAAGATTCAATAAAAATTAGTCAATTAGTAAAATCAAGTTACCATTGTTTTGCATATAATGTGACTGAAAAACGCGATCGTTTGAAATGTTTATAGTTATGATTCCTGCTATTAAGTACATTTTATTCCTGTACCGGATATAAATAAAGGTAGGGTATTGTTATACTAGGATTAAAATCAATAGAAGCTTCAAGGTCAAATTAAATTAAGTCACATGGTTCATAAAAACTCAATATGCCATTGAATTCTGACAATTGTTTATTATTTTTTCCTAATGTTTTGTAAATACTCTTAAAAAGGCACTTAACTTATATTACAGTGATTCAACCATGAATAATTCCGTTTGTATATTTAAAAAATGTGTTTATTAATAATTTATTTATGAATTAGGCCTAAGTGTTTGCACCATTAAGAGAAACAACTTAATACTAGATTGAAAAATAGAATGCGACAAAACTCCATACAATAAATAATTCTAACAACATTTTGATTTTTGTTTGTATTGATTTTAATTCGAATTTATTTTATGGGTTATAATTGTGTAAAGGAAAATTGAAGTTATAGTGTTTGTGGCATAAATTACTGAAACAATAAACACTTATAGTAAAGTTAAAAGGGTAAGTTGATACGAATCTAAAACAACGATGTGACAGCACATACATGTTTATTTACATCTAAAGCCGTGTTCCTCGATCAGCATGTAGAGGTTAGGTTTACCAAATAAACAAAACAGACAACAGACACAACCATCTAAATATATAAAACAAAGTCGTGTTAGTTACACGCATTATAACTCGAGAACGGCTGGACCGATTTTAATGATCTTTGATTTTTTGGATTCGTCTCTGCTCCGGTCATGCTTTAGGCATATTCAGTTTCTATAAATTCAATTAGTTTCCATTTTATAGCGTACTAGGCCATCCAAGTCAGCTGCAGATCTTATATCTCTCTCTTTTATCAGCTGGGCTCATGTCAAACTATAAACTTTATCTTTTGACTTGAATATGCGTTAGCTCTGGGCGTGGGGGTTGTTGAAAAACCGTCAGACCAAAATTTGAAACGGAAGTGACGTCATATGGTAATAAACACAGATGTTTAGAAAAACTGAAAACATTTTCATTAGAATGTCGCAATGTACCTGTGATCTAAGCTATTTTCCAGAGGGATGTAAATATTGAAAATTTTTACCTGTAAAATTTATCAAAGTGTCATGAAAATATGAAAAATATAAAAAATTCATTAGAAACAATTACATTAAATCAAGAAAATAGTTGAAAATTTTTACCTGTAAAATTTATAATGTAAAATATAAAATAAAAAACAACTTATTAATAAAAATATTTATGTCATGTTTATATAAATTTTGAATGAAAGTGTTGGATTAAAAAAATATATTGATTAATGTTGTTTGTATTTTTGTAAATAATTTTTATAATGTAAGTGTCATGATAAAGTTGTCAATAAAAAAAGACAGTAAATAACATTGTTTTATATAATTCTGACAATTTTTATTTATTTTTATTTCTATATATGTATTTACATTTTATTGATTAATAAATTTTATTGTTTCAATACATGAATTGTCAAATTAAATTATATGTTCATAAAAACACTATGATTGAATTTACAATGTTTAATATCCTAATGTAAAATTTAAAATGGCACTTAACTATATTACATAATTCAACCATGAATAATTGTTTGTATATAAAAAAGTGTTTATTAATAATTTATTTATGAATTAGGCCTAATGTTTGCACCATTAAGAGAAACAACTTAATACTAATTGAAAAATAGAATGCGACAAAATCCATACAATAAATAATTCAAACAACATTTGATTTTTGTTTGTATTGATTTTAATTCGAATTTTTTATGTTTATAATTGTGTAAAGGAAAATTGGTTATAGTGTTTGTGCATAAATACTGAAACAATAAACACTTATAGGAAAGTTAAAAGGTATTGAAACGAATCTAAAACACGATGTTAGCACATACATGTTTATTTACATCTAAAGCCGTGTTCCTCGATCAGCATGTAGAGGTTAGGTTTACCAAATAAACAAAACAGACAACAGACACAACCATCTAAATATATAAAACAAAGTCGTGTTAGTTACACGCATTATAACTCGAGAACGGCTGGACCGATTTTAATGATCTTTGATTTTTTGGATTCGTCTCTGCTCCGGTCATGCTTTAGGCATATTCAGTTTCTATAAATTCAATTAGTTTCCATTTTATAGCGTTTTACATTTCTGATGTTAACCTTATGGGGACTAAGTTTGTTTACAAATGTTCTACAATAAAACATTTGATTTCTTAAGCTACAGCTGTTGTTTTACTTTCTTAGCAATATGCTTTACTATCCAATGCCATCTGAATCATTCATTAATGTAAAACCATGAAGTAAATGTGTACTGTACAAAATGAACAGATTTATTCATCACGTTAATAGTTTACGGTTTTTGGGGATTATGTATTTATATATTTTTTTCTGTCTGATTAAAAGTTACGTGTTTATAATTATGTCGGCAAAATAAAAATATACGGTGTTTATACAAATATTACGTTTGTTATAATAATCCGCTGTTGCATATCTTTCCTATAAAAGCAGTATTACATTTAGGTTTTGTTAGGATTTAGTTGGGATTAGAAAAATTGTGAATCAATCCATTCAGATTTATTTGTTTTGTTGGAATTTTATTAAATTAATACGTCTTATCGTTTCAGTATTGTTATTAACTATGCCGCGACCCAGAATATCTAATTTTTCACAACGAAGTCGTAATGCTATTCGACTTTAGAACATGGCCAATCTGAAAGTTAACACGTATTTACTGTTAGGCGTTACGAAGTTCGCCGGGTCTGCTAGTTTTTTTTATAAAACCGTGTGCAAAGGTAAACCTAAATGATGTCTCCATGAGGGTTTACATCTTTGATTACTCCCAAAAATCTTTAAACCCCAGAAAATATAAATTAAAAATTTTCAAATTTAAATAAGGTGCTTAAAGATGAGTTATGTGTTAGTTCACCGATGCTTTTTATTTATTATAGTTCAATAAGTGTTAAACACAGTGTCATTAGTCAGTGCGCGCGGCTCTGACGCTACAAGCCGTTCTATAAAGTTTGTGGTCGCTCACTCTATTATGCTCGTCTACAAGATCTTCAGAAACAAATTAAGTCACCCGACTGAGAAAGTAAATATTTATATTCCTTAAAGTAATTAATTAATTAATAGCTAATGCACCTCGAGCACAGACTAATGGCACCATCATCTCTAACACCAAAAATAGGCTAGTAAAATCCCTGGATTGAAGTAGCCGATTTAAAATTAATCAGAAGAAAAGCCAATTTTTGGGATGGTCTTATATTGGAGGGATAATGATTAATAGACAGTTGTTTGCCCTGTCTCTGTCAGCCAGCCACTCCCTACTCCATCACTAGAACGATCGTTATATTTTCATTTAACCTTTAAATTGAATAGTGATCTACAGTTGACTGGCCATTCTTTGTCACAATTAATAAATGCACAGTTTAAACAATATACAAGAGAGTAAAAAGGTTTTAGGTTTGGTTACAAATTATAATAGTTAAACGCTATGCAAAGTGCAAAAGGCTTAAGTATCGATAAGACTAAATTAGTTAAATTCAATAAAGACAATAAATATAAAATGAATTCCAGACCTAGTCAAAATTATAATTAATTAACTTTTTAACGGCAGATCAACATTGAATGGCAACAAGACAGTTCCTTATCAAAACGGTAACATAAGCCTTCGATGTCAAAAATACACAAAATACATATAAATTTAGGGACATTCCAACACACATCTAATTAAATATACATTTTAACTACAAAAAACTTCCCTTCCAACTCTTTATCTTATAAAAAACTGATTATTTTTATAAATTAGTATAAAAATACATTTTTACAAAGTACTATTTCTACTGATTAACGTCCGCCCATTTCAATTGGTTTTATGACAGATGTCAGTTATGGTGAATTCAAGCTAATAAATTAATACTACTAAACTAATAAGTACTAAACTGTGTGAAGTAGTTTATTCATGAGAGGGCTCTAAGTATCTGAGAGTTTCTACTTTGGAACTTTATGTTTCCTAGGTTATTAAAAATAGGATAAACTAAAATTGGAAAAAATGGTTATCCCTCATAAGGGTTGGAAGCTATGAAATGTATAATTTTTTTAAGTCATCGAATATCAGTAACATACTGATCAACTTCAAAACTTAACTCTCAAAAATGTATTTAACGTCATTTGAGAAAAATAAAAAGTAGTGTTGTAGAAAATTATGTAGGGATCTGGGATAGTGACAAAAAGTGTCAGCAGAGCCAGAGTTGTAGAGAAACACTTCCCTCCTAACACGGGCGTAAAACATAACTACACAATCCACTGGAGCCCAACAGCCGAGTCCCTCTTTAATGACGCCCAGAATAACCGAGCGAAACGGGACATTCCGTTTTATTGTATAGCACTTACAATATTTAATTTGATTTGTTTTGGGAACCACGAACGTAGTAAAAGATGGTAAAACGGTTTTTCGTCATATTGCTACAAAAACAGGTGTTTTAGATACATGTGTTAAGAAGCAAAAGTCGCAATAGATCATTGTTGATGATGCTTTAGATTTAAGGTCAGCATTCGATTATAAATAATCGATTAAGTAACTTCAACAATCGCTATACATTTTTTATGTATTTCGGACGTTCCGAATATCAATTGTAAAACTGGTAATCGACTATTAAACTGAACTATCGAATGGTTAAGATCTATTGAACTATTGATACTATTATAACTAACTCTGACATAACCTAAACAACCAGGAATCAAAAAGGAACTGCTAAAACCTAACTAACGTAACAGCTGATGAGTCTAAAGCGACCAAAATGAATAAACTAAAGCGACAACTATTTCCAATACTATAATACGAGCAAAGTTTGTATATATATATATTTTCACATGGATCTGGTAAACAGCTTTAAGGAATTTCTTTACATTTTGAAAATAACTAATTTCCGAGTAGAAAATAAGTTCTAGATAGGTCTAATGTCCAGGAAAATTATGGTTTTCTTGTAATATTCAGTTTAAAATCTAAGAATTTAACATTACGCTTATGGAGAATCAAATGTAAACAATACAAATCAAAACATCTGTTTATAACCGTTTGACAGTTCTTGATTGAAGATGGTGGGGAATATACGTGAATAGAGGTTTTTCATAAATATTTATTCTATGCATGTAATAAATACAAAATTATTAGGTTACTAAACAATTTGTAAAAACTTAAGAGTAACATAACTGTGCGAAATAAAATCTTCCAAAATCTTCCATGTTTTGATAGAAAACGTATTCATTGTATTGCTTGAAGCCACTGTAACAAACGAATTAATTTGTGTAAATTAAATTTCTCTTTTGCTTTTCAATCCTCATTCCGTTTCTAACAAAATCAGTTGGTCACAGGCTAATAATAACTGTATGGATGGTTAAACAGTAAATGATCGGCTAAGACAATTGAGATTGTCAAAAGACCTTAAACGGCGTCGCTCATTCGGCAGACGCCGTAGCCGAGTGGTGGCGCGTTGGCCTCGCAACCCGTAGATCGCGTGTTCCATCCCCGTCAGGTGTATTAATTTTTGTTCAGTGCTATATTAACTATGGTGTATTTAATGGGTTTTATTTAAAGCACATAAATGTTTTCATTGAGTAATAAATGTGTTTTAATTTTTCTAACTAATTTTTATAATACATGTCTTATTCTATACGAGCAAAGCTCGGTCACCAGGTGCTGATACTCTAAATCGGGTAATAATTTATGTTTTACGAATTTGTTTCGTTGTATTTGCAGTATGACAAAAAATATAGTTAATACTCACACGGCCCAAAATTGGCTTTTGATATATACTCGTACAATTAATAGTATCGGCTGTTAAACTTGTGCTCGTACCAAAAACGCCTATTTTTGGTCCTTGTCGTGAAATATACCTTTCTTTGATAACTTTCTCCTATCCTATCTCATTATTTATTTAAAGTAGAGATAAAACTTATACTCCAGGATATAAAGATTCATACTTAATTGCTCCATACTTCATTTCCATTATATTTTGGATATAAAACTTTTAATATCATTGTAAGTAAAATGATTGCAATCCATTTTTCTAAGTTTTATGAAATAAAATTTTGCGCCTAACTATAAACAGTGAGTATACTCATTGCTATTATTGTACACCCTTTTAAAGGTTGAAACTGGTATATAGCTGAAACTTCCATTGGAACATGTCAGACCTAACAGCGTTCCAGTATTATGGGGTGTTTTAAATTACCTGTTTATATTTATTTTAGTTCATATCGATGCATTTTAAAAACAATTTCGTAACATTTGACAGTTTTGATTTGATTGAGTATTAAAAAATTAATTCGTTTTATTTGAAAAAGTTTTTAAAAACTTCATAGTACTTTAATTCCTATTTGATAATGGTTTCATATATTGTAATTAAGTTTGCATGATTAAAAAAAATTAAAACAGTAAATAAAGTGCAATTAGAATCACAGTGAGAGGGAGTGGGGGTATTCTTTCTGGAGTGTTAATGTTTTATACGACAGGATCCTGCACTTAGCCGAAAAGGCCCGTCGAGTCTAGCTAGTGTATTGTTTGGAATCGTCATTGGTTTATTTAACTATGGTGGATCATAGACTGGCTAGTGTGCTTTTTTAAACTGTCATAAACTGGAGTCCGAACCACTGCCTCTGAATTATCAACTGGTCTAATTATGAGGATGGTCTTTGTGGATTAACGTAGTATTCAATAGGACGTTAATCCGCACAAGAGAACACTACACCCACATGTTGGAGTTAAAATAGTAAAATAATAATAATTAATAATAATATTGGCAGAGTGAAAAGGGCTTACTTAAATATTGCACAGGACATTGCAAACTAGTTCAATAAACCAGTAAATTAAGTAAGTATAAACCAGTAAGTATTATGAATTATGTAAACTTTAAAATACCATTGCATGTAAAAAAAACTTCAACGTACCAATAAGTCAATATACTAAAATCTTGCTTGGAATATCTTTATCCAACTTAATGTTGGATTATAAGCTTAATACTTATAATTATCATTAGGTATAAAAATGTTAAAATTTTAAATAGGTAAAAATGCTACTTGAGTTGATAAATGCAACAATTTGAAATTTAAATAGAAATTTCTTTACAAAATGAAAGAGTTGTATTCTTTACTAATCCAGGAAATCAAAGTCTTTTCTCCTCTCTTCCACTAATTATTTGCGATTGGATTAGAAATTACAATATTTCCCGGGAAATTTTCTGAAAATTTCCCAGTAAAAAAATGAATATCGGTCGCCATTTCTAGAAAATAATGTTCAGGGGGGAGATAGAGTTGTAGATTGATAATAGTTTCACTGATGGTGGTTTTGAGAGATAAAAAAATGAAACAGAGATGAAAGATGGAGAGGGAAAATAGGTATTAGCTAACTTTGCGTTCAACTTGTCCGTATAAATCCGCTCAGTGCGGATAACAAACTCCGCTGCCGTCGGCTTTATTTATAACTCTTGTTTTTATTTAAAAAATATTAACTATTTACTATAATGGAAAACACCAAAACTCCATTCACGGACCGGACGTCATTTATTGCAATAATAATGTTCGGCATAAAATAATTTTCACTGTAGAATATCCATTAATATTAATTCGTTATGCTTACTGCACAATATAAATTAATATTCTACACTTAATCAACCCATATGTGGATTATGCACCCATTTATAGAATAGGCTTACATTATTACATTTATTAAAAAAATACCGTGAAAATGGCAGTCCTTAAACCTTTTTATTAGAAGTATTCTGAGCAAGGGATTTAATTTACCAACTGGTTCTGGCGAAGACGAGTTATCTATCAGTCCCTGAGAAGATACAGTAGCATGTTAGCATATGCCCATTAACTGTACTTGCCTTTTAAGAATGCCTAATTTAGAAATTTAACCTACAAACGGAAAAGAACGTGCTTTATGTAAAACTATCCAAAATAAGCTACTCAATAGATATTTTAATTTTATTAATATATAAAGTGTGTTTTCTTAAGACAGTTTTTGTTTTAATTTACTTTTTAGAAAAAGTTTCTCTGGAACGAGAGGTTTTTGGAATAGGAGTACAGTATATACAGTTTTTTGCTCTTTTAACAAATCTTACAACTTCAATATGTATGGGAAAGTACTGTATATACATTAGTATGTGTATATATTTTACTTACTGTAATTTATTCCTTATTACTATATACTAGTATATTTAATTAATATTTATAGAAAACCCCAAGTTCGTAATTTGCAAATATATTTTCTCCGTTAACATATTATCGCAATTTAGATAACTAAGCTTTATAAAATCTAAATAAATAAAGTCGTGTTAGTTACACCATTTATAACTCGAGAACGGCTGGACCGATTTTAATGATCTATGATTTTATTGGATCCGTCTCTGCTCTAAATAGGCTTCAGCCTTATTCAGTTTTGTATTTACCTTAGGGCTAAACCCCACTGGCCTGTAAAATTTGTATATGTTAAGAATATGAAGAAAAGACGTAATGCATTTTGATCATATGTATACATCAATAATGAGAATATTTTATTTACAGGTAATTTTATGTTGCTTTACTTTCACCAGTCGACAGCTAATATCATTGTGAGTCATTTTCAGCGAATGTTTGTGATTGGTAGAAAAATGAATAGATTAATATTTGGGTTGTTTTTCTCAGTGTAATTATAAGTTGATTTTTTGGTTTGTGCGAGTGGAATTAATGAATGTTAGATTTCGTGAGTATTATTATAAAAAATGCCACGATTCAGACAATTTAACATTTTTTTAAATCCTTATTACAGTTAGGTTAGGTTTGAATTTAGGTTGGATTAGAAAATTGTGAACCAATCCGCTCAGATTTATTTATTTTATGGGATTGTTACTAATATGCTTTGTCGTTTCAGTATTGTTGTTAACTATGCCGCGACCTAGAATATCCATGTTCCACGAAGCAGCAATGCTATTCGACTTGGCCAATCTTAAAGTTAACATGTATTTACTGTTATGCGTTACGAAGTTCGCCGGGTCAACTAGTTTGTTATAAAAGTTAATTTATAAATTTTAAGATAATTTATAGTTTTGAATAGGGACTCCCTTCTTTTGAAGACAAGAAATTGCAAGGTTTCTACATGTCGCGTGGCGTGCCCTCACGTTTGCCGGCCAAAACAACTAAATTCTCCCCTACCTACAAACCATCGTGTCAGAATGTCTGCTTTATCTTACAAATCAGGTTTCTTTAGAATCAGTTACGTCATAACAATCAAACTGTGTACACACATGTACGTCAGAAAATTCACGAACAGATTTTACTTTAAGATGTGATACTGTTCACCAGACTAGAAAGTTGAAATTTCAACTTCATTGAGGACATAAAAACTAAATAAATAATATAAAACCCCTGTTCGTTAAATCATACTGTGAAATTTGTAACAATATTCTGTAACATATATTCATGCTCAAAACTTGTTTGACGGTACGATGATAAGATAAAATGTAATAGAAACAATTTCTATACTATAACTATATAAAATGATTGAAAATACACAAAACGGGAGTGCTCTGTCAAATAGGCAGTTTCCCATATGTTCAGGTCATTTATCAATGACGTTTACCTTATTCTATATTAGTTTTGATGTAAATAATTTTAGTGTTTTATAAATAACTATTAAAAATTCAATTTTTTGACATGGATATGTCTTAGCTCTGAGGGGGTGTTGGTGATTTTTAAGATGGAAAACATGTAACAGGTTTCCATAGAAACTACCAGAGCTATTGCATTGAATTTTTAACACAAAATAATAAGGACAGCTGTTTAGATGAACAGAATAAATTCCCTTAAGGAATATCCATGATCTAACCTATTTCCGACAGGGAAGTAAATACAAACATTTTATTCAGTATATTGAACGGTAATGACCGGATTATTTAGTTCAAAAAAGTATTTATTGATTTTACCATTTGTGTAAAATTTACTGAGTGAACAAATAAACATTGTAATGGGCTGAATTTCAAATAAAATAAAATAAACCAAATTTCGTTTTTAACCGAAATTTCTTTATATAATATTCATTACTTATTATGATAGACTGTTAAATGATGAAAATGGAATTAACTTTTTAAACTAACGGTATCAATAAAAAACGATTGACATAGTGCTAGCTTATCCCAAAATTACCAGTGTAAGAAACGACTATGTGGCCCTAATTTGCCTCATTCAAACAACGATTTTTTATTTCATAAAAAATACATGTACAAGATATACTAATGTGGCTACTTACTATTTGTCTATTAGTCATTATCATGTATTAATTAATAATGTACGTGAACATAATGCTAGAAGAAACACACATTTTTTACTATGATTATATTTAAAGAGATTTTACTCCTTCTAGTAGAAGGAGAAAATGATGGGCGAGAAAACAATTTTTGCCGATGTAAGTAGCTTGGCTAACAAATATTTCTGTATTCCGGCGAGGAGTAGAGAGAACTTTGGTGTCGCACGTGAGCTGAATACGATTGTCGCTCCACCACAGCGCTACCTATAGGCGACGTTTCACATTACACTCCCCGAAATGCATTTTATCTGAGTACAGTATCCCTTGAGATCTCTCATGTAACGGTGGAGATTACTAAGATATACTGCAATCAGTTTTCCATCAAGAAGTTAAGTAGTTTAAAAAGAAGTTATTTTAATTTAGTTGGTTGAAGAAATGTATTGTAAACGGAATGCACTGTCCCCAGGTAAAACCCCGCCAATTGGTTTTGGGTGACTACCTTGGTTTTTGTTTATCTATCTATCTATAATATTATAAAGAAGAGGTGGTTTCTGTATGTTTGTGGGTTTGTTGTGGCAAGTAAACGCGAAAAATACTAAACCGACCGGTTTGAAATTTTACAGAAAGGTAGATCTTAAACTCATGCAACACATAGTCATATTAGTTCCCTTAAAATCCCCTCGGGCTACGCCCCTTGAAAGTCCTAAGTTTCAATGTTTACATTTTCAAAGAATGAAAACATAAAATTACTTGAATGTCAACAGCTGTGAACACTAACATTTGACAGTTCGGAAAGAAGAAGAAGAAAGAGCTGCCGTGACCGTTCTAGGTTTCAATGTTTACATTTTCTAATGACAACATCCGTTTGCACTATATTTTGACAGTTCGGGAAGAAGAAGAAATAAAGTTTATTTTTCAGATAAATTGCTAGATCGAAATTAGTGAGTTCGTTTTTCCCCGATGACTGTCTCTATTACGTTAATCCTTATCCTCTCCCAATATTTGACAGATGTTAAAAAAAAAAGATGAAAAAGAGACGAGAGAAGGAGACAATGCAAAATGGAGAAAAAAAAAGAAAAAAGAATGAGAAGAAATAAAAAAAAGATAGAAAAAAAAGTTATAAATTTAAATCCTTATCCTCTCCCAATATTTGACAGATGTTACTTTGTCATGTTGTAGACACTCGTGTTTTGTCATTTTGCAAACAATGAAGAATTAATTAACAATAACTTAAATGTATCAGAAGAGCCAACACCCCTCAGCCTTTTTAACCCGTGCGAAGAACGGGTACTTTGGCTAGTAACTTAATATATAAAGGTTGACCCCTAAGAAAAATGTCATTTATAAGGAAATCAAATCAAATAATAAGCACTCCTTGAAAAATAATAAAATTGAGATGATATATTTTAATGATAACTAAGGTTGGATGTTCAAAATATAAACAGATCCTTTTCTCATAACGTCTTACAACAAATCTAAAGAACCAGGTAGCAAGTTTTGCAACAAAATGCTCCCTTGGTAACTGACCTTCGTTTTAATTTATTGTAATGATACAAGCTTTTTTGCTTCATCGTTATTGCAGTATTTTTACAAATGAGGAAATTAAATCAATTTACTTATACTGTATGAGTATAGAATAGAACATGCCAGAGTAGGTGTTCTGGCATTATAGAAAACGATTTCAGACTATCAACATAAGCTGTATAGCAAAGTTTAATTACAGGACTGTATTTAAAATAATAAGCAAGAAATATAGTTTCACTTCTCCATAATATTTATCGGTAAGCTCCAAAAGACAACGTAAAATTAAAAAAACAGTTGTGTTTTTGGCATTTGGAAAAAAACGAAAAAATGTCCCCGAGGCTAGACGAGGTTGTCATGACAACCGCAACACTATTTTCCTTTAGTAAACTAGCTGAAATAACTCGATTCGATAATATTCTAAAATCTTGTACCATTTTCAGTTAAGCCCTTTCACGGCCAATTGCCGGGGGGAGATAAGAATAATTATGTCACTAGAGTCGAGCAGATAACAAAGTGGAGAGGAGAGAGGTAGGGAGTGTAGGGAGCAGGTTCTTGAGTACCGGGGTGCCACGACCAACCCTTGTCGTGCGTACATGGGTAGGTTATGCTAGGTTTCATAAAATATGGGAGGATTTAGTTTTTAACTAAAATAAAACTGGAGCACTTAAAAATATTTGTTTTGATGAGTTCTCAACGTTTAGCACCCTCAGATAAATGCGGCTACAATGTCTAAAGACTTCCATCCGAAGGTACGAGTATATTTCAGCCCTCACGTTATACAACATTTGTCTTGTTACAATACAGCTTATCAGATTTTTCTTTGCTCAGGTGAGGTTTAATTATTTTGTTTTTGTAAATAAATTACATTCTTGACTTATCCCTAGAAGAAACAAATGTGTATTTACTTTTTACCCTGTGGGAAGATTAGATTATGGATGCGTCTAAAGGGGATGTTTTCAGTTCATCCAAACAGCTGTTCTTTTGTTTTAAAATTTCGTCTTACAAATTGCAAACACCCCCATACCGATATATATCCATGCCAAAATCGTACGGGATCATGTGCTAGCTTCTCGGAGGCCATTCTACAGGTCCAAAGCTATCCGGGGTTTCGATAAAATAATGGTGGGGTTTATATATTAACTAAAATAAAATGAAAAAACACACACAACGGGGGTTTTCAAATTACTGACATTGGATTACTATTGCATTGGATTACTCATCCAAAATTTTTGGATGAAACTTGATATTTAGCTTCATGTGGTTGAGATCCATACATTTATGCTCAAAAATCATAGTTTATGTGTTTATCATGGCAGCAAACCTGCATACTCCTTTCCCATATTAATCATATAGGGAATAGGCAAACTCCTTTATTTATGGACAGATGTTGATGAAATTTGATATAAATAGTCAAAATATAATTTTTTTACGGTAGAAATGCCTACTTTCAGTATTCCTCACAGCAGCAAACCTGCACACTCTTTCCCATGTTAATCTTATGGAGAATAGGCAAATAATTCTCATATTTATTGACAGATAGTGATAAAACTTGTCATATATTATTATTATTATATTATTGATTTGGAAATTCGCTGAGTACGCAGGTCTGTTGCGACAGGGGTATTTTTATTTTAATGGTAATTTATCACGCAATTCTCTTACCACTTATTAGAGGAACACAATTTGCAGGAAGTTAGAATCTGATTAAGTCCTCAGGAGCGCAAGAATTTGTTCTAATCAGGTTGCTTCAGGTTACGGCTCAACATTGGATTCCAGATCCTGAACCTTGTGTTTCATCATGAAACCACATCTGTTTTCCCAACAAGATATTGAAAACATTCGCAATAATCAATCACCGTAATCAACTTGCCATCATCAATAGACTTCAAACAAAGACCATTTTCATAATGATCTAGGTGAATATCATTATGAATACTATTGAATACTACGTTAATCCGCAAATACCATCCTCATAATTAGACCAATTCGTAATTCAGCGGCCGTGGTTCGGATTCCACGGTAAACTGTAGGTCCCTTAATTGCCATCGGCTGTTGGGCTATTAATTAACAGTCCTGTCTAAGGAAAATGCCAGCCTTAGTCAGTAACAAGACTACAAGATCGCGCCAAAATCATCCCACAATCATTTCTCATTCATACTTGGCTTAAAATACCTACCTGGGTAGGTCACCATTTCAAATGGTAATCTATGGTAACCTAATCTATCCTTTTCCTTTTAAACAGTTCTATTGGTTGTGTGTATTTACACATGTCCTAAAACCAAAACTTCATCTACCGATCTAAAAATGTTAAAACATCGTTGTGCAGGCTCATCAAAATTATTACAACAATACACATAAAAATTTACACACAAAGTTCAAATTTAAATTTTAACGAAGCTAGCATTTTTGGACCTTAGTTATAATAATTTCCATAATTTGTTGGCTACAATTTTAATTGCGATAGTACAATCATTATTAGAAACGGTGTTTGCGAAAAAAATTAAATTAAAACTTCAACTTCACTTTAACGGAAAGAATCCAAAACTCTCTCTGCAAACAACCAGTTTTGTTCGATGAATTTATTCTAAAATGAGGACTCAATATCTTGTTTGATTACAAAGCTCTGGCATCCAGAGAAGTCACGTAGATGCCGCTGTTATAACCTAGACTTATTTTGGCTGGCAGCCAAGGGCCGGGTCGTCCCCAGCCGAATGATTTTTGCCACTGATTGTATTGTAAAAAATCTGTAGTTTGAAGTTACTTAAACTCCTCAAGTCTCATTTATACTACACAAATTTGGTGGTATTGACGAGGAAAGGTTGCTAAATGTAGGTACAGTATTCAATAAACCTAACCTTGAAATGTAGTACCATTTTCAATTATTTCGTATTTAATGTTTGAAAATATTCCGTAAAATAATTGCTAATTGAAATCAATTAATTTTTAAGGTAAAAGTAAAAGGAAAGTTGATGTTGAATAATAGTCCACGAATGAATTTTTTAATCTAAAATTTACATAAAAACTTAAATAGGAGTTTACATGACAATGAAGAAATTTTATTTGCATTTTTGTAATGGAAACTGTCACGGATATTTGATCGTCGGTTTGGTAAAACCTTACTTTGAGACCGTTCACTGGCATCCATTGAATTACCTATGACTCAGTTAATTCAGACATAATGACAAATACAATTTCGTTGTTTAAATTTCACCACTAATTCGATCATTCCCCGAGTCAGATGAGCTATCTCTGGGGCTCATTAGAGCGGAGGTTTGTCAATTTTGTCAATTCCTCGTATGAAGACTGTTGCCCGCTGACGGCACATCCAGTCGTCAGCGGGGAAGGGCGTACTGTTTCCAGCCGGCTGATATCGATTTGCCTTCCACCCCCCCTGCCACAACCCAGCGTTACGTCCTTCAGGCCCCCACGCCGCCCTTTCATATTGCAAATTGAAAATTTTACGGTGTATCAAATGCAGATAATGCTCTTTCTCGGCTGACCCAAAATAGCCAAGGTCGCGTCAAATGTCTACCATTCCCTTAGTCATATCTGACAGTTCATTGTTGATCACTGTTACTATTATTAAGTTTTATTACGGAAATTTGTAATTACGATTTGAAGTAAAAACAGTTTTGCAACGGATCTGGAATCTGATCGGTGAGCTAGACCCTAAAACTTAACACGATAGTACCCCCGTCGCAGCAGACCTGCGTACTCAGCGAATTTCCAAATCAATAACTATAATAATAATAATATATGACAAGTTTTATAAAAATCTGTCCATAAACATGAGAATTATTTTCCTATTCTACATAAGATTAACATGGGAAAGAGTGTGCGGATTTGCTGCTGTGAGGAACACTGAAAGTAGGCATTTCTACCATAAACAATTTTATTTTTAACATTTATACCAACTTTCATCAACATCTGTCCATAATAATAATAATAATCCTTTAGGCTGAAAATTATCTTTTAGAAAATAGTTTAGCATTTTGATTTAAGGTAAAGTTATCATAGGCTCAGCTCAAAAGAATAAAATTACAATAAGATTTGGACAATACCTTTGCTTAAGACTTTGGTCAGCTCAATTATTGTATTAATATCACAAAAATAACCTAGTTTTAAATTTTCGAAAATATATTAATGAAATATTCAAAGAAAGCAAACTACTTATAGATTATTGTGTATCGTGAGATACTTATAATATGAATCTAAAGTTTATTATTTTTTAGTTTAAATAAAATAGTATACGCCATAACAAAACTGGATGTAAGAAAAATAAATTTTTATAATGTGTGAAAATCATTTAACCCTGTTAAATTTTATGACATTTAAGTTCTAAATTTGTTTATAAATCTAGTGAATATAAAGTGAGGGATTAATGTAAATAACATTTAAAGAATTACTAATCGTCACATAAACTATTAGACTTTCCTAATTTAGGCCTAAAGAACCAGTATACCAAATTTCAGCCTCCTGAATAATTGGGAAGTGGGAGAGTTAGTGATGCGTGAGTCAGTCAGTCAGTGAGGGCTTTGGCATTTGCTACTTAGGAATACTTACTACTACTTACTAACTACTTATATTTGCTTAACTTAGGAAGGAAATGTCAATATAGTAGTAGCTTTGACATGGTATGAGATATCAAAGCAAACTTATGTTTACAATGTAAATGGTTTAATTGAAGTTTTCAAATACAAATATATTTAAACTTATATTATATTTTTTGTCATATAAGAATTTATCAGATTTCCCAAAACAAATTTTAATTGGCTATTTTTATTTACAAATTTATAACAACTTTTTCAAAAACTGCGAATATAATGTAAAATACGTGAGAAGAGGGAATTTCATTGAACTTTTATTCCTATCGTAGTAATCAAATAATACGGAGTTTGCAGGTTTGCTGCTATAAGGGTCCTCCCAAAAGTGTAGTTAAGATAGTCCGATCGCGTTGCTCACAAACTAGTATACATCATAACAAAACTGGATGTAAGAAAAATAAATTTTTATAATGTGTGAAAATCGTTTAACCCTGTTAAATTTTATGACATTTAAGTTCTAAATTTGTTTATAAATCTAGTGAATATAAAGTTAGGGATTAATGTAAATAACATTTTAAAAATTAATAATCGTCACATAAACTATTAGACTTTCCTAATTTAGGCCTAAAGAACCAGTATACCAAATTTCAGCCTCTTGAATAATTGGGAAGTGGGAGAGTTAGTGATGCGTGAGTCAGTCAGTGAGGGCTTTGGCATTTGCTACTTAGGAATACTTACTGCTACTTACTAACTACTTATATTTGCTTAACTTAGGAAGGAAATGTAAATATAGTAGTAGCTTTGACATGGTATGAGATATCAAAGCAAACTTATGTTTACAATGTAAATGGTTTAATTGAAGTTTTCAAATACAAATATATTTTTTGACATATAAGTATTTATCAGATTTCCCAAAACAAATTTTAATTGGCTATTTTTATTTACAAATTTATAACAACTTTTTCAAAAACTGCGAATATAATGTAAAATACGTGAGAAGAGGGAATTTCATTGAACTTTTATTCCTATCGTAGTAATCAAATAATACAGAGTTTGCAGGTTTGCTGCTATAAGGGTCCTCCCAAAAGTGTAGTTAAGATAGTCCGATCGCGTTGCTCACAAACTCATCCAAGATATTACAGAAAGGAACAACTCCACCGAAATTTTTAATAATCATACAATAATCGCGGTCATTAGCGTCGTGACACATAAATAAATGCTTATATATTATAAAATACATAATAAAACTTTTAACGACCCCCCAAAACGTGTTCATGGGTTTGAGTTATAAACTTCTATCATGGTCCCGGGCTTAACTGTCACCATGCGGGTCATGTGAATAGCACTCCATGGGAGATTCACTAAAAATGCTCAGCAGTAAAGTGGCTAATCCATGGAGAAGTTTCAATTTTTAATACACCGAAACTTATTATTGTTGTATATGGGTCAAATGTGAGTGATTAAAATATACATTTAGTAGAAAATTATAACCGGGAAATCAAGTTGTTAAAAACAATCATCGATAAGCGATAAACGTCAAGCGCAGCGGCAGATAAGGGGTGTCAGATAAAGGACCGCTGCCGCCGCTGTCGCCCTGTGAAACGCCTCCATTTTGAATTAATTGCTGATCATTTATTTTTCCCGTTTGTTTCTATACTTTTCTCTTCAAATTCAAAATGTCAGTGCTTTATACGTCCGATTTTATATTAATTAATCGGTATTATGATGGAACTATGATGTAATAGTAAAATAATGTTTGTATTTACTTCTCTGTGCGAATAGGTTAGATCATGGATATGTCTAATGTTAATGTTTCATCTAAACAGCTGTTCGTATACCCAAGCTGTGACGTCACCAACTATATGACGTCACTAACCGAATGACGTCACTGTTTAATATTTTTGTCGCGAAAATTGCCAACGCCCCCCAGAGCTAAAACATATCCATGTTATAAATACCGAAAGTATGACATTTGTAAATAATAATAGTTTTAGTAAAATACAATTTCATGAATTTCCAACCCTCATATTTGTACCCATTGAATGTATCTTACTTGTCTGTTTAACCATTTTGATTAAGGTTTCAAATTTACTGTAAACTATCTTTTAAGTAGTTTTCTCAGCCGACATTTAATTTTTAAATCCGTAATACAAATATTTTATATTAGTATTAAATACTTGATATATTGAATAGGATGATTTGCATGACATTACTAATTTATCATATTGAACCAATTCAAACCAGTTGAACAATCTGGAATTAATGACCTAATTTATTTACATGTCATTATGATATACTGTAGATAACAGTACATACAACACTTTTTTTAATTTGAGTAAAAATTAAGTATTGCACACAACTTTTTGTGAAATATAACAGAGCTTTTTATTATATTTGGAAATATGAGAGCATTCTTGATGCTGATCGAAATTTGATTTGATTTCAAGTCAGATGATTATATTTATTTGATTTCAAAATGAAAGATTGAATGTTGAAGGAATAAATAATAGAGAGAAATGGTAATCAGTAATGCTTTTGTTTGGAAGAACTGTAGTTTGATCGTCAAAATATGGTAAACATCATTATGTAATATAAAAATAAAGGAGAATGTTTACAAATTATATAGCAATTAGAAGACCAAGAAACCTTAATAGAATATAATAAACAACAACAATTTTTATTAATTATTAATTGAAATATATTTTAATGAAATTATTCATCACAATTTATTCATGATGTACTATTTCAAAATGGTTAACGTTTGAGCAATAATATTTTAATACACCTTTTAGTTATAAAAAATACTCAAAATTATCCACATGGGGTGTATTACAAAGTATAATTTTTCATATATTTGGTTGCAACACAACTAGAAATATGTATATCAAACGATGCATTGCCTATAATAAGTTATAGAAAGCTCTAAACACCATTTACAAAACTAGAGGGGTTCACTAATTCACAGAGTCCTACCCCACTCGACTCTATACTTGAATTAAGCTCTTGACAGGAAAGATCCAGTTAATTTACTAAACGTTAAGACTTTTCAGTTCTGGGATAACTTTTCGTGCAGAAAAATGGCACTTCCTAAAAGAGAACATTTGATTGTAATTTGTAAAAAATCTGACATATTGGATGATAATAATTGTAAAGTTTGCGAAAAATATATTGTCATTTGACTATTTTGACCTATTTATTCGATTCTAAACTTGGCTGTAAATACGAATATCATTACCTCAATCATTATACTTTTAATTTACTTTTAACTGAAATGGTGACCCACCCAGGTAGGTATTTTAAGCCAAGTATGAATGAGGAATGAATGTAGTATGATTGTGGCGCGATCTTGTAGTCTTGTTACTGACTAAGACTGACATGTTCCTTAGACAGGACTGTTAATTAATAGCCCAACAGCCGATGGCAACTAATGGACCTACAGTTTAACGTGGAATCCGAACCACGGCCTCTGAATTACGAATTAGTCTAATTAGAGGATGGTCTTTGTGGATTAACGTAGTATTCAATAGTGCGTACGTTAATCCACAAAAAAGAACACTACATCCACCAACCATCTCTCACAACTATCCACAATTCGTGACCTCCAAGTAGCTGGATTACAGGACGTCGCCACCGTCCCAGTCTAAATTATTGGTGATTTTCAATTATATTATTTTGAAGTATTGTTGTTTCCATATTTTACTAACACCATTTTGGCTTAATATTTTAGTTAGTAAATCTATAATAAATTACAAGAAAAAAAACAAGAGTATTTAATTTGTGTACTGTTGAACGTAAAAAATGATTGATCATTTTACAATATTAGAGGTGAAGTGTTAAACGGAGGATCAAAGAAGTTAGTGTCCAGAAATAGAAGGGCTCCCGGGGCGACTATCGATCAGGGCCGAGTGTTTTGGAAGCCCCCCAAGCGGCCAGTCATACGCCATGCTGGGCACAATCATACACAGACATCGCTCTTGTATTAGTTAATACTCAATTATTTGGTTGGTATCAAAATGTAAACATGACCGAGTTTTGAGATACTTTTTGTTTGTTTTTTCATTTTCAAAGTTTTTGGCTTCAAGTTAACGTTTAGGATGTAAATGGTCCAAACCCTGGACTTTCTATCAATCAGCTATTGTCGTATTACTAGACGGATTTAGGACAATAAGGGGTAAAAAGTGGGTTTTTAAATGTTCGTGATTTACTTTTTAAGGGCGGCGTACAATTTCAAGCTTTGAAAAACCTTCTCAGGAATATAGAGAATGCATGAAATAAGTTTCATTGTTATCAGTTCTTCAGTTTTTCGAAAACGCCGTAAAATGCCTCCTGGAGCGTCATAGACAAAAATTGAGATAAGATTTGTTTCGGCTTCTCTAACACATGAAACGTAAAAATAACTAAAAATGTATAGCTCTGAGCAATGTACAGACAAAACTCTAATTTTATTTATATAGATGTCAAAATAAACGTGGATGAGATTACAAGTGTCAGTAATATTGTATTTTTGGGATATAATAAGTAACATGGCTTTACACTTATCATTTCCTAAATACGTCTAATATAATAGCTACTTTAGTTTTTAATTCATGCTCTGGTCAAAACAACTGTACCTAGAGTATAAGATTCATGCCAAGTTTGGTGGAATGTAGATCATGTAAGCCTTAGAATGTATGATGAATTCGGAAATAGGGAATTATTCCCTCTAATACAGTTTAATCGTAACTATGCATACTACAGAACACACCGATGTATTGTGATGAAGCAATATTCGTTATATTGTTGGTGGGAGGAGAAAATAACCTCATAATTTGTTAACTAAATAATCAATAAAATGTGTTTCAGCAATACATTGTACACGGTAAAGAACCCTATGACTCTGTTAGAGATGTATATGTTTTGTTATTAATTTTGGTAAAGAGAGTACAACCAAGATAAGCAAAATCTCACATCTCCTAAAAAATACGTATTGTACCTTGCATCTTGCACATTGCATTAGGGCGGGAAAGGGGGCAGTTCATTGTAAAATTTACGCTATTGGATAGATTATTTATATTTGAATTTCATTATGGTGCTGGCGATTGTTGTTTTAATATTTTTGTTGGACAACGCCGACGCTTTGGAAAGTCAAATTATATAACCATAGTAGTATTATAATTGTTATTATAGTTGTCAATTAAGTATTTTTAACTACACGACGTTCCTGGAGGTGGTGAAACTCCTCCGTTATCAAGTGATTACCTTAGAATTGTCAATAATTTAATAGCAAACAAAAATAATAAACAGATTTATTTTGTAATCTATAATATTATAAAGAAGAGGTGGTTTCTGTATGTTTGTTTGTGAGTTTGTTTGTGGGTTTTTTGTGGGTTTGATGTGGCAAGTAAATGCGAAAAATACTGAACCGACCGGTTTGAAATTTTACAGAAAGGTAGATCTTAAACTCATGCAACACATAGGCATATTAGTTCCCTTAAAATCCCTCGGGCTACGCCCCATGAACGTCCTAAATTTCAATGTTTACATTTTCAAAGAATGAAAACATAAAATTACTTGAATGTCAACAGCTGTGAACACTAAAATTTGACAGTTCGGGAAGAAGAAGAAGAAAGAGCTGCCGTGACCGTCCTAGGTTTCAATGTTTATATTTTCTAATGACAACATCCGTTTGCACTATATTTTGACAGTTCGGGAAGAAGAAGAAATAAAGTTGATTTTTCAGATAAACTGCTGGATCGAAATTAGTGAATTATTTGAATTAGTGGAATGGTAGATTTTAAGTTTTTTTTCCGACGACTGTCTCTATTACATTAATCCTTATCCTCTCCCAATATTTGACAGATGTTACTTTGAAATATTGTAGACACTCGTGTTTTGTCATTTTGTAAACAATGAAGAATCAATTAACAATAACTTAAATATATTCGTAGAGCCTACACCTTTCAGCCTTTTTAACCCGTGCGAAGAACGGGTACTTTGGCTAGTTAAATATAAATTAATATTGATCTTTTACCTTGGCAGAAGGATAAAACAATGTACCTACTGCAAGAAGGTCGTGTCGTAAAGTTTGGACAACAGAAACAGCTGTGTGGCATTGTTTATGGGGAAGACAAGAAATTCAGCTTGTCAACTACCTTTCACCGTGGAGAAAGCAGCATTGGCAAAACTTCTGGTACAAATCTGATTTACACAAGCTGACAGAACTAACAGCTGTTTTGTAAATAATACGCGTAGTACTGTTAAATACAAGTGTATTTATATCCAAATTTCATACTTTGGTTTATTATTTTCAAATAATTTTTGTGTTAAATGAAATTTGACTATAATATTCATTTATCATATCTAAATATATAAAATAAAGTCGTGTTAGTTACACGCATTATAACTCGAGAATGGCTGGACCGATTTTAATGATCATTGATTTTTTGGATTCGTCTTTGCTCCGGTCATGCTTTAGGCATATTCAGTTTCCATAAATTCAATTAGTTTTCATTTTATAGCGTTTTAAATTTCTAATGTTAACCTTATGGGGACTAAGTTTGTTTACAAATGTTCTACAATAAAAACATTTGATTTCTTAAGCTACAGCTGTTGTTTTACTTTCCATTAGCAATATGCTTTACTATCCAATGCCATCTGAATCATTCATTAATGTAAAACTATGAAGTAAATGCTGTACAAAATGAACAGATTTATTCACTACGTTAATAGTTTACGGTTTTTGGTGATTATGTATTTATATTTTTTATATTATGTTATTAAAAGTCACGTGTTTATAATTATGTCGGCCAAATAAAAAATAATTACGGTGTTTATACATATCATAATGTTTGTAATAATCAGCTGTTGTATATATTTCCTATAAAAGCCGTATTACAGTTAGGTTTTGTTTGGTTTTAGATTGGATTAGAAAAATTGTGAATCAATCCACTCAGATTTATTTGTTTTGTGGGAATGTTATTAATATGTCTTATCGATTCAGTATTGTTATTAACTATGCCGCGACCTAGAATATATAACCTTACACAATGAAGCTGTAATGCTATTCGACTTCAAACATGTCCAATCTTTAAGTTAAAACGTATTTACTGTTAGGCGTTAAGAAGTTCGCCGGGTCAGCTAGTATATAATATAAGGAAAATTTCTAGCATGTGTTTTCACTTTAAACTCTCAAACTCGTAATGACGTTTGATCACTAGTGAATTCCCAATGGAAGTTGGTATTAAGAAAAAATTTAATTAAAATATTTTCAATACGTTTTTCAAAAATAATTCAAGAAATGGAATAGTACTGGATATTAAAAATTATTCCATTTAAGTCCGTTTTTAAGTAAGATAAGCCAATTGACATTATTGTAGATATTTACTAGGGTCTAACAAGGATTTCTGTTATTCTAAAAAAACTTTATTTGATGAAAAAAATGGTACTAAAATTGATTTTAGTTATTCAACCTTATTCTAAGATAAACATTTTCATTTTACTCATAAAACACAAACGGGGTTGAAGAGTACAAAACGAGGATATTATATTCCATTTTATAAATTATTCTTTTAACAATTTACACTGTTATAAATTACATCTGAATTCAAAACTTATCAACGCCAGTTCTCATTTGAGAGACATCCTACTTACAATGAACAGGTAATTATTTCATCAACAATTTTGAACCAATAGGCTTCCGTGATCCGTTAAGGATGGAGCGTCTACCATTACAGTATTGTCAGCTGTTCGTCGGCCATTGTTGTTGGAGAGGCTGAAGGCAGATATTTGACAGGTGTCTCTCTCATACCCTTGCCCATTGCTCTAGACATCGGCTTTGTTTTCCAACTTAGATAACTCACCAAGTGAGTTTCATTTAAGCAACCGGTATAGTCTTTTTATATCAAATTAATAAACACTCTCAGATAAAAATTAATTTAAAACTATTATTGTTATTTCAGTAATCTTTTTACATGTAAAATTATAAATGTACATCATTAGTTACATCAGTTTTATGATTAAGGTTAAAGTTTTTTTCTTAATTATCGATTATAGTATGTGAATATTGTTAGTTAAAATCTTTTATTTATAATAATAATTAGTACAATAAAAGTAAAAGTACTGGCAAGGAAGTATTAAATAAATAAAAATTGTAGGAAAACAGTTAAATTAGATTATGTTTAATCTAACTCAAGAGTAAGATAAGAAAAAGGTTTATTATGCAAATCAAATTTACGTATTACGTATTTATAAATGTTTCTGATGTTGAATATTATGTTTTGGGATTTCAAAGTCAAGATACAACTGAATTAATATACAGTATAATGTTTGTCATCAATAGCAGGAAACTACCCTTATTAACTGAACTTTTACAATCGCATTGTTATCTATATATTATAAAGAAGAGGTTGTTTCTGTATGTTTGTGAGTTTGTAGGTTTGTTGTGGCAAGTAAACGCAAAAATAGTGAACCTACCGGTTTGAAAATTTACACAAAGAAAGATCTTGAACTCATGTAAAACATAGGCATATTCATTTCTGTAAAGTCTCCTCGGGCTACGCCACGTGTACTTCATAAGTTTAAATGTTTACATTTTCAAAAAAGGAAACATAAAATTACTTGAATGTCAACAGCTGTGAACACTAAAATTTGACAGTTCGGGAAGAAGAAAGAACTGCTGTGACCGTCCTAGGTTTCAATGTTTACATTTTTCTAATGTCAACATCTGTTTACAAAACATTTTAACAGTTCAGGAAGAAGAAGAAATAAAGTTCATTTTTATAGATAAACTGCTGGATTGAAATTAGAGTAAACCGCACAAAAATGGTCCGATGAGGTCTTGGACAGCTGGTTCCCCCTCACCCCCTCTTGCCCAGAAGAGTTGCATTTTTCATTTAGCCTATCAGCTGACGTAAATATATGCTATAATAGAATATGGCGATTTGGCAACACTGAACTGACTCTCATCGGACCATTTTCGTGCGTTTTACTCTAGTGATCGAATTATTAGTTCCAAATAGTGGTAGATTTGAAGTTTTCTCCCGATGCCTGCCTCTACTACGTTATTCCTTATCCTTTCGCAATATTTGATAGGTGTTACTTTATCATGTTGTAGACGTTTTGACATTTTTTAAAGAATTAACTAACGATAATTTAAAGGTGTCTTTAGGGCCTGCACTTCTCATACTTTTTACCTGCGCGAAGAACGGGTACTTAGGCTAGTTTACGATAACAGGTTATACAATTTAGTAGGATGTACTAGAGTTGCAAATCAGAGTTTTAATACACCTTTGATCAAAATTCATTAAAATTACATATCAACAATAACTTATCAAAACCATTCAAGGTTTATTCTATAGGCGGATAAGCGTGAAAATTCTATAAATGGGAACTTTGTAGAAGTGTGAGATTTTTAAATTACCACCTCTTGGCACCGGGTGAGATGAGAACCTAAATTTTTAACTAACTCTGATTACAGTAACTCGACGATGATGATGACGATATCGGTAATAGCACTATATCCAATGGTGGAATCGCTAAAATGTTCCCAAAAATTGTATATCCTTAGTACCTAAGTGACGGTGTTATAAATTACTAGCCAAGTACCCGTTCTTCGCACGGGTTAAAAAGGCTGAAAGGTGTAGGCTCTACTGATACATTTAAGATATTGTTAATTAATTCTTCATTGTTTACAAAATGACAAAACACGAGTGTCTACAACATTTCAAAGTAACATCTGTCAAATATTGGGAGAGGATAAGGATTAATGTAATAGAGACAGTCGTCGGAAAAAAACTTAAAATCTACCATTCCACTATTTCAAATAATTCACTAATTTCGATCCAGCAGTTTATCTGAAAAATCAACTTTATTTCTTCTTCTTCCCGAACTGTCAAAATATTGTGCAAACGGATGTTGTCATTAGAAAATGTAAACATTGAAACCTAGGACGGTCACGGCAGCTCTTTCTTCTTCTTCTTTCCGAACTGTCAAATTTTAGTGTTCACAACTGTTGACATTCAAGTAATTTTATGTTTTCATTCTTTGAAAATGTAAACATTGAAATTTAGGACGTTCATGGGGCGTAGCCCGAGGGGATTTTAAGGGAACTAATATGCCTATGTGTTGCATGAGTTTAAGATCTACTTTTCTGTAAATTTCAAACCGGTCGGTTCAGTATTTTTCGCGTTTACTTGCCACAACAAACCCACAAACAAACATACAGAAACCACCTCTTCTTTATAATATTATAGATTACAATATTCGTTGAAATATTTTTTAGATGTTTATCGATTGAACTTTATCTTTAGTTAATCAGACATAAAGTAATGCATTGATTTAACTAAACTTTTAAATGAAAAAAGTATATTATGTCAGTCCTGTGGTATGTTAACATTCTACAGAATATTATTAGCAATAGAGTATAATGTGAGCTCAGTTAAACTCTCTGAGTGGGGATATGTGTTGCTAAACCGAGGGCAATCTAGGCTCGGGCCGGAGGCTCTTCCCAATCCCCTGAGTGAGCTGTAAACCCTCTAAAGCCAATGTCCCAAGACGATAGTCGACACCCCTCCACGATGATCCACCCCTCTAAAGGAATATTCAATTTTTTCTAAAATTTATTATTTTTTGTTCAGCCAGTAATAGCCACGCGCTTCTTCTTTTAATGAATTGAAAATTATTCTGTGACGTTAAAAACATTTCATAATGGACTCCATTCATCATCAGATGTATGGTCAACTTCATAATCACCATGTGACTATGAAGTTGGTTTAAATATCAACCTTATTGTCATAGTATGAAGTCCAAAGTTACCAAGGTACTAAACTTAACGAAGATGTAATTAAAAATTTACTGTGAACCGTTATTCTGATTATTTTTTATGAAACACTGACAAAACGACTAAATTAACGCCTAGATGATTACGCATTTGTATTGATTTAAGTTTTTATGAATGAAAAGTGAGTGTAACGTATTCGATTACATACATCATCGTACCTAAAAATGCAGCTGATTTATTTCTCAGAACTATTAACCCTCCAAGTGCTATGACTACGGTATTTAAATTTTGTTATTTTTATGTAACTCTTCATAAAATACCAAGCATACACAAAAAACACAAAACATGCCCCCCCTTATAACCACTAACCATAAAAGCAAAATAGCTACTTTTAGCACTTATTTACATATTTACATAGTACTTATTTGGCTATAAAAGCATACTCTAGCAGCAAAATAACGAACTCAAGCGTCAGTATAGGGAACTACACGAGTAGTTGTATGTATTATCTCGGAGATGGCAGCACCGTGACGGTAATTGTTGACTTCGATATCGCTAAACAATTGCAACTCGCTGACATCTCACGGTGAGATGTTAGCACCTGGAAGGTTAATTCATATCCCAATGATCAATTAACGTACTGGAACCGAAATATAGTTTGAGCAAACAGCATTTTGGATTCACATGTCACATGTCTGATTCTGTTAATGCCCTTGGTTTGACAGGAGATATGATCAATAGGCCGGCGGCAGTTATTGGTCTGTCATGACGTAATGACGTCACGCAGATCGGATTACGTGATAAGTCACGTGACTTCCGATAACTTGTTGCCATAAAAACTAACAACTATATTTGAGTAGAATCAAAAAGTTATGTATTTCAGTATACAGGTTGATAGTTAAGTTTTAAAATAATTTTATAACTTAAAATGAAAAGTGATATCATTACCGGTAGTTATCTTTTTGTGTACTCGGTGATTGTTTGTCACACAGCGTATGGGGAGTGTGTAGAAAACCTTAAAGGTAAGCATATATTGATATGTACATCAAATTAAATGATTTAAACTAAAATTAACTACGCAAACCTGAAAAAGATTGCTGGAAAAATAGTGGTGAATGAAAATGGAAAGTTATGAACATCAAACGTCTTCCATTTTGTTTTGGCTCGACTTTTTGTCATCTGGTAAACGGATTACAATTAAATAAAAATATGTAATTACATATAGGGAGAACAATTTAAGTCAGGTCAATTTTACAGGAAGTTTTGTTTTGTTTAAGTGGTATGAGGGTGAGATTAAGTTTTTACTTTTTCACCTTATATGGAGAAAATACTGTTTTCGTCAAAATTTTTTAATTTGAGTCGAGAGTGGATATTTTTATCTTGAGGCTCCCTGAATTCATAAAGTGGTTTTTGGACTGATGTCTGTCTGTCTATCAGTCCGTCTGTGTGCACACTCTGAGAGCACGCTAATTTTCAGATTTTTATGAACTTTGGTACACTTTCACTGGTGCACTTTGTCTATATCTCCAGCCGATTTTTTATTTTAATGGTAATTAACACCTAAAAACTGTGAAAAATGTAAATTTTCAAAATCTGCTCTAACAATGTTGATTAAAATTTCATGGTAATAGATTTTATGGTCCGAAATAATATAAAACTACCCTCATGTCTGTAAAACTAACCGTTCTAAAGTGAAGGGCTTTTAAGTATCAATCTATCATTATTTTTTTCATCTTTTATTGCAAAACAAAAAAAATTCATAAAATAATTTGACTGTCACCTTTGAACCCGGCTTAAAAACTAAACAAATTAGTATCTTGATTCATAAGTCTACTACTAATTCTTACAGACAAAAGTTTAATTTAATGTCCATGATAGACAACGCAGTACGTTGTCTGAGAGCACCAAATTTTATTACGGAGAATATTAAAAATCAATTTCTTCCTTATTTCTCACCGTTTACCATGAAACTTGGTAAACAGAAAAAGGTTACATTACCCAATAAAACCATACACAAGAATAAAGAATATATATTTATTCTTTATTATATAATGTAATAATAATACAGATGAGAGTCAATCCTATGAGTTCCTTTTTTATAAAACTTAGTATGGTCTAACTGATACTGCTCTAATCTAAAATTCAACGTGTACCAAAATTAGATTCAATAAAATAAATAAAAATGTGCAACTTTGCTAAGGGTTTTAGAAATCTAAGACATAGCCTTGGTTTATGTTTAGTGACAAAACAATGAAGTAAATTCACACCAAAATGTCGAATTTCGATGAAAATATTTAGAAAAAAATGTTTAAAGTAGATCTATACTTAAAAGGTGATGACACTTTGTATTATGTAGAAAGTCTTAGGAAGCAGCTAAGATGCCTACACGTATCCCCTGACATGACAAAGTTGAATGGAAAAGTTTTGCATAAAGATGAATTTGGAACTCTAAATAAAAAATACTATAAATTCGATTTTGTTGACTTAATAAATCAATAATTAATCATTACGAGAAGCTTCAAATACACGAGTAGTAAAATTGAATGCTAAACTAAATCACTAGAAAATCCTAGTAAGTGTAAAATAGATCAAGAGCCACAACAGCAGCAACTAATTAGAAACAAATGCATAGTGAAATGCCAAACTAGAGCCATATTTGAGTACAAAAGCGATAAAGCTAAAAATACTAGGCAAGACTTAAATTGTCAATTGTAGAAGAGAAAAATGAAAATGAAAGATTTGAAAATGTTTAACTGCTGCAACTACTTTTAGTCAAGTTGGGAAACAACTACATTATGTGCAGTAGCAGTTGCAACACACGATGTAAATATGTATATTCCCTTCTGTAAAACCTGTCTTACTCCAACCTGTCCTACATCAACCTGCTTATACAATGTTGAGCTTATACAATGTTGCACCTGGCACGGTGCTAGATGCATGTGCGTCCGGCACATACATAATGTGAACTAACCGGTTGGTGTTTTTAGCTGCATGTCTATGGCATTGAAGTCTACATATGTGTCTTGATTGATAATCGATCTTTTATTAAGTTAAGGACTGTTTCTAAAACGTGTATGGCTACATTCTAAAAGTGTTGTAACTTTTCTGGGTGTTGAAACTATTTCTTTGCAATAAAATACTGGCTACTATCAATTTTTTACACTATATTTGGTCCCAATATTCCCGTTATACATGTAACCTTCTTCGGCGACGCCTGCTTACAGTTATTAAACTCATAGAAAGCAAAATTGTATCCGCATCCGATGACATTTTCAGCGCAAATGAGGAGAAGTAGTCACGTCACTTCTGTGAGTCAAGCAAATGCTAGATGCACCGGTGTGTAGCAGCCTTAACCCATTCCGGTGCAAAGTCAGAATATGTCCGTCTAATTACATTAATTTACATTAATTTATTTTTAAAATTAAAAAAACGGTGCCCCCTTATAACCACTAACTTTAAAAGCAAAACAGGTGATTAAATTAGATTATTGAAACGGCGACCGTACCAAGGTAGGTATTTAAAGCCAAGTATGAATGAGAAACGAGTGTAGGATGATTGTGGCCCGAACTTGTAGTCTTGTTACTGACTAAGGCTGACTGGGACGGTGGCGACGTCCTGTAATCCAGCTACTTGGAGGTCACGAATTGTGGATAGTTGTGAGAGATGGTCGGTAAATGTAGTGTTCTCTTGTGTGGATTAACGTCCGCACTATTGAATACTACGTTAATCCACAAAGACCATCCTCATAATTAGACCATTCGTAATTCAGAGGTCATGGTTCGGATTCCACGTTAACCTGTAGGTCCACTAGTTGCCATCGGCTGTTGGGATATTAATTAACAGTCCTGTCTAAGGAACGTGTCAGCCTTAGTCAGTAACAAGAAGCATATGAAGAGTTGGTTAAACGTATGTTAATCAGTATGAACAGTGAATGGTATAGAACTATCATCTATGCCGATGATAAGGAAATTGAAGTATCATCATAATGTAGAGTCAATGTTAAAATTAACGATATTTCTTGGAAGAACACATTTAATTCGATTAGTCATTAGGGCTACATCATGAACTTAGGAAGCCCATTTATTCATATATCTGGATTAATACATTTATTAGTACATAAGAGGAGATGAATATTTTACTATAATCGGTTTAAATAAAGAATTTTTGCAATGCCCATTAGCTAAGGAATCTTGAGAGCTTAGAGCCTACTAAACTGTATTCGGGAAGTATCAAAGCCTTTGGATTTCAAGCCAGTAGTTCAATACTATCCGGTTACTTATATAGAGTTCAATGCCATTAAATTTGTATACATATATAATTAACTTATGTGGCGACATTGTGATATACAAACCGGATAAGAGAGCCCGGAAGGAGTCTCACCTGCAACATCAGAAGAAAGTTGTTAAACAACAAACTGAAGGTGAACCCAAACAAAATTAGATGTTTTTGTCCAGAAATTACTATTCGTCAAATGCGTCATTCCAGCACGACTGTTGGCTTATTATTCCAAAACGTTTACGCCAACTTAACTCAAATACAGCATTTTAAGAGAAGGAAGCCTTAAGTGTTACACTTTGTATTGACAAATGGCATGAATTTTTAGAAGTCCAGCCCTTTAAATTAGTGACAGATAATCAGGCCTTGAGTTATTTAGTAAACAGCAAACGTAAGTTTGGACGTTTGGACACTGGGTCAAGAGATTACTAAATTTGCTTTATAAGTTTGAAAACTATAAGGGTATGGAAACCAAAATAGTGGATGACTTACCTATAGGCAGACGATGACAACCAAAGCTGACGTCAGACTGAGATTATGTAAGAAAATAATACATTAATTATCGAAGAGTCAGGTAGATTCCGACGATGCTTTATTCTGAAGATTATATAAATAGTAAATAAGTCTTGAGATAAATTTTTAAAAACAAAAATCTATTTAAACTCAAAAATAAAATCCCTCTCGCTTTCACCAGCTTAGAAAAAAATGAAACGGAAGACCCGAAATGTTTAAACATATTGCATAACTTACTATTGGAAATAAAACGAAACAAGACTGCTATTTCATTAAAAATATTGCAGATGTATAACAATGGTCGAGGTAAAGCCGGATTTATCTCTCTCATAAATCAATAAATTTGTCTTCACATATTATCATAACACTATTTTTAGAGTTCACCTAGAAATCGTAAAGATGATAAACGATAATTTTACAATACAGATTAAGACCACATTGTTCATGAAAAAATTTAAAATTGGAAAAGTTTTAAGGGAATTTAATTTCCATACCAGTTAATGTTAGGTGTATAGGTACATTATTATTTATGTATTCAGACATTTAGCAAGAAGTAATCGAGGACATAAATATATTTTAGTAGAAGTTGATTCATTCACGAGATTGCCATTTTATTACTGACGTGATTGTTCTAATTCAACAAGTTGATAGTTTGGAAGACGTAAAAGAGTACATTGTTGATTCGAAACCATTTAGAGAATAATTTTACTACCGGAGGTTGTTTTCTTTTGACATCAATTATACTGAGGGAAATATTTAGTTCGCTAATAAAAGGGGAAGTAAAATAAATAAAATTTAATTGACTATTTAGTTTTATAAGTTTAGTTAAGAAACTAATTTTTATTCTTTATTAATTGTCTGATTGAAAGAACGGGAATTATAGTGAGAATAAATGCGAGAGTGAGTAATTGTGAGGGAAATAATTCGTGATTTAGACGAAAGAATTCATGTTTGGATGTGATTTACAAGACACACTGCACGCGCACAAGACAGAGGGCACACACGACACACGACTCAGCACACAGGACACGCGGCCGCACGTCACGGAAACCCACACAAGACTCAACCTCAGAACTAAACCAAAACCCGTTTATCTCAATAGGACTTGGTATTCCTTACTAGCCCTACTTTCGCTTTCTTAGCGAGAAAAATCATGTTGATTATTTCAATTGTAGGTTAAAGAGTATATAAATAGAAAATTGTAATTAAATAAAATTAATTTTTGTAATTCGCACACTCATATTAAAGAAAGGAATTTTTAATTTTATTGTTTATTGTTGTTACTAAATATTTCTTTAGAGGGTGATATTTTATATTGATTATAATTAAACACGAATATTTAATGGAGAGAAATTAAGGTTAGAGGTATTTTACATTAAAAGAAGTTTTGTTTTTTATCTGGTAAGACTGTAAGATGAAGTTTTTTCTTTTATTTAAAAAATGATACGAATCGATCTTGGGACGACGTAGAAACTACGTCAACAAAAAAAGTCAACATGAAGAAATAATTGTAATATTGTAAGTTGTAAAATGTTGCATAGCCGAAAACAGAATAACGATAGATAACGAGATCGCATGCAGCACGCGGCGTGAGGAGAGCGAACTTATGTAATTCCCACCATAGCAATCGAATAGTACTGAGTATGCAGGTATGCTGCAATAAGGGTCGTTTTACATTGAAATGTGCTTATATCAAGGTTGGTCACTAAGTAAAATAACAATAACTAAGCGAGTTATACCAATAATTGATCTATTCTCTTTACAATTACATGAACAATGAATACGTAGGTTTGCTGCCATAAGAAACATTAAATTTTGGGTTTTTATGGATGTATTGATTAAACTTAACTATATGGACTTGAATACAATATTTTTAGAGAAAATTTAAGTACATAAGTGGGTTATTGATTTTTAGCTATTCTCCATAAGATCAACATTACACAAAGTAGACTACTGTGTTTATCAGTTTTGAATATTTTAGTAACAAATTGACTTATACTCATGATTCAAAACACTAAGTTACGTGTGTTTTGATATATACAGGGTGTTCAATAAAGTCGGGGACAAACTTCAAATGATAGTACTCATCAAAATAAACAAAAAATTTCCTACAAACATATGTCGAAAGAACCTTGGTTTAGCCGCTAGCCGCCATTTTGTATTTTGTACAAAATGCTATATATCAAGAACTATTTACGATACAGAAACCCAACGTTGCAAAAATATTTATTGGCCAAAGAGAAAAATATTCTCAAAGTATCATGTAGTTTGCTTTTATATTTTTTTATCTTAAATAAAAAATTATTGTTTTCGTCAAATTTCGAATTTGAGTTATAAAACTTTTACAGAAATAAAAAAGATTGACGTGATTTTGTCCGTGTGTGTGTGTGTTTTTGTGTACACAAAGTACGTTTCCGATTTAATGAAATTTGGCATGTATGTATATATTCGGTATCTCCAGGCGTTTTTTCATTTTTTTGAATTTTTTGATTTTTAAGGTAGTTCATAAAAATATAAAAAACGTGAAAAATCCAAATTTCTCAAAAACGGCTCTAACGATTTTTATTAAAATTTGACAGTTTATAGTGTACAGAGTACTAAATAATTTGACACCACCCGCATATCTGTAAAAATGACGGTTCAAAAGTGATGGGCTTTTAAATGTCAAAAAAATCAAATTTTTAAATTTTCAGCGAAAACAATAAAAGTAAAGTATAACTTGACTGGCACCATTAAAACCAGCTTAAAAAACTAAACAAATTAGTACTTTGAATTGTTTGTCTACGACTAACGGTTCCAGGGAAAAGTTAAATTAACTGTCCACAATAAACGCAGTACGTTGTCTGAAAGCGAAATATAAAAAATATATGAAATATAAAAAAATCAATTTCTTCCTTACTTTCCAACCGTTTTCCATGAAACTTGGTATGAAGTGTAAGGTCAAATCACCGAACAAAACCAGCTCAAAAAAGCTTGTGTTACGTTGTATACAATGAACAATTAATTACTTTGTCTCTCGTATTTTTATTTTAGAAATTGGATGATTATTTTGAAACAATATATTATTAAATGATATTTAGATTAACTTTGTAGAACATGATAGTTTTATTACAGATATTCATTTACAAAGAGAAAGTATGTGTCAGTTTGTAGTTTTATTTAAAGTGGTTAAAAATCTTTTAATTCAAATAACAAAAAAACCATTAACTTTATAAAACTTTTACAAGAAATAAAAAAGATTGCAATTTTGAAAATCCGTGGACGGATTTTGTTCACCAAAGTACCGTTCGATTTAAAATTAAAATTGCAATCTTGTTTATATTTTGTAAAAATTGTATAATGTTAAAGGTTTATTAATTATTTAAATTAAAAGACTTTTAACCGCCGACATTTTAAAAATATAAAAACAAACTACATGATACTTTGAGAATATTGTTCTCTGTGGCCAATAAATATGTGAGCAAAGTTTGGTTTCTTTACCTTAAATAGTTCTTGATATATAACGTTTTTTTGTATAAAATACAAAATGGCGGCTAGCGGCTAAATGAAGGATTTTTCGTCCCTGACTTTAATGAACACCCTGTATGTATATAAATAATTTTGAATGACCCCCCAAAACGTGTTCAGGAGGTTGAGTTATGAACTTCTATCATGGTCTCGGGCTTTTCTCACTTCTCCATAGAAAATTCGCTAATAAATAATCCTACTATAACTATAAAATGTCAAAATTACATGATGAGAAGTACCTTATCAAATATGTAGTTTTCATTAATGACACTTTTCAATGTCGTTATGTGTCATCTCGTATTTTCATTTTGCGGTCTCCCGCTCTCAAGGTGGAAACTGGAGCAGCGAAATGTCAACTGCTCAGATGGAAGCCAGTCTAACCGCAGTGCTGTAGTGACCTGCGTCTACTTCAACTACATTCGCCCCGGCCATGGTTTTCAGCAATGCACCTAGCCTAAGAAGACAAGGTGCTACCACTGCAAACGGGAAGGTGTGAAACCCTCAGGATGTAGTTACCAGGCGGGAAACGGCAACCGGGCTCAGGGCTAGAGAGGTCGAATGAGCCCGCAAGGAACGATGTACGACCTCCAAGGAATGGCGGAAGTGACTCGAGTACGTGTAAGATTTCACGAGAGCCACATCTGGGGTCCTCGGAGACGATGAGAGGCCCTTTGTGCTGATGGAGGTCTACGGTGAGACCTAGTCTCTCGAATGGGCTGATCCGGAGTATACACAGCCTTCACGAGCTGAGCCTAATTCAAGTTGAGAAGGTGATCCTAACTCCCGTCTTTCTCATAAAACCCCCGAAACTCATCATAAATAGCATTAGTGCTTTATACAACAAATTAAATAATAAAAATGCAATTGTTTTTCTAATATGTATTATAAACGGTCATGACTGGTTTCCTTAGTTCAAAGAGGTAATGTATAATACAATACCATTTATCATCACATTTTCATGTATAGGCTCTAAGAAAAATTTACTGAGTGAACAAATAAACATTGTACATTCATGGGGTTAATAATAAGAATACAGACGGGAGTCAGCAATAGAAATTGGATGAGAATCCTTTGACTTCGTTCTTGTCTGCCCTAATCCAAAATTCTACACGTACCTAAATTAGGTTTAGGTGGTACACCAGTTTTAGGCGTGTATACTATAAAAATGCCAAAGTATCAATAATTTCATGATTTTATAATGATTAAACAATCCTGTAATTCCTTGTGGGTCGGTCTAATAGTTTACATGTTATGGAAACTCATATCTCCAGGTTTGAGGAAATTCTTAGCAGTATGGGTGAAATCTGGTATTAAATGTTATGTCTTTTGAATTGGAACACAATGCGTGGAATCGGATCTCAAAAAATGATCCAAAACAAAATGGCCGCGGCTTGAAATTTATAACCTTTAATTTTCGAACCGACGCATTTTTTTGGATCAACCCTTTGAGATCACGTTTGTGGCATTGCTTTTCAACTAAGACTTTTAATTTAATGTCCACATTAATCTGTGCTTACCTTAAGAGTCTGCATCAGTGGTAGCTATCTTGAATTTTAGTCCCGTAAGAGCAATGTTAAATTCTGGCGGAACATACCTTCACTTTGGCGTGTGTAGTGGCGTTAATTATCAAAGTATCAATGTAAAACTTTGGAAGTACATTTATGAGATGTGGCTCAAGGGCATGACCTTTTAATATGTTCAAAAATTTAACTTGATATAAATAAATCATTATTATTTTTTTATTGAGAGCGAAAATAAGAAGTTCTGTAAGGTGGTGCCCTGAAGGACTGTAATACCTTTAATTTGACACCTCTTCCGTCAATTTATGACAATAGGTCAAGGAGATATAGGCGCCAGAATTTAACATTGCTCTTACGGGACTAAAATCCAAGATGGCTACCACTGATGCAGACAACTTGGGCCCCATGTGCCCCTTACGTGATATCCGATCACATTTTACACAAAAAAGTAGCTTACTATTACCAATAATGATATGCCAAAATTTGCTGTGATATCCATTTCGTTTTAAAGTTGTCACCCTGCACGGGTATAATATTGACTAGTTATTCAATATGTTGTTGATAAATGGAATAGTTTTTGTACCATATTTTCAATTTTATGTGTACGGTATATTTGACTGAGGATATACACGTTGGTAGGCCTGCCAGAACGTGTTGAAGACTGTTTAGTTCAGTCGACTCTAATGAGAGGGAATCTCTCTCCATGCAACATCTTGTTAGAGATCACTTGTTGCTTGGTTCGTTACAGAATAAACGGCTTGTATCATTTTTCTTCAGACTCGTATATTGCAGCAAAGTAGAATTGCCAACAGATTGCTAAATACTAATCACACGTTTGAATACATTTGTAAGTTTGAAAATAAAATGTTATTTCTAATTCTATAATTTGTATTTAACTATAACGTTATGTTTACTAGCAACATAAATTTGCTAGAACATAGAATTGAGTCAATTAAGTTGATACGCATTGAACAATCGGTCAAATAAGCCTCTAAAAAAAGGGTCACAAATAAATCAATTTATGAAGTAACTGCTTATTAAAATCTTTCAAAAATCAATTAGTAAAAATGTACAAAATGGAAGAAAATACGTAAATCATGTGATCTTTAAATAGGATATGCAAATTTTATGAGATCTAATGCAAATTACTTCAACACTTCTAGTTTGAAACGTCCTGTCAGCCATGTTAAGAATACTCTTTATCCTTAATGAATTGCAAAATGCATTCACTCAATTAAATCTAGCCAGGTGATTAAAATTATTTTACCCTCAATGTACAAAAGAATACACGAATTATAGTGTTTAATTCGTTAGACTCAAAGGCTCTCTTTTTCCGTCAATGTATCTACGGACTCTGCAAAATACTGATTGAGTTTATTCAGATCAATTGTAATATCATGTTTGCGTGTAGTGGTGTTTTCCTGAGTAATTATGTCCCAGCCTGCTTTGCACTTTTTGCTTTGTTTATGTATGTTTCAAAGGCTTTTTTCTTTGTAGAAATTATTTGTTATCCGTAATTCTTTTTTACAGCTAGGTATAAATTTTAAACTGCCTGAGCCTTTACATAATATTTTTTTCTAGATTATTATAAACAGTATAATACGCTAACATGTCACCTCTAATAGTTTTTAATTCTTCGTTATACCAGATAATATTTGGTTTTGTTTCTCGCTTTGGTCTAAACAAGAGGTGAACAAAACACCAAATTTGTATATATCTTTCAAAGAAAGCGTCAAATAAAACTTAGGACACATCCCTGAAGTTACGATTATTATTAGACTCATCAGTTAATTCCCAGGTTTCACTGAGCAAAAGCTCACAAAAATAAGAGAGCTGCTTTTCAGTTTGCTTTCTAAGAGAATGGGATTTGAACAGTTTGTTGTCTTATTTCCTCTTAGTTTACGTCCTTTATAATAATTCAACAGTTAAGGATCGTGATCCGCAAAACATCCTGGTAAAAGAGAAACATTATAATGATCGTTTGAGAAATGTACCATAATATTATCGATACATGAGTTCAATCTATTAGGAAGCTTATATGCACAAACTAAATATAATGATCTCAACAAGTTTAAAAATTCCAACGATATCTGATCCTAATATTTACCCATCTCAATACTAAAATTACGACATACAATAATTTTAAGGCCCTTTTTCAGTATGTACCTTAAAGCCCTTTCAAAATTTTGAAGAAGGATTTTACAGTCTCTATTAGGGGATCTATATACACTGAATGTAACTGTATTTGTTTTAATAAGTTTGATAGCACATATTTCACAGTTAAATTCTGAAGAAAATTCAGATAAATCAATCTTGCTCAAAATCCCGCTTTTTGTATAGGTTACAGATTCATGGTTTTTACCCCTACATCTACAGAATATACTCGCAACCTCGAAATGCAAAAAAGTAATGAACGAAAAAGGTGGAAAAAGATCTACTTGATCATATGTAGCTAATGTTCAGACATACAAACCACATCTACAAATTTTTGATCACATAGATGTTCAAGTGCAAGTAATTTATTTCGAGCGCATCGACTATTGATCTGCACAATATTTAAGGTGTTATTTGAGTAAGGTGATACGTTATTCTGAGTTCCAAGCAGAGGAGAATTTACATCAAAACAAGAACTATCATTATCATAATCTGAGGCTACAAGATTAGTATGAAGATTGTACATTACCTTACTGCTAAAAAGTATTTGGTTCGGAAGACGAGCAGACTACACGTCGATAAACTGTCGGAGGTGCCAGTGGGGTATAATCCATCAACGAGAGGTCGTGGAAACTATGATGTGATGTCTAGCAGGTTGCAGTACTAGGAGTTATATGTGTATTTTATGAGGTGGAGGTCTCCGTCGATACCGTCTCAATAATGTGGTAGTCGATGTGTGCCAGCATGGGAGACTCAACGGTATTCTCTACCATGGGTGAATTATGGGTGCATTTTGCCACTAGATCACAAATTATTTTCTTTCCGATCTGTTAAGATGCAGACCATAGAGTGTGTAGTGGTTCCTTTGTTGGAAATTAGTGAGAATGTGTGTCACTTTATGAGGGCCTTTATATTCTTCAATTGTGCGCTTTATACAAGAGTTGATGAAGGAAATTTCTTCGTTTAACATCTTTGTGCTATATCTGTATGGAATCTCCAATATGAGTATGATAGTCTTAGTCGGCACTGATAAAGGATCTTCAATTCCCTGCGAGACAGCAGTTGTGCAGGCTCCTATTTCCCAACATCATTAGTTCTGGCTAGCAGAACAATGAAGTCACTATTGGTCGAGTTCTTTGCAAATGTTTCTTAACTCACTAGATCAACTTAAAATAATTAGGTATTTCGATTTGAATAGAACTTTTTACTTTATGTTTGGCAAAACAATTCGGAAAACATTTTGCCACTGACTTATTAAGGGTCTAAGAAAATTGTTGGTATTTTGAAATAGATATAGCCTAATGGACATATTTATAAAATAAACGGTACCAGTGGACTGACACATACTTTCTTCCTTAAGTAAATTTAAAAAAGACAATCTGTAATAAAACTATCATGTTCTACATAGTAATTCTAAATATCATTTAATAATTTATTGTTCAAATTGTATGGGGGAACCCCCCCCCCCCCCGGTAATACCAAGCTTTTTTGAGCTGGTTTTGTTCGGTGATTTGACCTTACACTTCATACCAAGTTTCATGGAAAACGGGTGTAAAGTAAGGAAGAAATTGATTTTTTTATATTTTCCATAAGAATAACATTGGGCGCTTTCAGACAACGTACTGCGTTTATCGTGGACAGTAAATTTAACTTTTCTCTGGAACCGTTAGTCGTAGACAAATAATTCAAAATACTAATTTGTTTAGTTTTTTTAAGCTGGTTTCAATGGTACCAGTCAAGTTATACTTTACTTTTATTGTTTTCGCTGAAAATATAAAAAATTGATTTTTTTGACATTTAAAAGCCCATAACTTTTGAACCGTCATTTTTACAGATATGCGGGTGGTGTCAAATTATTTAGTACTCTGTGCACTATAAACTATCAAATTTTAATCAAAATCGTTAGAGCCGTTTTTGAGAAAATTGGATTTTTCACGTTTTTTAAGGGTTTTTAGGGGTGAACTACCCTTAAAAATCAAAAATTCAAAAAAAATGAAAAAAACGCCTGGAGATACGGTGACTATATATATACATGCCAAATTTCATCTAAATCGGACCAACGGGGTAGGCTGTGGCACTGTACACATCCAGACACACACACACACACACACACACACACACACACACACACACACGTCAAAACCCACTTTTTTGGATTCAGGGGACCCCAAAACGGATATATCCACCCTCAACTCAAATTCGAAAATTTTGACGAAAACAATACTTTCTCCATATACTATGTATAAGGGGAGAAAGTAAAAGTTGAATATTATTTATTGTACAGATCTATTGTTTTATATTTAAGTATTAGGGAGTTTTTATTTACGCCGTTAATGTATAAAGAGAAGGACAGTTCACTAATACTATTTATTTAGTTTAATTTAAACTGAATTTTGTATCAACCGGTAATGGAAATATGGCCATAACAAGATTCTAAAGTATTTCAGGGTTTGAGCAACAAAAATATGTTTAAAACACGGAATGTTTTATTGCGAAAAACACGAGGTAACACGACTAAACACTGCTTGAAGATGTAAACGATGAAAGCAAAATTGTTCATTTTAGGAGTGCCGTAAGGGGGGGGGTGTTTTGGTGGAAGTCGATATCCGAGTACAACTCTTACATTACAGCTTTGCACCGTACTCGCTCGCACTCGGCTTGCATATTTGTAAAATCAACCAACCACAACTACCTCTTGCGGTTCAATATTGCCTACTTCTTCTCATATTGTCGTCTTGTACTATTGACCATATGTATGATTCTTCTCTCCTCCCAAACTCATAAATTATGTTTGTTAATTCCGCACTACACTTTGTCATTTCTCAAACCCTTGTTGATATAATTCATTGACACTAATACCGTAAAACGAAGACCTTCGAGTACAACAGTAAGAAAACAGAGACTTGTGTTGTCAACCACAATACAAAAATGTATATGCTATCGTCATTAGCTATAGTATAAATATAGTCTATTAAAAGATAAAAACATAGTATTATATTATTTCTTACTATGTAAGAAAAATAATAATACATTCAACAACAAATTAGCAAAACTACAAATGTTACCAAACCGTAGCAAAACGGAAGAGTAAAATAATAATATGAATGTATCTATTTGTTGTATTTTACTGTATATGAAAAATTAACAATAATTAGTGAATGATGTTAGGTAACAACTTACTGAAAAGTATCAAAACATAAAATATCTATCGAATGAAAAACAACAGAACGACGTCGAATGTATTCGAAATTTCGTTTTCTTTTCTCTTTATACCTTTAAAAAACGAGGAACGACTGGATTTGACAGTACTACGTTACTAATTTGTGAATAAAATCAGTAAGAAAGCAAAAACATTATAGTTAGCCTACGCATAGCTGATTATAGGTATTTAAATACTTTGTCCATCGATAGTAATACTCAAGTCGACTAAATTGATATTTTTCATGATTTTTGGTGTTTGAAAGTGTTTTATTTTGAAACCTGGAAACGCCAAAAATATATTACTAAATACCCCCGTCGCAGCAGACCTGCGTACTCAGCGAATTTCCAAATCAATAACATAATAATAATAATATATGACAAGTTTTATCATTATCTGTCGATAAATATGAATATTATTTGCCTACTCTCCATAAGATCAACATGGGAAAGAGTATGCAGGTTTGCTGCTGTGAGGAACGCTGAAAGTAGGTGTTTCTAGCGTAAACAATATATATATTTTGACAATTTATATCAAGTTTCATCAACATCTGTCCACAAATAAAGGAGTTTACCCAAACTCTATTTGATTAACATGGGAAAAGAGTATGCAGGTATGCTGCCATGATAAACACATAAACTATGATTTTTAAGCATAAATGTATGGATCTCAACTACATGATGCTAAATATTTTCATCAAAGTTTCATCCAAAAATATTAGATAATAAGTGAAACATTAATTTTTCCTTATCCTACATAAGATTAACATTGGAGCCCCAAAATACAACGTACTGTGTTTAGATTTTTTAATATCTCGGTAACCGTTGGAGATAGAGAAAAACTTTAAGATACTAAATTGTGTAGTTTTTGAAGCTGTTTGTAATGGTGAAAAATAAAGTTTGTAAGTTGAAATTCTTATAAACTACATGGAAAAACGCAATTTTGGGGTACAACACCCCCCCAAACTACCCGTTCCGATTGACCGATATGTCTGGTTTACGAACTCGTCCGAGCAAAAGCAGAAATACACGCTTCTACCAAATTTGGTCTCGATCGGACCATTTTTACGAGAGTTATCGTGTTCACAGACACACACACACACACACACACACACACACACACACACACACACACACACACACACACATATATATATGTGTATACATATATGTATATACATATATGTATATAAACATTTTAACGACTATTGTTTTTGGTCTTTAGGCACCTAAAGAAGAAAAATAACATGGTCCCGGGCTTATATCTTGTCATGAGACCTACGGTAATAGCTTCTTCCCTATGGGAAATTCGCTAAAACGTGTGGAACTGTAAAGACCACAGTTCATGTCTTAGTAACGAAATCACCTTTGATCCATGACAACAGAAAGATGTGACCGAGAAGGTGAAGATAAACATTTGCATAGCTGTCGGGTCGGTCGTGTGTTAGAGGGTGGGAGTAGGGTAGGAAGGGGGTAAAGGATTAACCTGGTGTCCGAGCCAATAAGGCTCATTCGCTGACAAGCCTCTACAGCAGGTTACCGTGGATTAGCTACATAGAGCCCGCCGCCTGTCTAACATCGCTGCTAACATTGCCCTTTGTTTATCACGGGACTTCACAAAATGAACGCTTTGTTCCACACGGGTCTGAGTAATAATATTTTGGATACATTTTACAGAAGAAGAACATCAGACAGGTTTTTTACAGTTACAAAGAGAATCCCTCACGCGGTATTAAATCTAGTACTGTAATATTGATAATATTTGTTTTCATGTCAAATCATTTTCATTCAAAGACGTTTCTAGGTTTTTGTGCCTATTTTTCAGTGTTCCATTATTAGGGATTTTAAAATGTTAATTTTTAAGGATGTTTATAAATAAATAAAATCAATTAAATTTGTATTCATCTATATCTACAAACTTGGACTCAAAATGACTAATATGATTCGAAAAACACACCTACTACAAGTCTTTTCTGTTACTCCTTATTTTGTCAATGTTAGGAGTCCCCAATAAAGGTGGTAAATCTGGTCAGACATTGCGGCATATTGCCTTTTTGAAATGGCTACCTACCCAAAGCAGGTATTAATGAGAAATGATCGTAAGATGATTGTGGTGCGATCTTGTAGTCAAATTACTGACTAAGGCTATATGTTTCTTAGACAGAACTCATAATTAATAGCCAAACAGTCAATGACATCTAAGGGACTTAAACGCTAGATCGTGAAATCCGAACCAGTGTTTCTGAATAACGAACTGGTCTATTTATCAGGATTTTGTTTGCGGATTAAGTTAGTATTCAGTAGTGCGGACGTTAATGCACATCATAGAACCCCACACACCAACCATAGCTCATAACTTTCCACCATTTTTGATCTTCAAGAAGCTGGGTTACAAAATCACGCAACCGTCCTAGTTGCCACAGATTCAAACACCATAACAGCCGCCAGATCTATAGGGATCTGTAGGAAAAGGAGGTCATTCCGGGCCACCCAGTGAGGGAGACAACCATTATGTATCCCGTCCAGTCCCCCAGGACCCCAGGGTGTCATGCTCGAGAGTTGGGTGTTGGAGTGTTGGAAACAAGCTTGAAATCGTCATTTTCATTTTGGTGTTCAATTCAAACTTCGATTCTAAGTTCAAAGTGTGGCATGCCAGATAGAGATAAGCGTAAACTAAAGGTACAATTGGAGCCGTTCACTTTGGATAGACAGAATTTCCGGTACTGTGAGAACATAATTTTTCATAGTAAACAGAAGTCAGAAAACAATGTGTAGGTGTAGAGGTTTTTGAACGTTATATCGTGAAATTAACTGCCCACTAGTCAAATATCTATCAAGGTGTAACCAAGCAGAGTTGCGTGATAGGAATAATCAGCCAGTCGTGTAATGCAGATCGTTAACAACTCTCTAGAGACGGGCGTGCTCAAGAATACCGTCCTGTCACCAACAGACCGCCCCTGCTCATCAAAATGTATAATCTGCACCCTTAATATGCTACAACTGGTGGAGTGGTTCAGAGGAAAGATGCTGGATCATAAATCTCATTAGTTTTGTGACGGTTCAACACTGCACACAGCAGTGGGGTGTATTGACAATCCGTCAGACCAAAAATTGAAACGGTGACGTCATAAGGACAGTTGTTTAGAGGAACTGAAAATATTCCCTTTAGACATATCCATGATGTAACCTACTTTTGGCATGGACATGTCTTAGCACTGAAGGGTTGTTGAAAATTTGCGAGACCAAAATTTGAATAGTGACGTAATTTTGCTAGTGACGACATATAGTTAGTGACATCATAGTTTCGTTATAAGAACAGCTGTTTAGATGAACCGAAAACATTCTCTTCAGACATATCTATGATCTAACCTATTTCCCACAAATACAAACATTTTTATGGGGCTATTGATTATTACTCCTTGTAAATTAACTAGGTATGAGAGTGTTTGTGATTATTCACTCATATTCATCTTAGTATGCACAATAGATTAGATTAGATTAGATCATTGAAATGGCGACCATACTACAATGTAGGTATTTTAAGCCAAGTATGAATGAGGATTGAATGTAAGATGATTGTGGCGCGATCTTGTAGTCTTGTTACTGACTAAGGCTGACATGTTCCTTAGACAGGACTGTTAATTAATAGCCCAACAGCCGATGGCAAGTAATGGATCTACAGTTTAACGTGGAATCCGAACCACGGGGTCTGAAATACGAATTGGTCTAATTATGAGGATTTTCTTTGTGGATTAACGTGGTATTCAATAGTGCGGACATTAATCCACACAAGAGAACACCACATCCGCCAACCATCTCTCACAAATATCCACAATTCGTGACCTCCAAGTAGCTGGATTACAGGACGTCACCACCGTCCCAGTCTGGGATAGTCTGGGATAATAATTAATAGGGTGGGAAGACCACCTTAAACAATAATGAGATGAGTTATACTTTGTACTATTTATTTTCACCAATTACGTATTTTTAGTAAACTGTGTTACACCAATATCATCCCTTGAAGTAGAGATTATAAAAAATAAAGTTCATTTCCTTTACTCCATAATATATAATCATAGGTCACGTTAGAGGCAGTAGTGCGACCTGAAAACTCTAACATTAGACCTTGGCCAGAAGGTTACACGGAACTTTACTTTTACTTTACATTAGACAACATTTATAGTTGATTATTTTATCTAAACATTTGTAATGATGGAACTGGAACCCATTAAAAAAAAGATATTAGAGGGTAAAAGGTTAATATAGACAGTCTATACAGACAGGTTAATATAGAAAAATAATAAGGCCTTTTTAATTATGCTGCTATATTTTATTGTTCTGAAAACGGTTTTCATGTTTTTATTTTTGTTTACATGCAAAGTAATTTATTGAAGTGATCCTCGTGGAAACTATTATGGATGATGTCAAAGTTTCCGGGGCTTTCAACTTAGAAGTGGACTTAAAAAGATTTTTTGTTCATTCTAGCTGATCATGAACTGAAAATAGGTAAAAAATAAAAAAACCCGCATACATTGATATGAAATGATACAGATGCAATAAAATTCATAATTTTAATGAATCAATCTGATATGTCATTGTAGATTTGGACCAAAAATACACAATTTTAAACCTAACCATCTAGTTTTGCAATTAGTGGAGTTAACCAACTTTCTATGGATAAGAATATTTTGAGCAAACGGGAAATCAGAATATTTCTGTATTTGTTTATGCTGAGCTAATTTTTTGACTGGAGGAATTTCAACGTATCAGTAATTATTTTGGTTAGCTATTTTGTACGGACATATGTTATAGACAAAACGATTTTTTATAAAAGGGGGCACTGACGCCTATGTACTTCTTAATGTTAGAATAATTTTAGTTTTTCTCTGTTTATACGTGATTATGCTTTGAGTTTTTTTGTCTCAAACATTGAACCATACTTCAACTCAGGGATTTTGAAAAAATATTACTCTTGGTATTTTCTTTTTATTAAAAAATACCTTTTGGAGGTTTAAAGAAAATTCTTAAAATTGAACAAATATTTTTGTTAATACCTGTGTTAAAGTATGCTTCAAAACACATCGACAAAAAACTTCAAAGATTTACACGTATAGTTCCTGGAACAAATAAAATTTCCCTAACATCAAGAAGTATAGGCATCAACGCCCCCTTAATATTCCCACGACTAATAAAAAAGGAAAGTTAGAATTATTTAAATTGATTAATTAGTTTATTGTTAGTTAATTACTGAAACCACAAAATGCAGCTTCTTCCAGATCCAAGAGGTCCATTAGAGAAGGTGATATAACGAAAATTAACGTAATTAACTCTATAAATAGTTTTATTTATTTTATAAACATAAGTTTTTAATTTTATTCTTTGATAAAAGCTGCAGGTAATTCATTTACAAGAGTGTTGAATAAGGCTTATGAAAGGTTAACAATTCATTCCTTAAACTAAAATACCGTCAGAGTTTTATTTAGAAGTAAGCTCAGAATGTTTTATTTGAAAACTTTGAAGACCATCCTTTATAGAATAACTTGACTCTAACAAAGCCAATACTTTTCCTTGCAAATATCCTCTACAGTGATTGTTTGATGTGGTTTTTTATAAGATTTTTATCCTGTCGTTCAAACGCAATATTTATCTTAAGAGGACATCTACTATTTAGGATACAGTAACTTTGATAATAATAACTTTTGATATTTCTCACTCCTAAGAAAACTTTTCTATTGTTTCAGTTCTTAATTAAAATTTCCATAACTTAGTTTTTGTTCCGGTATTTTTATTATTAAAATTAAATTGATTGTTTACAAAGCTTTACGAAACCTTTAACAAATTAAATTAGGCCTAAAACTAATAAACTCATACAATTTTGAGTTTTTTAAATTTTTTATACATTTACTGTTTGAAATTCTCATTCTTTTATTCTTGACACACCGAGCCATCTATGCGACCAAAGGTAAACATGAATGAAGGTGAGTGTGAATAGCGTAATGGATTAGAAAACAAGAAGGTGTGTCTTACAAAGATCAGCTGATTAATTTTCTAGGAGCATTGTAATATATTTATAAAATAAACGGTATCAGTGGACTGACACATACTTTCTCCCTTAAGTCAATATAAAAAAGAAAATCTGTAATAAAACCATCATATTCTTATAAGTTTATCTAAATATCATTTAATAATTTATTGTTTCAAAAATAATCATCCCATTTCTGAAAATAAAAACAAGAGAGAAAAAGTTAAATTAATTGTTCGAATGGGGGGAAACATCCCCCCCCCGATAATACAAAGCTTTTTTGAGTTGGTTCTGTTGGGTGATTTGACCTTACGCTTCATACCAAGTTTCATGGAAAACGGTTGGAAAATAAGGAAGAAATTGATTTTTTTATATTCTCCTTAAGAATAACATTGGGCGCTTTCAGACAATGTACGGCGTTTATCATGGACAGTAAATTTAACTTTTCTCTGGAACCGTTAGTCGTAGACAAATAATTTAAAATACTAATTTGTTTAGTTTTTTAAGCTGGTTTCAATGGTACCAGTCAAATTATACTTTAATTTTATTGTTTTCGGCGAAAAGTTAAAAATTTGATTTTTGACATTTAAAAGCCCATAACTTTTGAACAGTCATTTTTACAGACATGCGGGTGGTGTCAAATTATTTAGTACTCTGTGCACTATAAACTATCAAATTTGGATTTTTCACGTTTTTAAGGGTTTTTAGAGGTGAACTACACTTAAAATTCAAAAATTCAAAAAATGAAAATAAACGCCTGGAGATACCGTGAATATATACATACATGCCAAATTTCATCTAAATCGGACCAACGGGGTAGGCTGTGGCTCTGTACACATCCAGACACACGCACACTCACACACACACAGAGACACACGGACGGACAGACATCACGTCCAAACCCACTTTTTTGGATTCAGGGGACCCCAAAACGGATATATCCACCCTCAACTCAAATTTGAAAATTTTGACGAAAACAATACTTTCTCCATTCTATATAAGGGGAGAAAGTACAAGTTTAGTCCATAACATAACGGTAGTATTAAAATTTGTATTTTAAGTACTCAACCAGTATCATACAGTAAAATTGGGAAAAATCACCTATGAGCATAAGTATTGCCATCGTAATAATGGTTTTGTTGAGATACTGTATGAACAATACAAATTTTGTTTCAATATTTTTAAGAATGGGTCTTAAATTTGGGGTATAGAATATCCGTTCTACAGTGACCACCTATCACAGGATTCGTTTGATAGGAATCATTTTTAGCGCAATATTTAAATTATTAGATTACATTCATGTATCAAAATTATTCTTCGTACAAAAATTAATATAATGAACCCATGTTTGACCTCTAAGGTCATTCAATGTATATATCTACAAACAAATTTCGCAACCCTATTGTAGGCCCCGCGAGAACTGTTCGACCCTTATGATAATACAATTTTGTAGTGGTTCAACACTAGGCCCTATTTCTTTTTTTAATTTGATTAAGATTAAGTTAAAGTAAGAGAATAAGCTCTCCACTCGTAGTCAGCTTAATTTACCCGCCAGATTTGGTCAGTTTCATGAATAAGAATAAGGTACAGTAATATCAACACCCTCCTAGCAAGTGTGAAAAACAAAATATAAATTTACCAGAGAAAAGATTACGAAAACTAAATAACTTTTCAATGTAGAAAAAATAAATAAATTGTAGAAATAACTACAGTCGTGGTCATTGCTAAATTCCTTTCCATGTGTAATGTATCTCGCCTAAAATGATTTCTAGTTAAAACATCAAATCCTTAACGATGCTCGCATTGAAAATGGCGACAAAAAGTTAAAATTCTTATTCATATGAATAATATACGGTAATAACAAAAACACATATAAACGTTTTCAAACGAAATTTCGTTATGTTAAAACTATGCTAATGTATATAATTTTAATATTATAAAGAAATTTTCTTTTGGTATATTTCCTTGTATGCTCGGTTTAGTGAGATATCTGTTGTAAATTTATGTCTAAAGAAATTATAATTTTTATAGTTCATCTATATTATTGCACATGATTAATAAACAACTTGAAATTAATACCCACTTTTACACTGTTCACATTTTAAACAATACCCTAAACCTGGAATGGAAAACGTTTTTTGAAACCTTACTTAAAAACGAATGTAATTATTACAATTTTTACGTGTATTTAAAAAAAACTTAAATATACACGGTTTTACTAATTGTTAACAAACATAAATTTGAGGTGCAATGTAAATTATCATATTTATTTAGATTTTTTCAATCTTGCAAATTTTTAACAGTAAAAATAATTTTTAAAAAATGACTAAATTTGGTATACCTTGGAATGTGAGCAGGGACGAGCCTTGAGGTGAGGGATCAGCAGATGCGCATTGTTCGGGGTGGTCGTCGCGGAGGTCCGACCGTGTCTGGGGATGGAATCAATGAGAGGAGGGTGGTGGGAGGGTGGGTAGAGAGGGTGGTTGCTCAGCCCGACCCACGCACCCGATTCTCCCTTCGACCCTTTGGGTCGGTTACTGAGGGTCGGGCTGAGCACCCTCCCACGTCAGCGCGAGGCTTGTACTACATTAACTTATCACAGGTGAGGACGGTCAGTTATACCTTAGGTTACAAACACTAATAGACTGGACTAGCTTTCTAAATTTATAAAACAAAGTCGTGTTAGTTACACGCATTATAACTCGAGAACGGCTGGACCGATTTTAATGATCTTTGATTTTTCGGATTCGTCTCTGCTCCGGTCATGCTATAGGCATATTCAGTTTCCATAAATTCAATTAGTTTTCACTTTATAGCGTTTTAATTTTCTAATGTTAAACTTATGGGGAATAAGTTTGTTTACAAATTATCTACAATCAAAACATTTGATTTCTTAAACCAGCTGTTTGTTTACTGTCCGTTAGCAATATGCTTTACTATCCAATGCCATCTGAATCATTCATTAATGTAAAACTATGAAGTAAATATGTGCTGTACAAAATGAACAGCATCATTCGCCACGTTAATAGTTTGCGGTTTTTGGGAATTATGTACTGTATTTATATTTTTTTATTTTCTGTATGATTAAAAGTCACTTGTTTATATGTTTTCCAAATAAAAAATAATTACAATGTTTATACATATTGAGTTTATCATAATAATCAGCTGTTGTATATTTAAAGCTTTCACAATGAAGCCGTATTGCTATTTGACTTCAGGACATGGCCAATCTTAAAGTTAACATGTATTTACTGTTAGGCGCTACGAAGTTCGCCGGGTCAGCTAGTTTTGAAATAAATTAGTGTACGGTAATACGTAAACAAAATCCTAAAAAAGCTTATTGAAAAATTCTGGATTTTTATGATTTTTAATGTTTGCATGATGGAATATGAATTAAAGATACATAAATATTCATAAATCATTATACTGATCCACCCTGGCGAGTGAATGGTGATTGATATATTACTGACTAGCTGACCCGGCGAACTTCGTAACGCCTAACAGTAAATACTTGTTAACTAACTTTGAGATTGGCCATGTCCTGAAGTCAATTAGCATTGCGGCTTCGTTGTGAAAGCTTTAAATATACAACAGCTGATTATTATAATAAACGCAATATGTATAAACATTGTAATTTTTTTTATTTGGCAAACATATAAACACGTGACTTTTAATCATACAAAAAAAAGAAATATAAATACAGTACATAATTCCCAAAAACCGCAAACTATTAACGTGGCGAATGATGCTGTTCATTTTGTACAGCACATATTTACTTCATAGTTTTACATTAATGAATGAATCGGATGGCATTAGATAGTAAAGCATATTGATAACGGACAGTAAACAAACAGCTGGTTTAAGAAATCAAATGTTTTGATTGTAGATAATTTGTAAAAAAACTTATTCCCCATAAGGTTAACATTCGAAAGTTAAAACACTATAAAATGGAAACTAATTAAATTTATGGAAACTGAATATGCCTAAAGCATGACCGGAGCCGAGACGAATCCGAAAAATCAAAGATCATTAAAATCGGTCCAGCCGTTCTCGAGTTATAATGCGTGTAACTAACACGACTTTGTTTTATATTTAGAAAATATGTAATGCATTTTATAAAATTAAGTTTTTTTACAAACGAAGACCAGCTGATAAGGCACTAATTACCAGATCAATTAATAAATAGCCAAATCTCCAAAAGCAGTACAGTGTGCAAAAGGGTACAGTGTGGAACGATTTTGCTCATGATTGAATCTGCAATGAATGGGCACACAATAATCAAAAATTGTATCGACTGAAAACATAATATAAGTCATGATCTCTGAGTTAATAGTGTTAAATTATATATCTTATATCAAACACACACAGATATCACAGATGGCTATGAAGAAGGCAGTGCAATGTGTGAGGATGAAAAGTGATGAGAACATTCTCGTTAAGAGTGAATGTGGCTAAGAACTACAGATAAAATGTTTTTCTAGATACTTACTTAAATTGAGATCAAAGAGTTCATCAGAATTATAAATATGATTAATAAGCAAAAAATTCTCAATCTTTTGTTTGAACTTACATACAGGGTGTTCATTAAAGTCGGGGACAAACTTTAAGGGGTGATAATACTCATCAAAATAAACAAAAAATCACCTATGACAATTTGTCGAAAAATCCTTCGTTTAGCCACTAGCCGCCATTTTGTATTTTTTACAAAAAACGTTATATATTAGGAACTATTTAAGATACAGAAACCAAACTTTGCACACATATTTATTTGTCAAAGAGAAAAATATTTTGAAAGTATCATTTAATTTGTTTTTATATTTTCAAAATGGCGGTAGTTAAAAATCTTATAACTATAATAACAAAAAACCCATTAACTTTATAAAATTTTTACAAGACACAAAAAGTATTGCAATTTTAATTTCAAATCGAACGGTATTTCGGTGAACGAAATCCGTCCACGGAAAACCGAGAAAATGCACTTTTAATGTTAGAATACAGGGCCCGTGCGCCACCGCGGAGCGGCCGTGGCTAAGAAGCGGAGTTCAGCTGACACAACACGGCTTCTTGTCTTCTGTAATGTAATGTTCTGTAATGTAACACTGTAATGTAACGGCTTCTGTAATGTAACATTAAACCTGCATTTTCTCGGCTATCCGTGGACGGATTTCGTTGTCCAAAATACTGTTCGATTTGAAATTAAAATTGCAATCTTTTTTGTGTCTTGTACAAATTTTATAAAGTTAATGGGTTTTTTGTTATTTTAATCAAAATATTTTTAACCGCCGCCATTTTGAAAATATTAATGCATATTAAATGAAACTGAGAAAATATTTTCCTCTTTGACCAATAAATATGTGTGCAAAGTTTGGTTTCTGTATCTTAAATAGTTCTTGATATATAAGTTTTTTTGTAAAAAATACAAAATGGCGGCTAGCGGCTAAACGAAGGATTTTTTTGTTATGATTTTTTATTTTTACTATACAATAGTTTGCCTATGAAATTTGTACAATTTGTTGCAATAACAAACTTACCAAGGACAAAAGAAATTGAATTGTAACATAACTTCTCTGGTAGTTGTTAATGATTAGAGCCGCTTTAAATTAACTTTCCCATGTGATCGCACATGTCAACAAACAAAAAGAAAATAAAAATCAAACGCTGTTGTCTTTGTACAAGTGGATCATAGGAAACAAATTAAAGATTTATACAAGTCTATTTGCTAAATTATGAGTAGAATTTCAGCTAACAACACTTACGAATCCACACCAGGATACCCATCCAACCTAGGCATGGCTACAATTGTCTACAAGGATAATAGCTGATTACAGGACACGCCACGGTGAGGAATTTGTACAATGTTGAGTAAAACTCTCAGATCTCAATAAAGAATTGAAGTTGAGGTTAACATAACGTGTATCATAAAAATATTTAGAGAACTCATTGAACATTGTTGAACTGTATACTCAACAAACTACTAGTAATGGAAAATAAAAATCAATTTGTGTGTCTCTTTGTACAAGTATATTAAGATAACAATTATCTTCTAAACATTAAACATGTCTAAATATTTATTAATTTAACACCAGATGTTGATAATACATCAGTTGAAGTGTCATTTTAATGAAACACAGATTACAGCACTATTATAAGTAGATGTTAATAGTACACATTTTTGGTAAAAATATTGCATAACTCACCCACTAAAGGACGTAAAAACTGCAATGATAAAAATTGAAGGTAAATGCACTTCCATTACGTTTATTGAACTTTAACTAAGTTACATGTAATCCCTATAACTAATTTAGTACTAAATTAAAAATACCGTACTATTCTATTAACTGAAACCAATAATTACTTAGCTTAGTAAAACAGCTTACTGACGATAACTAGGCTACCCAATAGAGCAAACGATAAACGATAGCTCTTGACCCGAGGTCTACATGTCAAACATCATACACAATTACTGTTTATTTATTATTTAGAGAAATTATTTTTACTGTGATAACATTTAGGAAAAATATATAGTTTGTGTGGATCAAGTATATTTCAGATTATATGAAGTATGCATGTTTTTTGAAGTTTGAAGTACGCAAAAATAAGGGTAAAACCTCACCACAGCGAGTTCCTTCGGCCAAAAATAAATCAAAACCAATATATCCAAGGTCCATCTCTATTTTTTACGTTCTGTCTCTACGTTTCTCTTTTTTATCTTTCAAACTACTTGACCAAATGCAATCAAAACTTTTCTCAAACAATAACTAGTAGCTTTAATTGTAGTTTTATCTAAAATTTAATTAAAATCATTTTTTGTCTCCATCCACCAACTGATTAAGATAATATTAATATAAAGATATTTGTATAACAATGATTAGTGTTTGAAACCCGCCAAAGAGAAACTAACAGAACTATTTGTTTGGTAAACTGATGTATAATTTATCTCACTTGGATGATGAAAATAACTACTAAATTTTTAGGAACCTATACATTGTTAACAAAAATACTGTAAAAAAACACATATACACAAGTTCTTCCAAAATAGCATTATTAAATTGGTATAAATGGGGTAGACTGAAGATATACTTATGATACAATTGGTATGACCTATTTTTCATACTCTTTATTCTATGCTAACCATGTAGAGATAAAACTCCTTTATTTATGGAAAGATGTTGTTTAAGCTCGGTATATGATCAAAATAAAAATTGTTTAAGGTAAAAAAAGGTAAAAAGTTCGCTGAGTGTGCAGGTATGTTGCGACGGAGGTAATTTAACCAGTCCGATAGTATAAGAAATTATTTTAATGATTAAGAAAAAAGATAATATCACGTTTTACTAACAGTTTGAATGGTGTGGGGGAGTTTTGTAATATACTGTATTGTGGGTTTAAATATGATTTTGGTTTTTATGTACAACTAGTAAATTTAGAATGCTGTATTATATTTTATTGTTTACATCCATCATTGCTATACAGTAAAAAAGGAGTAATATTTTTAACACTCTGGAACTATCTTATGGAGTTCGCTGTTTAGCCGCTAGGGGAGCTTTGTACACCAATAAAGGACTGTCTGACAGAATACTGTGGTCCAGGTAGTTACGGCGTTCGTAACACTTCACTCAAGTGAAGTGTTGGATGCTATTCGTAAGTTCCGGTAACGGATTCGTTTCCTGACAATAAGCAATCCCAATTTAGCTTTTATGTATTACGGTGCGAGAGAGCACCTTTAAAACGTCTCGTGCTAAGTAATTGTTTAACAATATGAAAAACAATAAACATTCACTTCAAGTAAGTGTTAAAATTTTTTGAAGGCTAGTTTTTAAGATATTAAAATCTAGAAAAATATAGTTGATAATATAAACTAAATATTATTACACTACATATTATGTAGTGTACGACACAGACAAAATTTCCAAGTTCGGAGGAATTAAAAATAAATCACTCGAATATTATTGAAGTTTATTAATTACCACTGATATAGTTAGGTATACGTTTTATTTTTATGAGGCACATAAAGTGGGACGGACTAATGCTCAAAAATTTCCTGAACCCGTCCGTCCCGGCTTCCGATAAAAAATAAAGTAATGAAGAGAAGCTATAAACTATATTACTTTACGTAAATTCCGTCAGCCAGCTCAAACAGTAGATTATAAGTTAACACTCATAGATTCTAAGTGTAAGACGATATAATCTATTTACAATGATTGTAATAATCTATAATATTATAAAGAAGAGGTGGTTTCTGTATGTTTGTTTGTGGGTTTGTGTGTTTGTGGGTTTGTGTGTTTGTGGGTTTGTTGTGGCAAGTGAACGCAAAAAATACTGAACCAAACAGTTTGAAATTTTACACAAAGACAGATCTTAAACTCATGCAACACATAGGCATACTCATTTCCTTAAAATCCTCTCGGGCTACGCCCTGTGAACGTCCTAAGTTTCAATGTTTACATTTTTAGAAAATGAAAAATTACTTGAATGTCAACAGCTGTGAACACTAAAATTTAACAGTTCGAGAAGCAAGAAATAGCTGTAAATACCCTGGGATTCAATGTTTACAGTTTTAATGTCAACATCCGTTACTTTACATTTGACTGTTCGGTAAGAAAAAGAAAAAAAGTTAATTTAAACACAAAAACAGCTGGATCGAATATAGTGAAAAAAAAGATCGAAATAGTGGAATGGAAGATTTTTAATTTTCTGATGCCTGCCTCTATTACGTAATGCTTATCCACTAATATTTGACATATGACTTTGTCATGTTAAAAATATACTTAGACATGTTTGTCATTTTGTAAACAATAAAGAATTAATTTTATCAATAACTTAAATGTATCTGTAGAGCCTACACCTCTCAGCCTTTTTTACCCGTGCGAAGAACGGGTACTTTGGCTAGTAAGTGATAAAAAGAAATCAGGCTTTGTTCATCTACTGTATATATGCATTTTTAATCAAAGCTTTTGGCTTGAACGTTCTCCTGATCTAAATATTTGTGATTTTTTCCTTTGGGTATTTCTAAAATGAAAGGTATACATGGACAAACTCCGTATACTAGACAAACTGAAAGTAGCGATAGTTTAAGTGATTGCTTCAATCAGCCACGTAATGCTGGGCAAGGTCTTTGATAGTTTTTGCGAGGTACTGGAAGAGCGAATGTCCAGGAATGGACAACTCTGGCATGTTATCTTTAAATATGCTACTTTTTCTTTTTGTATGTCTCTTGCAATAAAATTAAAGTAAAGGTAATAAAGATGCGTTTTTATTAATTTGTATAGTTTGTCAACTATAGTTAGTAAAAAGAGTGTAAAAATATTATCACCAATTGAAAACCTAAAAAAGATATTTTTAGCGTTCCCTGTATTATTTGCTTAAAAATGTACCCTTGGCTGCTTCATATTTGAACATGTTAATTTTTCGCATAGAGAGAGCTACCGTCTAACTTAACTTGTAGTTTCCATTCGATTTGCTTCCGCTTGCTTGGTTGACGGCAGCTCAGGTGTAGTCATGGCAACGATGGCGATGATTTGGCTAATCCCTCCAATCGATAGCAAACTAATGAAATCATCCGATTCGATGGGTATTCCGATCCTTCTAGAGGAATAAAACCTCCTCACAATCTGTGGGTGAATCGAGGATCTGGTTTAGGGCAGAGGGAAATTAAGCTATTCACTAGGATATTTTGTTTCAATTTATTTAAGCTCTTATCTACCTTTTACCTTTACCTTTTTTGAAATGGCGACCTACCCAGGTCCGTATTTTAAGCCAAATATGAATGAGAAATGATTGTGTGATGATTGTTGCGCGATCTTGTAGTCTTGTTACTGACTAAGGCTGACATGTTCCTTAGAAAGGACTGTTAATTAATAGCCCAACAGCCGATGGCAACTAAGGGACCTACAGTTTAACGTGGAATCCGAACCACGGCCTCTGAATTACGAATTTGGTCTAATTATGAGGATGGTATTTGCGGATTAACGTAGTATTCAATAGTGCGGACGTTAATACACAAAAGAGAACACTACACCCACCGACCATCGCTCACAACTATCCACAATTCGTGACCTTCAAGTAGCTTGATTACAGGACATCGCCACCGTCCCAGTCTCTATAAATAATAATATGTGCAGTTTTAAATATTTCATACACAACTATTTCTATACTAAACATTTTTAACAGTGTGGTAACAATGAATTACCAAGTTCATTAAAAGAAGCATTATATTAAGTTCCTTTTTGAAGAGGGTGGAAGCCTCTTTTATCTTTAATTACGTAGCGTGTGTTGTATCAAGCAAAGCTATGGGGGTGTGCCGGCACTGAGAACAGCTGATTGACAACTCCGGGATCCGAGTGTACCAGGACTAACGCTGACTAAAGTCGGGAATCGGTCATGCTAACAACAACGCCACTGACACAAACTGAGTGGGTAGTTTTGATTTGTGAAAAGTTTAGAAAGATTGTTTAAGTTTAGTGATTCCTAGGCTGTGTTAAGAATCTCTAAAACTATTTAGCTGTACGCTGTGTACACTTTCATAATGAAGTAGCAAGATTGAAGTATTGTAGGTTTTAGGTTGTAAGTATAGTAAATGTTAAGAAAGTAGGATAAAATGTTTTACCGCTTAAGAATATCATTTCGCCCCTTGGACGAATTACCTAGTTTTTTACCTACTGAAAATTGTTGACATTCGTTACGCTTCCATTGTCTCAATAAAAATTTCTGGCGGAATAAAATAATTTAAAATAATTATTTCGCTTTTAAACCTATTTTAGTAAAGATTTAATTTAATAAAAAAATGTAGGTGAAATTAAAAACGTTGGTTTTAAGCCCGAGACCATTAACATTGCTGTTTAAAAGCTGATAACTCTTGAAGCGTCATGTTTAAGGGGTTGTAGATAGTATAGTTTTGGGCCAGGCCAAAATATTTTTTAAACCATAAAATTTTAATCATTACTCGTCAGAGCAACTGTTAATATAATTATATTAATTAATAAATTACCTGCAATGGGGAGACTAACAATGTGCACCCTTGTACCAAGTTTCAAAATTAAAAATAGCATTATATTATTTGTTTATTGTACTTGATTATTTTGAACACGTTTTGAGGTCCGTGCATTTCTACGGTTAAGTTGATAAATACCAGTGTGAAAAAAACTTTTTGGTTTCAGAAAGCCTTAAAAGACATTTCTAACTCAAGTTCCAAAATTGAAAGTAACTCTCTACATTTACAATGTAATAAGGATAAAGTAAAAACTTTCCATTCCAAGAAATGGAATTTCATCTATATCAACGACGAATACAAACGGGTTCAATACTGTACGAGCTCTTTATCCGATATGCACAATGGCTCTTCAGTAGCTTTTCCTTATTTTGTGTTCATACGAATACGAATGTAAAAGTGTGTCGCCCTTTCCTTATAATATCCTTTTTCGTATAACTATATCTAAGGAGGAACCTTACAAGATTTTAATCTGTTTTATTGGGCACACTCGCCCATTTCTATTGTTGTGGCTGGATCTCGTCATTATTACACAACATACACAAACACATACAAAGATCGATCCAGTCACAATCTCCAGTCCCGCGTCTTCAGGGTTTAAAAAACTTTGTTGTTCCCGCACCCGGGCTGAACGCCTAACCACGACTGACGAAACATCACCTCCAGGGAGGTGAGGAGAGGTGATGGGGGCCCCATTCGTGTCTGGTATCTTATCAACCCCTACGGCTTTCCCTTTCAATAGGCCTACCTACTGTTCATGTCTGACAATATTGAAATAAATGGGACTCACTTCAATTGACGTTTGATACAACGACTCATTTTCAATAACCATAATCAATGACTCTGCCACATTCCTTCGCCTCCAATCTGCCTCCTTATATAAAACTTTACTTTCCTCCCATCTCAGACAATGGTTAGTCTCAACTACTTGTTCTCAACTCCATGAGCCATAATTTTTATTATTTTAAACTCATTTTTACATGTTCTTCAATGCGAACCTTAACAAACTTAGAGGTCTGACCAATGTAATTTCTACCAGAACATGGAATGCTATAAACGGCATTCTTTTTTTGTATTTCGTTCATAGGTTTTACTTTTGTTAACCAGCTACGGATTGTGTCTTTACTTGAAATACAGTGCGGATATTGTGTTTGGAATTTATTCTCCGAACTTTTTCTGAACAAATTTTAATATATGGAATGCAAACTGTTGTTACTGGCTTTAAATTATCAGAGATGGAATCAGAGGCTATATTGATTGATGTGAGTTCCATTTATTTCAATATTGTTAGACAGGAACCGTAGGTACTGAAAGGGAAAGCCGTAGGGGTTGATAAGATATCAATCATGAATGGCACCTCCCTGGAGGTGCTGTTACGTCTGTCGTGGTTAGGCGTTCAGCCCGGGTGCGGGGAAAACAAAGTTTTTTTAACCCCTGAAGACGCGGGACTGGAGATTGTGACTGGATAGAATTTTGCGTGTTTGTGTATGTTTTTTTAATGAAAAATCTTTTAGGTGAGTGTGCTCAATACCTCACCAAAAAACATGTCTTTTAAAAATAATATTAATTTTCTATTCAAATTCAGAGACAGACACGTAATGACGCAAATAAAATCGCTTACAGGTAAATGTATAACGGATATCGTTTTAAAAGGTGTATTAAAAACGGATCAATCACCTGAGAAACTTCTTCCCGCAGATTGAACGCGGTTTAATGATTTCGCGCGGAACCTGCGGGTGTTTGAAAATAAACAGACAAGGACCGAATCCGTCGTTCCATCACGTGAGAAATTCCATCGTTCCAATGTTCCATTGGAAAAATAATCTGTAGGAATAGTTGACATTTTTATTTTCGTGCTTTTGTTGAAATAAACTTAAATTAAGTTAAGTACCTGGTGACCGAGCTTTGCTCGGATATAATAAGACATGTATTTCACAAGTTAATTAGCAAAATTAAAACAAATTTACTGCTCAATGAAAACATTTATGTGGTTTAAATAAAACCGTTTTAATACCCCTTAATAATTATGGCATAAATACTGAACAAATATATAGCCCTCGGGTGGGGATCGATCACGCGACCTTGCATACGTGAGATCTAAGCGCTTAAGCAACGGCGTCAGCCGACTTCGCGTCGTAGTTTAAGAGTTTTTGGCCAACCTCAATTGTTTTAGCTAATCTTACACTGAATTTAAATGGCCATACTGTTTGTTATTATTATCCTGTGATCAACTGATTTTGTTAAAAACGGAATGAGGATTGAAAAGCAAAAGATAAATTTAATTTACACCAATTATTTGGTTTGTTACAGTAGCTTCAAGCAATACAACGAATACGTTTTCTATCAAAACACGGAAGATTTTGGAAATACTCTTTCGTGCTTTTATTTCGCACAGTTATGTTTCCCTAAGTTTTTACAAATTGTTTAGTAACCTGATAATTTTACATTTATTACATACAAAAAATAAATATTTATGAAAAACCTCTATTCACATATTGTTCTTTGCCGTCTTCAATCAAGAACTGTCAAACGGTTATAAACAGCTGTTTTGGTTTGCATTGTTTAGATTTGATTCTCCATAAGCGTAATGTTAAATTTTTAGATTTTAAACTTAATATTACAAGAAAACACGTTATTTTCCTGGACAATAGATTATCTAGAACATTTAGATTTTCTACTCGGAAATGTTTATTAAGATTGTCTTTTTTTTAATTTAAAGAAAGTATGTGTCAGTCCACTGGTACCGTTTATTATTTTCGTGCTTTTGTTGAAATAAACTTAAATTAAGTTAATACGTATTTTCATATCATACTTACTTTTTGAACTAATTGTGTGTGTGTGTGTGTGTCTGGATGTGTACACTGCCACAGCCTACCCCGTTGGTCCGTTTTAGATGAAATTTGGCATGTATATATATAGTCACCGTATCTCCAGGCGTTTTTTTTCATTTTTTTGAATTTTTGATTTTTTAGGGTAGTTCACCCCTAAAAACCCTTAAAAAACGTGAAAAATCTAATTTTCTCAAAAACGGCTCTAACGATTTTGATTAAAATTTGACAGTTTATAGTGCACTGAGTACTAAATAATTTGACACCACCCGCATGTCTGTAAAAATGACGGTTCAAAAGTTATGGGCTTTTAAATGTCAAAAAATTCAAATATTTAAATTTTCAGCGAAAAGAATGAAAGTAAAGTATAACTTGAATGGCACCATTGAAACCAGCTTAAAAAACTAAACAAATTAGTATTTTGAATTATTTGTCTACGACTAACGGTTCCAGAGAAAAGTTAAATTTACTGTCTACGATAAACGCAGAACGTTGTCTGAAAGCGCCCAATGTTATTCTTATGGAGAATATTAAAAAATCAATTTCTTCCTTATTCTCCAACCGTTTTCCATGAAACTTGGTATGAAGCGTAAGGTCAAATCACCCAACAAAACCAGCTCAAAAAAGCTTGGTATTACTTTGGGGGGGGGTTCCCCCCATACAATTTGAACAATTAATTTAACGTTGTCTCTTGTTTTTATTTTTAGAAATTGGATGATTATTTTTGAAACAATAAATTATTAAATGATATTTGGATTAACTTTGTAGAACATGATAGTTTTATTACAGATTGTCTTTTTTAAATTTACTTAAGGGAGAAAGTATGTGTCAGTCCACTGGTACCGTTTATTTATTTTCGTGCTTTTGTTGAAATAAACTTAAATTAAGTTAATACGTATTTTCATATCATACTTACTTTTTGAACTAATTTTATTTTCACTTTGGATAAATATACTCGTATTACATAGATTATTTTTATATTTAGAGAAAATGTATTACATTTAATAAAAGCATACAAATTTTATCTACCAATACATTTGTAAATATGGTAAATGTCAACAAATGTTACTTGTATCATAACTAACTGACTTACTGTCTACTATATAATTATGCTACACCTTAAATACCACCTATTGTAGTTCTTGTTGTTAAAAAAACCTGCATACAAATTCATATGTTATTGCCATGTATAAGTATAAGCTCTGTGGGTGTATGGGGTATAGATAGGGGTAAAGAGAGGGTATAGATGAAGTGATGTCGTATCGTTATAAGGACGGCTTTTTAGAGAACTGAAAACTCTTGTATTTCCCAAAGGTAAGTCAATATATATTTTTTATAGATAAAATATGTGAGGCTACATGTCAATGTAGCCTCACAGTAGATATGCAGCCAAGATGTAGCCTAAACATTATATGTTTAACGATTATAAACTAGCTCAGGATTTATGCCAAGTATTTTATGTTTCTGACTCTTTAAATTGACTACAATAAGACTTTCTTTGTGTGGAAATTGGTTTAAAGAGTTAAAGTAGCAACTCTAAAGTTTTATGTGACCTCGTGAACTGGGAAATCATATCATCTTTTTTTTAACTTTTCACTTCCAGCATAAAGTTAAGCATATTCCACACTTGCTATATCTTTTGCAAAATTAAGACACTAGTGGAAATATATAAAAACATTGGTCTCTTAAATACAGAAAAAGGTTTATAAACAGTAAACTGGTGAAACATTGAATTTCAATTTATTAATTTGACTGATTAGAAAGAATTTTACCAGTAAATAATATTTCATTAAATTAGCGTTAACCATGATTAATTTTTAGCTTCCATAATTGACATTTTATAATTTAGCGTAATTTTATTTCAGAATAATCTTGGTGAAAATAACTTTTTGGTTTGTTGGTAAGTTTATAGGGTGATTAAAACTTTAACCAAATTACCTTTATTATCGCTCCATTTTATTAAGTCTGCAATCCTGATTAAATCCATCAAAGAAAACTAAAACACTATATCGAATAAATAATTACTCAAGTAATTATTTAATAAATTTAGTAATTAACAAAATAAGGTTTATTAAAAAAAATATAAAAAATAATAAATGGTATTTGTGAACTGACAAGTACTTTTTTGCATTTTAAAAGTAAACTAAATAAATATAACATTTAATAAAGCTGTCCCATTATTTAGTACCTAATAAAATAACATTTAATATACCTAACTTTCCAAAAGCAAGGACATTAAATTTTTTCAGACACTCTCTTTCTATTACTAAAACAATTTTTAGGAATTTGAGGAAACACCTCCCCCCACCGAGGTAATAACTGACTTTTTTGTGTAGACGTTTGAGTAATGTAACTCATTACAGCATATCAGATTTCATCAAAAGCGGTTGAGAAATAAGGAAGATATTGATTTTTCAGCAATCTTCTTAAGAATTACATTGAGCGCTATCAGACATCCTGCTGTAATTACCAGAGACAGTAAATTTAACTAAGATCTGAGAGAAAATAGCTTATATAAATAAATCAAATAAATATGTTCTTAGTTAAAGACATCAAACTACTCTAGGTTTTTAAAATAGGGCAAAAGAAAATCAAATAAATCCAAGACTAAACTTATACTTTAAGCAAGGGCATAACAGATAAAATTGCAGAGTCAAGAAAAACAAGAAGAACAACATCATGAAGAAAATCAGTAATGTGCGATTGCATCAACTATTTTTGTAGTCTTTTAGCCAAAACTTTGTGGTAGAACCTTTGAAAATAAGAAAGAATAAATTATTTGAGACCTCAATCCCTTATTTAAATATTAATGACAAAACATTTCATGAATCATATGTGGTCTATGCAAAGGCAACCGCCCATGTAGACCTTTCCTCGCTAAATTGAGTATGCAGGTTTGCTGCAATAAGGGCTATTTTACATGGTAATGTGCTTGCAATAAGGCTGTTCATTAAGTAAAAACGCATACCAAACTTTATCAAATTTCATTAACTAAGCTAGTTATTATATTTCCCATTCTCCATAAGAATCACATGGGCAATGAATACATAGGTTTGATGCCATAAGAAACATTTGTTTGGGGTTTTATGGATGTATTAATAAAACTTAACTAGATGAACTTGCGTACCACATTTTGGAAGAATATTTAAGTAAATAAGTCTAGTGAGTTATTGATTTTTAGTTATTCTCCATAAGATTAACATTAGGCAACTTGCTGTGTCTACCATTTTGAATATCTCAGTAATTAATTGACTCATGATTCATGAGTCATGATTCAAGATACTGAATTATGAGTTTTTTGAGCTCAATCTAATAATAAAAAATTCGATTTTTCTAAAAATTATACATAAATTAAGTGAAAACCCCATTTTGGAGGTACAAAAACCCCCCGAAATTGTAATTAATGTAGTCCGATTCTATTTCTAAATGAACTTGTCTTAGAAGAAATATTACAGAAACCGAACCGAGTTTTGACATGGATATGTCTTAGCCCTGGGGGTGTTGGCAATTTGCGCGACCAAAATTTGAAACAGTAACATTATTTGTTTAGTGACGTCACATGATTAGAAATAGTTATAAAGTTTATAAATAGGGAGTACGTGTTCACCTTTTAAAAGTCAACTAAATATTACATATCTTGCTTGTATATATGCCAAAAGGCATTTTAATCAAGTCAAGGAGTGATGTCATAATACCACTTTTTGGGTAAGCAATTGAAACCTCCCCGTCTAATATTTTGAAAGTAGTTAAAACATTTCTCTTTACCTACAATTCCTATTTTTTTTAAATGGGCAAGATATCAAATTAATCCTTAAAGGAATAAATACAACATTTTTTGCGGAAGAAAGGAAGAAAATGATATTTTTGTTTAAAAAAATTTGAAATGTTTTATTACTACTTTTCTATTTTAAAATTAGAAAAGAGTTGGGTAGTAAATAAAAACAAATTATACATTTTTACTTACAATTAATTAATACTCTTAAAATATATATTTTTACATGCAACATATAAAGCTTCTTAAAATAACTAAAACTAACTATCGAATATTAATTTCATTATTTATTTACGAATACATTTTAAACCCCCACTGACATTGTTAAAAATTAAAATTGTTCATAAATCAAATTATTTGTATTTTGTGATACATTTAGGAATTTTATTGATCCATACAATACAGATTTATCCCATTACTTTAATCTTCTCAACTAACCAAACATGGAGTTTTAAATTAATTTACAAATCAATAAAAAAAATTATCTTTAATATGAATTATTTCATTGTTAATTTGCTACTATAATGCAGTTTTAACAGATTCAGTAAGAGTCCAGTCACTTTCATTTAGAATTTAAACATATTTTACATTAAACGTTATTTTGTGTAGTCCGCTCTATATACTACTCTGTCTTAATATTAATGTGGGGTTTCAAAGTACTATCTCATCCTTGTAGGCTTATCTTTGACTACTTAGGTTTTCAAATCACTTTAATTTGATTGATATTATTATTATTATTATTCATGCTTTTTTAAGAGAAGTCGGACGGTTAATATGATCAAAAATATTGATTTTTGGTTTTATAAAATTTTTTACTCTCCAATTCAATACATTTATTTCATATAGATATTTCAATTTGTATGAGTAGTTATTATAAAACCCTGCATTCTCTTCCCTGAATTCCTCTAAATCAGCATGGTCAAACACCATGTTTTCTAATGATGATTCCCGAAAATCAAGGTTTTTAAGGTTTCGGTATGCATATCTCAGAAAGTAAAAAAGATATCTACAGAATTCTTTTTCGATTTTGTTCGCTATATCTAGTAGCATAATTTGTTTCAAGCTGAGGAAATCGCAAGATAACGATTAAATTTTAATTTATTAAAAATATTATGTTGAAATTCTAAAAAATAAATATTTGAAAAAAATGTATATTCAGAAAAGTTAGCATTATTTTAAGTAACCCTCAGCTAAAAATAATGTTAATAAACCAATAAACAAAATGTAAAAAGTTATGTAGGTATCTAAAAGATTGCAAAATGAACATGGGCAAGATACAACCATCTGGCTCCCTTTAATACTTCATTCGCCTTGATGCCCACATCTGATCTGCTAGCCTGTGGTGCTAATTCTTCCATTCATATGTTTTTGATTGAGGCAAGTAGTAATTACCATCACCTGTAACAATAATTGATCTAATTATAAGCTTTCTGATCACAATAGAATATAATTGGAACAACGGAGTAGGATGGAACCTTCTTATCCACTTTTTAAACAACGTGAAATTCTACCATTGAAATCGTTATTCATTTATAAAACACTAAGAATTTTTCATATTAGGAGTGGGAATGTAGAAGCTAATATGAACACATATTCTATTAGACTGAGAAATACATTTTTGATTGTTCCACGACCTTTTAAAGAATCTTTTAAAAAGTATTATAACTAACTAGCCCCTAAATTATATAATCTTTTAGGACTAAATGGCAAAGAGTTCCTATCCTTATTTTCATGTTGTAAATATGTTCTAAATTATATTAAAAAAATGGAGGATGTTAAGGGTTTACTGAGTTAAAAAATATAGGCTAGATTTTCATTTTTATTTATTAATTTACCTATCTATTAATTTAGGAACACAGAGGATTTTAATTTAATCACCCAAATAATATTTGAAAAATTACCTTATATTTTTAAAAGTTAATTTTTGTAACCCAGTCTCTAAAATGTCAAAACAAATTAGCATTATTATTATATTGTTGCTTTTTGCAGACAATGAACATCAAGTTGGCCTGTTTGTTCAGACCTACTACTGTTGCTCATGTTCTAATTCCATCATATGTTGATAAAAAATAAACACATAAAAAACTTTTAGATAAAAAAAAAAAAAAAAATAAAAAAAAAATTAAGGGTTTACTAAAAAATATAGGCTAAAAAATTATTAAAAGAAAAAAAAAAAAATAATAAAAAAAAAAAAAAAAAAATTTTATAAAATAATTTTTAAATTGTTATTTTTGCTCGTCCAGTCTCTAAAAAAAAAAAATAAATTATTAAAAGACAAAAAAAAAAGAAAAAAAATCAATCAAAAAACTCAAGGTAAAAGAGAATAAAACCCAGTCAGTGTTGTGCACCCTTAGATCCGACCATCTGGACGACGAGCCTGTGAAGTTGATGGGTTTCTGGATTGACCGCACTCTTAGCTGGAGGTATCACATAAGTCAGATATGCGTTAAACTCTCTCGCGTACTGTACCTACTTAGGAAGCTTGCACTGGTCATTCCCAGATCCTATTTGGTCACAGTGTACTACGCCCTCTTCCATAGCCATATCAGCTACACGGCATTACCCTCTGGGGCCACTCACCAGCGGCGCATGACATTCTGCTGCTCCAGAAAAAGGCGGTGAGAATTATCACCTCTGCGGGCTATCTCGACCACTACAGGCCCCTATTTAAAGACCTCGGGGTGTTAATTGTGCACAGCCAGTATATCCTGAGCAGCCTTGTGATGCTGAAAGAAAATGAAGGACAGCTACCCAGGCGTGGGGAGCAACATTCCTATGGGACAAGACATGGCCGCAACCTCGACCTGCTCCGCTGCCACCTTGCCTGGACCCAGAGGGGTTACCCCTATTTCACAAGCAAGCTCTTTAATGGGCTCCCTCTGGAAGTGTGAAAGCTAGACCTAAACATTTTAAAAAAAAAGTTAAGGGAATATTTGGTGGATAGGCCCCTCTACTCATTGAGCGATTAGAGTGACACACCACTTTTCGAATCTCTATGACACCGCCATCTTAGCCTAGTTTTAGTGTAGATATTTTAAATCTTATTTTTGACGCAATCTGTCCAACAATGTTGGTAAATGATGAAGAATACAAGTATTAAGTAAGTATTATCATTTTCAAGAGAATAAATTTAGACATAATATATTTTACGTGCATTATATCTATCTAGTAAGCTATAGCCTAGTAAGTTATATTAACTGTGAATTCTCCATGTTTATTATATATTTATGTTTTTTTATTACTTACTTACAGTATATATTTTTGTTAAACTATTTATGTAATTTACTAATAGATTGATGATTTTATTTAGAAAGCAAGTGCTGTATTTTGTATTGTTTTGTAAACTGATGTACCTCTTGGAAATAAACTTTATTCTTATTCTTATTCTATGCTGGCATAATGTAATAGACCTATGAATGTAATTGTGACACTATACTAGTCTTGATGATGATGTAATAAAGATATTTTTGACTTTGACTTTTAAAAATATGTAGGAAAGAGTCATTCTAATTGCCAATCCCAAATAATTAACACATGCTTACATGCTTAGGTAATATTAGATTCTTGGGTCAGAGGGTTTCAGTTGTACTAACTCCTCACAGATCTCCCAGTACTTCTTGGCTAAGGCCATGTCCTCGACTCCTCTGGACAGGGATGCCAACTGTGCAAACAAAACACAGATTACATGAGGTATTATAACAGTTAAAACATATATAACAGTTAACAATATGTCAACATTATGTGAACAAATTAACTTACTACTACAGTATTTACTGAAATGAAATCAATAAGCTCATGTGACTATGGAGTGGAAATATCTTGGATACTAGAGATAACCTTTCACTAATTTTTTTGTTTGGATTAAAATAATTTTACTAATCAGTATAAATTGTGAGTTTTTTAAGTATTACTGGTATTAAATTTAATATAATATGCTATATTCTGTTACATTCTGTCTTAACTGTTATCGTATTACATCAACTGTTTCAAAGAAATTAGGGATCACATTCCTCATCTCGATTTTGTCAAAGAACTGTTTCAACAATGAGTGTGTTTGCACTCAAAACATCCTCATTTTGAAGGATCAGGCCCGTTCTAGTGTCTGGATACACTCAAATTCATACTATTTACAAATTTGTAAATTATTCATTGTCTTAGTATAATAGTATTACAGTACATTAGAAGTAAATTTTGCTCTTTAGGGCTCAAATACCTGTATTATCTGTATCAACTTTCAGAGTTGCCTATCGTTACTTGTCCTTTTATCGTAAAACATCTGTATATGCTACAAGTAGAGGATAACTGTCAGACATTTTTCTACATTGTTTAGTTTGACCTTTAATCTGTTTGATACGGACCACTCGGATCCGAGTGGTAACATTTAGGTTAAAATCAACATGCTGGATTTAGTGATATAGATTGTGCTGCCACCTGTTGGGATGTGAGAAAACTTAGACCAGCTTTGTTATAACGCAGTATCTGCATGGGTCACTTGGAATTTTCTCATTGATTGATTTTAAACTACACAGGTCGCTCCGCGCGAGGAACGGGGATTTTGGGCACCGCAGCAAGTGTGTTAATATCAACACTATAGTCATAGATATTACTGAGGTAATTCTCCATTGAAAGATAATTTTAGAGGCCCCCACTCAAATTCATGGCTTCTCATTCATAAGTTGGCCCGAAACATCGCCTGAGTGGGTATAAGAGTTGGGTCTACTACAGATTCCTAAACATGATGACTGGAATTGTGTTTTTCACTCATCAGAAACATCTCATATGGCATCTTGAGGTAAAGCAATGTGTCATAAAACATCACTTGACAGCAAATTTCAGTGCTAATCATTGGCTGTAGTATAACACAGACGAGGTTGTCATGAGAATGTCACAAGGGCTCCTATACAACGGTAATGAAAAATTTTATGTTTATCCTGATGTCTTTAACTGAAATAAAGGGTCTCTTATTATATGCAAATTTCACACTAACAAAACCTGTTTGTTCCTTGCCCTACCACTGTTACATCCAGTTACAATAGAACCTTTCTTATCATTTCAACTCGGGGCCAAACCTTTGGCCTTCTGGCTTAAAAACTATTCGGCTGGAGTGACCTATCGGGAAATAGATCATTATTTGAATTGATTATTCTTGTAGTACAGATAAATTCTGTTCAGGGTTAAATATAAGTCCCTTTGCTCTCATTGGTAATTGAAAATATAGAGCATAAAGTATTTAGCAATTTATTCCTTATAAACCAATGTAGCCATGATATTACTCTACTTTTTGAAACATCCAGCTCTTCATATGCATTTGATTGCATTAATGTTTGTTGCACTGTATCCATAACTTTTTTTACTTTAATACTGAGAACGTTTTACTATGAATAAAAATTGTAAGGTTTAAATTGTACCAATAAAATTAATTATGTATTCTTCAATGATAAATCAAAGATGACACACCTTACAGTCAGAGAAGTACTTCCCACTGATTCCATCCACCTCTGGAGAAGTTGCAAGGTATATTGATGTTTGAGCTCCTTGTTCTGGTGTCTAGAATTCAAGAAAATTGAAATATAAAACTTAAACTTACATCCTAAAGCTTAGGTATATTAATTGCCTACAACATTTAGATTACTAGAAATGATAACTCTTGACTTGTATAATAATGATTGAAATATTTAGTTTCATTATACTTCATGTGGTTTTCTATTATTTTACATGTGATGGTGGATCATCACATATGAAAGTTTTCCCATATTTTGTTTTAAACATTTCATACATGATTATTTTATCATTTTATCAGACCACTCTTTGGCAAGACATAAGCCCGGGACCATGTTATTTTTTGTTTTCAGGTGTGCAGAGGCCAAAAACAATAGTCGTTAAAAATTTAAAAAATAAATTAAAATAAACACGATAACTCTTGTAAAAATGGTCCGATCGAGGCCAAATTTGGTAGAGACGTGTATTTTTACATTTAGTTAGCCGAGTTCGTAATCCAGACATATCAGTCAACCGTAGTTTGGTGGTGTTTTGTACTCAAAAATGGGGTTTTTTTGTGTTTTTCATATGTAATTAAAAAATGTTCTAAACTTTGTATTTTACCATTAGAATCACTTAAAAAACTACACAATTTAGTTCCTTAAAGTTTTTCTCTATCTCCAACGGTTACCCAGATATTAAAAAATCTAAAAACAGCATGTTGCATTTTGGGGCTCCAATGTTTAATCTTACAAATGATGAAGAAAAATCAATATTTCACTTATCAATCGATATTTTTTTATTAAACTGGGTATTTAGCTTCATGTGGTTGAGATCTATCCATTTATGCTTTAAAATCATGGTTTATGTATTTATCATGGCAGCTAACCTGCATTCTCTTTTCTGCATACTCTTTTTCCATGTTAATCATAGAGAATAGGAAAACTCCTTTATTTATGGACAGATGTTTATGAAACTTAGTATAAATTAATTGTCAAAATAAAAATTGTTTATGCTAGACATGCCTACTTTCAATGTTCCTCATAGGAGCAAATCTGCATACTATTTCCTATGTTAATCTTATGGAGAATAGGCAAATAACTCTCATATTTGTCGACAGATATTGATCACTTGTCTTGTATTATTGATTTGGAAATTCGCTGAGTACGCAGGTTTGCTGCGACAGGGGTATTTAAACATACTTGCTATAGGGAATCTGTTATTCATACCTTGAAGAAACCCTTGATGATAACTATGAGTCCCCAGCTGAGAGGGGCTGGCACGTTCCTCCAGATGCCAGAGTCTATCAGCCCAGGATGGAGGCAGTTGGCGGTAACACCTATGCAACATGTTCAAGTGAGTATAATTATGTAAGCTGTAGTATTTAGTTAGTTAGTTAACCCGCCGTTGGTCGAGGTCACATGTTTTAGGTGGAGGTAGAGGGGTGAGCTTTTATACGCCTTGTTAAGGATTTATGTTGATTTAATGAATTTTAAACAAATTATATCACACCATTTTTGTTTCACTATTTTCCTAACATTTAATTATATACACAACTAAAATAACTAATTACACAATATAAAAACAACTATCAAACTATAATCTTTTTAATGAATTCATTTAATTATAATTAATTATCTATTTATTAAACGTGTCACAATTAAAAATATGTTTTGCCAATATATAACATATGTATTATATGTATACATCAAAATTACATCAACATCATGTGCATCAACAAAATTAATAAGTATACAAAACACATAATTTATTACTTGAATATGAGTCCTAAGGCCTTTTTAGTTGTGCTCACTGTACTGTATCACGACTCATAATGAAACCAAGGTGCGAGGCAGACTGAAGGTCAATTAATCTCTCTCACAGTACTTATTTGACTACTGACACCCTAAACAACATTCTGAGTTTCAGGCCAATCAATTACAAACTCCATGTTTTGAAGAAACGTAAAATTAAATGTGAGCGCTGAGTTAACCCTCGACTAACTGTGGGTTAATGAAATGGCAAACTGTCCAGGTATCAAGCCAAGTATGAATGAGAAATTAACATAAGATGATTGTGGTGCCATCTTATAGTCTTGTTACTGACTAAGGCTGACATGTTAATTAATAGCCCAACAATCAATTGCTCATCTAAGGGACCTACAGTTTAATGTGGTGTCTGAACCAATACCTCTGAATTACGAACTGGTCTAACTATGAGGATGGTATTTGCGGATGGGCTGAGTATTCAATTGTGTGGACGAGATAGAATATAAGTAACTTATATATGCTTTATTCTAGGAAAATTGTTTTTATAAATAAATTGATTTGCTACATTAAAAATATACTGATTCCATTGTACAACCATGTGCTTTCTAATATCCCAATTAATAAGTCATTTTGTGAGCCAAGATTTACGTAGTACCGTTAGACACTGCTAGACACTATTAAAACATGTTGCTATGTATTTTACACCTGAGTACTGTTGGTGGTATCAGCCAGCATACATTCGTTAAATTAAACTCATAAATACACCCCTTTGGTATTTCATCAGATATGTTGAATGATCATGGTATATTTTAAAACATTTCATGAACCTACTGCTAAATTTGTATTGTTTTAGCATCTGTTCCACTATGTGATTAACACATTGGCTGCTAAAAAACACACAATATATATTGTCAAGAATGCAAATTTTTACTTTTTATTTCTACTATCCTAAATAGAATGACCAAATATGAAGGAAGCCAAAATGACATAAGAAGCAAAAATTAAACCTCAGCGGCCATTTTGAAACTGTGGCATAGATCTCTGCCACATGCACCCAGGGACAGTCATCTGCACTCAGTTGAGTTGTCCTTCGAATCACTTATATAATATTGCTAATATTATATGTTTTTGGCTATATAACTTAACTAAAACACGCTACAAGAAATAATTTTAATAAAATGATGCCACTGAGAAGGGTTAGTGTTGTAGTCAGGTTCTTCAGCCTCTGACTCGATTGTGGTCATCAAAAGCCATACCCGGCGGTCGTCTGGCTCTTCGTCATCATTGGACAAGTGAATAATAACTTCTCGAGGAGTGTTTGGATGGGAATTACATTAATTATAATAGAGTATTAGTTTTAAATCCACCGCTGAAAAACACTATTTCAGAATAATATGCAAAAATATACTAAAAATGGCAGGAGATAAAAACTAACACACGTTTCATTTCACAACACTGAGATACGTCCCGAGGAGCGGTAGCAACACCGTTAACCTAGCTAAAGTGCTGAAAGCACACTGAGACTACAAAAAGACAATAGAGTGGAGGCAGGGATCCCTGCCATAGGTGCCTAATGTTATAATAAGTTCAGATATAAGAGTCTTACCGGATCCCTCCAGCCTACGGGCCAGTTCTCGGGTGAAGAGAATGTTGGCGTACTTGCTGCTGTAGTAGAGGTAGGCGGGCAAGGAGTTGACGGGGTTGGGGTTGTTGAGGTTGACACTGGCCAGGCGGTAGAGGGAGGATGCCACCACCACAACACGACTAGGCGCTGACTTCTTGAGTAGATCTGCCACAGTTAAAACATTAAATACTGTAGAATAAAACACACCTGGGGAGAGAAAGGAACTGATTCCATGTCCATCCAGCTTTCAGATGAGACCGTGACCAAGTTCTGGATTACCTGTCAAACATGTATCGATCTTGAAGCAGATTCTTCTAATCTTGACTGAAATAAAGATTAGGTATACTGATATAAATTGTAAATCATTCTAGGCTATAAAATATGTAAAATATAGTTTTGGTGATTCCCTCTAGAAGGAGGATAGAAATGATGATCATAACACACATGACATCATAATGATCATGACATTATATCATATAATCATCATTATTATAATCATTATCATGACACTATATCAGGAATGTGGATTTTTTTACAAAATAAACTTTTGAGGCTCTGCCTCTCCTTATGTCGCCAATCGGGTGACACGATTTTTTTAACTGGTCTAAGACCTAAATTTAAGCACATGCCCGGGAGTCGCCAGGTCGCTAGGTTCATCACACAGAGGAGGTAGTCTGTGACTTTCCAGCGGAGTTACAGCTTTTTTTTTTGGCAGGTGGTAACTCTTTACGAGTACCCCCGCTCCTGCGAGGGTTATGTGGTGACTCCACCGTTAAGCGGTGTTTACCCAAACTAAACCCACCTTCCCCCATCCGTTCACTTTACTTTACAGCATGGAAAGTAAAAAACACAGGGTGATGGCCCTGAAAATAGTTTTATTTTACAACTATGAGACTAAATCATGAGGTGGTCCACTGACCTATCAGCAGATGTGTGAGCAGGAAGGGGCCAAACTGGTTGGTCTGCATGGTGATCTCTAGTCCATCAGCAGTCTTCTGCTTGCTGAAGGTATTGGCCATGCCGGCGTTGTGGATCAGTACGTCCAAGCGTCGCTCTGTGCGGTTCACGTCCTCGGCGAACGCTCTCACCGACTCAAACGAGCTCAGGTCCAGCTTCTTCACCACCACGTTCTCGTTCTTGGTTTCTTCCACGATGCTGTCTGTAATATGTTACATACAAGTTAACATCACAAATAATAATTGTATGAATATCAACAATACATTTTCTAAATAAATGGTATCAGTGGACTGACACAAACTTTCTCCCTTAAGTAAATTAATTACTCGCACATGTATCGATCAGCAGATTTTTTAAATCAATAACTAATATAATTAATTTATTGTAATTTCTATAAAAATATGTCCATAAACATGAGTTTTGGTTATTCCCTAAGATTAAATGGGAAAGAGTGATTAGCTGCTGTAAACACTGAAATGTAATTTCTATAATAATTTTTATCTTATATTTATCATTTCATCATCTGTCCATAAATAAGGAGTTTGCCTATTTTTAGATTACATGAAAAAGAGTTTTGAGGTTTGCTGCCATGTCACATATAAACTATGATTTTTTAAGTATAAATGGATAGATCAACCACATGAAGCTAAATATCAAGTTTTATTCAAAAATATTGATTAATAGGGATTTAATTTTTTTTTTTTAAGTTTAACATTGGAGCCCACAATACAACGTACTGTGTTTAGTTTTTATAGCTGGTAACCGTTGAAGATAGAGAAAAAACTTAAAACTAATTGTGTAGTTTTTTAAGCTGATTCAATGGTGAAATATAAAATTAGAGAAATTTTTATTACATGTGAAAGCAAAAAAAATCATTTTGGGGTCAATAATGTTCCCATTGACCGATATGTCTGGTTACGAACTCTTCCGAGCATTTGTAGGAATACACGTCTCAAATTTTGGTCTCAAGACCATGAGGTATCGTGTTCGATATTAATCAATTCATATATATATGATCTTTCTTATATATATATATTATTAAAAATTTTAACTTATTGTTTTTGGACTCTGGGCACTAAAGAAAAAAAAAAAAATAACATGGTCTTAATCTTATCAGAGACCTACTATAGCTTCTTCCCTTAAGTAAAATTAAAAAAGACAATCTGTAATAAAACTATCATGTTCTTCAAAGTTTATCTAAATATCATTTAATAATTTATTGTTTCAAATATACTCATCCTATTTCAAAAAAAGAAACAAGAGAGACAAAGTTAATTGTTAGAATTGTAGGGGGGGAAACACCCCCTCACCCGGTAATACCAAGCTTTTTTGAGTTGGCTTGTTGGGTGATTTTACCTTACGCTTCATACCAAGTTTCATGGAAAACGGTTGGAAAATTGATTAGAAAAAAATTAAAAATTGAGAAAGAAATTGATTTTTTAATATTCTCCATAAGAATAGGTAATATTGGGCGCTTTCAGACAATGTACTGCGTTTATCATGGACAGTAAACTTAACTTTTCTATGGAACCGTTAGTCGTAGACAAATAATTCAAAATACTAATTTGTTTAGTTTTTTAAGCTGGTTTCAATGGTGCCAGTCAAGGTACACTTTACTTTTGTTGTTTTTGCTGAAAATTTAAAAATTTGATTTTTTTTACATTTAAAAGCCCATAACTTTTGAACCGTCATTTTTACAGACATGCGGGTGGTGTCATATTATTTATTTAGTACTCTGTTCACTATAAACTATCAAATTTCAATCAAAATCGTTATAACCGTTTTTGAGAAGTTTGGATTTTTCACGTTTTTTAATGGTTTTAGGCGTAAAGGTATTACAGTCCTCCAGGGCACCACCTTACAGAATTTCTTATTTTTGCTCTCAATAAAAAATAATAATGATTACTTTTGTAAAATATTCCTGGATTTTTGTTTTTATATCAAGTTAAATTTTTGAACATATTGAAAAGGTCATGCCCTTGAGCAACATCTCATCAATGTACTTCCAAAGTTTTACATTAATACTTTGATAATTAACGCCACTACAGACGCCAAAGTGAAGGTATGTTCCGCCAGAATTAAACATTGCCCTTACGGGACTAAAATTCAAGATGCCTACCACTGATGCAGACTCTTAAGGCTAGAAATAATGCAATTATGATGTTTTTGTTACGAGCATGGTGGTTAGCCGAGCACCCTTTGGCTGTATTTTCAGCCACTGTCGTGCCAACGAAACACAGACCTTGTATACAATGCCTATCCTAGAAAGAAATCCGCCCATCTCTGCCTAATATTTTTGAATATTCCTCCTTCAGCGAATGCTAAGAGCGTGATAATAATCGAAGAACGCAGAGAATTTGCTCGTTACAATGAGAAGAGATACGAAAATGTAATGTAGACGGTCAGATGTGAAATCAAAAATATCATGGTCCCGGGCTTAAGTCTCGCCATGAGACGTACGGTAAAATGAAAGGCCTGAAGGATTTTAATGAAAATTTTTGATTCCATCGGAAAGGATGGTGTTCAGCTAGCTTCTCATGAAGACAGATAGATGAAAAATTTAATTTTTCAAAGAATCTACCTAACAGAAATTTACAATATTTGTTTACTTATATGTACAAATTGAATATGTGTAAAAACAACCATTAATCGTACATGTTGTCAGTACAGTGCCTTTCATAACTATCTATGACGTCGACGTAGTGCACTGGCTATATTATGCCAAACATGACCGAAAACACTCGATTGTACAATTGACTCATTAGAGTTTTTCGTAGTTTTCGCTATATAAAATTATAGGATATATCAGTAATAAAGACTAGCTACATCTTAGGATCGTCGGAATCAACTGCATGGAAACAAATTTAGGGTAGCCTACTTAAAATTACATCATCCGTAAGACTCTTTAAATTTGTATGCTACTCATATTTACTAGGTTGCTCTAATGTATGCGGTTCATAAATTCATGTTAAATAAAGGCAGCTGGATATAAATAACTTTATTTTGAATGGATTTATTTTTCACAAAAAATATATTGTTGGAGTGAGAATTTATTTTTGAATATTTATATATGTAATGGGATCGTTTTTTCTGTCATTTCCATATCAGAGAGTATTTGGAACCGTTGTGTGTTATGTAATCCTTTTACTTGGAGATCACGAATTGTGGATAGATGAGAGCAATGGTCGGTGGGTGTAGTGTTCTCTTGTGTGGATTTAACGTCCGCATTATTGGATAAAGCACGTTAATCCGCAAACACCATCCTCATAATTAGACCAGTTCGTAATTCAGAGGCAGCGGTTAGGACTCCAAGTTGTATAGGTCCCTTAGATATGCCATGGACTGTTGGGCTATTAATTAACAGTTATGTCTAAGGAACATGTTACCCTTAGACAGTAACAAGATTACAGGATCGCGCTACAATCATCCTATACTCATTTCTCATTTATACTTGACGAAAAACATACATTCTCATATTCGGAAAAGATAAAAGTATATCAGAACTAGTGTCCCCAAAAGAAGGAATGTTCTGAATGTCACCTTCGGTTGTTCGCAGAAACATATTAGCACTGTTGTAGCCTATCACGCGCCTTTGTGGGCTTTTCTCGCTAGCACACCGCCAGACTCTTAGTCATCCAGTGATCCGCGGGGAAGAGGGAAGTACCGGACTATTATACTCACGTAATGTCCGGAGTCATTAAAATATCAGCTGGTAATCTCTCCCCTCCCCGACCGCAACCCCATCTTCGTCACGACGACTGTCACGTGCAAGCTGCCTGCCTTGAGTGATGACCTCGGGACCTCCGAAGGACGATATCCCTGGGTGCCGAGGTCCCGAAGTGACTTTCAGTGTTGATATCTCCCACCTCATCGTAGACTATTGGATGTTGAATTTACCAGCAAATGATAACATCGTCTTTGTTTTATCACCCAATTACCGTGTCAGTATAGTAAAATCATGTATTTCCAAGAAAGAAGGGCCAAATAATTAACTAACCAGCGTAATTAATTTAACTTTTTACCCCCGAATTATGTTATAAGATGTATAACAAATTTTAATTTAAAATATTTTCTATAATTATATAATACTAGCTGACCCGGCGAACTTCGTAGCGCCTTACAGTAAATATGTGCTAACTTTAAGATTGGCCATGTTCTGAAGTCGAATAGCATTACGGGTTCATTGTGAAAGGTTATATATTCTGGGTCGCTGCATAGTGAATAACAATACTGAAACGATAAAACATATTAATATCATTCCCATAAAACAAATAAATCTGAGTGAATTAATTCACAACTTTCAAATCCAATCCACACCAAAACTAACTGCAATACGGCTTTTATAGGAAAGATATACAACAGCTGATTATTATAATAAACGTAATAATATAAACATTGTAATTATCATATAAACACGTGATTTTAATCAAACAGAAAATAAAAATATAAATACATAATCCCCCAAAACCGTAAACTATTAACGTGGTGAATAAAGCTGTTCATTTTTACAGTACACATTTACTTCATAGTTTAACATTAATGAATGATTCAGATGGCATTGGATAGTAAAGCATACGGTATTGCTAATGGAAAGTAAACCAATCAGCTGTAGCTAAGAAATCAAATGTTTTCATTGTAGACAATTTGTAAACAAACTTACTCTCCATAAGGTTAACATTAGAAATTAAAAACTCCATAAAATATAAACTTACGGAGTTTTTGAAAATGTTTTTCACTAAAACCTTCCCAGACACATGTAGAGCAGCTTCCTAAAATTTCATGGCGATCGGATGAGTAGTTTGGCAACGCATAAAGGTCATACAGACATACATACATACATTCAATTTTATATATAGAGATTACATTTTAGCCTGTTCACCATACAATAGATCGAAAGTGTATGAAGAAAGATGAGAGTTTCTTTTTCAATCAATTCTAAATTCACGCATTAAATATGAAATATTGACCAACGAAGAAAGAAGTGGGTCGCCATTGAATAATGAATGGAGAGTAGTGTATTTAGAGTTAGAGCCATCAAGGGGGAAACCCGCCATGAGATCAGTGTAGTGACAAGGAAAGACTCCATTATGATCGTCATTTTTGTCAATTATATAGTCTTTATTAATCATCATATAAGATTGTACAGAAAACTGTTCTTTCCGTTGTAAAACAATGCAATAAAAACTAAGGTAGAAGTTTAACCATATATAAATTGCATGGTTGGAATTTAAAAACACTACAGTATATAACTATGATTGGTATAATTTTTGGCTCCATTTATTGAAGCCCAAGAGAGATATGTTACCTTACAATCAAAAATCGCCTGAAAGAGATTGCATTCACGAAAATCAAGATACAGGAATAAAATAGCTTTATTCGCCACAACTTATATATGTTGGTGTCCAAAACCAGTTATTTCCCCTTAAGATTAACATGGGAACTTTGAAGGTGTATAGAGTAGAGATTTATGGGAAAATCGTCACAAAAACTATTAGTCTTTCCTATTTTAGGCCTAAAGAACCAGTTTACCAAATTTCAGCCTCCTAAGTAATTTGTAAGTGGGAGAATTTTAGTGATGAGTGAGTTAGTAAGGGCTTTGACATTTATACAGAAAACATGGGTCTAAAGTGTCTTACACTTGCCCAAACTATAACCGAGCCGCCAGGTGGGTTTGTAGTTTTTGAGCTCTCACAAAAAGCGTCACTTTTGACCCTTATACTGAAATATACAATTTTTTCTTAAACAACCAATAAATTAACACATAAATACGCGTAAAAATAAAAGGGAATATAAATAGGTAACAAACTAAAAACTAAATAAACAATTGAAATCACGTACACATTTGATTTCTATTGTCAAGTAATGACTTTCATTTTAAATTTAGCTTTTCTTACACAAATTATTGCTTTCCCAAAATTCTGAAAAAAATTATAAACAAATGTTGGTTCTATGTAACAAAAATGATGACCACTACTTTCTTTATTTAATCTAGGAACCTGAAGGGTCATGAGTTATGCAGTCCTTGTCCTGGTCGATCTGTTTAATTAAAAAAAGAAATATTTTTGTAAATCCCTGAGTTAAATTATGCTCCAAAAGCACATCTTTCAGACGAAAAAATCAAAGCTTGATCATAAAAAAATGAAATGTCCCTAACATTTAAAGGTATATGGGTTAGTGCCCCCTTAACTGTTATAGTGAAAGATTTATAGATTAGATTAGATCATTGAAATGGCAACCATACTACAATGTAGGTATTTTAAGCCAAGTATGAATGAGGATTGAATGCAAGATGATTGTGGCGCGATCTGGTAGTCTTGTTACTGACTAAGGCTGACATGTTCCTTAGACAGGACTGTTAATTAATAGCCCAACAGCCGATGGCAACTAATGGACCTACAGTTTAACGTGGAATCCGAACCACGGCCTCTGAATTACGAATTGGTCTAATTATGAGGATTGTCTTTGCGGATTAACGTGGTATTCAATAGTGCGGACGTTAATCCACACAAGAGAACACCACATCCACCGACCATCTCTTGAACTTCTTTTGACGTATGGTACCAAGTCCAGACTTAACATATCATGCCAATTACGATTTCGTGCTAGCTAATTAGTAGCTTGGTGTCCACTCACCCTTGACTTTGTTGGCCAGGTCGAGGTTTCTGCAGGCCATGATGACGCGAGCGCCTCTCTTCGCCAACTCCAGCGCCGTCTCCTTCCCTATGCCTGGACCACACATACATGAACAGATGTTAGATGTTAAATATTGGAGGATAAGGAGGTTCCAGCTAAGCTAAGCAAATCTCCCTGCGAAATAATGTACAGCCATTGGAACGCAGGAATTTGTAAGAATGGAAAAATTATGGCATAGACAGTCCACGTACCTAGACAATATAACCGAAGGTCGCTTTTCTTATGGCAGTGACGTGCCTACAATGCTCAACACACAATTTAAATCACATAAAAATTCTACATATTTAATGGTCATTAATGTTTGGTAGTTAAACAATATGGAAATAATTATAATGTAATCGTATGTTTTGTTGCATTTTATAAATCCATGTTTCCCTTCGGCATCGCTCGTCTACCTAATAGCGCAAAATTAAAGAACATGGATACAAAAAACTTCTATTTTCTTTGGTGACATCATCAAAGCACGGAACTCTATAAACTATCTCATCTTCCTACTTGGTGGCCCTCGTTTTAGAGGGCAACGATTTTGAGAATTACATATTTAACTAAACTTTCTCTTTTATATTTTATATATGTATTCAGGACATTAAATTTCTTTGCAATCCAAATTGTACTTCGAATAAAACCCAATTCAGATCGGTTATAATTTTTATCAATTCTTTTAAAAAATAGTTCTTTAAAATAGTGTGATATTGAATTAAAATTTTTGAAATCAATAATTTTAGCAAGTTAGATGGTTATTTTTATGAAATGTATGCTTCTCTTGCGAGGCGTGAACTAATATTAAGCACTTCTAAGTGAGAAATTAAAATATTAACTCGCACATTTCCTCTTTCGATGCCCTATTTCTTTCCAAAACTCTCTAAACTAAATTTGTTTTGTAGATAAATAAGCGGTAGGAATACAATTAAAAATTAAATGGCCATTGATAACTAACTTATTGAGATATAACACATATTGTATGTTAACATAACATAATGCTAAAAACTATTATTTTTAATATATTTGTATTTTAGAGTAAAAGACAATAGGCTGCATTTAAAATATATTGAAAAATTAATCCTTATTTTACTTGTAATCCTTAATGAATTTATTTTATACGTTAAATTGAGTGGGTTCCGTACAAGTAGATAGGTAAAATAGTCGTTAATTGTTTACTAACGTTGAGTGATAGTATTTAACTACAATTAAATAAGGTAAAACTATTGACTAATACAAAATAAAATCCATTGAACATAAGTTTTGCACAAAGCAGTAAGCTCAGTAAAAAGGATTGTATTTAATTCCCTGTGGGAAATAGGATCATGGATATGTCTAAAGGGAATGTTTTTAGTTCATCTAAACAGCTGTTCCTATGTTTCAAATTTTGGTCTTACAAATATTACTAACACCCCACCCCCCAGAGGTAAGACCCCATGTCAAAATTATTGAATTTACTTCCCTGTGAGAAATAGGTTAGATCATGGATATGTCTAAAGGGAATGTTTTTAGTTAATCTAAACAGCTGTTCCTATGTTTCAAATTTTGGTCTTACAAATATTACTAACACCCCACCCCCCAGAGGTAAGACCCCATGTCAAAATTATTGAATTCATCTATGCCAAAAATTTAAAAGGGAATAAAATGTAAAAATTGGCGTAAACAAAGATACAAGGGATACGATTAAGACATTCGTGAATACTGAATATGAACAAAATTAGAAATCTTTTAGTATATTTTATTACCACATTATAAATTACATTAAGTTGTCAACAATTACCGTATCCAGACGTAAAATGTTTTGAAAATTTAATTAAAGTTTGATTGAGGAACATGAAGTTCTTTTATACCCAGAACCTTGACATTTAAGACTTTTTCTAATTGTTAGGGTTACTTTGGGGTCACAAAGATGTCCCTTACATTAATGTTCAATGGCATTTATATTATGAACCTTTAGTGTGAGAATCGTGAAGAATGTTTAAAATGTCTTAATAACGAACTCGTGGAGTATTTTCCAGAAAAAGAGGTATTTGTGAGATGCCTTTTTTCAAGAGAGTTACGATTTTAATTATTGCAAGATAACTGTGTTACTTGTTTTTAAAAGTATTCTCCTGGGAACCATAGGTCCAAGTGTTATTTATATTGTTATCACGGACATTTTCCATCACGATCTGTAAAAAAAAGGTTTTACGACGTTTCGGGATCTAGTATAAAGCTGGAAACACATTTCTTGTGTTCAAGCTTAGTCCGGATTATGTTATAATCTATAATGTCCTTGGTCCCAGCTCACGTTTGGATGGGATCTGATTCCAGATCCCGAAACGTCTGCAAAAACAATCGAAATTTTGTAGCATCAAACCACCATCACCAATAGTGATTTGGTTTACAGGGTTATCATTAATTAATTTTTAGTGGACGATTTTGTTCCCAGTAACATTCTTCAATGGTTTGATAGGGAGAGGTACACATTCGGATGTATGCTAAACTTAATGTTGGACTGTTAGAGATGTAAATAATTTGATATCTCAATAACGAAAATGGCGACCGGATACGGTGACCCTATGGGGTTAGATTAGTAAATAGCCCGTCCACCTCTCAGTTACTGACCGGAGTTGCAGCCAGTGATGACGACAGTCTTGTTGTCCATCCTGACGCGGTTGTTGCAGACACCTAGCGTGGCGTAGTTGTACACCCACACTGCCAGTACTGCCACTAGCGCCAACAGCGCAGCGGCGGACAACACCGTCACTAGGAGGTCCCTGGTGCCCGCATCCAGCTCCACGACCTTCCACACGGACATCTCGTCACTACTGCCACAGTACCACTGCCGGGCCTTCGCCCCACCGCTGCTCACTGGAGAAGTTCTGGATGGATGCGCTCTCTACCATGTTATAACATAATTAATTAACGCAGTAGTGTCAGTGGCCGAACACTCCAGGAGTCCAGGTCACTCGCACCCACACACCAGACCGCACTCCGCTTCAATATACACTGACAATGACAAATTTGTTGTACTTTGTATAACCATATTTTGTTAAACTTATACATAATTATAGGTATTAACGTTTAAAAACACGCACCAAATGCAAAAACTGTTGATTAGACATGTTGACTGATTACAACAATTTTGTAACATAATTTCATACAATTTCCAAAAAAATATCGTATTAAAATAGTATGACATCTCTAAAATAGAGCAATGCCATGTAGAGTAATTGTGTCAATGTAATGGGTAAAAATGTTTTATAAAAGTCTTTGTTATAAACATTATTGATCAAATATTTTAATAAAGATAATTTAATTTATTATTCCGTCGAATGCAAATATTTTAAGAGAGAGAAATGAATAGAGTCAATTCTACACAAAACTCAAGGGTGGAGTGTGGACAGTTTATTAGGTTGCACTTCCAGCCGAAAAAATTATTCAGTTTTTCAGTTATTTAGTACGAAGTCCTACACAAGCCCACTCTGAGTCTCAACTGACATTGAATGATAATTTCAACACATCATTAAAGTACTTATAAATACATAAATATTACTATTATATCTAGTATAAAATTTGTTAACAATAGTGATTTAAAGGGAGAAAGATATTTATACAGATATCGTCAAATCATCTTCAGAAAGTTTAGTCTGATCGCTAGTTAATAATAAGTAGGATTTTCTGATTCCTATCTTAAATCACCACCTCTCAAGCTCCGGTTTCATAGCTATAAGTTAGAGTGAATATTTTCTTATTATCTTTCATGCAAAAATATTTATATTACTTTTTGCTTAAATTTCTTTACCATAAAATTAAAGTTAATCAGACTCTGTATTTCAAAATATTTTGAATAACTACCACACTATATTTACTTATACTTTTTTATTTAAACGTCTGATGTGTTAGCACAAACTGTTATTGGCTGTATTGACATTGATTATCTGATGGGAATATGAGAAAGTTAAAGCGGAGACTTACAAGAGACTGAAGGACGTCGGCGTGGCTGCCAAGAATAAAAGTAAAAGCAAGAGCGACCGAGCCCGTGGCGGAAGCACTTTCTCTGCCCTTGAGTAAAAGCCACCAAGTCACCGTACTGTCTCAAGCAGGTGGACCAGTGGGAGGGGGGGCTGTGTCTCTGTAAACTTGCGAGAAATTGCGTAAACTTGCTGATTGCCAGTCAATATTTCAACGATCACAACTGGTGTTGCGAACATTGATTGGATCTTGATTGGCATTGTACGGTATCTGATGCGTTCTCCCAAATGAACTTGCAGGTGTGACGGAAAATCTTTATCCAACACGACACCGCTTGCACAAAAACTGTCGCAACCAATCTCGCAAGAGGAATTGTCACGCATGTATATTCTCCAAGATACCGGTGTACCCTGGTGTTTGTTAAAACTGGAACCGTAGCGTGTCCTATAATCAAGCAACTTGGAGGTCACGAATTGTGGATAGTTGTGAGTAATAGCCGGTGGGTGTAGTGTTCTCTTGTGTAGATTAACGTCCGCACTATTTGAATACTACGTCAATCATTAAAGACCATCCTCATAATTAGACCAGTTCGTAATTAATTCAGAGACAGACTCCACGATAAACTGTATAGGTCCCTTATATGTCTTTGACTGTTGGGCTATTAATTAACAGTTCAGCCTTAGCCTTAAACAAGACTACAAGATCGCGCCACAATCATCTTACACTCATTTATCATCCATACTTGGCTTAAAATACCTACAATACCTCGTTAGGTTGCCATTTCAGTTAAAAGTAGAGTAAAGTAAAGTAAAAAATATTAAAAAAATAATGAATGTGAATGAACATTAATTGTGTTGAGTCAAATATTGATGAAAATTGAGTTGACTGGGATGGTGGCGATGTCCTGTAATCCAGCTACCTGGAGGTCACGAATTGAGGATAGTTGAGAGAGATGGTCGGTGGGTGTGGTGTTCTGTTGTGTGGATTAACGTCCGCACTATTGAATACTACGTTAATCCGCAAAGACCATCATCATAATTAGACCAATTCGTAATTCAGAGACCGTGGTTCGGATTTCACGTTAAACTGTAGGTCCATTAGTTGCCATCGGCTGTTGGGCTATTAATTAACAGTCCTGTCTAAGGAACATGTCAGCCTTAGTCAGTAACAAGACTACAAGATCGCGTCACATTCATCTTACGTTCAATCCTCATTCATGCTTGGCTTAAAATACCTACCTTGTGGTATGGTCGCCATTTCAAATAATCTAATCTAATATCAATGAAGGTAGTTGATACTTGCTGCCAGAGACCAGTTTGTTTATTTTAAAAGGATATTCATTATAACCAATTTTCATTGCATTAAGGAATGTTTGGGGCATTGTCGTTGCTTATTTTATTTCATACTAGCTATGACGTATAATAAATAAATAAAGCTTGTATTATTTTGTTGGTTGTATTTAATTTACAGTACCTCTAAGAAATGGCTGCACTGTACCTGCATGCTGTAGGCTCTAGTGGTCTAATGATACGTTTTGTGTACGATATCTCCCCTGGTTCTTGAATAGCTTTTCAAAATTGCTTTCCTAAATTCCTAAATTGCTGCAAGACAATTAACATTTTGCGATCAATTAGCTGTCGAATATATACGGCACCTAAAATGATAACATGCCTTACTGTCTAATTAATATCGAACTGGCTACTGCAGTTTCGCATGGAATCGTGATCAGGCAGGACTTCAATCATAAATTAAAACATGTCTATTATTAAATAAATTTAAAACTCTCAACGGAATTCAAAACATTTGCCGATTTTATTTGACCAACATTTAAAATACCCCCGTCGCAGCAGACCTGCGTACTCAGCGAATTTCCAAATCAACAATATAATAATAATATATGACAAGTTATAAAAATCTGTCCATAAACATGCGAATTATTTGCCTATTCTCCATAAAATTAACATGGGAAAGATTTTGCAGGTTAGCTGCTATGAGGAACACTGTAAGTAGTCATTTCTACCATAAATAGTTTTTATCTTAACATTTATACCAGCTTTCATCAACATCTGTCCATAAATAAAGGAGTTTGCCTATTCCCTATATGATTAATATGGGAAAAGAGTATGCAGGTTTGCTGCCATGATTAACACATAAACTATGATTTTTAAGCATAAATGGATAGATCTCAACCACATGAAGCTAAATATCAAGTTTTATCCAAAAATATTGATTAATATGGGAAATATTAATTTTTCCCTATCCTCCATAAGATTAACATTGGAGCCCCACAATACAACGTACTGTGTTTAGATTTTTTAATATCTCGGTAACCGAGAAAAACTTTAAGGAACTTAATTGTGTAGTTTTTTAAGCTGATTCCAATGGTGAAATATAAAATTAGAAATTTTTAAAAATTACATGTGAAAAACGCAAAAACCCCCATTTTGGGGTACAAAACCCCCCAAACTACCCGTTCCCATTATGTCCGATATGTCCCCCGTTCCCGATATGTCTGGTTGACGAACTCGTCCGAGCATTTGTAGGAATACACGTCTCTACCAAATTTGGTCTCGATCGGACCATTTTTACGAGAGTTATCGTGTTCACAGACACACACACACACACACACACACACACACACACACACACACACACACACACACACATATATATATATATATATATATATATATAAATTTAACCACTATTGTTTTTGGTCTCTGGGCACCTAAAGAAGAAAAAATAACATGGTCCCGGGCTTAACTCTTGCCATGAGACCTACGGTAATAGCTACTTCCCTATGGGAAATTCGCTAAAAATATAAACTGTCATAATACGAGACCCAAGACTTCAATGATCATTGAAGCCTTCTGACTCAACCGATTTTTAGATTGAATTTCAATTGTTGGTTTTTATCTTAAACATTTATAAAACAAATTATCTAGAAACATTATAATAGTTCTGCAACTAATTACAGAACAACAACGTCCATACAACTGATTCACCCCACTATGGAACGCTTTATTTGTTTATTCATGTACATGTGATTATGTGAGTGACTCCACGGTTACATTTACATGTCTTTGAAGAATAAAAACGAGTGACTTGTACCATGAAGGAATATCTGTTACCAACACGTCGAGGGACCTGTCTTAGCTTTCTGTGTACGTGAGCTCCACAAAAAACAAAAGTTTGTTATTGGATTGGGTTGTTTTTTGTTTGCATGGGTTGTATTGGTTTTGTTATGGGCTGTTTTCCCCGTTACCGGGTTTTCTCTTTGTAAAATATTGATTTCTTGAATTTCATTGGAATTTATTTTTGTAATTTGGTTTGATTTTAATTGATTATTGATTGTGTATCAAAACCAGATCGCGCTCGCTGGAGTTGCTCTGTTGATTGTGACGAATGACAGTCGGCAGTCATCTGACTTATCTGCTTATCACTGGTCGAGGTGTCACCGGCTTATAATCAATCCGCAGTCTCTAAAGTCATCACCGGTCAGCACCAGAAATTGTTGTACATAAGTATGATTGTAATTTATATTTACACTACCACTGATATTTTTATTCTTGACTGGGACGGTGGCTGTGTCCTGTTAATCCAGCTACTTGGAGGTTACGAATTGTGGATAGTTATAAGCGATGGTTGGTGGATGGGATATTTTCTGGCGTGGATTAGCGTTAGCACTTTTAAATACTAAGTCCATCCGCATATATTATACTCATAATTAGACCTGTTCGTAATTCGGAGGTAGGGATTCGGATTCAATGTTCAACCATATAGGTCCCTTATGCCATTGAACGTGGCTATTAATTAACAGTTCTTATTAACCCATTCCTGTCTGGCAGAATGGTCGACGCCTGAGGCCACCCGGGCTGAACGAAAATCAAACCTCGTTCACTACGACCGCGCGTCACTATTAGCGTGAAATAATTAACAGTAACTTCATGAATTATATGTTTTAATTTCTTTGCTCTGTTCCTTATACTCTTTAACTGCGTATACAATCACTTTTAGCAAGAAAAAAATTATTACTGTACTTTTTCACCAAGCTGTAGACTTAGAAACAAGTAGGTATTTTTGTTTCGTCAAATTTTACTTTATTATTTAAAGATTTATCATTAACTATTTATTACTGCAGGTAACTAGAAGTAGATCTGACAAGTAAAATAAAGGAATCTTTTAGCGAAATACGCTGACGTACAATGTACGTCATTAGACGGGAATGGGTTAAGGAACATGTCAGCCTTAGTCAGTAACAAGACTACAAGATCGCGCCACAATCATCTTACACCCATCTCTCATTCATCCTTGGGCTAACCTGGACGTAGACAGGTTGCCATGTCAGTAACTAACTATTTCTACGTCATTAGAAAGTAAATCGATTGTAGAAACCAATCGTTTGTGCATCATTTTAACCATCTTCTGCTATGATATAAGCTATGATATAATGCTCAAAGCCGATTCAACGAAAGACTGTCATACAAATACAATAATGTACCATGGCCAATGTGCTAAAACTGACAAGTCACATAAATTATGATTTTCGAGTACTATGTAATAATTATTAAAAAATCCATAGGCTATTACAATATTTGTTTTCACAAACATATACTACCATGACATGTAAAGTTCTTCATTGTTTATTCGCTAGAACATGATGCATAAAGGCAGTTTGTTGCTCAAGCAATAGTTTTAAAAGTTAAATATTTTTAAATCAATAAAATGGTTTTGGAAATACACAAAACATTCAAGAACCAAGACGTTATTACAGCATTTAATAAATTATTGTAAAAAAACTACTATTTCATAGTAAAATAAATTACCGAATATATTGTTTTCCCATATAGATCCTCCTGTGTCAGATATTTTATCAGATATTTACCTTGAATTCATTGGAAATATTTACATCGTATCCGATAAAAAACTTGAAAAGAATATTTTTCATTCTAGGATATGTTGTCAAGACAATACTACACGTGATACTCAACACAAGTGTTGGGTAGCAGAATGGCAGAGTAGTTGGTCCTTTTTTGTCCCTCCTTCAAAACTGATGTCGTCAAATTAAATCACACAAGCCAAATTTGGACCCAGTTGTCACTTGTATTAATGATGCTTCCATCATCAGGTTGATGTTTGGTAGCAACAGGACCGGGATTTGGACTGTTCCCCAACAAATATGCTTAAAGGCAACTGGGCTTAAAATACACAACTAACTAACAACACCAGTTGTAACATAATACTTGACCTAAATAATCTAACACCGAATAGAAGAACATGAAAAACTGAATATTTTTACCTAACCAAATAACCATTTCCAAAAATACCAAATTAAAATTACCAAGTACTAAATTTCGATTTATTTAGGAATTACTTGTTATGCTATAAACTTAGCTGAATTATAGGTTAAGATACATAATGAGTAAGTAAGCTTTGCAGTAGTAATGTATTTCTCACAGAATTGATAAGAATTTCGCAAGACCAGTCTGCCCTATGACCACAACATGACCTACCAACCTACGCACTCACAAGTGCAGTTTGTTTGTCAACAGAAATGTTACAATATCTTTTATATTTGTGTTGTTTTACATTTATTCATGACAAATGTCTTCAACTGAACACCTTCAGAATTATCTGGAGCTGACGATGGTGTTTCAACACTGAAACATGTTATAAATGATTGAACATATATTTGAGCAGTCTAACAAGACTAGATAAAAATATTTTTCTTAAATTATAGAATCAGACTAAAAAATATGTTTCCTACAATAACAATTAATATACAGTGTGAACTTTTAAAACTGACAGAATTCAAACAGCTGTAACTACTGAATGAAAGCACATTTTGAAGTCCGTTTTGCGATATTTTACTCTACTAAGTAAGATCTTTAATTTGATGCTAAACTCAACCTTTGCTGCTATTTAAGAATTTTGTCTGACTCCTTGTGGACCGTCCCCCAAAAGGGGTTATCCGGTCGGCTATTGGGCAGATGTGTGGGTTACTAACACCAATAAACACGTGTGAACTTTGGTATTTTTTCTATTGTAGTTTAAAGATGAAAAATACATTGTTTTTTTTGTAAAATATTATCGTAAAAAACCTTGTGCACAAAAACTGATTGAGTATCCTGATATGGTAGCTAAGGGGTCCCACTAAGTCCCACCGTCCCCGTACCGGTAAGTCAAAATAATGTGTCTGGTTTGAAACCAGTGTTGGGCAACTACTATCACATCATGGATTTTTAGCAAATTGAAGAATTCAATCTTGGGCGTTTTATTTGTGACCCACCTGACACAATCCATGACCCTTTATTTGGAAGTCTGATGGCCTTTTGCAATACGGTGATTTTTTAATAAATACTTGTAATTTAGACATTATTGGCTTAGTAGCCTTTCACATCTCACTGGCTTACATCAGCATAGACTTAATGTTAAAGTTGACAGTGCGGATCTTTGCCTTCCTTGAAAACTCATTGAAAGTAAACCTAATGAAATTACATACTTCACATAAAATAATTCTTTAATTGTTATTTAAAACGATGTTTCTTTCAAAAGCACCTATACAATATCTTTACCTCATAATATTTCTGCAAATTCAATGATTTAAAGTTTGGGTAACCAGCGGACCCATCACCCAATCCTACACACACTGCAGTATGAAAATGTTTTAAAAGAATTTCATTGGATGGTCTTGATTACAATTTTCAAATAATAAACTTTGAAGCTGCGTACCAAATTTCAGGAACAACAGATGAGGAATAAGAAAGAAAAATTGACATTTTAGTGTTCTCCTTAACAATAACATCAGACGCTCTCAGACAACGTACAACTGTGTTTACTATTGCGTTGGACCTTAAATTCACTATTTCACTGTTCGAGTCCCATTCGAAACAATCTATTAATTTCAAATATTCTCAAGATTATTCACCACAAATCTTTAAATTAGTGAGTTAAGTATAACTGTCTCAGTATGATTCATTGCGTTTATATAAAATTTCTGTAAATCCTAAATCAAAGAATAAAAGTGTCTACATTTTTTGTTGGTTCAAATGTTGTACTACTGATAGGTAAACTATATATCTGTGTTTGTACGCACAAGCGATAGCAAGTGATAGCACAATGTTCAGTTATACTGGAGCGTCAGCATTGTAAATGTTGTAAGTACAGTATATTTTAACTCCCTTAAAATCTTGGTGTAGTTTACAAATATTTGTTACTTATGTTATACCATCACATAAGACACATTAATTTAGTCATTTATAATATCTACCATCCATAATAACTATAACATTTAAATTTTAATAAAATACATTACCATGTATATGCCTAAATATTTTATTACTTATAGATATATTTATAAAAGTAAACTAAAAAATACATATTAATTCCTCCTCATAAACAGAGAATATATAAAAGAGTCTTAGTCAACACTTTTGAATTTGAACTGGGAGTGAAAATATTGAGGTATACTGCCTTGAATTGAAAAAGTTGTTTTTCAATTAATGTCTCTCTTCCTGTCTATGTATGTAAACGTAATGGAACCATACTGATTATACAATTTTTTTTACTGAAACAGTGACATCATTTGGTCATTGATGTCATATGGTTAGTGACTTCATAGTTTGAGTATAACAACAGCTGTTTACATGAACTGAAAACATTCCTTTTAGACATATCCATTGTCTAACCTATTTCCCACAGGTAAGTAAATACAAACATTTTTCTCAGGCATATGTCTTAGCTCTAGGGGGGTATTGGCTATCCATCAGACCAAAATTTGAAAAGGAAGTCATATGGTAACAAGGACAGCTGTTTAGAAGAACTGAAAACATTCCCTTTAGACATATCCTTGATCTAAGCTTTTTCCCAAAGGGAAGTAAATAAATGTTTTGATGAAGTCTGATACAAGAGTGCACTTTGGCAATATCTCTATTTATTAATTTTTGTGAATGGTTTACTTTTAAACCCCCTAAAATCCATCAAAACAGAATTAACAATTTTCATTAGAGCTTATGGTTTATAGTATTGGTTCTAGTCTAAAATTAAATAAGCCTTTAAAATGTATTTGGTTGCATCATCAATCTAAAATAAATTATAATAACCCTACATTGTCTGGGATACCAATATCATTCTTAAAGAGAGTAAGGAATAGAACTTTCTTATTTATATCTAAAATTTTGAATGGGACTTGGTATTTCCCTTAAAACTACTTAAAATATTACTTACTTGCTATTACTTTAGGAGTTTGCTGTTTCATAATATTCCTAATTCCCTACTGCACATTTTAATTTCCTCTTTATTATACATCAAATTTTGCAGTAAATGAAGTAGAAATATACAGAGGGGGAACTTCACTAGAACCCTATAAAATTTCCTTATACGTAGGAATACTCATATAAATTACATAAACAAAATGAAAATGATTCAATTAACAATATTCACTAAGGAACTGAAGATTAGCAAAGTTAGTAGAAAACATTTGTTGGAACTAAAAATAGCCAAGCCAGAGGGCACCAGGAAGGAAGCTTTGCTTATTTGTATCAGTGGTTTCAGTGGTCTCCAGCCTTGTTGTTGCTTTCTTTCTTAGGGTGGGTACATTTAATTCAGATAACTATTATTTTTATTTATTTTTTAATTAGAGGTAGGACAGTATAGATAACTTTATATCAGCCTCAGAACTTTTTTTGTAGAATATAATGGCATGAAAATTATTCAGATAATGCTACCAACTTGTTTTCAAAGGATAGACATTCATTGAAAATAAACTGTTTTTTCAAGGTCTGAAGATAAATAAAGATAAAAATTGTATATGGTAACAGTTAGGGTGAAGTATTTATATGAAAATAATTGTCTTCATTAATATTACTTGATTATTGATAAAACATGATGCTTCTTCTCTCAAATCTGGCCTCTTATTGAAAAGACTCCATTTTAGTTATAGGATAGAAACTAATTCAGCAGAATTCGATCAGAATTTCCAATCAATAATATAAAAATTATGACATTTTTATCTGTTAAACTATCTATTTCCATAAGATTAACATAAAGAGTGTGCAGGTTTGCTCAGAACACTGAAATTACATTCATATAAATAACATTTATACCAACTTTCATCACATCTTCTAAATGTATTCAATGATTTATGTATCAAGTTTTATGATAAACACATAAACAATGTTTTTTACATAAATGGATGATCATGAAGCTTTAAGTTTTCCAAAAATATTCATTAATATGGGAAATTTTTTTCCCTAATCCATAAGATTAACATGGAGCCCAAATACAAACGTACTGTTTAGATTTTTAATATCTCGGAAACCGTTGGAGATAGAGAAAAACTTTAAGGAACTATTATATTTTTTAAGCTGATTCTATTTGAAATATAACATAGAAAATTTTAAAAATTACAGAAAAACCACCCCTTTTGTACATAATTAAACTACCAGATATGACCGATATGTCTGTTTACAGCGTCCGAGATGTAGGAATAATAAAAATTTGTCTTGATTGGACCATTTTTACGAGAGTAATCGTGTTCACAGAAATATATGTTTTCATAGTGGTTACATTATTAAATAATATGTAATTTTTAAATATATTATATATATAATATATAAATATATTAATATTTTACGATATTGTTTTTTTATGTAAAATCATGGTTTAATCTCACCATGAGATAAATACTCTTTATAAATTCGCAAAAAACAATTCTTAAATAAATCAAACCTTGATGAATTAGGAGTCAGACATGTTGACTGTTAATATATCCATGCTTGGATGTTTTTATAACATTTTATCACAATTGTTTATGGAGTGAATAAGAGAACCGACTTATATTTGTAATAAAAACAAATCCTGAGTAAAACATTCGACATTGCAAAGTTTTCCAACTTGATTTTGACACTATGCTAGGAGGTTGACTGAAAGATATAATTTAAACATTGTTGCCTCTTGAAATGGATTAATATAATATGTTATAATATTGTTTAGACGTAGGTATAATAACCTATTATTGGTCTATGAAAGATGTAAATATATTAGGTTTTGTTTATTTTACCTTAGGCACGATAACTGTAGTAAAAAAATGAAATGTCGATGAAATTTGGAACATCCAAGCAAATGTGCAATCATTCCATAAAGTTTAAAAACCAGGCAGATCAGTTTATAGAGAATAGTGCTCCCCTAAATGCTTTTTTTGGGGGGTTTTTACCTTCCATTTTGGTTCCCCCATGCAGGAAACCTTCTGACTCACTCCCTATATTATTAGCAAAATAAGCAAATTGATACTGAAAAACCTTTTCTTACTAGTATAGAGCTTCAAACAGTTATGCTATATTAAGGTATTCTAAATAAATGGTATCAGTGGACTGATACATACTTTCTCCCTTAAGTAAATTTAAAAAAGACAACCTGTAATAAAACTAACACGTTCTTCAAAGTTTATCTAAATATCATTTAATAATTTATTGTTTAAAAAATAATCATCCCATTTCTGAAAATAAAAACAAGAGAGCCAAAGTTAAATTTATTGTTCAAATTGTATGGGGGAAACCTCCCTCCCCCCCCCCCCCGGTAATACCAAGCTTTTTTGAGTTGGTTTTGTTGGGTGGTTTTATCTTACCTTTCATTTTTTTCATAGAAAACAGTTGGAAAATAAGGAAGAACATTTTTTTTATTCCCCATAAATCAAATCAAACAAAATATCTTATTACAAATCTAAGACGAGTATAGACACAATAATAGATTACATCATGTCTATGTTTTGATTGCAAAAAACCATTCAGTAGAAATATCTTTAGATTTCTTCAGTTTTAAAATTTTATTTACTGTTTCAATACATCTGGTAATTACATCTTGGCACCATGTAGCTTGTTTTCTTTCTGTAATTAGTCTTTATGCAGTAGTTATAATTTCTGGTGTTGTATTTGTAATTGGGATCCATTTTTAATTGATTCTGGTTTTATGTGAATTGTTATTGATTCAAAATGACAGTTTACTATTGTAAGGATCTTCGATTCTTGGAACGTTCCCACTCTGGTTGTAGATTAAACAGGATCTGATAACTTTTAGATAAAATTGCAAATCACACAGACAATAACTGCACATTACATACCTCCCAGACAAATAATAAACAGACAGGTTTCAATGACCCAGTCAAAACCACAGCATAAGGACAACAAAAAAAAACGAATCATAACAGACATCATGACAAATTACAGACACACACAAACACACAAATTATAACAGACAAGACAGAAGACAGACACAGGAAGGAGAACTACCAGAACAAAAGACACAACACAGAACAAAAAAACGCCACAGACCAGACAATACACAGACACACACACACACACACACACACACACACACACACACACACACACACACACACACACACACACACACACACACACACACACACACACACACAGGCACAGGCACAGGCACAGACAGACATCACGCCGAAACCCACTTTTTTGGATTCAAGGGACCCCAAAATGGATATATCCATTCTCAACTCTAATTTGAAAATTTTGACGAAAACAATACTTTCTCCATATATACTATGTATAAGGGGAGTTAGTAAAAATCTAAATTCTGTGTTCTCATGGTATCAAATCTATTTATTCATTTCCCTGGTTATTCTTATGACATCTTACTTACTTACTTACTTTATACTTTTATACATCATTAATTATGTGTGAAGTGTGAATAATTAAGTAAAGTTTTTAAACCTTAACTGCCATGGCAAGACCTTTGTGGTGGATAAAAGACAGCAAGATACCACAGGGTAAATTACATATGCTAGCCAGAGGTTCATGATCTAACAGAAATCACCTGTCACTGTCACTGATTTCGGTCCAGGAATGTTTGACTTACTGGGCAAACATATAACTCCAGAGCTACCTCTTTGATTAATTCATACACACCTAATTTTCTTATGGAGCTTAACCCGTGGATGGTTGAGGGGAGCACAGTGCTCACTTTCGTTCTAAATTTCCTACAAAACATGGAGTTTGTAATATAACGGCCTGAAACTGGGAGTACCTGTTCTTTGGGGTGTCAGTAGTGGGTAGGATATGGTGGTGGAGGTTGAGTGACCTTCATTCTGTCTCACACCTTTGTTTTGTAAAAAGTTACAGCACAGAGAAAGATCACAAATGAAAGGACCTTTTATTTAGTTTTAATTTATGTGTTTTGTATATTTATTATTTTTGTTGTTGTAATACACTGAGTTGTAATAAACAAAATGTATTTAAAATACATTTTGTATTTATGTATTTACAGTCCTGTATTTTAAGTAGTCAATTAAAAATAGTAAATTAATATATTAAAAAGTTGATATTTTAATTTTTTTTATCGTGAAATTAGTTATTTTTAGTTTTGTATATAATTAAAGGTAAAAAAATAGCTAAACAAAAGTGGTTTGATATAGTTTATTTGAAATTTGTTAAATATAATAATAAGGCATTTAAAAAGGTAACACACCATCCGGGTAACAGATGTGACCTTGACCATTGGTGGGTTAACCTATGATTAACCTATGTTTATATACTATTTACAAATATTCGCTTAGTACAAAAGTCAGCTTTGCTAAGTGAAATTTGTCACGACAGGTGAGCATGCAAGATGGACTGGCTGTGGAGTGTTGTGGTGGACCATTACATTGTGGCATCAGTGGTTGTCTTCTTGGTAGTGTTGTGGCTCTACTCGTACTTCTCATGTGGCGTTTGCAAGAGTAAAGCAAGGATGGATGGCAAGACAGTCATAATCACCGGTGCAAACTCAGGTTCAAGACTAAACCAACAAGATAGATCACTTACAATTCCGTTTATATTTATATCTTAGCTAGATTATTGAAATGGCGACCAAGGTAGGTATTTTACGCCAAGTATGTATAAGGATTGAGTGTAAGATGATTGTGGCGCGATCTTGTTGTCTTGTTACTGACTAAGGCTGACATGTTCCTTAGACAGGACTGTTAATTAATAGCCCAACAGCCGATGGCAACTAAGGGACCTACAGTTTAGCGTGGATTCCGAACCATGGCCTCTGAAGTACGAATTAGTCTAATTATGAGGATGGTCTTTGTGGATTAATGTAGTATTGAATAGTGCGGACGTTAATTCAAACAAGAGAACACTACACCCACCGACCATCACTCACAACTATCCACAATTCGTGACAATTTATATATTTGTTTTGAAGGTTATCATTGAGAAATAGGATTAAAACCTGAAATAGATAGGTACACTCTTCACAATTTGTCTTCACATACAATGTTGCTAACATAGCTTTTTTTTAACATACTGTATAATGTTGACAGCATAATATTTATATTTTTCGCTGTTAAATAGATGACGTTTCTGTGTGTGTTAAGCTTCTTACAACCATAGAAAAAATTATTTTCCTTTACTGGCATACCATTCATTGTTCCATCTCCTTCCCTCCCTGCCAAATGGAAACTGAACATTTTTCCTTAAAAAATTTCTGAATACAATCATTTCACTCTGGTTGTGAATAAGAGAGTTCCAAAAATAACAACTTTCTGAGGATGCAGAATAAAAATCGGTTTTACTCTTTTTATAGCCCATTTACTTCCCATCAGGAATAAACTGTCCAATAATTTTGACCTTTTCCCAGGATTTTATCCTCATCAACAAAGTTTCTCCCTCTGTTTTAGTTGTTTTCCTTTGATAATTACTTCCACTTCATCAATATCCATCCTCATACTGACCAATCAGCTTGTTTTGGGTGTTTCTGGTGATATTTTGGATATTTTGACATGCCCTGCTTCCTACTTCACAATGATCATAGATCCCTTCTTATTAATGTCTCATTAATGTGTCTCTTAAATGTGCCTTTGCATCAAAGTATTTATTGATTGAGCCTGGTTCTCTATTCATATTCATTCTATTCCAATTTTTTTTAGAATCTTATTTTCAAAAACAATATTTTTATTTCTTCTTTATTATTCAGTTTTTATCAGCTCCAATAAAAAACTACATTTCATTAAAATTTTATGGTTACCTTGCTCAGTTTGAACATGTATAATGTTTTTGTTCACAGGAATTGGCAAAGAAACCGCGCTTGACCTTGCCGGAAGAGGAGCTCGAGTGATATTGGCATGCCGAAATTTGGACAAAGCCAATGCAGCCAGAGGTAAAAGTGTTTAGTCGTAAATAACATTAATAAGTTATATTTCACTTGTTAATTTAGTATATCTTTGGTTTAGCCTCGTTTTCACCAACCGAACTGTTTACACAGAATTGTTCAGAAAACATTTGTGAACCCGCCGAACATTGTACGGTTTTGGTGGCGACACCTTCTCGAACATTTTCATTGTCGTGATGGGAGTATTGGCTAGTTCCCTGTAAAAGTTTGCTGACTTGCTGAACATTATAGTTTCAAGAAAAATCATTGTTTTGTCTGTCCATGAGCTGTTAAAACTGTTTGTTGTACATGTTTGATGAACTTAATTTGTATTTATTATCAGTTTTTATGTTTGTGAACATGTTTAATTGGTGGCTTAATGCAATACCTTATAGCAGTAGACCTGATGATGCATACCAAGTGAATTTCCATTGATTTAGGGATTACTTGTCTTAATACAAACTATTCTTAATCAGGTGGTTAAGCCACATAAGGATGTTATGCTAATTTACTTATTCACCATAAGAATAACACAGGAAAAGAGAAAGTAGATTTGCTGCCACAGGGAAAAAATAATTTAGATTTTTAATCATACTGTTATAGACCTTCCTTATATGAAGGAGTATACCAAGTTTTATCACGTTATTTTACAAATAAGTGAGACATAAATTTTTACCTTCCTCCTCAGAATAAACATTGGGGCACCACTAGACATCATGGGTCAGTGCTTATACATACCAGCTTCTACATCTTAGTAATTAATTTTAATATAGTTAGGATTCAAATCGTTGTTTCTTTCTTTATTAGATTCCATCGGTGCTAATATGAATTTTTTAATCAATTATAAGTACATTTGAGTACATATAAGTACATCAATTACATCAGACACATGTACTTTTCTCTACAAACATGTCAATAAAGCATATTGTCTATTGTTGAAACCCAAAAAATGCCATATTGGGGTATACCCTCCCCCTAAACCTTCCTTTGGATAGTTTTTGAACTCATCTGAGTCAGTTAAAAAAAGGTAATACTGTATTTGCATTTGGTTTATTTACATGTGTCCAATAGTTAGTTGGTATTTATATCATATATTTTCCTACAAGAGTGTGTGCGGTAACAGGCACATTTAGCCCTGTTGGCAGAAAGTATAAAGTAGTACATTCCCGCACTAGGGTGGATATGATCTAATTAACACCCTAGTGCGGGAATGTAACCGCCCAATCACATGCACGGAACGCTCCAAATCTATATGAAACTAACCAATAGCATGCGCTTAGCGCTGAGTCAGCTGATGGACAGTCGCCGTTCTACAACACTTCCGGATTTGTGCAGTGAAACCAAGTGAAACTGAGGTTACCGGAAACATAAAAGTTACGTTTATATACATACCAAAGTAAAAATCAAACATAACCTAAATGAATTTTTGATTGTAGGAAAAATCTTGTGTGTAATACGAGCGAAAACTGTCATGGCCGCCCTCAAAGTTCTATATGACATAGATTGCGCTCTGGTTACACAAATAGCTATTTCTTTTAAAATCCAATTTTATGCATTGGAATGTAGATATTTAGCAATTTTTATGTAGGCCTTGTTGGTGATACTTTATTACGTGTCAACACTGGTGTACAGCAAAATAAAGTAACTATTTACCTTGTAAAATGAGCAGCTATTTTATTTACCTAAGCTGCAATTAGTTATCTAGTTATAGAATATTGTGGACTATATTTGTTTAAAATTAATAATTAAAATAACTCCTTTCTACTAGCAGTCAATACCAAAAATAATAAAATGTTTCTGTCAACTTTTTCTGTTAATAGATGACATTATTAAGGAAACCAAAAACACAAATGTGATTGTGAAACTAGTTGACGTAAGTATGATGAGCTCAGTCAGGAAATTTGCAGAAGACGTTAACAAATCAGAGAAGAGATTGGATGTGTTGATTCACAATGCGGGAGTAGCTTTGTTTGGTCGCCAAGTCACATCCGAAGGTCTGCAGACCGTCTGGGCGACCAACCACTTCGGGTCCTTCCTCCTTACACATTTACTTATTGGTAAGTAAGAAGGATTTTTCTAAAGTATCTGGTCAATTTCAAGGTCTTGGTCTATTGTTGAACAATGTTTAATTCAATTTATACACCAATCAATAAACATACTTTGATGATATAATTTGTTTAAAAAAATAGAGTAAAATTTATTTTTGTTTTACGTTATCATTTTTATTGGATGCTATTGCATGAAACCCCGATAGCTCAGTTTAATACAACCTAGGATTCAACGAATTGTCATTTACCATAGTAATTACGAATACCATACCATTTGGTAACGAATTACAAATTACCATGGTATGCATCACTTGTTAGCACAATAGCTCTCGTAAAAATGGTCATAACAGGACCAAATTTGGTAGAGATGTGTATTCCTACATTTACTTGGATGAGTTCGTAATCCAGATGTATCGGTTAATCGGAATGGGTATTTTAGGGGAGGGGGTTTGAATCCCAAAAATGGGGTTTTCATAAAAAATTTTGAACTTGACCTTTCACCATTAGAATATTGCCAAAAAACTACACAATTTAGTATATTAAAGCTTCGTTCTATCTCTAAATGTTACTTTAAAATACAATGAGGATAGGGAAAATTAAATACTTTTATTTTGTTATACTTTATTAACCTATATATTTTTTGAAACTTGATATTAAGTTGTGATTTACGTTGGAACAGACTAAACTCAAATAATCATTCTTACTTTTAAATCCAAAAATATTGTAATGTAAAATACTATACTGTACATGGTCCTAATTTATTTACAATTTGTAAAGGGTCAGATATCGGGGGATGGTACGTAAGGGTGGTATCGGTTTTCTGTAATACTGTAATGACATTAGTAGATGTTACTTCCCCCTTACTGCTAATGGTTGGTTTGAGCCTAAAAAATTACAATTCCTTGATTTTTTAATTTTTTCTAGGTTAGTATGAAAAATATATGTTCCCTTTACCGTCTCAGAGAATGAGAGGGGGCCAGGAGCAATATGCAAAGAGGATTGAGGATCACTTGGCACTGAAACTCTCCTCTACACTCACATTTTGTGGGCAAACATGTATAGCATTGGAATCCAATACCTAGCTGCAGTGTTGTAGATTATATTTGATTCAAAAGATTGTTTTTCGTTGAGACACTGGACACCGGACACCAGGCATATATAAATATATGGATAACGGTATTTTTGGAATCTGGGGGCTTCAAAATAGAAAAAAACCTTATTGGTCCAGGGTCTACGTTGTCATGACAACCTCGGTACCGTAATAGCTATTTTTCTTAAACAAAATTTGCTAAAATATTTGATTATTCTTTTTGTTTGTTTCAGATCTTATGAAAAAGACAGGAAAAAGTAGAATAATATTTGTGTCATCCTTTTTACATATGTTTGGATCTGTTAGCTTAACAAATCCAAATCCAATTGATGAGGAGTCATCAAACACGCTTTATCCTGATAGCAAATTTGCTAATGTGCTGTTTTCCAACGAGTTAGCAAGACGTCTGAAAGGCACAGGTGAGTTGTTGAGTGATTATCTATAAGTTGACAAGGCTATGATAAATATCAATGTTCTAAGTTTCTGGCTTAAAATCTCATACAGCTGAGATGTTCCTTGTGCTCTAGTTATTGGTAGATGAGGAGACAATACAACCAAAACATCAAATGACATAATGTGTGAACCCCAGCAGTAATGAATTATTATAGACAAAGAAAAGTTTGCTTAGAGTATAGATCCTTAAACTAATAATAGACCTAAAAGTATACTGTACAGTCAGAAGTAGAGATAGAAATGAACATTAAGTATGTAACCTTACATGACAAGTAATATATATCCAAACGTGACTACCAGTACTTAATCAGTATCTGTGTGATTAACAATGGTTATTGTAAAATTCCAGTGAAAACTGGTATATAATAATAGTTAGTATATATAATAACAGTTTAAGCAAGTGATAGAAGGATTGCAACGGTTTAAAGTAAGATGAATACATAGGGAACATAATAAAGATTCCCCAACATATAAAACATTTGTTACGCTATGTTAATTTATTTTTTTTTTTTACCTTTCTGAAGTAAAGAACAATAAATAAATAACAAAAAAAGTTATCTAACTTAATTCCTTATTGAATTTTCTTTATTTTACTTTTTTTAATAGTTTTTTATTTATTTTTGAAATGTCCAATCTTTTAAAATTTAATATAAAAATACACTAAATTAATAATACAGTATATACACATCTAAAAACAGAGCCTCCTGTTAATATCTGTTTATAAAGTCATTTTAGCTACAGGATTTTTTTATTTATAAAACAAATCATATAATCAGCACAGATGTAACTTGCACATTGCACACAACCATTGGAAACCATGAAAATTCATTCATTAGTGCGAAACATATGACTATTCATTTCAACATTTGAACTGTTGGGCCAAATATATGTACTATACCTTATTTTAATAAATTAAATAAACAATTTAGGGGCTACACAATGGATATTAAGACCATGTCTTTGAGAAATGAATACAGGAAAGAGTACATGATTTAAATACCATTCTTTTGGCACACTTAAATCATTGAAATCCCCCCCTGTGATGGCACAGAAGTTTGGTAGTGGTACAAAAGAAGCATTTAGTATACATATTTACTATTATCGCTACATTCAAAAATCTTCAAATTATAAACAAGAGAAGAAAAGGGATGATCATCAAAATAATTCTATATTTTTCAGTGGTGAATATAGAAAACTTTTTGGGGGTGCCACGACCCAAATGTTGGTTAACATAGATAAATCATCTAGAGCAGCACGAGCACTGGATGCTTGTGGGTTCCAAAATAAATCCTTCGGAAACATAATAATAATGACAGCCTGCTGTCAGGTGAATAAGTTCCTGACTTACAGTGATAATTTGTGTACCCATGAGCTTGAGGGGACATGGGCAGTTTTCACATTATTGCACTAAGATTACATTACAAACATTAAGTGAATATACCAGTAACAAAGCTAAGATGATCTCTACATTTTCCTAAATCAGTTCTTTATTATGTATTTTCTCAGAATTCTGTTACAACCAAGCAATATAGAAACTATAGCTAATACATGGTTACAAGTTAAACCTATAAATACTGTATGCGTAGTTCCAAAAGTGTACTAATTGTATTAATTTGTTATTCTCAAACACACATAAAACTATGAATCCTAATTTTTTATTTGGAATGAATTTTTTTCCAGGTGTAACCTCCAACTCCCTGCATCCTGGGGCAATTTACACACCTATATGGGCACACAACCCTTGGTATATGCTGTTATTCGTTAAAATGATTTCTATTTATTTAAAGGTAATTAAGAGTAATAGAGGTAATCTATATTATTATAAAGAAGAGGTGGTTTCTCTGTATTTTTTGTTTGCTATGGGAAGTACGCCTAAATGAAAAAATACTGAACCAACCTGTTTGAAATTTTACACAAAGGTAGATCTTAAACTCATGCAAATCGTAGCACATTCATCTCCTTAAAATCCCCTCGGACCACGCCCCATTTTCAAAGGATATCAACATATAATTACTTATGTCAACAGCATTGACACTAAAATTTTAATAGTTAGGGAAGAAGAAAAAAGAGCTGCAGTGACCATTCCAAGTTTCAATGTTTACATTTCATAATGTCATCATCTGTTTACATTACATTTGGTGGAATGGTCGATTTTAAGTTTTCTTCCGAGGCCTTGCCTTTATTACGTTAAGATTAGATTATTGAAATGGCGACTCTACCAAAAAGGTAGGTATTTTAAGCTTTAGTATGATTGAGAAATGCGTGTAAGATGATTGTGGCGCGATCTTGTAGTCTTGTTGTTTGAATTCAAAGAAAAAAATTTGCGTAGTGTCTATTATTGACTAACAATGATGCAATAAAAATACAACAGTCTAGTAAACAAAATATTCTAGGTATATTGAACCAACAAATTGTCCCATAATTTTACTCAGAATGGAACTGGAGGGTTTTCAGAGTACGAACCGGTTATTATTAAATTAAAACCTGAAACCATCCAGCTAAACTTGAATAAGTTGACGATGGTATTATTTTATGCACATTTCAGTCGGAGAAGCAGGGAGCTCAAACCACAATATATTTGTCAGTCTCAGATGAGGTGGAGGACGTAACTGGCAGATATTTTACCGATTGTAAGGTAAGGCCTAGGCTTATATTTGTTTTAGAACAATTATTTATTTTATACTGGATGGAATTGTTTGAATTTTTCATTAAAAAATATTCCTTTGATCATAAAAACAAATTACTTCAACATAACTCCAGATTTCAAATGTTTCAAACTATGTTCTGAACTCAAATAGAACAAGAGAAATTTAGCTTACCTATACAAGACTTAATTAGAATATTACTAAGCTTATTGTAATCCAATTATAATTTCCAATAATAGTTATTGTGCGTCGAGGGACGCTCGATGTCATGAAGACATGGGATGCTGACAGACAAATTCACAAGTGCTCATGTAGTCATGACGGATACGTGCGCTCTATACTCTTTCATTATAAAAAAAGGTTGAAAGAGGAGGAGATGGGCTGTACATCCAATCAATGCTGTGTGATATCTGAGAAGTGCTTTATACTCTTTATGAAGAATTGATTACACTACATTTTGATAGTTCGGGAGGTAGAAGAGAGTTAATTTTTACACATAAACTGCTGGATCAAAATTAGTGCTTATATTTATCAGGAAGAAAAATTCTTCACAATTGACATGAAATACTACATTACCTATATTATTTTTCTCCATGTCACTCTTCGGCTGAGAGTCCGGAACCATGGCTTCACAAATTTTCGCTCATGCGTCTTTCTTTTTACTTTCTCAAAGAAAAAGTAAAGTATTGTTTTCGTCAGATTTGAGTTGAGAGTGGATATATCCGTTTTAGGGTCCCCTGAATCCATAAAAGTGGGTTTTGACACGATGTCTGTCTGGATCTGTACAGAGCCAAGCATACCCATTGATCCGATATAGATGAAATTTGGCACGTATGTATATATTCACCCTATCTCCAGGTGTTTTTTTCATTCTTTTGAATTTTTTATTTTTAAGGGTAGTTTACCCCTAAAAAAGTGAAAAAACCAAACTTATCAAAAATGGCTTTAGCGATTTTAATTATAATGTTATACTGTAGTTTAGTATTATTTAGTGCACAGAGTACTAAATAATATGACACCACCCGCATGTCTGTAAAATGTCGGATCAAAATTTATGAGCTTTTAAATGTAAAAAATATCTATTTTTTATTTTCATCGAAAACCATAAAAATAAAGTATAATTGAAATAATGACTTTACTCCCCAGTAAACATAACATAATACATCACTTGTTAAAATCACCTTGGAATTATGTTGTCACAGTCTCCAGTAGTAATGAAAAAATTATAAAAAATAATAAAAACACACAAATTAATACTATAACTGAGTCCAGTCCTTCTTGAATAACATTATAAAAACCATGCCGCTCTCCGTCTGTCATGGCCGCCACACATGAAGCTCTTGTGCGATATTTCATCGTTTGCGATCTTGTTACACAAATAGCTATACTAACTTTGTTTATATTGTTGTTATTTTCAGAAATAGGATGATTATTTTTTAAACAATAAATTATTAAATGATATTTAGATAAATCTTAAAGAATGTAATAGTTTTATTACAGATTGTTGTTTTTAAATTTACTTAAGGGAGAAAGTATGTGTCAGTCCACTGATACCGTTTATTTATTCTATTTTTTTATTCCTCAATGGAACAGTCCTAGATGATTTGGCGCAGTCTGATTTTCACAATAAATAGTTTAACGTCAAAGTTGTCCATGGCTTTTAAGAAGTGTAGATTACTGTTCGGAAGTAATCTCCATTAGTCCACTGACGCTGACTGACTGATGTGAGTGCTCTCCTTTCCACCCCCACCAACTTGCACAAGACGCCGAACTGGAGCCGAAAAACGACGCTGTGTATAAAAGGCTCCAAAATGTTCCAATGAAACTAGGCCTGACGCGCGTAATCTAATTTGGCGCGTCGTTAGAGTAGGCGCGCCAGGAGACTGTCAGATGTCTGGTATAAAAGTAACTATTTAGCACAAATGTAACGTGCGTCGCACAACTGGCGTCGCTCGACGCGGTGTATAAAAGTGGCCTTACATAAGGTACACAATATTTTAAATATTAATATTCTAGTTCGATTGGAGGCATAGGGGTAATTATTTTACTTTGTCTCTAAAAAATTATATAAATAAAAAAACATATTTATAGTTGTTTATGCAACGATTGTATGAATGCCTTAAAGCCGTGAGAAAGATGTAAGTTAGAACATAAGCGAAGCGAGTGTTCTAATATCTTATGAATCATGAGTTTAAAAACAAGAGTTGTATATTTAATTTATCTACATCCTCTGAAAATGAAAGACACATTATTTTCATTTTTCCACTTTAAAAAAACTGGTTGTATGTTTTTTGTATGCAGGTTTCGATTTCACAAGTAGTAGCAAGGTTGTTACGAGTAGCTTTTGCATTCAAATTAATTACGGAGTTAAATTAATTGAACTCCTCACTGGTTTAAGTCACTCATTTTGTGAATGCTTCAAAACTCACATTTGAGGTTAGCCACTAAAACACACTATCTTTATGGATAAATTAGCTGATTTCTCATTTAATTATATCCCATAATAACATTACATTTATCAAATGCTGAGCTCTGATTGGTCTAGAAGCTGTATCGTTGTGAACTCATAATGCATCAGTTTTCAATTTCCGTTTAATTATGAGCCTTGTAATGATGTTATTTTCAGTATCTTTATTGGTAGTTTTTGCAATGGTCATAGATAAATTAAAGAGTTTATGTTTGATACAAATAGAATTTATCAGTCCATGTAAAATAGAATTGAGCTGTATAAAATTTATCTCTAGTTTTTTACAAACTTGGAGGGTTTGAAATTTAATTATATTCAAGATTGAGATTAAATAAATGTCTTAATTGTTTAAAAAGATTAAAATCCTCATATATGTAAAACTTTATCAGAGAAAAATATCATAAATGCGTTAATAATACTTAATTAGGCTAGTTGTTTGAGACTTTATTAAAGAAAGTTCTAGAGCTATACTTTTCCATACTCAACCCATTTATGTATTGTAAATGTATAAATACATGTAATTCCAATATACTCTAAATAAAGTCAGGCTGTATTTGTAGTTATATATTTGTTTACTATATTTTGTATTTATTGATTAATGTTTATGATTTTAAATTTTATGAAGCCGTACTTCTCCTCAAGTAGAACAAGAGATGTTGAATTAGCAACAAAATACTGGGAAATATGTGAAGAAATAGTCAAGTTGAAGCCGACAGATCCTCATATATACTTGACGGAAACTAAAAAAACAAGTAAGTACTGAGTACTAATGGAAAAACGACTGTATAAGCTGTTAGTTGTCAAAATAAGAATTAAAACAATAATTATGTAATAGAAATATAATTTATCAAACAAACTGCTGCTGATGCTTCCACTAAGGATGGTTCCAGAAGGAGGGTTGGGCAAAAGAGGCAGTTCCCAAGGCTCAGAATGATTGCTTCTAGTAGGGGGTCATATTATATTATAATACCAGGTGTCCAGCCTAAAGTTTTCCAATTGTTTACTTTTAGCGAATTTCCCATAGGGAAGTAGCTATTACCGTAGGTCTCATGGAAAGAGTTAAGCCCGGGACCATGTTATTTTTTCTTCTTTAGGTGCCCAGAGACCAAAAACAATAGTCGTTAAAATTTTTATATATATATATATATATATATATGTATATTATTTGTCTGTGAACACGATAACTCTCGTAAAAATGGTCTGATTGAGACCAAATTTGGTAGAGACGTGTATTCCTACAAATGCTCGGACGAGTTCGTAAACCAGACATATCGGTCAATGGGAATGGGTAGTTTGTTTTTTAAAATGGGGTTTTTTGCGTTTTTCACGTGTAATTTTAAAAAAATTTTAATTTAATATTTCACCATTGAAATCAGCTTAAAAAACTACACAATTAACTTCCTTTAAGTTTTTCTCTATCTCCAACGGTTACCGAGATATAAAAAAATCTAAACACAGTACGTTGTATTTTGAGGCTCCAATGTTAATCTTATGGAGGATAAGAAAAAATTAATATTCCACATATTAACCAATATTTTTGGATAAAACTTTATATTTAGCTTCATGCTTTTGAGGTTCATCAATTTATGCTTAAAAATCATAGTTTATGTGTTCATCATGGCAGCAAACCTGCATACTCTTTTCCCATGTTAATCATATGGAGAATAGCCAAACTCCTTTATTTATCGACAGATGTTGATGAAAGTTGATATAAATGTTAAAAATAAAAATTTTGATGGTATAAATGCCTTCTCTCAGTGTTCCTCACAGCAGCAAACCTGCACACTCTTTCCCATGTTAATCTTATGGAGAATAGGAAAAAAATTCTCACGCTTATAGACAGATTTTGATCAAACTTGTCATATGTTATTATTATTATTACATTTTTGATTTGGAAATTCGCTGAGTACGCAGGTCTGCTGCGACGGGGGTATTTTATTTTATATTTGACAATAAACTTCTTACGGAGTACCTTCTTTCCTATATTTAATCTCCATAAGCTCCTTTCCTTAGATCTCATGCAGTAGATTCTTCCATGTACACTGTAACCTGTAATATTGTAGCCTGTTGTATTTGTATTGTCCTTTAAGTATATTGGAATTTTTATTTTTTTCCAGATTGAAGAAACAGGAGATTGACTGGGGATGACTATTTTTGCTGAATGTAAACACTTATAAATACATACATATTTGTTATGAAAGTATTTGTTTTTTTGTATTTCCCGAGTAAAATGATAAAAGTTTTAAATAGTCATGACTTTTCAGTGTTATTTGACAACGAATGTTTAATCTGTGTTAACAAAAATTATAGTATCCTTCTGTTGAGCATAACATTACTGAGTTATAACTCATAGTTTCAGGATTATAGTTATAGCTAAGTTGCAATCCTTTAACAGTTGAGGGAAGAACAATCAAGTATTATATGTATAGCTGTACCAATTTAAAGGAGTTTCCTCTTGTTTCCTTTTTAAACAACAATAATGAATTCCTTGCTAGCTAAAAAAAGTATGTGTGTCCGTAATTAAAATAAAATATATTTAGTGAAAGACGTTTCACATGACGGGCGTCATCCTGTAATCCAGATACTTGGAGGTCACAAATTGTGGATAGTTGTGAGCGATGGCCGTTGGGTGTGTTCTCATGTATGGATTAACGTCTTCACTTTTGAAAACTAGGTTAATCCGCAAAGACCATCCTCATAATTAGACCAATTCTTAACTTAGAGGCCGTGGTTCAGATTTCAGAACTGTAGGTCCATTAGTTGCCATCGGCTGTTGGGCTATTAATTATCAGTCCTGTCTAAGGAACAGGTCAGCCTTAGTCAGTAACAAGACTACAAGATTGCGCCGCAATCATCTTACGCTTAATCCTTATTCATATTTGGCTTAAAATACCTACAATGTAGTATAGTTGCCATTTCAATGATTATATAATCTATATTAGATTATCTAATCTAATCATTTACAAACTGGATAAAGGGTAATTTTTAAAAGTTTAATAAGAGGTCAAACAATCTGATTTGTTATTATGGTAAATTATTAATAATTTAATATGCCTTTGTGATGGTATAAATTAAGTTTCCATGTGTCTGTATTCTTGGAACTTGCTTCGTTCGCTGGGGGCTCCGCCCTCAGCCCCCATAGTTGTAGTTGACAGTCCTGGTGAATATGTGTTGGTGGTGCCGTAAAAATCCTAGTGTCGTAAACACATCAACTCATCGTTAGTGTGGTAGAATTCCTATAACTTATAATTTCTGATATGATAAGAAATGTATATAGTATTTTATTTTGCCAATACCACATCGACATGGATACACAGTGTACAACCTTATCACCATTTGAAAAGTTCACTATAATACAAAACAGGTTGTATGACTTAGTGTTAAAAAAACAATTTACTTATTATTGGGACAAAATATTAACCTGAAAATCACAAAAATTAGAAAAATAAATATTCAACTTTATCAGTCACAATTTAAAAAATAACTTAGAATTTAAAACTATTTAGAAAAATAAATATTCAACTTAATTATTTTAATATAAATATAAAATTAGGTTAAAATTATAACATTTGTATTATTAGTAAAATGTGTTACACCCTATGAAGATAGCAATTTAATACAGTATAATTAACTTTGAAATAGGTTTAAAATCAATGGTCAATGAAGGCCAACTAATACTTATTTCAATTTCAATATTTCTTTATGTCCACCACTTTATTAGATGACAAGTGCAGTAGCACATACAAAAATTGCCTAACATAGCTCAAAACTGCGGTTTTGAAAGCTCATTTTTGGTTTTTAATTGGGTGTGAGTCAGTTTAAAGCATACATAAACCTTTTTTAAAAGGTATAAAATAATGAAAATTAGTTTTATTATTGGGGCATTACTCAAAGACAGTCTGCTTGACATAAAAAACATTTCGGGTTTCAAAAGTAGACAAAAGAAAAAACCGTGTACCCTCCTCCACCCCTCATATTTGATAACACCGATAAAAAACCGGTCAACTCAGCCATGTCAAGTCGCTCCGAGCGACTACTTGGCCGAAGACTAACGGCAGGTCTTGAGAAAACGGATTTTTCGTATCCACGAAACGTCGACAACAATTCAGTGAGGTGTTCTAGTGGTATATGTTTTAGTGTTAGGCGTATGCTGTGATTTTTATCCCAGACGGCTAGAACTGTACTGAAAATTATCGGTGAGTGTTACCCAAAAAAGATAACACGATAGTAAATTTTACTGTTGCAGATTATTTATTACTGTTTTATTGTTACTAGATGCAGCTTTAAAACGCTAGTAAAAAATCATAATTCTTGGTGTATTACTTACCAAGATATCCAAAGTTTTAAACTCATTAAACTATCCAATGTTAATCTTATGACTGCAGTACCGGTATATAGCTTTCATCCATTAATTACGATACGTTCTATCACTGAAGTTATCTGCTTTGTTTACAATATAACTCCCTCGTTAGTGGGAAGTTTGCTCGTGACCCTTGCCGTACCTCTCTTTATTATATTATATTGTAGTAAAATTTATTTACCTTTACTTGCCCGTAGATTTTAATATTCTTTTTTATAAATCAAGAATATTTTTCCAATATTATTATTTTATGTTTTTATACATTCTTTTTTTTAGAAAAAAAAGAATATTTAGATCTACAGGCAAGTAAAAGTGAATAAAATGTTGCTACATATATAAAGGTCTAAAAAAACTGGGAATCATAAAATATTTCAGATTACCTGTGGTTCTACTTCCAGTCCACAAGCGCTCTGTCCACCGTCTCCCCACTTTTGTCTGATTGGTGAGGGAAAGACGCCCCCATACAGCGTTCTATTGAGTTAAGTTAGGTTAGTTATTGATAGTATAAATATAGGTCGTGGGGAGTCTCTGTACCCTTCACTCTATTGTTTTCTCCCATCAAGATACGGTTAACCAATGACAATAATTGGTCAAAAATGATTCAAAATACATTTTATTAATTTACTCCACCGACTTTACACAAACAAACAATATTAGGATGGTATTTAGAGAAAAAACGCATAACGTGGAAAACAAAATGGATCGATCGCATGATTCTCATTCTAATTTTGGAATTCCCCTACTATAGTTGTAGTAGTCGTAGGTTTATAACACTTTCACTTTACAGCAAATTACAACTAGTAGAGAATAACCTAAAATGTCGGGAGTATTTTCACTAAAATGTGTTGGCAACATTGCTATTGCTTTTCAAGTATCGAGTTGTCAATTACTGTCGTACTGTCAAGTCAATTTTTGTCATGAAACTACAGACTGAGTGAGGGGAGGACAAAAAGATAAAATAAAGATTGACTTTCACATTAACATTTTTCTTATATTAACCGTATTAGTATATGCATCTAGTCTTTTAGTGTAACAAACAACTTAAATTATTCAGGTATGATATTTATTATAAATTAATATTTAGTCTTTTATGCATATTAAAATTGTAGGAAAGTCACATCCTTAAGGTTATGTGGTAAATTGTGTGATATATAATAAATCATAGCTTAATTCATAGTTCATGGTTGAATGTGTATGAATATTGTGCCAATCATTTCCAATGGAATAAAGCTGTTACAAAACCCATCCCCTTCAATTTTCATTCCTCAGCTAGCTAAATTTATGGAGGCCTATTTACTAGTTACATCCATACCCACCCCCTACTGACACCATTCAACCTAATACCAGCCAGTACATTCAAACACTTGTCTGGCCAGAGTGTTGTTTTATGGACGCGGTCATTTTTTGGCCACGTACCTTTATTTTTTGTATTACCGTATTTTTTATTGGACAAAGATAAATTATTTAGTTTAAGTGCTACTTTAATTTCAATTTTGGAAATGGTTTGATTTGAATTGATATTTTTATTTCATATAAGTCTCAAACGATTTTGAAAATATTGTTGTTAAAGTCTGAAACGTTGTACTACGGTCGATTTTAGACAATGCTTAATGAAAGTGTAATCCCAGTGTAATGAAAGTTGCGTCAACTTTCATTACACAAATGCCTAGACAGGGCGTGTCCCCCTGTCTAGGATTAACCTTAAATTTTCACTACAAGTAGTGAGTTTGTTAATCCCACCGATCAGTTATTCAATTTTAAGAGTCATGTATGCCTAGTAACTGTTATAGCCATTTATAGTAGGCCTAGTGGTCACAAAATTAGGTTGGTGGATAATTTTGTGATGTTTACATACCTATATAAGTTACTCGCAAAAAACATGTTTTAATCTTACTGGTAAAAGTTTCGGCTTTGTGGTAATAACAATGTTGGCAGGGACCATGCAATAAAAAGAGCTTTATTTTGATATACTTTAGGTTTTAAACCCTTTCAACGAGTTTTATACACACAATACAGCATTTTTCAGCTGCCACAGTGCTTTGACATGTAGCATAAGCACCGGGAAAGCCGGTCACATGATGGTTTCTAACAGGTATAATTGGAACTTCTTTGAAATGGAATGGAATATTGGAGCATGTTGTAGATAAGTTTGTTGTTTTTTTATGTGAAAAAAACAAATACAAAATAATTTTATCTACGACAAATCCTCAATGAAATTAGTTGTGCTAACCCACAAATTGGCTTAGATAAATTACCATACTAAAACACTAGAAGTATTTTGTGTATTTTCTATGCTAGTCACATAGTTTAAAATATCGATAGGAAATGAAACCCTTATTTTGATATTAGCCTTTATAACTTTCTCTTTATTTTAAATTTGTAGTTAATTAGTAGGCATCACTAAAGTTCTGACAGTGTATACTTAAAAGAGGGAGTTGCAGATAATCACAGACTGACAGCACTTATACATGCTGACTCACATTTCCAGTAATTTTGAACTGAGACATTTCAGATTAATCCTTAAAAAAATAAAAAAAATCTTGGATTTAATCTGTGGGAAATTTATATGGAATATAATCTATTAAAGTTTATTTGTCTAGAATGGATCCTTTTGTGATCACTCCTCCAGAACGGGCGAGGTTTGAAAGTCAGTTCAGTGCTCTTCGGCCAATTAATGGCATTGTCACTGGCGATCAAGCCAAAGGGTTTTTTCTACAGTCACAACTTCCAATGCCTATTCTTGGTGCTATATGGTAAGTAACATAAAACTGCAAATGGAAAACATTTAGCAAATACTTTAGATTACAAGATTAATTCTAATTAATTTACAAGGTGGTCCAAGATTATAACAGCTGTCTTTTGGCTATCTCAGGGGCCTATAAACATTCAGGCAAGGTTTTACTAACATGAACTCTTTGATTATTTTTTAAAGTTTTATTGGCTATTTCATTATCGATTTATGTTAATGTTGTACTATGGTTTTATTTATTAAGTTGCACTGTGTTACTGCTTGAAATTTTTAAGCTTTGTGAAAGATTTTTATTTTATGTATATTTAATAGAATGATTTTTAATAAATAACCTATGACATTTTTTAGACTCATGTAGAGCAATTTACAGACTGAAAATTTTGCTTAATTTCCTGTACTTTTAGGCTATATTTTTTAAGTATAATCATGTTTTATGTAATAAAAATGCAGGTTGTGTAACATACAAAAAGTGAATGGACACCACTTTAAAAACTGAATACTCAATTAAAATTACCTTTGTTCATAACTCTGATCTCTCTAATAATTAGACAAAAAAATCACAGGTTTTTAACAGTAAATATATCCTGTAAATTAGTCTATTTTTAGGACAAGTCTAAGTTTTTAAGGAAACATTTGTTATTTAAGGGGTCTGGCTGATACGGATGCTGATGGTAAAATGAACATAAGTGAGTTCTGCATCGCCTGCAAGCTCATCAGCATGAAACTGAGGGGAGTCGAGGTTCCCAAAGCTTTGCCGCCCTCTCTTGCCCAACTTGTGCAGCCTGGTGAGAATATCTTGTTTGATTAATACAAGCTATACTTGCTGGCTTTTCCAACCTAATTTGAAAGGGTATTTTTTCTTGTACTTAATAAACAAAAATTGTAACATCCTAATATTATCTAAATCTATAAAATTCATCTACCGAATTAGGCTTCTTAAATGTACTGTAAAACTAAAAATAAGAATGATGTTTAGTCAGGTAGTTGTTGTCAACTAATTGGTTTTTTGTCAACTACTAGAGGTTTTCTTAAACTGTTGGCACCTGTGTCTTAAACAGCTCAATTTCTTATCGTAATTTTGCTACTTAAAATGTTTTTATATTGTCATGGCTAGTAGGTTGAATTCCCTTGAAAAAGGATTATTTTTAACTAATAAAATTATGTTGCTTGAATTTAACTAAATATACATATAATTTCAAATTCAATACTTGGGTTAAAACTTAAAAACTGATGGTTGGGTGACAGGGGTATCGCCAGTGGCTAACCTACTACAGGGAGTGGCAGCTTCTTCCCCCGTCGTGATGAAGCCCCCAGTTCCTCCAGCACCGATGATATCCGGGGTCTCCGCCGCTCCTCTAGTCCAAACTGTACCTCCTGTTCCTGCTGCTCCTCTCATTCCCGGAGTGCCCTCTGTCCCCGCTACCCCTTATGTGCCAGGTTCTCACCCTATGATCTCTCCCCCCTCTGGTGGTAATACACCTAAAGTAACCTCTCCTCCAGCCCCCCTCGTCGGCTTGGTAGGGGCTCAGCCTCCCCCACTTCCCCCACAGCCAGTCATCACCTCTCAGCCCCTACTGGGTATGAGTGCCCCCGTACAGCCCCCTGTCGCGAGTGTGCCTCCGATGGCCCCCATACCCCCGATGGCTGCTCCTCCCACCCAGCCCATGGCCAGTGTTGCCCCGATCCCCATGGTCAATACTGCTCCAGTCGCTCCTCTTATTAACACTGTTCCTCCCACTCCAGGTAAGTTGGTAAAGTTTATATATAGTATATTGCTTTTCTTTTTACTTTTATTGATTTAATTTTAAATCAGTTGACCTATTGAAGATTCAGATGGTAGATTCAATTTTATAGCTAGGCCTCGTTACAGATATATGATGCATCAACAATATTTTAAATAGTTTATTAGTAAAATAAACTGTACACTATATTATAGTATCCCCTCAAGGGGTAGTCGTCTACTAGTACACGGAGGTCTTTCTTTGGAGAGGCTGGCAACCCCGAGGTGCTCTAGCCAAATGAGAGTTCCTTAATCTTCATGCTCTCATCTTTCTAAGGTTCAAGTTTCCTTACTTTACGGCTTTGTCCTAACCATCTGTCGGTCTTTCTCGACCAACTCTTATTCTCTTCAACCCCCAAATCCTTGGGTGTTTTCCTGTTTCGTCTTCCTTTCCGTACTGGGCCAGATAAGAATGTTCCAGTAGTATTTTCTGCTTGCCGTAAAATCCGGCTACAAGAGGAAAAGTGATGTCTGCGTCAAAAAACAAACTACCCCAGGAGGGCCTATTTAGGAGATTTCTCCTAAATCCCACCCCAGTCAATCAGGCTGCCCCAAGTATTCTGGGGGGAGGAGGGGATACTAGACATTTTCTCCGGGGGATCATGTGGTAGGCAACCAGGCCACGGTGTCCGACAATGCGACTGGAGGGGGCGTAGAAGCAATAGAGTTTGACCTGGAGCGAAATTTGTTTCGTCGAAGCTCCAAGATTCAAAGAACTCAACCTTCAATGAAAGGAGACCAGTCGGGGTCATGAAGACCACCCTCCAGCTCCTTTCTGAAACCAGGAGGAATTTGTATTCTATGTAAATTTATGTATTTTCCATAAGAATAAATGAATGAAATGAGAAAGTAGTAGGTTTGTTGCCACGAGGAACAAGAAATTTACAATCTTCAAATACATTATTAGATCTTAACTATAGTTAGTTATCACACTTAGGTTTAACCTTTAGAACGTACCAAGGTTACTAAGAATAGTAACTTTTGAAGGTATAGATTTCTAAGTGAATTTTCATTAGTAGCCTACTCCTACGTATTTTTTCTATAACCTATTTTATTCTAAGATAAATAGTCGAATAAGTTTTTTAAACACAAATATTTTGAGTCTAACACTTAATTTGTACTATATAGCCCCAGTGCCAGCACCAGCAGCAATAGAGCGAACCGCCTCCATAGAATCACCGTAAGTTTATTTGTGGGTTCAAGCCTAGGCCTATGTATTAGTAAATACAAACCAAGTGCAACTAATCTCAAACCCCAGTTAAAACTTTAGATCACTGAATTTATTTTGTATGGTCCTTAGTTTATAAAAAGTACCTGGTGACCAAGCTTTGCTCGTATAGAATAAGTCATGTATTATAAAAATTAACTAGAAAAATTAAAACACGTTTATTACTCAATGAAAACATATACAGTATGTGGTTTAAATAAAATCGATTTAATACACCATAATTAATATAGCACTGAACAAAAGGTATTGCCCCAGACGGGGATGGAAGTCGCGACTTTCGGTTTACGAGGCCAGCACGCTACCGCTGCACCACGGCGTTTGCCAATTGAACGATGCCGTTTAAGGTCTTTTAGCCAACCTCAATCGTTTTAGCCGATCATTTACTGTTTAATTATCCATACAGTTATCATTAGCCTGTGATCAACTGATTTCGTTAGAAACAGAATGAGGATTGAAAAGCAAAAGAGAAATTTAATTACTCCATAAGAATAACATTGGGCGCTTTCAGACAGCGTACTGCGTTTATCGTGGACAGTAAATTTAACTTTTCTCTGGAACCGTTAGTCGTAGACAAATAATTCAAAATACTAATTTGTTTAGTTTTTTAAGCTGGTTTTAATGATACAAGTCAAGTTATACATTACTTTTATTGTTTTCGCTGAAAATTTAAAAATTTGATTTTTTGACATTTAAAAGCCCATAATATTTATTTCTATTACATATTGCTATCTTCAAATCAACAAATGTCAAACGGTTATAAACAGCTGTTTTGGTTTGTATTGTTTACATTTTATTCTCCATAAGCGTAATGTTAAATTTTTAGATTTTAAACTTAATATTGCCGATCATTTACTGTTTAATTATCCATACAGTTATCATTAGCCTGTGATCAACTGATTTCGTTAGAAACAGAATGAGGATTGAAAAGCAAAAGAGAAATTTAATTTACACCTATTAATTGGTTTGTGACAGTGGCTTCAAGCAATACAATGAATACGTTTTCTATCAAAACACGGAAGATTTTGGAAATACTTTTTCTGCTTTTATTTCGCACAGTTATGTTACCCTTAAGTTTTTACAAATTGTTTAGTAACCTGATAATTTTGCATTTATTACATACTTAAAATAAATATTTATGAAAAACCTCTATTCACATATTGCTCCCCACCATCTTCAATCAACAAATGTCAAACGGTTATAAACAGATGTTTTGGTTTGTATTGTTTACATTTGATTCTCCATAAGGGTAATGTTAAATTTTTAGATTTTAAACTTAATATTACAAGAAAATAAGAATTTTCCTGGATATTAGACCTATCTAGAACTTATTTTCTACTCTGAAATTAGTTATTTCCAAAAATTAACTAACTGGTGTAGGAAATACCGAACTGGTCCGGCATTCCCAGGGTCGAATGGAATCGCCGTAAACATTGTTCTAAACGTTTTTATGTCATATTAAAACAAATCATAATCTTAGAATAATTAGTAACAAAGATATTATATATATTTATAACATCTTACGTATTTATTATATACAAAGAATATAAAAAGAGAAATCCTCATCTTTTTCAAATGATTTTATCTTTAGTATGTAGTATTACAAATCACTGTTCTTAGATTTTGGGTAAATAGTTTATACAAAATGATAAAACATATTATACAAATTCAAATATGTATCATTTCTAATACATTCACTTCCTTAATTTATGTTACAAAATTGAATCTCCAAGTAAAAAAAAAGCAAATTAAAAAATAGTATTTCTTTTTCAACTGTTGAATCCAGGATTAAGAAAAATCTTTTTTTACTTTTTTTCACACTGAAGGTCAAATTAAGGGTCAATTAAGTATGTTTTCATTTCTAAAAATGAAACATCTAACAACAGCAGTTCAATAACAAGACCTTTTAGTTACAAAACGTAAAAATGCCACTGGCTTGTACACAAAAATAATTTTAAGAATCTTAGTGCCGTTTTTGAGATCCGTGTGCAAATATATATATATATTATATGTATACAAACCTTGCTCGTATTATAGTATTGGATAGAATAATTGCTGTAGTGGCAGATTTTCGAGGGTGGGAAAGCTGTATAAATATATCAAATATATCCTTTCTAATTCTAATACTTTTCACACCTGTCATAATTATATTCTGTAGTTCAAAGCTAAATTTGATAGCACAGTTTGCAATGTCCTGTGAATAGTACAAAGGGGAAGCAGGGTTATATTTATTTATATCTTTTTACAATGTAAATTTATATCATTTAAGATAAACATCAGTTGAGTTTACAAATGTTTCTTATTGTTTTATAATAGGCTATACAACAATAATCTCATATTAAATTATTGTAGGCTATTTATCAATAAACCAGTCTTAGAACAGCGTTCCCACACCACTACACCACTAGATGGGACAACCTTATATAGTAACAAAACAACAATCATTTCTGGATGTTCTCCAATGGCAGAATGAACTAATATCTATGTAGCCTTGCAGACTTTCACACTACCTTGATATGTTGAAATTATTGGGACATAATTACCCTGAGAGCTATCTCTGAAAAATAAAAGACTCCAGGTTATAGGCCTGGTAATGGTAAGGAGGGCCATATAATGATGTGCGAGATATTTTCTGGCATGTAGTTGCTTGCTACTGTCTTCGAAAATTAACTCTGAGAAAATATTTCTGGTTTCTTGACAAGACCTAAATATTCCAAAAGTAAAAGGACACTATGATAATGTGAAAGTAAATGTTTTATTTCTCACTAAGAATTTTTACAATAAATGTTTGCAGAATTTCAATGTTTTTATCTATAAGTATATAATATTTCATTTTAAAGCTCTTTAGATAATACAAACTTTTTTAATTCAATAACGGTGTAGGTGTGAAATTTCAGTACTCCTTTGGCATTTGAACTACCCTAGTTTTAGTTTCACTTTATACAATATTTTATTGTTATGTGACAAAGTAAAATTTCATCATAATATTAAATAGTAATGTTCATTGGTTGTCTTATCAGTCATCAAACCATTCTGTAGGAATGCTTGCTGATTATTCAGTAGTCTTCAAAGCTTGATATAAATTTCTATTGCTATGCTGAAAATTCATGCACTCAAGGTACCCAACTCTTTTCAAGATTGGTATGTATATTTGCTATAAAATGTAAAGTACTTTGAACCTCTCAGATCTTAACTCCTGCCAATTAACTAATTGTGATTTCTTCAGATTATATTTTATTTATTTGTTATATATATGTAATTTATAATAGGATGTTATACATTCAAATCATTCTATTCTGGAAAACATTTTTTTTGTATTTTTATGAAAACATAAAAAATCCCTTATATTTTTGTACATATCACATTTTAGTATTTTTAAGTCATTTTATTGTGTTTTTTTAACGTATTCAACTATTGTGAAGTATACCTTTCATATGAAAACCTCAATAGCACATATTTTACTAGTGAAATCGAAGTATGATAAACGTTTATAACATGTCTTGCCAAAGGGTGAAACGCATCAATATTTCACGACTTCATCTCGGTAATACAATTCTCTCAATAAATGAATCTTTATTAAGGGACTCTAGCCTCAGTAGGGCATTGTTTTGCGTTGTGGAACTTATTTTGCGAAGTTACTCGGACAGTGTGCAAAATATTGAGTTTCTTCTTTCTTTTTTTTATAATGAGTTTCTCTATATTTTCCAAACAATTTTGATCAGTTGTGAGTGTGACAGAGATAGAGATATGATGTTTACAAGGATAGTCTTTGATCGTTGCATAAACTTGTTGTTCATATCTCCTTTTTACTGTAGTTTTTTGCGTATATTTATAATCTTTACGATGGAAACTGACGTCAAATTATATTCTAAGCTGTTGCCTGGATAATTAGGTGTTTGTTTTGTGGTGTTTAGATGTTTAATTTAAATTGTACCTACTATAAAGAGAGGTATTTTAAGAAAATCTGTTACCTTGATAGCAAGAATTATTGGTAAAATGACCTTGATAGTACCACTCAATTATTATATGTGCGTGTCAATAAGACAACATTTTTTTAGATCTCCTTGAGATTCGTCTTATCGAGGTTCTCCTGTATTTGATATCTTTAACAAAATATATGCATTTATTTATTTACAAGTATAAATGTATGTAACATTTTTTTAGTGGGGTGTGGTTTTCCATTCCTTTAACTTTTCATGGTTTTGAATTTCTAATCCATGGGCCAGTGGCTCAGGCCTCTCAAGTAGTTGCTAGAGGTTATGTAACCTCTGGCAACTAACTAATGTAACTAAACAAAAATGTATATACATTTTGTTTAGTTGTCTTTTGTTTCGTTAAGTTGAGCTTGTGCATTCATTGTGTTAAATTCAGACAAAAGTTGTAAAAGGTACATTAATACTTGGACATGAAATTAGACCTAATACAAAGCACTTAGTGTGATTAAATTTTTTCACCAACAGGTTGGGCGGAGGTGGACAGTTGGTAGAGTGGGCGGTGCCTCACGCCTCCAAGCTCAAGTACACCCAGCTGTTCAACACAACGGACAGAGCCAGGACTGGGTTCATGAATGGGGTCCAGGCTCGTAACATAATGATGGCCTCCCAGCTCCCGCAGGCTGTCCTGGCCCAAATATGGTAGGAAGTCTTGCAATCAGCCTAAGAGTACACCAGAGTCCCGGTAATCCGAACCCCTATAATCCGAACAACCTGAAGGTGAAAAAGGTTACTGCATTTAAATTAAAAACAAAGCAATGTAACCTCTACTATAACATTTTAATCTACAGCACGGTCACACTCACATACACAAAGTTAATATTATCCACCAACTTACATTTTGGAACACAAAAATTCAATTATTGTCTTTTGGCGTAACAAAGAAATCCTGTTAGCCAAGTTGCGCCATTGTCTCATGACATAAGCATTTGGATGTAGCAGTACACTGTGCTCGAGATGGTGTAGGGTGATGTCTAGTTACACTCACAGTAGATGGGTAAACTACTTTTCGGATATTTGAGTTCATCTCCAGCAATGACCGAGATCGCGTAAAATGTAGGTCTACAGACGGCTCTGTTTGATCATTTTTCGTTTAGTTTTTATGTGTCAATATGTATGTCTTGTTTTATATTTTCGTAATGACGGGTTCATAATGGATAGAACGTCTCTGTAGGAACACTTGATCCCATTCAGGCAAAACATATAATGGACTGTGCTGAACTATGTGCGAACTGTGCTAAGACGTAAGTTAATTGCTCAAAATACACTGTTCGGGTCTAAAAGAATGGACTTATTTAGTACTTTAAATGAACTTTACACTGCACTTCCGAATAATCCGAACAGGGTTCAGTCCCAATTAGTTCGGATTACTAGGACTCCGGTGTACTTAGATAAAATAAAAAATTTAATACAAATATAACTTTATTTTTCTAGTAAGATCAAGTAAGACACATATGAAATTTAATTTCTGAGATTGCCACCGTGCTTCGGAAGGCACGTTAAACCATTGGTTCTGGCTACATAAGTAGTCGTTAGTTTACATTAGAGGCACTAGTGTAACCTAAAAACTCTTAACACTAGACCTTGGCCAGAAGCTTACACAATTATTATTATTATTATTTAGTAAGATCAAAACCTTTTGTATTTAAAAAAAGTATACATTACATTTTATGACAAAAAACATGCCACAAAAACGATTAAATAAATATATTTTAACTTATAGTTATGACAAATTTGCATAGGTTGTAGTACTAAAAGATGGCATATATTAAATTCTTATGCCGAATAAAATGGGTGAAAATGAAATGTTACTCTTTTAGCTTAAAACGTCAGAGGATATAATTTAAAGCATGTACGAGTATGTCTCAGTTAGACGAGTTTCAATAGTAGTCTAGTTCTTTAATGAAATATCATGAATATTTCTATTAAAATTTGTTGATTTGTTGAACTTGATTCTATTCCTAGTTTAGATTCTTCTTCTATATGTGAATATTATGGTCTAAAATTATTTTGGTGCAGGGGCTTGTCGGATATGGACTCAGATGGCCGATTGTCTTGCGAGGAGTTTGTTCTGGCAATGCATCTGTGTGATCTTGCGCGTTCCGGAGAGAAGATCCCGGTGCCCCTCCCTCTAGATCTCATTCCACCCTCGCTGCGACGTCAGCGAAACAACTCCCTCTCCTCCCAGGACGGCAGCCAGGGTGATCCTCTCGCTGGAATCGGAGGAGGTTTGTTATTTAGGTTTTATCATCACATGACACTCCTTGTAATGTTGCTGAGATAAAGAAAACAAGCTTTGTTGAGGTTTGAAGAATCCTTTTTAAGAACGCATTAATCATGCTAGCAGTGTAGAGTCAACAGGTTTTGATAGAGAAAAGAAATGGTAGGTTGTGCGAAGGCTCTGCTTGAGGTGTTTTGAAAAAGTTAGAGTCGAGATTTTATTGCAAAGTTGAAACAGACCTAATTTTCGCCATCAATTTTAAATTATTCTATTTTAGTTATAAGTTTGTTTTTAAATTAGCGGGTGTTAATTTAAAATAGGGTTAAAAAAGGAATATTTTATTTCCTCGTCCCGATATCATGATAAGAAACAATTTCGAGATTTCAAATCAAGTCTTTAAATTTATTAAGGTTGATTATAACTATTTTTAATAGTTATATTTTTATATTTAATTAATTAGTTATTCAGTTTTTATAAAATTGAGGATTTCAATTTGTATTTATTTTTTCATCATTTTAGTTGCTTTCGCTGGACTACTGGGACAGGATATGATATCGGCTGGTGATTATTTCAGTTGTGTTTTGTATGTTTTTAGATTTGGTTTGTTGTGTTCGATAAGTTGCTTGATTTGCTGTTATTTTGTTTTTATATAGTTTAGTGAAGATTAACTGTAGTAAAATTCTTGTTTTAACAATGTTGTGAATAATATTGTTGCAGAATAATTTTTGAGTATCATAGCACCGTTGTAGTTAAAAATACACAAAATTATAAAACTAGAATAAGAGGGGAGCTATTTTATTTGTGTAATTCTCGTAAAGTTCCGAAAACCTGCACCTTCTTCTAATCAGAGATCAATTAGTGAATTGCGGCCATAATAGGTTTCTTACAGAAACTTGGGAATCTACCGTCGCCGCTTCCTTGGTAAATTTGCCACATGATTAAGAATGCAGAAGCTAAAATCACGTCCTTTTCTTTCGGTCACCAGTTAGTCAAACACTGGCTTTCTAATGTGGACGCAAAACAAGTCGGAAACATGAAACAAAAACTGTGTATGCAGACAGTTGGCCGACAGTTGGAAGAGAGTCGGCCGATTGTCTCCATACACAGTCTCCAAGTGTAGACGGGGCTTTTAATATGCACCGGGTTTTAGTATCTCAAATAATGCTTGGTTTAATAACATCCATAAATTTAACATTAAATCCGAGAATCATGTTCTTTGAAATAAATGGTAAAAGAAAAATATTTGCAATTCTAACATTAGCAAAGCACTTATTTGAAGAGAGCCTCTTCAAACATCTAATACATATCTATCTATATATCTAACATAGTAAAGTCTGGTTCATCTGGATTAATGTAGCGGAATCAAAATTCGATAGCCAAAAATCCAGATAGTCCGAGTATATCACAGGATATAGACATTGCATGTGATCGCGATGATCGTGAATAGCGCCTGTAGTATAACACACTGCATATAACTAAGGTACAGCAAAAAATCACAATGTGTTAACAAGTTTTTAATTTGATTCAAAAATAATAAAAACAATTATAAAGCCAGGAAAAAACAAAGCAGTAATTTTTAGTAGTTTTATCTAAGAAAAAACTCCAATTAAAAAATAATTTTTGTAATTGGAATGTGTGTTCATGTGTTACACAATCATCGATAGTGATACTTGCCATGACCATCAAGTACTACGTTTGCCTCCAAAATTTTTAAGGTGCTTGATTAATTAATTAAAACTACTATTAAATTTGTTTCCCGATTTGGATTTGGCGAAATCCAGATCCAGATAAACTGGACTCAACTAAACCTTCAAAAACAGGAGTAACCATAATCAGCTGATGTGGAGGTTTTTGTTACCCTGTTAGGGGCTCGCTTGCTAGACCACAGTAATAAACCTGAAAAAAATGCTGTGTCTTATTTTATTTTGTGTAAGTTTATGCCAGAGACAATTTTTTAACGTTTTGATGGGGAACGGTCCAAACCCCGGTCTTGTTACTACTCCAAGTCGGCCTGTTGTTAGGAAGCATCATTAATTAATAGCCCAATGTCAAATGGCGCCTGGATCCAGATTCAACCCTTGCAGGATTCAATCTGGGGACCTTCAGTTTTGAAGGCGGGTAATATATCCACTACACCACCCAGCCAGTTAATTATTTTTTTGTGTCATATGCCCAAAATAAAAATCACTTAAAAGCTATCTGCAGCATTGTAAGTCATACAATTTGTAAATTTGTAAGATTTTACATTAAACTATATTTGATGAATTGATTTGGAAACCATTGTATTTTAGTTGTGTGTTTAACATTTTAGTTTTGATTTTTGTTTGTTTTTTAGCTGTGTTGGGAAAGACCTAAAAATTTAATCATTGTTGTTGGTTTTGAATATAAATTTGTATACTTTCACTTAATGGGAAAAATATGAATGTTTAGTTACCTTGAGTGATCTTTGTAGTCAATTTATATAGGCTGTACAACAACTAATATTTATTTACAAATGTTGATTGCGTCACAGTTTAGAACCACACAGTTCAACATTTACCTTTTAAGATACTACATTAAAAAAAGTTACATAGAAGGTCTTCTTTCAATTAAGACTTAAGACTTTCAATTAAGTCTTTCTTCTTTCATAGAAGGTTCACAACTATCGGGGTGAGATGTGTGCATGTTGTGTGCCTCGACCTATAGCTAAAAAAATGTAGTTTGTTAAATTTTAACTGATGAAGTGTATGTGTTCATAACTGTGACAGGACCACAATCGATAAATACCTATTAGTTTTTTTAAGCCTGAATATGATGATTTATCATCGAAATGAGTAGCCCATAAATTATTGACTTAAAGGATCACAAGGCAGTCTTAAGGTAACTAACCATTACTTATGTTAGGTCTGTCTACTGTTTGCTCTTTATTGGTTTGCCCTTTTGTGATAAATTAATCTTGCTGGTTCATGTTTTAGGAGGAAGGTACAAAAATTTACTTATAAGGCCATTTTAGGAGGAAGTTACACATTTACTAATCAGATAAACAATATAACCACAGTGTTTTGTTTATAGTAAATGTCTTTTTGAGATATTTTTACTTATGAGATCGTATTCATACTATGCATATCCGGAACAATATTGGATTATGGTATGGCCTAGAATTTGTTTTATAGAAAAATTCCTTATAGTAAACAGTATATTTCTCCACCAAAATATTTATAATGGGTCTAGGTAAAATATCAATACACTTTTTTGACATGGATATGTCTTAGCTCTGGGGGGCGGGGTGTTGGCAATTTTTAAGATGGAAAACATGTAACAGGTTTCCATAGAAACTACCAGAACTATTGTGTTGATTTTTTAACATAAAATAATAAGAACAGCTGTTCAGATGAACTGAGACCATTCCCTTTAAACATATCCATTATCTAACCTATTTCCCACAGGGAAGTAAATTTAAATAACGTAATGTTGATTAATTTTCCCATTTTATATGAAGTAAAATGTTGGTAGTCTATAGTCTAAATACAAACATGTGATGTGAAGAAAGATGTTTGATAAAATTCATGTTTGTCTTTATGTAATGTAGTAAAATGGTAAAAAATTATAGTAATGTAATGAAAAATGATTCATAAACTTGTTAACCAAAATGTCTGATATTCAATCACCTCAACTGCTCAACTCAAATCAACTCAAAAGTCAAAGTCAAATTATCGTTATTCAATAAATACAGATCTAGGCCCAAGAACAGTGTCATTAAAATTATTGAATTACATAACTGGTAGATCTCAACTAAAAAGTACTAACTTACGGTAGATAAATACATCAGAAAAAAGAAAAGAGAGAAAAAAACTATTTATTTTGTTTCCTAAGTGGTTGAAGTTATCCTAGTGGATGAGGTCATTTCACCACCAAACCATATATAAATAGCCTAAAACAAAAACAACTCCATCTATAAAATTATCAATAATTTGATTGTTTAACGATACAGGGAGGCTTCTTAAAAACAAATTACCTGCAAAAGAAGGTTCCTTTTTAGCAAGTTCAAGGGAATAATTTACTTTTAAAATTATGTTTATCTACCGTGTATAAAGGTATATGAAGGCAAAAAACTGTGAGAATGTTAATTTCCTTAAAATATTTTTGCTGATTGATTTTATTTTAGTTTTTGAATAATTCTGATTGCTTTTTTTGTAATACTAATTTTTTCAAATTTCTGTTTCTTCTTCCACCATATAAGTTACTTCTATTCCATATCCAATGTGACATTCTGAAAGTGAATGGTAAATAATTTTTAATACTATTTTGTCACAGAGATACGTAAAACAAACAGGCTTGAATTAATTTTATTCACTAAATAATTAACATGTTTATCAAAAGTTCAACAATGGGTAATTCTAAGAATTTAATTAATTTTACCTGACTAATTTCTGTATTTAATAGTAGTTTTTGTAGTAAAGTTGTTTTGTATTTATCTGTATGAAAAAAATGAAATTTGTTTTAGTGGTATTTAGTGTCAAATTAAAAGTTAAAAATTTTTCAATTTGTTAAAATTATAATTCATTAGAAGTTTCAGTAGTTGAAATGCCTGAGGTTTTTAAGATTTATATCATCTGTATAAATACTTAACTTATTTGTTGCCCTCATTAGGACTTTCAAAAGATTTTTCAAGTAGCATATGAACAATAAGGGGCCCAAAGTAGACTCCTGAGAAACACCTAAATGTACCCAATCAAACTTTATTTTGGTTTTTGTAGTCAATTTTTTTGTTTATTATAACAGCTCCACAAATTGATATTGATTTTCTTTAGATAGTTTAAAATATTAATGACTGATTTCTTGACCAGCTACGTTTGAAGACAAGAGGAAAGAAAACTTTGAAAAAGGTCAAGCTGAACTCGAAAGAAGGCGCAAAGCATTGCTTGAGATCCAAAGAAAAGAACAGGAAGAGAGAGAAAGGAAGGAGAGAGAAGAGCAAGAAAAGAGAGAGAAAATAAGGTAATGAATTTATTGAAAATCAGTAAATAAATTTGAATAGTGTTAAGTAGAGGTGTGCGGATAGTGTGACATTTTTTTTGGATTGGATTGTTAAAGTTCGGTTTGGATCTTAATCAGATAGTTTGGGTTCAGATGGGACAATTTTTGGATTTGTATGCTAGCAATAACAGAGTGGTACCAAGTAATCAAGTATGCTCAGGAATAAATCATAATTTACCTGGAGACAGTGTTAAGTAGAAATAATTAAATTAGTTTATTTTAACAATAAGCTGTCCTATCGAGGTCACATAAAATTAAATGACTAATAACAATGGGATTTATGTACGAGAAAGATTGACTCAAATACACCTCTGGTATTGTTGTACTAGTGACAGAGTCTTTTTCTAGTAAGCATAACCACAAAATGTTTTGATAGTTAACCAACAAGATATTATCAATTTTGTGTTGACTATAACAATTTAATAGGTTGGAGCAAGAGAGGCGGAGACAAGAGGAGTTGGAAAAGCAGTTGCAGGCACAGAGAGAGTTGGAACAACAGAAGGAAGAGGAGAGAAGAAGAGCGCAAGAGCAGAGGGAGGCTGCTCGCAGGTAAACTGTTTGATTTTCAAGGGTATCTCTATGTATTTTGTGTGTTTTCAGTAAAAAGACTACAAGATCAGGCCAAAATAATCTTACACTCATTTCTCATTCATACTTGGCTTAAAATACCTATCTGGATAGGTCACCATTTCAAGAAGGTAATAGGTGTTCTAATCCAGTGAAATTTCTTAATGTGCCGCTAGTAAATAATCTAAGCACTGGTCTTATTACTACATAATGAGGTAGATAGATGCTTATTAAATAACCAAATTTCATGTGGTGATTGGATTCAGAACCGATTCTGAGACCCCTGAGTAATGAGGCGAGCACCCAATCACTCAACCACTCGGTCGTTTAAGCAAATTTAATTCTATACTAATTAGTATCAGACTAATTATTTTTAAACTTAGTAAAAATAAAATAATATACACTAAGCATTTTTTGTGTTAAGTAAAAAGTGTGGTTTTTAACATCTACTGTAACTTAATTGATAGAATATTGTAGTTTATAATTAAATTAAGTGTAACCTCATCAGGCTCAGTGATGTGTGTTAAATCTTTGTATGAATTTTACAGTTCTGCCTGTATGTCTTTGTTTTTTCATTAAAAACATCCACTCTTTGTCATTTCTCAAAATGATACAACTTTTTCTAAAGGCATAGATAACATAACGTTATTCAATCCCACAAAGTTGCCCTCAGAAATGATAAATGAATCTGATATTTATTTCAGATTCAGACAGATGCAGATTGCATTCTTTTCTTATAGAAAATGAAATTTATAGTAAATAGGAAATTTGTAGTATTTATCCTGTGCTGTTTGATCCTGCATGTCATACGTATAATTATTATTGTTGTATGAGTTTAACTAATTTTGACAATTTTGTCAACGGTTTATTAAAAGTTTTACAAAAATTAAATCTTTTGACACCTGTGCTGTTAGAGTGGATTAGCATCAATTCTATATAAAATTACATGTAGAAAAGTACAAGTTTTAAGATTTAATCCATGGATTTGTAAGTATTAAATAATTTCTTTTTAGCTGTGAATGATTTAGTGGCAAGTACACAGACAGAGCTTGTTGTTCACAGAGAGATGGAACGACAGAGACAGTTGGAGTGGGAGAAACAGAGGAGCCTGGAACTTCAAGCTCAGAGACAGAGAGAACAGGAGAATGTTCTCAAGCTGAAGGCGAAAAACCAGAATCTCAGCATTGAACTGTCACAACTGGTCAGTTTTAGTTTTAAATGATCTTTGAAAATATGAGCTAAGTTAAAGGAATAATTTGTCGCCAACTTGTACGTTGCAGAGTTTTTCAAATTATGGTGCGATACATTAGGAATTTCATAGATGATAAAGTAGCCCTCATAATCCATTTTATTACCATTTCTACCTATGATTCTACTATGAATGTTTTACCAGCAATGTATACTTCTATATGAAAAATAATTTTAATTCTGGCAAAATTAGAAAAAAATAAAACTGAAATAATTTACAAAATCAGAAATTAATGTTTGAAAAGCATATTGTGTTATTGATGTGTTGTTTGCAAAGGGTTTATGTTGTTTGATGTTATCTTTACCATCAATAACACTGAAGTTACTGATCCGTTTTTATAAGTATTTCTTCCATTCTAATATGCTGTCTCAATTTTATATTTGCATGACACATCCATCCACAGATCTTTTTATTGGGTTAGTAAGTTATAGGTTACAGCGGAAATTCCTCTATAGAAATATGTTTTTTTTGTATATTTATGTATATAAACGAGTGTTTAGTGAGAACAGAAATTAGAGTTTATTAAAGTGGTCCAGAGTATCATATTCATATGATGTAGTTTTGTTTAATCATAAGTAGGAGAAAAAACTTATAAATATTTATAAGGAATTGCAGTGAATTACAAAGAAGAAGCTTACAATGAGTTGGCAGTAAAGGTAGGTGAGTAGAATTGACGGGGGCTGTGTTGAAATTACCATTAGACTAATTATTATTGTAAATAAGATTACTCAAGAAGTATTCACTACGATGCATTCCAATTGAAATCATGTTAATAACAGAATGAGAAGGTGAAAGAGCTATCCACCAAGATTACAGAAACCAGGACAGGAGTGACAAGCGTCAAGTCCACGATCGATGGGATGCGGTCGACGAGGGACACCCAACTGCAGCAGATGTCTAGTAAGTGTGTCACAAGCTGTTAACATGTAATGATATGTTTAAACTGTAACACCTGAACATGCTCTCCAATGGAAAAAAAACTATTACAAAGATCAATAGGATTAGGAAAACAACTGGAATGATGGAGGGTTTTGTGCTCATTCATGTTACAAAATGTAAAAATTGTTTGTTGATATATGAATCTGTCAATCTCAGCCAAATGGCCGCCATTAAATTGGGCAAGAATAAGGTTTTTGTTAAAACATAGACAACTTGTTAAAATCTTCTAATAAGTATATGATACATTACAAATTTCAATGAGGCTTGTTGGTAAAACAACTTTCCCAGTGGCGTAATGAGGCAACAGGCAATGCTAAGTGAAATCTGACAACACCGCAGTGTATATTACATCCCCCACTACCAATCCTTGCATTGAGTGCATCTCTGCGATGCTCAGTGCCAGCCTGATAGTCATCGACGATAATATTTCCGGTCGCTAAATTTTCCGTTACCGTCAAATTTGAACTCATTCGGATGTCCACTGACCTAACCACTGAGCTGGTTGGGATATTTTCGATCATCATCCCTACATCTGTTGGCTCCAAGTGATTTTGATTTATTCCTCAATATAAAAAAAACTGCTTGGGTCACAGGCCACAGCACTTCAGGAATGATAACAGGCTAAAATGGCTACATGAAGCAACATGGCTATATGCACAGGTGGCGGATTCCCAAGCACTGGCCATTGAAATGCTGTTTTCTAGATATGATAAGTGCCTCAATGTAGCTGGAGACTATGTGAAAAAATAGTTTAAAGTTTGCTCTAATATATTTCTCTAACCTTATTGTGTATGTATAGCAAACGTAACTTTTTGCAAAGCCCTCATAATTTGAGGTAAACTGAGACTAACAGACTAAGGGTTAACTGAGGTTGTTTTTTTGTTTAGCGTTAAAAGCTAAGTTGAAGGAACAGAATGCACGGTTGGTGGCCGTCAGCCAGGAAAAAGCCAGAATGGAGGCCAAGAACAAGATGAATGCTTCGGCAGACTTGGCTGGCCAGGAGCAGGCCAAGTTGGCCTTTCAGAACAAGCAGATACAGCTGAAGCAGCTGAAGGACAGACTCCAGGACATGGATAAACAGGTAGCATAAATACGTGTTCATAGGTATTGTACATTGACAAACCAATTTGATTTAGCGATGTTTACCAAAGTGACTAATTATTAGGGGTCTGCGGTGCACCGAAAAAATCGGTACGGTACGGTTCCAGCCTTGTACCGAACCTCGGTACGGTACAAGAATTTTTTCGGTACAAGTTCGGTACGGTACAAATAAGGAAAAATTAAGTCACTATCCAGTCTAGGTTGCCATCAAATATAACTATAAAACATCTCCTGCCGAAAACATTGAATAAAACCCGACCGTTAAAGGCTTTATACTCTACAAGTAATATAGAATTACAACAATGCCCAGATGTACGACAAATACTGAAAGTAAGACTGACTCATAGCGTGTTGGCGAATGATCATTTAAAATAAAACAATTTCACCAGGACTTCAGGAAAATCGAGCAACCAGCTATCTCCCTGCCGGCTCTAAATTATTGTGCATTCCCGGCTTATTATCGTATCCACGTGTAGCAGCTTCCGCGATCAGGGAACCGTTCCTCCTTTTGACGCAACAAAATAGTCGTACCAGTATGAAGCTCGTATTAGTCGTGTTTCAAATAGCGATGGGAATACTTGTGATTTTTCAATCACGATGAAAATCTTTTAAACTGTGATTCATGATTCTTTAAATTGATTCGTTCTTTTTCCTCTGACAGTCTGTTGACGATGTTAAATGACCAATACAGAACTGTGATTTGCCGTATTGATCTCGCTCTTTCGGGATTTTCACTCAAACAAAATAAAAAATCATAATGTTAAGGATATAATTGAATAAAGGAAATAAATAACTTTTATGTTTTTAACAATATGTTCTGTATTTCCTCATTAGTGGAACCCCTCAAATCCGAACTAATTGGGACTGAAGCCTGTTCTTCCAGGGAAATAAATACTACGCACTTATTTCGTCACTGTATTCGCGCGATAACCGACGTGTTATACAGGCTGAGGCTGTGCGTTCATAAGGGCAGTGACCTTGGCGGGTCGAGCCTGTGCTAAAAATAAACCATTCTCCCCCTACCCTTACTAACAGGGATGCGTATCGCGCCTGTCTACTGTCTGTGTCTAGTTTAGTGAGCGTTTACCTGCTGATAATTGCGAATCTATAACAACCGACGTGGCTTGGAATTATGGTCGTGTGAAGATTTTCTTCATTTCAACAGTTAAAGCATTGATTTTATAATTACGAAGTATGTAAATTCAATGGTTAAAGATAACAGACTTTAAGCGAAAATTCCTGACTTTGTTAAACCTTGAAAAATAAGCATATGTGATAAACTTTTTTTTAAATTTCCATGTATTTATTTTTTTTATTTCCCAAGAACATGTTCAGGTATGAGGGGTTCCACTGTAATTTAAAATATTAACCACTTTATACTAAAATAACTATTTTAGTCTAAAGAGCCCTTTGACATTTTATGAAAATGTTTGATTTAATTTGAACAATTATTGTGATTGGTTGAATTAAAAATAATAAACCAGGACAATATAAAACATAGGTCTTGGCTATGGGGTATTGACTCAGTATATTTTCTGTATTTTTTGTTCTGCAATAAAATACATTATAGTTTTTTATTTTGTTCGTTCATCCTTAGTTTTATATAGACTTGAGAAGATTATTTCCTCTTATTAATTAGTTGTAACTAATTAATAAGAGTTACAACATAAATTATAATGTTTAAATAATTATTAATATGTTTAATGTGATATGTTTTTAAAGAATGGATTTAAAAATCATATTACAGTGTGAAAATTAGTAGGCTACAGTAAAATATTTCTTTTGACATTGTATATCTTTTTTTAAATTCCTTTCTCAATGTTTTCACTAATTAAGTTCTGGAAAATACTTATGAATAAAAGGATGAGATCAGTCAATGTTACTAGCGGCATTATTCTCGTGTACCGTACCGTACCGAATTTGTACCGAGAACCGAGGTACAACAATTTGTACCGTACCGTACCGTACCGACCTCATAATTTCCTGTACCGCAGACCCCTACTAATTATACCCTAAGATAGTATAATTTATAGAAAGATTTTAGATGTAGGAGTATGGGCAAGCCCCAGAAAAGCTGAATACTGTAGTTGTGCATTGTTGAGTCGAATATTGTACAGCTATTGTGAAAAGGGGATCATAAGGCTTGAAAGGTAAAACATGAATAATTTAATCATGAATTTTCAAATTCTTCAAAAAGTTTAAAACCTACTAACCCATTCCTATCGAACGATGTGGCACGTCCTCTGCCACTTATAGCCAAATAACAAACAACGAGTATTGTATGTTCTGACCAATCAATGTGCTTTGCCCGCATATATTTTGCTTAGTTCTTCTCCCCTGTAAGGTGTGTTAGTTAATCTCTTATTGAATATAAAGTTATTAAATTAACAATTAGTTGGACTTTTCCAACGCGTCTTGTGTTTAAAATCTACACAACGTTTTGAGAGTTGGTTAAAAGTCCAACTAATTGCTAATTTAATAATTAATAACCAATGCCATCATGAATTTTAAAAACTCTGTAATATATAGTGTTGGCTTCCTCTTTAAAACATCGTATTTATAATTTTCCACTATTGTTCAAAAGTCCATGTTGACGTTAAATTACCCTCTCATTCGCACATTTTTCAGCGATTGTACGAAGAGTTGAGAATACAAGTATATGATTATTTTTTTAAATATTCTGTCAATAACTATTTATTAAATAATTAATAAGAATATTTTTTACCTTTTTCAATATCTTTTTAGTAGCGTGTAGACTACCGGACTGTCGTCACGAAACCGGTAGATCAAAAGGAAATTATTAGGTAGAAATCATACTGTTTTTTGTACTTTTTATGACTGCAGTTGTTCGTGTGAAACTGTGTGGGTCGAATTCTAATTCAATTTCAAAAAACCCAGACTCAGCCTTTGTATATACAAAAAGGTTAAACAGCTTATAGAAAAAAACACTACATTAACTCAAGTACCATATACTGTGCACTTCTGTGTAATATTTTATCATTGGACACAAGTATTTATGGTTTATTACATTTTTATTGTATATTTCAGATTGAAGGGAAAATGGAGGATATCCAAAACAACAATTCGCAGTTAGACGAGATGAAACAACAACTTGTTAAGCTAATTAAAGACTGTGAGGAGCTGTACACCACTTATAACGAAAAGCGAAATAAGGTAATACATAGAGATAAACTGTTTACTGATTGACTTGGTGATTCCTTGAAAAACCTATCCCTGATATCAGATCCACTTCAACTCCATACTTAAATTAAAATCTTGATGTGGAAATGTCTGAAAAATTATTGAAAGTTAACATTATTATGTTTTAGGACCACCAGAAAAAAATTAACCCTTTGAAATATCTTTCACATGGTGTATTTTACTTTCTCCCACTTATACAATAGTTAGGGGTTAGTTATTATTATCAGGAGTACTAAAAAAATATCTTTCTTATTTCTCAAACATTTTGCATAACATTTTTGGTATGCAATGTAAGGCCACATAACTCAATTAATCCCACGCATATTACCTTGGATGGAAAGGGGTTACAAATGAACAAAAAGTATTAAAAATATTTAAACTTGTAAAAAGGTTTCTAAAACTAATTTGATGACTATTTTTGAAATTCTACATTTATTATGTTATTTTAATAACATTGAATATTGTGAGAGTTATAATGAACATATGTATTTTATAGTTTATTTTATGAGGAATGGGTAAAATATATTAAATACTAACATGGTATGAACATTTATTCTCAACAATTTTTGTAAGTGTAATACCTATTTTATTTAATTTTTTGGGGGTTTTTGTAAAGGTTTTGCTGCTTTGGAGGGGTGATAAATTGGACAGACATATGACAGATATTTGTTAGATATTTAGACAGTACTTATTCAACTATTTAGAAATATACTAGAACCCCGCAAAACTGAACACATCAGTTCAAATCAGTTCAATTTAAAAGAAAATATGAACTGCCAATCGGTAAAATAAATGATATTTTTTATACTTTTTTGCTGTAAAAATCAATGCAAATGATTGGAACTCAATAAAAAAGGCTAAAACAACATTTATTTATGTTTTAAAACAATATTTTCAAGTACGAGTTTTGGGTTGGCGAAAAATCACGGAACTGATAAATTGCTGATGTAACATGAGACAAGTATGGAAATCATATTGTCGATCTTTTGAAACATTGACGATCTACCATTTACTGTCCTATTAGGTGGCAGATACTTGCCGAATCGGCAATTTGATGAGAGCCTGAACATCAGATTAACAGTTCTTGTGATGACAAAAGATTATTTAAACTTTAAACCTCAGATCGCTGAAGAATTGAGGAAGTTTATTCTGTTTACCCTTTTTTTCACATGATAGATTATATGATGATTAGTCCTTTTTTTGGCAATACTTAATTGAAACTGTGGAAATATTTGAATTTTGAATGAAAACACAAGAGATATCTTAAAAAAACAATATAAATATTTCATGTTCAATAGGAATTTATAATTAATTATAGTTGCAGTGTATTGTAATATATTACAATGGCGTATTTCTGATTCGGTATTCTTATTGTATGGACTATTCTAATCTGTAATTGTATGTATTGTTTTTTGTATAAACATTACATTGTTTTTTGTATATATATTTAAGAACAATATTTAAATATAGTGATTTGCTATGTATTTTATCAGGTGCTTGAATTGAAAGGCAGCAAAGCAAAAGACGTGTCTGGTTGGGGTGACGATGCGTGGAATTCGACTCCTGCTGCTTGGTCCGACGACTCTTATGCTCCTCAGACAGGTAAAACTTGAAATGAAAAACCTCCATAACAATTGTGTAGTGTAATAGCTTATTATATGTAATAGCTTCATTAAGTTTATGAATATTAATTTTTTAGATTTTTAACTTAATATTACAAAAAAACCGGAATTTTCCTTTTCTATTCAGAAATTAGTTATTTTCCAAATTTAAAGAAATTTGTTAGAACCATTATCAAGATCCTTGTGCAAATATACAAACCTTACTTGTATTATAGTATTAGATAGGTTCAGAGAGTTCTTAAAACTTATTAATTTTATTCAGACAAACTCTTGTTTTTTTCAAGTAAAATTTTGTATTATATTGAATGGCTATGTTATGTTGAGTTTGAGATAAAAAAACTAAACATATTTGTGATATTAATTATTATTCTAAATTGTAATATTTTATTTATTTGAATTTATGAAGAAGCTATTCTATTTTGGCAAATTGATGTATTTTTTCTTTTTTATAACAAAAAACATATGTTTTTTTTATATATATTTTAATATAAAAATATATGTATATATTGTTAAAATTTAAATATATTATATTTTGTGTCTTGAACACGATAATCTCAAAAAAATGGTGTCTGGCCAAATTTGGTAGAGCGTGTATTCTTACATATACAGTGAAGACATATGACATATAGTTTTGTACCCCAAAATTAGTGTTTTTTGCGTTTTTAATTAATTTTTAAAAATTTCTAATTTTTTACATTGAATCAGCTTAAAAAACTACACAATAGTCTTAAAGTTTTTCTCTATCTTAAACGGTTACCGATATATAAAAAAATCTAAACACATATTGTATTTTGAGGCTCAATGTTAATCTTATGGAGGATAGAAAAATTAATTTTTCACTATTATCTAATATTTTATAAACTTGATATTTAGCTTCATGTGGTGAGATCCATAACATTTGTGCTAAAAATCATAGTTTATGTGTTTATCATGGCAGCAAACCTGCATACTTTTTTGTTAATCATAGGAGATTAGCAAACTCCTTTATTTATACAATGTTGATAAAATTTGGTATAATGTTAAAAATAAAATTTTTGATGTATACTTATGTTCCTCACAGCAAAACCTACTCACTTTCCTATTTTAATCTTATGAATACAAATAATTATGTTTATCGACAGATTTAACAATTTGTAATTATATTATTTATTTGATTTAATTCGCTGATAGGTCTGTTATATTTCTATAAAGATAAATGTACTAATTATTTGGTATTAGTAGTGCTACTTGTACTTTTTGTACATCATTTACGTAGCCTATCGTAAATATTAATTTATTTATATTTTTTATTTTTTAATTTAACCAACCAGAGACGTGTGTATTTTCAGAAGGCTACAAGAGGTATCGAGCATTATATGAGTTTGTAGCTCGGAATGGAGATGAACTCTCATTTCAGCCTGGGGATATTATAATGGTATGTATTTGACTAAAAAGCTTTTATGATACTTGAACTATGTTGTTAAACTATTTTCAAACATCATAAATATTTTACAATACTTATAAATTTCAAATCATTTTCAAATGAATTTCAAATGGATAAACGATTTCAAAACACTTTTTTTGAAAAATTGTAACTAACCTTCATACAATCAGTTGAGTGTGTAAGTGAGTGTAAGTGTGTAAAATTGAGTGTAGAGTATCTGAACTCAAAGGGTTAGTGCAGTTAGTCTACATTAAAAATATCTACATTGTTGATTTCGTAGGTACCAGTAACGCAGAACGCAGAGCCAGGTTGGCTGGCCGGAGAGCTGAGAGGAGCTTCAGGTTGGTTCCCGGAGGCTTATGTGGAATGTATCGAGACTGATGCTGGCGTCTCTGTGTACGCCGAGGCTGACACCATGCAGAAAACCCAACTCGAGTATGTTTTCTCTTAACATAACTGATCTTTGATCTAAATGAATCATTCAATACTATATTCATGAAATTTTGGTACTTTCCTCATCAGTTTGAGAGTCAACTTTTGGTACTAACACATCAGTAGTTCTCTCTGCTAAACTTGACATTGTAAAACATTTTAGCTTATTGCTAATTATTTTACTATACAATTTTTCTCCCGCTGGGCATCCTAAACCCTTATCTGTAATGATTTTAAAAATCATTTACATCACAACGGATTGAATATGAATGTGATTAGTGTTGTTTATCCCAGGGAGATCGCAGAGGTGCCGGAGAATGTATCAGACAATGGTTCCGCGGTGGGGGATGTGGAGGCCCCGTCAGTGCCACTCATGCCCAGTCTCATGCTGGGAATGGGAACCCCTGTGGACCTCACAGTCGTCGCTCTCTACCCCTTCACCCCCTCCGGTCCAGATCAATTACTTTTCGGCAAGGGAGATATCATCAGGGTTACCGAGAACCAGGTATTGTGGGAACAAAAATCAATTGGCTAGTTACCATATTAACATATTACCATATTATTATTGTTGCAAGTCATATATTTAAAAAAATTGAGTATTTTTATAACATTTTATTATAGGATGTCTGGTGGTATGGTGAAAACAATGGAAAGGAAGGCTGGTTCCCCAAGACTTATGTTAAGTTATCCACTGATAATATAAATATCAACAACACCGTGGATATGGGTGCACTTCCGCCAGACGAACAAGGTATTGTTCAGCTATAGAGTTTATATCTTCATATTCATAAACATGTAAACTGGGGCACATGGGAATTTCCATGCTTCTGACCCCAACATAGGATCTAAACATGGGTTTTAGCGCACTTATCCAGACAAGTTGAATTGTTGTATTCTGATTTTTGTCAATGCTAGTACTTGTTTGGGCCTTCAAAAACTATGTTGCATTAATTGTTTTCACTGTACATTGTTGCTATCTTTTTCTAAGATATGTATTATGAATTTCCTATTTTTTTGCTAATTTTGCTATGGAAGGCATACATAAGTGTGTTAAGAACAACCCTATTTGAAAAAGCTCCACAGTATATTGGTAGGAAAATCTTCACTCACCTCCCCATTGAAATATGATCTGAGGAAACGAGATCTTTCACTAAAAAAAGTTTTTTAAATTATTTCTTTGTCATAATTCGATTAATGACTTTGTAGAAAATCAATTTTATTTTATGTTTATTTTATTTTGATCTATAATTTTCAGAAATATACTTTCAACATCTGATTAAATGGCATATGCTACAATTTATGTTACGTGTGTAAATAATGTAAAGTAGATCAATGTGTGGAATGAAGAATCTCATTGAATTTTATTTCACACAGTGTTAATTTCAAAATTACCACTGCCTTTTTAGTACAAATCGTGACCTTTTTACATATTCAGAATCCTTATTGAGGGAGGATACTTCTTAATTTCATCTGTTGCTTAATGGACAATTTTTCACAGTTGAACTTTCTTGTTTCGTATTTCGACGTTGAGAATGAGATTGGTGATTGGTTTGTATGCAGAATATTACGTTGCTCTCTACCCGTACACATCCACTGAGCCTGGAGACCTCATGTTCAACCAGGGAGAGGTGGTTCTGGTCATCAAGAAGGAAGGGGAGTGGTGGACTGGAGTCATCGCTGACAGGACCGGAATATTCCCATCCAACTACGTGCAGAAAGCTGACACCCAGGTGAGGAAACTACTCATTCATTACATTTAGGACACTAGGGACAGGTTGAAAGTTTTAAAAATATGTTTAAAGTAGGTAGATAAATCAGAGTGTGCAGGTTTGCTGCTGCGAGGAACTCTGAGAGTAGGCATTTATACCATCAAAAATTTTTATTTTAACATTTATACCAACTTTCATCAACATCTGTCCATAAATAAAGGTGTTCTTCATATGATTAACATTGGAAAAGAGTATGCAGGTTTGCTGCAATGATAAACACATAAACTATGATTTTTAAGCATAAATGGATGAACCTCAACCATATGAAGCTAAATATAAAGTTTTATCCAAAAATATTGGTTAATAAGTGAAATATTAATTTTTTATTACCCTCCATATGATTAACATTGGAGCCTCAAAATACAACGTACTGTGTTTAGATTTTTAATATCTCGGTAACCGTTGTAGATAGAGAAAAACTGTAAGAAACTAAATCGAGTAGTTTTTTAAGCTGATTTTGATAGTGAAAGATAAAATCTTAAAAAAATCTAAATTACATATGAAAAATGCCAAAAAAAAAACAATTTTTGGCTACAAAACCTCCCCAAACTAGTCGTTCCCATTGACCGATATGTCTGGTTTAAGAACTCGTCCGTGCAAATGTAGGAATAAACGTCTCTACCAAATTTGGTCTCGATTGGACCATTTTTACGAGAGTTATCGTGTTCATAGACACACATGTATATATATACAAATTTTAACGACTATTGTTTTTGGTCTCTGGGCATCTAAAAAAGAAAAAATAACATGGTCCCTGGCTTAACTCTAGCCATGAGACCTACGGTAATAGCTTCTTCCCAATGGGAAATTCGCTAAAACTAGTGCACGGTACGGGGTTGTTACCGGCACTGTATCTCAGGGTAACGCTCTGGCCCAAGTCAAAGGTTGCCTGATTGAAACCAGCGGCCAGTGACTCGATCATGGATATTCACCTCTAGCCAGTTCATGTGACTATTGCCGCTACAGCACCTCACTGCAGTTGAGGACATCAGTAACTCAACTTCTGAGTCCTTAACTCTCCATCAACACAACTTGCATCTAAGATACTCTACCAACTACCATAAGACTCTAATTTTACTAATGATTTTTATAGTAAAATTTATTTAACTTTTTTTGATGTACGGTAGATCTAAATGTTGTTAATATCCCAACATATTAACAAGGGATATTAACAACATTTACATCTGTTTTATACCATACTGTACATGGTCATTTATTGTGAGCACCTATGTTGCACATGACTCTATAGAGTCTTCAAGTTTTAATTTTGATTTTTAACAAGGTACATAGTCATAAAACTTATATAAATATTTCTTTGTACGTAATATGTTTTCCTGTATTGTTTCTCGTTATTGACTTTTCTGCTATTTTAATGTATTCTGTGTTGGTAAATTTTGATTGGTCAGGTGTCCACCTTACTTATTTATTGGGAGCCTATCTCCTGTTTCTTGACCATTAAGAACCATTGTAATAATAGCAATTAAAACTGCTTTAATTATATTTTACATACTTTGCATTTTGATCTTGTCTATTGCCTTTTGTAAGCCTAACGACAATAAAATATTATTTTAATAATAATAATTAATTAATAATAATAGTAATATATTTAAAAAAATTGAGTATTGTATTACATTTTATTATAGGATGTCTGGTGGTATGGTGAAAACAATGGAAAGGAAGGGTGGTTCCCCAAGACTTATGTTAAGTTATCCACCGATAATATAAATATCAACAACACCGTGGATATGGGTGCACTTCCGCCAGACGAACAAGGTATTGTTCAGCTATAGAGTTTATTTCTTCATATTCATAAACATGTAGACTGGAGCACATGGGAATTTCCATGCTTCTGACCCCAACATAGGATCTAAACATGGGTTTTAGCGCACTTATCCAGACAAGTTGAATTGTTGTATTCTGATTTTGGTCAATGCTACTACTTGTTTGGGCCTTCAAAAACTATGTTGAATTAAGTGTTTTCACTGTACATTGTTGCTATCTTTTTCTAAGATATGTATTATGAATTTCCAATTTTTTTCTAATTATTCTGTGGAAGGCATACATAAGTGTGTTAAGAACAACCCTATTTGAAAAAGCTCCACAGTATATTGGTAGGAAAATCTTCACTCACCTCCCCATTGAAATATGATCTGAGGAAACGAGATCTTTCACTAAAAAAAGTTTTTTAAAATTATTTCTTTGTCATAATTCGATTAATGACTTTGTAGAAAATCAATTTTATTTCATACTTATTTTATTTTGATCTGTAATTTTCAGAAAGATACTTTTAACATCTGATAAAATGGCATATGCTACAATTTATGTTACGTGTGTAAATAATATAAAGTAGATCAATGTGTGGAATGAAGAATCTCAATAAATTTTATTTCACACGGTGTTAAGTTCAAAATTACCACTGCCTTTTTAGTACAAATCGTATCCTGTTTACATATTCAGAATCCTTATTGAGGGAGGATACTTCTTAATTTCATCTGTTGCTTAATGGACAATTTTTCACAGAGCTTTTTTGTTTCGTATTTCGACGTTAAGAATGAGATTGGTGATTGGTTTGTATGCAGAATATTACGTTGCTCTCTACCCGTACACATCCACTGAGCCTGGAGACCTCATGTTCAACCAGGGAGAGGTGGTTCTGGTCATCAAGAAGGAGGGAGAGTGGTGGACTGGAGTCATCGCTGACAGGACCGGAATATTCCCATCCAACTACGTGCAGAAAGCTGACACCCAGGTGAGGAAACTACTAATTCATTACATCACTAGGACAGGTTGAAAGTTTTAAAAATATGTTTAAAGTCGGGAGATAAATCATTTTTTGTTGCTGTCAGAGTAGGCATTTATACCATAAAAATTTTTTTTTTAACCACCACTTTCTCAAATCTGTCCAAATAAAGGTTTCTTCATATGATTAAAATGGAAAGAGTTTGACTGCGTAACACATCTAATTTTTGCATAAATGGATGAACTACCTATGCATAAAGTTTTATCCTATTGAAAATAAATTTTTAATTTGTTTGATATGGCTCATAATGATTGCCTATACAGAGTGACTCGATCTAAAATATTTACATCATGTGACTTTAAATCACTGCAGTTGAGGACATCAGTAACTCAACTTCTGAGTCCTTAACTCTCCATCAACAGAACTACCATCTAAGATACTCTACCAACTACCATAAGACTCTAATTTTACTAATGATTTTTATAGTAAAATTTATTTAACTTTTTTTGATGTACGGTAGATCTAAATGTTGTTAATATCCCAACATATTAACAAGGGATATTAACAACATTTACATCTACAGCCAAAAAAAGGTAAATAAATTTTACCATACATATAAAAGTCTGAAAAAAACTGGAAATCATAGAATATTAATGATTTTTGCTATGCCTCTTTGTACATACTTTTTACTTAGTTTGATAAAATTATTTTATTATGCTATAGCCAGTTGTGCAGCCAGCAATAGAAGAGCCCGCCATTGTGCCTGAAACACCAAAAACACAACTGGAGACACAGGTATGTGCGTTAATATTTTGTTATGAACGTTTTTATCTCATTGGTCACATTGGTCATAAAATAATGGCAGAAAAAAAGTATTTTTATAAACCAAATATCAAAGTAAACATATTTCTTCATGCAGTCTAAAGGGCACATATAATTTGCTACTGAAATATAGTATGTAGAAGATGAATTATGAAACATAAATAGAGAATGAAAAAATAAATGAATAATCAGTCTATAATTGAATAATTATCGTAACATAAAAATCATTATGCACCTCTTTAAATCTTTATAAATAAAAAACACAAAACGTGCCTTCCCTTAACCATACAACTTTGTTGTAAAAGAAACAAAAAAGGTGTCCACTGCAACCCCAATAAAGCCTACAAATACAAATATCACCATGCCCTTCCACACCACTGTACCACACATTTGCAAGCCAAATTGGGATTCGCTCACAGGTGGCAGCACATCTGATGAAGACGACAACGGCTAACAAGTTCACTAAATTGACAACAGATGCCACTACCTGCCACATTATTCGTACACTACAAATTATTTTTCGTGCAGCACTACAATTTGTAAATATGTTGACTTTGCCACTTGGCTTGTGCTAAACTTTTACTGTCCTGAGAAAGAGGTAGTAATGGTGCACATGAGGCAATTACAAACAATATTTTTTTACCGTACTGAGGTCCCTTCATTAGATTTCCAAGTATTTGATTAGTGATGTTTTAATTGTACGTATATTCCCAAATTATGAAATTGAACTGGTAGCATTAAAATTTATTCTGATTTTTCAGCTCCAGTGTAAAGAAAATCTCATAAAACAAGAACATTGAAATGAAAGTATGGTTCTTCAAACAAGCTAGTTTAGATTTTTATAGTTTTGTGAGTTTTATGGAAGTAATAAATATGTTAAAAATTATAAAATCGAGTAATGAATGTATTTTAAATTCAGTTTTAGGCATTAAGCTTGTTGTTAGAAAAGTTAACTCAATTTGTGAAGATATTTTGTTAACCAAATAGTTTGTTCTCTTTATATTTATTTCATAGACATTTTTACTGTACATAAAAATTCTTTAAGAACTGAAGGTAATATTAAAAAGCTATAATAGTTAGCTAAACGAGACTTCATCTATTTCTGTTGCTCAATAACATGAATTGAATTACAATTAGGTTTTCAGTTTCTTACTTCTGGTTTATTAAAACGAACAAGTAGTGTAAAACGACAACTGTTTTTCTTATGTTTTAACTATCAAATGCATTGTTTTTTATATTTTGTCATTTACATTCTACAGATATCGTGTTGCTGTTATGTCCTAGTTATTTAAAGTTCACAAAAAAACTTTTGAGAACGAGATTTAAATTTAAATTTGTGGACTTATTTGATAAGAATTATACTACACATGATAAGACTGTATACAGTATATATCTTGATTTGATATGCAACTAATATTGTTTTTAATGGTTTCAGCGTATTGTTCAATACATTGTTATTTTTATAACAAAATATTTTATTTAACCCATAATAAATATATGATGTCCGTGTGATGTCACCCATACAGTCAAGTATGTATAATATTTCAACATTTGTCGGCTCTTTCACAGATCATTATTTCTAAATTAATGAAACTGTAGTCAATAAGAAGACATTTATTGATTTAAAAAAATTAATGTCAGCAATACATTGACATTTTTGGATTTTCAAAAATCTTTTATTTTAGTGCAGCATACTCGTATACTAATTATTTTAAATAGATTTACTAGATTCTGACTTGTACCTTTTAATACATTCTAAATTATTTTGTTAATAATATGCGTTTAAAAATATGATTTCAGCCTCAAGACAAAAGAGCTGTTACCCCAGATTTTGCAGCATTATCCTCCCAGGTAAGAAAAATATAATTTCCTTATTATTAAAAAAATAGATTGCAAAACATTTTTCCATAAATAGATTAAATAGTTTCTTGAAGGATTTTTTTACTTTTACAATAAAAATAAAAGTTATTCTGGTCAAAAGGTTACTTATGAACTATATATGTAATTAGTTTATGTTTTATGTTGGCAGAACATTTTGGTATTATATAACGTGTATGTATATTTATACGCTGACATGATCTCAATTTTACTATTCAAATTTTTAGTCTACAAATTTTTTCATACAAGATTTAGTGAAAGCTTATTGTAATTGATAATTGACTCAATTGAAAGTTCATACCGACTTATGAAATCAGAGACATCAAGTAGGCCTGTTAAATTTTTTGAATAATCCTGTATGCTAACTACATAAAATATTATTGCACATAATTAATTACAATGATTATCTGTATTGTTTTATTTTCACAAACTTATGAAAGTTCTGATAATAAAGTCTATTTTTCCCTTCTATTCACTAATGAGTAATGAAATAATAATTTTTCAGTTGGAATCAGCAAGTAGTGGTGGTGAAGATAGTGATTCTAAGGTGATATTTATTTTACTATTTATATAATATAACATACATTGTGTAGCATTTAACAGTGTTAAACTTGAACATTTGGATAACATATATTCATTTTCGGGTTGCCTGAATCCATAAAAGTGGTTATGGAACGCCTTTATCTTACAGTACTAGTGCGTTCGACTTTTCAAGGTCGTGGAATGGCTAAAATGAGCCGAGATGGACAGTAGATTTATTGTGCGCCTTTAGACTGTTTTAAGGTCAAAGAAGTGGGCTTAGTAGCTTGCTATTGTTTACTTATTTGCGGAAGAACGGGGCATCATGGAAGAAAACAATTATTAATTTTTTCAGAACATGTAGTTTTAATTATTGAATATTTGACTTTTCTTCAATAGCTGTTTACTCAGTATGTAAAAATACTTATATACAATGTTTACTGTAGTAAATTTATATATGAAACTGGAGTCTGTTATGTATAAATTAATTAAAACCCATGAAAAATTTCTATGTTCTGAATAACTTGACAACCCCGTAACTCGACAAACTCTGTGTCCCTAAAGTGTCAAGTTCGTGAGGTTTTACTGTACTTACCTTATGTTATTATAGTCACTTTCTTTACTGTTTAGTTTTTATTTTATTGTTGAATCACCAGTTTTTATTCAGTTCAGAGATTAAAAATTTTCTTTCAGTGTTGGTGAATGGGAAAAGCAAATTGAGATTTGCTTTAGTTTTTGTTGTAGTCAATTTGTGCAATATTTTTAGAAGTGTCTAAAAAAAATAGCATTACTTATGTTTATTCACCCCCTCTACAAAAGATTTGGTTTGCACCAGTTTTTAATTTGAATCTCGTACTTCATTGTCTTAAAAAAGATTCAAAAATTCTAAATATGATTTTTAGGGAACAAAAGGAAAGAAACCGGAGATAGCGACGGTAATTGCGCCATACCAAGCGACTAGTGCGGAACAGCTGAGTTTACAGAGAGGCCAGCTGATTATGATCAGGAAGAAGACGACGACAGGCTGGTGGGAAGGAGAGCTGCAGGTAAGTGACCTCAGCACTCTTATCTTTGAATAATTTCTTCATTTCATCCTCATTTTAGTCCTCTCATAAAATACTTTTTATCGTATTATAGTTACAACTTATCAAAATTATTTCTGTCATTTGAGAAAATTTTCAGTCTTCTAAATAGTTTTTCTTTAGAAAAAGTATCATATTGTGAAAATGCTCACTTTTATGATCCATAACAAAATTGTACAAAACTAATATCTATAAAAATCCAGATTTTGTGTATGTTTAAATGCAAACAATTTATTTTCACACAAAACTTACCTATTTTGATCTTAATTTCTTTAGACCCTTATTATTTTCCTGAACACTCTCCATGGTAGTTCCCTAATATGTAAATAAATTGGAATGTCTTTATTTTATTGCATTCCTCCATTACAAAACTAACTTTTCAAAATAACTCAAATCTAAAAAATAACAAAAATAAATTAAATAGTCCGTAGGATAAAGACAAATCTTAACTATAACAAGTAACAAGTAATTAAGAACTAAATAGTCTATGCTCATTAATATTAAAGTTTTATGTCATAAAATTCATTACAAAATTAATACACCAGAGTCCCGTTAATTTGAACTCCGGTAATCTGAACGTCCGGCTAATCCAAACTACCTGATGGGGAAATAGGTTACGATGTAAAATTCAAAACAAAGCAATGTAATCTTAATTATATCAATTTAATCTACAACATAGTATCATTAATTATCTGTTTCATCATTGTTCGTTTTTACACGTCAATGTGCGTGTCATGTTTTATATTTCTAATGACGAAATAATAACGGTCTCTGCAGGGATATTGATGCCGTTCAGGCAAAACATGTTGTGGACAGACCTATTTGTGAACTATGATAAGAAAGTTAATTGGTCTAAATACAGAGTTCGGGTCTAAAATAATGGATTTTACCAGTACTGTTAATGCAACCTTACATTGCATTTCCGGATCATCCGAACAACTTGGTAATCCAAACATGGTTCGTTCCCAATTAGTTTAGATTACCGGGACTCTGACGTACCTTTCACTCATATTTACAATGAAATACTCACATAGTTTGGGTTGTTGTCCCAAGCATAAGAGTAACAATGATCTGTTCACAGCTTAGATGGCACTAGAGCCTGGCGCGTCGGTGTAGGCAGGGGGTGGGTGGAAGCCGGGCAAACACCTTTCTGCGAACATTCCGCCGCTGACTCATGGGGTTGGGGGCGCAAAGGCCAAAACGATGGAGAAGAAGGGTTTCTCCCCAATGCTTTGGCAATGTGGAAAGCTGGGAAGAAAATCGGAGATCTCAAGAACCATTTAAGCTACAGAAATCAATCTTTGTACACATATTTATTGGACAAAGAGAAAATATTTTCAAAGTATCATATATTTTAATTTTATATTTTCATGATGGCGGCGGTTAAAAATCGTTTAACTTAAATAACAAAATAACATTAGCTTTATAAAATTATTTCAAGACATAAAAATATTGTAATTTTAATTTCCAATCTAACGACATTTTGTTGAACGAAATCCATCCACTTTTAATTTTAGCTTACATGTGCCATCGCTGCGCATAAAAAATGCATTAAAAGTGCATTTTCTCGCTTATCTATGGACTGATTTCGTTCAACAAAATGTCGTTAGATTTGAAATTTAAATTACAACCTTTTTTAGTATTCTAAAAACTTTATAAATTTATTGTCTTTTTTTGTTACTGAAATTACTGTAAAATATTTTTAACCGCCGCCATTTTTAAAATATAAAAGCAAACTAAATGATACTTTAAAAATAGTTTTATCTTTGGCTAATAAAGATGTGTGCAAAGTTTGATTTCTGTAGCAAAAAAATTCTTGAGATGTAATGAGTTTTGTAACAAATACAAAATGGCTAGTGGCTAAACGAAGAGTTTTTCCACATATGTTTATTGGATATTGTTTGTTTATTTTGATGAGTACTATCACCCCTTGAAGTTTGTCCCCGACTTTAATGAACACCTTGTATAATTTGTTTTAATAGCAGAGATTTTTTACAAGTGCAAATGACAAACAAATTTACTTGTATTGATACAGACATCACTAGTTAGCATTTGTATTCAAACTATTCCAGCGCCTTCACACGGACCTCACGGTCAGTTAATGCAACTAGCATGACAGCAGCCAATGTTCTAACCATGGCTAGTAAAGAATTTCTATCGATCGGTCAGGTGCCACCTTAGCTGTGGTCAGCTATACAGGTTTTTGTGCCCTACAATAACGGAGTTGAATTTAATATATTAAAGCAATAATAATTATTATTCTTGAATTTTTTTCATTATCTTTTTATTATAGGCAAAAGGAAAGAAGAGGCAGGTAGGATGGTTCCCAGCCTCCTACGTGAAGACTCTGGGACCCAAATCTGGAGGCTCTCTGAGATCCGGGAGGCAGACTCCCTTGAATGAACCTCCCTCCACCGGTGAGTAGTGAGAGGAAACATCCCTCTTGTGTGTTTTAAACATTTTATACTGATTTTATCTCTATCTTATCTTTATACCCAGCTACAAATCAAGCCTAATTTATAAACAAAATGGCTGACCTGGTGAATTTCCAACTGCCTAACGGTAAAACCAAACTTAACTGCAAAACAGCTATCACAGTATTGTTTATAATAATACTGGTGTATATTCATTAATCACACCCACACAGAACGAAAAAAAACTAATAATTAACTTACACTGGGACAGACAAATCAACCAGTAATCCATAAAGATTTTTGTTAAATACAATCACAAACATTAGCTGAAAATGATGCTCAATGATAGCTGCTGACTGTTGAAAATAAAGCAACACAAAATTAGCTGTTAATAAAATATTTGAATTGATGAATGCATATGATCAAAATGCATTATCTCGTATGTTGAACCCAAGAGCTGGTATGTGCTGTCCATATATAAAGGGCGAAGGGGTGCAACCAAACTGGCAACGCCGTATGATAAATTAAATATTTGGAAATGGAAAAGAACTATAAGGATTTTTCAAGTGATCATAGAGAACTGATTTATACCGTTCCTTAACCGTTCCAAAATCTGGATAAAATTTACTATAACTTTATAATATACCATTGATGGTAGAACTTACTTTTACTGTTTTACAAGACAGAATATAATTGGATATTGTCATTAATGTTCTGAAAATACAACAATAATATTTTTTTATTCATGGTGTCTACTTAAACTGCATGTACAATGATTCTTCACTTTACTCTGAATAAAATGATATATAACAAGCCATATTTATGTTATTATTTATGATTTTTGTAAGGGTTTGAACGTCGTATTACAAAACCAATAATTTCTCTGTGACTGTATAGTGCTACACCAGTGCTAGCTCTAGGGTTAACATACAAAAACTTTACAGGGTAGTGGAGCTTATACCCAAGTTTAAATATAACACTGAATATGCAGCACTACATGATGCTCGGAGTAGAGATGAATCCAACAATCAAAGATCATTAAAATTGACCCAGCTGCTCTTGAGTTATAAATGGTGTAATTGGCACAACCTTGTTTGATATATTTATTATTTAGATAAATTGTAATTAAATTAAAACAATTGTCAACAGTGTGACAATAATTGACTCTTGATATTTTTTTCTTTATAAAAAATGAAAAAATGATGGTGGCAGCCTCTTTGACTTATTTTGCCCGCCCACGTAGACTAATGTTGCGCGTGGGACATTTAAAGCAAAGATGGTTGTGAGCTGACACAGTACAAGGTAGACTGTAGACTGTAGGCCTACTGATGACTCACCTATCCTATCCTGACTTAAGGTACAATAATGTGTATTATCTAGACATTTCAGAAATTATCGTCAGAAGTTTATACCTGTTTTTCAATGTTAAACTTCAGTTCCTCACCATAGGAGAGTGATATGCATTATGAACAGTGGTGTACTGTTTGCAACATAGCTGTCCTGGCTAAGAGTTTAAGGCTGGATACAAATTCAACCTACATTGCAGGACGTTATTCCAACCATCCTACACCAAGTATAGAAATTGTATACCTCAATGATAGTGTTAGGAGAGGTCATCAATCATGGTAGCCCAAACAACTTGACTCAAAAAAGGTAGATGTTCAGTTTGGGAATCCCATTGGTTCTCTGATTCTCAAGAATAGATAGACAGCTGACAAGTTAAGTCTATGCAATTGTATACAATTCTAAGTAATGAATGCTATTATAGAAAATTTTAGTTTAAGTTATAATAAATTAATAACTTTTTCACAGAGAAAGTTATTGCTCTCTACCAATACAAAGCTCTGAACGAAGATGAGTTGAATTTCGAGAAAGATGATGTGATCACAATAGTCTCCAAGGATGAGCCAGCATGGTGGAGGGGGGAACTCAACGGATCGATCGGATTATTTCCCAGCAACTACGTTGCACCCCTCTGTAAGTAGCTTTTTTTTATTTACTAATAAATAAGTATTAAGACTTGAAAATGCAATATTTGATGGATATGAACATTTCTCAAAGTTACACCGGATTGATCTGCCTGTTTTTTTTGTATCATTTATTATTGATAAATAATCCAAATTTTACAGCCAAAAGATAACAGGAAAATTTTAGTAACTACAGTTAAGAGATTTTGCGTCTTTTTGGAATCCAGTTAACAACTTCATAAGTGACAATTTGGACTGACAACTTGCCTACCAGCCCTCGCATTTGAAATCTAACACCGTTGTGTTGGTGTCAGTGTACTGTAATCTAACCAAATTGCATGAGCGAAGGAATATCTCAGATCATTGGAAGAATGGTCTATACTCCATTTTACCAACTTATGACCACCTTGCAGGAACAAGTTACCTCTGTGCTTCAAGTGTATAAATTGATTTAGATTTGCTAGGTTACAAAAGTGAAATGTATAAAACAAGAGGTGTTTGATTGTTTCAGAGACGCGAGGGGCCCCCCTGCCAACGCAAGCCTCTACGCTTTCAGTCGTGCAATCTCTCTAGAAACCTCCCATTATTGCATTTCCTTCTCTCAGTTATCTGATTTAGAAGCATAATATAGGTTTAGTCGTTGAAGTTTATTAAGCGTATGACTATAGCAAGATTGTGTTAAGGTAATATTCGCTAGTCATGAGTTAAGCCCTCCATGACTTTAGGCATTTCTTTGGAGGTGTAGGATGTAATAAGCAGGACTTAGATGCTTTTAGGATGCTGTGAGGGTAGCACACGAAGTAAGGTGGGTTACTTCGTTCAACTGTAGAAAGTCTGAAATAATTTCGCGTAAAAAGGAAAATATGTAAATTATTCTATAACCATAATTATTATGATTTTGGAAAATTTAAATTAGGGGTAAAAAATTTATCATTGATCAATGACATGTCTGTAAAGTAAAAAAAATATCTTAATTTTTCATTGAAATATTCGAAATTGGAAATTTCTTCACTCAGTCAATATTTTCACTTTGTGGTACAATTAATCCGTGGAACTTTTATTTTGATAACCATTTGTTAATTAAATCAGTTAAATTTTCTTGATTAGGTAATTGTTCTTAACAAGTTAAATTTTCAACCTTCCGTGTGTATCCTTCACAAAACCATTCTCAACGCATTATATTATGGAAATTAATTTCTTTTCAATCGGAGACCAGTAATACATAATTCCGCTTTCTATGTATGAAATATGTCTACGAGTATGTTAAATATTGATGAAACTTTAATTAATGAGTCAAATAAAGTTATACTTTTCATACAATTCTGCTGATGTACAATTTAAAGCTGTATTAAATTTACAAAATGTCTAAGTAAATTAATTTCATGATGCAAGGTTTCTTTTTTGTATCTAGACAATTTTTATATTTTTATGCTCTTAGCAGTTTGCCTTGGAATTAATGTTTTAGTGTTTGAGGGATTTAATTTAATCCTCCTTTTAGTTAATTTCTGCAACCACATTCGGATTTTTCATTGAAAGTTTTTTTTGTGGATGCATGGTACTTAGGATGGCATGTTGGTAGAGGGAATGGCCCCTTGATGTACGTAAGTGTGTTTTTGTTTGGATACTGCATGAGTCAAAATCAAATCTAACCATTTATTTTCAATATAGGTAGTTTTTACAGACATCTAGTTAGAATCTTTTCTGTTAGTTATTCCTATCCGTGCTGAAATCAAAAATAATCATTCTAATTCGTTTTAAATGACTAAGAAATCAACACCTCAATTATTCACCCTCTTTAGTTACATCTAATTAATGTAAGAGTGGTAATCAGTGCTGCCATATTAAATTTCAGTCCCTTAAGAGTAATGTTAAATCTTCATTAATTCTCACTCGATAGTCATAAAAATACAGTTGAGATGTTATAGCTAGAGTAGTTACCTAGTGAAATAAAAATAAAAACTTTTAATATTCCATAAAACAGGATAATTTGACTTGTCAACTATCATGTATAGTTAAAAAAAAATTTAAGTATCAAATTTATTTTTTTCATATCCTTAGATAACCACTGTGGCTTTAATGTAATACCTCGATTATATTTTTACAACCATCAGGTCACCAGTGAAGTTGCCATCAAATAAACATTATTCCTATGGCACTAATCTGCTACATGCCATAACTGATCAATACTCTGTCAGAGAAATTGAAAACTTTTCTCTCATACTACAATTTTCAGGTTGATTGTTTCATACCTCATTTAAAATTCTTTAATTTTTGAAGACTCAAAATTATTATATTTTTATTCATTTCCTTATAAATTAGTACAATGAAAATGTTTACAATTTTTTTTAACTTTTTACTGAGTGAAGGATTTAAAACTTGTGATCAAAACAAAATTTTACCCCTAAAAATAAAAGATATTGTTGTGGTTGTTGATTTTGACAATCAGAATATTATTTAAACTCAACGATGTTGTATCTGATGTTGAACCATTAACTTTAAATAGGAAAATAGGCATACTAACAGTTGGCTAGCTTGAATTGATTGAACGCCAGCTTTATCCATGTTAATTTTGTTTTTAAAATATCGAATCATGTCAAACACCTTTTGTTTTAATTTGAATAGTACTGTTGTTGTTATGAAATTATAATGATTTGTTATATGACTGTTACATTGAATTTTGTTTTAAATCATACTAGATGTTTAAGTAGTTTAGGTAATTGAGGTAATTGAAACGTTACTGGATGCCTCAAGTAGATGTTTGTTCATAGAAATTCACAGTCTTTAAAAGATGTTGAGCAAACGTAAGATGGTTAGTCAGAAAATGTGCAAGAGTATGATTGTCGTGTCTCGTATTGTGCTGTTATCGTCACTAAGCAGATGTTATATTTATTGTGATCTATGACTTTGGCATCCATTGTATTGTGTTATTTTTGGATTGTTATGGTTCCATTTTGAAAATTACGTAATAAAATCCAAAAAATCTTATACAATTTTTAATGTTTGTGAAAACATGCCAAATAAAGTATAGAGGATATTATTTTTTGTGTATGGTACAAGGGCTATCCAGAGTAAAACGTTTTTGTCTTTGTTTGCAAGTGGCGGGGCTAGCGAAGCCAATTATGTGTCATAGTGTTACACAAATCAATTGATATCTAACCATGCTAGTCTGAGATTCCTACTGGACTCTGTGGCAGTTTAAATGGCTGTGTTAGTTAAAAATACCGCTAACTGAGAGGTGCCTGCAGTAATAAGGTTTCTGTCTGAAAAGAAAAACTGTAAAATGATGGAAATTTGTCGGCAGCTTTGTGTGCAGTGTATGGGTTTTTCTCATCCTGCAACTTTTGTTGTACGGAATTGTCACGCCTCCCTTGGGGTGTGAGGGGGTTGGTAGCTCAGAGAGAAACACATCATCTTCATTTCCCAAACTCCCGTATATTCTTCTACGTAAAACAAATCAACGGCAAAACTATCCTAACTTAAATCTAACAAAACAAAAGATATTGTTACACTAACCGACCCTATCCTGATATTTCTCACTACTCACTGCTGCTAATAACTGTACAGAGGCTATGTTGTATTGGAGAATTATTGAGTCACAGAATCATCACCGAATAACTTGATTCCGTTATTATGAACTTATGCTCCAGCTACAATGTTCAGCAGTATATGCTTCTAACGCAGTGTGAACATAATTCTCATTTTAATTTTTTCAACAACACACAAGTGATAAGTACTCCAACTTCTCAAAGCTGCTAATAAATTTGTAACAGTTTATAGTTGTTTGCAGTCAGAATTTGAATTACTGCACACACCTCTAATATCATGGTATTTTTAATTAAAACAGCCTTTTCCAACTGACACATTAACTCAACGGAGTATAGTACGAATCTCTCACTAGCGTGGTTAGATGCAAACTAAGTTGCGTATCACCCAGACACCAACACCAACATGACCGCTCTAACCTCGCCCCTTACGGACACAGAAGAAAATGTAACCTACTTTCTGGATAGCCTCGTTTTATAGTATTGATTTTATCTATTAGTATTTAATATAATAAATTTATTATCAGGAGCAATCCAAGTACGTATGTTTTGTATTGAAAATCTTTTAAATTTTCGTAACCATTTTCACATTTCTTTATTTTTATATAATGCCTAGAATACTTGGAAAAAATCTTTAAGTGTTGTTCCTACATATTTATTTTTATCTTTAATAGTATCATTGCAAAATGAGTTAATGCAACTGATATAATGGACATAAGTTTGAATTTACTAGTTTCATAGTTTAAAATGGAACCAATGTGAAGAATCTCATATTTATGTTATACTTTTCTGTGAAAAACATTTGATATTATTACTAACTTGTTTTTTAATACAAATCTATGATTAGTTTATATTTACCATTATACTATATATATTACTTTTATACAATTAAATTTTATTTAAAATAATACTATTTTAATTACTTGTGTTGTTATTAGATAGCATATTATAGTATAAATTTATGTTTTTGATGATTTATTTACAGGGTAAAAATGAGTTTCATCATTGTCATTGTAATAAGCCATAAATATAGTCATTTATCAACGATTGCAGACATTTCATTGTGTGACCAATCCCTATATTTGTAACTTATTGCAACTTAACCAGCTCCATGAATTAAAGATTTTATATATTTTTTCATTCATATTTTACTTCAATAAATAGTTCAGTATGCAGTGGGAAACAATCCTTCCTTAGCCATTCAACATTAAAGTTTAGATTTTTGAGTTGAATATATTATATTTACAGTATGACCCCTTTAATCCATCACCTTCAGGGCCGGGACCATAGTCGGAACGAGAAAAAGACTGGATTTTCAGAAAAGATAATATTTACTGAAAAAATATATGACATTTAGCACAAAGAAATAAACAATTTAAGAATTTTAATAAGTCTACATTAATTATTACTAACTTGTTTTTTAATACAAATCTATGATTAGTTTATATTTACCATTATACTATATATATTACTTTTATACAATTAAATTTTATTTAAAATAATACTATTTTAATTACTTGTGTTGTTATTAGATAGCATATTATAGTATAAATTTATGTTTTTGATGATTTATTTACAGGGTAAAAATGAGTTTCATCATTGTCATTGTAATAAGCCATAAATATAGTCATTTATCAACGATTGCAGACATTTCATTGTGTGACCAATCCCTATATTTGTAACTTATTGCAACTTAACCAGCTCCATGAATTAAAGATTTTATGTATTTTTTCATTCATATTTTACTTCAATAAATAGTTCAGTATGCAGTGGGAAACAATCCTTCATTAGCCATTCAACATTAAAGTTTAGATTTTTGAGTTGAATATATTATATTTACAGTATGACCCCTTTAATCCATTACTTTCGGGGCTCGGGACCATAGTCGTAACGAGAAAAAGACTGGATTTTCAGAAAAGTTAAAATTTACTGAAAAAATATAAGACATTTAGCACAAAGAAATAAACAATTTAAGAATTTTAATAAGTCTACATTAGGCCTAATATAAAATTATATGTTTTTACTCAGAGTTAAACAGCATATAACTGAAAAACATCTACATACAATAGAATGTATCCAATACTATAATACGAGCAAGGTTTGTATATATATATATATATAAATTATATATAAATAAAAAATAATGGCAACTAGGAATTTCTTTGTGTTTGGGGTTTTTTTATTTAAAAATAAAACATTTAAATAAAAATTTCATAGGTTTAAAATAAATATTAAAGTAAATAAAAATTTAACAAATTAATGGTTAATGTAAAATGAAAAATAAAATTATTTTTATAGAATAATGTGACTGTTCAAGACTAAATGTTTATAAATTATGATTAAATAATATTATTTAGATCTCGAAAAAACAGATTTTCTTTAAATTTTTGGAAATAACTATAACAAGAAATAAGTTCAAAAGTCATGTCCAGGAAAATTCGTTGTTTCTGTAAAATTAAGTTTAAAATCTAAAAATTTAACATTACGCTTATGGAGAATAAAATGTAAACAATACAAACCAAAACAGCTGTTTATAACCGTTTGACAGTTCTTGATTGAAGACTGCGGGGAACAATATAGAGGTTATGCATTAATATTTATTTTATGAATTAAATAAAAATGCAAAATTATCAGGTTACTAAACAATTTGTAAAAACTTAAGGATAACATAGCTGTGCGAAATAAAAGCAGAAAAAAAAGTATTTCCAAAATCTTCCGTGTTTTGATAGAAAACGTATTAGTTGTATTGCTTGAAGCCACTGTAACAAACCAATTAATTGATGTAAATTAAATTTCTCTTTTGCTTTTCAATCCTCATTCCGTTTATAACAAAATCAGTTGATCACAGGCTAATAATAACGGTATGGATAATTAAACAGTAAATGATCGGCTTTGGCTAAAAGACGTTAAACGGCATCGCTCAATTGACTAACGTCGTAGCCGAGTTGTAGCGTGTCGGCCTCAAGAACTATAGGCCGCGAGTTCCATCCCCACCAGGGGCGATACTTTTTGTTCAGTGCTATATTAATTATGGTGTATTAAATCGGTTTTATTTCAACCACATAAATGTTTTCATTGAGTAATAAATGTGTTTTAATTTTTCTAATTAATTTTTATAATACATGTCTTATTCTATACGAGCAAAGCTCGGTCACCAGGTACTTAGTTCTGAAAAGAAAAAAGACAAACGAATTTGTAATAAGATACAAACATGGGCGGAGTTAAGGGTGGCATGAAGGGATATTGCCCCTCCAAGCCTTTTGGTGAATGAATATGTTTATTTTTATCGTTAATAGTTATTGAAAATTAAGCTTTGCCCAGTACATAAACTTAAGGCAAATTATATAAGAGTTAAAAAACAAAAAATGTTTTAGTGCAATAGTAAAGATTACGATCGCCGCTTCAATATCAACGTCACAATTAATTGTTACAGGAACCTAAATCGTTAAATTTGCCAAATCATGCCTTTTCTTCCTTACCACTGGAAGAAAATTGTGTTTACAATAATATGAAAAGGGTTTTTCTTGTATTTCTCAAAAACCCTCTTCAACGAGGGGATATTTCATCCCCCTAGACCCCCCAGATATTATTTCCCCCAACAAATGACATCTACCTCTGCCCATGGATACAAATGACTTTAGTATAAAATAAAAATAAAGTTATAGCACTGTATATAAAAAATAAACTCACAAACTGAATAAAATAGAAATGGACATGGTCAGACTAACCGGATCTCCAAGGTCAGATTAGAGGGGTTCTACTGTATTTATAACCCAAATTAACATAATGATTAGCATTTGGATCGTAAAATAGAAATTATTGTTATTGTATTGTTTAAAATTTCTGGCTCAAAATTACCATGCGTGGTTCATAAATCTTACGCACGTGGAAATTTGAGGAACTACTGCCCTCCAGTGCCAGTGAAGCTTTCCGACCTAACAGCATTAATTGGTTTTCATTAGACATAATTAATACCCAAATATTTTAACATGATCTTTCAATTCCTACTACTTTTTAACCTCTGAGGTTACAAGTATTTGCTTGAGGTTAGCTACATTTTTGTATAGTGAATAAGCCAAAGTACTTAAACTCTATTAAGCCTTTCGTTGTTTTTGTGGATGACAGAAAAAAGTAAAATTAATGCGGACGAGAAATTTTACAAAAAGAGGCTGGTGAAATTGTGAACAAATTAAATAGCTAATCATAGCAAATAATGATTTCAATGCTGGTTGATTGGGTGGAAGAAGGCATAAATTGATATTCCTAATGGAAGTGTTCAATAGCTTCCAATATTTTGACACTTGGATACTTTTTCGACCCTGAAGTCTACTTAATATCAAAACTATGAAAGGCCCACAGTTTTACAAGTACAATTATTTAAGACAAAAAAATCCATCTTAATAGAAAAACTATTTTTGTACTAGTGAACTGTATAAAAATTTACATTAAGGTAAATTGTCTAAAATTGCATACTAAACACATAGAGAAACATCATTATTTTATCCTTTCTTAAAAAAATGTATGATGATTGATGAAGAATGTAATCACAAATAAGTAAACCTTACCACGATTTATCAGAACTATTTTCTTATTTCTTCCAGCACTCTCGCTTCTGTTAGTTTTCTGTGTTGTACAAAATTTTTTATATTTTAGTTGAAACTGAGAAGAAGAAAATAAAACTAGGCAAAGAAGAGAAACAAAGACAAAAATCTATCAAGGAACTAATAATGACAGAACAGGCTTATATTGATGATATGTCTATTGTTCATGATGTGAGTACCTGTATTTTATATGAATGTCAAAAAATAAAATGTTACTATATAATCCTTAATTTACTAATAGTCAAGTGACGAAGTTGTTTAAATTTTATTTTAAGTTTCAGGTAAGTTTTTATTATTATTTAATATTCTTTAGATAACCTTATCCTGAGTTCCTGCAGGAACGAATTCAATTCAGGAAGATTTAAATTAATTTGACCTCCTGAAGTTTGTAATGTTCATATAATGGTCAAAACACCCTCTTCACTAAAGATTGGCCTACAATGGATATTGAATCTGATAGTTTGTCGAGAAGTTTATATTTATAAAATGTTGTTATACAATATTCTGCCAGGGATCAGCAAATATTTGGCAATGTTATATCAACTTTCATTTTGGTGCGGTCTACTCTAGCAGAAATTTAATCCATAACTTTTCTAATTTAGTACTTTATACTAAAACCGATATTCATGTTTTATAAATTTTCCTATATATATCTGTGCCCTGTCAGGTTTTTGAGAGACCACTGGCTGAAAGCAAGATCGTGACTCCAGAAGAACTGAGCACCATCTTTGTCAACTGGCAGGATATCATTGTGTGCAACCACATGTTCTTGAGGTAGTACATAGGAAAATTGCTACACTGCTAACTAATTCTAACACTAAGCGCTATCTTAACCCTGTTGAGTGTAGGAGTAAAACTAGAGTCTCGATAACGCCTTAACATTTCAGAGTATATTTGCTCATAGATGGATGAAATGTAAAATTATACCTACAGTTTATGGAAATTTACTAAGGATAAGTTTCATGTTTTCTTATCCATTTAGGTAAATACTGCAATGGTAAGGAAGGCAAGAAGGTAAGGATTAAGTAATGAACCCCCCATTTTTTCAATGTAAATTGATTATTTTTAACAAAACTATTAATGCTGCTCAATTATGTGTATCTGTGCGTCATCTCTTTATTGTTGAAGGAAACAAAGAATACGTCTACTGTCTATATTGTACATAACATAATAAACTCAGTTTTAGGTTTTGTCTTTAAGGTGCAAACAATAATCTTTACAAGGGGTTATTAGTTATTTCTTTTAAAGGCTTGTAGGATGAGACATTTTCCAAGCTATTTTTAATACCTAGAGTACGTTTTTGTTCAAGGGCTCTTCGAGTTCGTAGAGAAATGAGTGAAGGAGGCGTAATACGGATGATCGGAGACATTCTGTGTGAAAGTGTAAGTGTCATATTTTAAGAGTTTTATGGGTACAAATACTAAGTGTTATCACATTTATCAAATTAGTATGTATTAAAAATAACTCCAATGACGGTGTAGATTTACTTTTTAATAATGTATCTAATTTACTTAGTTGAATGAAAAATTTTAAACTTGTAACATTAAGATAGTGCTCCAACCGGAAATCGATATTGGGATCTTTCGATTAGAACTATAATACCGCATTAGCAATAAACCATGGTGACTGTTCTAATATTATATATATGTGTGTTATAGTTAAGTCTTAGAGTTTTTGGATTTTTTATATTTTGTTACGTGGTTTTTATGTGATCGAATTTTAATAATGCCAGTAAACTAATTAACAACAACAACAAACTATCAAACAAAGACAACAAAGTAACAGACAACCATTTAGAGAGAACAGATGCTCCTAGGTGTCCTGGAACCGGTTCTGGCTTCTGGATTAAAAAAAACAAACAAAATAACCCCTCAGGTAATAACAACCATGGGGTTTTCCTTCCTATGAAAAGGGCAGAGATCCCACTCAACCAAAGTCTTACAGGCCAATATGCCTGTCTTCCTTTTTGTTGAAGGCCATGGAGAAAGTTATTGACCAACATCTTAGAGAAGACATTCTCTCCAAGTCTCCACTGAATGGAGGCCAACATGGCTTCATTAAAGGTTAATCAACTATTACTGCTCTCAGCAGTCTGGTTGAAAAAATAGAGTGCTCCTTGGAAAACCAAGAAACGCTGGTCGGCGTCTTTATGGACATCCAGGGAGCCTTCAATAATGTAGAGTACGGATCCATCGAGGAGGCTATAAGACGGAAGGAGGCCTCTCCAGCAACAATCAACTGGATCATGGCTTTACTAAAAAGTAGAGTCATAACAGACTCGGCTGGCAACGCTTCCTTCATTGGGACTGGAAGTCCCACACAACTTCTGGGCTTCGTCAAGGGACTAGAGTTGTGGGACTAACTTCAACTAGGGTGCTACAAAAGATCTTAAGGTCAAGGTAGCCTAAGGGTAGCTATACTTTTGCCCTAGAGAAAAAATATCCATCAAGGTTAACCAACAACAACACAAAACCACCAACAAAAACAATAACTACAAACTAACATATGTTTGACACGGCATTGTATATGATTGTTGGCAGTTGCCACGTATGACGGTGTATGTGAGGTTCTGCAGTTGCCAGCTGACGGCTGCGGCACAGCTGCAACGCCTCACGGAGCAGAGTGAGCAGTTCCGCCAACTGGTGCGTCGGTGTCAAGCGGACCCTCGCACCAAGGGCATGCCGCTCAGCTCCTTCCTCATCAAGCCCATGCAGCGCATCACCAAGTACCCCCTGCTCATACAGAAGGTACAGTAAAGATACATGTGCTAGTTACAAACGAATTATTGCTTCAATTGCTTCATTTTTAGATTTTAGTTCACAGTCATTGATTGTAAATTTTAAATTAACACGTTCAGTGATGATAATTTTTATGTATGCGACGCCCTGTGCTAAATGGTTTTAGGTAGTTTGTTATCCAACCCTTGTTATCCGCCTATGTTAGTTAACTCCAAGGGTCAAACGTGGATATATCCGCCTATACTTATTTTGACCAGCATTTTTGCCACGAAAATAAAGTTGTTGTTTTCATTCAACAACTGATCCAAGTGGTCAATAAAGCAATAGCAAGGACTTTCAGATTAGTCAGAAAGTTTTGGCGGGAAGTTGGTGGAGGGGTTGTGAGATGACCTTGGTTCTTTGTATACTGCATCAGTCCTTCGCTACATAGTACTCTACGCTAGACACAGTGTACATTGGTTACCTGATGTGACTGATGGGGTCTGATGGGATTTTACTTGTGAACAATCTTAAACAATCCCATAAGTCAAATATTTTTTTAATTTACAAACCAAACGTGTGCCATAAGGGTCAATGACGGAAATATCCGCAAATATATAAAACAAAACAAAAATTCTAAAAAAATATTTTTGAATAAAAAAAAGTTTTTTGCATTAGGGTTGTTAAAAAGCAAAATAATTAATTTTTGACTAAACAACTTTCGACCCTAACATCGACCATGGTGACCTTCCAAGGGATAATATCTTTTAAACATATAAATCACGAAGAAGCAAACACGGTGAAGGAACAACTACAGATAAAATTCACAATCAAACACAACCTTCAAACTGGTTCATGGCTCCATAACCAGTAAAAAATTGAGCGCACAGGTATACACTTACACGTCATTCGCATATGAGATGCACGTGAAATGTTCGTGATTCGCTTAAAAGGTTTTAAAACACCAGGTAAAGAATTTGTCTCAAAGTAAAATAAACATTATAAATGGATATAACTTCTATAAATCAATCTTTGGGAAGGATGGATCTTGATAAACTACTAACATTCAAAATTTCCCTCTTCCCTATGGGATGAAATTTATTGGCGTTCTACTGAATTACCAAAGCTTTACAATACTGTATTTGTAAATAATTTCATTTTTCATTTCAGACTTCCCATAACTGTTTCATAATTTTTGGCTTTACAAAATGCTGTTTTGTTCTTGTATTGTTTGATCAATGCTAGTATCCACAAACAAATGGTTTCAGTCTATTAAAGTGTTATTATTTAATACTCATTTTAATTCATTTAGTTTTTTATTCACATATTTATGTATTTGCTCAATAACAGTAATAACACTATTGGTTTGGTAACAATATAAAATTTATTGATCCAAACATACAAAAGTGATGCTAGGCTGACAAACCAAAATGGCGACAATGCCTTTGTTACAGAATGGTGGATGGCTAGGCTTATTATTAAAATATTTGGAAGCAATATTTATAATAAATTGATAGTTTTTATAGTGAGGATTCTTTATCTCAGGGTGTAGGATTTTGTGCTGCCTTGAATAACGAGCAATTAAATAAATTCTCTGAATTGTGTTCAATTAACTGAGTTTTTTTCCAAATTTAATCTACATGTTGATTAACATTACATGTTGAATGTTCGCCAAATTCAGGCCCTTAAGGACTAATTTTGAATTATATTATATTACATTTTGATGTATTGCAATTTTATTACATTAATAATATATAAATAAATTGATTTGAGGTATGTTGGCTATTTAGTGTGATTATTTGGATAGGCTGAATATGATTATTTGTAACTATTGAATGAAACAAATTTGACGGGAATTTATGTAGATAAATAATATTACAGTATATTAAATGATTAGGATGATGTTCTGGAGGGGGGGTGTGATAAAATAGTTATTTTTAAAACAAACATAATAGGAAACAATTATTCAACAAACAATTATATAATGAACAACATTATGGTATTATAAATAAACTTAATACTAAATAATGAATACTTGACATGAAATACTACAAATGTGAATTGATCATGTTTGCAGATTGTTGATTCCACACCTCAAGACCACCCGGACTACGCATACCTGCTGGAAGCACTAGCAAAGGCCGAGGAACTATGTACCCAAGTAAGTGGTTTGATTCTACTGCAATCTTGTTTATAGTATTGATACCAATTAATTAAAAACATTATAAATATAAAAAGCATTCAATAAATCATAACAAATTTACTTGGCTAAAGGTTTTGAAAATACATGGCCTATAGGATTTCTTATATCTTTTTTATATCCTGTATTCACATACCCAAAAATACCCTGTTAAAAATGTATCTACACAGAATCATCATACTCTCCATTTGTTTTTATCTGTTGTGGTGCATTTTGGGACAAAACCTGTTGGAGGGGAGGCCAGTGCTGCATAAATGACTATAACGAAATGTGTTGATGAAGTAAATTATTCATTATTTTTATTCATTGTTATTCATTGTGTGTTACAGGTGAATGAAGGAGTGAGAGAGAAAGAGAACTCAGATCGTTTGGAGTGGCTGCAGAGTCACGTGTCATTCGAGGCCCTGGAGGAGAGACTGGTGTTCAACTCCCTTACCAACTCCGTCGGACCCAGGAAGTTCCTTCACTACGGAACCCTCACCAAGGTATGTCTAAATGTCATCAGGGGAGATTGAAGCACCAGTAAAGCTGGATAGTCAGTGTGTCCTTTGCTTACCTCTTGTATAGCTACGAGAAAGAAAGCTGTTGTAAAAACTGAGTACCAGGGAAGAGAAACACTCCGTTCAGTTTCCAACTTCATCCTGCTACCATGTCTACACTCCAGGTTAGCGATAAACAACATCGAAGGTGCAACTGAAACTGTTTGCCATATTAGCTAAATGAGGCTAACCTTCCTGTCGAAATATCAAAGGGATGTGAAGTATTACCAAGACTAACTGCTGTGTGCTACATGGTGAGACGACTGCAAAACCTTGGAGACAAAGATATCCTCATGAAAGTTTACTATGGATGTTTTCATAGCATTATAAAGTAATGCCAAATGACAAACGTTTATTGCTATAAGCAACATATACAGTGGTATGGCATCGCCAAGTCTATAATTAATTAATAAAAACTATAATCATCAGGCTGATTTGACATATATTCAATAAATTAACAAAACGTAATGTAAACTTAATTGTATCAACACTATGTGATTTAATATTTTTGAAGTCTAAACATTTTATCTTGTGAGGCAGCAAGTTATAAATTTACTTACTAAAATTGATTTGAAAAATAGTTACATGATTGTCTCTTAAAATAATGTGTGTGTTTTCCCTTAAGTAATTAAAAAAAAAATCTGTAATAAAACTACATGTTTACATAATTAATCTATACATTTAAAATTATTGTAAAATACATCCAATTTCTATAAACAAGAGAGACTTTTAAATTGTTCAAATTGTATAAGTAACACAAGCTAGTGGTTTTGTTCCATTTGACCTTACGCTTCATACAAGTTTCATAAAAATTGAAAGTAAGGAAGAAATTGATTTATATTCTCCATAAGAATAACATTCGCTTTGACAATACCTTTTGACAGTATTTACTTTTCTGGAACCGTTAGTCGTAGACAAATAATTTAAATTACTAATTTGTTTAGTTTTAATGTAATGACCAGTCAAGTTATACTTTACTTTTTGTTTTCGCTGAAAATATAAAAATTTGATTTTTTTTTACATTTAAAAGCCCATAACTTTTGAACTGTCCTATTTACAGTCATATGGGTGGTGTCAAATTATTTGTACTCTGTACACTATAAACTGTCAAATATTAATAAAAATCGTTAGAGCCGTTTTTGAAATTGGATTTTTTCACATTTTTTAAGTTAGTAACTACCCTTAAAAATCAAAATTCAAAAAAAATGAAAAAAACGCTAATACGGTGACTATATATATCATGCCAAATTTCATCTAAACAAAACACATAGGCTGTGGCATGTACACATCAGACACGAACTCATGGACAACATCATGTAACTTTTTTGATTCAACCCCAAAATATATATACTCATATTAAAATTTTGACGAAAACAATACTTTCTCCATATACTATGTATAAAGGGAGAAAGTAAAATTAGATTAATTAGTTAAATAATTGTGTATTGTTTTCAGGAATTAAACTTGAATTAACTTAAACTAGCTTTAGTATATTACAATCAATCTCAAACATACAAATATTGTATAGTGAGCACTCCAAGTTTTTTAAACAAAGGCTTACAATGGGTGGCTATTTACATTACACATTATTCTTATGACTCTTTTGTAAAACCAGTAACTTTTTTATATTGCTATCACATCCCCATACAACAATACCATACATAAAGTGACTTTGGAAATATACAAAGTAAACGGACATCAAAACATTAGAGTTAACAATAGACTTGATCCTCCTAATCACAAAAATTCCTTTTGACAGTTTTTCACATAAATTTTCAATGTGTACAATCCACCTAATATAAGGTTGTAGAAAAATACCTAAAAAGTTGATATTCTCATTATCCCCATTCATTATATTCCCACAGGGAAGTAAATAGGCCTATAAACATTTTTCCTCAAGTCGTTTGTACGAAACCTCACGCTTTTTGTTGTTGTGATAATCATTTGAGGTTATTTTCCACAAACAATCTTCCCCTCGGAACAGTTCAATAAATTATGGGAGAATATCTTTGTTCCAAGTGGCCATAATACCTATTAAGTCAAACAGAAAATTTCACCATCCAACCGTTATCGTAGATAGACTTCAGACTGCTGTCAGTTTGATGTGTCACTCTAAAATTCTATTAGTTCATTTTTTTGGTGTGAGCTCACATCAATTTTACTTAGACATGGAGTGTTCAGACTAAAGTGAGACCAAACTTTTTGTAGGCAGCTTTAAGTTTATGATTATTACAAATCAAAATCTTCAATCCTGCAGACTAGATATTATCAATGACGATCATTTACTATTAGTGTGTAAACTTTTTTTCTAATACTGAACTTTCAGTGAATTGTTAAGTTAAATGCTCTTTTCAAAATTACTTTGAGAAATAAAAGGTCTTTACATGTTTTCCCAGACTAAAAGTGGCAAAGAGCTGGTGGGATTTCTAATGAATGACTTCCTACTCCTAGCACAACCTAGTAGACCTCTCAGCCAACCCTTCTCATTTGAGAGACATTCTCACATGCGTTTCAAAATATATAGAAAGGTGAGTACAAACAGTGTCTATAATATTTTAAATATTATCATTTAGCTCAATATAGTTAGCTTAAAGCATTTTCAGTCTGATTTGTGATTATTTTTCCTTTGATGTAACCCATCATTGTGTTGATAAATGGGGCTTTATTAACTAAAATGTTTCTTATTTTAAGACAAGTAGGTATTTTTTTTTACTGTAAAACCTCTTTAATCCGGACTAATTGGGGCTCCAAGTCGTCCGGATTAACGAAAGTCCGGATTAAAAAAAATAATCCTAAACGAAGAAAGACAGTGATTTTTGGGTACCCCTTGTATATAATGAAACACCTTTTGCAGATAAACTTAAATAGTATGTATATTCTGAATATAAAAATACATATTGTACAAACAGTACATACAGTAGTTACATTTGAAAAAATATACACTTGGTATTTACGTCCATACAAAAAATGAGACAACGAGAAAAGACAAAATTACTTTGAACATGAGGGTTGAGGTTCGTCCTCAAGTGACTGAACTGGTTTGAAGAAGGAGTTGAACTTCATTTGCCTTTCTTTTGTGTTAATTTCACAATTAAACAACGCAACTAAAACGTGCAGTGCAATTGACCTCTGTGGAGCAACTGACGGCCTGACACGAGCAGGAGAAACACAATCGTGTGACTGAGCTACTATTGGCTGACAGTAACCATGGTAACGGCACGTACGCCTTGCGCTGTGACCGCCCGCACTCGGCACACGCACACTCACATCGCCGGGCGCAGTCGTACAGTGACGATCGCATGCTACTAATCAGCGTTCTGCGCATTAAAACTGCGATCCAATGGCTGTCCGGATTAAGCGAAGTCCGGATTAACGAGGTTTTACTGTATCATATGCATATAGACTAAACATCTACAAGCCCTAAAACCAATTGTGCATACATACAGTACATATGTTATGAATATACCAAAGTATGTTTGAATTTATATACATTAGAATATCTTCCTTCTCAAAGGGCTAATGCAGATAACAAATCCATTAAGCCATTGGCCTAGACATACAGTAGTTTCTCATACGGAACACGCCTGGGCCGTTCTTTGGTGAAAAACGTTCTGTATACTGCGTATTTTGACGTAGTTGCCAGAAAACCTGCTAGATTATAGCAGCGTCCATTCACAATTGAATTCTAGTAAATTTTGTATTTTTATTCAATTATAGCTTAATAAAAGTTAATTGTATAGTATATTTTGAGCTGAGATATTTTTGTGGTTTCCACTAGTGCTCTCTTAACGGCACACTGATCTTTGAGTTATATCTATCTATACTGTTTGTTTTACCTACATTGTTCTATTACATTTATATTCTTATGTTGGCACTGGTGTCAGCTGATAAATAATAATAACAACAGCAGATGATATCAAGGTTTGTTGTTTTGGTTTAGTAAGAGGTTGTAAGCAATTGGTTTATTGGTGTTTTAGTTAAGTGTAGTGCTTGAAAACTCTTAATTTTTATGTATATTATACTATTTCCAGTTTTATCACTATACGTTATTTATTATTTATGATTATTTTGTAAAGTAAAACAGAGCTACTGTTCTATGTCTATTATACCTCGCTTTTCTCGTAAAAGCGCATCGTGTTACATATAAGAAAAAAAATATTGTAAAAAAATATTTTTTTAAATCATGTTTTTGTGTAGGGAATTAAATGCTTCATCACATACTATTCATTGTTCTACAGCTTAAAAATGTCAAGATTTTTTTGTAAAAAATTAATATACTTGAAAAAATAAGAAACTAATGTATTTTTTATATAGTTTAATAGGGAATTTTCTTTTGAAAATTTTAACCCTAAAATATAAGTAGAAATAGTTTTTATAATTATTATAAAGAAATAGGTTGTAAATTATAAAACATATCTAGGTTTTTCCATAAGCCTACAAATTCATCAGTTTTAATTGCTAGATCTGGGTAAGTCACATAGCTTAAAAATGGCTAGGCTAATGGGTTAACATCTATTTTTGGGAAGAGCTAATTTTAAATTACAACATTTTCAAGCAACAGTAGAATAATATGTTTTCTTTATTGGTGATAGCATATGAAACAGATATCAGGTGATATGTAAACTATTTCTGAACTTGTTGAATAACACTGCAAATCAAATTGATTTTTTTACTCATGACTATTTGAAATTCATTAGCTTTGAAACTAACTTATGATTATATTTAAATAAATTCATTTTTAAAAACCAATATACTACAAGACATGCTTTCAATTCAACTACTATTTTTTACCAATCTTTAAAAAAGATCGTTAGCAGCTTTCATTCCTCAAAATTAAGGCCTACAATTATTTAATGAACTCCCATATATAAAACAATATAAAAATCATATATTATTTAAAACTCCTCAAGAAATTTCCTGGTGGATGGGGTATCTTATGCTATCAATGATTTATTTTTAAATCATAAAAATGTTTGTCCAAAATGCTTACTACCATCTGGGGTAAGTAAAATTTTGTTTTGTGTAAAGTAATCCACAAGGGCTATTTTTTTCAAATTACGATCATCCATCTTAGTAAGTTATAGGTAGGGAGAGGGCGGATCTGCGCATCATACGATTGCATAGCTCCCCCACCGCAACCTCTGCCGGATTTAGCTCCAGTGAGTCAGTTGTAGCCGAGGTGTCCGTGTGAGCATGGTCATGACGCTTGATGGAAATCCATCACAGTGAGCTGTATGGTACAACAGAGTGATGGTAGTGGAATCAAATGATAGTTGATGAAGGTGGACAATATGTATATGATGTAGTGGAATGGTGCAATGGTTTACAAGCAGAAAAACAGACAAAGGTACAATTATGATGGTGGACACACAAGCCAGCATGTTGGGGCTGTTTTGATCATGACGAAACAGGTAACAAAAAACGTCCTCAAAAATTTTCAGAAATTTTAATTCTTTGCACAATTAAGGACAAGAATCTAGGCAGCACACAAGACAAACAGAAGTACTGGTGGCTGCTGTTTTGAGGCATGGCTTGTGTCTTATGAAGCTCAATGTTTTGAAATTATGTAGAAAAAGAAAGACACAAGAAGAACATGAAAACCAACCCACAGAACATGAATAAAGACATGTTAAAAATTGCTGAACATCAGTGATTAAAAGAACTGTCACCTGCTGCACAGGGTGAGGAACCTTCATAAATCAGCTGTGTCAAGTCAAAACCTAATTTTAGGTGAATAATTTGAAAATTAAAAAATGTAAAAATTACTTTTTTCTGTTATTATTATTCTTTCATTTACTGCCAATCAGAACATGAATAAAAAGCACTCGTACGTTTAAAATTTGTAAAACAATAAAAATTTTAAATAAAATAAAATGAAATGAAATAAATAAAATATTATTATCATCGCCATGTAATGATTTCATTTTTTTTACCAAAGATGATGTTTCATCTCATCCCACTGTACATGTCAACTTTTGTGTTGTTTCAGCTGTTTCTTCTGTCAGAGTTGGTGATCCAAGGGTCGGAGGCTGCTGACACAGAGCTGAGGCTGGAGTATGGAGGTCATGTGACCAGCCTCACGGTGCCCTCGGTCACAGAGCGAGGTTTGTGGCTGCGCAGGCTGACTGAGGCCAAGGACCAGGTCACAACCAGTGACCGCCACCAGCTTCAAAGACAACAGTCCAGTATGTCTATACTTGTCGTACAATTATTATTTACAATACAAATACAATAAATTCAGGTTTACTGCATCCGAATCATCCAGGTTCGGACTATCCGAATCAGGTTAAAAAATTTATAACAGTCAAATTCGAGTTTCATCTCGAGCACCTTCAAAATTTCAGACACAATTGCAGTACACTAGAGTACAGGTAAACCGAACCCCGTTAATACGAACCAATCCAAACCGGCCAATCCAAACCTGATGGAGAAATAGGTTACTGAATTTTGAATAAAATCTAAGCAATCCAATCCAAATGTAACACTTTAATCCACAACACAGAATCATTAATTAAATAGTAGTACATACACACTGTTATTTAACCACAATAACTTACTCTGAATAGTGTTTGTGTTTGGGGAGATAAAGCTTAGTGGAGAAATAAGCAAAATGGATAATATTGGACAATTTAGTTTGAGGAATGGCGTGATAAAGACCGTGTCACTTTGAGAGAGAGAGAGACAGAGACAAGCGGACACGCACTGATGTGAACACTCAAATTAAAAACTTTGTGACTCACCATTGTCCAGAGGGTTTAGGGGTTGAAGTAGAGGATCCCAGGGTAGACCATGGACCTGGATGGATTTGGGTTGCTAACAACGGAGGTCTCAGGACGTCTATGGGTTGGCGACTGGACCGGATGTCAGCGGTGATAAGGGTGCTATTGTGCGCACACATGTCACTGACCAAGTGAAGGGTCTAATTTTGCTTGTTCACTGTTGCTTCGACTGTTACTGCACTTTGAGTGAACAATTTGGACGCTGTTAGCGAAAACACAGTTATAAGCGAGTAGTTATTTTGACACAAATAACTTGAGAGAGGGTTCGCAATGTCATAAGTGAGTTTAGAGTTTAAAAGGAGTTAATTACGATTGCAGTCAGTCACAGGAGAAAAAGGCTAGACTTGAACTCGGATTAGCTCAAATGTCCATTTGCTACATGAATATCAAATTGAAGACAGCAAAATAGCCACGCATATTTTATCAAATCAGATTGAAGCGTCAAACCAGTGGGAGTGTTTGTGTGTGAAAAAATTTGTTAAGAATATCATGAATTAGAATTTCAGATTATTCATTTGACTTGTACAAAAAGGTATTTGATATTGAATTATTTCTTAAAAAAAAAATTTAAATGTGGAAGTTCTCCATTGTTAAAAAAATTATAAACTCAAATATGCTTAAATACAAACATACTCTTTGGAACATAACAACAGTTATGGCTTTTCACTACAAAGAATCTGTTAACCAATATAAATGTGATCATGTCATAAAACACCCTTGCGTGCCCTACACTGTTGCAATAGAGTAGGGCGATTTACTTTACAGTATCATATAGATTGATTCTCGGTCCAACTCTTTATTATCCCATTTTAGCGAACTACTTTTCAAACATTTGGGTTCTTCTCCCGTAATGTCTGCGATTGCATAAACAGTAGGACTGAAGATGACACTATTTGGTCATTTATATTTATATTTTCTAACGACAAGTCCATATTGGATAGAACGTCCTTGCAGGAACACTTGATGCAACTCAGGCAAAAGATGTAGTGGAATAACCTATATGAGTTAACTATAACTTAAGTTAATTGTTCTAAATACACAGTTAAGGTATAAAATAATGGATTTTCTTAGTGTAGCACTTTAAATACACTGCATTTAACTGCATTTCTGGATATTCCGAAGAACTTGGTAATGTGAAGAGGGTTCGGTCCCAATTAGCCATTACCAGGACTCTGGTGTACCTGCTATCAAATTAACGCAGCAGTATTACTATTGATGATTGCGTAACATATGAACATACACACTTTATTATGCGTATTTTTTGCCAAGTGGAACGCTACTGAGTACAGCAGCATATTCTTTGCGGGAAATTACCAAAAAAGAGGTTAGAAAAAGAAAACAAATTTTTACAATTAAGACTTATTTAATAAATGAACCTTTCATAGATTTAATGACTTTAACAATAAATTAGTACAAAATTAAATGTGACGCCTCCGATATTTTGCAGCTATTCACTGTACATTAGCTACATGCAGTTTGCTAGCTAGCCCCATTCACAATTGTTGTCTATGCAATGTGGGCCTCTATAGCTCCTATAGCCTGTTATATTTTCAGATTATACAGACTTCCGGTTACCCTGAACCAGAATACTGTGCTCTATGTGTGATTTGTTTAAACAAAATCAAAATTATCATTACTCAAGTCATACTCAGTTGAATATCTATTGAAAATATCCAGTGTCTCTTGGTATAAGAAGGGGATGTATAGTTTCAAACTGCAGGAAAAAGTACCTTTTTCAGCTATTTATTAAGTGAATATTTAATAAGTATCTTTTCTCCTTGTGTTAATGCAAGTGCCATACTTAAAGTTATCCAATTGAGGAGTTACCATCCTAAATCAATAATAGACTGATCTTCTAGTTCAATGAAGTGTTCTTATTGTTCTCCTAAACTAACTCCTTTGAAGTTAAAGTACTTCATCAATGAAGTTTTATTATTTAATTTTTAAAATTAGTTAGAAGAATGGTGAGGTTTTTATAAAAATTTTTATCCATGGTTAAAAAAGCTATAAGAATAACAAAGATGGGTAAAAAATTAATAATTTTGCAAATTTTGGAATAAATAGTAGAATGTCGCTGTAAGGAATAATGTAATAAATTAATATACATTTGCATATACAGGCTGTTTCAGAACTTTCTACCATCATTTTGAGGTATTGTTGTTAGGTCTGTTTCAAACTTCATATTAAAATTGTCCAGAAATCCTGTGTTATTCACGTAGACGTTTGAAATCTTTAAATGACGACATTTTCAATTTGTATAATGAAAAAATAAATTTAAACTTGCACTGAAATGTATGCTATTAACTAAAACTATTACTAATTTAACTAAAAATTTATTAATATTAAAATAGTTATGTGGAGTAGTTTTTGAGATAAATATAATTGTTTGAAAAAGCAAAATGTTACCTAGTTTTTGAGAACAAATTGGCAAAATATTTATTCATTTGCCATGTCGGTAACCAAGGACTTCTGGACTATTTAAATGTGATATTTAGTCTTTAAACTGACCCAGAAAAAAATTTTTAAGTGGTGGAAATATTTCTGAAACGTTATATATTCTGATATTAAATATAACAAAGTATTTGATTTGTTTTTCAGCAGTTGTATTTGATTTAATCTGATACATGATATTAGTGGTGATGGATATTGTTTTCAATAGAATCTAAGCCAGGTTAAAATCCTAAGAAAAAATTAATCATGAAAAGTAATAATGAAAAGCTGAAGGAGGTACTAACAACAGTGTTTCTATTACACAGAAAATCAGAGATTTGGAGCAGTAGGCCGAGTGCTAGTGGTTGTCATGGAAGGCAACCGGTTGAAACCACCGGTTCCTGGTGGTGAGATACAGTCATATGTTCAGCATGTGCACGTTGGATGTTGATATACTCTTACTTTTGGTTTTGTGAGAAATGGTTACACTTACAGTCGAATGTTGCTTCTAAAGGCACTTGCTACTTCTCTTCTACTCCTAGCACTAATTCTACTTCTTCTCTACTGGCATAACTTTTGCTCTTGAACTACTAATCTTGCACAAATTGTGACAATTTCTTGTGTATAATGTATTTTTTTCAAATCTGTACAGTTCTACTTGAGACCTAAAATACTTCTTAGGATTTCTGTTGCAATTATGTAATTAAATAAATTTAATGTATACAATTCTAATCTGTAAATTTAACTTACTATTTTTATTCTTTATCAGAATATGATTGAATGATTAAATATTGATTAAAATATTTGTAATTAAAAAAAAAATAATGCTTTACCACAAGTTGTCACAATTTTGCAGCCTTGCATCTGATGTCAATGTGAAGTTCAAGATGACCTCAACCCACGGATTCCCTTGGGTCCCTTGGGTGTAATTGGCTCTTGGGCTATTAATTAATAGTCCTGTAACATGTCAGCCTTAGTCAGTAGTAAGACTACAAGATCGCACCTCAATTATCTTACACTCAATTTTTATTTCTACTTGGCTTAAAATACCTACCTGGGTAGGTTGCCATTTCAAAGATAAATCTATTCTAATCAACAGCATTCTTTCCTTTTAAAATTGTCTACCGATGAATATTTATTTCAACTACTCAATAATAAAACTTGCTAATCTATCCTTAATTAATTCTAAATTAGAACATCCACCTCTATTAGTAAAACATTAACCTATAATACCTATATTTATATCTATATATTTATCTAGACATAAATTCCTCTCTATCAGGTATGTTGGGATTGAGAATTAGCAACAAGCTTATTAGTATAAACTTGTTGACAGTATGTAGTTCTAATTTTAAAATTTACTTAGAGCGCACATTGACATCAGATGTATCATATTGTGTTACTTTCTTGGTTTTTAACTGGCTTGCCGCTTTCATATTTTCCCCAGTGAGGGGCCGCCAACCAATTGGGGTTTTTCGAGTGATGGTGGTCGAAGTCACTGATGTAAACAAAAACTTACGAACAGGTATCACTTGGTTTGTAATTTTATTTTACTTGTGCTTGTAAAATAGGTTTCTTGTTTTGAAAGTGCTTCCTTAGCTAACATAATTAATATTAATTTGTTTTTAATTTTAATTAACTACTCTTTTGTGAAGGCACTAACAATTTATTGCAACTATACAGCTTTCAAGGTATTTTATTACTAAACATTTAGTACTAAAATAATTAAGGGGCTTGTTTGGTCATGCTCTCTAAGCACACCAGTCTTTGAAGCTTCTATGTTCAAATTCCCAGATGTGGCAGTTTGTAACAAATAATGCACCTCAAGCCCCTCAGGATAAATGCACCTAGCCCTGTGAGATAAAATTGTAAACAATTTCAATAGTGCATTCTATTAAAGCAAGCTAGCACAGTAGCACTACAAATTTGATGTGTGACCTATGCTGTTCATTGTACTAGAACATACGACAGAAGCCTTGGCTAACAGGTAAAATTCCTTCAAAGAGAATGAGAAAGATTATTGACACATTATAGTCAGACAATAAATACATTTAACACAGACTTCAGGTTAATTTTTTAACCTAGTAAATTTTTATATTCTATGAAATATTCACATAAGGCCAGTTAAAGTGGTTGAAGTCACTACAGCTTGTGTCTTCTTCGATCCTAGATAATTTCTAATTTATTCAGATAGTAGCGTATACACTTTTCTATATGTTCTTCTACTGAGAGTCTTGATACTATTGACTGATCACTAACTGTTTGTCCATGGTGCGCCAGGCAAGCGGCAGGTGTTCTGCGAAGTGAGCATGGGGTCCCAGGAACACAGGACACCTGTGGTTCCCACCACCGCCTCCGAGTCTCGGTGGAACGCTAGCATGCAGTTCCTGGTCAAGGACCTCCACGAAGACGTACTCTGCATCACTGTCAAGGACAAAGGTTACTTCTCACCCGACGGTCAGTTGAGCTATTTACTATTTATATTTCTTAATTATTTCAAAATTCGTTTATTTGCAAATTGACAATTTTTTTTACAATTGTATTGCAACGTCATGATAAAATAAAAAGAGTCTTCCATAAAAATTAAAATTGACACAATACAGATGGAAAATATAATAAAAACTTATAAAAACAACAAGTATTTTATTCCAAGAACTCATTGACAGAGTAAAAAACCCCCTCCACCAAGAAATGCCTTAAATGTTTTTCAAATACTGAGCGGGTTTCAATTTGTTTTAAATGTGTGGGGAGTTTATTGAATAATTTTGGACCTAAATTTTGAGGAAGGGAAGCTGTTATTTCTATTCTATGTGCGGTTTGCCTGTGTTGGAATTTATTGCGCGTATTATAATTATGAATGTCTGCACCGGTTTGAATGGAATTTAATTTAAATTTATAAAACCGTATAATATGGAAAATATAGTGCGATGCTAGAGTTAATATATTTAAAGAAGGGAAAATACTCCGACAGGACGTTCGCCTATTTACTCCCGTCATTATTCGGATAGCCCTTTTTTAAATTTTGAATACGAATTTGAAACAGCCTGCCGGAAGCGGAGCCCCAGAGTACAATGCCATACGTCAGTCGCGACTCTATCAACGATGAGTAAATTAATTTCATTAAAAATAAATTTTGGAATTTTGCAAATCGACTTAACAAAAATAGCTGTGACGATAATTTGGAGCATAGCATATTGATGTGCTGCTCCCATGTTAAATTTTTATCAAAAATCAAACCGAGGTATTTAGTATCTGATGAATTTGGAAGCTCAAAATCATTCATTACAATTAACGGTTCATCTAGGTAATTGGTTCGGGTTGAAAAAAACAAATAAGATGATTTATTAGGGTTGACGTGTAAGTTATTACTATTAAGAAACTGATAAAGGCACGTTAATTTTAAGAATGCATCAACTTCCAGATTTGGCATTAGGTTATTTTTGAATGTTAAAGCTATGTCATCCGCGTACATCGTTAGTTTTAGGTTAGGTAATGTTTTATTGATATTATTTGTGTACAATATATATAAAATTGGGATATATTTATCACAAAAATATCCTCTAAACTCTTTATGTATAAATACATTTCAATATTTATTGAAAGTTTATTTTCTACAATTTTTTACGTTCACTCTTGTATATATGAGTAAAATTAGAGTTTTGTCTGGACATAGCTTGAATTTCCGACATCCTTTCCGACATTCCAATCCGACATGGCTTTTAAATCAAATTCTGTCAGTCTGTCAGGCTTTATTTAATGCTAAACAAGGCCTTTTTTCTCAATGAAAATAACTATGATAAACTTATTTTCACTATGCTTTGTACTTTGGAGAAGGGTTTTGTTTACTTTGTTTGAACTGAACTACAACTGGCTGGGTGGTAAAACATATATAAAAAATGGAATTATTTCTAAAAAAACTCAGTTTTGTTTCCATAAACCATAAATCTATTATTAAAATGTTTCTATTTTTATGAAGCCAAATTTTACTATCGATACACATTTTAAATTTAGTCTGATTTATCTAATTTAATATTAATACTAAGTAATTGAGTGGAGAATTGATTTCATTGTTAATTTATTTTGACTTTTTTAAAAAGGTAAATATTTATTTTTTCATTATAATAAATCCAATTAGAATTAATGGGACCGACATCAAATCAAATATTGTAATCGGAGTTTAAAAAAAACTCTATCTGAGAGAAAAAAAAGCTACGTTTTGATATTGTACTATTTTTTATTGAATTAAATGTAAAAACATGATATTTTCACATGTTTTTAAATACTTAAAAAAATTTTTTTTTTAATCTTAATGTAATGTTTTTTTTTATTTTAAAAATTTTTAATTTAATTAAATCGGGCTTGAGTAAGAATATAGATTTTTTTTTCAATTTTTTTCTAAATATATAAAAATAGTATTATAATTTTCTACTGTATTAAGCATCTTGCTTCTTAGCAGTGTCATACAGTCCAACCGGTTGAAAGGACAGACTGACTTCACATAACATATTGAAAAAATATTGTTTTCATAAAAATTTTTGAATTTAAGCTGATTATAGAAATATCTGTTTTGACGATCCCTTAACTTAAAAAAATGTTTTTTAAATGGAAGTCTGTGTGATGATACCATGACCACAAGGAGGATCTTATTTTTATGAAATTTAATACACTTTATAAAAAAGTGGACATTAGACAAATCAATTGTCAATTTTGACATTTTTAAATATTTTTTTAAAACTATATTTAATTTATTTTTGAAGATAGTTTTTTTTATTACTTAAAACTCTTAAAAAAGTTTAGAATACTGTAAAATCTTTAAATTTGTAGAAAGATTGTGTATGAGTTTATTTACAGTTACTTTTAGAAGGAGACAGTGTGTTTACTGATACGGTTCAAAGTCTTAAACAATTCTATAAACATTTTATTTAAGTTTTCAAACTTTCCTTTGGTTTTAGCGAATTTCCTATAGGGAAGAAGCTATTACCGTAGGTCTCATGGTAAGACTTAAGCCCGGTACCATGTTATTTTTTCTTATTTAGGTGCCCAGAGACCAACAACAATAGTCGTTAAAATTTATATATATATATGTATATATGTATATATATATGTGTCTGTTAGCACGATAACTCTCGTAAAAATGGTCCAATCGAGACCAAATTTGGTATTCCTACAAATGCTCGGACGAGTTCGTAAACCAGACATATCGGTCGATAGGAACGGGTAGTTTGGGGGGGTTTTGTACTCCAAAATGGGGTTTTTTGCGTTTTTCACATGTAATTTTGAAAAATTCCTAATTTTATATTTCACCATTGGAATCAGCTTAAAAAACTACACAATTAAGTTCCTTAAAGTTTTTCTCTATCTCCAACGGTTACCGAGATATTAAAAAATCTAAACACAGTACGTTGTATTGTGGGGCTCCAATGTTAATCTTATGGAGGATAGGGAAAAATTAATATTTCCCATATTAATCAATATTTTTTTATGAAACTTGATATTTAGCTTCATGTGGTTGATATCTATCCTTTTATGCTTAAAAATCATAGTTTATGTGTTTATCATGGCAGCAAACCTGCATACTCTTTTCCCATGTTAATCATATGGAGAATAGGCAAACTCCTTTATTTATGGACAGATGTTGATGAAAGTTGTTATAAATGTTAAGATAAAAATTATTTATGCTAGAAATTACTACTTTCAGTGTTCCTCACAGCAACTAACCTGCACACTCTTTCCCATGTTAATCTTATGGAGAAAGGCAAATAATTCTCATGTTTATGGACAGATTTTGATAAAACTTGTCATATCTTATTATTATTATATTATTGATTTGGAAATTTGCTGAGTACGCAGGTCTGCTGCGACAGGGGTATTTGAAATGACAACCTATCCATTCATTTCTTGTACATGTTGTTAATGTGTTTGCCAACTCTTCATCCCCTCAGGAAAAGGTAAGACAGAGGACAATCCTTGGTCTCCTTGGTCCACACTTTAGGACACCAGAACATCAAGAGCATGTGGATAGCCCATAACGACACACCTTATAGTAGAATAGATACAACTTCCGAATCGAGGGGTATGAAGGGGTAGTGGAGCAGTGGGGATACTGATGCTGCGGTGTTGCCGCTTTGGCGCGGGCGGCCACTGCCACTGCAGTCAAGTGAGTGGGAGGGGGCACTGGTACCGTCTCTTCTCTCCATCAGTATTAAGATGATATTGTAATACAATAGTCAATGCGCAATAGTCAATGATATAACCACTATCGCATCACTAGAGGAACTGCACATGTGCGTGCCGACGTGGAGAGGCAGTGCGATGCGGCGCAATGCGACAACAGTGTCCGTTGCCTCGCTCTTATTGGTCAGGTAGCCAACCACGTCACTGCCCCCCTTACTCCAAGGTCAGAACTCCTCACCTCGCCGATTCGGAAGTTGTATCTATTCTACTATAGTCTATCACAGTCTCAAAAAATATTTTTTGCATGTTGATATTTAACCTGATTCTTTCTTTTTAGAGTTCATGGGTCGAACTGAAGTCCGAATATCTGATATACTTCATCTTAGTCAGACATCCAGAGGCCCTATTCTGAAGGTATTGCCTCTACATGAGGTAGACTCGGGGGAAGTCACACTGAAACTGGACCTTAGGCTTTTTGCACCATCATAGTTTTGTTGATTTTTTAAAGATCACTTCCATTGTTGATTTATCCATGACAATATATTTGCTGTCTGTATCTGTATAATTTATCTTATCCAAGGTACTATTTAATTATTTTAGGCGTGATTGAGGTACACGTCCATTGAGATTGATCCAACTACACAACTAAAATAAAATTACTTTACCAGTTGCACAATGGTTTAAGTGATTTTAAAATGATTCTCTATTACTTTTCATAGCGTTCCTATCATATTTATAAATGTATACAAACACGTATTTGCCTGAAAATATATATACTATGCTTGTACAAATACAAAGTAGGATATTAAAGTTTTCTGACCGAGTGTTTAGAAATGTTTATTGCTTTTAAGGCTATATTGAAAATCAATATCCTCTAAATCCGCGTTATCTAAATTTTCTTGTTTTGTGAAGCACCTAATTATGTAAAGAAATATCAACGAGTGTATTTTAATGTAACGTTTGATTGATTGTTAATATAATGGTGGATAAATATACTCCTAATAGTGATTTTCCAAGATATACAGGTATTGCAATTGTATAGAAACAAGTGTGCAGATTTAACAGTAATATTGTTTAAAGAAAATAAATGATAAGTTAAAATGTTTTAGTTTTAAATACTTATAGTACAATATTATTTTAGTTGTTATTTCATTCCTATTTTATTATACCTGAGTGTTAATAATTGTTTAAGTCAGGGTCATAAATATATTAAAGATATTAATAAAAATCCTTTTTTTAATGATGTTAATCCGTCATTTAATTATAAAAATTTTACTATTCAGAATCTTGAATGATACACATGAATTTTTCTTCTCTAGTAAATAGTAATTTATCAATTTTAATCACAGTATATATTTGTATAATCAACTGTACCATCTGAATATTATTTAGTTTTACTGTAAATATACCTTATTTTAAACATTCCAGCTTTAAGTGGAAAACAGAGTATTACTATGTAAGTTAAAATAAAATTATTTTATTATGTATTCATTTACAAAAATAATTTTGTTGTTAGATATTGCCTTATGTTTGTAAATAAACTTGATTATCAAATAACTATTTTTGGATATTTTTCCCCTTAATATAACTATACAACTTATTTTAAAGCTAATCTTACTAAAGTATGAATAAACACAGTTAATATTAATATTCATTATCCTGAACTTATTATCATTCATTATTAATATTTTTCCTGATGAAAGAAAATAATTCATGAAAACTATACATCTCGGTCATTGATAATTACTGTATAAGAAGATTAAAAACCCATTAACCCATGTAGCAGAATTGCAGAAATAGCCAGCTTAAAGAAAAAGTCACAGGAGTACTTTTATTTACAAAGTTTTAGTTAGCTTGGATCACAGTAAGAACTCAAACTTGTATGGGACCGTTGCAATTGCTAGTTTTGGTTGGATTCCAGAGCTGCATTTCTTGTCTTGGAAGTACTCTTGGATAACTTTCCAGGTCACCCGTTTTCTCATTTTCGGTTTATTTTTACTTGATTGGAATAACCAGAACAATGTAGTAGGTTTTCTGTTGGGAATGTTATAAAATTTAAATATGATTCAGAAAGGTCTCTGTAATTATCTTAGAAACGAAACGAAACAAGTGTTTATTTAATTTTTTGGACTTTTCCTTCCGCATCAAGTGTGTAAGTACGCAACGTTTCGAGAGGTAAGGAATTACTCTGAGTAATGTAGATTCTAATTAGGGTCATAATGGAAAAACGTAGTGCAGTTAAACACTTGACGTGGAAGGAAAAGTCCAAAATTTTAAATAAATAATTACAAATCCTCCGTTATTATGAATTTTAAGAAAACTAAACTAGTTTACTGAGGGTAACAGATCTTAGCTTTGTTATAAGATCCTGTTTTGTTCACTTTGAATATTTTGTAAACATTCAATACTACTAACATAATATGAACAGTGTTACATATAACACTGTTCATATTTACTCAAAGTTCATTATTATATTTAGGATCAAGATAACTGTTTTCCATTGGTCTAATGGATGGAAACATATTTTTATTTTCCTTCTACATTATTGCACAATCATGAAAATGTTTTACTGCATCAATATTCTTTCCCCCTCTTCAACTTTAGTAAAAGAACCTCCCTAGTTTTTTCTCTCTTTTTAGTTTATTTTCTATTAATTTCACTTTATTATGTGTTCATTCATTATGTGTTCTTAATTCTTAATCATCATCAGCTATTTTTTTAGTGTTGGATAGAGTTGACATAGAGATCTGTAATAAGTATAATTTTGTAGCGATCCAACAATATAGTACTGTGCTTCTTAGTTATTGCCACATAGCTTAATTAAAAGATACTCAGTTAGTTACTTTTTAGTGTTAAAAGAAAATAACAGTTGACCTTTATAATGATGTATTATGAGATAGTGTGTCATTCAATTGCAACCCAAACTGCCCCATTTCCATAATAGGGGTTGGTATTTTGCTATCTTAAACTCGTGCCAAGGTAGATTTGTAAATCTCCATTAATAAAACTATTAATTACTAGAGTGTTCCTTTGGCCTATATGGTATAGGGATCAATGCAAAGGTGAAAAATTCAGAATACATGCTTGAATTAAAAAAAACTATATAAAATAATAATGTTTTTAATCCAAAATTTTCAAAAACTTGTAAATATTTTAATATTTCAAAACTTTTAGAAGGTATCGTTAAATATTTAATTATTTTCATACATATAAATTAGGGTGTTAATTAAAGATCTAAATTTACCTAAATACACAAACCAGGTTGGGTACTCAAAATTGGTAATCAGTAATGCAAGAAGCTTGCACACAGTTCATGACTTGCACTACTAGAACGTGCTAGTCCATGCTAAACACCCCTTAATCATGACTGAGGTCCAGTTAAGCTGTCAGTGGTTATGTCAGCCTCCCCTTGACATACAAGTGGACTGGATAGATAAGTATTTGTATCACTTTGATTATTCAAATCAAACCTTTACAATCTTGTACAAACAAAAATATTGTTTAATGTTAATTTATATATGATATTTCAAATTGTTCAAAATATCAATACTCAATAGGTTACTACGGTTCCATAAAAGGTACCTCATTTGTCAAAAATATTGATTCATACAAGGGTCTATTTTCTTTAACGAAAATTATCTGCGGTTATTCATGCTGACATGCTCTGTGTGGCTCTATTTCATGGTGCAGAGCAGAGTAATGACGAACAGCAGCGGGCAAAGCCGAACACATTACTTTATCACTTAAAATGTGTAATTTCTTAATACTATGAGGTACAGCACCATAGTGGGAATAATGTGAAACTGCAGATGTAAAACAGATGAAAAACTACAGATGTTTGTGTCCAAAGTGTATCTAAGAACATCACTTTATAATTTAATATTTTTATACAATATTATTCACTGTAGATGTCTTGGTAATAGTCTAATAGGTTCTCTTTGTTCACGAGGTGTTTTTTTAAATGGCTTCCAGTTTCAGGTAATGGCGTTCACTGTTCGGTATTGCCCTCCACTTTTTGTCATTACCTTAAACACTGAACTTGTCTTATAGCAGGCAGATGCGAAGTAAAGGAAAACGCACTACTGAAAAAACTTAGTGGTCAAAAGAAGCATTAGAGGCTGCCAGGCCTACAAATTTAGTAAAGAAAGATAAATTACGTACTAAAAAAGCGATCTATTTCCTTAAGAACTTATAGATCTACTTTGTATATTCAATGACTGTACTATACATTCATATGAAATAACAAAAATATAAGAGAGTTTTTAGAGTTGTTGAGCAAACAATTTATTTCCTTTGTTATATGTTATTTTCATATTCCAACAGTTGTGTTCGCCATCATCCGCCATGGCAAACAATACTGAACAAAGAAAATCAAATGTTTCGTAATTTGAAATTTATGTTAATGCATAGGTAACAGTAATGTAAAAATAATTTTTATTTTTTGGTACAATAAAAGTACTTTTAAATTGGAACAAACTTATTAGAAAATCGGTCAAGTTATTTCGGATTTAAAAATAAAATGTCTTAGATGTTCGCCATTCCCCTACTCTCCCCATTGTGTAATTCCTTGACAACCCAAATATATCGATACTTTCGGTCATTAAACAAAATCAAAATCTACAGCACATGAGGTTGATGCTTGATGATTTGAATTCAAATTATAAAGTGTGATTTTTATTTACCAGCACACCTGGATATAATGTAAACGGTCTGAGATATCAATGTGAGACCTTGACCTAAACCTTTATAACACTTTTTCAGGTTGTTAAAAATGTTGCCCCTCTTTTACAAAAGGAGGCAACTAAATATTTTCAAATGTAATCTTCAAGGAAATAAAAAGAGAAGTCAAATGGTGCAAACTAGACGATTCTATGTTGCCCCAGACAAAAATTACTGCCATTTCAATTGAAGTAAGCTTTAAAAATTCTCATCTTTGTAAATATTATGGAAAAAATAACAAGGCTCAATTTACAGAACAAAGATTATAATAATAACGTTATTTTAAAATGTTACCTGTTTCAATGTAGCAGGTGTTCAAACTGTTCATCTTCGGCTGTTTGACAGTGTGCTAACCGTGTGTAAAAGCTGAGACAGCGTTCAAGAAGGATTCCTTAGGAATGGTGTGAGACAAGTGCAAAATTCTCTCAGTTAAGTTGTAGGTTAAGGTCAAGATCTCACATTTAACTTATATCCAGCAGTGCCGGGACATAAAACTGACTCTGTATATGTTTAATCCATTACAGAAAAATATGAGCGCCATCCAGAAAGTAAAGAACGAAGACTCATTGCAAATGATGAAGATCGGAGCGGAAGGCCATTACTGGTCAAGGATGAACTGAAGCCAAAGGTTCAGAAAAATCTACAATTCACCTTGACGACTTTACACGATTATTTTCTACAATTATCGTAAATCCTCCTCTGAGACTCTTCAACAAATTTGACGTGTCATTTAAAACTAGAAACGTGGAATTCTGTCAGCCAAAGTTTTATTTTACGACAGTACCCAGTCTCATGTCTCTGCACGAACGCGGTAAACTATAACGTCTTAAGTGGGAAATATCTAGTTATCTATAGCAAGATGTTGCAATGTAGTTGTGAAGAAGTTTCCATTAAAGGAACTTACTTTACACACAACACTTGATTGTTAACTAGTTTGGATCATCTTCAACCTAAAGTTACACTGATTGGTAACTTTGAATTAGCTGTCGCTGTGAACAATGTCGTCTATTCAATATTGGATAATGAATTAACCTACATTTTTATTTGATATTTTATCCATGTCCAAGCAGATAAAAATCTAAATACCCTTCACATGAAACTGGTTACTGGTAAACTGGTCTTTCACTTTAGTACAATATACTTATAGTCTATCTACCAATCCTAACAAGGTTTCTGTGAGTAAGTACATTTGTCAAGAACAAGTCTGTATTTGTCTTAAAACATTATTCAAATAAAATAGAATCTTAGATTGTCCCAATATACAATCTTTATATTTAATGAAAACTATAAATAATACAAAAATTATTCTGTTATACCCTGATAATAATTTTATAAGTGTTAACAGAATTTTGTTTAATCACTGTAATATGTGTAAGTATTTAGTAATATGCTACATATTAGGCCATTCAGAGTGACCAAATCTTTTAAGTTTAACTTATGGTTGGAAATGAGAAATCGACCGAATTCCCCACACCTTGGGATAAAAATATTTACTGAGATTTATAAAGACCGGCTCGTTTTCATACCGTAGGAGCTTATAAGCTCAATTAATTAACTTCATTATCTCAAACACGTTTTGCATTCATTTTTTTGTCATTATAGTTATTCAATTGATTTGTTCAGAATAAATGAAAATGGAAAGAAGATTTTTTTTAATTTTTGTTTAATACAAATAAAAATGTCAAGTAATGAATAGAGATGAATGAATAACAAAAAGTGACTTCAAATATTTTGAAATGTGACTTTTTGACACTAAATAATTTTAATATTGAACGTATGATTTAATCAAAAATTTTAACTATAAAACTTTTAAAAATTTAAAAAGTATATAATATTAATAATAAGTACCGGTGTATTTATAAGTAAAGGTATACTTGTTCAAATAAATTAAATATGCTATTTAATATTATTCACTCTAGTTGCATCAGTGACATTATAATCTATCAAGCAATATTATCATTATTTTCTTAAATGTCATTCTTAAAAGAATAAATATTAACCCTTCAATTAGTCATACGAGGTAAGCTTAAAAGTCACAAGATAGTAAGGAAAAACATTCTTGGGTTAGAACCATTGTAAATAAAAAAGATCAAAGTTACTTTTTATTGTATAAGAAAACAAAACTCTCTTAGTAAGAATTTCATGTACCATGCTGCATAAAGTGGAAACAACTGCATTGAAGAAAGCACAATCTCTTGATGTTATTCCCACAAAAGCAATTATCTCTTTAATTAAACATCTTTCTTATTCCCTTGTCTTTGTCTGATGTAAGAAACAGTGAGCAAATTGAATTCACAAAAGAGACAAATTTCTTTTGAAGCTAAGAAATGCAAAAGAAGATTTAACTTCTCATGTTTCCAACGCTTTTTGAATTGTTTGCTTTGTTTTGGTAAATGAAACGTCTTAGGCCTACCAGAGTAAAACTTTAGTCACATATAATGACAAACTAAGCTACTAACTTAAACTTAACGTTTAATTTGATAATATAGATATATCCTCATGTTATGTTTCTTTATATATACAAATATGCTGAGGCGCTCACAGCGTATATATTTGTGTAGGCTTTTATATATATTTGTAATATTGTGACAAATTTTTTCTAAATTCATGTATTTGCGCGAAAGACAGTAAACTATATTCGAACAAAAAGCAAGAAAACAGTATGTAAAATAAACGGTATCAAAGGACTGACACATACTTTCTCCCTTAATCCAATACTATAATACGAGCAAGGTTTGTATATATATATATATATATATATTTGCACACGGATCCCGAAAACGGCGCCGAGGAATTTCTTTAAATTTTGGAAATAACTAATTTCCGAGTAGAAAATAAGTTCTAGATAGGTCTAATGTCCAGGAAAATTCGTGTTTTCTTGTAATATTAAGTTTAAAATCTAAAAATTTAACATTACGCTTATGGAGAATAAAATGTAAACAATACAAACCAAAACAGCTGTTTATAACCGTTTGACAGTTCTTGATTGAAGACTGCGGGGAACAATATAGAGGTTATGCATTAATATTTATTTTATGAATTAAATAAATGCAAAATTATCAGGTTACTAAACAATTTGTAAAAACTTAAGGGTTTAAGGAACTTAAGGATAGCTGTGCGAAATAAAAGCAGAAAAAAGTATTTCCAAAATCTTCCGTGTTTTGATAGAAAACGTATTCGTTGTATTGCTTGAAGCCACTGTAACAAACCAATTAATTTATGTAAATTAAATTTCTCTTTTGCTTTTCAATCCTCATTCCGTTTATAACAAAATCAGTTGATCACAGGCTAATAATAACGGTATGGATAATTAGACAGTAAATGATCGGCTTTGGCTAAAAGACGTTAAACGGCATCGCTCAATTGACTAACGTCGTAGCCGAGTTGTAGCGTGTCGGCCTCAAGAACTATAGGCCGCGAGTTCCATTCCCACCAGGGGCGATACTTTTTGTTCAGTGCTATATTAATTATGGTGTATTAAATCGGTTTTATTTCAACCACATAAATGTTTTCATTGGGCAGTAAATTTGTTTTAATTTTGCTAATTAACTTGTAAAAACATGTCTTATTCTATCCGAGCAAAGCTCGGTCACCAGGTACTTAAATTTAAAAACGAAAATATTTAATAAGTCTATTATATTCTTTAAAGTTGATCTAAATATCATTTTAATTTATTGTTACAAAAATAATCATCCAATTTCTGAAAATAACAACGAGAGAAACAAAGTTAGATTAATTGTTAGAATTATATGAGGGACAACCCCCTCCATTAATACCTAGCTTTTATGAGTTGGTTTTGTTGTGTGACGTGAGCATACGCTGCGTACTAAGTTTCATAGAAAAAGGTTGGGCAACAAGGAAGAAATCGATTTTAAATATTTAGAATAACATCGAGTGCTCTGAGACAGCGTACTGCGTTTAGCATGGACAGTAAATTTAACTTTTCTCTGGAACTGTTAGTCGTAGACTATTGATTTAAAATACTAAATTTGTTTAGTTTTCAAGCTGGTTTTAATAATGTTGGTCAAAGTATACTGTACCTATATTATTTTCACGGAAAAATTATTTTAATTACTTTTAAATGCCCAAAACTTTTAAATCCCAATCTTTTGAGAAATGCGGTTGTGTCATTTAGTTTATCTCATTAAGGACTATAAATCATATAATTTTATTCAAAATTATTAGTTGTTTTTGAGAAATTTAAATTTTACTTGTTTTTTTGGGGGGTAAAATACCCTTAAAAAATAAAAAAAACTGTCCGAGATACCTTTGATTATTACTTACACACCGAACTTCATGAAAATTAGATCAATAGTATCGTCTCTAGGCTTCTGCACATCCTCACACACAAATACACAGACAACCATCACTAAAACAACTTTTTCTATTCAGGGGGCACTAAAAAGGATATATCCACCAGAAACTCAAATTCGAAAATTATGACGAAAACAACACTTTCTCCTTTTACTATCGTATAGGGGAAGGAAGTAAAAATGTAAACATGCAGCTAAGACCACACAGTGTAGTTTTGTTTAACAGTAGCATAAAAATCAAACTAATTTAAAATTCATACAAAATGTTGTATATTTATGCATTTTGATTAGTTTTTAGGTACTTTAAACGTGAAATGTTTGAGACGGAACACGATCAGATACTCAGAATAATAAGATTAGCTGTAGTTCGTACACCCATCACGATAACTAGGCGGCCATCGAAGTTTCTTCATTAAGGGTTTCCGGTTGTCTGATCAACTTCCGGTCATTTCAGCCTCCTCCGGGTCCCGAGTTAACATCCGTTCTGGATGTTGTATAACATGTTGCCTTCGGCTACTTATCATATTTGTGTAATACTGATTGCTTTATAGCAAGTGTTCCAAAAGCTCCACCCTCTACTTTAAGTTTTTAAAACGGAGACGAATCTACCTCGTTATACTGTATATTTAAACAACTAAATGGGAATAGTTTTCAAGCATACTACTGAACATTGAAATACCTAATTTTTCAAATGAGATAATTTAGGGTAAGTAATGTTTTAAATAGATAATTTTGTCTAGTGACCGTAAGGCATTTTTTTAAATAAAAAATAATAACACAAGTTATTAAAAAGATTAAGTCACATTTGGCACATTGGCTTATCACGATAAAATTTAAAGTTAATTACATGCACTTAAATTAGACATATCATAACAAATACTAGAAAAAATTAAAACACTATACATATAAATGTATTGACCCACAAATCGCTGAGTTTCCACATCTGGTCCTTTGTAATTACTGTCGTTTTAAAGTTGCAAACGATATATGTTTATTGCTGGTTGTATAGACAATATCTATAAAAGGAAATGTAAAATCTCGTTTTCTCTTTTTTTTGCACGAAAGTAGATCTTTAAGTTTTTACAAATGTTTTGTTGACATTTTTCATTTTATTCAGATTCATAAAATAAATATTCAAATATATTATATTAAAAGTAAATATAAAATGTTTTGATTTGTTTTGTATACAATTTATAACTAATAAATTGTTTAAATCTAATTATTTGTAAAAAAATTTTAAATTACTTTAATACATTTTCTACAATTGTTTTTTAAAATTTTGAAATTATGTGTTTTAGTGGCATTTAAATAAAAAAAAATAATTATTTTAATATTTATTTCATTGCTGATATTTTATATTAAAAAGAATTAATTACACATGATACTGTATTACTATAGCATATCATAACAAATACTAGAAAGAATACATACATAAACTTTACTACTGTAGTATGTGACATACACGACACAAATCGCTGAGTTTCCACATCTGGTCCCTTCCAAAAAACTGGCCGTGTTCAAGTTCGCCGAAGTTATCTGTCGGTGTATCCGAGACTGCCGTCCTGGTTGTTGCTAGAGCAATCCCTGTCAAGCTATTGGCAGGGGAGAAAAAGGGGAAATATATCAGAGATAAGGGGAAATCGGAAAGGAGGTCGTGTAATCTTCAAATCTTTACTTACAGACATAAGCGATAAGTAGCAGCATTACGATTTTGCATTTCATTCAGCACTTCATCTAAATAAATAATGAACAAATATAAATTATAAATAAAGTATAAATTTAAAATATTTGAGTTAATGTTTTCTGTATTGGAAAGATCTTGATGAGTATAAAAACGTCTAGGTAATTTATACCGATAATCCTGTGGTAAATCTAATTAAAATTTGTAAAAATAAATTTTATTAATTACTTTAATTACATTGTTTCTACAATTTTCAGGTTATGTTGAGATTAACTATATAAGAGACGATTTTGTACAAAAATATTTTATTATTATTTCTTATTATTATATTATTATTTTATTAACCCTCCAGGTGCTAACATCTCACTGTGAGATGTCAGCGAGTTGCATTGTTTAGCGCTATCGAAGTCAACAATTACCGTCACGGTGCTGCCATCTCCGAGCCAATACATACAACTACTCGTGTAGTTCCCTATTCTGACGCTTGAGTTCGTTATTTTGCCGCTAGAGTATGCTTTTATAGCCAAATAAATGCTTTCTCAGACGGTGGTCTTTTTAGTGTAGTGGTTAGACTGTTGTGCTGACGAGTACAACAGTTGAAGCCATTCGGAGGGACGAGGGTTCGAATCCCGACCATGAGCAATCCCAATTTGGCTTGCAAATGTGTGGTATAGTGGAGTGGAGGGCCCACCTTAAATAAACGGTGACCTTGGTGGAAGTTGACGGCATTTGTACAGATTAACTATATAAGAGACGATTTTGTACAAAAATATTTTATTATTATTATATTATTATTTTATTGACTTTAATATCATTACTCCGTTATTTGATACATCATGAGTGAACAACATCTAATCACGAAACCGTATTTTTATAGAACTGAACTAAGTGAGTTTTGAATAAAAAATAAATGTCCTTATCATCTGATTCGGTGATGAACTCAACCCAAGTAGGTGTGAACAGATTCGGTCGTGATGGATATAATGCGGCGTAGAGCGGGAGTTGCCGGGCCACTTGACGCTTGACGCCGAGAGAGAAGCCGTGTCTCCATCAAACCTTTCGCCGCTTTCAATCTACTCGGTTAAAAATAAAAATACTCAAGATAATTTTTCCCTTCAGTTGTGGTGTTGGTACACAGGAAAATTATTAAACCTACAACGCATTAACATTAACATTAGAGTTTTAAAATACATGTGACAAGTACTTTTTTACTTTCCCACCTTTTCATCCAGGACTAATAAACCCCGTTTTACCGGGTATTACACATCACTTCAGGCTAGACCTAGTGCGTTGTGACATTATCGCTAAGCGAAAATTCTTTGGTAATTGACGGGATTTGAACTCGGAACCTTGGGCACCAAAGTCGCTCTACCTTCTCTAGTGTACATGTTTCATGCAAGAAATACTGATTTTATACGTCTAAAGATGTAAATAATGAATAAGGTCTTTTTAATCCTAAACTCCCCAATTTATATCATTAAAATTATAACAACTAAACTGATAAGTTCCAAGGAATCTAAATATTGATTTACAGTTTCATTTGTATAACGGCGGAAACACTTGCACATCTGTTTCGTTTTCCTTCTTAAAGTGATGTTAAGACGTTTGCAAGTTTGAATACAAGTCTACGGTGGAATTTTTACATTACATGGATTAAATGATTGAGTGTAGTGGCCAATTTCGTTATTTGATACAGGTACACATCATGTATATAATTTAATTTAAATTTGTTAAATATTTAAAACGTTTTTATCAAATCCCTGCAACTCTAAACATTATTGTGTGTAACAACCAGTGTTTATTAGCGGAGGGAAACACATACTATACCATTCTTAGTCCTCGAAACTGCGTTTCTCACTTTTAATTTACAAACACTTTTAATAAATAAATTAGTGATCATCTAATACTTGATTTTAAACAAAATTACACACGACCTAACATTACAGTATCAAGATTAGACAAATTTGTGAAAGGTTTAAGCTTTAGTTACAGCGTTGTGTTTTTATGGTTTAAACTAACAGTAAAATCGTCTTTTATACGGGTTGTAGGCTCACTATTGATGAGCAAGATACTTGTTATTATGTCAAATACTAACCTGAATTTAAAAAACAAATAAATAAAAAGAAATTATCAGCTCTATTATTTAGTACTAGCCAAAGTACCCGTTCTTCGCACGGGTTAAAAAGGCTGAAAGGTGTAGGCTCTACTGATACATTTAAGTTACTGTTAATTAATTCTTCATTGTTTACAAAATGACAAAACACGAGTGTCTACAACATTTACAACATCTGTAACATCAAGTAACATCTGTCAAATATTGGGACAGTCGTCGAAAAAAACTTAAAATCTACCATTCCACTATTTCAAATAATTCACTAATTTCGATGCAGCAGTTTATCTGAAAAAAAACAAATTTATTTCTTCTTCTTCCCGAACTGTCAAATTTTAGTGTTCACAGCTGTTGACATTCAAGTAATTTTATGTTTTCATTCTTTGAAAATTTAAACATTGAAATTTAGGACGTTCATGGGGCGTAGCCCGAGGGGATTTTAAGGGAACTAATATGCCTATGTGTTGCATGAGTTTCAGATCTAACTTTCTGTAAAATTTCATACCGGTCGGTTCAGTATTTTTCGCATTTACTTGCCACAACAAACCCACAAACAAACATACAGAAACCACCTCTTCTTTATAATATTATAGATTAATTTTAAATTATTGGATAAATTAGATTAAACTTATGTTCAGTAAGACTTAGAAAACATGTGGGTAAAATCGTTCAAAACCATGTTTTTAAAAGCTTATTATTTAAGTAACAATTTAAAGCAAAGCACAGACAAAACTCTAATTTTATTGACATGGATAAAAATATCTTATCTCTGGTGTTGGCAATTTGCAAGACTAAAATTTGAAAGAGTGACGTCATTTGGTTAGTAATATCATATGCTTAGTGACGTCATATGGTTATAAGAACAGCTGTCCAGATGAACTGAAAACATTCCCTTTAGACATGTACATGATCTAACCTAGTTTATACAATAATTTTTATATAGATTTACGAGTTAATGATTTAATTAATACATTACACTCGAAAAAAGGTAAACTATGAAATGTATGAAACAAACTTTAGATATCATGGGACATCTCTTAATGTATAAGGTTAGGTTGATAAAAAAGAAATCCTCACATGGAGGTACGGTGTCGCGGGAATGTACGTGAAGGTTCCGCAGCTGTTCCTGATCAGCTGATTCAGCGTGCGAAGCGCCAAGAGGATGTACAAGAAGTTCCACCGAGATTTACTGCATACTCAGGGCAGTGACAGAAAGATAATTGAAAAATGACAGTGATAATACATTATAAACAATGTCACTATCGATGTGTTTTCATAGAGCCCGACCCGTATATACAGGGTGTCCATGAAAAACGTTTCAGGACTTCGGTGAGTGATTGGGTACATTAAAAGGAAGAAAAAAGTTTCAATAGTGGTATGGCCTAAAACGCTTATTTTCTCAGACATCCACCATTTTGTATTTTCCATAAAATATTTTTTATTTCAAACATTTTTTAACAGATTATTCAGTAGGTGTTTTAAACTAGTAGACTACTATTAGTAAAAAATAACTAGAATGATCCAAGCTAAAAATCCAAAATGGCGGCCATTTAAAATTTTAAAACTTAAATACTTTGTTAACGGTAAAATTTAAAATAGCCGCCATTTTGGATTTTGAGCTTGGATCATGCTAGTTATTTTTTTAATAATACTTATCTACTAGTGTAAAACACATACCAAATTTCAAAATAATCCGTTAAAAAATTTTTGAATTAAAAAATATTTTGTGGAAAATACAAAATGGTGGATATCTGAGAAAATAAGCGTTTTAGGCCATACCTCTATTGGAACTTTTTTCTTCCTTTTAATGTATCCAATCACTCAATGAAAACCTAAAACGTTTTTCATGGACACTCTGTATATTATATAAAAAACCATTTGATACGTTGGGTGTTTATACGTTCACTTCTGTTTTAAAGCGAAAGAAACGCGCTACGTGTTTAATATAGGAAAATTGATTCTCCAAAAGTGATTATTTGCAAAGCGAAGCCGTTATTTAGCAAACGGTTGTAGTTGTCAGTTAAGCGGAACCAGCGAGTCAGCACGACCACATTACACGGGCTCGCATGTAGATGTCGCTGTCGATGGGCTCAGGTGTTTGACGTGTGCACCGCATCGCTATCTACTGTTTAATTTGATATCGAACATTGTTTAAAGGATTATCAAAATATAAACCTACATATAAATATGAAACAATTATACTTAATTATAATCCAAACAAAATTAGAGTTCGTCTGTAAATTGCTTGTAATATTTATTTTTGTTTATTTTTACATTTTATACCACAGAAAATCCGAAAGTGTCTTACCTCAGTTTTTGCCTGTCGATTTGCCTTTCTGTTACGCTAAATAAGGTTTTTTGTAATACCTCTCCGTAAAAACGAGAGAACCTGTTATGACAAAACTTATTTTCATTATTCTACACCTTTTGCACATCTTGTATAAATGTTTGTAATGTATAGATAAAGGAGTTATCTTCTTAAACCCTAGGTTTGACCGATATTGGCAAGATGGTGATAAGATAATACTGGATAAGACTGTATCCATCATCTCACTGAGTATAAGAAGACCTGACATATTAAGATGTGATTTAGAATGACACATCGTAATGTTTGAAGTCTTCGTCAGTTCAAGTGCTCACGATAAAACAGAAACAAGTGGATCATGCATTGCATAATAAATGGTGAGGTACACCACACATCACACACTCGGTCAACATTTTCTATAACACGTGAAGTTAGTTTGTTTTGAGAATCTTCTCCTTGACTGATGGATTTAGAGTGGAACAATGGAATAAGTGAAATATTGTTAAGTTGATTTTTCGGCGTCAACCGCGTCGTCGTTGAGAGTGTTTTGCTAAACGTTTCGCCCTTGCATGAAGTGGCATCCTCAGTGGATCCACTGAGGATGCCACTAATCCACATCTTTCATTCGGAAGGGTTACTATAAAATTTAATTGTCTGTTTGGTAGCTAGAAAAGTAATTAGGTTCCCTAACACACCATCAATTCCTGATATGACGCGTAGAGTTGTGAGAATCTTTAACTAAATAGATCGAACAGTGCCATAAAATTCTAGACCCAACGAGTGCAGCGCATATTGCCACCGGGTTCAATCTGCAGACGCATTGTGGGTTGTTGACCTGCTTCAACATTCCATAAGCGTTATTTCCCTAATTTATTATGCGATTTCTTTAAGACAACTTTATAAAAATGGTAATGCTATGCGTCTTTATACAATATATATACATGCCCTGATAATAAAACATCCTTTTCATATCTTAAACAATAATAATGTCTAGGACTAACCTCTAATGCGAAATATTTTCTGTATTTTCAATCATCTTACACTAGTTTCTCATTCATACTTGGCTTAAAATACCTTGGATTAGATTATTGGTCACAATTTCAACAATCCAATCTAATTTTAAATATTTATTGTATAAAAGGTTGAAATAATTACCTTAATCAGCCATGACATTTGGAGAGATTTGAGAATGAATTTCTTTGAGCGTGAGGTGACGAATAGTTTTGTCAGTATCGGACGTCTTCACACTACGTGTATCGCAATTATTATAGAACGATTTGCGAAATGTGAATCTAACCCCAATTGGTGATAGGAGCAATTAATATATCCATAGCTTGATTTGTAACCAATTGGTTAAGTAAATTAAAAAGTAAGAAAAGAAACGTTGCTTTTTGAAACCAGCTCATTTGATTGGTTGAAAGAGTCTAGATTGTGTGTGAAACTCTACTCTTTCCGTCCACGCACTGAAATGCTCGATTGTTTGACTGTTTCATTCCCTTCCCCGGAGTAAAATTAACAATAAAAAACAAAGGTAGGCGAGGGTGAGGTGGTTGTCAAACACAGACTAGCTTCAATAAAAGCTTTTACTATTGCATTTGAAAACTTTTTGGCAGAGAACGTTGCAAGAAAATTAAAAAGTATTAAAAGGTTACCAACTTTCTATTTGTACGCCACATTTTATTACAATCTTGCATCTGAGTTGGAAATCAAATCGTCTAAGTAGTATGTTTATATTCTTAAACACGTTGATTAAAAATCATCTATTTAAATAAAATTACAGTTTTATCTGTGCATCGTTTAGAATTAGACTATGATATATTTTGGTTATTTCGTCATTTTAAAACCCCGAAAAGATGAAATGGGTCTTTCCTCAATTTATGTCTGTCTGTCTGCCTTTCTGTAACGTTAAACAAGGTTTTTGGTCAAGCTTTCACGTGAAAACAAGAGCATCAACAGTTACCTATTGCGGATGGTTTTTGTTGACTTTTAACTGATCCCTTTAAAAAGCCCTTTTTGGCACCGTATTAGACTTATTTTTTTAAGTTGTACAAAACATGTGATCTATAAAAGCAATTAAATAAACGGCAGAGGCTATTCACACATCGACGTGCGCCGTTACCGCACACGTCCGTTCCACATAACGTCTATATTTCTTAGAAAACGTGTTTTTCTTAGCAAAACTAGAAAGTTTGTCGTTTGATGAAATGGTTGATGGTATCTTTTTATAATTGTAAAAAAACATAGCCAAACCTGAGTATCAGTTCGTAAATTTGAAAGTGTGAATAGAAACTTCGTAAATCAAAAGAAATAGACATCTGCTGTCAAAATAAATTCAATATTTGTTTGTTTACTAAACATTGTGGCAGTCATAGCTGAGTGGGTAGAGTACTGGCCTACCACCCAAAAAACCGGGTTCAAATCCCGGTCATGACACATGAAATTTAATTTCTCAAACTGCCACCGTGCTTCGGAAGGCACGTTAAGCCGTTGGTCCCGGCTACATAAGTAGTCGTTAGGTCACGTTAGAGGCAGTAGTGCGACCTGAAAACTAACATTAGACCTTGGCCAGAAGGTTACACGGAACTTAACTCACTAAACATTGATCACTGAACTTAAATATATTAAAAAACTATACTATATTAAAATTTTATCTTGACGTATAACGTATTTTAATGAGACAAATTTTATAGTATAATTTAATTGATCTAGTTGTTATTAAATTAAGCTGAGAATTCGTTGATTTATTTGGTTAAGATTTCTGGTTTATATTTTTTATGATAATAAGTATGTTGCAGCTTACCAATGAATTACACAGCCCGTTCAAAGGACGGGCATAATGATAGTTACTGTATATATATATTTCATAAATATATATATATATATATAAATTGGTGGTATATTAAAAAATATCTTAATGAAACGAAACTCCGCTTCTCCTATTAACCCTGCGTGACCACCACAGCCGGCATGGCATTCATTTGTGCTCTTATATTATTAACCAACCAAGCAAAGCGAAAAATTAATATTCATAAGCTTTCAAAGGCAAGCGCCGGGATGAAAAGAAACCCGCCCGCAAGTAAATAAAAAGATTTTCGCAACGGAAAACTGGGTATTACCGGGCTTACTTCCCAAGGGGCGAAATAACAAAAAAATAATTAACAACGGACTACAGAGCACAAAAGGTAATCCCATTTGCATATGGAACGATTCCATTCAAGCTATATATAGAAGTTTTAGGATAATAACACAGATAATCTTTTGCGTATTTTCTCTTGAAGTGGACTCCATTTCAACAACTCTGTAAGAATAAAGATATCACTCATATACGTTCAGAAATAAATTTACATGATTTATTTTTCAATCTCTTGGAGTGTCTTATATCTGTCTTATATCTTATAATAATTATAATATTATTATAATTCAGAGGTCGTGGTTCGGATTCCACGTTAAACTGTAGGTCCCTTAGTTGCCATCGGCTGTTGGGCTATTAATTAACAGTCCTGTCTAAGGAACATGTCAGCCTTAGTCAGTAACAAGACTACGAGATCGCGCCACAATCATCTTACATTCAATCCTCATTCATACTTGGCTTAAAATACCTACCTTGTGGTATGGTCGCCATTTCAAATAATCTAATCTAATCTAACCTAACCTAATCTGTAGTTTGTAGTGTTAGGTTTTACCTAATATATATTTGAGGAGTAAAATTAAAATGGCATAGTATAGAAATTGTTTAAAATCAAAGAAAAGCTAGTGACCTCAACAGTTTTAAGGTTTTCAATATTTTTATATACATACACACACGCACGCACACACACATACATATATGTATTTGTATTTTGTGTGGCCATATGTATGTAATGTACACATTAAACATTGCCACCCCACCTCTGAACCACCCCCCTCTCAAGCAGAAAAATCATAAATGTTTGTATAATATACGGATCCAAGACCTTTCCTCCCGGTTCAATGACTGTAGTGACCGAATAACGACTCAAGAGACAAATCTAAGTTTAAAAGCACTTTGTGAAACATCAACGATTGTCATTCATCTTGATCCTCAAGGTCTAACTTTTGAATTATTTATTTCAGAGACAGTTTTAACTTGGCACCGTTGATTTCGATTTATTTCAAACTTCTTAAAAAGGAACCTCTTACACTTTCTTCTATGTAATTGAAATCGAATCTGATAATTGTGTTATTCTTAGAGTTGTAGGCTTAATGCGACAGCATTCAATCATAACTGTTTACTATTACTGATTTAAAATCACCTTTCTTAACAATAGTGATTAATTAAGGTTGAGTATTTGACAATTAATTTATTACCGCCACACATTTTCAAAGTCATTCGTGTATTAAAAAAATTGTATAATATACTGCCCTATGGGAAATAGCTTATATCATGGATATGTCTGAAGAGAATGTTTTAGCTCCTGTACCGTTGTTCTCATAACCATTTGACGTCACTTCCGTAACACTTTTACAAGCCCCCCTAGAGCTTCCATGGCAACAGGTAGCATAAAACATAACCTACACTTCATGCGAAACCAAAAAATAATTTGTTGGAAAGCAAAATCGGTTCAGAATCGTTATTCTTTTAAGTTTTTATGGAACAGTTACAAAGGAAAGTCCCAAAGTTATTCTCTTCAGTGTAGCAAATTCGTGTAGCAGTCGTAAATATATCACTTTGGATAGATTTACACATTCAGTGATTCAATAAAAACTTTTGGATAATTTTAGGAAACTTAGATAGATTTGACCTTTCCTGCAAGTTAAACCATCCCATCATGTCCACGAACATAAATATTTTTGCCTCTCGATCACGAACTGGGGCAGACAGAATTGGACTACTACATTCATATGGACAAAGTAGGAACAGCTGCAAAAGTGATGCAATCATGTGGAAGTAGGTTAACATTTCCTTGTAACACTTACCTTGCACACTTTCCAGCTGCATCCTAAAACAACTTATGTACTGACTATTGATCAATTTGTGTTTTAGTATGTATATAAATGACTATCAAGTCCAAAATATTTAATACTTAGCAATAAGGGGCTATGTCTCCCATTACGAAACGTAACAGTTTTTTTCGCCGTATCCAGAGCTAGATAAATAGTAAGATATAGCTCTTAGTGTTGTATAAGTGTTGAAACTCTCCTCAGGATACACGCGGCCGGCTTATTTATGCGTGAGAGTGTTATGAGGGCAATCTTGTAGCGGCAAATTACCTGCTCTCGCGGCATCAAGCACCTCAGTTTCTATCTTGTCGTCTATACGACACTGCATTGCCCGTATTTCTCGCAAGTTCACCAACTCGTTTTAGTAAACTGCTCGGCAACTTTGAAATAGCTCACATGACGATTTATAAATAATTTGGTTTAATATCGAGCCACATGACAATATCGGGACACTATTTATAATATTCGAAACTATTTCAGACCTCGACACTTCAGTTAATCCCGTTTTAAATCCTTAAATATAATATTAAATTATTTTTAGTAGGTTTAGCTGTTGTAAAATAAAAATCTTATTTTTTGGTAGGTGGTAACTCTGAGTAATGAGTGCATAAATATATTTAAATGAAAAATAGGACAGTTTTCGATAGTGAAAATGCGCTTCATGCAAGCTGTCTTTGAAATTATACCAAGACAATATTTTTCAATAAATTAAACAAAATATTATCATTTTAAAATATCACTTCAATACACCGGGTGTCCCACGAAGAGGTGCAGAAGAAATCCCCCGAATATCAGTTAACTCTGACACATTGGTACAAAATGGCAGGATATTAAAGAAATAGTTCCTTTTCGTTAAAATAGTTTTATTTGCTTAAGTGTTACAACATAATCATTGAATTTTAACGTTAGGGAGTTTAAGATATAGGAACTCATAAAGGAATTAAATCTACTTGATCCATAAACCTTATTCATTCATTCATTCGAAGGGGCGGAATTTCCCAAGGCGCTTCAGCCGTAGCGGCTTTTTGCGCACCCCTAAAATTCTCTTTCCTGGAGAATCAGGAATCTTCTAGATGAAGAGACCTAGAAAACTGCAGCAGCCTGTCGACGAGCTCGTCAGGAGGCAGAAAACTACCCCTTGCCAAATTGCCCAGAGTGGAGGACCTTACCTCTACCAGCTCTATACAATCAAAGAGTAGATGATCTGCAGTTTCCTCCTGCAGATGACATTTCCTACACAGAGGGTCGCCGTTGAAGACCCCCATGCGTAGTTGGTGCTTCCTCAGATTACCGTGACCAGTGACGATACCTGTGACAAGTTTGGCATCCTTCCTGCCAAGTTTCAGGAACCTCTTTGCAACTTGACGAGATGGAGAACAAAGATTAAGCTTACTTACTCTATGCAGGGAAAGTTCAGCCCATCTTTTCTTATGACAATCCCTAGCCCAGGAATTGATAGTCTGAAAAGCCGCAGCGCGGGAAACGCCACAGAAGGGTTGAGGACCACAAAGGGGGGATGATGCAGCCCTATTGGCCAGCCCGTCTGCCACTTCGTTACCATCCACCCCTGAGTGCCCTGGAACCCAACAAAGGGTGACTTCATTGTGTCTGCCTACACAGGACACAAGCCTAAAACAGTCCCACACAACCCTAGAGTTGAACTCTACCGAGTCAAAAGCTCTAAGAGCCGCCTGACTGTCAGAGAAAATATTGATAGAAAGGCCCTCATGACCCAGCATCAAGATGTCTCTGGCACATTCCATAATGGCAGTGATCTCGGCCTGGAAAACAGAGGGGAAAGTCCCCATGGAAATACCTGACCGTACGTTGTCCTGCACCCCGTAGATGCCTGCTCCTGTGCCCCGACTCCATAAACCTTATTCAAAATGATCTCCATCGATCGAAATGCACTGATAGCAACGAAATAGAAAACAGTACGCTTTGCGGAACAACTCTCGAGGTATCACTGTTTTCTATTTCAGTTCTATCAGTGCATTGCGATAGATGGACAGTTATTATGCTGTAACATTAAGCAAATAAAACTATTTTAACGAATATGTACTATTTCTTTAATATCCCACCATTTTGTCCTAATGTGTCAGAATTAACTGATTCTCAGAAAAGAAATACCCCTTTTACACATGTGTATGTTAGGACTGTTGAGTCCCAGGTCCGTAGCGCGATCCACACGTCCGTCATACGAACTCAAAAATAGGGAGCCTCTTCGTAGGATACCCGGTATTTCAGTTATGCCTACGCCATTTATTAGACCAAAGAGTGCTCACCACAATTCATACGAACTCAAAAATAGGGACCTCTTCGTAGGATACCCGGTATTTCAGTTATGCCTACGCCATTTATTAGACCAAAGAGTGCTCACCACAATTAATTATAATGTTAAAAATGCTATATCTGTAAGAAAAATAGTATTAAGAGTCTGCATCAGTGGTAGCCATCTTGGGTTTTAGTCCCGTAAGAGCAATGTTAAATTCTGGCTCCTGTATCTCCTTGACCTATTGTCATAAATTAACGGAAGAGGCGTCAAATTAAAGGTATTACAGTCCTCCAGGGCACAACCTTAGAGAACTTCTTATTTTCGCTCTCAATTAAAAAATAATAATGATTTATTTTATAAGATATTCCTGGATGTTTTTGTTTTTTATATCAAGTTAAATGTTTGAACATATTGAAAAAGTCATGCCCTTGAGCCACATCTCATCAATGTACTTCCAAAGTTTTACATTGATACTTTGATAATTAACGCCACTACACACGCCAAAGTGAAGGTATGTTCCGCCAGAATTTAACATTGCCGTTACGGGACTAAAATTCAAGATGCCTACCACTGATGCAAACTCTTAAATTACAGTATAAAAACCAAACAACTGATAAAAAAACAATAAATAAAGATGGCTGAAATCGACTAGACTTGGCTGTGGTATTTTTGGTTTGTCTACAATAGTCCATGCATCTCAATCTAGGTTTACAAAAGTCATTTTGGCTCAATCAGAATAAATTAGATTCAGAGTACTATTAAATTATAGTACTATCAAGTTGTTATAAAACATATTTTAATTATAAAATGCAAAGATATATGTTTTTTTTCTTGAGTAGCGTCAGGACATCGTAAGCCAGGTTGGTTGATGGTATCTAGATTCCCTTCTTAAAATAAACGGTACCAGTGGACTGACACATACTTTCTCCCTTTATAGTATATATTAAATTTAAAAAAGACAATCTGTAATAAAACTATCATGTTCTACAAAGTAATTCTAAATATCATTTAATAATTTATTGTTCAATTAAGAACATATACAAATTTTTTTGTTTTGTTCGGTGATTTGATTACACTTCATACAAGTTTCATGGAAAAATAAAATAAGGAAAGAAATTGATTTTAAATTCCTTAAGATAATTGTTTCAGACAACGTAGGTATGTTTATCTTGGCATTATTTAACTTTTCTCTGAACCGTTTGTCGTAACAATAATTCAAAATACTAATGTATTTTTTAATTTTCAGTACAGTCAAGTTATACACTTTTATTGTTTTCGCTGAAAATTTAAAAATTGATTGACATTTAAAAGATAACTTGAACTCATTTTTACAGACTGTCTTTGTCAATTTTTTAGTTCTCACTATATATCAAAATTTTAATCAAAAGTTACTTTTTGAGAAATTGGATTACGTTTTTTAAGGGTTTTTATAACTTAATAAAAATTCAAAAAAATGAAAAAAATAATATATAATATACATAAATTTCTAAATAATAGTCATGTACACATCCAGACACACACACACACAAAACAAACAGGACGGAAAATAGAAAAAAATTTTTTTTTCTAAAACTATATATAATCAAATTGTTTTGAGAAAACAATACTTTCTTTCTTAAAAAAATGCGAGTTCATTTTATAACTCTATAATCTCTGATACTTTTAGTTTATTTAAAATATTTATTGGAATTATAATGTAATTTTCAACGCTTAATCATAAATTTAGTAAGTAAAAACAATAAAACACTAGCTTTATATTTTTATCGAACAATGCTATAATGACATTAGAGACTAGATTAGAAAACAAATGTATACATTTTTCGAAAGGTTTAAAACTATACTAAAGTAAACAAGTAATATCAGTTAGAAATTTGTTGGTAATACTGTAGTGGTTATTCAGGCACTGGTTATGCTTTGAATAAATTTTCTGTACTTCTTGTACAACTTGAAACAAAAGGAGAAATATTTGTCAAACTAGTCAGTCCTAGCAGTTTTGTCCACTTAAGAAAGCCACTCCTGGGAAATTTGCGGAGGTTCCAGCGCCAGTGTTGCCACTTCATATTGCGGCCGTGACTTGTCTGCAATCGGACAGTGTTACCACATTTCCGACAAGTAGGGCTTATTGTTGAAAACGGTGAACTGTTATGTTATGTTTTTAATTGTGGGAATAGTCTAAATCCTAGCCTTGTAACTACTAAATGTCTGCCTGTTTTTGATAGGTGACGGTAATTAATTAACATTCATAATAACAATTACAGACAAGGACCGTTATATAGTAATTGTATAGTGTAGGTGTAGAGTACTATACGGCTATCCTTGTGAATTCTCTAAAACTATTTAAAACATTTTAAACTAATTAGTGTATATCCATGTAAGAATCATAATAATATTATCTTGTATTTGCAATTTTGTATTTTAAAAGCTCAGACAATTTTATCCCTATGAGCATGTCAATTGCAAGTAAGCTTCGTTAGGTGATCAGGTGATAGTTGCATTACTCCTCGTCATTTTCTCAGTACAGTCCCCGGAAACAGTGATGCCAACTGTACAGATGTAATTAGCTGACGATATAGGATTTAACTAACTGCATAAACCCCTAAGTTTAAATAGGATTATGCTAATTAATTTGGTTCGCCTGTATGATTTGAGTTAGTTATAATTAATTGAGGAGATTAATTATAAAATTATTGTTCTCTACTATACATATTTGTTTTGCGACATGTACCCTAGTATTTTCATTCATAGCATGAATAAATCTCTATTTACTCTAAATTAAACTGTAAAATGTCATATCTATTTCGGATCCTAGCTCATATTTCCTTAACAAATTTTGCATCTGTCACTTTGAAATAAAAAATCTATTAATATTTTGGTCTGAATTATGGTCTTTACTATTTAAAGACACAAGCCAATTTTCAAAATAATCAATCGAATAAATGAGATATAAAATGTTTTGTAGAAAATACAGAATGGAGAATATCTAGCTAAGTGTACATTTTAGTACATAGAAACATTTTTGCTTATTTTGACCCAATCAACAATAAACCGCAGTTTGGTAAGTGCGCATTTATCAGACATCCTGTATAAAACATTTATACTTTTTAGTATTTTTACATATTCTCTGTTTTAATGATTATATTCGCAGCATTAATCATGAAATTGCAATTCCCATATTGTACATGAACAGTAATGCAGGGCTCGTGTATTAGGGTGAGAGGGGGAGGGGGGTTCAGTGTATTCAAGTAGTATTACACAAATCACGTCGCAATTGTCCTTGTCTCCTCAGGTTTGATTGGATTGTATCCCGCTATATGCTGGACAACAATTAGGCTAAGCACTCATTAATCTTGTATAGACAGCTGATGGATGTAATGATAATAGTCTAGGCGAAATAGTTATCTAGTACTCTTTGTGTAAAAGTTAGGAGAGTTAACAAACATATTACTTTAATAAGTTACGTAAAATAACATTCTAACAAATTAAAACAGTCAATTTATATGTTCCATGGTAATTTTAATAATTCTTACCCACAATAAAAATAATTGAAAGAGAAATTATAAAATAAGTTTGACTTACATTTACTACGAGATTTTTATTCTTGGAGGCCAGATCGTAAAATAAAAATTCTAACGGGAATGGTTTTGAACAGCGAAAAAGGGTTATCTTAAAAATAAAGTATGTATACATATTTAGTCATGATTTATTTTATACCTAGAAATTCGGTATATGATGTAAAAAATATGGAACTCACGTACTTTACGGGCTGGGAAATAACTATGAAAATGGTATACCGTAGTCTACATAAATAAACTTAGACCTTTGTCTGTACACCTGTGCCTAGAATTATATTTCCGGTAATTTTTACTTTTGATATACCAGAAAAGCAAACGTGGGTCTTACCTCAATTTCTTTTGTCTTTTTAACGTTAAACAAGATTTTTTGTAACGCTACTGCGGGAAAACAAGATAACCAACAGTTATGAAACTTATTTTCACTATTCAATAGCTTTTGAAGGTTTGAAGAGTTGTGTGTTGAAAACAGACCCACAAATTAAAACTATGATATAATGAGCCTCCAAAACCTAGTTTACAGCTGTATTAATTAATTAGCAACATTGTTTCTTCACTTTATGAAACATATGATCTATTAAGGGCCTCTAATAGAAAGAAATAACCAACATCTTTAAAACTTAAATCAACATTTTTCTTCTACAACTACAACGCAAAGCTGTACTTTACTCTCTGCAATAGAGTACTAAAATAATACTTTTTGCCCCGTGGGAAAAAATAAGTGGATTTTATTCCCTAGGGTAGTAAAAAAGTAATCCCATAAAAATAACATGGGAGGAATCTGGCACACCTTTACTGAACCATCTGAAACAATAGCAGCTGGAACCTGTAATTAGTTCTTGAACGGTCAGCTGTTAGTTTGCATTGATTGCTTTTAGGTTATGTTAGCCAATTCAGGTTAGTTAATAGTGGCTAATTAGTAGCTTGCGTGACTTGTATGTGTAGGTAGAGAAACCATTTTGTTGTGCAACATTGGATTAAAGTCCTTTTTGTCCCCCAGGAAATTGTCGCCCTCGGCTACTCCTCGGGTGACAATAGTTTCTTTCGTGGACAGGAAGTTTCACTTAAATCCCTTGCAGCACAAATAACTGTTTCTTACATTGATAATTTATTTGAAACCAATAATTTATGATATTTTTATTTAAAAATAACTTAAAAATAAAGTATATATGTATAAATGTTAAGTCATGATTTATTTTATACCTAGAAATTCGGTATATGATGTAAAAAAATATGGAACTCGCTGCAAAAATACTTCTTTTTGTTGAAAGATAAACATGCTTTTCGGGTTGGGAAATAACTATGAAAATGGTATACTGTAGTCTACGTAAATAAAATTAGACTTTTGTCTGTACACCTGTGCCTAGAATTATAATATTTCCGGTAATTTTTACTTTTGATATACTAGAAAAGCCAACGTGGGTCTTACCTCAATTTCTTTTGTCTTTTTTACGTTAAACAAGATTTATTGTGACGCTACTGCGGGAAAACGAAAGAACCAACAGTTATGAACCTTATTTTCACTATTCAATAGCTTTTTAAGGTTTGAAGAGTCGTGTGTTGAAAACAGACCCACAAATTAAAACTATGATATAATGAGCCTCCAAAACCTAGTTTACAGCTGTATTAATTAATTAGCAACATTGTTTCTTCACTTTATGAAACATATGATCTATTAAGGGCATCTAATAGAAAGAAATAACCAACATCTGTAAAACTTAAATCAACATTTTTCTTCTACAACTACTATGTAAAGCTGTACTTTACTCTCTGCAATAGAGTACTAAAATAATACTTTTTGTCCCATGGGAGAAAAAAGTGGATTTTAGTCCCAAGGGTGATAAAAAAAATCCCATAAAAATAACATGGGAGGAATCTGGCACACCTTTACTGAACCATCTGAAACAATAGCAGCTGGAACCTGTAATTAGTTCTTGAACGGTCAGCTGTTAGTTTGCATTGATTGCTTTTAGGTTATGTTAGCCAATTCAGGTTAGTTAATAGTGGCTAATTAGTAGCTTGCGTGACTTGTATGTGTAGGTAGAGGAAAGATTTGGTGTGCAACATTGGATTAAAGTCCTTTTTGTCCCCCAGGAAATTGTCGCCCTCGGCTACTCCTCGGGTGACAACAGTTTCTTTCGTGGACAGGAAGTTTCACTTAAATCCCTTTTAGCACAAATAACTGTTTCTTACATTGATCATTTATTTGAAACCAATGATTTATGATATTTTTATTTAAAAATAATACTATATTAAAATTTTTACCTTAACGCATGTGTAATGATGACAATACAAAAACTGTGCAAAATCAACCTATAAAAGAAATTTAAACATTTTAAGTTTTATTTGAGTTTATACCTCCCAGTAAATCAATGAAAATTTTAAAATTTAGATGAATTATTTTTGATTAATCATTAACATGCCAGATATTAAAAAAATCTGAACACAGTACATTGTATATAGGGGCTCCAATGCTAATCTTATGGAGGATAAGGAAAAACTAATATTTTCCTTAGTAACCAATAGTTTTGGATGCAACTTGATGGTTGTTGACTTGTGGTTAGGATCTATACGTTTATGCCAAAAAATTACAGTTTATGTGTTCCTCACAGCAGCAAACCTGCATACTCTTTCTCATGTTAATCTTATGGAGATTAGGCAAACTCCTATATTTTTGTCCAGATATTGATAAAACTTGGTGTCAAAATAAAATTTTTTATCGTAAAAATGCCTACTTTCGGTGTTCCTCACAGCAGTAAACCTGCATACTCTTTCCCATGTTAATCTTATGGAGATTAGGCAAACTCCTATATTTTTGTCCAGATATTGATAAAACTTGGTGTCAAAATAAAATTAGTTTATGGTAAAAATGCCTACTTTCGGTGTTCCTCAAAACAGCATACCTGCATACTATTTTCCATGTTAATGTTGCGGAGAATAGGTAAATACTATTATTTATCATCAGGTTGATTAATTGATCAATCCTGACATATATCTGTTTTATTATTGCCATATTATTGAGGTGGAAATTCGCTGAGAAATTTGCTGGATCCACTCCTACGGTGGTATTGTTGTATCGAGGACTACGAAAAGTAAATACAGGACTTAACTAGCTGAAAACTTACACAAAGAAAATCCATAAAGTGTTTTGTTTTTTATACAAAAACCCATTCAAATTAGTATGGCAATGGCAACTTGTTGCAAAAGACTGCAGTGCTAGTTAAGATAGTCTAGCTGATTGCATTAGCCACGGCTCTATGAACAACAGTTCTCATAGTTGTTATTGTACATTTTAACATCAGTTTGTTTCATTTCTTTTATCATAAACCGATATTCAAAGAGTATATGTACTAGTCTTTTGAAATGGATATGTTTTAGCTCTAGGGGTGGGGTGTTAGCAATTTTTAAGACGAAAATTTGAAACATAAGAACAGCTGTTTAGATGAACTGAAAACATTTCCTTTAAACATATCTTTGATCTAAACTATTTCTCACAGGAAAGTAAATAAAAACATTTTTTAACTGAAATTAGTAAACTAATAAAGTATCTCACAATGTGGAAAAATATATATTTTTATATTTTGGATTTTGAGTGCTACCTATGGAAATGCATTCTCCGTTGAATTATACTCCCTCTCACACAAAAAAATGTATCAGTAGATAAACATACGTTCTCTCTTAAGAGCAATATACGTTAAACGATATACGTGGACTGATACATACTTTTTAGAATTTGGGAAGTTCCTATCGTAATATATTACAATTGAGTGAGCATTCAATTAATAACAGATTGGACCCAAGTAGTCTAGATGGTATGGGAAACCCCCTCCCCATAAGTACAATATATGCCAGTACACTTTGCATCTATATCCACGAACAATTGATGGGTAAAAAGGAGACGAACAATGATATACAACGCTATCTTATCAGCCAATAATGTTAGGCATGAACATTAATAAAAATATATACAGTAGTTTTATCAATTACTTGTAGTAGTGAGTTGTTTTTTATTTAACTGTTTATTGAGTGATATTTTGGAGTAGGAATTTATTTTGAAGAGATTAATTTTACACAAGAAAATTCTTTTTTCTTATACTGCTTAAAACAGGTGTAGATACATATGTGGAACAGCAAACGTTGCTATTTTTCTTCCTAGGACTAAACCTATTATTATTATAATTTTTTGATGATCATAGTTGATGATACTTTAGATTTGAGGTCAGCATTCGATTGTAAATAATCGATAAAGTAACTGCAACAATCGTTATCTATTTGTTGTGTATTTCGGACGATCCGGATATTGATTGTAAAACTGGTTAGCGACTATTAAATCGAACTATCGAATGGTTGAGAGCAAACTATTGATAATAATAAATAACTCTGACATAACGTGGAAAACCATTCAGAAATAAAGGAAGAACTGCTTTATCGTATGTTACATAACAGCTGATTAGTCTTTCTTAGTTTTCTCTGAATTTAAATAAAAAGTTATTTACAGATATCTTTACTCATAAGTTATTTTATTTATTAGTTACTTTTTGTTTAGCGTGGCTCGAACATCACTCAGTTACATTCAGCGCATTAATTTATACATCAATAAAGAAACTGATTTTCAGCAGCTTTAAAAAAGTTTGTATAAGAATACTGAACAACAAAACAATACTCAAGTATTATTAAATAAACTATCGGAAATATTAAGTAGTATTTATAATAGTACAAATAAAGATAACACAATATAACAAAGAAAAGATCAAATCGCTATTGATCGGTGGGAACGAATCAGAATTTATGACACTCAGTTTCAAACGGATTGATGCAATCCTGTCTCCATATCATCAACTGGTAGCAATATAGGGTTCCTATCGGTTATAGTCTTGTCATAAATCGGTTCACAAATTGAGACCCACGCGCATAAACTACAAAAATAAAATGTTTATAAAATAACTGCGAATGAAACAATACCTATTTAATAACCTACCTGTGAAATAATAATAATATAGAAATAATACCTGTTTACTTGTCTAGCACACCACAAAAAGGTACAGAAGTGACATCCTTTATGATGGTAACTGCAGTAAAACTGTGATCATTATAAACGACTTCCCGCCATTTTAGCAAGTTCCCGCCAATCTCCCGCATTGACCCGTTTACGGTTGGCTGTTTTGGTGACGTAATCGTTTGAAAACACTCGACAGCACTAATGTTTACAGTCTCGATGTTCAGTGATCCGCGTTAAATGCTTATATGTCATGATATAGAAAATAAATGAATCTAATTTGGTGTAAGAATTTTGGTGGTTAATGTTAAGCTCATATATAACACCTTAAGGTTATGATAAAACATTTTGTTTATCTTGATTATGGAAAAATGCTCCTTTATAAATATATCTAGAGGGTTATGGTTTATTTGTTAATTCGCTATTGAAACTAAAATACCCCCGTCGCAGCAGACCTGCGTACTCAGCGAATTTCCAAATCAATAATATAAAAATAATATATGACAAGTTTAAAAAAAATCTGTCCATAAACATGAGAATTATTTGCCTATTCTCCATAATTAACATGGCAAAGAGTGTGCAGGTTTGCTGATGCGAGGAACACTGAAATTAGGCATTTCTACCATAAATAATTTTTATCTTAACATTTATACCAACTTTCATCAACATCTGTCCATAAATAAAGGAGTTTGCCTATTCCCTATATGATTATTATGGGAAAAGAGTATGCAGGTTTGCTGCCATGATAAACACATAAACTATGGTTTTTAAGCTTAAATGGATAGATCTCAACCACATGAAGCTAAATATCAAGTTTTATCCAAAAATATTCATTAATATGGGAAATATTAATTTTTCCCTATCCTCCATAAGATTAAAATTGGAGCCCCACAATACAACGTACTGTGTTTAGATTTTTTAATATCTCGGTAACCGTTGGAGATAGAGAAAAACTTTAAGGAACTTAATTGTGTAGTTTTTTAAGCTAATTATAATAGTGAAATATAAAATTAGAAATTTTTAAAAATTACATGTGAAAAATGCAAAAAACCCCATTTTGGGGTACAAAACATACTAGTTTTTGACCGATATGTCTGGTTTACGAACTCGTCGAGCATTTTAGGAATACACGTCTCTACCAAATTTGGTCTTGATTGGGACCATTTTTACGAGAGTTATCGTGTTCACAGCACACACACACAAATATATAATACACATAAATATATATATATATATATATATTATATATATATCTATATAAATTTTAACGACTATTGTTTTTGGACTCTGGGCACCTAAAGAAGAAAAAATAACATGGTCCCGGGCTTAAGTCTCACCATGAGACCTACGGTAATAGCTTCTTTCCTATGGGAAATTCGCTAAAAATGCTAAGAACGAAATTTTAACATTTTCTCCTTGATGGATAAAGTAAGTTATAATATTCAGTAATTCTGAAGCGAGATGTTCAATTTTAGTGAACTCTAAAAATTTCTCGGTCACCTTTGGTAAGTTGGAGAAACATTGATGTGAAGGTTAAATAAATCTATAAAAATTTGTAACATATTAATACAATGATTTATTTAGTATTAAGTAGTGTTAAAACAGGATAACATTATTAAATTGAATGGAATAACTCAACGATATCGTCTAAGACTTTCTTTGGTGAGTTTTGACCGTTTATTCTTACAATATATAAATAACTTTATTCGCCATGTAACATTATTTTTAACAATAATAAAAAATTTGTAATCTAGTTTGAACAAAGGTTTATTGATTAAATTATTTATAAATATCCAATATTTCAATACATAAAAGGCAATTTTTCAGAGAACAACAAAAAACAATCCTTTGAGGTGAGAAGTAACATTTACACGCTGTTGTATGTGATGCTGCATAATCTCAACACAGTATAGGTAAAAAATAAAAGGAAAATGTTAAATTTGGTTGTTCAAATTGGAAAATTGTGCATACTTCTCAAACCAAAAGGTCTAATTAAAACATTTTTTTGGTGAAAATATTAACTTTAACTTATCTTAGGCCTAGACAACGTATATATAAATTAAGATATTACCTTTTTAATCTAAGTATTTGTCTTGAAGATTTAAGTTTTATTTATCTTGTCGAGAAATAAAACTTCTAGTATAAAGGCTGTGAGATCTAAGCATGTAAATCTTGATTTGGATAACATCCAAAATCCTTTTTATATTCCGCTGACGAGGGACTTGTTGAGGTAAATAACGGTTTTTAGTATTTTACTCAACCCTAAAAAGTTGTAAAGTGCTAACAAGATGAGCCATTCCTGTGAAAACCAATTGATCATATTCTTAAAGTAAATGTATTACACTTTATATGTTTTACAATTTAATTTTAAATAGATAAAAATTTCAACTTTTTTAAATTTAAATTTTAAAAATTTTAAAACTTTTTAAAAATTAATACGATTTTTTGAAATATTAAACTTTATATACAATTAAAATTACAACGGAAAAATAATTTTAATAATAGTTATATGACTTGTGTGTCAACACTAATACTATTAATGTGTTTTGATTTCTAGCAAAATTTAAAATGTTATCGCGTGAAAAACATTTTGAAATTAGGCTGTACAATACATTGCAGAAGGAAAATTAATTTTTAAATTTTGGTAATATTAAGCTAATTAAGAGATTTGATAGATCATAATGCATTTCAAGTTATATGTTTATGCTTATTTAGTTTATATTCATTTGTTTACAACGTTTTGAAAACGGAGAATTTTAAAATAATTATTTTAAATACCCGTTATATGTATAGTTATTTTGACCTCCCGTATAAATACTAAATAGATCAATAAAACATTGATTCGACTAAATTTTATTGTAACATGAATGCTACTCATTAATATTATGAATATTATCGACAAACCAAAGTATTATTAAATTTGACCTCAAAAGGAAGTACATTACAAGAAACCCTAACTAGACTATTCACCTATACACTTTAAATTCTAGATTACAGATTATTTTCAATTATATAAGTTCTGTTAAGATTTATGATCTTTTAAAGAGGCATTTCCTAGTAAGAAGAATAAAAACTGCATACTACGTATTCAAGTGGGAAAAATTAATGCGTATACCTGTGAAAAAATACCTTAATTCTTTAGAATTAATTCTTTATCAGTTTAAAAACAGATGTTCTATCTTACTCTGCAAAGAGAATTTTAGTTTAAACGAAAATGTGCGTAAGTAAATTAGTAAATTTTTCTTCAGGAAAAACCTTTTAATACTTCAAATTATTCGTCATAATAAATGTTCTGCGTAAGCAGAAGGTAGTGGCAAACAATGTTAGTTCTGAGTACTTGGATGTATTTGCTGGTGTGCCTCAAGGCTCAGTATTAGGCCCTTTTTTGTACCTTGTCTTTGTAAATGATCTATTCTGTAATGTACCCTCCTTTTCTGTGCTTTACGCAGATGATACAACCATGCTATGTTCTGACGTTGACTTTGAAAATGTTAAAACAAACTTGTCAAATGCTTTTGACATGGCCAAAGGGTGGTTCTATTCTAATGATTTGTCTATAAATGAAAACAAAACTGAATCAATCTTCTTTTCCCTTAAGGATATTCCAGCTTTGGGCAGTAACAATAATGTTGTACAACTCTTAGGTTTTAATTTAGACACCAAATTAAGCTGGGAACCTCACATTTTAAGCATTTGTAAGAAGCTCTCCCGAATTGTATATCTACTCAGAAAGCTAAAACAAACTGTGAGCCTCAAAACCCTATTAATAGTGTACTATGGTCTTTTTCAGTCCCTGATTAACTATGGGATACACCTTTGGGGTAACTCTAGCCATGTTGCATCAATTATTATCTGGCAAAAGAAGGCTGTAAGAGTTTTAGATAACTTAACTAGTAGACAGTCATGTAAACAATCCTTTCTGAAACTAAAAATTCTAACTTTTCCTTAATTGTATATTTTAAATAGTGTGGCTCATGTTAAACAAAACCTAGATTCTTTTGCTCCTCAAAATAAAATCCATAGCCATTTAACAAGAAATAGACATAATTTAGTAACACCTCAAGTAAGACTGTCAAAAACATTAAACAGCCACATTTATCAGCAATTACTGTTATATAACAAACTTCCTTTAGCCTTAAGAAATTTGCCTCATAACTCTTTTAAGAAAGCTGTATCAGAGTGGTTGAAAACCCAAGCATTTTACTCTGTAAATGACTATTTGGAATATAAATTCTAGAAGTTTAATTCTAATGTTAATTAATATTCAATAATTTATGTGAATCTGTGAATTTATGTGAACGAATTGTATGACCTGTCCTATTGCATTTTTGTAATGCTTAATGGAAATAAAAGTATTGTCTATTGTCTATTGTTCTTCATTCATAAGTTAAAGTTTCCAGCGTACACGAATGTTGAACCTATATCATGTTCAAAAGCTAGACTATTGTTCATAACCATTCATCTTGGGCGGAACACAAACTTGGGTTCAATTTCTCCTTTAGGCTTTGTGTGCAGTTAGTTGGTTTGGCAACTGAAAACTTGTCATGGCATCATGTGTTTGAATACCATTGAGTAGGTGTTAATGTCACTACTTAGATAATCAAATATCTATTGAATACAGAAAAAATTACATCAGTTTGGGAAAATATTTGTACAGTACAAGAAGTTTGCATGGAATGGAAAAGTAAATATTAACTTTAATTCTACTCTTGTACAATCTAAAATTCAGTTGTTTCACTTAAAAACCTTTAGTGAATGGATTGCTTTTCCCTTATCTTTCATACGCTGTTGCAATCTGGGGTTTTGAATGTGAAAATTCAAAACGCGTTTTTAAGTTACAAAAGAGAGCGATTCGAATAATTTTTAAGTAGCACCGCGCATTTTCTTGTAAACCAATTTTTGTCAACAATAGAATTCTCACTTTCCCATCTTTATATATATCTTGAACTGCGTAGTATTTGTCAGGAAACATTTTGACCTTTTTCAAAATTCAACCCGCTCCCTCTGCTACGGTTTGAGAAGCCGGCTTGATATAGATATCCCGAAGCACAAAACTTATTTTTTTGAAAACCACCTCTTTTAAAATGGTATAAAGCTGTTCAATGCACTGCCAGCCACCTTAAAAGCTGAAACAGACGTGGAAAAATTTGGCAAAGGGGTTAAGAATCGTCTTTTGTCACGTCGTTACTACAGCATTAAATACTTTTTAGTGTAATTTAGACTATATCTGTCGAACAGTTTTTTAAGATATTATAATTTTAATTTTAATAATTATTCCTGTAAGGAACACTTCTGTCATGACGCTATTATGCAGTTTGTAACTGTCTTAAATAAAGAGATTTGAGTTTGAGTTTGAATAAATATCAATTGGTATTAGGGAATAGCCAATAAGATTTCAAACATAACTAACTCTTAGATTCCTAAATAATGACTTTCATATTAAATTTATTTTAGACGAAGAGAACTGGAGTTATTAAATATTTTTCACAATTGTTTCCGCAATTATAAGAATAAGAATTTCCCCTTTTAATTAGAAATAGGGTATCGGTAGAAATGTGTGAAACAGAAGTTGTAACCCATCGCAACTGTTATAACAGACCAACTAAAATGTATAAGTCAAGATCCACTTTGATACCACTAGAGTATGCAAAGTGACATTTAGCTAAGAGTCAGCTAAGTATAAAATTGTAAAAATAATGTATTTTGCTCTGTAAAGTTGACTTTGTACTGCAATTCTTCATGTACATTAGGAAAGATTTGAATAAAAAAAATAATAATAAATAAATCTGTTAGACATATTTCACCTAGATTTCAGGTTTTTGCAGCGGCCATTTTGTTTCCGGTTCCGGTGGGACACGCCCACTCCTTTCAGTTGTCTTTGAGTCTCCGTGACGAGTGGACGTGTTTGGTTTCTTTTGTGTGTAATGTTTAGTAAAATGTTTGTTTTACTGCTTTAAACTTTTATGTTTTCAGCTTTATACCGGTTTGGTCCGGATTATATGTTGATTGTGCTATGTTTTAGATATTAGTTCACCTGAGGATGGAATCAGATTCCAAATCCCAAAACGTCGTGAATCTTTGTTTTACATAAAATCGTGATGGAAAATGTCCGCAATAAAAATCTAAATAACATCAATTCACCATCACCAATAATGAAATTCAAACAAAGAGTTTAAATGTGAAGAAAGGACTTCAAATAATACCGTTTGTGAAGCTGCAGCCCGCTGCCCAAACATGGATAGGACTATGTGAAATCCTATGTGACACATGTGAAGGAATATATGTAAATACTAATATAAATCTTACAAATCAGTTAAAGAAAAAAATTAGAACAAGGAAAGGTAAACACATATTGGAACATAAAGCTAAATTAAAAACGTTCACTAATATTACCAACACTATTACTAATACTACCTAACAAAGACTTTTGTAAGCAGAATTAAAATACAGTATTTAAAATATATATCACCATATAAGCTACTAACTCGAGGGCATTTCCAAAAATTTTCCGAATTTAAAATGCTTACTAAGGTTAGGTGAGGTGCTTACTAACTCATAAATGATTAGCATTATTACGCATTTTTTATAATCTATACAATTTGATTGGGTGTATACAATAAACAATGACATGGTTCCACCTATATTATTGGTGTCAGCTTCATTGAGTTTGGCGATGTCCCAGAATAGTTTCTTGCTTAAGCTGTTTTAAACCTGACATAGTATTCTTTGTTGTCTCTTAAAATTATTAACCTTGATTTAATGCATTGTAATAAATAAAGTAATAAAATAAATAAAGTAATAACCTTATTGTGCTAAAATGAGAATCTGTCCGAGGAAACAGAAAACGAAGTTGAACAAAACACTCATAAGCTGATAAAACAAGTGGTGTCAAAAGTGTTATCATATTAGAGTTTAATTTTAATATGAATATTCACAATAATTGCTAAAATATCGCACAAAACAGTTAGCTTTTAACCAGGACTAAATTTGTACACCCTTTCGGTGATTTAACACTCCCTTAACATTTTTTAAAGTCCACAGAAGTTACTACCCTATCAAAATTCGCCATCTTGGAAATTTGTGGGAAATGTTATAGTAATATAGTACAATATTGTAAGAATTTTAAATATATACGGGCATAAGATTGGGGCCGTAGCGTGTCCTGTAATCCAGCTACTTGGAGGTCACGAAGTGAATAGTTGTGAGCGATGGTCGGCGAGTGTAGTATTCTCTTGTGTGGATTAACGTCCACACTATTGAATTCTACGTTAATCCGCAAAGTCCATCATCATTACTATACCAGTTCATAATTCAGATGCAGTGTTTCGGACTCCACGTTAAACACTAGGTCCCTTAGATGTGCCATACTGTTGGTCTATTAACTAAAATTTCTGTCTAAGGAACGTGTCAGTCTTAGTCAGTGATAAGACTAGAAGATCACGCCACAATCATCTTACACTGATTTCTCATTCATAAAAAATACCTAACTTGGTAGATCGCCATTTGAAATGGTAATATATTTTTGTTTTAAAAATACACTTTATCGGGAAATTTATAGACCATATGTTATTTTGTGGAGTTAATACCTTAAACACTGGCTAAAGTTTAATGTCCTTTTAGAAATTATCCATCGTAAAATTTTGTACAATCTGCAAATAAGATAAATATGTAGATTAGAGACGTAATTAGATATGTGCGGATAATATTGGTACGCGTTCATACTTACTTACTTGTTCATTTCAAGACATTTTTCGAAACTCAAGGCTGAAAAATTTGTTTCAAAATTGTTGAATGTCGAACAGATGCTCAGAGTCATTGAATGAAGTCACAACAAAAGAGAATTACTGGTTTCACAGATATGACACCAAATTATGATTTAGGGTAAATCAGGAATTTTATATCATAGAAATGAAATATATACATTGAGCATCAAGACTGAAAAATAAAACCGAAATTTACAAACAACTCAATTTATTTAACCAACATCAAGTGCCAAATTTATGAATAGTCAAAATTTAAATCTCAGAATAAATGATTAAAATATTAATCTACAATTGTAAATGAAAAAATATAATAGAATCCAAACTATAGAATATAAAATTCTGTAGTTTGGATTAGAGTTTTTAAAGTTCTTTTCACATTAATGTATACTTCTTTTCTTTAATTCCTTACTTAGCAAATTAATTTTCTCATCATTGACATTCAAAGTTTGACTTCAAAACACCACCTCTGTAACTACCACAATACCTCCTGTACCTCAATGCCAACATGTATTACTTCACATCAATAAAATATCTTATTTTTAACATTAAAGTAAGAAAAAATCATTTCTACTTGCTATTAGCATCATGGAACTTCAATACAAATATGCAAAAAGGTATAAAACATTTGTTACATTTTGAGGGCTGAAATTTGACGAAAATGTATCAACATTTGGTCTTAAAATTCATTGTGTAAGAAGAACATATATATTTTTAAACACTTTTGCCTTTTTAAAACATTTTTTAATGTCGGTACCTCTGGAAATGAACAAAAATATTATGACATTTAAATTATTTCTCCGTCATACAATATATAAACCAGCCACGTAGCAACAGACCTGAGTGCTCAGTGAATTTATATTATTTTATGAATTGCTTAAGACGATACAGATCAAACACTATCATAGGTTAAACCATACACCAAGTGTTATCGCAGTATGTTTTCAGTAATTATCTTCAATTTACGTAAGATAAAATACAATATATTTTACAGTGCGAGATATTTTACATATAATAGGAAACAAGTAGGTTTACCATGAGAAAAACCTAGATTTTTTTCACATATAAAAGTACCATAACTAGATAAAACTGAACAATAAGTTCAATTACAAAATTTCGAAAAATAAGTTATATCAATTTATGCTTATTTCCCGTAAGAATAACATGAGGAACAGGTTTGCTGCTACGAGGAACAAAAATTTAAATTTTACAGCATAGGCTATGTTATTAGATCTCAACAATATGAAGCTGTTTAGCAAGTTGTATGTAACTTAATATTCCAAAAAAAGAAAGTTATATTAATTGCTACCTCTCCATAAGAATAATATGGGAAATGAGTAAGTAGGTTCGCTGCCATAAGGAAACATTTTTCTTAAAGTTTTCAGCATATATGTTAATATAACTGTATGAAGCTTTATAGCATGTGGTGGCAAACTGTTTCAAATAATAAACAAGGTATTAATGTTAATATTTTCTCCGTATGATTAATACAGAAACTCCAAAAAGACAGCACACTGTGTTTACCAGCTTCTAAATCTTAGTAATCGCTTAACATAGAGAAAATATTCAAAATGCCGAACTGTTTTTTATAGCTGATTCCAATGGCACTAGAGTAAACCACAAGAAAATGGTCCGATGAGGTCTTGGACAGCTGGTTCTCCCACACCCCCTCTTGCCAAGCAGTGTTGCCATTTTTCATTTAGCCTATCAGCTGACGTAACCTTATGCTATAATATAATTGGGCGATTTGGCAATACCGAACTTACTCTCGGCCCCTTTTCGTGCGGTTTACTCTAGTAAAAATTAATTTTATAATGTATGTACAACCCACCTTTTGATAGACCGATTTCGTTAGATGTCAAACTTAATCCAATAATTTTAAATTTACATTTCTGTACAGAATTTCATTTAGATTCGAGTATTTTTACGAGGTTTAACATGTTGATACACACTCAAAGGTTTTGGGGCTCATAATTGATAAGTATATATTGATTTATATATTCATAGAGTCAATTATGTATGGATATAAGCGTACAAATGTACCCACCCGATATATTTTATCATACGTTTTTATTAATATTTGGCGGAGCTGTTCGATCTATAATGTCTTGGAAAAGAACAACATGAAAACAAAATAATTTGACAACCAATTGGCACAATGGTAACTGCGCTTATATGGATATTTCGTATCCAAAATGGGATTTAAAAGGGTTCTACATATATTAAACAAATTCTTCGCTCTATGTCTGGTGGAGCAATGAGAAATGGAAACTGGAAAAGACAGAATGTTGTCTTCTGGAGCTCCAATGTTAATCTTAAGGAAAATGTTAGAATTTATATTTCGATAATTATTTAAAAACATTACGATAACCATTTTATAAAGATTCATGTCTTTAATATCTAATATAGAACGCCAATTTCATTGTTCCTTGAGGCAATAAATCTCTTTACCCGTTCCACAAATTATTTTTAAGGAGAATAAGCAAACTCACATAAATTACTTATCATTTGAAATATTGTAATAACAATCGTTTATTAATAAAACTAGGTACACCTCTTAATATTCTCCAGGTTTACTCAAAATTTCCCATATGTATATTTAAAGGTATATGTTTATAGATTGGATTATCTATTAAAATGGCGACTTACCCATTGTAAATTTGGAGTTTCTAGTTTCTCATTTTCAGTTTCTAGTTTTTCGAATAGATAAAAACCCCCTGGTGGAGAGGTCATAAATACCTGTGTTGATAATTCTTCCTGACTAGGGCGTTGATACGTCAAGTATCTGTGCAATTTTTAAAGTATTTTTTTCATTTTTGGAACACTAGTGGAATTTCCAACAAAATCATCTGGAACTTTAAAAACTGTATTTGAATGTTATTAAGTTACTGATCACGGTGGTTTTGAATACTATTAATTAAAATTAGCAAAAACAATTATAAACGTGATTAAGGTTTCGTAATCTATCCGTGTTTAGTAATAATAATAGTAGGAATTATATTTATTTTTTATTAATTTAGAATTGTTGAGTATTTGACTGTACCTTACTTAATGAAAAAGATTTACTTGTAAAAAGTGACTAGGCAATTTTAAGAAATAAATTTCAATAAATTTAATTATTATAATAGACGTTATAAGAATAACGGCAGCAAATCTCTCATTCATAACAGAAAGATTAGATCTTTATTCACTATTTAAATAAGAACTAAATTGCAATTAGGTTGAATTGATTTTCTATCGTAATGAGTTTAACCGGGCAATGGGCTGTTTTGTTGGTCGAACATAATTTTGCTCGTATTAGAACTCTCTACACAGGGGTCTAAGTTATTGACCCTCTACGGCATTATTTGTTCTGACGGCATCATGGCGCCCATTATCAAGCCAATCTCTAATGGCCAGGTATTGTCGGTTATAATACATGATATATCGTCATCCCGTCCAGCAAATGTCCATGTATGTCGCAAATCTGACCCGCTATCAGCTCATGTTCATCCGCTTTACGTTTGCATTCATTATTAAATTAGTGTTAGGCCTAATTACTAAAGTAATTACTTCCGTTCCAATTTCATCGTGTCAGATCTTTAAGATGGGCAGAAGTTAGCCTGAAACATTTAAACAGCATAAAAGTTTCACTTCTTAAGGGCAATAAGTAAGTATTGATCCTAGAACTGGCAAGGGGTTTGCCTTTAAGTGTAATCATCAAATTAATTTTGTATCTCTTCTTAGAATATTAAGAACTAGCCAAAGTACCCGATCTTCGCACGGGTTAAAAAGGCTGAAAGGTGTAGGCTCTACTGATACATTTAAGTTATTGTTAATTAATTCTTCATTGTTTACAAAATGACAAAACACGAGTGTCTACAACATTTCAAAGTAACATCTGTCAAAATATTGGGAGAGGATAAGGATTAATGTAATAGAGACAGTCGTCGGAAAAAAACTTAAAATCTACCATTCCACTATTTCAAATAATTCACTAATTTCGATCCAGCAGTTTAACTGAAAAATCAACTTTATTTCTTCTTCTTCCCGAACTGTCAAAATATAGTGAAAATGGATGTTGTCATTAGAAAATGTAAACATTGAAACCTAGGACGGTCACGGCAGCTCTTTCTTCTTCTTCTTCCCGAACTGTCAAATTTTAGTGTTCACAGCTGTTGACATTCAAGTAATTTTATGTTTTCATTCTTTGAAAACGTAAACATTGAAATTTAGGACGTTCATGGGGCGTAGCCCGAGGGGATTTTACTAATATGCCTATGTGTTGCATGAGTTTAAGATCTACCTTTCTGTAAAATTTCAAACCGGTCGGTTCAGTATTTTTCGCATTTACTTGCCACAACAAACCCACAAACAAACATACAGAAACCACCTCTTCTTTATAATATTATAGATAAACAAATATTGGTGAATATAATTTATTATACTAAAGTAGAGGTCACAAAATTGGACGGGTGCGTGATTTTGCGTTGTTGTTAAATATGGGTTTAAATGTAAAGTTTACTAGTAAATCTCTCATCTAATCTGTTCTTATTGTACTATCTGACAAAAATACGATTAATATGATGATAATACCTCTGGTTAACGTAAACACACGTTTATGCCACCGAATGTGTAACATGGCTAAATTATCCACCATCCTAGTGTCATTGCCAACAGTTTTAAATGTAAACTACTTTTACACTAGGAATATTATCTAATTATCTACTCTCTCAATAAATTCATAATATAGAGATGACGAATATCAACCTTAAACAATCAGTGTACACAATTTTATGTATAAAATAAATATATGTAACAAATTTGCAACTAGATATATTTATAGCTAAAACTGTATAAACTACTAAAAGTTTACAGAACAATATATTTTATATGATTTCAATAAAAGTTTACTATGGCAAGGTAAACAATTCCTTAAATATATTGGAACTTTTAAAATATGTGTTTACATAAGAAGTTGGAAAGTTGTGCATTGTATTTACTGGAATCTGCGACTCTTTAATATATATTCTAAGCATGTAAATATCAAAGGAGAAGAAAACATATGTTTTATAGTAGTTTTTATTCGATCAAATTTATGTATTTATCATACACCAAACACCGCAAACATCATAATATCATATCTCCGCACTCACTGAAAATACCTTGTTTACGAGAGTTTCTGAAAAATACATTTTCAAAGTAAGGCGAATAAAATAATACAAGTTCTTTCTTTTTATTTTATTGAGTCTTATAAAACAATTTGCATATGCTTTCCCTTCTCTACGTTGTTTGTTACTGGTTCGTATATTTATTGTATCGGCTTATATTTTAATCGATCTTATTAAAATGAGGGGGAAATACGAATGAATAGTCCATATTAACAATACGGTATATATTTTATTTTGAATGTTATAGGACTTTTTCGTGAAAAAAAGTTATTGATTGTATGACTGTATTTTAATTTTTGAAAAAAGTCACGTGGTGTTTGAATCGTATGAATATCAGAACTGTGGCTTGGTAGAGTTGATTTGCATCGATTAAATAGTAACGGTGATATTTTTTTGGGCAAATTATCTCTAAAACTTAGTTAGAACAAACACTTTTATATTTTTAGCGAATTTCCCATAGGGAAGAAGCTATTACCGTAGGTCTCATGGTAAGACTTAAGCCCGGGACCATGTTATTTTTTTTCTTTAGGTGCCCAGAGTCCAAAAACAATAGTCGTTAAAATTTATATATATATATATATATATATATATATATATATATATATATATATATATATATATATATGTGTGTGTGTGTGTGTGTGTGTGTGTGTGTGTGTCTGTTAGCACGATAACTCTCGTTAAAATGGTCCGATCGAGACCAAATTTGGTAGAGACGTGTATTCCTACAAATGCTCGGACAAGTTCGTAAACCAGACATATCAGTCAATGGGAACGGGTAGTTTAGGGGGGTTTTGTACACCAAAATGGGGTTTTTTTGCGTTTTTCACGTGTAATTTTTAAAAATTTCTAATTTTATATTTCACCATTGGAATCAGCTTAAAAAACTACACAATTAAGTTCCTTAAAGTTTTTCTCTATCTCCAACGGTTACCGAGATATTAAAAAATCTAAACACAGTACGTTGTATTGTGGGGCTCCAATGTTAATCTTATGGAGGATTGGGAAAAATTAATATTTCCCATATTAATCAATATTTTTTTATGAAACTTGATATTTAGCTTCATGTGGTTGAGATCTATCCTTTTATGCTTAAAAATCATAGTTTATGTGTTTATCATGGCAGCAAACCTGCATACTCTTTTCCCATATTAATCATATAGGGAATAGGCAAACTCCTTTATTTATGGACAGATGTTGATGAAAGTTGGTATGAATGTTAAGATAAAAACTATTTATGGTAGAAATGACTACTTTCAGTGTTCCTCACAGCAGCTAACCTGCACACTCTTTCCCATGTTAATCTTATGGAGAATAGGCAAATAATTCTCATGTTTATGGACAGATTTTTATAAAAAAAAGTCATATTATTATTATTATATTATTGATTTGGAAATTCGCTGAGTACGCAGGTCTGCTGCGACGGGGGTATTGAGTGCGTGCAGTTGTTAATTAGATGAACCGTACCGAAACCCTGGAGAATGTGTGATAATCTAAACGGTAGTCCTCGCCTAACCTGTTTATCGAAGGGATGTTGAACGCTTTCATCCATGACTGACCGTTATTCAATCTCTTAAGGGATTTTCTAAATAATGACATACTATGTTGCTTGCGTTTCAGATATGTTTCACCTGCATTTTCTTCTATTTTATACTAGAGGGATTTTTTAAACATTTTTATAATGAATGGTCAAACCTTTGTCTTGTTACCTTGGAGAATAAACCATTCGTATTCGAATTGGTGACCCCTGGCAATTTAGACGATTCATGACGATAGAGCACAGTTTGGTTCATTTACAAAGATGATAGCTGATGTAGATTATTCATATAGATGATTTATATTGATAGATGATAACAGATGATAGCTTATGTAGTGATTTATATCGACGGTTGATAGTTATGATTTATATTGACAAATAACACGAAATTTTTATGAGTTATATAGACAGGTCTGGTGATATTTGATCGTTGACTAACAGTTGGTGGTTAAAACAGCGAATAAAGTTCGCAAAAATATATTAATTATTTGAATGAAAATAATAATTTATCTTTAAGTATAACGTAAAATGTCAGTTTTTGTGGTTAAACCAGCGTATAAAGTTCGCAAAAATATATTAATATTTTGAATGAAAATAATAATTTCTCTTCAAGTATAACGTAAAAGCTTTCCAGCTCTTCACTCTTTTCACTAATGTTTTTGTGGAATGACCCAGAACTAATAATATAAATATAAATGCATATTAGGATAAAAATAACTTATTTATTTAACTTTGATTTAATCCTTTATCACATAAAACAAGAGAATTAACACAATGTCGACCAGCATCCCCTTGCCTAATCAAGTTAGATCTCTGGTCCAGACCTGTGAAATGGTGCTCACAACAATCTCCTGATTTTTAAGAGACCAAAACAGACAATTTAGATTGGTACACCAACGAAATCATAACACTCATCTCTGCACATAACTTCGAGCTGGCCCAAATGTAACTTGGCAGTGTATGGAGCTTCAGTATAATGTGGCTACCGTCTGTAATTTATAGACAAGTTGAATCTGTAATAATATTAATTTATATAGTATATTTCTGGACCATCAAACCAACACATTAGTGAAATGGGTGAAGAGACAAAGTTATGATGTTACATCTTACTCTTTGAGGGGTAAGATGTATTGTTGTTTTCATAAAGTTTCCAAATAATTACGATATATTTTGCGAACTTTATATGCTGTTTTAAACAATTCGAGCTTATTACACCATTAAATTCATGGAAATGCAGTAAAAACTTCATCATAATACGGTAAAAATCCTTTTTTACAAACTTAAAGCCCATTGCGCGAACTGAAGATCTAATCAAGACTTTTATACTCATTTTTGTTCCTCAATCAGCACAAGAATACGCAATTTTTAAGCCTATTATAACTCGATACTCAAAGATTATGTATTTCGGCCAAGCCAACTTCAATAAAAATGCTACATAAGCATCGGTATTTTATAGTTATGGTTTCGGAGAGTTTTTGTGTACGATATAATAGTCAGTCTCTGCATCGTTGGTAAGGTAATGTGAATTCTAAACTGAACGACATAAGGAAAACTGCTTTGGCAGCGATTTGCTGGAATATTAGGCACGCAAGTGGCGTGGGGGTGACGAGCACAAAAGTAAACAAACCCGTACCTTCTATTTGAAATAAAATATTAGGACAACACAGTTTTTAACATTTTACAGAGAGCTCACTTCAATATACAGTATTCTTTTACTTTGAACATTTAAATATATCGTAACCAGAGTAAGTTAAAAAACAATATGTTCTACTTTTATAACATCTGTATGTGATTAATAGAACATTTTTTATAATATAAGTAATATTTCATGTACTATTGAAAAACTATCAGCTAAACACATATGACCTTTGTCAAAAGGTAAATTAAAATAATGCTCAAACAGGATAAAAATATTTTTCTACTACACAATCTTTCATATATTTGTATCAATTTCTTCGCAGCGTTTATTGTGAACAAAGCTTTAAAGAAAGTCTAAAAAAGTGTTTTTTAAATTGTCAAAACCCAATACCGTAATAATTAAATCTTAATTTTATAGACACTTCTAGTATATTATAAAACACAATTTGAGCAGATTTCTCCTCTAAACAATAAAACTCAGGCATAAAAAAGAGCTTAAAAACTTACTTAACTCAGTGTCCAAAACAGATAAATGATGTGTCTCCAAACTCCACAAAATTGTATTGTTTTAAACGTGTATTTAATCGTAGTTAAGATGCTAACTTTTAATATGAAAGAGTATTAAGTTTTGTAATCGGAACCTTTGATGCCCCTAACCGGTTTTCCTGGTTACGATTCATTCGGATTGAACTGGTTCTTTGTACTTCAAGATTTCTATTTGTATGATCATGTTGTGTTCGTCTTGTAGTTACTGAATTCAACTGTTGAGTAGCTTTGACTGGATTGAAATCATTTGAATCTTCTTTGAACTTTGAAGTTTATTCGAACCAAAAACAAAATACAGAATATAAAAAAAATCTTCAATATTCACTAAACAGGTGAGTGAATATTATATTATCTCTGAGAACAGATGCTTAACAAGAGTGTCAGGTCTCATGTCGAGTCTAGCTTATAAAGGGCGTGATTGGGACGGTGGCGTGTCCTGTAATCCAGCTACTTGGAGGTCACGAATTGTGGATAGGTATAAGCGATGTTCGGTGATATTCTCGGGGGTGAAGTAACGTTCGCACTAATGATTATCCAAAAATACCATCGATATAACCAGACTATTTGGATGACATTAACTGTTGGCTACTAATTAAAAGTCCTGCGGAACACGTCAGCCTTAGTAACAAGACTACAAGATCGCGGTACAATCGTTTTACACTCATGTCTCATTTACATTTGGCTTTAAATACCTAACTGGGTAGGTCACCATTTCAGAACGGTAAAAGCTAATAATCTATAATATTATAAAGAAGAGGTGGTTTCTGTATGTTTGTGGGTATGTTTGTGGGTTTGTTTGTGGGTTTGTTGTGGCAAGTAAACGCGAAAAATACTGAACCGACCGGTTTGAAATTTTACAGAAAGGTAGATCTTAAACTCATGCAACACATAGGCATATTAGTTCCCTTAAAATCCCCTCGGGCTACGCCCCATGAACGTCCTAAGTTTCAATGTTTACATTTTCAAACAATGAAAACATAAAATTACTTGAATGTCAACAGCTGTGAACACTAAAATTTGACAGTTCGGGAAGAAGAAGAAGAAAGAGCTGCCGTGACCGTCCTAGGTTTCAATGTTTACATTTTCTACTGACAACATCCGTTTGCACTATATTTTGACAGTTCGGGAAGAAGAAGAAATAAAGTTGATTTTTCAGGTAAACTGCTGGATCGAAATTAGTGAATTATTAGTTCGAAATAGTGGAATGGTAGATTTTAAGTTTTTTCCCGATGACTGTCTTTATTACGTTAATCCTTATCCTCTCCCAATATTTGACAGATGTTACTTTGTCATGTTGTAGACACTCGTGTTTTGTCATTTTGTAAACAGTGAAGAATCAATTAACAATAACTTAAATGTATCAGAAGAGCCAACCCCCTCAGCCTTTTTAACCCGTGCGAAGAACGGGTACTTTGGCTAGTAGTGAGCTAAAACCAAGGTGGGGAAGCAGCCCTTTAATCAGAATCTTCTAAAAACTAACGAACAAACTGTCAAATAATCTTGTCTCAGGTATCCGTGTAGTGGCGAGCCATCTACTTTGTTTAGTGATTAACTTATTCGGTCGTCAAAATATCCAGTAGACCGTGTCGAGGTCGTCGCGTCTTTAGGTTTTCTCTGGCGTCTCTGGTTGAAGTTTCGTTCGAAAGGGTTGAGGTTGAAACAGTGAGGTCTCCGGGGATAAGCCCAACTTTGGTCATGGTGTCTTCGTAAGCCGAAATGCGGTGAATTAGTATAATTGGGGGAGTAATAGTGAACAGTAGAGAAACCAGGGGATCACCAGTTATTGTAGGGCAGATGGATTTGGCTGGTAGTATTCTACACATGGACCATACACCAAGACCTTGTGCAGCTCACAGAATCCTCCAACAACCATTCATTGATAATCAGTTAGTTTTGAGATAGCAGTTCATTGACCAAATAGGTTATATAGATAGAATATATTCAATATATACCATCAAAGCTGTGTGTAGACGATCCGGGTCTCGGTAAAATTTCCTTCACGTTTCCTAATGACCTCTACTACATAGTCAGATGAGTTTAAAGTCAGAGGAGCGATCAGTACCTGAACCTTAGATACGGTATTCATTCCGACATATTTATGTAGAACAAGCTACTCTGTGGCAGAAGGTTAGGATTCTGTTATATAATAAAAATCATTCAATTTACAATTGAAAAATGAACAAAACATAATTGTATAATAGAATAAATATACTTCCCACAATATTTACACACTTTTGTTTGTGGGTCTCAAGTGCTTTTAAGTGCCCTGCGATGAATTCTTAATTTACTCACAAGAGAATAGTTACGACTAAACATACTTTAGACATAAAACTTGTCGATTTAATAGTGGAAGAATGTCGAGCAGACAAGTTTATATCATTCGATATAGCCTACATTACGAAAGCAACAGGGTCGTATTGTATATCTGCCATATCCTCATAACGTGTGCATTTTGTTATATGACAGACATTTCCATAAATCAGAGAATTACCAAACAAAGGCAGTGTAAATGGATGAATGACCAAACATACTGGCTTCAACGTCCTCGCTGTGAGAGAGACTAACATTGAGTGAGGGCTAACTGAAAATTTTACTCATGCCCTATCGTATTCTCCTATATTTATACTTCATTCTCAACCTATTAATTTATTAGACCTAGTTCCCCTTTCACTTTTTAATCTACAGTTAACTATTCTATATACGCTATCATAAATTAATTTTTAAGTCAAGCTATGGGGCAGCTGGATCGATTCTTACTCTTTACTTTCCAAAAAGCTATGTTAAACTATGTAACTTTATATAAAACAATACCTATGTATCTATGTTACTATGATAGACTGTAATTAATTATATTTGTCTTATCCAAATATTTTTGAACACTAATAACGGTAGAAACCATTTTCAACAAATTTTTCTCAAACAAAATTCTACTCACCAATACCAACGATCAATTTGTCGTTTTTGACTCGAATATATCTTAGCTCTAGGGGGATGGGGTTGTTGGCAATCCATCAGATCAAAATTTGACGGAGACGTCATATGGTTATTGATATCATATAGGGACAGCTGTTTAGAGGCTAAGCTATTTCCATGATGAAAACAAATACAAAGAGTTTAATGATTTTTTTTAAATTTTTCTACTATAGTACAATGTTGCAGTTTGTTTCTAATTTAGTAATCTAATTCATAAACTAATCAATGACGTCAACACTATTCTGGAATTTGGTAATAAACATTTTATGAGTTTTAGATTAAATTACAATTATTTGTAAAATTTAACAAAAACTTAAACAATAATGTTTTCTGATAACAATATACTGACAATTTATCCTTATGAAATTTATTTCAGCTTAGACTACATTATTTTGAATGATTTGTTCAAATGAAAATTGACAACTAAAATTGATTATGGTTATAGAATAACTAAAGTCTTCAGTTTTGGAAGTGGGTATGAGAGAAATAGAAATGGGTTCATTTTTAGTACAAGAATTCGTGTGATTTTCATGTATTATTTTAAGACTAGCAGTAAGCCCGTCCTTTGTACGGGTTGTAGGATTCAGTTTAAAGAAGAAAGATCATCATACCAAAATGTAAACCTGAAACCCTAAACAAATCAAAGCAAAGAAAATAAATCAATACCCAGCTTTATTATTTAATACTACTTTACAATTAAATAGATTAGAACATTTATACAACTATTATAATTAGTTATACGTTATAATAACTTTTTAATATAGTATGATTTCGAAATGGGTTTAAAATCAATGACCAATATAAACTAACTAATATTGATTCGACAGCTGTTTGTTTTTATTTCTATTAAATCTTTAAACTACAAAGACAGCTGATTATTACCAGTAGGTTATTCATTGAAAACTGGATCAAAATGGGAGTAATATCGCGTAAAAGTGGGTTTTTAAATGCTCGTTATTTACTTCCCAAGGGGCGGCGGGCGATTTCAAGGATTTATAAACCTTCTTTGAAATGTATAGAATACATGAAATAGGTTTCATTGTAATCAGTTCTCCCGTTTTTTTTTTGAGAAGACGTTGTAAAATGCCTCCTGAAGCGTCACAGACAGACAGACAAACAGACAAAAATTGAGATAGAACCGGTTTCGGCTTCTCTGACGCACAAAAAGTAAAAATAACTAAAAAATTAATAACTCTGAGCAATGTACAGACAAAACTCTAATTTTATTTATATAGATACACGATTCACGATTTCAAACAAATCACATATCATAATTAGGACCCGGCAACAAAACGTGACAGCCAGAGTTGGAATAAATGGCGTCCTTTCACGAGGAGGTGATGACCGACTACAGCTCCACCATTTTCATGTTTTATGGAACAGCTTTGTTTCATAACTGTTGTGAATGGTTGGAAATCAAGTACGAACTAAGAAAATAGAGGTGAATGAAATCGCTGCTATTTAAATATTTATTTCTGGATCTGGATGAATTTGTTTTTTGTATAAATCAATCATGTTAAAAGGTCTGTAAATTTACAAAGAATAAAACATTTGCCAGCATTAAAATAGCTAAAAACATGCATTCTACAAAGGTATTAAAGAATCAGATTCCAGGTAGTTTTATTGAGGGTTCTGCTCTATCTCAGTAAAAGTAATTTCCATGAACTATCTAACAATAATACGTACTCATAATTTATAATGTAAAAATGTTTGTATTTACTTCCCTGTGGGAAATAGGTTATATCATGGATATGTCTAAAGGCATTCACTTCATCTAAACAGCTGTTCTTATTCTTTTGTATTAAAAATCAATAAAATAGCTCTGGTGGTTTCTATGGAAACCTGTTACATGTTTTCCATTTTAAAAATCGTCAACCCCCCCCCCCAGGAGCTAAGACATATCCATGTCAAAATTTTAAAATTCCCGTCTACATACTCAATAAATAATAATACATACAACTAGAACAAATTTCAAGCAGCCTTAAGCAACGTTTGGATTGAATCGGTTACAAACCATGTCAATAGGTTACAGTCCGATCGTAGACCCCAAGATGTATTGAGGTTAAAAAATAACATCGTGTCTCTGAATCAATTTTTGTCGCATTATGTGATGTTTACTCGATGCAATGCTATCAAAGAAAGAAAAGTAAAGAATTGACATTTTTGGAGCATTTACTCATAAACTAATGTACTGCTACAGTGTGTAAAATACCCCTGAAGCACTAATCAGGCATATTAAGTGAATTTACATTAAAATATAAATAGAAATTTGTGGTGATGATTAAAAATAAGAACAATATATAGGTTAAATTGAATACGGAATTTATATGAAGCTACTACTTCTACTAATACATCAACTAATTTTAAGATACAATCAGGAATACAACTTCAATTTTTTCAATATGGACGCCATGTTCCAAAATGTCGGCTACTTGACAATGTTTTATAGAACACTTAATTTTCTTTTTTGATTCTAGTCTCTAAAATAAAACATTTTTGTTATTGGATGTTTTCAATACATCTAATGGTTTATAAGCTATGAGGACTTGAAGTTTTGATTTCTTTGATATGAGTTTTTTGCTTGATCCATTAGCAAAAATGTTAATATCGAGATTTGGCAACTGATGACGAAAGCTTCAAGTTCTCATAGCTTCTAAACCATTTAACTCCATGTTGAAAAACACCCAATGACTAAAATCTTATATTTAGAGAGTAGAATAAAAATATAAAATAAAATACAGTGTGTTCCTAAAGACATTTTTAAGGAAGTCGCCATTTTGTAAAATGGTGGGTAAATTTAAAATTTAATGTGTGGTGCATGTAAATAATTTTTAATTGTTTTTAATTTAATTTAAGTCATGTAAATAAAAAGCTAGCTATTGGATCACTTTGAAAAACTCACCCGGTATATATAAAATAAATGATAAAAATCTAATAAAAGGAAAATATTGTAAGTAAAAATATATCAAATTGCTGCCTTTAAATATGTATTCATTACATGCCTGACCTAAACTGTTGTATATTTAAGGCACAAGATTTTTAATGCATGAATGTTATTCTTTATATAGAAATGGGCCTTGCCGACGAGTTTTGAAAACTTGGTCAGGCCGAATGTATGATTCCCAACAAATGAATTATTCGTATTTGTTTATGTTGTATATATAACTAGAAGAAAGTTACTAATTACTAGAAAATATTAAAAATACTCTTTTATACTTAAATTCCCATTTAAAAACTATGAAGAATATCAATACAGGTATGCATGTAAATGGTTTTTGAAGTTGGTCCATGAAATATTAATTGAGAGGAAGTCAAAAGAATATGACTTTCAGTTGTACACATCCGAAAATATAATTGTATGTTTAATTAGCTAATGCACTTTTGTCGGAAACTATATTTGATTTTTTATTTTACCTTTTTTTAAATATTTGTAGTTGGATAGGTTTTATGGTATAGCTTTTCTTAATTAGAATGTTGATTGGAATGTCTATTTGTTGGTATAACTTAATAAAACATTGTACCTTACCAGTAAAGATAAAATACTCGTCTTTACCAGGTCTATTACCAAAAAACTCATTAAAGAGATTTCACACTAATGTGTAAAATAAGTGTAAAAACATTTTTTTACAATTTATTTATATACTTAACTTCAAGCGCGGGGTAGATTTTAAATTTATTTCTATGATATTTCTTCTTGAGCTTAAGTGTAGTTGCAATAAAAAATTAACAATGTAAATAATGTTTTTTGTTATATATACAAACCAACTGGACCTTATATGGAGAAAAACTTAGTAAATAGTACAATTTAATACTTTAATACAATTGCAACTATTTTGAATTGTTGGGGCATATAAAAGTAGCATTCATGTAAAGCTTATGCAAACGAGACAATATGCGGGTTTCATGAAGACAGTAGTAATGAGTTGTAATTACAGCGTAATTAGAGACTAAACGTCCACTAAAACCGGTGCCAAAATGAAAAATAAAGCATAAGATAATTTATTTAGTAAAATAGTGTTATATAAATACTAAACTATATTTAAATAAGTCAACTGAGTACCATTTGAAAACATTTTAATTAATAATTTACATGTTTCGGGAACCATCTATCATCAAGAAATAATAAAAATGTTATTATTTAGGTACATCAAGTATTATCATCAAGTATTGACTTCTTGATGATGGGATGATTCCCAAAACATGTCGAAGAAATAATTAAAATGTTTTCAAAGGGTACTTGATTTACTTATTTAAATATAACCATATAAGTACCCCTATTTGATGAACTAAATAATGAAATGTTAAACTACATAAGATTTAATGCATTTGTAATGTGCATTTAAAAAGTAGTAGTAAAGTTTTTATTTAAATATCACTTACTATTTTAGTGCGACGGTAGCAACGTTCTGTAATCCAGCTAATTGGAGGTCACGAATTGTGGATAGGTATGAGAGATGTTCGGTGGATGTAGTGTTTGTTCTCTTGTGTGGATTAACGTCCGTACTATTGAATATTACGTTAATCCGCAAAGGCTATCCTCTTAATTAGACTAATTCGTAATTCAGAAATCGTATTTCGGATTCCACGTTAAGAGTCTGCATCAGTGGTAGCCATCTTGGAATTTAGTCCCGTAAGAGCAATGTTAAACTCTAGCGGAACATACCTTCACTTTGGCGTCTGTAGTGGCGTTAATTATCAAAGTAGCAATGTAAAACTTTGGAAGTACATTGATGAGATGTGGCTCAACAAGGGCATGACCTTTTAATATGTTCAAAAATTTAACTTGATATAAAAACAAAAATCCAGGAATATTTTACAAAATAAATCATTATTATTTTTTATTGAGAGCGAAAATAAGAAGTTCTGTAAGGTGGTGCCCTGGAGGACTGTAATACCTTTAATTTGACACCTCTTCCGTTAATTTATGACAATAGGTCAAGGAGATATAGGCGCCAGGATCTAACATTGCTCTTACGGGACTAAAATCCAAGATGGCTACCACTGATGCAGACTCTTAAACTGTAGGTCCCTTAGTTTTCATCGGCTGTTGGGTTATTAATTAACAGTCCTGTCTAAGGAACATGTCAGCCTTAGTCAGTAACAAGACTACAAGATCGCGCCACAATCATCTAACACTCAGTCCTCCTTCATACTTGGCTTAAAATACCTACATTGTAGTATGGTTGCTATTGTAATAATCTAATCTACAGTATGTTGTCCGTTCGATGCGTGTTTTCCGAATAGCATATGCTACAAATACCGTGTTCGAAACTAGTGTTTGTACACAGTAGGACCATAAATTACGTGTACGATATTGTGTTAAAGCAAGCCGTGACCCTCGCTAAAGATAACAATCTAGATTCTAGAATATTGCTATACGATATAAGCAATACAATTTTATTAAAATGTGCTACAAATTCCACTATTAAAATCTCTCTAACAATCCAACTTTTATCTTTTGGTATCATTAAGTATTTGAAAGACAGTAAATGAACCTCATTGTCACAGAAGCCTTTAAGACAAAGTTGGAGATTCACCAAGATAGTTTGTTCTTTTATGTTACTAGGATTTTTAAATTAGTTTCAAAAACCATTAGGCTTATACTAAATATTAAATTGATTTAAATAATTCAACTGAAAAAATTTTATCAACGTACTATGATAAAACCGTTTATGATATTTACCAGAATTATAATGATTACAGTAAAATAGAATAACCTTAACGTAAATTATCTTGATTTTTTGTATAAAGTGCAACAAATATAAACTTATTTTTAACTTATTCAGCTTACGAAAACATTATAAAGGCGGTCAATTTGTTTTAAAAAGATTACAAGATGTGATAAAAGCATGAAGTTGTTTCTTTTAGCTGCGGGGGAGCATAACATTACTCAGGAAGGCGCCAAGTCAACTTAATTGTCAGTGCTCTATTGTAATGGCTGTGCTTATCCTTTTAAACTGAATTGTCTTCTTCATAATTCCTTTGAATGTGTTAAACGTAGCTAAGAAATCCTCACGGACGATTGGATGACGTTTTCTTCAGGTGAAGTACTTTTTTCGTTTTTATACATATTTATTTTCTTATCATATTTCGTATGAAGTGTTGTTGGACAAAATAGAACGTATCGTAATCCTTGAATGTGAAGTAACGGTGAATAATAAACAGGATGAGCAAACATCGTCCGAAACACATCAGCGAGGCATCAGCTGAGCTGAGCACTCCGTATTTGAAAAACAAATTTTACTTCACCTTTCTGTAAAACTAATAAAGGCCAGTTTTTAAAACAACCGAGAACCGACAAGTCATGTCTTTGGAAATATCATATTGTTGAAATATAGTATATATTTTGTCACTAGAACCTTAAGTGTATTTTTTAAGATCAAGCAAAACATTACCGTAGTTTAAAAATTGAGAGAATGAAAAAAACATTCTTAGTCAGTGACGAACTATATGTTTTGTTTCATAATGCATTATATTAAGCTACATACTGAAACTGACTCAAATATTACAATTTATTCACTTTACTACTTTTATCATATAATATATTCCATTTTTTCTTGCTGTTTCAAACGACAAGCTGATTCAGATTTCTTCATTTGACAAAATGTATTGTAATTTTTATAATTACTGAATGATAAATAAACTTGTCTATTGCCATTATTGACTGTCACAAATGTCTCAAATGAGTCAGAACAAAGAAATACATCACCTGGTTTATTTCTCCTCAACCTACCATGAAAAGTCAGAGACTAATTTACTCTCTGGAATTGAGTGTTAAAATACTACTTTTTATCCTACGAGCCTCTCTGAGATTTTATTACCAAGGGACGAAAAGTACTCCCATTAGAATAACACAGGAAACCTCCGGAAACACTGCGTACACCATTAGATATAGGGAAGATTGAGCAACACACAGTTTGTTATGATGTTAAAACTGTCCTTTGCGTCTAAGTTATTATGCTAGACGGCCATTTTGTTTGTCGACAACAAATTAAGATGGCAGTGAAGATATTGGTTTAACGCCACCTAATATCAAGTTTATTTTTAAATTTTGAATAGACTATATATTTTTTCATAGCCTACATTATGCTTCAAATTATATCTTTAAAGGCTGCATCTTGGAGTGAAGGATCATTTGAAGGTAAAGAGACCTCAACAGTTTTGGAAATTTATGATAGCGTTGGTTATTAATTATTAAATTAACATTTAGTTGGATTTTTCCGACGTCTTGTGTTTAAAATCTACAAAACGTTTCGAGAGTTGGTTAAACTACTCCCGTTTTTAAGTGCCTAACGATACTATACAAACATTTACAAATATATACAAGCAAAGGGTTATTTATATATAGAAAAAACCTATATAGGGACTGGGATGGTGGTGACGTCCTGTAATCCAGCTACTTGGAGGTCACGTATTGTGGATAGTTGTGAGAGATGGTCGGTAGACGTAGTGTTCTCTTTTGTGGATTAACGTCCGCAATATTAAATACTACGTTAATTTGCAAAGACCATCTTCATAATTAGACTAATTCCTAGTTCAGAGGCCGTGGTTCGGATTCCGTTTTAAACTGTAGGTCCATTAGTTGCCATCGGCTGATGGGCTATTAATTAATTAACTGTCCTGTCTAAGGAACATGTCAGCCTTAGTCAGTAACAAGACTTTCAAGATCAAGCCACAATCATCTTACACTCAATCCCTATTCATATTTGGCTTAAAATACCTACATTGCAGTATGGTTGCCATTTCAATTATCTAATCTAACCGGTCAAAACACAAATATATAAATGAGAGAATTAAAATAGTAAATAAAACACTCTACTTAGCCTATTTTGTACATTCGGAAAGTTGCAAACCAACGACACTAACACTCCGCCTCTGAGCTAGCGGACCTTAAGTTGCCCGTTTATTCCCTCGGTAGCGGTACAAGGTCAACAGTAATATTGGTTTTACATCTGATTTCACTTTTTATAGCCTTCACTGTCAGTATTGTTAAAGTTACTAGCGCCGAGAGCTAATAGTGTGAGAAATCGTGGTTAAATCTCCAGCTGATTTACGCCTAAGTCGGGAAAACTTATATCTGTACTCGCAACTAACGTCGAAATCAGCTGTTTTCGGTAAAGTTTAATAAAAATCCGTTACACAGTCACCCGTATTCACGCAAAAATAAACAAAAGTTTGATGTCTAATATGAAAATGAACATGATATATTTAAATCTGCATCATGTTCATCTGTATCATGTTTGCATCGTAGAAACTAAACACTTGGTGTTCAAACACAATTTACCATACAAATTTGCACGTAGTCTATTAATGTAAATGTTTTGCAATAAAGCTGGTGGAAATTGAAGACTAATTAAAAGTTGTACGGCACAAAATGTTACCGAAACCGTTCCAACTACAAGCTACCGACGCTTACTTTGGTGTCTCCAGGTATTAAAATTAGATGAACAAAGTTGGATGAGGTGCTTTGCAAAAGTTTTTCCCTGCGGTTTAAGAGCAAGATATAAATGAGAGAATTAAATAGTAAATAAAAAACTCTACTTAGCCTATTTTGTACATTCGGAAAGTTGCACACCAACGACACTAACACCGCCTCTGAGCTAGCGGACCTTAAATTGCCCATTTGATTCCCTCAGTAGCGGTACAAGGGCAACAGTAATATTGGTTTTACAGCTGATTTCACTTTTTATAACCTTCACTGTCAGTATTGTTAAAGTTACTAGCGCCGAGAGCTAATAGTGTGAGAAATCGTGGTTAAATCTCCAGCTGATTTACGCCTATGTCGGGAAAACTTATATCTGTACTCGCAACTAACGTCGAAATCAGCTGTTTTCAATACAGTGTAATAAAAATCCATTACACAGTCACCCGTATTCACGCAAAAATAAACAAAAGTTTGATGTCTAATATGAAAATGAACATGATATATTTAAATCTGCATCATGTTCATCTGTATCATGTTTGCATCGTAGAAACTAAACACTTGGTGTTCAAACACAATTTACCATACAAATTTGCACGTAGTCTATTAATGTAAATGTTTTGCAATAAAGCTGGTGGAAATTGAAGACTAATTAAAAGTTGTACGGCACAAAATGTTACCGAAACCGTTCCAACTACAAGCTACCGACGCTTACTTTGGTGTCTCCAGGTATTAAAATTAGATGAACAAAGTTGGATGAGGTGCTTTGCAAAAGTTTTTCCCTGCGGTTTAAGAGCAAACCACGACAAACGAAAACACAATACAAAGCAATCTCTGACGTTTCAATGGGTTTAGACATTGTACAGCGTTCCATTCCTGCTAACGGTACTCCTGAATACCTGCATAAACTACAAGTTTTATTATAGGATATTTATAAGAATCTGTTAATCGATATTTAGGTTTATTACTAACAGTCGTAATTTATTTAACAACATATGATATTAATTTATAATAAATAAATATGTTTCTTCTATTTTTCTTCTACTGAAAACATGTGCGCTTACTTTCAGGCCACAACAAGAATACAAACAGGCAACGATCAACTTTTCAACATACTTGTTGCCGGCTTACCTGTACATCACTCTTAACTATCCAACAATAACCTGTTACGTTCCACAGCCATAACTGGCTCCAGGTTTTAGTTCTCGTTCCGCAACTAGTCCTCAAATTAACAGTTCCCGCTCCTTCAATGTTAACAAATAGTGGATACCTTGATAACCATTTTTTCCGTAACGTTATTTTCTACTAGAATAGAATAGAATACTAGAATTTGGACAAACATAACTAATAAAACACTGTTAGTGAAATTATTTTAACTTTCCGAAAGAAAAAAATACTTTATCCTCGTCGCCAGTTGTTATAAATCCACTTTTTGATACTATTTCAACTGAAATGGCGACCTACCCAGGTAGGTATTTTAAGCCAAGTATGAATGAGGAATGAATGTAGGATGATTGTGGCGCGATCTTGTAGTCTTGTTACTGACTAAGGCTGACATGTTCCTTAGACAAGACTGTTAATTAATAGCCCAACAGCCGATGGCAACTAAGGGACCTACAGTTTAACGTGGAATCCAAAACACGGTATCTGAATTACAAATTGGTCTAATTATGAGAATGGGTTTTGTGGATTGACGTAGTATTCAATAGTGCGGACGTTAATCCACACAATAGAACACCACACCCACCGACCATCACTCACAACTATCCACAATTCGTGACCTCCAAGTGGCTGGATTACAGGACGTCGCCACCGTCCCAGTCTTACTTAATTTGTATTTAAAAAAATCGTAAGCAGAAATCATACACGTACTAAAGGAAAGGCTATTCACGTACCTAATGTATAATGCAGACTACCACAATGTTGATGGTCGTCCGAGATCCAATGTTTGGACTTTTGTACCTACACTGTGTTCCTTTGGAACTTATTCCCTTTACTGACTTTCAAAACTTATCACCCTTTCAAGAAAAAGAATAAGCTGTTATTGAGGTCATCATCTGTTCGTTTTTACGACGTAGTAAAACAGTGAAACGTGTTTACGTGGATGATAACTTATCGTCAATACCAAGAGTCTACAAACCTGTCAATGACGCCTGGTAAGTCCGACTGTTTTCTCAATTTAATCTCTTTTTAACACAAAAAACTACGTTTGAATTATTGTACAGTTACATTTTAAGTTTCAAAGTATTATTGTGTACTGTGTGTGGATTTATTCAACAAAAATTATTATGTTTTTGAGTAATTGGAAACTGTTTGGAAACGTCAAAAAATGTAAGAAGTGTTTACATAACAGGCAAGTGAAAATCAAGTAGGTTAAATATATTGGAGGCAGGTTAAAGGTATCTTTAAAAAATTCCCTTTTGCAAATTTTTAATTCGGTGTGTCTAGACTGTCCATATGGGTCTAGACTGAATAGAACTGTGTCTATGTGGACGTGTAAAAACATAGTTGATACAAAGTAATCAAATATGGTATATTGTAACTAAAGCAGTATTGCTGTGCATCAGAAGATAGGTCGTCTCTTATAGTCTTGTGAATAACAATGCATTGGCCCTCGTTTAGATTTCACCACATAAGCTGTAGTGATTTAAATTGAATTATAACTGAAAATGACCGAAAGGGAACTTTTGGCTTCAAAACATAATACGTTGACTATTTTTCAAGAATTAGACCCATGCTACACAAGCGTGCTCGAGGTCGATGTAATTTGAAACTATCTTTTATGAGTCCAGACTCCGAGATTGAGATTTTTCAGAAAATATTTCATAAACAACAGCACGTGATACCGAACGTTAATCTGGACAGTCATTACTTACTCTAAACTCAAATGTTCACATTGTCTCTATTTTTAATTCAGTAAATAGAAATTACAGTTCAAGAACATTGCAAATATTTTTCAGTTTTGTATAATCAGGCCTACACTCTTTTTGTATATGTACACGTTTATGGTTTTGTACGCCAAAATGGAGTTTTAAGCTTATTTATTTATAATTTTTGACAAAATCTAATTTTCATTTTTAACATTGTATTCAGCTAAGAAACAAACAATTAATTTCGTATGTGGTTACTGAGATTTTTATAATGGTAAACACTGGTACAATGTTAATCTTATGGAGAAAAGTTTAAAATCAATAATTGACTTATTTACTTAAATATTCCTTCAAAATTTAGTATGTAAGTTTATTTAGTTAAGTTTTATCATTGGATGCATAAAATTCCCACTTCTAGTTATTCAATATGGACGTTAAAACACAAGAGAAACATACATACCATCGCTCATAACTATCCACAATTCGTGACCTCCAAGTAGCAATACTCTATGAAAAGCCACTAGAAACTAGAACTAAAACCGCATAAACCTAGTAATAAAACAAACACGAATCTATCTACCAAACAAATCTTTTATTACACTTTTAATAGTAGGTGGAGGTTGATACAAATCCACACGAGATGGATGTGTACTTTCGTGGTGATGGTGATGGTGGTGGTGTGGTCCTCTGTTTTCCTCTATATTCTCGTGGTGGTGTGAATGACTCCTTTTTAAATCAACTTCAGTTTCACTTGCTGAGTTCTGTATAGTGTTTTTATTGCTGATGACATAAAACCATAATATTGAAACAAAGTAACCAATTAAGCCAAGAGTCGCTACACCGGATAACCATACAAAAAACTGTCTGTACGCTTCAGAATAAACCGCCGCTGCTATCAGATTCGCGCACCACAAGGCCATTACGGCTAAGCCCGACACAATCACTAGCAAGGGACTCTGGTCCACCACGCCGATCTCGATGCATAGTCCGCAGATCAGGTAGGCGAATCCGCTGAGTACTATCAGTATGTTTTCAACTGTGAACTGGGTTTCTTGGCCGTTTCCGAGAAGCTGGAATCCCCATAGCATGGTGAGAAAGCCACAAATAATGATGAGTATCCCGATCATTAAACTACCCGTTTTGAGGTTAACACCGCAGCAGCAGACATTTGGGATAAACGTCGGACTGGCTTGATGCATTTTATAGCACGCGAGTTCAAATACATTGTTTACATAACGGAAATGTGACTATTTAAAATAATTTTGAAAACTAATAAATAACATACTATAAATTTGCTGATCTGTTGTTAACACATTTTTCTGAACAGCTGTATAACTAATTTCACCCAATTCTAGACGTTTGGTTGTGAAATTAGTTACTAATAAAGCATATTAGTATGACTTTTATTGTAGACCTATCTATGTAAATGAAGTTTTGTCTGTCCATTGCTCAGAATTATATATTTTTTTACTTATTTTATTACGTTTCATGCGTTAGGGAAGCTGAAACAAATCTTTGCTCAATTTGTGTCCGTGACTCTCCAGGAGGAATTTTATGCCGTCTTCTCCGAAAAAGAAACGGGAGAACTGATAATAATGAAACGTATTGCATACATTCTCTACATTCCAGAGAACATTTTTAAAGGTTTAAAATTGTCCACCGACCCTTGAAAAGTAAATAACGAGCATTTAAAAACCCACTTTTTATGCGATATTGGTTAAATTTTGCTTAAGTTTTTAATAAATAACTTACTGGTATTAATCAGCTGTCTTTGTAGTTTCAAAATTTAATAGAAAGATAAACAAACGGCTAACGAATCAATATTAGTCAGTTTATATTGGTCATTGAATTAAACCCAAAATCATACTATAGTAAAAAGTTATTTTAACGTATAACCTATAATAATTATAGTATAATTGTTCTAATCTGTTTCATTGTAAAGCAATGCTAAATATTAAAACTGGGTATTGGTTTTCTCTTTGTATTGATTTGTTTAGGATTTCAGGTTTAGGTCTATATTTTGGTATGATGATCTTTTCTTCTTTAAACTAAATCCTACAACCCGTACAAAAGACGGGCTTACTGCTAGCTTTTAATAATTTGCTTTAAGTACTATTTCACTTAGTACATGGCATTCCACGGGAGTTCGAGCGCTTTTCGCACACGCCATTGCACTTCCAAGTTTGTTCCAAGTCAAATGTTCATGAGATCTAGAAATTATAAGTTTATGGTGCCGTCTAAATAAGATGAAAATCAATATGAATATAAACTTGTACATTTTAGTTTGGTAAAAAAATTTGAATATTGCGCAAAACTAGTGTTTCACGATTTAAACTGATTAAAGATAGACTGCAGTTATGAGAAAATTAAAAATCCCATGCATTTAGATCTTACGTGGGACGAAAATTTTATTGAGCATAATTGCATTCCAAACTTACATAAAAATCAAATCTAAAACAAAAATGTACTATTATCTTGAACCTTTTTGTGCGTCTGTTCTATTAAGAGTATTTTATTTCACCCTAGTCAATTCAAGTTTGTAGTACGGTATTCAGTATAATATTGGTTGCAGTAAGGTTGGGGTGATACTGTTAGGCATTAAATAAAAAAAATTTGGGTATCCCAAAATCGTATAGATACGTTTCAACCACCAAGATACATCATCCGGGTTAAATTTATTATCAGTAGACCTCATTGTAGTTTCTGAACTACCACTGTCTGCAGCCACAGGAGTATTGGCAGGCAGGTAAGAATGTGAAACCACAGGATCTGCATTTTGTACAGCTTCTGCAGTTTTTGTTGCAGTTATTTTGTGTTTTCTTTTAGTTGTTTTAGTCTGTGTCACCGGGCCAAAATCCTGGTCGACCCAGTGAACGTATTTATTTCGTTCCCTTCCTTTCCTTCTTTTACCATAAACGATATCTGGTTATTTATTGCACTTTCAACATTATTTGTAAGATTTGAGCCACTAACAGGACTTCTTCTTCTTCATTATCTGCAACGTTGAAGTTCCATAGCAGTATTATGAAATACCCTAGTAACACAAATACTACAAATCCTGATAACAGAGCGAAGAAATACTTATCAGATGAATTGATGTGATAAATCATCTACGTATTTATGGACCAGGTTATCAAAACAATAACAGAAGATAGTTTAAAACATTTGCTGTATTTCCCAAGTATTCCAAAAAGCATACTAAAACCACAAAATGTACAGATTAAACCTAACAGCAATACTAGCCACTCTGAGAACTCCTCCATATACTCGTCGCCAGAGATCGCTGTTGTGCAGCATGTTTATAGCACCAACGCTAATGACTCTAATGATTCCACTCTGTCTGCGGCAAGTGGGCAACACTTTACTTCAGTGGCTATTTCAACCTTTCATGGCCGAGAAGTACAACCGCAGGAAATGTATAATGAAACATACCCGCAGTTTGTTTAAGATCCAGATAGTGATTTAATCTTCTTAGTTTTATCTGTTTAGGTACATAACATCATGAACAAACAAAGTTTGGTAGGTTAGGAAAACAGCTGGCCATTCCACTTCTTAAAATTGTGATATTTTCTGAGGATTGCAAAGAGAACGACTATTCTCCATTCAAGCCTATTCTGAGGTGTTTTATATTTTTATACGTAAACTTGTACATAGTTTATCATTTTTAGGATAGTCCACTCAATTTAATTTATTCAATACAAAAAATATGATTTAGATTCAATTCTGCACGGTTTCATTCATTGCGGAGTTTGCATTTTCTCTGCGATTTTCTCCGCAGTAATGTTATTCTTTTTTTTAGTTGGTTTGGTATTTTCTACAGATTCTGATTCCTGATCAAGCCAGTGTACACTTCTATCTCTGTTCCTTTCCTGTCCTTCTTTTATCAGCAATGATGCACGCCTTAGTCCACCTTCGACAGAACCTGTACTCTTGGTGTTGTCCTCATTTTCTCCTTCTTCTTCTTTATGGACCACAATAAAGTTCCATAGCATTAACACAAAATACCCTAACAACACAAATACAACTAAACCTGCTAACATAGAAAAGAAATCCTCATTAGACGTAATTACGAAGAGAGACAGTACCAGATTTATGACCCAGGTTGTCAAAACAATGATAGAAGATAGTTTGAAAAGTATGCTATATTTTCCCAGAATTCCGAAAACCATGCAAAGTCCACAAAAAGTATATACTAAACCTATGGATATCATCATTAGCCTCTCGGTGAACTTCTTTTTTTCTTGGTCGCTGAAGATATTACTACAATTCAGGATGTTTATAACACCTATACAAATGACGACAGAAGATATCACGATTCCAGTCCTTCGGATATCAAAACGCAGGCAACTCTTCACTTCAGTGGCCATTTGAACCTTTGATGGCAGAAAAATACCACCAAAAGAAACGAATCGTACATAATCTTAGCTTTAGATCGATGAAAATAGTATTTAATTTGTTAAGGTTATTATTAACTGTTTACATCACTATTACTAATTACTGTATGAATAAAAACAGTTAGGCAGAGTAGCATATCAGCTGACGATTTAAATATGATATTCTGAAGTGAATGACAAAGAGAAATATTTACTACTTTCTACCGTCCCTTTTATGCATATTTTACTGTCTCAAAAAATGGTAGTATATTTTGTTTATTTATGAACGAATACTCATACTTAAAGTTGATTTTGAATCCCTTATTTTTACAATAAAAATGGTTGGAAGTTCGTTATTAAATTTACAGTTAGTACAATTAATAACTGTTGAATTAAAATAGATTAAATAATTATAAAGAAGACTCACCTTATCCGCCTATATAAACCATCACAATAATTAATTACTGTATTTAATAACAATAATCTGCTGTTTTATTTATCTTAAGCAATATTTCTTTGTTCAGAAAAGGTTTATAAACCTACTACAATAGTGCAGCTCCAAAAGGTGGAAAAATAATTACTTCAAATAGCATTTCTCAGATATTTGGCTACTACTTATAGAATATTATTTTTAAAGTTACGTTTTTTTGGATTTTTTGGCAGGTGGTAACTCTTTATGAGTACCCCTGCTCCTGCGAGGGTTATGTGGTGACTCCACCGTTAAGCGGAGGCTAAAGGAATTCATTTGGGCGAATCACAGCATTATCTTTTCAGCTGTAGCTGCTAGATTATCTATTATTTGCTTAAATATTCTTTAACAATTTGGTTTAAAGTCCAGTTAATCTTTAGTTTCTTTATCTAATAAGTTTTATCAATAAATCCATAAACCCCCCAATTTGATGTTTCTTCCGGCAGTAAACCTATGTAATCATGGTCATTCTTAAAGAGAATAGATAAATTTGTGTAACTAGCTTGGTTATTGATTAAATTTTCAAGATTTTTACTTAATATGCAAGGGGCGTTGATTTGCACAGCAATGTTGCGTTTATAGCTTATATTATTTTATAAAATCTATGTATATTTACTTGGGATTAGCCTCAATATAAGCACATTACCATATAAAACAAACCTTATTGCAGCAAACCTGCATACCCAATACTATTCAATTGCTATGATGGGAATGTTATAAGTTCTGTGAAATTTGCTTGACTCACGTCTGCGTGCTGCGTGCTCCGTGTGATCTCGTTACAAATAAAAATAACCTCGCGCAAAGCGGTTCGGCATTTACCTCAACGTCCCGAAATACTGCATTCATCCCAATTTTGTACTTTAAATAGTTAAAAATGAAAGAAGTGAAGCGTGCTATGCTTGTGGTTTCAAGCATTTATTTTAGTTAGAATATTCATTAAATTTTGTCAAAGTAATAAAAATATCTCAACTGTCTACTGGTGACCACTTTTATTGTCATTGTAAAAGTACAAAATGTTGATATTCACATTGACAATTTTACGATCTCACTTAGGGCCTACTATCTATTATTTTCACTCTGTTAGGTACCTTAAGAATCTGCATCAGTGGTAGCCATCTTGAATTTTAGTCCCGTAAGAGCAATGTTAAATTCTGGCGGAACATACTTTCACTTTGGCGTCTGTAGTGGCGTTAATTATCAAAGTATCAATGTAAAACTTTGGAAGTACATTGATGAGATGTGGCTCAAGGGCATGACCTTTTAATATGTTCAAAAATTTAACTTGATATAAAAACAAAAATCCAGGAATATTTTACAAAATAAATCATTATAATTTTTTTATTGAGAGCGAAAATAAGAAGTTCTGTAAGGTGGTGCCCTGGAGGACTGTAATACCTTTAATTTGACACCACTTCCGTTAATTTATGACAATAGGTCAAGGAGATATAGGCGCCAGAATTTAACATTGCTCTTACAGGACTAAAATCAAAGATGGCTACCACTGATGCAGACTCTTAAAACGTGTTTAAAACAAAATATCTGAAAGTGCATTTACACACGACACATATGGCCTCCAACTCTCTGGTTCCCGCTCACCAAGCTGTACCGCGGGTGTTTGTACACCCGACATTCGACACGGCAAACTCCCCTTCATTTGTTCACGACCAGTGTTTGTTTCTCAGAATGTATCCAAACCTAACATTTGGATTATTACATTTGCTCTGCAGCTCTTAAGCAGGTTACTGTGAAAGTTTAACTATTTGGCTGAACCATTTGCATTTACATCACCTCATTTGCAAAGTACAATCTATGGTGGAAAAAATACTATTATCTTAAGTAAGTTTTTCGTCTCCTTAACATTGTAGGATACTTAAAATTTTATTAAAATTTTACTCAAGAGTATATAAATAGTTTTTTCGACACACTGCTTCAAAAACAGCTGTTTTAGATACATGTGTTGAAGAGCAAAAGTTGTTCTTTTTCTTCCTAGGACTAAACCTAAATTTGTGATGATATTTTGAGTCCTAGACAGTAAACGATCATTGTTGATGATTCTTTAGATTTGAGGTCATCATTCTATCGTAAATGATCGATAAAGTAACTGCAACATTCAGTGTATTTGTGAAACTGGAAATCGACTATTTAATCGAAATATCGAATGGTTGATATCGAATCACCGATAATAATAACTTACACTGTCATAGCCTAAACAACCAATCAGGAGAAATTACTACTACAACGTAAGTAACATATCAGCTGATTATTCTAAAGCGAAAAAAATGATCGACAACTTTTGATACTAAATCAGGTAATAATTTATGTTTTACGAGTTTGTTTCATTTTATTTGCAGTATGACAAAAAATATTTTCATCACACGGCCCAAACAACGTTAACCCTAGTGATTAAATATTCTATTTTTTGTTTTTGTTTACCGTTCTCATAATTACTGGAAAACATGACAAACGTCATTTCGAACATATTGTTTTTTTGTAATGATAGAATAAAACTATTACCATTATATATGTTATAGTAATCATTAAAAAAGCTTAAGCTAAATTGTACCTAGTTACTAAGAGGTGTACTAGATTTCAAATACTAACCATGGAATAATTATAAAAAAATATTTTTAACTATAATTTATGAACATACTTGTAATCAAAGTTGTGTAATTAAATGCACGATATCTGCAGGAGCGATTGCTGGGGGGATAGGACTAACGAGTTGCCGATATCAGCTGACCACGGACGAGGCCTCAGGCTTGCCAACTTTCACGACTATACTGATTTAATTAACCGTTCACGTATGTGACAATTATAAACTGCGCCTTGCTTAAGGGCTTCATCCAGTACTTCGTAAAGCTAGAATACTCTACTAACAATAACTAAAGTTTTAAATAATTTTTTTCAGTCATAATTTCACAACAATAATATGTAAAATAAAAAACACACTCTTAAAAAAACTTTTAAGTAAAAATTTATTCCTCACAATCACAGTAGAAAAGAACGGCTCTCCAAATCTTTAAATATTTTGAGTTATTTTAATCATTGATTTGATTTGATTTGATATTTCAGTTTGTAAACATATAAATAGAATTGACCTATATAAAACAAAAAAGTCTAAAAAATGTGCTCCTTACTAAGGTCAAACCAGAAAGAGACTGACTATTTTGTAATACACCCTCAACTGACCATCGCCATGAACCTAAGGCCCGTGCGGTGATTTAAAGACAAAGCGAGGTACCGTAGCAGCACTAGTCTTTAAACTAGCAGCACTAGTCGTAGGCTGAGGTGACTGTTCATAATCTAAACTGGTTTCGATCCAGCAACCTTTGATTTACTGGGCCAGAGCTTTATCCATGAGTTACCGTGCTGATATTTATTTATATACGTTGAATAGAATTACAGTTGTGGCCATACAATAAGTGATTGAAATTTGAAAACACACACACACACACACACACACGCTCAATGTTCAGGGCGACTACATATAATAAGTTTTTTAATGTGACCTCCAATTATTTGCACGCATATAATTCACCATGATAAATTTATGTTTAAACTAGATTTATTAAAATAAGTATCAATTTTAAGATTAGAAAACAGCTTTTGTATTGGAAAAATAAACGTGTTACTATTATCATAACCTCAAAAAGCGAAACTGGGTTTCAATTCTGTCTGTCTGTCTTTCTTTAATACTAAACAAGGCATTTGTGTTCGTCTCCTCCCTAAAAACCAGACCACTCACAATGATTAAACTTATTTTCTTTGTTCTATACCTTTTTGAGAAGGGATTGTTCGCTATAAAATGCCTCGTGTTTTATTAAAATACAACAAATTAGCTATCAAAAACACAGTAGTGATATTGGTAACTTTTTTTTCAAAGTTTGACTGACCAGCATTTAAAAACCCACTTTACGCGATATTATTCGCACTTTGCTTTCAGTTTTCAATGAATCCCCTTCTAGTAATAATCAGCTGTCTTTGTAGTTTTAACACTAATTTGTTTAAGCATTGATCATTGATCTTGAAAATATATGATGTAGGCCTATAAGTGAGTCAATAGAAAGGAAAACAAACAGCTGTCAAATTAAAATCAATATTAGTTTGTTTACGTTGATCATTGATTTTAAACTCACGTTGAAATCATGCTATATTAAAATGTTATCTTGACTTATAACAAATTTTAATAAATATGCATATTTTCTGATCCAATCTAATTAATTTTGTCATGTTAATAAGTATCTTTTTCCCTAACACAGAATCCTACAACCCGTACAAAGTACGGGCGTACTGCTAGTCTTATTAAACAAAATTTTGAATGATATAAATTTTCCAATTTAAAATAATTGTTGATATATTATTAAAACTAGCTGACCCGGCGAACTTCGTAACGCCTAACAGTAAATACATGTTAACTTTAAGATTGGCCATGTCCTGAAGCCAATTAGCATTGCGGCTTCGTTGTGAAAGCTTTAAATACAAAATACAAATTTGTACTTTTATACAAATGCTGATTATTACAATAATCTCAATATGTTTAAACATTGTAATTATTTTTTATTTGGCAAACATATAAACACGTGACTTTTAATCATACAGAAAAAAATATATACAGTACATAATTCCCAAAACCGTAAACTATTAACGTGGCGAATAATGCTGTTCATTTTGTACAGCACATATTTACTTCATAGTTTTACATTAATGAATGATTTAGATGGCATTGGATAGTAAAGCATATTGCTAACGGACAGTAAACAAACAGCTGGTTTAAGAAATCCAATGTTTTGATTGTAGATAATTTGTAAACAAACTTATTCCCCATAAGGTTAACATTAGAAATTTAAAACGCTATAAAATGGAAAATAATTGAATTTATGGAAACGGAATATGCCTAAAGCATGACCGGAGCAGAGACGAATCCAAAAAATCAAAGATCATTAAAATCGGTCCAGCCGTTCTCGAGTTATAATGCGTGTAACTAACACGACTTTGTTTTATATATTTATATTATACTAAATAATCCAACTGATTTTCTATTTTTATCTTTTCAGTTATTTGTATACTATTTTAGGTACTTTTTTAGTATTTAGCGAGACCATCTAGCTTCTTCACTCTGAGTCATACAACTTGTACAAAGGCTTACTTTTAGTACGATCACAAAATAAATGAATGCTTTATATAAACATATTGCGAGAACAACTCTGATGCAATTCCCGATCACCCGCTTATCACGTGGCTCTGCGTGACAGATGATTTGTGGACGCGCCGGTGTGAGTGTCATAAAACACAAATGGACCGCGCAGTTCCGCCAGCTCACTGATGATGTATGGCTCCACGTTCACAGGGGGCTTTAAATATGCCAGTAAATGGTTTTTTTCTGTCACAAAGTAATACCGGACTGTGAAAAACAACCGGTTTGGTAGCTAAATGGTAACGCACTGGCCGATGAGACAAAGGTCCTTGGTTTAAAACCAACGGCAGGTGACTCCTGTCTAATGTTGGATGAGCAGCCACGTCTGGCAGCCTATGTGACCAACCCTGCCACGGTACTAACTTTACACTACAGTATACATTATTAATAGACGTGTCATTCTTATGCGCAAGCTGTAGTGCCTTGAGTGGTTCCCGAATCGGCTTGGGGAGTTAGTGCGTGGTTCCCTGTACAGGAGCGCTGTCGTCTGCTACCCCCCTTTACCCCTTCATAATGGCGAGAGAGGGATGTGCGCTGTGCGCGTCGCCACGTCAACTCATTCATCCCCAAAGTTACTACGAGTGCGCGCGCACTCCTGAGGGCGGGGCCAAGTGAGCTTACAGCCTTCGCCACTAGGAAGCGGCACTTCACTGTCGGGCCTTCCGAAATTTTGTTGGCGACAATTTTTAACCATGAATAACACGTCTATTAATAATGTATTGTAATGTACAAAGGTACTACGCTCTCACCGCTCAAAGTCACTGCTAGGCCCATGACAATGGGTAGATACGTTTTAGCGAATTTACCATAGGGAAGAAGCTATTAGCATAGGTCTTAAGGCAAGACGTTGGAAAAAGATGACGAGATATGTTTTTTAGGGATAATTAAACGAAAACCATAAATAAATAAATTCTGAGCCAAACGAAACAGTACAATCATTTGATCGAAACAAATCTCAAAGGTGACCAAGGCATCAATCGTAGAAAAATATCAGAAATTTTGTTCTAATTTCGATGAGAGAAAATTATTTAAACGGCATTGGAACTCAGGAGTATTATTAATGGTGTGAAATGAATATAAAATATGCAAATAAAATTACTAAGAAACTAAAATAATGCATTTTATGTTAACTAAAACCATGAAGAATAACGAGCTATATATTGCAATTTCCGTAGGTTAAACTGTTTACAAGAACAATAATACCATAGAGTAGTAATACTAACGTGAAACCCACAGGCGAGAGAAGAGGAGGAGCGATTGTATTGTGAGCCAAACCTAAGGGAACATTGCCATTAGCTAAAGTGTCAAGTTACTGTACGTCTGTCCATCTGTCATCGAGTCTCAAGCCGAGATGTCTCTCTCTCTCTCTCTCTCTCTCTCTCTCTCTCTCTCTCTTGTCCATGGAACATTGCTGTCTAGAGTGCATAAACAGACTACTCAATGATAAGTTAAATCATTAAAGCCATGAAACATTAATCGTACCTCAAAAATATTGTAAGAGTAATTATAGAGGAATAGAAGGGAACTATCTTCTCCACATTAAAACAAAAAATTATTACCTTTCCGATCGTTATTTGTCTATTTTTCTCAGGATTTTTTATATCAGGAGTGAACATTTGCAAATCAATATTAATGCGTATTCTGACCAATTAAAGAACACATTTTTGGTAGTCCCAGGGCATTACGGTAAGCGCTTAACACATCGTATTTCCTCATAGCTAAGATTTAAAAAAATATTTTTTCACTAAACGCATTCATTAAAGTCATTAGGAATCATCTGGGTGAAAATGTAGAAACTCCCCATAAGAATAACATTATAAATAGAAAACGCCATAAAATGGAAACTTATGGAACCTATGGAAACTGAATATGCCTAAAGCATGATCGGAGCAGAGACAAATCCAAAAAATCAAAGATCATTAAAATCGGTCCAGCTGTTCTTGAGTTATAAGTGTTGTAACTAACACTACTTTGTTTTATATACTTAGATTCCGTTGGAGATAAGAAACCTCAATTTTCCACAAAATTATCCTGAATAGAGACACTGGGACCCGCTTCACACTTAAACAAACTACGCCATCGTTTCCAAACATTCTACCCTACATAGAATATATTATTCAACTTTTTTACATTTTTTTTTCAAAACTAAATTACAATGTTGTGTCTCAAAATTTTTATGTTCGAATGCAGTTAAAATATCCGCATTTATTTTTATCTTTAGTTTTATTTTTCAAGGTACAAGGTTTTTGTTCAAGAACGCGTTTCTACGTATAGATCAACACCGTCTCATGTAAATACCTTTTGTCTGTCTAATTTTATAAAGTTTCCCCAAAATAATATGTTTTTAATATTTTATTTGACTAATTGTCAAGTAAAGATGAATAAAAAACATTGTCAATAGTGAATGATAAACGAGAATATACTAAAGGAACTGTACTTTTATCAAATCTCATATTGTTAAATTATTTTTCTCTGAAATCACTTGCCGTCAAATTTGAAACATGCCTGAATATGACTTCCCTACACTGGAAAGTCAGAATATAAATTAAATATGTCAAAAGCATTGAACAAGATTCTAAACTGCCTGTATTTAGCAATTTCGTTATTCAGCAAGTATAAAACTTATGATTTTAATATTGTTAATTTTCAAACATTTGATTTTTTGACAAAGATTTATTTTTATAGTTAAGGTTTTTACAGACGTTCTTATGATTAAAGGTATCAAACGCAATAGTTTTTATAAATAATACTAGAGTTTTGTCTTCACATTACTTGTAATTAGGCAACAATAGTTGTGTTGATTTTACGTTTTGTACCCCAGAAAATCCGAAATGAATGTTATCTCAGTTTCTGTCAGTCTTTTTGTAATACTAAATCAGGTTTTATGTAACTCATTGCAATGAAAATGGAACCATCCACTATAATAAAACTTATTTTCACTATTCTATATCTTTGGAGATGGGTTTTTTACTTAAAAACTGATCCACGACCTGTATAAATAAATTGCGCCAATTGGTTTTAATAAATAACCCAGATTTAAGTGATTTGGCAACATTTCTTCTAAGTTTTACTAATCATGTGATTTGAGATAAATAACTGACCAGCTGTCAAATAAAAATTATGTTGGTTTGTTTACAATAAATGATATCAAAATTAAACCATGTTAAAATTTTAAATTAAAGTAAAACAATTTTTGATTTAATGTGATTCTCTCGTTTTAAATTAAAACTAAGCAACTACACGACAATTTTCCTTTTTTTATTACTTGGATATTAGTAAAGCCAATATTATAATGCGAGAAAAAGTTTGTTATATATATTTGCAAAGAATTTAAAGAGCTTTTTCAAATTTTGAAAATAACTAAAGACTATGAAAAAAGTTCTAGATAGGTCTAATGTCACGTAAAATCCCGTGTCTCTTGTAAGTAAGTTTGAAATCTTTTTGTAAGTTTAAAATCTAAAAAGAAATTACATCAAGCTTATGTAAACTCAAATGTAAACAATACAGATCAAAACATCTGTTTATAACCAATTGACAGTTTTTGATTGACGATTATGGAGAACCATATAGGAATACTTCCATGTGGTTTTGCATAAATATTTATTCTATGTATGTTTAAACCTATTATCCCCATCATAGTAAACGTATCTATGATGGGAATAATATAGGATCTATGAAATTCGCTCTACTCACGCCAGCGTGCTGCGTGCGATCTCGTTTATTTTTTAGTTCTTAATTCGACAAAGCAATTGGTGATGATTGAAGTTGGTAAACAATATGTCATATTAAAAGGTATGAATAAATAAGGTTTTGGATACATGTGATTGGAGAGAAATGGGAAAAATCAAGGATGGAACGATGTTTTAAACAAATAGTTCTAATGCTCTTCAAATACTACGATACAACAACCCGATTGACATGGAAGTTGAAATGTAAAACATCTACTTAGGTGTATTAAATAGTGTTTTATTTCATCCATATACAGACCTATATATAAACTGTGTTTACATTGATTATATACTAAATACGTTTTTATTTAGAAAATTAACTTATGTAATAAATGTTATACTTCATAACCAAGCAAAGTAAGTACGGTCTCAGGGGAATATTTTTTTTATAATGATTAGGATCTTTCTTCTTCACATTGGAAACCCCCATACAGAGGACGGTTTACTTATTAGCTACTAATAATGAAGTAAATGCGCAATATACATCAAATTGTCAGTGTAAAAAATAAAATCAAGACATTTTGGTTATTTCCAGTTATACAAAGTATTGATCATAAACATATCATGACTCCTGAAATTCTCTTAGCATACGTAGTCACTTGACTGCGTCAGTAGCTCAGAGGTTATGAACCATGACGCGACTGGCGCTGCACGGGTGAGTTTCGTTTACATGTATGCAGAGCAATTTGACTCAGAGTCGATGCACGCCTGCAGATGTCCCTGTTGTCGATCGTTAGTTAAACGTACGAACATTATCAAGAGATTTGGTAGGCGATCATAAACGCAATTAGTTACTCGTTTTTTTAATTTACTCTCAAGTCCAATGGTGATTTGTAAACTAACTGCATACGACTTTTAATTTTTTAATTTCAGAGTTAAAATGTAGGCTATCATTTTCAAATCCTAGACCAGAATCCGGCATGGTACTTCAATTAAATGAAATATGAAAGACGATATATTATAAGTATAAAGCTTTATTCTATGCTATAAGAAAGTGATTGTTGATGGTAAAGTGAGAAGAAGTGATGAAAGCACAAGGAAAGAAAATTAGGGCTTATGTGCAATTTAAACGTGTGTAAGGCTAATAAAAAGAGAAAATGCACAGAAATATCGGAAGAAATGTAGTGGAATACATTCAAACTTTTTTGTCGATTATATTGGAAGGAAAAACAAGTTTACATCCGTGAAAAGGAAACGACAAAACTAGTAGGAGGAGTGATTAGATTAGATTAGATCATTGAAATGGCAACCATACTACAATGTAGGTATTTTAAGCCAAGTATGAATGAGGATTGAGTGTAGGATGATTGTGGTGCGATCTTGTAGTCTTGTTACTCTAAAATAAAATGGTAATAATACACGGTAATGGTAAATGGTAATGGTAATAACACGGTAATTCTTTATGAAATTCTTCAAAAGTGCACCAAAGCAAAATACTTCCAAAAATAAGTCGTGTCACTAGAGTTTATGCTAATAGTAAGTATAAAAATCATGCGAGCAGCATTTTTGGTTTATTTTGAATCGTCGAGGACTCAACACATTCTCAGCTATTACACAATATCCTGTAATAATACGCAGGTATTATTGACACGTTACTTCAATCATATTTGGCATTTCCACTTGCCTACATTTCCATGAGCCCGTCGTCACCGACAAGCTTATCAGAGACTCTCAGGAGTACGGAGGACTGAGGATTTCCCAGGGGACCACACCACCGATAACTGCTGTTGTTAGTCTATCCAACAACTTCATTCCTAATACCAATGTTAGTCTTATCAATTTATATTTACTTACTAAAATTCAGTCAACATTATTTAATTTTTTTATTTAATTTTCAGAACACCTGCATACGTTTTCTGTATAAATTTTCAATTAAATATTCAAGAGGTTTGGCATGACTGATTCAATCTATATAAGTTAATTAGCAAAATTAAAACACATTTATTACTCAATGTAAACATAGTTTATATGGTTTAAATAAAACCGATTTAATACACCTTAATTAATAGAGCATAAACACGTTTTTACTGACCTGTATAAATTCTGAATAAAAATTGTCGCTTTCCCCGGATGGGGATCGATCTCATTACCTTAAACACGTGAATCCTCCGCGCTAGCACTGAGCTACGGCAGTAGGTGTGCTTGGATGTCGTTTAGGGTAATTTACCAATCCTTAATCGTTTGAGCTGATCATATACTGTGTATATTGGATTATCCATACAGCTATTACTATATGCCTGTGATCAACTGATTTTCTTAGAAATGGAATTAAGATTAAATATCCCCGTCGCAGCAGACCTGCGTACTCAGCGAATTTCCAAATCAATAATATAATAATAATAATATATGACAAGTTTTATCAAAATCTGCCCATAAACACGAGAATTATTTGCCTATTCTCCATAAGATTAACATGGCAAAGAGTGTGCAGGTTTGCTGCTGTGAGGAACACTGAAATTAGACATTTCTACCATAAATAATTTTTATCTAAACATTTATACCAACTTTCATCAACATCTGTCCATAAATAAAGGAGTTTGCCTATTCCCTATATGATTATTATGGGAAAAGAGTATGCAGGTTTGCTGCCATGATAAACACATAAACTATGATTTTTAAGCATAAATGGGTAGATCTCAACCACATGAAGCTAAATATCAAGTTTTATCCAAAAATATTCATTAATATGGGAAATATTAATTTTTCCCTATCCTCCATAAGATTAACATTGGAGCCCCACAATACAACGTACTGTGTTTAGTTTTTTTAATATCTCGGTAACCGTTGGAGATAGAGAAAAACTTTAAGGAACTTAATTGTGTAGTTTTTTAAGCTGATTCCAATGGTGAAATATAAAATTAGAAATTTTAAAAAATTACATGTGAAAAACGCAAAAAACCTCATTTTGGGGTACAAAACCCCCCCAAACTACCCGTTCCCATTGACCGATATGTCTGGTTTACGAACTCGTCCGAGCACTTGTAGGAATACACGTCTCTACCAAATTTGGTCTTGATTGGACCATTTTTACGAGAGTTATCGTGCTAACAGACACATATATATATATATATATATAAAAATTTTAACGACTATTGTTTTTGGTCTCTGGGCACCTAAAGAAGAAAAAATAACATGGTCTCGGGCTTAACTCTTGCCATGAGACCTACGGTAATAGCTTCTTCCCTATGGGAAATTCGCTTAAAAGCAAAATACAAAAAATTTAATTTACACCAATTGGCTATTGCACTAGAATTATTTATTTAAATCTTCACTCATAATAATGTATATTTTATTTATATTTTATTGTTTATTCAAGCAAAGGTCAGTTGACACACTGCAAATGATTAAAATTTACTTTATTGGTTTCAATATTACTGTGAACTTCAAAATGTCTTATGTACTTGTAATAAAGTCTACAATATACACTTCTATCACCGTCTACACTGCTATAACGTTTATACTTTTATACCGTCTACACAGCTTCATTAATACGGTACCTATTTAATTCAATGAATATGGTTTATGATTTCATTAAATACTTGTTAAAAAATTGAAGTAAACTGTTAAGAGTCTGCATCAGTGGTAGCCATATTGGATTTTAGTCCCGTAAGAGCAATGTTAAATTCTGGTGCATATATCTCCTTTACCTATTGTCATAAATTAACGGAAGAGATGTCAAATTAAAGGTATTACAGTCCTCCAGGACACCAACTTACAGAACTTCTTATTTTCGCTCTCAAAAAAAAAATTATTCCTGGATTTTTGTTTTTATATCAAGTTAAATTATAAACTTATTAAAAGGTCATGCCCTTGAGCCACGTCTCATCAATGTACTTCCAAAGTTTTACATTGATACTTTGATAATTAACGCCACTACACACGCCAAAGTGGAGGTATGTTCCGCCAGAATTTAACATTGCTCTTACGGGACTAAAATTCAAGATGGCTACCACTGATGCAGACTCTTAAGTAGTTTTAAATTATAATGATATAATATAAAATCAAATAAAAAATAGTAGTATAAAATATAATCATCGTCATTATTTTATATATAATTATCGTTGTTATTATTATCATATGAGAATTATAACTTATTTAAGTTATCTAATTGAACGTAAGAATAAATGATTTTAGGTAAACAAAGCACTTGGTTTTATAGTATTTCTTTTGTATATGTTTTTAAACAACAAATTAACGTGTTATTTTATTCAGGTTGCTCAAAAATATTCTCTTTCTAAAGTTACAATATTTACAGCCGGCTTATTAAACAGCATAACTGAAATATAATCTCCAATCTGAGGAGTCTTTCTGCGACATCTGATACGTATAATATTGACAGCTCTTCTTGTTTGCCTCGTCACTGTCAAGAGACTCCGATCTTCTAGACTTTGACGCTTCGACAAATTTTCGTTTACTAAATTTTACACAGTTAAAATAAATTGCTTGGAGGGTAAACCTTCATCGCAGAATATTGGAAAAATACCGAAAATGAACCATAAAACCGTAAAAATCTAAGTTCTGTTTCCTTGTTTATTTTAGAGAAAAGATAATGCAAAAGTTTATTATTGGTTTTATATGCCAGTCCTGAAAGGACTGGCATACATATTTAAAAATTGTAAGTTTAATTTATTTTCAATCCGAAAGCTATTTTGTGATCGTGATCCAGGATTAATAATTGCACAGTTTATTAACACTTGTAATATTCACGCCAAGAAAGAATTGTATTTAAATTAATTGAAAGGTTTCCCTCCACTCATTAAGTAATTATGTTTTATTATTTCAAATTGCTTTTCAGAGACTTTTGCAGTTATATTCAATTGGAAAAATATTTTTAAGCCAATTACTGCATGACTTAAAAAAATAATTTCTGTAACTAAACACAGAATTAAAATCGTGACGACTTTTTTAGCGAATTTCCCATAGGGAATAAGCTATTACCGTAGGTCTCATGATAAGACTTAAGCCCGGGACCATGTTATTTTTTCTTCTTTAGGTGCCTAGAGACCAAAAACAATAGTCGTCAATAAAATTTATATACATATACATATGTGTGTGTGTGTGTGTGTGTGTGTGTGTGTGTGTGTGTGTGTGTGTGTGTGTGTGTGTGTGTGTGTGTGTGTGTCTGTGAACACGATAACTCTCGTAAAAATGGTCCGATCGAGACCAAATTTGGTTGAGACGTGTATTCCTGCATTTGCTCGGACGAGTTCGTAAATCAGACATATCGGGCAATGGGAACGGGTAGTTTGGGGGGTTTTGTACCCCAAAATGGGGTTTTTTGTGTTTTTCTCATGTAATTTTTTAAAATTTTTAATTTTATCTTCCCCCATTAGAATCAGCTTAAAAAACTGCACAATTAGGTTCCTTAAAGTTTTTCTCTATCTTCAACGGTTACCAAGATGTTAAAAACTCTAAACACAGTACGTTGTATTTTGGGGCTCCAATGTTAATCTCACGGAAGATAATGAAAAATTAATATTTCCCATATCACTCAATATTTTTGGATAAAACTTGATATTTAGCTTCATGTGGTTGAGGTCTATCCATTTATGCTTAAAAATCATAGTTTATGTGTTTATCATAGCAGCAAACCTGCATACTCTTTTCCCATATTAACCATATAGGGAATAGGCAAACTCCTTTATTTATGGACAGATGTTGATGAAAGTTGGTATAAATGTTAAGATAAAAATTATTTATGGTAGAAATGACTACTTTCAGTGTTCCTCACAGCAGCTAACCTGCACACTCTTTCACATGTTAATCTTATGGAGAATAGGCAAATAATTCTCATGTTTATGGACAGATTGTTATAAAACTTGTCATATATTATTATTATTATATTATATATTTGGGAATTCGATGAGTATGCAGGTCTGCTGTGACGGGGTATTTTTTTAATTATAGGGCTAAAAAAGGATTTCTCCTTCCTTGGTAAAAATACCATTTAGAAACAGAACCGTCCAGCGAGAAACACAGCGTTGATGGAGGGGCTTGATTACTCCCTCTCAGGATTACAGGGCTCCAAATAACTTAAGATGTCTCTTTTTAATTTACTAGCGAAACGAATCCAATTGAAACCGGAGTAAAAATTATCAAAGAGAAAGTTTTAAAAGAACTTGTTCAGAAAAAATTAATTATTTGCATTTTTACATAGTAAAGATAAATACACCGAGGGAAATTATAGTATATTTTATTACTAATACCAAAAACGGGCGTTTTTATACGAGCATAAGTTTGCGAGTACATAATATGTATACTGTATAATAAAGTAAAATTTTGATATATTTTTGATATATTATATTAAAAATATATCAAAATTTTAGGCCGTGTGATGAACTATATTTTTCGTCATACTGCAAATAAAATGAAACAAACTCGTAAAACATTATTTTATTGACGGGACAAAATCTTTTGATTTATAATGTAAGATATGAGTCCGTTAAAAGTGGGTTAACCATACTATTTCAAAGATGATCAACTAGAAACAAAGATAAATATAACACAACCGACTTACTTTCTCTTTCTTCCTCCCTCACTATTTGACTGTATTTTTTGTTTTTTTGTAAACTTTTTACAAATTGAACATATATATTCAATTGAGTATGCATATTTTCCAACAATGGATACAAAGTACAGCCTATTTTCAAACCAAGCTCACAGGTTCGAATTTTTTTAAGGATTTATACTTTTACTTTAAGTAAATTGTCTTTATACTCTTTATATTTCACTACACATTTATAATAACTACCTAACTACCTAACCTAGGAGTGTTCCTATCTTTCGTATGGATCATTTGACTCAGTACGAAGATAATATTTCAATAAAGTATAGTTTTTAAATAGGATTATTTCAATTGTCAATGTAAACAAATTAATATTTACATTATTTTGACAGCTCATTATTGTTTCCGTGAATTAATTCATTAAATTAACTATTCATTTTCTCCTATCTAATGAATTTGGAATGGTTAAAAAAATACATGAACCTTCTTCACAATTTTTAGAATAAAGGGAAAACTTTGATTGATTTGCCTGTAGTTTCTGCCTAGAAGACGAAAACAAAGATGCCTACTTTAGACACACATACTTACTTTAAAGACATACGCGCAGACTAACGAAAAAATTGGGTTAAAACTCATTCGGGATTTGAGGTGTACGAAAAATGTGCCATAATTGCAACTAAAATAAGATGAAGGTTATTTTAAGTTAAATTTTTATTTTAATAAATTATTCAATAATTTATCATTATTCTTTACGTTATAAAGCCGTATAAATATGTAGAAGAAATCTTGCATGTCCTTCAGATGTTTTTGTTTGATAATAGTATTTTGATACATTTTAACAAACGCATTATTTGGTGAGACATTCTGTACCGAAGAACAAACATATTTCTCTGCATTGCAAGATGTGTTTAATGTTTTAGCGGCAAGTAACCCAGTGGGAGGTAATACACATAAATATTTGTAATGGGTTACTGGATAGGTGTAATACTACATCACAAGGAGTGTTTGCTCCGTGTTTCGTCTACAAAATCATACATTGTACAAGAACTGCAATTATTGCAGTGTTTATGAATGCATTTAGAATTTATAATCTCACGCTTTTTGTATCCAAAGTAAAATAATCACTGTTGCAACCATAAGTATTTTTAGGAATAACAATTTACTATAAATTTAATTTTTAATTTGGAGTAAAATGTGTTATAAATATGTATGAAATAGATTAAATAGTATAATACTGTATAAACAATTTATCTGACATAAGAAATAAACTAATATTAGGAGTAAGCTAACTTTCCGATGAGATAAATAAACTAAGCAACAACACTGGGGTAAAAACTCTGGAACCTAATTAACTTGAACACAGCAAAGGTTGCTGTATTTGCATATACCATCATAGGATTTTTTGTTAAAGTGTAAAACGTGTTATAAATAATTTATAAGTTTACAAAATTGATTTAATTTTTATGATTATTTTAAATTTAAAAATATTAAAAGTGTACGCTAAAATACTAAACTAGGATATGTATTATTTACGGGAATTAAATACCTTTAGATCATGCATAAAAAGTATAATCACGTCATAAACAATAACAAAACTGATTAGATTAGATTAGAATAGATTAGATTAGATTATTGAAATGGCGACCATACCACAAGGTAGGTATTTTAAGCCAAGTATGAATTAGTGTTGATTGTAAGATGATTGTGGCGCGATCTTGTAGTCTTGTTACTGACTAAGGCTGACATGTTCCTTAGACAGGACTGTTAATTAATAGCCCAACAGCCGATGGCAACTAAGGGACCTACAGTTTAACGTGGAATCCGAACCACGACCTCTGAATTACGAATTGGTCTAATTATGAGGATGACCTTTGCGGATTAACGTAGCTCTCAATAGTGCGGACGTTAATCCACACAAGAGAACATTACACCCACCGACCATCGCTCACAACTATCCACAATTCGTGACCTCCAAGTAGCTGGATTACAGGATGACGCCACCATCCCAGTCTGAAGGTTAACTAGTGAATCAACCGAGTAAACTTTCATGATTTAGTTCAATAGACTGGCAAGCCTAATTTATATCGGAATCTACTCCGCATTAAACAGCCAGTTTTACTATCTTTATAGGCATTACTTTATAATGGTTAATACGAGCTTACACCGCACATAGTTGTCCACTTTATCTTACAATATTCAATATTTCTTCAATAGTTTCTTGCTCAAGAAACCATTTTTAGCATTTTTTCTGAAACTCAGTTTGCAATAAAATGTTGACAATTTTACAATAATTATATCAAACAACTGGTGGGCGACACTACTGTGAAATTCTTAAACAATTAATGTTACATTTTTTTGAAAGAATAATGTTATAGTCTGTTTAGTTTGGTTTATTTTACAGGAAACATCATGAAGATTAGTTAAATATAGTGTTAAAAGCTTTCAAGAGTAATTTTTAGGATTAAAAACGGAACGCGGCAGACCCTCTAAACGAAATTATATTCTGTAAAGTCCTGTTTACACTGTGATAGTGTTTTTGACTCACTTTGCAGGTGAGGAAGACTAGAATACCAATAGTACCAACTGCAGAATGATCATTATATGTTTATTACTTATGGAAACTGTGCAATATGAACTAAATATCCATACACGATAATAAAAGGTTAATATACCTATTAAATCCATGGATAAATGGAGGCTCCCTTTTACTTTATTATTTCGATTATTTCGATTCCTCATCAATACTATTCAAAACAGACATGAAAGCATTTTACTATACTTAAAAATCTGTTAAATACACAGCAACATTGAATAAATTGACGAAAACGTAGTTGTTCATTCAATTACATTGCCTAATGGCCATTTAAATCTTATTTACATAAACAAATTAAATATACATATTTATACATCATTGAACAAAGTCCTTTGTATATTCAGGCCGTTTGGCTATTGAATCTAATGTAGTAATTATTACTATTTACATCTGTAAAGTTATATATACTCAAGTATATTTGAATTTTTAGTATTTTTGTATATTTTTAATAACTTTGATAAATTGAGCATTTTCACATACCATTAAGAGTCTGCATCAGTGGTAGGCATCTTGAATTTTAGTCCCGTAAGGGCAATGTTAAATTCTGGCGGAACATACCTTCACTTTGTCGTCTGTAGTGGCGTTAATTATCAAAGTATCAATGTAAAACTTTGGAAGTACATTGATGAGATGTGGCTCAAGGGCATGACCTTTTCAATATGTTCAGTATGTATAAAAATTTAACTTGATATAAAAACAAAAATCCAGGAATATTTTACAAAATAAATCATTACTATTTTTTTGAGAGCGAAAATAAGAAGTTCTGTAAGGTGGTGCCCTGGAGGACTGTAATACCTTTAATTTGAAACCTCTTCCGTTAATTTATGACAATAGGTCAAGGAGATATAGGCGCCAGAATTTAACATTGCCCTTACGGGACTAAAATTCAAGATGCCTACCACTAATGCAGACTCTTAATTTTTATAAGGAGATTTGCTCCTCGGGGAGGGTGAGGTTTGTCTTCGGCGATGTAGAGTGTCCGTTTTCAGCCGGTGGTGTTGGGATCCGATCCTGAAGTCCTTCGTCCTTGTCCTCGTCACCAAGCTCCAGGTCGTCGTGGATGGTGGATGATGGATATCACGGGAAGCTACCCGGTCCAATCCCCCTAATCAAATACTTTCCTCTCCAGGGTTTTTCCACACTGTCTCTCCCTTCCCTTTTCCCCCAAATCGTTTCTTTGTCCCCCTCCAATTTGGAATATTGACCACTGGTCAGAAGTGCATGGTCTACCTTTTTTCTGTCGTGATTCACGGCTGGCTTCGGTTGAACGTCCAGTCAGTCCGTCGAGCAGTCATGCTGAGTAAAATGCTGTATGTACCGGTGTCGGGAGTCCATAACAGATTTCAAATAATATTAACAAAAGGTATCGTTTATAGCATATCCATGTATTTTATTTAATATTTTTTTAGGTCAAAAAATTATACATATACATAAATATACACTTTATCTACAAGACAGAGAGGAGCTACAAATAATCCTCTGGAAATAAATTAGGTATTCTGGAAAGTTTTGGAACATTCACAATGACCATACAAAAGAGCCAAGGACGAACAACAGAAATTTGTCAGAGTGGTCCTGCTCACCGTAGTTTTTATGCATGGTATACTTTACGTGGCCTACTCAAGGTTAAGAACCAAAATTGTCTGAATGTGGTTTTACCGTTAACAAATCTTACTTACACCCTTAAAGAAGAATGAAAACAATTAATGTAAAGATTGTGGGAAGAGTAGTGTAAATTATAAATCTAATGATCCCCAAATACCAACATAAAACTACCCGATTGTGGTTGAAGTGTAAAAATCTATTAATTAAGGAGTATTGTTTACTTTAAATACATAATAAATATATTTTGACTTAGCTAACTAACTTATATAATACTGTATGCGAGCGAAACTAGGTCTCCCGGTACTAGAGAAATAAAATTAATCCTGGCATCGAACTTTACTTCGAACTTTAATTCAAAGTCTTTTATCAGATAACATATTATAAAATGTACGTTTTACAATTATGTAGTTTTTAGTTACATATTAGATATTATTTCGTGTTTACGTGTATTTGGATCCAGGAAAGTGAAATAACGTTATCAGTTTTCTTTGTTGTAGCAAACTCAATTATTCCAGAGATCTGAATGCCGCCATACGTGACGTGGATGAGAAGGCCTTCCAACTCGAATCGGAGTTGTTGGATGGTACTGCAAATATACTGCTTTATATCCCTGTTGTTTGAATATACAGCATACACTACCATTAACAATTTTTGTAACTAATATCTTTCGTCCGTTTAATTTTTATTTAAAACGCGAAGAGAAAATTATTTAGGACGAATCAAAATCGTATGTACTAATTTTATAACTTATTTTATTGATGTAAATACAGAAAAGAAACTGGTACGTGTTAAATATCATCTAAAATTTAAAAAAAGGTTTTAAGTGAACTGAAACTCATCTGACACTTACTTCATCTCTTATTAAGTTACTTTGTTTTCCTTTCATATGTGTAATAGCACTAAACTATACTATTTAATTTTCGATACCTTTTAATAACTAATTTTAGAAAGTTTAACTCAATCTGCTTAAACTACAGAAAATATTACTTTATGAAATGTAATTAAACTTAAACATGTTCCTGCAAAATATGGGATAGTAAAATGGATAAAAACGTTTCTTACTCTATTTTTTTAAATCGATATAAATTGCATCACTAATTTGTTTGAATTTAAAGTAGTTCACATCTACCTGCATGATTCTTGCTTAAATCTTCCTATGATAAACTATATTTTAGTTTTGTACGAGTAAATATCTTTTTATCTCTTCTTTTAATATTTAACGTGTGAAAAAACGTGATTTAAGTGAGGAAATCCAACAATGGAATACCGACATCGATGGAGGGAAGTATTAGATTCCTTCTCTGGCGGTTTTAAATTAAAATGTAAATTTGTATCTCTTCTACACTTATTTCTTTATCCCATTTGTGTTTTAATCTAAATATATTAACGACTTAAACAACGCCATTATCGTTAAAGCTTTTGTTTGTAATTTATGAAATTTTTAATTGAAAACGTAACAGTGTGGACCTACAATTTCAGTTTGATTATAAATTATAAATTAAATTCTTCAATAAAAATGGCAATTGGAATATTTAATTCAACATTTATATAAAACTGGTTCAAACGAATGTAGTAGTAAATGTACGTTCTAGTCATTCTGGTGAAAAGAAATTACCAAACTTACAAAGGCTGCTAAAAGACAAATTAAGAACATGCTTCGGATGAAGCTCTAATAAAATATACGTAGGAAATCGATTATCCTTCAAAAATACTCCTAATATCTAAAAGACTATTTAATTAATTTGTAGTAATGATTATTAATATTCATCGACGTCAGTATTTGTATACTTTTGCAATTACACTTTATTTTACAAATAAAGCAAATTAGAATAATCTGCAATTCACATTATCGATGGAATACAACGAAAACTATTTGCTCCTTAAACTAGTTTGAATTAAAACCAAACAAGTGTGCGTATCCACGTAAACCAGTGGTAACAATATCACTATAAATGTAAATATACAATGAAAAAGAAAACATGGAGCAATGGCAAAATTAATAGGGATCTCCAAGTTAACCCTGATTTGGGAATTCCATCATGTGAATACACAAAAAATATACATTCGGCAAGCAGCAACTTGTAACACATTTGTAATAACCACAATCTAAGAAAATACAAATCCCTTGACATTGATTCATAAAGCTCAATCAAGCCAGTATTTGTTTACAGGGTGTATACGTGAGGTGTACAATATTGATTCCAGATATACCGTTGGTCCTACAATGATGAAATAAATTCCAACTAAACCAATTCCAAGAAATACTAAAAAGATATTTTTCTTTTTTTTATTCCAAGTGTTCCATAAAATGAGGGTCACTAGTTCGAATCTCGGAAATATCAAATAAAAAACATACGTCATGTTATGTAACATATTAAAGCTCTTGCCGATACAAATAGTTTTACGCAATCAGATTTTGAGTATCTCAAATCGTCACAAAATGGCGTCCCTTTTCATGAAAGAAATCAAATTTTTTTTAAAGCTTGCATTTTTCTTTAAAACTCAGATAATCTACAATGATTAAACAATTTGAAAGAAATCAAATTTTTTTTAAAGCTTGCATTTTTCTTTAAAACTCAGATAATCTACAATGATTAAACAATTGCATTCCAAATGAGCTAGCTTTATTCTGATATAAAACACGATGATACTACCTCGAAACTAAAAAATTTCAAATATCATCATATGTCAAATAGCATATCATTTTAAAGATATTACAAATCCAAGCAACTTTCAAATTTAAACCTCATCAATATATATTTTAGTTTCCGAATTTTTTAGCAAAAACTTGTTTCTCCTATAAGAAAGGCATGTTGATTGTGTAAAATGAAGTTAATTTTAATCAACAGACAAAATTAACTTCATGATATCGTGATATTCAAAATCTGATTGCGTCAAAATGTTTGTATTAGTAAGAACGTTAATATGATGCAAAGCATGACATATGATTGCATTTGATATTTCCGAGATTTGAACTAGTGACCCTCATTTTCAGGAACACTCCGTATTTAAAAGAAATTAAAAGTATTTTTACGTTGTTCCATGGGGCTGGTTTAGTGGGAAATGATTTTATTTTATCATTGTAGGACCAACGGTTTGTCTGGAATCAGTATTGGACACCTTACGTGATTAATCCTGTATATATAAACGCAGTGTCGTCGGTGAAAGCAACAAATGTACCATTTGAACACCCACTGCAGAAATCATTACTATTAATTAAATAAGAATTGGTCGAAACATGGAACCTTAAAGTACGCCGTAAGTATAGTAAAGAATATTGATAATGGCAAGTAAACCTGTAGCTAAGAAATCCAATGTTTTCATTGTAGAAAATTTGTAAATAAACTTACTCCCCATTTAACATTAGGTTACTAAACTTAAGGTTAACATTAGACATTTAAAACGCCATAAAATGGAATCTTATGGGGTTTTCGAAAATATTTTTTCACTAAAACCTTCCCGGATACTTATAGAGCACCTTTCTAAAATTTCAAGGCGTTCGGATGAGTAGTTTGGCAACGCATAAAGTATGTGTATGTACATACATACACACATTCAATTTTATATATAGAGATGTTATTTAAAAAATAATGACACTCGTTTTTGGTTGCATTAAGTTTTAGTTAGACGTTTTTATCTTGGGAGAGGAGTTTTAGCTTTGTTCGTCTGAGACTAGAACAGCCTAAGGGCTCTGATAACAAAGTCAGGCGGCCTCTGATAACATCATACCCCACCGTGATACATCAGCATATTGTTACAGCGATATTGGTTATTTTACCTCATATGTATATTAAATTTAAACAACAAATTATAGATATCAATATTTTATATCAGCATGAATAACGACAAAAATGAAGAGGGTTGTTTAATATGAGCTCCGTGATACAAAAGCCACGTGATGCATTTACTCTTTAATATTCATGTTGATGGATGAAAAAGCCACCACAGGTTTCTTCTTCTTTACATTTTACAAGTAGAGTTCATAACGTCAATTTTATTTTACTTCAGAAAAATCTGCCAAAGGAGCAGATAATTATTTATATTTCAGTTCTTTTTTAAGAAACGTCATACAAAATTAGAGTTGAAGTTTATTAAAAAAATAGCTTCGAACATTTTTTATTGCAATTAACAATAGATTTTGTTTCTAGAGGATACAAATACCTGGACTTATTACATGTTTTAATGCATCAGTGTATTTTTAGGATATAGGTGCACATTATTTAATACTGGTTGCATATAGGTACTAAGTGCAATTTAATTGACACAATGAAATGATCGATTGTGAATGACAAACGTAGGTAGTACAGAAAAGCTTACAAATCGACCCTGTCACCAACAGGAGGTTTACACTGCAGTTTATAGCGACCGACCTCTGTACGCAGAGCACATGTTGCAGACATGCATGTTGTGGTCAAAAGGAATGGTTTGTGTCCAATTATTGAGCTATGTAATGTTTCCATTTTCTAAAACACAAACTTGTTGATATGCTTTAATGTCAACGTGAGATCACACGTATATAAAAGAAAATCAAATTCAAACCGAGACAGTATTAAAAACTAATTAAATTCTTCATTTCATTTATTTTTTCATTCTTACAACTATATTAAAAATTAGTAATAGCTATGTTTTTAATTACAGTAAGTAAAACTACCTAGAAACGATTATACAGCATAAGTTGTACAGGGTGAGGAAATTACTTAGTCAAAAATTCTCCTTTAAACATTTTATACCAGAGTTTTAATGAGAGTTTTTACTAGAGAACTCCAATGAACTGTTACATTTCTGAGGCAAAAGTTTCAAAGAGTTAACATCATGTAAGAGACAAGTCCTCCTTTGGCTTTGAGTGTGTTTACTGAATTTAACTTCACCCAGAAGACTTAACCCCCTTATTTCCTTATCAATAATGGTCGTATTAGTGTTTCAAAATTTCCTTGTACTAAGAAAATGTTGAGTACGTAAATTTTATACACAAGCTTAATCTTTTTGATAAATGTAAAACATTACTAAACCATTCTATATGTAATACTAATTTTGTTTAAATAATATTATGATGCAAGGTTAATTTATAAGTGTTATGGATTTAATATTCTTTGCACACTTCAACATCAACATTGGCATAAAAATATCTATAAAAATGTTTTTAACCAATTGGTAGGGGAGAAACATTCACCCGCTTATAGCCTGATCTGAAGGAGAAAACCTAGACCTCTTTAAGAAGTGTCCTGGCCTTGCAGATATCACGCTTTTAGGCCTTCTAATTGCATTATAGCTCTAGCCTATTTGTTCACCGCCAGTTCTTCCATTGTAATTGTCTATTTATCCCCCTCCCCTAACCACAATCCATCGGGATGTCCGATTTCTCAAAGGGGATTCAAGAGCAAGCTCCTAACGTACCTAGGATAATTTAGTTTATGACCCAGACATCATTTTTCATAGCCCACTTGCACTTTTACCTTTACGGTAAGCAACTCTTAGGAAACTCTACCCAGGCGCGACGGACGGGAAAGGAAGACAATCTGATGGAGAAATGTCCAGCTGGAATTGGAAAAGAAGAAGTGACTAGTGTTGGTGCGACAGGTTAGAGGAAAATCAAGCAAAGGGTAAACCATAAAAGAAGAAACTTTGACCCATGACAAAAAGTTACTCATTATTGCAAAAGCTTCTTTTTACCTTTAATTGATATGTTTTTCATTGGAAAATGAAGCATCACTTGTAAAAGCCGTATGACGTTTACACATAACGTAACGGTTTATTGATAAAACCTCCGTAACATAAAATGGTAAGGGAGAAATAGAACCGTCAGAAAAGTTTACCATAACAATGCATCCGGCGAAGTATGACAGAATCCTTGCAGCATTAAGATAATCTCTCGATTTATGTTATCGGATATGTGGAAACTAAACTCCTGATCTTCGCATCATAAACTATGCTGCAGATAAGGAATAAGATCGTTGCCTTCCATGGCTCCTATGTAATAAAGATAAGCAGCATTGCACTGAACTTGGCCTGGGAGGCTGGGAACTGTATTTACATAGTCGTAATGCACCTCGCATACTTTCGAGCGAAATGAAAGTTTATATATTCCATAATGAATTTATTTTGATTCATAAAGTTCAACATCCAGCTTTTTAACGTTAGGGGAAAGTGTAGTTTGAAAGCCTGATTACTACTTCGTTATTCAAACATATGGATCAAAATAGTGAGGACTTTCATTATAGAAATAAAATAAAAACAGAATGGTAATAGCTTCTTTCGTACGGGGACACGCCTTTATTATGTAATCTGTTTAATAAGTGTTTAATAAGTTTAAAAGTTTAATACAAAATTTTAAAAACATTAATTATTGTGTTTCTATAATGTTTATTGAATATGTTCAATTTTTTACATTAGTCGCTTATTACTTTTATTTACTTTGACATACTGTATAGTTACATTATTAGGTCGTTATCATCTATTGGATAGTAATTAACATTACTGTAAATATAAACTGTATACTATAATAATACACAATACGTTAACAACAAAAATTAGTAGGATTTTTTAGGTTTGTGGTTTGTTTTTGATTTTGTTGGTTAGGTTTTTTTTGTTACAGCGTAGGCAGCTTGGGTCAAAGGTTACTGGATCAAAACCAGTGGCATCTGGTTAATACTGAGCGGTTACGGATTTACAACAATAGGGATTCTTAAGAAACTGTGGATTTGTTTAATTAGAGACAATCGTTCCTTCACAAGAAATGTTCTGCAGGTTTATGGTTTATGGCTTTATTCTCCTACACGGACAACGCAATACAAAATAGCCTAGGTTTTACTGGTTAACATAGTGTTTTATTGTTTATAGTAAAGTAAGGCTGATTTGATTCCTGTAGTCTTTTGTTCTTATATTTTCATTTGTGGTATTTTTCTTTCTATCGATTAGTTGTTTATTTCTGTTAGTTCATAGTCAAATATTATATTTGTTGGTTTTTGTTTCTAGTATAATAGTTGCTATGTTAAAATTGCTAAAATATTTATTGTACTATGATTTCGCTTGAGTGGCCAGCCACAATACATATTAATTTGTAGACGTGAAAGAAAAAAGAAAATTAAATTTTATGTACAGTTCTAGAAACTTGAGATACACAATTGACCTCACCAGCAAGTTATGCTTAACTTGGTAGGTCCAAAACCTTGTTAAAATGCGTTAAATAAACTAACGTTAATAATGAACAAACTGTATCAGTGGACTGACACATACACATACTTTCTCCCATAAGTAAAAATATAAAACTGCATATGCTTTGTTTTTTATTTAAATATTCATTATAGATTCATTATTTCATAAATTAGCGTCCAATTTCTTTAATTAACAAGAGAAAACAAGTTAAAATAATTGTTAGCACTATTTTTGGGGTGTTGAAATAAGGAAAAAATTGATTTGATCCTCCATAAGAATAATATAGTACACGCTCAGACTAACCACGTCAGTAAATTTAATATGTAATATATTTACCATGTGAAGAGCCTTTAGTTTTCGTGTTCAATGTGGTTGTTTGCCTCGACAACAACCACATTGAACACAAGAACTAAAGGCTCCTCACAAGGTAAATATATTGCATATTATGATAGTTCTTGAAACTGGGTAAACAGTAAATTAAACTTTTCGCTGGAACCTTTAGTCGCAGGCTATTGATTAAAAATACTGGTGATAGTCAAACTGTTTTATAACATTCTTATTAAGCTAGAAAATTTAAAACTGTATTTTCTATTTAAAAGCACATAACTTTTAATCCTTGATGTTTTAAGAAATTCAGGTGGTGTGATTTTGTTGGTCTGTAATTTTGTTGGTCTCATAAATGACCTTAAGTGATACAATTTTTATACTCACTTTCATTAGAACCTGTTGGACGTGCTTTTAGGGATTTTCAGGGTGAAATAACCCTTAAAAATTGAAAATTCAAAAAAATGCTCGTGGTTGATACGTAGATACTGAATTTAATGATAAATCGGACTTCGTCTCTAGGCTTCTGCACATCCCCACGCACTAACACGGATAGACATACGGGAAACCAATTTTTTTATTCAGGGCGCACTAGAATGGACATATCCAACAACAACTCTAATTCAAAAATTCTGACGAAAACAATACTTTCTCTATAATATTATGGGATATCGCATAAGGGGGGGTAGTAAAAAATAAAGTAAATTTGTGGCAGAGTCTACGGAACACAATTTACAAAGTGCTACAAGATGATCACGAGAGCATTGCCCACAAACACAACGCAAGAAGATATCCTAGGCTGTTTAGAGTTTTGCAATTTCTCGGAACAGCAATCCAAGCTTACCCAAGTGAAAATCCATCAACGGACCTCTGTTTCTCTGACTGTTTTTAATAGCTTTCTTACAGTAACGAATAAAATATTTTAAAACCAAATTGTTCACCTGGATTTCCTGAGTGAAGTCTTGAGTTACGGGGTTTACTACCTTAAAACGTTAATTTAATGGTCTTTCAGACAACATTTCCACGTCATGCAAAGAAATTTTACCATAAATAACATTATTTATCTTGATCAGAAATATTGTATCGCAAAACGTGAACAACTTTCCTGTGTGAACTAGCTTAGATTATGGGTACACATCTATGGGGGGGCAGTTTCTATATTAATTTCATTACTTAAGGAATATAATGTAACATTTAGATAGCTGAGGGATCGCCTTAAAATATTAAACATATGGATACCATGAACAAAAAATCTGCTAACGTCATCAATGACGTCACCAGATACGTTTACGTTACATGTTTACACATCGAAACTCACTAACACTCCCATCCCCTAGAGCTTAGACAAATTCATATAAAAATAGTATAAATTATGACTTGTGAAATCGTCCACGTTAACAATACAGTACAATTGGAAGGGAGAACGTATGTGTATGTCAGTCCACTAATACCGTTTATTCATTTATTACCTATAAAACAAATTTAATACTTTTTTACATATGAATCGTGCAATTTCAGAATTGAAGAAGCTGTATCTATTCAAAGCTGTTGGTAAATATTAAGAATCTAAATATATTGTTAGTTACACGCATTATAACTCGGGAATGGCTGGACCGATTTTAATGATTCTTTGATTTTTTGGATTCGTCTCTGCTCCGGTCATGCTTTAGGCATATTCAGTTTCCATAAATTCAATTTGTTTCCATTTTATAGCGTTTTAAATTTCTAATGGTACTAAGTGGGACTAAGTTTGTTTACAAATTATCTACAATCAAAACATATGATTTCTTAAACCAGCTGTTTGTTTACTGTCCGTTAGAGCAATATGCTTTACTATCTAATGCTATCTGAATAATTCATTAATGTAAAACTATGAAGTAAATATGTGCTGTATAAAATGAACAGCATTATTCGCCACGTTAATAGTTTATGGTTTTTGGGAATTATGTACTGTATTTATATTTCTTTATTTTCTGTATGATTAAAAGTCACGTGTTTATATGTTTGCCAAATAAAAAATAATTACAATGTTTATACATATTGAGTTTATTATAATAATCAGCTGTTGTATATTGAAAGCTTTCACAGGGAAGCCGCAATGCTAATTGATTTCAGGACATGGCCAATCTTAAAGTTAACATGTATTTACTGTTAGGCGTTACGAAGTTCGCCGGGTCAGCTAGTTACAAATAAGAAGTATTAGGTAATTTTACTTAAATTAACGTTGGGGTTTGGTTATGGTTGGCCGCAAACTATAATTTTTGAATTTGTTGCTTAAATGAGTAAAATCATATGTTTTATGTTTTCTTGAGGCATTTTTTCAGTATTTTCTGTTGTTCTATTACCGAACTTGCAATGAAGTTTTAAACCCGAAAACCAGTTCAATGGATAAATTTTATTAATAAACTATGGATGAAAGCAAACGTAATCTTTACTGCTCAGTCAACGTTGTTTTGTTGTCAATATAATCAAATAAAATGTATGGATTAACGTGGATTTTATTTTATATAAGTTATATTCCACCCCGGTTTTAAAGTGAAAATAAACACGTTTCACCCTTGGTTTAATTTTAAATGAGGATGAAAAAGGGAACGTTATCAGTTTTCTTTGTTGTAGCAAACTCAATTATTCCAGAGGTCGGGATGCCGCCATACGTGACGTGGATGAGAAGGCCTTCCCAACAAGGAGAAGAGTTGTTGGATGGTACTTCCCATATTAAATTGCCTTACATCCTTTATATTTCGTCAGTGGATGAGAAGATTTGGAAGCAATATCCTTCGACTATTGTGTTAAAGAATAATTCGCACGTCCAGGCTTTTCCTGAGCTACAATAGAGAAACCAAGTACAGCAACAGAATTACGACTGAAGACACTTTCACAAACTTGATCTAATAATAGATGATGCCAGTTTTTTATGTGTTTCTCAGTTTTCTCCTTTCATCTGAAATTTTTAAGTTTTTTACTCACTAAGAGGACAAAATTAAAAAAAGACAGTTATACATATATTTTATTTATTGATCGTTCACTTATTAGGACTACTAATATAATTATGAAATGAATAATGCCAGACTACCCTTTTATTTTCATTTTTAATTCTGTTACGTGTTTCGGGGATTACACCATGGTTAATCATTTAACCTTAAAAGTAAAATACAGTATATCTAAACAGTGTAGTGTTTTTTTGAAGTCATATGTTTTTTCTTGATGAAGTATGAGTTGTTATTAGTTAGAGGATACTTTTAAATTTTCATGTAATTATTTATTTGATTTTTTTCAAAAATTGGGTTCCTTTGTTGTGTTTGCATTATGTTCAGTATGTTGATATCTGCATATTTCGTCTTTAGTGTTCATTTTTTCTCTTTTATTTTCAACTGATAGAATTTTTAAGTTATTTTCTAATTTTCCATAAGTGTGGTCTGTTCTAAGTATGTGTTCTGCAAATTTTGATGTTTGTGAAGTTTCATTATTAGATTTAATGGCGTGTAAGTGTTCTTTGTATCTACATTTGAAATTTCGTCCTGTTTGGCCGATATAATATTTTGGACAATCTTTACATGTAATTTTGTATATTCCTGATTGAGTCTACCAATTAGTGTTTTTGTTGGTTTTCTTGTTGGCAAATCGTTTTATCATGTGAAATGCGTTGTTTCTAGTTCTGTAGCTGTCTTTGAAATTTGTATGTTGGAATGTTTTTCGTATTGCTTTGTTGAGAAAAAACTTCATCAAGAAAAAACATATGACTTTAAAAAAAACACTACACTGTTTATATATACTGTATTTTACTTTCAAGGTTAAATGATTACTGTGACCATGGGGTGATCCCCGAAACACGTGTCAGAATTAAAAATGAAAATAAAAGGGTACTCTGGCATTATTCATTTCGTTTCGAGTTTTATAAAACTTGTTAAGTAAGTTATTGATATATTTATATCAACATTTTTCTTAATTTTAATTTTTAATCATGTATGTTTAAACCAAAACAATAGGAGATCTCAAATAATCAATGAATAAATGTTTCAAAATAGCAAGTTCACACAGGTTTGGCCGAATAACATAAAAATATATAACAAATTTACATATAAAGGGAAAAGTTGAAATCGTCATTGTTTCGTGTAATAAGTTTCAATAAAAACGTTATCACTTAACAAAGGATTTCTACCTACAGACACCCATTACGGTATCTATGTGGGAATGATGCCAAAATAGTTTGTTTTGGTGTATTGGTTGCTTTCCAATATCGTTCCCACAAAAGGAAGCCAAATCGGAAACCCCCAATTGCTGATGGGGGGAGCTCTTCCCTTAAGAATAAGGTTCTGTCGTTCGGTTGATTTTTCGCGCACATATAAACTGAGTTTTTCTATAACTTATTGGTATAAAACAATACATTTAAGAACGTGCCATGATTGGGAACAATGATGCAAACCGCAAATTAAATGCGTCTATGTTTAAAAGATATCAATAAAATAAAAATTTTTGTAATTTGTTATATTTTGACATCTCACCGTGCTAAATTTAGACGTGATTAATTAACAACGGTCTTTAAGTGTTGCATTACTGTCAAGAAGGAAGTAGAATAATTGGAAGAATTTAAAATATATAAGTGTCACAAGAGCTATGGTTTTAATAAATTAAATTTAAATAACAATCTCCAATTTAAATCAAATTATATTTTCACGCCCTTCGGACGTTAATCCACATCATCGCGTGCGGACATTAATCCAGAGAATAAGCCATCCACGAACCATCGCTCATAACTATCCAAAATGCGTGACCTGCAAGTAGCTGGATTTCATGACATGCCACCATCCAAGTCTTAGATGGTATAATATATGAGCTTTGTACGTAAAAAGTTGTATAAAAGGATTACGAGTAGGAATTTTAAAGTGAAAAACATCACGGCCGTAATATTATAGTTAAATGTTGTGAGAGTAAGTGTTTAGTGATTCAAGAGCATAAATTGTTTGTTGACTTTTTGACACGGATATGTCTTAGCTCCGGGGGTTGAGGCGTGTTGGCAATTTGTAAGATGAAAATTTTAAATAGGTTTCCATACAAACTACTAGGGCTATTGTATTGAATTTTTAATATTATAACAATTAGAAATGGCGACCTTTAGACATATCCATGAGGGGTAAATTTTAAACTTTATAATTTTGGATAACTTGAATGAATGTTTGAGATATTTGATCTTGTAATAATAGTTTACTTTATACTTTTAACTGAAATGGCGACCTATCCAGGTAGGTATTTTAAGCCAAGTATGAATGAAATGAATGTAGGATGATTGTGGCGCGATCTTGTAGTCTTGTTACTGACATATTCCTTAGACAGGACTGTTAATTAATAGCCCAACAGCCGATGGCAACTAATGTACCTACAGTTTAACGTGAAATCCGAACCACGGCCTCTGAATTACGAATTGTACTAATTAATAGGATGGTGTTTACGGATTAACGTAGTATCCAATAGTGCGGACGTTAATCCACACAAGAGAACACTACACCCACCGACCATCTCTCACAACTATCCACGATTCGTTTAATAATAGTAGTTTAATAAATTGTTGTTTTGTTGTTGGTATTTGTTTATAGTATTATTATATTGAAAAAACCCCTCATAAAATCTCTATTTGTATTGTTTTCTAAACGCACAGCTGAAAATAAGATAAAGCAACACTAAATATTCTACCCGAAATGCAAGTGAACTATACATTCAGATAGGGATCTTGGAATCGGAATAATTTTCCGGGAAGTTGGCTAGAAGTATTGCAAAGCATTACCGGGGTTAGGGGATGAATACAGAAGATCATGAGTAAAACGCGTTGTTTCAGATAAGCGTGTCTCTGTTATAAGCCATATTGATTACTGTATATTGTTTTTTTATTGATAATTTGGGGAAATAGAATCTACTAATCTTTAATACTATAAGGAAGAGGTGATTTCTGTATTTTTGTTTGTGGGTTCGTTATGGAAAGCAAACGTGAAAAATACTGAACACACCTGTTTACAATTTTACCTTAAAATGCCCTCGGGCTTTGCCCCGTGAACGTCATAGGTTTCAATGATCACATTTTAAAAGAGTGAAAACATAAAATTACTTGAATGTCTACAGCTGTGGACACTAAAATTTGACTGTTCGGGAATCAGAAGACTAAGTTGCTGTAAATTTCCTAGGTTTCAATGTTTACTGTTTATAATTTCACCATCTGTTTACACTACCTTTTACAGTCCAGGAAGAGGAAGAAATAAAGTTCATTTTTGCAGACAAACTGCTGGATCGAAATTAATATTGCCAGAAATAGTAGATTTTAAGTTTTAATTCGATGTCTGTCTCTATTTCGTTAATGCTTATCATTTCCCAATATTACTTCACAGATATTACTTCGTCATGTAGTGGTCACACGTGTTTTGTCATTTTGTAAACAATAAAAAATTAACTAACGATTTAAATGTAACAGTACACCTTTCAGACTTTTTCACCTGTGTGAAGAAACGCTTACTTTTTGTCAGTAATTGTAGTAAGAGTTAGAACTAGCAACTAAAAAAGCCTTGATTTCTCCATCATAGGCTAATTTGTGAGACTTGTTTCAGTAAGAAGAATTACATTTTCGAAATTGTGAATATTATATTGGCTAACACCAACATTTTACCCCTGAAATGTCAAATGATTACATTAGATTATTGAAATGACAACCGTACCACAAGGTAAGTATTTTAAGCCAAGTATGTATGAGGATTGAGTGTAGGATGATTGTGGTGCGATCATGTAGTCTTGTGACTGACTAAGGCTGACATGTTCCTTAGACAGGACTGTTAATTAATAGCCCAACAGCCGATTGCGACTAAGGGACCTACAGTTTAACGTGGAATCCGAACCACGGCCTCTGAATTACGAATCGGTCTAATTATGAGGATGGATTTTTTTGATTAACGTAGTTTTGATTAACGTGCGGACGTTGAGTTACACAAGAGAACACCACACCCACCGACAATCGCTCAGAACTATCCACAATTCGTGACCTCCAAGTAGCTGGATTACAGGATGTTACCACCGTCTGTTTAGCATATCTTGAAATACCATATACATTTAAAAATTAAAACTATTATATCAATTATATGTAAAATCTATTTGGAGCACACAGCATGCTCACTCAAATCAAATTCCTTTTTCTAATAGAAATTCATTATTTTGCGGTTACTGTAATTTAATAACTTTGTGTTCCAATAAATGAAGATTATTGTTCAATGTACATATTGCAACACATCATGAATATTATATATGAATTCATAGATCTTCTTTTTATAAATAATTAATTACATCTGTTATCTAAAGTTATGTTATTTTCCTTTGTTATACGTTCCTTATACTTTTCCGTCTACTGCCCTTTATACTATTCCTTTATTTTACTTTACTAAAAGTAAATAAATAAATATTAACATATTTTACATTGAAAAAAAATGGTATTCAACAAAAATGTGATTCTTTATTAATTAAAGAACAAATATAACCTGTAATAATCACACACAGTAAATAATTACAGATAATTTTATAAGCTATAGGCCTACTACAAGCAGTAGTACATTTAGTTAAGAGGGATAAATATTTTGAACTTTCAATTTTTTGATGTAATAAAATTGAGGTTCCATATTTTAGGAACTGAACGAACTAAATTCTTGATCCGTGATATTACAGAATTGAGCTTTAGAATGACGTTAGGTCTTGGTCAGACCTTTAAGACCCTTCCATGAGATTATATTACGTACCACACCTCTATAGGTTTAGCATCACATATTGAAATATTTCTTCATGTTTCACAAAATAGGGTGCATATAAAAATGGATTTTTAGGTGCTTTATAAATTAAGTACAAACAATATAAAGGTCTGGCTTAATAAAGTGTAATTGCAAGTATAAATTTTGTTTCATATTTTTCCCCGTGAAGAAGGGATGTATCACTCCAAATTGAGGTTCTCAAATAGTCTGGTTGTAGTGTTTTACATTCTTGGAACATATATATCAACTCGGGATTTAACCTTCTATTATTTTCTTATTTATTGTAATATAAGTGTACAAAATATATTATATGAAACGCAAAACATAAATTTCACTAATTTAAGCAACTACATATTTATAGTATAACATTTTTATTAAAACAATGTATACGTATTTTAAAGTTTATCTAAACTTGTTTTGAAAACTTATATTTTATTTAATTGACAAATTTAAACCCTCTAGTTCTCTCTATTTCAATTAAGTTATTTCGATTAAACGCAACGAATACTAAACCAATTGAAAACTTAATTAATTAATGTTTGTGTTTTTATCGTGCATGTCTCTCATAAATCTATTTCTTCCAATGGCTTTACCCTGTGCTTGAAAACTTTACAAAAACACAATATTAAAAACTTTGACATATCCAAAATTATAATACGAGCAAGGTTTGTATATATTTGCACAAATATCTCAAAAACGGTTCTAACGAATTTCTTTAAATTTTGGAAATAACTTAAAATAAAAAAAATAACAGTAAACTTATGGAGAATCAAATTTAACCACTACAAATCACAGCATCTGTTTATAACCGTTTGACAGTAGGTGATTGAAGATTGTAATAAACAATATGTGAATAGAGGTTCTGTATGGATATGTATTTTATGTATGTAATAAGTGAAAAATTATCAAATTAGTAAACAATTTGTAAAAACTGATAGGTAAAATAACTGTGCGAAATAAAAGCAGAGAAAAGTATTTCCAAAATCTTTCCTGTTTTGAGGCCAATGTAACAAACCAATTGATGTAAATTAAAGTTCTCTTTTGTTTTTCAATCCTCATTACGTTTTTAACAAAATCAGTTGATCACAGGATAATAATAATTGTATGGATAAATAAACGGTATATGATGAGCTCAAACACTTGAGGTTGGCTAAAACACCAAACGACAGCCATGCTTAGCAGACACTGTGGCTTACTGCTATCATGGGGCATTCACATGCAGAAGATAATGAGGTTGATCCCCGTTCGTGATCTACATTTTTGTTCAGAGGGGGTTTTATGCAAGTTGGTAAAAAATGTGTTTATGCTAAACTAGCCAATGTACCCGTTCTTCGCGCGGGCAAAAACGGCTGAAAGGTGTAGGCTCTACTGATACTTTTCAGATATTGTTAATTAATTCTTCATTGTTTACAAAATGACAAAACAGGAGTGTCTACAACATTTCAAGGTAACATATGTCAAATATTGGGAGAGGATAAAGATTAATGTAATAAAGACAGTCGTCGGAAAAAACTTAAAATCTTCCATTCCGCTATTTCAAATAATTCACTAATTTCCCTCCAGCAGTTTATCTGAAAAATCAACTTTATTTCTTCTTCTTCCCGAACTGTCAAAATATAGTGCAAACGGATGTTGTCATTAGAAAATGTAAACATTGAAACCTAGGTCGGTCACGGCAGCTCTTTCTTCTTCTTCTTCTTCTCCTTCTTCTCAGACTGTCAAATTTTAGTATCCACAGCTGTTGACATTCAAGTAATTTTACGTTTTCATTCTCTAAAAATTTAAACATTGAAAACTAGGATGTTCACAGGGCGTAGCCTAAGAGGATTTTAAGGAAATGAGTATGCCTATGTGTTGCATGAGTTTAACCTTTGTGTAAAATTTCAAACTGTTTGGTTCAGTATTTTTCGCATTTACTTCCCACAACAAACCCACAAACAAACATACAGAAACCACCTCTTCTTTATAATATTATAGATAGATTAATTAATGTGTCCTATATCTGTTTTATTCTAACCATACAAACTGTGTTTACATTGTACTAAATGTAATGGTAATAAATGTGTTTTAATTTTGCTAATTAACAACATGTCTTATTGTAAGAATTAGATTAGATTAGATTATTTGAAATGGCGACCATACCACAAGGTAGGTATTTTAAGCCTAGTATGAATGAGGATTGAATTTAAGATGATTGTGGCGCGATCTTGTAGTCTTGTTACTGACTAAGGCTGAATGTTCCTTAGACAGGACTGTTAATTAATAGCCCAACAGCCGATGGCAACTAAGGGACCTACAGTTTAACGTGGAATCCGAACCACACCCTCTGAATTATGAATTGGTCTAATTATGAGGATAGTCTTTTGTGGATTAACGCAGTATTCAATAGTGCGGACGTTAATCCACACAAGAGAACACTACACCCACCGACCATCGCTCACAGCAGGGTAAAGAATCGTAAAGCAGGGTTAATTATGCTGGATAATATAATAAATTATGTATTTCTAAGGGGTAAAATTAAGAAATGTTTATATTCGTAGCAAACTATAGTTTCAGATAGTCTCAATTATTTGTGTTTTGTATATGCCAGAAATGAGCAACAATCTTTGTGTAAAGAGGTTGTTCTTATGTAAGGAATATTCATTTAGCGTTAGGTGTTCAGTAGTGTGAAGAAAGGATTAGCCTGTATTCAATGTGTATTGTTTGGCCCAAATCTTAGTTAGTCCAGCTGTGACCACAAATATGGTTGAGACACGAAATACGAGTAATGTATAGCCTCTTTGTAAAAAACTATATGTCTGTTTTCAGTTTTTAAAAACTACAATAATTATATTTATTTGTCTAAGTTAAGTGTAATTAATAAAACTGTTGATTAGTTTGTTCAACCAAATTAATATACAGTAACAACTTTTTATTGAAAAGCTATTAAAATGTAATTATATTGAACCATATGAGAAATACTTTTAAGACTAGAAAATTTGAAAGTAATTATTAATTTGCAGTTAACAAGGAGCGAGAAATCAAAATTTATTGCTGTTAAATATGTATCCCGCAGTTTCGTAAATGGTCCAAGGAGTGAATAAAGCACCCCTGTTTGTGTGGTAATTTTAACTCTCGTATACCTTACAGAAATGGACTAATTAATTGTTGTTTCATATTCTGAACGTCATCTTAATCTTGAATATAAAGCTCAATGCTCGTTTTGTGTGATATTCGTATCTCAAGCCCAAATTAATTGAAAACGTGACTTATATTGTTTACTTTGTTCCATTATTAAAACTTTTTCTGTTTAGTGATTTATCTTGTTAAACAAACCCATTTTTCAATATTTATGATTTCTATCCAAACGATAGTTAATAGATATCCAATAAATTTAAACTAAAAACAAACGTACCAAGCAATTTTCCATCCGAGAGTAATATATACTAACGATACTTACGTCGGTTGTTGAAATTTCCATGTTTTGCTTACAAGAGGGTATTTCTCCATAATATTTTTTGTTAATTTAACAAAACTCACAAAGTTAGTAAACTCTTATAATATATGCAAAACTGAACATCATTTTATTTAAAATTAAAAGGAATTGATAATAAACACTCTGAAAGTTAAAACTTGAAGTTGTATAATTAAAATATATATATTGCTTCTAAAAAAGTGACGCTAAATAAAGAAACTAACTATTTGCAATAAGGCAGGTTAAATTTTGTTTGTATCATTATTGTATTATTATGGATGTTCATTTATTTAACACAATTATGCTGATCCTTAATTTGAGTACTAATTAGTTAATTAGACACAAATAATCTCTTTACCTCTATTATCAGTGTCGTTCCGTAATACCCAAATTTAATTACCTCAAATTCGGATTTAATTACCCAATAATTAAATCACACTCCACTCTTAATTTGCTAACCATTTGTATCAGTGAGTTTAATGATAATCATAGTTGACATAACATTCTATCAAGAAATATGAACCCTTGTACCACAGCTCGCCGAAATTGAAGCTGTTTTTTACTAATTATATTTTGGAAATATAGTTACCCTGTTCTTGTCTGAACAACTGTTAAAACAAGGTCCTTTTTTATTTTTACGTGTTTAGTTGTTAACAGTAAATTTAATAGTTTTATTAACTTCTGCTTAAATATATGATTTCCCCGTAAACTCCATAGATCCGTGTGCAGAGAACGAATTCAAACCGGCTCCACATTGAACTTGTTCCCTGCACATAAGGTTGAAGATAAATCATTTTATTTATGCAGATATACAATAAATTATTTTTAATTACATCCTAACACAATATAAAGCTAGAAGATATGATTTTTTCTTTGACGTGATTAGTAAATGTAAATTCTAAACTATTATAAAATAAATACAAAATCTAAATAAACTTAGTGATCTAGAAAAAGTTTAATTTTTCAACTTATTATGAAAGCGCGTTATATTGTCGAGTATTGGCTGAGCAAATTTGCAGTTTGAAGAGAAAGTTCAGGACGGAAGTGGCAACTTGACACTTAGCTAATGGCTGCAACAACCCTTGATACCTACCTTGGTCACCTTCACCTCCAACTCCACCGGTCACCTCCACCTCCAACTCCACCGGTCACCTCCACCTCCAACTCCACCGGTCACCTCCGGCTGTCAAGTTTCTACCTTCACCGATACCTACCTTGGTCACCTCCACCTCCAACTCCACCGGCTGTCAAGTTTCTACCTTCACCGATAGCTAGCTTGGTCACCTCCACCTCCAACTCCACCGGTCACCTCCGGCTGTCAATTTTCTACCTTCACCGATACCTACCTTGGTCACCTCCACCTCCAACTCCACCGGTCACCTCCACCTCCAACTCCACCGGTCACCTCCACCTCCAACTCCACCGGTCACCTCCGGCTGTCAAGTTTCTACCTTCACCGATACCTACCTTGGTCACCTCCACCTCCAACTCCACCGATAACCTCCACCTCCAACTCGGCTTAGTTTCTACCTTCACCGATACCTACCTTGGTCACCTCCACCTCCAACTCCACCGGTCACCTCCGGCTGTCAAGTTTCTACCTTCACCGATACCTACCTTGGTCACCTCCACCTCCAACTCCACCGGTCACCTCCGGCTGTCAAGTTTCTACCTTCACCGATACCTACCTTGGTCACCTCCACCTCCAACTCCACCGGTCACCTCCGGCAGTCAATTTTCTACCTTCACCGATACCTGGCTTGGCCACCTCCAACTCCACCGGTCACCTCTGGCTGTCAATTTTCTACCTTCACCGATACCAGGCTAGGCCACCTCCACCTCCACCGGTCATATCCGGTAGTCAATTTTCTACCTTCACCGATACCAGGCTAGGCCGCCTCCACCTCCACCGGTCACCTCCGGCAGTCAATTTTCTACCTTCACCGATACCAACTAGCTTCCTCCACCTCCACCGGTCACCTCCGCAGTCAAGTCTATCACCGATACCAGGCTTTTCTCCACCTCCACCGGTCACCTCCGGCAGTCAATTTTCTACCTTCACCGATACCAGGCTTGGCCACCTCCAACTCCACCGGTCACCTCCGGCAGTCAATTTTCTACCTTCACCGATACCAGGCTTGGCCACCTCCAACTCCACCGGTCACCTCCGGCAGTCAATTTTCTACCTTCACCGATACCTGGCTTGGCCACCTCCAACTCCAATTGTCACCTCCGGCAGTCAATTTTCTACCTTCACCGATACCTGGCTTGGCCACCTCCAACTCCAATTGTCACCTCCGGCAGTCAATTTTCTACCTTCACCGATACCTGGCTTGGCCACCTCCACCGTGGCTTGGCCACCTCCAACTCCAATTGTCACCTCCGGCAGTCAATTTTCAACGAAAATACCTCTGATATTAACGGCAGTCAATTTTCTACCTAATACTGCTTGGACCTCCATTATCTGTCAAATGTCAATTTTCTATTCACCGATACCATACATCCATCTACCTCACCTCCGGCTGTCAATTTTTACTTTTGTACCAACTTGGGTTTCTCACCGTCACCTGTGTCAAGTTTTTATCACCTATGCTTAAAACTCTATTGATAAAAGTATAAATATAAAAAAAAAATAATTTTTAGAAATTTTGATTTTAAATTTAGCTTTTTAGTGGTTTAGGAGTGTACTTCCTTTATAATTAAAACATTTTTTTAAATCCTGGAGATATTATTTGAGTACATACATACAGAATTTCATCTAAATAAGACCAACGGGGCAAGTTGTGGCTCATTCATCCGTGTCTGATACATGAGACTGATGCATGTGTCTGTATCTGTGTCTCATGTGTCTGTACACATTCAGACAAACACACACACACGGACGGATGAACAGACATCACGTCAAAACCCACTTTTTTGGATTCAGGGAACCCTAGTTTTCTACGAAAAAAATACCTTCTCCTTAGACAGAAATGTTTCCCGGACATTGCTTGATTTAGAGAATAAGCTTCACTACTTGAACCCATTAATAAGCCGAAATTCTTCACTAAAATAATGAAAATTATACCAAAGATAAACTCACAAAAATAATTAAAATAATTGAAAATAAGGAAGAAGAATCAATCTACGACGCATTAAAAGCACGGAAGTTAAAATAATCTGCAATTTATTAAATCTTCGCTTGCGATTTATGTCAAATAAACTTGCATATCACCGCCGGCTACAGGCCATATCGTATTTCCATCGCGGTTATTTTTTACTGGCATTACGTCCTATGTATATTGATGAGGCTATAGTTTTTCCCTTGTGATTCAACGTTAGGTTTTAAAAAATCAATGAAGTGATTGTAAAAAATTTAATTACATTAATATTAAATTATATTAACATAAACAAAACCAACACATCACATGTATATGTATAATATTAAAAAAACAAATCAGGCAAAAAAATTTAAATTTACTTATGTTCATCAGGTAAAACCCAAAAAATCTAAACTTATTCACTAATGATAATAGGTAAAGGATTAATGATTTAGTATATTTTTAAATTTTTCTTAATTGCAAATGTTGACTTTTACGTGCATTTTAATATTATCAATGAAAAAATTCAAATCCCCCGGTCCTTTATTTGATTAAAAATTAATGGATTTACCAGAAGGCTAATTTAGATAAGGCACTCATTCTTTCTCATTTAAGGGCTTTATTTAAATCTGTTATCTCAGTTGCTTTGCGAATTAGTATTCACGGAGTAATTCAAGAGTTAATGTATTTCACCCCGCTTTAATTACGTAATTTCAATTAGTTGTTTCATTTTAGCCGCAGGTTTTAACTTTCATAAATATGTAATAGATTTTGGAATACAAAAAGTTCAAAGTACTGTACCTTTTGTTTTTTCTACGCTAGCCAATGCATAGCTTAGCTCATAACCACCTTTTTTGTGGAAAAAGGGCAAAACCCAGGAATGCATCCCTGGATTTCGACCGATGCGGATTGAAATCATGAAGCGAAATTTTTAACGACAACCACTAGGCTTGCAAGATACCTCAATTTTTTTATCAAAGTTGTTCTTGGTATCACCAAGGAAATTACAGTGAAATTTAGGTTAGATCATTTCCAACCTCAATTAAAAGCTAAAAAAATAATTGGCTTTCATTAATGATGAAAATAAATAAAATGAGTTTTCCCTAAACATGAGGAAAAGATAAGATGATCTTCAGTTCTCAAAGAAATAATCTGACTAGTGACCCAATGCAATCCTTTCAGTGATATCCTTTTATATCCAACATAATATATTCTTACACTCTTCATCAATATACATGTTAGGTGGTATTTAAATTCCATTTATTTTAGTATTACTTACTAGTATTTTTAAATTCAAACAATGATTTTTTAACGTTTACAATATTTAAAGACTTTACCACATAGTATAACACGTTACTATGATTACATTGAACATTTTACTTTTAATTAATTACTTGTACTGAAAATAAACATTGGTCATTAATATTAAATTAATACTATTATGAATATTGTGGATTTGATCAATACCATTTGAATCCTGTGTGTTTAGATATATATGTTAGAAGTAAATGGAATCAAATATTGTTTATTATTGTTATTTATTTTCATTTGTAATTTTTTTAAATTTCACAGATTATTGTAAAGCTTTCTGGTAAAATTTTAATTATAATAAAGGAGGAAATAATAGTCTTCTCATCATTTTAAAAATTCATAAGTGTTTTGATTTCCAATCGTTAAAATATCCACTACATCCCATAAGTTTAATAAGAAAAGTTTATGCCCGGCTAGAAACTTTGAAACAAGAAAGAACAATACTACGTTTAGGGCTTTCACGCAAATTTTCCCAAGGAACCGGTTATAGCAAGAGTTGATTTAAAGACGTTTAGCTCGGAAAATTTTTAAATCTTTTACTATTTATACAGTTTTACTTTATAAAATTTTCTAAGATGTATCACAAGTATACAGGGTGTTTCAGAATTCCCTACCAATACTTTAGGGCATTGATCCTGTGTAAGAAACATATATAAATATGATATTTAAATAGTCCGGAAGTCCTTAGTTACTCACACAACCTCCATTTTGTTTTTTTTTATAATTTTTTTTCTGAATAATGGTTAAGCGTACAGAATTGAAACTTTGCACAAACATTTATGGTAAATAGACAAAGCTACAAAAAAATTATGACAATTTCTCAAATTCAAAAAACGAAATGGCGGCCATTTAAAATTTTGTTTCTCAAATAACTCGTGAACCGTTAATTTAACAGAAAATTTACAGGGGTATCTTTTTTTAGGTAATGTCATTACAAATCGATTGATACCAAATTGATTTAAATTAGACAAATATTAACTGAGATATGGTATCTTTAGTAATAGGACCGCTAGAGCTTAGTTGCAGTGCATGTCAAGGCATGCGACCTTGCCTTTACCTTTTTTAGGTAATGACATTACCTAAAAAAGGTTATTCTTGTATCTTCTGTTAAATCAACGGTTCACGAGTTATTTGAGAAACAAAATTTTAAATGGCCACAATTTTGTTTTTTGAATTTGAAAAATTGTCATAATTTTTTTGTAGCTTTGTCTATTTGCCATAAATGTTTTTGCAAAGTTTCAATTCTGTACGTTTAACCATTATTCAGAAAAAAATTATAAGTGAAAAAAACAAAATGGAGGCTGTGTGACTAACTAAGGACTTACGGACAATTTAGATATGAATTTAGATATGTTTCTTACCCAGGAACAATACCCTAGAGTATTGGTAGGGAATTCTGAAACACCCTGTATAAGCGTAACAACAAAAACATCAATATTGCTAACTTTCCTACCATAAGGTCGTAACACAAAGTTTAATACACAAATATAACCTAAGCTACCAACACATAATATAAAATAATTATCTAGGATTTAAACTAAGAAAAAGCATGCTTTTATTTCACTTTTGGAATTTCAGAACCTACAGATAGTTTTTATGCTTTTATCTTTATATTTTCCATATTTTTGTTTATTGAATGAATACGTTTTGTATCAACCGTCACGGGCACTGTGAAGAAATTCCCCCACCCGAGGAGATATTTATTCTCCATTTGTCATTCTTTTCCAAGCCTTCTCTAAATCTCATGCGCAGTTGCCTCCGTCCGTCTTACATTTGTATTGCAAGTTTTATTTAGATATCAATCAACTCTTAAATTATTCTGAACGTAGTTGAATTTTAATTTTAACTGTTCGATCTATTTTTATAGCCAACTATAAAAAATAATTTTAAAAAATAAATTAAAAGTCACATTATATAAAGTTTTATAATATATTTATGTAATTTAAAATCTAACAGTGTTTGAAAGGAACCGAATCCAATCCTTGAGTTTTTTTTATTATATTAAATATTCTCACTCCAAGTGTTTAAATTGCAACATGCAATGAATCATCTGTTAAATTAGCAGATTAGGAATAAATTATGTATCTATATACATAATGTATTTCTGACCATTAAATGGAACTAACCGTTTGAAAATATCTATTATTTCAAGCTCCATTAGAATTTGTTGACATCACCGAGCTATTGTAAATAATTAAAATTTTATGTACTTTTAAAAGCTTACGTAAACAATGTCTCAAGAAATTTTTTTCGCTTTAAAGTGAAAAGTGTACATTTAGAAAAAGTATTAACAGTTATTCGGTGAAATAACCCTGTCAGTAATATCTAGTGCACAGTTTAGTGGTGTTTCACAAATCTGGTTTTAATTAAAAACGTGACGATTGATGATCCAGTTCGCAGCTCGGAGCTGCAGCGGAGCCAAATTTGATAACACAACGCCCGATACTTTTTCCGCCCGTCCATCGCTGTTTTCAACCATGCATTCATTATTAGCGAATTTCCCATAGGGAAGAAGCTATTACCGTAGGTCTCTTAGCAAGACTGAAGCCCGGGACCATGTTATTTTTTCTTCTTTAGGTGCCCAGAGACCAAAAACAATAGTCGTTAAAATTTATGTATGTATGTGTGTGTGTATGTGTCGGTGAACACGATAACTCTTATAAAAATGGTCCGATCGAGACCAAATTTGGTAGAAACGTGTATTTCTATATTTGCTCGGACGAGTTCGTAATCCAGACATATCGGTCAATCGGAAGGGGTAGTTTGGCGGGGGGTTTGTACCCCAAAAATGGTGTTTTTGCATTTTTCCCATGTAATTTTTAAAAATTTCAAATTTAATCTTTCACCATTAGAATCAACTTAAAAAGCTGCATAGTTAAGTTTCATAGTTAAGTTTTTCTCAATCTCCAACGGTTACCGAGATATTAAAAAATCTAAACACAGTACGTTGTATTTTGGGGCTCCAATGTTAATCTTATGGACGATAAGGAAAAATTAATATTTCCCATATCAATCAATATTTTGGATTAAACTTGGTATTTACCTTCATGTTCTTGATACCCACCCGTTAATCCTTAAAATCATAGTTTATGTGTTTATCATGGCAGAAAACCTGCATACTCTTTTCCCATGTTAATCATATAGGTAATTGTCAAACTCCTTTATTTATGGACAGATGTTGATGGAAGTTGGTATGAATGGTAAAAATAAAAATTGTTGATGGTATAAATGCCTACTCTCAGTGTTCCTCACAGCAGCAAACCTGCACACTTTTTCCCATGTTAATCCTATGGAGAATAGGCAAATAATTCTCATGTTTATGGACAGATTATTATTATATTATTGATTTGGAAATTCGCTGAGTACGCAGGTCTGCTGCGACGGAGGTATTCGTTTCTATCGTGGAAATGCTCATGTGAGGAAACCTAGAAAGTAGTTGTCCTAGTAGATAAATGTGACGGGTCGGAAAATTGGTTGCGAGATCGTAGAATTGTGAGTAGATATGCAGAATGTGACGTCAGATTGGATTCACTAACCACTGTATAACGTAGCGTTTAGTATGTTATATACTGAGTTCAGGGGAATTCACTTTAGAAGTAGAAGCTTGTAGAATCTTTGCAACCTTTATAGATACAATGGAAAATGTTATGAATTACACTTAATTCTTATAAATTCTAGCCCTTTAACGCGAGTCCTAAAAGTACATTTTTAATGAGGACGTCATTTGACGTCCCTACTAAAATAAAAAAGAACTTTTAATAATACAGTAATTGAAAGAAGAAATATTTTTAACGATATTCACGCTTATTTGTAAATCAACTTAAAAAGCTGCATAGTTAAGTTTCATAGTTAAGTTTTTCTCAATCTCCAACGTTTACCGAGATATTAAAAAATCTAAACACAGTACGTTGTATTTTGGGGCTCCAATGTTAATCTTATGGACGATAAGGAAAAATTAATATTTCCCAAATCAATCAATATTTTGGATTAAACTTGGTATTTACCTTCATGTTCTTGATACCCACCCGTTAATCCTTAAAATCATAGTTTATGTGTTTATCATGGCAGAAAACCTGCATACTCTTTTCCCATGTTAATCATATAGGGAATTGTCAAACTCCTTTATTTATGGACAGATGTTGATGAATGTTGGTATAAATGTTAAAAATAAAAACTGTTTATAGTAGAAATGCCTACTTTCAGTGTTTCTGCAGCAAACCTGCACACTCTTTCCCATGTTAATCCTATGGAGAATAGGCAAATAATTCTCATGTTTATGGACAGATTATTATTATATTATTGATTTCGAAATTCGCTGAGTACGCAGGTCCGATGCGACGGGGGTATTCGTTTCTATCTTTGAAATGCTCATGTGAGGAAACCTTGAAAGTAGTTGTCCTAGTAGATAAATGTGACGGGTCGGAAAATTGGTTGCGAGATCGTAGAATTGTGAGTAGATATGCAGAATGTGACGTCAGATTGGATTCACTAACCCCTGTATGACGTAGCGTTTAGTATGTTATATACTGAGTTCAGGGGCATTCACTTTAAAAGTAGAAGCTTGTAGAACCTTTGCAACCGTTATAGATATAATGGGAAATGTTATGAATTACACTTAATTCTTATAAATTCTAGCCCTTTAACGCGAGTCCTAAAAGTACATTTTTAATGTGGACGTCATTTGACGTCCCTACTAAAATAAAAAAGAACTTTTAATAATACAGTAATTGAAAGAAGAAATATTTTTAACGATATTCACGCTTTTTTGTATTAAACAAACAAGTTTTTATAAACTCTGTTTTTGTTATTTTTCACTTTTATAGACATTTTTTTAGATTTTCAATATTACTCCTCTGGAAAAATCCGAATTGGACGTCGTATCACGCCCCACTCCTTGAAGGGCTAATATTGTAAATTTACACTAAGCCCTTCTGTCCCTATTACGGGTTGTATGGTTATATTATTAGTAGGTTAAGAGGTGAAATACTTTTTAGTAAGACAAATTAATCATCATTCTTAAAGAAATAAATTTAAAAAATTCTCAGTTGAATTATTTAGCATAAAAGTTGGAAAAATTATAAAATGTCTATTATTATATAAAATTTGTTGACTTAACCTTTTTAATATAGTACAATTTTTCAAATCATCAATGATTAATGTAAGGAAAATATTGATTTTTATTTTACAACTGATGATTATTTCTTTCTATTAAATCCCTTTTATAGATCCTATATTCTGTAAAACTTAGAAAATATATGTCAAATATTTCTCTAGCTGGGCTTTGGAACCTCATTATTTTACTTATTGTGTATAAGTTGGTTAAAAGTAAACAAAGACCTTCTCTAAAAGGTTTAGAATAATGAAAATAAATTCCATAGCTGTAGGTGTTTTTGTTTTCATGGACAGACATATAACTACAGAAAACTAGGGAAGAACAATTCCGGATTTTCCTGGGTATAAACAGCAAAATTAACCAAACCATAATTATTCTAATCAATGTAGAGACAAAACTTTTGTTTGATTTATATAGACTAGTGTAATACTGAAAACTTGTTATATATCTGTTTATTAGGCCGTACAAGATTTACAACACGATATATGAATATCCATATACGAGTTCATTCCATATACTCTTAAACTCCAAAAATTTCTGAAACAAAAAATATTTTACGGGACCTTTCAAAGAATGTTAAACTAGTGAAGTATAGCGAGATAAATGATTTTTTCATGTTAAATATTACAAACCTTTACCAAAATAGGTGTTATATTAAATTTAATTTACGTTTGAAGAAATAAAAATGTATATTTAGATCTACTAGACAAGAAAAAAAGTAAGATTGAAATAAATGTATGTCACTACATCTAATTTTTCAATATTCATATTCGTACATTAATATGTTTTCATTTAATTTAAAGGTAATTGAAATGGATATGTCTTAACTCTGAGGAGGGGGCTTTAGCAAATTATCACACCAAAATTGTAAACAAGTCACGTCATATGGTTATGAAGACAGCTGTTTAGAGAAACTGAAAACACCCTTTAGCATCCATTATCTAAGATATGTTTAACAGGAAACTACATATTTGGTTGGGAATGGTTACATTCGCTTTCTTAAATTTACTAGTATTGATATATTTCCATAAAACCAATCAGGATGATGCAATATATTCTACAATTGAAATAATAAATTCTTAGGAGTTTTATACTCCTATTAGACTAAATTTCAATTAAAATGTAAAATATATACAAATGTACAACAGCTATTATACAGGGTGTTTCAGAATTCCCTACCAATACTCCAGGGCATTGGAAAGAAACATATCTACACATCACATTTAAACTGTCCGGAAGTCCTTAGTTACTCACACAGCCTCCATTTTGTTTTTTTTCACTTATAATTTTTTTTCTGAATAATTATTATTCAACGTACGGAAATGAAACTTTGCACAAACATTTATGGCAAATAGACAAAGCTAAAAAAAATAATTGTGATAATTTCTCAAATCGATAAAACAAAATGGCGGTGATTTAAAATTTTGTTTCTCAAATAACTCGTGAACCATTGATTTAACAGAAAGTTTACAAGAATAACTTTTGTTAGGTAATTTAATTACAAATCGATTGACACCAAATTGTTTTAAATTAGACAAATATTAACTGAGATATGGCAGCTTTAGTGATAGGTGACCGCTAGAGCTTAGTTGCAGTGCATGTCAAGGCATGCGACTAAAGTCTGCCACAACAATGCAACAGTCTCCGCTCTAGTGCTCTAGTAGTTTCTTGATTTAAGTTATTCTTGTGAATTTCCTGTTAAATCAATGGTTCACGAGTTATTTGAGAAACAAAATTTTAAATGGCCGCCATTTTGTTTTTTTTAATTTGAGAAATTGTCATAATTTTTTGTAGTTTTGTCTAGTTGGCATTATTTGTTGTGCAAAGTTTCAATTCCGTACGTTTAACTATTATTCAGAAAAAAATTATAAGTGAAAAAAACAAAATGGAGGCTGTGTGAGTAACTAAGGACTTCCGGACAATTTAAATGTGATATTTAGATATGTTTCTTACCCAGGAACAATGCCCTAGAGTATTGGTAGGGAATTCTGAAACACCCTGTATAACAAATTCAAATTGAAATTTCATTGGTTCCCAAACGTGAAATGGCAACTGAGTTTCTAACATGTGATGAACGTCAACTTGACAGCTGCTCAGTATCTGTCACTGTCTTGGAGGTGGCGGAGATGACGTCAGGCGTGAACCTGCCACGGTTAACCAAACTACCTTAAAACTTCACACATGTGCCATCTGTATGCAAATATATACCTACCAATGAGCGTAAGGCAATAAAAAGTACAATAGAGACAATCACATAAACTATCGGTAATCATAATACAAACGTATTTTCAATAATAAACATTATTTGAATAAAATAAAGTTTCTCTATTCTTATAAGTGTATAGGATTCGTAGCTTCATTTCAACTTATGTTAAGCTATCCACTTACGGATTTCTTCTTTTATTTCACATGCAAATAAAGTTCAGACGAGTATTAAACTCTACTTGTTTGTATGAATAAAAGACTGCTTTATATTGCAAACAATGAGATGTGTCAAGTGTATTCAGGATTTGCCCAGGTAGGATACAGAATAAGTCAGCGTTTGTTTTAAAGATTTTTTTTAATAATTGCATTAAATTATCAATAATATATTCACCCTTATCTTACAAGAATAGTTGTTTTATTAGAAATCCACTATTGTTTCAAATGAAACAAAAATGTATATACGAACAGAAAAGTTTTTTTATACTCTAAACATTCTGAGAACAAGTGTACTCGCCTTCAATCCATTAGTTTTCATTTAATTTATTACTTTTCCCGAAAACATTTTCCCAAACTCTTATAAATGTTAATAGGTTCATCATATACTGTACATAAATCCATTCACACAATTGAATGTTGGGCTATTAATTAATTGACAGTGATATAAAAAGTTATATAAAAAACATACACAAAACGGTGATAAAATAAATCATCCACGCAGATGAGATTTCCTGTATGTATCCTGTATCTTCTCATTTACATGCAAACACATGCTTGCATACATACACACACACATACGTTCCTGCTTCATTTCGCCATGATTTGGGCAACCTTGCTCCAAGTTTCATCTGAGCTCCATTAAGTGGTTTATTTTTGTTTTATTTTTTGTACTTGAAATATTATAAATGAATAGTAAGATAATTTGGTATGTAAGAATGAAAGTTTTCATTCTTAAAATTCTTCTTTTCCTCTTCTGTTGACGAACGTTTGATACAATATTCCTAATCGTTTCCATCATATTTTTTATGACTCCACCTGAGCCTACGCACAGGCATTATTGCCCATGTAGGCTTATTCCATAGTATTTTTGTTAAATATTTATTTCATCATGTGTAAGTTAAGGTTGTGTCAATTGTGTCTAAATAATTGTATTATCTATATTGTTGAGGAATAAATTTCTGTTTCAGTCATTCATTCTGTATAAATTTTGATTCCTTTGTATTTTAGTACATAAGCATTTTGTATATGAAATCAGCAAATGCACTTTAAGGTGCTTTCTCCGTCGGTGGTTCTTGGTATAGTGGTCTGAGACGCTAGCTGAGCTAAAAGGTTTTCCTTCCATAAGAAATCCCAGTTTGGCTTGAAAATTTGTGGTACAGTGGTGAGAGGGCCCGAATTAAATTAATGGTGGCCGGCTTGGGTGGAAGTAGATGGCATTTGAAGGCTTGATTGGGATTGCAGTGGTCATCTGTTTTGCTTCTTTTACCATTGTATGGTTAAGGAGGGGTATGTTCTGTGATTTTATATCCATACTGATTATTTTAAGAATCTGTAGAGTAGTTAGACTATTCAGTTAAAGGAAAAATGCATAGCAGTCCTAGAGTTAACAATGTGAACGATATCCCAAAAGTCCCTTTATCGTTTGGTTCTTTTGTTATCAAGCTGTATAAATGCAATCAGCAAAAGTACGAATCGCTTGTTGTCAAATAAGAAAACAATAGAAAGACTGTGGTATCTACTAATTTCAAACTGTAAACAACGGTATTCATGTATGTGCATAGACATCAACCTAATCTGTTAATTATTTCAAGGAAAATGGTGGCGTTTCTTGTAATCCAGCTACTTAGAGGTCATACATTGTGGGTGTTTATGAGCGGTGGTCGATAAATGTGATATTCTTTGGCGTGGATTTAGGTTCGCACACTCGAATACTTTGTTTATCTGCAAAGACCATCCTTACATTTGTTGTATTTTTTCTTACTTTGTTACTGACAAAGAACCGCTGATTTATTTGCCTAGATGAGTATTAATAGCCCAATGAAAAAGATAGCAGGGTATTGTATTAAACCATAACGTAATGTTTTAAGAATATTGCTCAAGATCGAATTGTCAATATTCCGATTAACATAACCAACTAACCATACAGCCAGTTCATTACAATAATTATCTTTTGGGGGCGGAAGCAACATTCTTCAGCACGCTTAAATACAGAAATAACATTGTGTTGATGCTAAAATGTGACTGAGCATACATATAAACGCTGTGTGTCAAATAAAGCACGATAGTCCTATTGCCGCAACCCCTAGAGAGGATATTTGATGAGCAGGAAAGTTTGCAGTGGCGATGGCGTCGTGTCTGCTGCAGTGGTCACCATGGCGGGAGTTGCTAATGAGTTGCCGATATCACCAAACCACCACATCGGCCCCAGGTTGCCAATAAATCTATCACATGTTAAACTGAATACCCCACTTCTGGGAAATTATTTTACTTTTTAAACTATGTAATTCATTGATCGGGAGTTATTCCATTACTTTACATTTTACTGAACCGCCCGTTACCAAACACTATGGAAACTATTATTAAAGTAATTTCATAATTATATACTAATGGCAGTATAAATACATATTTATACACAGGATGTACATTCTGAGTGTATTTTTTATTGGAATTCCAGCAACTGGTAGTGTCTGAAATCTGGCCTTGATTATAACGTCTAATACTTAATTTAATTAAAGTGGGTTCTACTGCTCCTGTCCAGATCTGTTTCAAGAGATAGGAAAACTAAATTTTTATTTCTCGCATTTTTATTATCATTTCATAGAGCAGCTAAATTTCATGTAACATACCAAATTGAAATCAACTCTAGGTACTTAACAAATTTAAAACATTCAAAAGTTGGACTTTACAAAGCTTCATGTATTAAATTAAAAATATTAAACTGTTCTGGACATCCTCTGTGTTGAACACGTGTTTATTCTATTCGTATGCTGTTTCTATTATGCTACCGTAAAGTGATATTTTGAACCTAAACTCTTTTAATCTTTCTCATACATATACCCAGTTCTAAATATATAGAAGTATCAATTTATCCAATCGGTCAATGACCATTTTCCCCCCAAATACTAAAACTCAGTACATCAGAACCGATTCCAACAATTTCGGTAGCAATATAGAAGCGCTCTTAAAATAAGAGTTGAAAAAGGAGTCAGTGAATGGATTATTCATGATAAAACGCAAAGTGAACAGTTGCATTGTGTGTCTCCCTTCAACAGTAGATGTACACATGCATCCATTGGCTTTAATGCAATTGTACGGCTCGAATATCACGGTCGAATCATTAATCTTTATTGAATAACATATTGAATACATGTTAATCACCTCAGCTTCGTATAATTACAGTGGAAATAAAGCCGATGAAACTGGGCTAATGAGAGTTAGTTGGCGTTGAATTGCAAATATCCTTTCATTGGCGGTGGTTGTAAATTTTTACAAAATATCAACTCAAACGTTTCGCTTCAGTCAATCAGGGAAAATATACGGAATGTATATTAAGTCCAACCCAAATTTAAAATTTTTCCTGAACGACATAAGATTTTCTGCCGTGTCTATCAATCAATTGCATGCGTTTAAAATACGTAACTCAATACAAGGAATAGTGCTGGGTCTATCAATTAATAGTATGTTTAAAATACGTAACTCAATACAAGGAATAGTGCTGGGTCTATCAATTAATAGTATGTTTAAAATACGTAACTCAATACAAGGAATAGTGCTGGGTCTATCAATTAATAGTATGTTTAAAATACGTAACTCAATACAAGGAATAGTGCTGGGTCTATCAATTAATAGTATGTTTAAAATACGTAACTCAATACAAGGAATAGTGCTGGGTCTATCAATTAATAGTATGTTTAAAATACGTAACTCAATATAAGAATAGTGCTGGGTCTATCAATTAATAGTATTTTTAAAATACGTAACTCAATACAAGGAATAGTGCTGGGTCTATCAATTAATAGTATGTTTAAAATACGTAACTCAATACAAGGTGCTCGGTCTATCAATAATAGTATGTAAAATACGTAACTCAATACAATATAGTGCTGGTCTATCAATAATAGTATGTTAAAATACTTATATAATAATAGTGCTGGGTATCAATTAATAGTATGTTTAAAATACGTAATAATACAAGGAATTGCAGTAATCAATTAATAGTTTTTTAAAATACGTAACTCAATACATAGTGTGTATATTAATAATGTTTAATATAATAAATACAAATAGTATTTATCAATAATGTAATACTAAATTTAACAATTGTTATACAATCAATAACATGTGTATATGTTATAAAATACAAATACAAATTTTTTCTAATTACATAAAAGTAAACCATTTTGTTTATAAATACTAATTATTGATATTAAACGCATACTCACAGCAGGTGATTGCTAAAAAATTATTTTAACAAATTTCCAAGCGTCCATACAAGTTATATGGTAATATTTTGCAAATATAGGCTAACTTTTTTGACTGCATTATTGTATAAAAAACTATAATAAGTAATCTTTGGGTAACAGGTAATTCGTTTGTAGAATTTAAATTAGATAATAAAATACAGCACTGTAGAAACTAATTTACTTATTAAAGTAAAGGGACTTGTAACTGTAAACTTATAGGTTTATGTTATAAATAATTGTAAAAAAATTATAGATTATGGCAAGTCAAGGGGCACATAAATTATGTGTTTTAGTATTACTATGGAAGAAAAATCTATAATTAAATAACAAATCTGAATTGTTATGAATAGCAACTTTTATTTCTTTACAACATTATACATTTATTTCTCATTGTCCTATTTTTTTGTATAAAAACCAGTATAAATATTATATTCTTTATTCTAGTATAAATAAAGTATTTTATTACAAGCAGAATATAATAATTTTGATTACAGATTTCCTTATGTTTAAACAATTAATTAATATCGTACAACAGCTGTTTGTTCACCTTTCATTGAATTTATCAGCTGGATAGGTTTATAAATTCAATAATTGATTACATTTGGACTGTAATATTTGAATAACTAGCTGAAAGTTGATCTTGTCGATACCGATGAATCAGTTGAACAGAAGTCAAATGAAAACTTGTTACTTAGCTAATGTGTAAGGTTCGGAACTTCTCGCGCGGCCCTGCCACTAACACACTTATTTCACTGTATAAATAAAAAAAATCCCTTATATTTCATGAACTTTGAACTCTTCCCTGCATCGTAACATTATATGAATCTACCGTCAGTTTTAGCGAATTTCCCATAGGGAAGAAGCTATTACCGTAGGTTTCATGGTGATACTTAAGCCCGGGACCATGTTATTATTTGTTCTTTAGGTGCCTAGAGACCAAAAACAATAGTCGTTAAAATTTATATATATATGTATATTATACTTATATATATATATATATATTATATATATATATATATTATATATATGTTATATATATATATGTATAATATATATAATTATATATATTATTATATAAAAATTATTTGAAATTTCGATCGAGACCAAATTTGGTAGAGACGTGTATTCCTACAAATGCTCGGACGAGTTCGTAAACCAGACATATCGGTCAATGGGAACGGGTAGTTTGGGGGGGTTCTGTACCCCATAATGTTTTTTTGGCATTTTTCACATGTAACTTTAAAATAATTTTAAATTTTATCTTTCACCATTGGAAGCAGCTTGAAAAACTACACAATTTAGTTCCTCTAACGGCTACCGAGATATTAAAAATCTAAACACAGTACGTTGTATTGTGGGGCTCTAATGTTAATCTTAAAGAGGATAGGGAAAAATCAATATTTCTCATATTAATCAATATTTTTGGATTGAACTTAGTATTTACCTTCATGTGGTTCAGATCCATCCATCTATGCTTAAAAATCATAGTTTATGTGTTTATCATGGCAGCAAACCTGCATACTCTTTTCCTATGTTAATCATATTGGGAATAGGCAAACTCCTTTATTTATGGACAGATGTTAATGAAAGTTGGTATAAATGTTAAGATAAAAATTATTTATGGTAGAAATGACTACTTTCAGTGTTCCTCACAGTAGCTAACCTGCACACTCTTTCCATTGTTAATCTTTTGGAGAGTAGGCAAATAATACTCATATTTATTGACAGATAATGATAAAACTTGTCATATATTATTATTATTATATTATTGATTTGGAAATTTGCTGAGTACGCAGGTCTACTGCGACGGGGGTATTTTCTATCATGCTGCTGGTCCTCCAAGAATGTTATTATTATAGTGAAGTTAGTGCAGGAACGGCATACTCTTAATAATGTCAAAGCTTTGGTCCACCCGAGATTGAAAAAAGGGCTATAGTCGTAGCTTTGCTACAGATCAAGGCAATTTGAGAACCGCCTTTGAAGATTATATTTTTTTATCCTCAGATATTACTGTATTTAGATTTAGATATCGTATTCTTACAATATGCGTAAGAATTATTTTGATTAGTATTGATCTGTAAATGCATAAATAAAGAGAAAAATTACTCAAAAGTTTATTTTAATTTAATTTATTTTTATACAAACAATTTAGCAAAGAAATTTTAATTTTTTTGTGTACAAACATATACATTTATTTAAGATATGTGATTTTTTAGAAAATAAAATATATATTAAACGCATATTATGATATAAATTTTCTTGGTCTTTTGAGACGGCTTAAAAATTATATAACTGCAATGAATCTGACTTCCAGAACAGTTAATTAAACTTCTCTGCAATACATCAATTACCTTACTTCTCTCATTACGCGAGAGGATGATATTTACTGAAAGATTAATACAAAATGGCCGTCGTAGTATTATTATTTTTAACCAAAATGTTTTTATACTCGATACGAAATAGAGCGAAGAGAAATAGTCATGTAATGTTGTAATACGTTAAGTAATAGAAGTAAAATAAAAATTGGCCTAATGCAAAATAAAATGTTCAGAGCCATTTTTAAGAAAGTTGGATTATTTACGCTTTTCAGGGTTCTCAAGATTTAACTAAGGTGCCCTAAGAAATCTAAAGGTAAAAAATGGAAAAAAGGTTTGGGGTGTTGCCAAAGTATACCCCTGTCCGAAATTTCATAAAATTGGGACAATCGGCTTATGCAGTTTTATAGACTGAAATCAGCCCATAAACAACTTTTGTTATTGAGACAGCGTCAAAACAGATATTTCTACTCTCAGCACAAATTAAAACATTTTGACAAAATATTCTGTTCTATTTTCTATTATATCTCTTAATAATTTGAGTAACTATTATCAATTGATTATTCTGCTATGATTTAGAGAGTTTGAAAAGAGATTATAAAGAGTTGCAATGTAATCTTAAAAACAGTTGGCGCTCATTTTATTTATTTAGTATTTAATAGTATGTAGTATTAAGTAGTGTTGTTAGTAGTAGTATTAAATAGCATGAAATAATTTTGTTTTGTTGTGTGTCATTCTACGCCTCTCGGCATTTTTAAAGTTTTAATAAGGAACGGTCCAAACCCCAGTCTGCCTATCTTCAACCTGTTGATTGGAAGCATCGATTCCAATGGGGAAATGGCAACTGGGTCCATCCATATTGGCACAGTGTTACTATGTATGGGGGAGAAAGTAAAAATACATTTCAGATTAAATACGTACCTTTCAATCATTCGAACAAGACAACGATAAACGGAAATATTTATGCCTTACGTCTTGAACGTACTAATATTTATTTCCTAAAGTAAATAAATAAGCATAAAACTCACCCGAATATTAATTATTACTATTAATTTATTATTTTTTTATAAAGTGAAATCCCTAAGAAACGTAAAGTTTTTTACCGGAATATATAACGGTTTTATCGAGTGTTTTATTCGGGGGATTGCGCGATATGCCAAAGTGAAACCCTTCCACATTTCCCTAGCAATCTTGGCCTGCAGCCATATCTCATTCCAGGCTCAGTCCGGCTCGCTTACTCTCAGTGTACATTGTATACCTATCACAACGAGGCTCAGTTTTCTTATTTATATTTGTCAGACGTTGACTCGGCCTTGTAGGTACTTTAAGGTATAAATTTAATGGGTTTTAAACTTATAACTCTGTTACTAACAAAGTCTTCTGTTAAGTTTGTCAAAATTATTAAATAATAGCCAAATGAACAAAGAACAACTTGGTCCAGTACCAAATCATCAAAAAATCGTGTCAATATTTTCCTTAAAATTGAACCGACGACATTTTGATTTTGTACAAATTTAAATTTGAATTAAGACACATGTCCGGGATGAGTACTAAGTAATTTGTAAAATAAGTCCATAAAAGCTGACACATTTAAATGAAAATTTATGGATTAATAAAAGTTCTAGTTACATGTGTGTTGTTTTTTATCACTTTATTTGCTTAGCTTGTAAGATATTGGGTTGATAAACGTTTCTCAAATAATTGTTTAATAACCCCCAAATCAACGTTTAATAATCATGAAATAACAAATTCTAAGGTGTTTAAATTATATATACCGTATATACAAAATTCTAGGATACATTTGTTAATATCTTAAATGGATCGAAAATGTATATAAAATTGCACAACAACAAAATGTTACTTGCTAAACTAAATCTTTTTAAACTATATTATTTCTAAATATGTGTCAACCATTTGGTAAAATTTGTATTTAGAATTTTTCTTCACTTTGTATACTTTTGTTTTCTCACGTACCCGTCAGTCGTGTGGTTGGTGAGTCGTCTGTTTGCCAGGAGTGTCGACAGACCGTTTCAGATGTCTTCGGGTGAGCCACACAGTGCACCCACAATTGTCCAGACACTACCTACCTTCTAACATTGACTTGTACACCCAAAGCCACGCACTGCTGTACTGATCTCTTGTCTTCTTCCCTACCCCGTTTGTTCTTCACTTTTCCATCTTTTTCGCTAAAAAAACTTTTATCCGGGTTACTTATTACTTATAGATACTGAGACGGTTGCGTGTCCAGTAATCCAGCTACTTTGAGGTCAGTTTTGGATAGTTATGGGCGATAGTCGGTGGTGAGGATTAACGTCCGTACTAATGAATGCTACGTTTAACCGCAACAAAACCCATATTCATCATTAGACCAGTTCCTTAGACTGTAGTTCCTTTAGATGACATTGGCTGTTGGGCTCTTAATTAACAGTTCTGTCTAAGAAACATGTCAGCCTTAGTCAGTAACAAGTCTACAAGATCACACTAAAATCATCTTACACTCATTTATCATTCATCCTTGGTTTAAAACACTTTGGTTGATCACTATTTCAAAGAGTAGACTAATCTAGTCTATCTTCACCCCCTATAATTTGCATTCGGTTGTCAGAGGTGTGTTGTCTGCTTTCTTTTGGAATTGAATTTCCAGTCAGTGGTCTGAGCAGCTCGGGCCAAACCTCTGCCATGTTAAATGCTAAATTTGGACTATTCAGTTTCAACCGAATTAAAATTATAATTTTGAACAAAGTTTTTATATTACTTTACATTGCATATATATTTAAATTTATATACTACTTAATAAAAAAAGGTAATAAACTCTGCATTAAAGGAATCATCTAATCGAATCAGTTACTGAAATAGTGAAAATTGATTTCTATCAGTGAATGAGAGCCTTAAAATAAATATTATGAAATTACAGATGACGTGTTAATCGGCTGCCAAGATGAAACAGCGACCTAGCAATTGAGGAAATGGATAAAAATAAGGGAATGTAAAAAAAGGAACTGTCTGCGATGGTCTGAAAGTTGTGAAGGAAGGTGATGACAATTTTTGGCAGTTTCTATTAGAATTAAGTAGAATTTGAACTGAAAATTGTGTGAACCTTTGTTTTACTTGAAATTGTGATGGAAAATGTCCGCAGTAAAAATCTAAATAAATAATACTAGTTTCACAGAAAGACAGAAAAAATAATATGTTATCACAAACTTACATCTAATACCTGATTCCATTCTTTGTTTGAAATTCATTATTGGTGATGGTAGATTTATGTTGTTTTGATTTTTACTACGGACACTTTCCGTCACAATTCTAAGTAAAACAAAGATCCTAAACACAAAGATTCACACAATCCCACAACAAATATTCCAGATCCTGAAACATCGTGAAACTTTATTCTACTTAAAGTCTTAATGAAAAAATTTACGTAACAAAAAACATCTATTTCAAGGTGTGTATATGCAATCATTTGGAAATTCTATTTGTGAAAACGTATATACAAACAATTATAATATTGTGATAACAATTTTAATTCTTTTGATTTTATTACAATTATTGGTAAATTATTTTACAACTGACTGAACTATTTTAAGATCGAGGAGAAATGTTTTGTTGGTAAACTGAAGGCGAGAGACGTAAATCGAGGTGGCAGATGGAGGGAACGGTGACATTTATGACTTTTCGGTCGGCTTTCATTGGATCCAGGCAGAGCTCTGAGAAAATTTAGTGAGAACTTATCCAGCTACTTCAGTTAACCAAGTCACTTCCTTTGACTAAATTTATACCCCATGTGCAAATACAGTTCTTAAGTTTAAAGGGTACTTAGTGTAATGTTAGCTCCGTCGCTAATTGGTGAATTGCAATACAATATCCTTCGGATGAGAAGAAAACATGACTGTTCATAATTGTGTCAACTTTGTTAATGGACTTTAAAATGTTAGTGAATAAAATAGTAAAATAACCCCGTAGCAGCAAACCTGCGTACTGAGCGAATTTTTAAATCAATAATGTATTAATAATAATATTTCATTGCTTTAGAAGTTTTATTAAAATCTGTCCTGAAACATAAGAATTATTTGCCTATTCTCCATGAGATTAACATGGGAAAGAGTGTGCAGGTTTGCTGCTGTGAGGAACACTGAAAGTAGGCATTTCTACAATAACAAATTTTTATTTTGACCATTTATACCAACTTTCATCAGCATCTGTCCATAAATAAAGGAGTTTGCCTATTCCCTATATGATTAATATTGGAAAAGAGTATGCAGGTTTGTTGCCTTGATAAACACATAAACTATGATTTTTAAGCTTAAATGCATAAATCTCAACCACATGAAGGTAAATGTAAGTGTATGTAACCAAGTGTAATCCAAAAATATTTATTGATATGGGAAATATTAATTTTCCCTTATCCTCCATAAGATTAACATTGGAGCCCCAAAATACAACGTACTGTGTTTAGATTTTTTAATAACTCAATAACCGTTGGAGATAGAGAAAACTTTAAGAAACTAAATTGTGTAGTTTTTTGAGCCGATTCTAATGGTAAAAGATAAAGTTTAAAAAATTTAAATTACATATGAAAAACACGAAAAACCCAAAACTAAACCCCCAAAACTACCCTCCCATTACTGTTGACAACTTAAAAAAATACACCCCAAAAAAAGACATAAAACATAAAAAACACACACTATAAATATATTATACTAACCCCCAAACTACTTATTGACCGATATGTCTGGTTTACGAACTCGTTTGAGCAAATGTAGGAATACACGTCTCCACCAAATTTGGTCTTGATTGGACCATTTGTACGAGAGTTATCGTGTTCACAGACACACACACACACACACACACACACACACACACACACACACACACACATATATATATATATATATATATACATAAATTTTAACGACTATTATTTTTGGCCTCTGGGCACCTAAAGAAAAAAATATAACATGGTCTCGTGCTTAGGTCTTGCCATGAGACCTACGGCAATAGCTTATTCCCTATGGGGAATTCGCTAAAAACCAAATTACAGTAATAAATAAGTAATAACTAAACTTAAAAGGCGGATTGTTGATGCCACAGTTGGTTTTGTAAACATATTTACTGTGTATGTTTTCAAAACTATCTAGGATGTATTTTTATTTTATATTACCCTAAAGGTGGTAATATTATATCTCTACCTCTTTTATAAGGGATAAAAACCATCCTCCGCCTTAACTTTGACCGGAAAGTCAACTCAATAAGATGTGGCGTGAATCATGTTAAGAATAAAACTGATAAAAGTAAAATGTCATATGTACTTCTTCTTTTAATTCTAACTTTGGAACACAATTTTTTTTCAAAATCAAACTTCATACTATAACATTTTTCCACTCAAAAACGTAGGCCTATTGTTTCAAAAATTTCCGCTATAGCCTATAAGAAATATGATACGCCATTTTCGCCTCATTTTTAGCTTTACTTGTGATAAGTATATGTGTACCTCTATACTAGGAGAGATATAAAATATTTATATTGTATAGAAGTTATATGGTTTTATGTCATTAATTTTTATCAAGTAAGTCTTATAAAAAAATAGTATGCTAAGTTTTTGAATGAAAAGCTGATTTTATTGTACTTACCATGAGATAAGCTTTGGTGATTTAATATTCTATTTTAAGGCACTTATAGACAACTTATTGTATTCACAGAGAACTAAAACTTTCAGATTCATTCATTATTTATTAACCACTCCAAAAAAAGATAAAATACAAAAACTCTAATTATTTTCCAAATTAGCTGCTGATCTCTATTGAGCTATAGACCTGTAAGACTCTATCAAAATCGTTAGAGCCTTTTCCTCGTTCTAAAATTCAATTCTCTCCGTTTTAAAAGAGTATTTAGATAATATTTAGATATGAACAACCATTTAAAAGTAATGGGCAAAGATAAAGAGAAACCAGACCAAAAGAATAGTCAGTCATGCCATAGTGAGCAAATAAGAAAAAATAATAAATAAGCAATACAAAAATATTAGTGAAAATACGTCAAACCTTAATTTGTGTAACATAATCAAAAGATTTTTGTGTAAATTTTCAATGCGATGAAACGGCAAATAAAGTTTAAGGAAATACGAATTGTGTAAAACAATTAAATGTTCAATTGCTTTGAGCTCAGAAACCCAAAGATTAATGTAATTAGAAACGTGCTTCACTAAGGCAATGCCGTTTATCTTTCTATCAAACAGGCCTTTACAACACTGTAATGATCCCTGGAACATCAAGTTCTATCTTTAATTAACAACTTTATTTCACGGGCTTTACTTAATATATCATTACCGCACTACCACACCTTATTTTGATCTTGGCGTTGATAGTCGAAAGGTTTTTAATAATTATTTTATTCATTTGATTTACCATTGGTTTTAGAAACCTTCTATCCACTCAGCTATGACTGCCACAATGAAATTAATTGTTAACTAATGAAAACCCCTTAATCATGGAACCAAGTTTCAAGCTTCCTAATCTCTTTTAGAGAATTTCCCATAGGGAAGAAGCTATTACCGTAGGTCTCATGGCGAGACTTAAGCCCGGGACCATGTTATTTTTTCTTCTTTAGGTGCCCAGAGGTCAAAAACATCAGTAGACAAAATTTGAGCAGCTAAATATTTATTTATATATATTTATAACATGATACAGATTGATTCCTACGTTAAGAATCAATAATTCTTGAATTAGGTTTTAAAGACTTTCATACAAATAAGTTATAAAATATTCATTTTTTGGTATTTTGAACCTAATTCACATTTTCTGTTATATTTAGGATAGGCTGTAATCAAATTCAGTGAAAATTATTTTACTCCTTAAAGGTGTGATTTAAACTTTTTACCACTACTCCTTACCAGCTCTGAGATAGTAGCGTTTTAAAACGTCATAACTCTTTAAACCTTACCTATGTGGCCACTCAAACCGTAAAAGGTTTTTGGCCTCGCCAACAGTCTCGATCCTGCATGAGGTCTGGTGCAACATCAAGCTTCTGCATGTCCTTCTGCAGATAACCTTAGTCTTGGGCGATGGTCGTTTGCCTCGTAAGATGCTCTAAAGCTATTCTTAATGTGGAGTAGCTATATTAACGTGACCAGATCTCAGTCTTGCTGATTAAGCAATGATGTCAGGATCTTGATAGAGAGTTCTTATTTGTTGTCCTTATTTCATGTACCTTATCATAAACTGGTCCAAGTATGAAAAAACTTTTCTCAAACACTATAAGTTATTTCCGATTTCTTTAGTGACCAAATCTCAGATCCAAATAATACTATAGAGAATCATACTCTTGTACATATAATTTAGTATTTTTAGAGAGTATCTTACTCTTGATCAGTTTCTGAAGGGCCCAATAGCATCTATTCCCCAGCAGTAGTCTAATTTTAATTTCGGTCTCTTCATTTTTCTTTTCGTCTATTGTTACACCCAAATGAATTGTGGCATCTTTGGAAAATAACCGTTAACCGTCAAGGTGTTTCTTTGAATATCTAACTTCTACTAACAACTAAGTATTTGGTTTTTTCTTCACTTACTTTAAGTCCAACTTTCTCTGCATGTTTTAAAGTGATTAGGGATTTCAAACTATCATAATCTTCAGCTACTAAAGCTATATTCAGCAAATGAAAATTGATTTTCCGTAGTAGAACTCCAGAATTAAATTTTACCAGTCTCTTTAAGAGTCTCTTCTAGGGCAAGATTGAAGAGGAGAGGAGATAGACCATCGCCTTAAAAAGGGGTAACCAAATTATTCATACCAAATGAAGACATCCCATGGCATGATAATAATTCCATCTAGAAATTTAAGCTGCAGTAGCCTACAAAGACTAAGGATTGCTTTGACAGTAAGGTATTTAAACCATTTGTTGGTTTATTATTTTCTCATAATTAATAACAAGAGTAATAAAAGTCAAATACAAAACAAAAGATGTGCTGAAATATAAGAATAAAGTGCTATCAATGAATGAGACTATTTATTTGTTGTTTTAAATTGATGCATTAATGAAAATCAAGATGGAAAAGTAATAAAAATCTCTGCTCATAAGTTATTATCTCAGCTGAGTCTTTATTAGCCAAATCTAAATTTGAATATTTCATAGAGTTACTTTTAATATGATACTCATTCATCAAAGAGTAGCTTAGTAATGACTATACCACAGCGGGTCCAGGAGTCAGCAACGAGTGATAGTAGCTGTACACTACTATCCAGCCATAGACATCATCAACTGGAACAAAACCAAAAACTGTACATCAACTGTGGTATCAACATGACAATAATTACCAAAAATTAAATTAAACATATAAATTTAAACTATTACTTGGCATTTATCAACTGTGTCCCTGTACCAACTGCAATCATCTCCAAATGATTGACAAAAATTGCTTTCACCATTTATTGAAATGGTTGTGGATTCACTTTTATTATGCCCATGCTCAGAGCCCAGCATTAGTTGTTATTAAATGATTAATAAGCAAATGGAGACAAAAACTAAAGTGGTTTTGAGACTATTATTTGTTTTATTTTATTTACATAATCTTTTTATTGAAGAATTAATTAATTGTGTGACTTTTTTGTCATGGATATGTCTTAGTTCCTTGCATGGGAGGGGGTGTTGGCAATTTGCGAGATCAAAATTTGAAACAGTGAGGTCATATGGATAGTGACGTCATATGGTTGTTATAAATATGGCTTTTTAGGGAACTGAAAAAACTCTCTTTAGACATATCCATGATCTAACCTTTTTCCCACAGGGAAGTAAATACATATCATGTTTCTCAATATTTTGTATGGTTCGACTTACTGTAATTATTTGGTATTTTAGTATCCCCAGAGTTTACAACAATTTTCTTCTCGAAATAATGTTTACTAGCTTTAATGACTAAACTTGACTATAGATGTTATGTTTTTCTTTTCTTAATATACAGCCATAAAAAATGAACACATAAAGATGAGAAGGCCAGGACGTGGACAGTATCTAATTCACTACCCCACCCAGCACCTAAAGAATGCACTTCTCCTAGGTGGAAGAGAGATGAAGTACACCACCTTCTGAGACTTCCAGACAGCCTGTGTGTTCAGACTCATCTGAGAGTCAAGACGAAATCAAAGTAATAAAGAAACTCAACACTGGTTAACCAATGCTGTCACCATTAGTGACAGCTTTTAAACACATTACATTTTGACACATAATCTAGGAAAAACCAGTAAGAAATTGACTAGAACCTTACTTATGGTAATTATATTTAGAATGAACCATTCGAAGTGAAGAAAGGTCACGTGGATGAGGTGGTAGGTGACATTCCCCAGGACAGACATCTCAAGAAGGAACGCAATCGGGGTTGTGAACAACCAATAGCGCATCAGCTTAGACTTCCGCTGTTATATTACAAAGAAAAGTAATGGTTAGTAACTATAATTAATAAGACTTACTAGTATAGTTTTATTGACTAAAAATTTAGAAACAGATATTTTGTTTCATAACATTAAGTCTGATGGGATAGACCTGGTTAATGCATAAAGAAAACAACTCCTTTTGATGAATGAATTTTCTCCTATTAAAAATATCTGGAAAGAACTATTTTTCATACATTTTCTAAAACCCTCAAACAAATATTGTATGAAGCAATCAAAATAGCTGACCAAGGAATCATTTAGTTATTTTTTCCCCTACACATGAAGGATCAATATGCATGTTCTGTTGTTACCGTAAGAATTAAATGTTCATAAGGTTTAAAGAGTTCTAAGAGCAGAGCGAATAAATATGCGGAAAGAAATATGTGAAGAAAAAGCATGCGGTTGCATGAATGTTGTATTTTGTAAGATTGAGATTATATTGAAGTTTGCTCAGGGAACAAGCAGACATCCATTTATGTATTTAACACACAAGTTGTTTTTATTTTTGGCTTTTACAAAATGTACAGTTAAAACAATTTTCAATGCATGATTAAATACTAAATCATTATGTACTTATGTAATCATAATGATGCAGTTTGGTGATTAATTATCTCAATTGGTAACTCCTACCGACTTGTTATAGAGGCAGCAAAGTCACTGTTTTCGGATCGTGATGTCAACCATCAGTTTTTATCAGTATAAACCTACCTAGTACTGGGTGTACTTTGCTTGCCCCTATATTTGCTTGATAAATTCCATGTACAGATATATAGCTGTTTGTGCGGGGTAGAGTATAGATAAAGGTTGCCTTCTCTTTAGAAGTATGTAAAATAATGTAGTAGAAAAAATCCAAATATATTTTTGCATCACAATTTCCATATATTTTTGTGAAACTTCCATTTTCTATAAGGATTGTACTATAAAATTACAGAGATCCAAATTCTTCTTCCACAGACCACAGATTTAGTGTTAAATATTTTGCTCACACAATGTTTAACAAGGTACACCTATATACCTGGTAAACTCCAAGTAGCAAGAAGAAGGCCGAGGTGCCCTGAATAACCTGCACAAGGAGGTCCACCACAGTTGACCAGAGAAGCGTCCCTACCGCTGAAAAATGTTCAATACACAGCCAGCTATAAATAAAAGGTCGAACAAGCTGCAACCATGCAATTCATGCAACCAGCTACAACTGATTGGAAGAAATGAAGTTAGGGAAGAATAGGATTTTTAAGTTAGAAAAAAATAATAAACACGGCATCAAAACTCCTAGACTGTTTTATTCAGAGTCATTGTAAGATGGGTTGTGGTACTAGGTTGTCCTCTGGGTCAGGTGTCTGGCATTTGCGGCAAGAGGCCCAATAAATGTGAGATGTGATGTAAGAGAATGAGCAATCTCAAACATGCTCTCTCTACATGTTGTGAGGCAGTTATATAAAGGAATTGCCCAGGGTGTGGGGTAAACAAAGAAAGGAACATTTTTTCAAATGTAAAATCTAAAGTTATTTTCATGCTTGGGTGTTATGTAGCAATATTCAACAATTGTTTCACCTTTGTTGGTTTTAACTTGCATATGAACCACTTCCAACAATGAAACTATTGAAATCCAATATGATTTTTAAAATGAAAGGGACACTGAAAAATACTTATATACAATAAAAAGCTTAAAATTCTATAATGAACTAAATGATTAAATTTATATTGTAACCATTAAGGTGAGAGTGGCACTCGGGGATCAAAAAACTCAATTTTTCTTTGCACAATATGATTCCTTATTTCAGTAGGTGAATAAATTTATACTTTTACATATCTGTGATGTTTATAAATTATGGGAAAAATTACTGAAGAGGATAGTTTTAACAATTTCATGCTGTTTTCATAGGCGTATTGTTGACTCTCGGTCCATTTTTACTTTCTCCCCTTATACATAGTATATGGAGAAAGTATTGTTTTCGTCAAAATTTTCGAATTTGAGTTGAGGGTGGATATATCCGTTTTGGGGTCCCCTGAATCCAAAAAAGTGGGTTTTGACGTGATGTCTGTCCGTCCGTCCGTGTGTGTGTGTGTGTGTGTGTGTGTGTCTGGATGTGTACAGTGCCACAGCCTACCCCGTTGGTCCGATTTAGATGAAATTTGGCATGTATATATATATAGTCACCGTATCTCCAGGCGTTTTTTTCATTTTTTTGAATTTTTGATTTTTAAGGGTAGTTCACCCCTAAAAACCCTTAAAAAACGTGAAAAATCCAATTTTCTCAAAAACGGCTCTAACGATTTTGATTAAAATTTGACAGTTTATAGTGTACAGAGTACTAAATAATTTGACACCACCCGCATATCTGTAAAAATGACGGTTCAAAAGTTATGGGCTTTTAAATGTCAAAAAAATCAAGTTTTTATATTTTCAGCGAAAACAATAAAAGTAAAGTATAACTTGACTGGTACCATTGAAACCAGCTTAAAAAACTAAACAAATTAGTATTTTGAATTATTTGTCTACGACTAACGGTTCCAGAGAAAAGTTAAATTTACTGTCTACGATAAACGCAGTACGTTGTCTGAAAGCGCCCAATGTTATTCTTATGGAGAATATAAAAAAATCAATTTCTTCCTTACTTTCCAACCGTTTTCCATGAAACTTGGTATGAAGCGTAAGGTCAAATCACCGAACAAAACCAGCTCAAAAAAGCTTGGTGTTACGGGGGGGGGTTGTCCCCCCCATACAATTTGAACAATTAATTTAACTTTGTCTCTCGTGTTTTATTTTTAGAAATTGGATGATTATTTTTGAAACAATAAATTATTAAATTTAGATTAACTTTGTAGAACATGATAGTTTTATTACAGATTGTCTTTTTAAATTTACTTAAGGGAGAAAGTATGTGTCAGTCCACTGGTACCGTTTATTGTTGCATGTTTTTCGCTACCACTGGTTTTTAGTACTGTAATTAGGTAACATTATCTTAATAAGTAAAATAAACGGTACCAGTGGACTGACACATACTTTCTCCCTTAAGTAAATTTAAAAAAACAATCTGTAATAAAACTATCATGTTCTACAAAGTAATTCTAAATATCATTTAATAATTTATTGTTCAAATTGTATGGGGGAACCCCCCCCCCCCCCCCCCCGGTAATACCAAGCTTTTTTGAGCTGGTTTTGTTCGGTGATTTGACCTTACACTTCATACCAAGTTTCATGGAAAACGGGTGGAAAGTAAGGAAGAAATTGATTTTTTTATATTTTCCATAAGAATAACATTGGGCGCTTTCAGACAACGTACTGCGTTTATCGTGGACAGTAAATTTAACTTTTCTCTGGAACCGTTAGTCGTAGACAAATAATTCAAAATACTAATTTGTTTAGTTTTTTAAGCTGGTTTCAATGGTACCAGTCAAGTTATACTTTACTTTTATTGTTTTCGCTGAAAATTTAAAAATTTGATTTTTTTTGACATTTAAAAGCCCATAACTTTTGAACCGTCATTTTTACAGACATGCGGGTGGTGTCAAATTATTTAGTGCTCTGTGCACTATAAACTATCAAATTTTAATCAAAATCGTTAGAGCCGTTTTTGAGAAAATTGGATTTTTCACGTTTTTTAAGGGTTTTTAGGGGTGAACTACCCTTAAAAATAAAAAATTCAAAAAAATGAAAAAAATAGATACGGTAACTATTATATACTTCCAAATATTCATCTAAATCGACAAATTAGGTCTGGCACTTACATCCAGACACAATAGCTACACATTCAAACGGAAAAACATCACGCCAAAAATTTTTTGGATTCAGGGCAAAACGGATATATTCAACTATATACAAACCTTTTCTCCATATAGTATTGGAGAAAGTAGAAAAAGGTAGGAACCTGACATTGTTGTTATTATCTATGCATTACATTTATTTTAAAAACAGTGTCATTAGTTTGTGTGCGCGGCTCTGACGCTACTGGCCGTTCTATGAAGGTTGGGTTTGCTCTCTCCATTATGCTCGTTTGCAAGACTTTTAAATAAATTTAAACTAATTAAGTCACATGACTGAAAAAGTAGATATTCATATCCTTTAAAAGTTATAAAGTTAAAAGTTATAAAAGCCACGATTACAGACCTATGACACCATCTGTAAATCTTCCAAAAAAGGATTTTTTGTTAAAGGGCTTAAATATTTTTTTAGTGTATTGCAGCACTTTAACTGTAAGGTATCAGTATATACAAATTTCGTTAAGATATCTTGGAAGGTAATAAAGCTACATTTACCTAACTAAACCATTGATACTCAATGCATGTAGATTTATGTAGATGGAACTAGCCTGATGATGCACATAGTCTTCGTCAAAGGTGCAATATTTAGTTTTCACTCCACAATACTCATTTCATATTTTATTTACTGGGCACATAATAGTTGTGGTAGGATAGGTAAATCTAGTATTAATTAGCGTTAAAGAGATTATTTAGGGAAAAGTTTTACTTTCAAAAAATGATGATTAACATTTTAATAGCCAAGTTTTATTTATCTGTAATATTCGATTACTATACATAGGTACTCACTAATATGAATAAATTTTACCCTGCAACTATTTTATGAATTCTGTGTGAGGAGTAGTTTAGATCACAATTTAGTTCTATTTTGAAGGGATTCAAATCTAACAGCGGTATTAATGTAAACTTGAGTTACCATTATTCATTTACCAACCTTGTAATTTGAAATATAACTTAAGACAATTAAAATTTAACTGAATCATTGAGATGGCACTTCCACACAGAGATTTTCATTTAACACTTAAAATTATAATCTTACTGTGTTAATTCATTTACCAGGAATAAATTACTATAACTATACATTTTCCTTGCTTTTTTATTTTTTCTATAATGTTAAAAAACTATAAATGATAAACTTACGATATACTCCTTCTTTGTCTCTCCTTAGAAAGTGAATAATTTCACTAAGATCAAAGGACCCAAATATAAAAAGTAGTAAACATCCACTCTGAAAAACGTATTTAAAACAAGTTTAGTTTTATATAACAATGATTTTCTTAACAAAATAAAATAACTTAAGCATGCACGTACAAATGAAAGGTGTTGCCCAGTGTGGCGCGTCAACTAGACAAACTAGAACTAGAGGTTCTGGAGGTTCCTGTTTGGGTGGCAAGAAGGGAAAATGATGTAAAGTTGTAATCTAATAAAACCGATTTAGGTTGTTATTTAGATTTTTATTGCGGACATTTTCCATCACGATTTTATGTAAAACAAAGTTTCACGTTTCGGGATCTGGAATCTGATCCCGTCCTCAGGTGAACTAATATCTAAAACATAGCACAATTAACATATAATCCGGACCAAACCGGTATAAAGCTGAAAACATAAAAGTTTAAAGCAGTCAAAAAACTTACAAACAAACCATTCACTAAACATTACACATAAAAGAAACCAAAACATGTCCACTCGTCACGGAGACTCAAAGACAACTGAAAGGAATGGGCGTGTCCCACCGGAACCGGAAACAAAATGGCCGCCACAAAAACCTGTAATCCAGGTGAAAAATGTCTAACAGATTTATTTATTATTATTTTTATTCAAAAGCAAATCCTTCCTAATGTACATGAAAAATTGCAGTACAAAGTTAACTTTACAGAGCAAAAAACACATTATTTTTTACAATTTTATACTAAAAACAAAAATCTAATGCCCCCTACGAGCTTTACTACGAGTTAGCATACCATGAGAATTTTGTTTCGGATTTATATGAATATCATTTACAGATACTTTATTTTCTCTATCATTAAGTTCTTTGCTAAGAATTGGCAGCCACAATGGCCGGATCTCAACTGAAGATTGACTAATTGATTGATTACAGGTTTTTGCGGCGGCCATTTTGTTCCGGTGGGACACGCCCTTTCCTTTCAGTTGTCTTTGAGTCTCCGTGACGAGTGGACGTGTTTTGGTTTCTTTAGTGTGTAATGTTTAGTGAATGGTTTGTTTGTAAGTTTTTTGACTGCTTTAAACTTTTATGTTTTAAGCTTTATACCGGTTTGGTCCGGATTATATGTTAATTGTGCTATGTTTTAGATATTAGTTCACCTGAGGATGGGATCAGATTCCAGATCCCGAAACGTCGTGAAACTTTGTTTTACATAAAATCGTGATGGAAAATGTCCGCAATATAAATCTAAATAACATCAATCCACCAACACCAATAATGAATTTCAAACAAAGAACTGATTTAGGTTGCTTCAAAGCCAATTTAAATCATAATACAACTTTATGAATATTAGCTTGATTTTAGGTTTTGCAGGTTAACTTAACAGATTCATTTTGTTTGATAGACGAGAGTGACAAGACGGCGAAGATGTATACCTCTACATGAACCGTCGTTGTTTTGCTGCCTTAACCTGTGTTCCTAGTTTTGCTATGCGTAGTTTTTCAAAATTAAAATTTATATTCGATCTATCATGACGCAAGAAAGGCCTAAAAGTCTGGCCACTCTATCACGTGGCAAAAAACGTCGACTTGGACAACCTGATGACTTATTTCATAAATAATAAATTAAGAAAAATTAAATTGTGAAATATAGTCCTTGTTTCTGTTCTATATTTACTTAATACTATATATCTTTTCCCTATCGATGTAAGTTTTAGAATCAAAGTTATTTCTTCCGCAAATTAATCGATTTTTTATATGGTAAGTTTCTACTAAGCTGTATTATGTGTTCATTGTCTCCTATTATGCAAAATAAATACTCTGACACTGAGGGTTTCGACTATAATCGTCTATAATAATAATTATTGTTGTGCTAGAAGGTACACAGGTTAGATTTTTGACGTTAAGTATTTATATTGTTTGTATTTATGTTATTTAATTTGTGATTCTGTGTATAAACTAAAGTAAAAGTATCGATAGGTGCAAAAACAAATTTACGCGTAAGAAGATGTGATTTCGGGTGAGCGGTTCAATATAGGAAGAAAGTGGAAATCAAAAATCTAATAATTAACTGTGGACAACAAATTAATTGTGGGGGTGAAAACATATCTAGACTAGTCCAGCAGATAAGCATAAGCCGGCACTGGTTCTACCCAACGATCTTACATCGTTGGTTCTACCATCGATTTTCCTTGTTTGAGTTGTCTTTGTGACGAGTGGACGAGTTCGGGTTTTTTTATACGTGACTATTAACACATGGTATTGTTTGTAAGTTTTTTTGAATGCTTTAAACCTTTTTTTCTCAGCTATAATATCAGCTTGGTCCGAATTATGTACTAATCTTGTTATGTTTTAGTTTGTAGCTCACCTGAGTACGGGATCAGATACCAGATCCCGAAACGTTGTTAAACCTTTTTACTTAAAATCGTAATGCAAAATGTCCGTAATAACAATCGAAATATGTCTAACATGGATTTTAATAAAACCCAAAGGTGATAAACAGCCTTACCTGAGTTGATATTTGATTTCAGACCATTTACCGTTTGTATCTGACCAATGAGTGCACGGTTTGGTAGTGGTTTGGTAGCCCAAGTGTCACATTTTAGTTTTACTACATATCAAATTTCAGTAGATTTCAATTATTGTATAATATTGTTTCGAGCTATTCTACATCTGAAAAATAACTCATTCCATTCGTGCCCGTAGCATGTTGACTTTCGTGTAGGATATTGCTTTTACACTTAAAATGTATGTGTTACAACTTTGTCTCCTGTTTTGTGGACTTTTTTTAAGTTTATACCAATGAGTTAGAGGAAAAATGTTTTTTTATATTTAAATTCTCCGATAAATCCTATTAACAATCGATTACTCTAAGCTCAATTAACTCGATTAACTCGATTAATCGATTAACTAAGCTCGAAATCAATGTAAAATATCTATATCACGTTGAATTATATAGTATCACTACTAGTATTCGTAAAACTAGCAGAAAAATATCATTCCCAATCGAAAGATCCATACTTTTTCTCATTTAAGAAACCTACATATAAAAATTTAAAGAGTATTAAAGGCGACTCTCGATATCTCGAACCTTGATGAATCGAATACTCGATAGCTTAAATTATTTTAAATCCCCTTTGGAAAAACCTGCCTAGTCGATCCAAAAACTGTACGTAACTTTTACTAACTATTATACTTATTCGTAACTATTTTACGGTTATATCTTTCCTCAGTAACTAAAAAATATGAAAATATCACCTCTATAACTCAAATATCAGTACCTAAATAAATTGGAAGCTACTCTGTATGTCAAAGTTATTTCGAAGGATCTTTACAAGTCGAAACAGCTGTGTACAGGTCGCCACAAATTGGTGAATGAATAATAACCGAATCATTACGGTACTCGTCAGCCCATAGTTTTTTTTATATATTGTACAGTTGTGTCTTAGAAAGAGATCAATTCTCCACAATTTTTAATTTTTGAAATGTACTAAACTGTGTTTTACATTTTCATTACTTTTATAACACATACTAGCAGCAAGCCTGTACTTTGTACTAATAATTGTACACCCGTATCTGTAGTCCCCCATCTATATTCAAAGTTAACTCAGAATACTGTACTAAAAACATAACGGTAACAAAATATAAATTTGAAATATTGAACATATAAATACAAAGAATTCTTAGCTCAACTCAACTTAGCTCAGTTATTAGATAAATTAGATGAAATAATAAAATGCTTACTATTATTAAAATTTGCCATACGTAAAGTAACATTAATATAGTATGTATTTTAAATAGATTTAAAACCATTGATCAATGTAAACAAACCGATATTAATTTTGATTTCACAGTTGATGGTTATTTCTTTTATATTAAATTGCTTTTTAGATCACATATTCTATAAAACTTGGGAAATATGTCTAAAATTGCTCTAAACTTGAGCAATATTAGAGCAATATTAGAGAATTTAGATATCGTTTTTTTTATTGTCTGCTACTTGGTGCAGCCAGATTGAACGCGTCACACGCACAGGTCCTTTGTGACCTATGTGGGACTATTAGTATGTATGAACCATGTAATAAGCTGTAAATATTTTACCAATAAATTGATTGATTGATTGATTGATAGACATTTATTAACTTATATGAAGAATATTCGTTAATGAAGAAATAAAAATCGTACGTTCATTCCAATACCTTCACGTGTACTAAATTACACCGTGATTGGCCCAGTAGGTTTTGCGTGAAAAGGTAACAAACATCGCTACTTGTTACATAATATAAGTAAAGAAGTATAACAGCTTCCATTTTATAATAATTTGTGAGTTAAAAGCAACTACATATTGGTGTGAAGGGTGTAGGGATTATAGTCCACTTTTATTGATCTCTTTAACTAGAATTTCCTATCCAATTTACAGTACTTATACCTCTAGCTTTCCGCAAATCTGCAAAATTGAATTTAACCATTAACCATCCCTATACAGTATCTCGAACCAAACGAAATACGAGAAAAATCATGGTCCAGTGAATTTCAAGCTTTAAAGAATTTGCGGCAACTTATTTTGATTCTGTGGTTCATAACTTTGAATGGAATTTTATGGAATAGACTCACCAGTGATAAGAACCCAAAGAATTTCACCCCACTAGCGAGCGGAAGAAAAAAACAACACTTTTCCACGAGAAGGTATCGGATCGCCATGTTAAGCTCTAACGCCCCACTATTCCAAACTAATTCACAAAGTTTCGTTCGTAAAGTCTTCAAGTTAGTCGGCAATATCGTTAATCAAGTATTCACGATATGGCGTAAAGATTTAAATGAATTATAAACTTATAGACACAACACCTTTCGTCATACTGTTGAAAAGCTATGACTGGACTATGAGTGAGGACACACACAACGAGATAGTGTTGTTATCATCTCACTATATCAGGGAAGTAGGGATGCACAATTTAAATGATAACTTTACTTTGATCTGCCTTTCCGAAATTAATCCAATTGAATTTATAATATAAGAAATATCTTAAAATTGATTTACCTTTTTAATAAGAAGAAAAAATCATTGTTCTGTTTCAATAAGATTTTAACTTTGAATGTAATATAATGTAGAATAACTGATTATATAAGAACCCGGATAGCGGAAGAAAAACAACACTTTTCCACGAGAAGGTATCGGATGCCATTAAGAAACTATTCCAAACTAAACAAAGTTATAATTCATAATCTTCACATTTCAATTAGTCGCATAATAATCAATATAATGTGCGTAAAGATATATATAACACAGTAGAACAAAATTGAACATACTTGAAAAGCTATGACTGGACTATGAGTGAGGACACACACAACGAGATAGTGTTGTTATCATCTCACTCCTGGTATCAGGGGAAGTCCCCAGGGATGCACAAGTTAATGATAACAGTTGGCACTGGGAATATTTATGCACATTAACTGAAACGGATTATTTTTTGAATAGAATAAAATTAATTGTAATTCATTTTATCTTAAGGATACCCTAACCGTGCTATATGAAAATGGTTACACAATGTTAAGTTTAGAGTCTAACATATTTATTTTGAGACTCCCTGAAAACAAAATACTAAATAAAGATACAAATTTTCTAATTTATCTAATTAGGGTTTTTGGCTAATAATTTAGCTTATTTTTCTTTGTATACTTGTTTGAGATTTCAGGTTTGTGTTTTCAATGTCATCATGATAAAAAGTTTTTGCTAACTAACATGAATACCAATTTACCGGCACGGCTGCTCAGGGGCAACACTGGAAAGGTTGCTTCATCAAAACCGGATCATGAGCGGTCACCTCTGGTCAGCCCATGTGACTAATGCCGCTAAAGAGTTCCTCACTATCTTTAGTTCACTGATGATGTGCAATTGAGGTAAAAAAATACATACAACATGTGCAAATGAAGGGCATACTGCTAGTGGGTAGGTGCTGTAACAGCATTTACCTACTGTAACAATGTTTGTTGACATTGAGTGCAATTGAGTACAAAACAATGTTTTCTGTATGTACTCAATGTACTCAAAAATTGGGTTTTGCGTTTTTCATATGTAATTTTTAAAAGTTTCAAATTTTATCTTTTTTTCATTATAATCAGCTTAAAAACTACACAATTAAGTCTCATAAAGTTATTCTCTATCTCCAATGGTTACCGAGATATTAAAAAATGTAAACACAGTACGTTGTATTTTGGGGCTCCAATGTTAATCTTAAGGAGGATAAGGAAAAATAATTATTTCCCATATCAATCAATATTTTTGGATTAAACTTGGTATTTACCTTCATGTTGTTGATATCCACCCGTTTATGCTTAAAAATCATAGTTTATGTGTTTATTATGGCAGCAAACCTGCATACTTTTTTCCCATGTTCATTTTCCCATAGGCAAACTCCTTTATTTATGGACAGATGTTGTTGAAAGTTGGTATTAATGTTAAAATAAAAATTGTTTATGGTAGAAATGCCTACTTTCAGTGTTCCTCACAGCAGCAAACCTGCACACTCTTTCCGATGTTAATCTTATGGAGAATAGGCAAATAATTCTCACGTTTATGGACAGATTTTTACAAAACGTGTCATATTTTATTATTATATTATTGATTTGAAAATTCGCTGAGTACGCAGGTCTGCTGCGACGGGGGTATTTAGTATTTGGAATTGGCTTCTCGCACGTAACTATACATAGCATTACTTAAATTCATAGTTAATTTTATGCAATTTTTTACAGTAGCTGATTTTTGTTGTCAATAGAAAATCAATTTTCATATTTCAAAACCGAATATCTACGCACAAGGATAAATCCAAGTAGAACACTAAAATACATAATTTATATCGTTCAATTTATCCGATATGTTGTTCGCTGATGTCAAAGTTTTGCCAAATATTCTTCTAAATTATGGGATTTACTTGGCGAGAGTTTTATCGGTATCGTTTACAACAGCTGTGTGTCAGCTGGGCGGATCAGCTGACCATCTGTGGTCGACTTGGTTGCGGACACAACTTTTGCTCGTCTCAGCGACATGGCGCGCTGTATTTCCTCCGGATGTAAATTGCACATGTTCAACGCAGGCCATGGTACATCTGTGTGACGATAAATGGTGAAATAGTCTCATTTGGGTTAGACAGTTTTTAAAGAGTTTAAACAATTTGACAGCACCAAATTTAAGTACACAGCTTTATTTCCAAAAATATTCAGTCAAATACACGACGTATGATGGTCCATGTCCTAATGAAACTCATTTTCAGTCCAGGTGCCTTCTAGATACTCGGCACCACAACACTAATGGTGTTATGGTAATGTGGGAGGTCTATGAGTTACTTCAGAGTCTACAGTATCTCCGCCATCTTGGATTTTAGGCTCGTAATAGCTATAAAACATTTATATTTTTAATCGTGAATTTTTAAACTACAACACACGTAATTAGATTTAAATCATTATACGTATACCATAAAAATATTCATCAGCGATCCAAATGGTAGAAATTTTAGTAAACTTGTTCAATGTTTTTAGTACTGACTTGTTAGCGGTAAGTTATCATGTAACCACTGGGTAAAATTTGCACATTCTTGCGAGATAGTTATATTAACCTCTATCCAATAACAAGTAAAAGGTTTTTTAATACGTCAAAACGATTGTTTGAGTTTAAAATTGTTCTTATGGGATGTGAGTGAAAACCCCCAGATGATGCAGACTCTTCAGACAAATAATGAATTTGACATAATCTAACGACAAATAGAGGTTTCAGTAAACCATCCTTCAGGTTCTAGAAGATCAGTTGCAGTTATACATGTCTTAATAAAGTAGGCCCGGACGACAGATTATAGTCCCTGTTACAACAATTATATCAGGAAGGTTTTTTACATGAAGAAATTGTTTTGAAAAGATAAAACATTGTTTTATTTGTATACACCACAAAATTCAATGTTTATTAAAATGTCTCATCATTCTCAAAGATAGTATCAATCAATAGGAACTTACCTAATCCCACAATGGTTAAACAGTACCGTAAAAGTGGGTGACTTTGGACAAAAGAATCTATTTTATTAGGTAGTGTATGGCAATTCCAAAAATTAATCTACTTTCACTTCCAAGGAAATCAGTTGCTATCACTGGTGATGATAGCTGTTTCTACCTTGTTGTACAGCAATTCATGTTTCTAGTTCCTTATTTCAATTTTAAACTGCAATTGAATAACGCATTTTATGAACTTATGGTTCAGATAATAGACTAATGGTAGAACAGGTATGTTTTAGCTATTTAAAGTTAGCTTATATAGGGGTACAAACCATATAGGAAGCTCAGTTTGATATTTAATCGTGAAAGTATTCTATGATTTGGTAAATTTTTAGGTATTTGTGCTAGTGACTTTGGACATGTCCAGATTTTACTATTCATATTTTGTACAATCTCTGCAGTAGAGGTACAGTTTGTGTTGTTCAAGGTACCTACTCTCTGGTTCATGGGGAAGTATAAGAAAGAATTTCGTGGAAAACGGTATGGTGATTTTACAGAGGATCAGGTAAATATAGCTGTCTCAGAAATGTTTGAGGTTAAAAGGTAATCAAGTGTAAAGTATGGTATTTAAAAATCAACAATTATTTGATAATAAAGCCAAAGGTATAAACTCATCCACTGTTGACGAAACCCCATTACATGGGGTTTCCCTTTAACATCAATTGCTGTTCAAATAATCGTTCGCTAATTAATCAAATGAGGAGTTACTGTGGAACCTATCAAAAATAACCTTCCTGGAAAAGATGAAATAATCGGATTTTTTAAGCGACGTAGTGGCATGCTTTCTGAAAGATGGACACAAAATATTAAGTGTGCACATGCATCATTAACATATTGGACTGTTACAGAATAGTTTTAAGTTACGTAAGAGATGCATGCCAGCCCAAAGTTACCCGGAGGATAAGGTTGACGTATTTTGTACTTTGAACAAAAAAATTTTTAAAGGTACCTACAATGGAACGATTATTTCACATTTTAACAAACGGGAATAGAGTCTAGAAAGTAACACCCTACTTTTAATGAATATTAGACGGATTAATTGTGTTGATCAACTTATACACTCAAAGGTAAAGTTTGAAACTGTCCAAAGTCACCCACTAATTGGAGAGCTAACAAACCTACGAGTAGTTTCTCTGAAAAGGGTAGTTTCTAATAGTATGATTTATGATAAATTAAAAGTTAAAAATGAAAAGTCTTTTAAAAATAGTTTTTGTAGACATCTAATAGAAACCTTCCCATGATTTAATACACGTTCCAAAAGTAATACATGTTCGAAGACACAATTTCTTTTCAATTTATGTATTTTAACTATAAGGTTTACTTTAAACAAAGATAATCAGATAATCCGTTCCTGTCTGCATTAACTTAAACACCTAAATATTTATTTTGAAGGTATTTGTTATTAACTATTTAAGAGTTCTAGTTAGTTTAAACTTAGCAATTAATTCAAAACACTATCACTATGGCAGGAGAAACATTTCATTTACAACAGAAATTATGCATTCAATTTATAATAAACTTACTTTCACTATTTGTAATTAAAGTTACGAACCTTAAACATTTTACAATCTTGCCAAGAAACTGAAGTTAACTTGGAAAATTGCAGTGCAAAGTAAATTTACATTTAATCTAGAAGCTTTAAACACATATTGTTTCAAAGTTTTTGGCTAAGTTGAACCCTTTCACTTTATTCGCAATAGGTCTTTATTATATTCCTGTCTATCTCCTATTTTATGTTTATCACGGATGATTTGGAGGTAATCAACCAATTATTAATATTAGTGGAGATACTAAACCACCATATTTTTATTTTACATAAGGTTCTATAAAATATTTTATGAATAGCTCTATTGTTCATCGTTTTCAATAAATTATTAATCACCCATTTTAAACTGTTGTTCTTTGTTTACTATATGATTTCTTATAAAATAAATTATTACTTAATTTAAAAGTTATAAATATATTTAAAAATAAGGTAAGGTATGATAAAGAGCAAAACATAATGACAAGAGGAATAAAACTTTTTTGAGAAACAAAACAAAACTGACAACCCGTGAGACAGTGATTTAGTGGGGAATGCATTCTTCCTTAAGATCGCCAGGGAGATATTAATCTTCATCCGTTGAAAAACATTAATCAACTTGTGAAAATCACTGCCTTAAGTGTTTTGTTTAACAATGATTGTATTTGTTTCAATCTTTTAGATGTTTTCTAACGTTTCCATTCTTCACGAAGTGAATAAGATGTAAAAATTTATATTATCCTTTAAACGTGAAATTCAATTCAATTCGTCCATTATTTTACTTCATAAAGGTCTACACACAAAAAGTGTATAATCACAATAAAATCACATAAATTACACAATAAAAAGCCAAAATTAGAGTTCAGGTCAGATCAGTTAAACTCTGTACATACGTCGCCTTGGACTGAGAATTAATAAGCCTTCTGAGATTCATTAATTAACATACTAAATCTTGTAATGAGGACTATATTATACATTCTGCCTTAACCTAATTGAGTTAAAAATATTTTAACTTTAAGCCCGTCAAAAAACACCTAAATTTAGCAATACTCAACCATGTATTTTAAATACATTAGTTACGTGTTCAGTTTGTTCCAAGAGCAAATAATAGGCTGAGTTTTATTTAAATTTATTAAAAATGAATTTTAATTTAAACTAGGATGGAAACTGTTCCAGTCCTTGGTAAATGAGTAGTGACATTCTTAATTTAATTTGTATTAAATGTTTTCAAAATTTTCTCAAATCAATGGATCCATCGATGAAAATATGAACATCATTACTGTATTTTACGATGAGAGTACTATTAGTATAGCTCAGGCGTATAATTAATTTTATATTAGTCACACAAATAATCTTGGTTGTTTTCATTCATCTTTGGCGTTGGCAGTTTTTAGCGTCCTATAAAGTTGGTACTCATCTGAGTTCGTTTCATCTGAATTCATATATAAATAATTTAATTTTCCGAGGAACTGAGCTGACCTGATTCTGTAACAAAATTAATATTTATTTGTGTACGACCTCAACTGAGAATAATTTATTGCATAATAATTCTCTACTTGTATGTATACAGTATGCATATATTTTTCAGACTAGTATTTATTAACAAATTGGGTTTGAATACTTGAATAAGTTAAATTATAAACATAAATAATAATTTTATTGCAAAATATTAATTTACGATGGTTAAATAAATTACATTGAAACCATTTAATTAATTATTGTGAGTTTATTTTTAAATTTAATCCTTTACAGTAGACTCCAGAAATATGAACTGTAAAAAATTAAATTTTCATTACAGCAACGTGAAACCAAACTGAAAAAGCTTTTATATTAAGGCTTTAAGTTGTTTAGAAAAGCTAATGCCTTTAATTAAAACCAATACAGCTCATATTTCCTATTATGTTTCGTGAGTAATTTATTGTGCAGGTTTCATTTTTTTCAAAAGTAATAATTATTGGTTTTAGCTAAAAATGATTGATCGAAAATAAAAAAAATCCATATTGGTAAATCCTGGCTGTTTATTACAATTTTATAATATTATCGTGCTTAACTGAGATATCACTTTGAGTTCTCTTATCTGAGTTCATCTAGAAAACACAGTAATTAGTGTTGCTTGAAAAGTATTGCTTACTTAAGTATATATTAGGTTAAAATAAAAAAGGATAATATGATATATGAATTTTCAGTTTTCGTAAAGTTACTAAACGAATTATTAGATTAGTACAAAGGAGTTTATCACAAAGATCACATAAATCCTAAGTTTGAAATATATTATTATTATTACAGTTTAACTAGGTTTGAAATAATTTTCTTTAATCCAATTTTTATTTTCTTCTTTAAGGTTGTAAAAAATATATTATAGTACAATCTTCGAATATATAATACGAGTATTATTATTATTGGTCGATTTTATAATAACATTGAATAGTTATAAGACTTTTAATTTACTATGTCAATTTAATAGCTTACATATTGTTAGTAAACCTCTCTTACTTAAGTTTTAAATTACACACAAACTGGAATTTTGTTGGGTCTTCAGCGGAATGTGTAGCCACAAAAACTTGGGAGAACAACGTGGGGCCTAGGCCACAGGGTCCGTTGGAAGTTTCTTTGAAAACTCTAATAACTTGATCGAAGAAGACCCTTATTGTATGTCATACATTTTGTCAAGAGATTAGTAGTTTGTTTATAATTTTCAACATAATTACAAACCGTAGGCAAACAGTCTTTATACTTACAATTTTATCATCGCTTGCAAAACTATAGATAATCTTGAGAATATAACAAGCTAGTTGTTCATAAATAATTTTGTTTGAATGTATCAGAAATAACACATTACTACATCATTATTTTATAATATTTTCAGTTTTTGATCTACTGGTGTCATGTATCCAAGCGAACACTTTAAAATGACAAGATAACCTCATAACTAGAACATATAATATCATGCTCTTGAATGATCATGAGATTTAATGATAAGGGGGGCTTAAAAACCTGATGTGGATATAAGGGAAGAGGCTGACGAATATAAAGTAAGAAATGGAGTTTTGACAAATGACCAAACTTTTTCATATCCTTCCACAGCCTTTCATGAGAAGGAATTGCTACAAAATGTAACATGTTGTGTACCAAGTCTGAAGAATTATTTTCCGGTGTTAGGTGATTAGTGCGGATACTTTTTTTTATAAAATTCATCTCTAGGTTTCGTAATAAATGAACAGGAATAAGGAAATAATGGTTTACCAATTTAATTGAAAGTGGTGGGTTTTCAGTAAAAATATAAACAAACTTCTTAATAGTTAATTGGTTTTCTTACTTATAAATCAACTAACAGGAGAAAATTAAAATATCATCGTAAAAATTTATTAGAAATCACTTTTTGACCATAAGAAAAGCTTTAGGAAAATTAGTCATAATTTTGTTAATTTTTACATTAACGAACATAAAGAAGTTTCACAAATTATTTCTATATAAAACCACTGTAAAGTTAATTTTTATAATTCGCTATTAATAAGCACGTCCTTTGCTAATATACTTATTATCATGACAAAATATATACTTTAAATCTTAAACAATAAAATACAAGGAAAAATCTATTTATAGTTTAATTATATAGCATTAATTAAACATTACATAAATTAAATCATAAAATTATAAATGCACCACCTAAAAACGTATCATTAAATTTTGTAATACTTCAAGATAGCATTTTAAAGTATAATTTTGAGGTAGGTTTAAGATCAATCAATGAAATCAAACTACAGGTAATACTAATTTGAATTTGACAGTTGTTGGTTATTTTTTCTATTAAATTGCTCGTTTGATCATGCGATCACTTTAAAAAATCTGTGAAAAATGTCTAACATTTATCGAAACTAGGTTTTTGTGAGCTCATTATTTTATTTTCACAGTGGGTGGGTAAGATTATAGTGAACTAAAACCCTCTCCAAAAGGTATCGAGTAATGAAGATATGTTTCATAACTTTGGGTTCTCTCGTTTTCACGAAGGGGCGTTACAAAACCCTTTATTTTGCGTTACAGAAAGACAGAAACTGGGATGGACCCCATTTCGAATTTTCTGGGTTATGAAACGTAACTATAACCGAAATTATCGTAATTCCAAACAATTTATAGACAAAACTCGTATTCATATCGATTAATTGGTAATAACAGAGCCATTGACTGATATGTTAGTCCTTTCAGTTAGATAGCTAAAAAACCATTAAGCTAAACACAATTAAATAAAAAGCTTTTCGTTTTTCTACCAACTAAGTGTGTCCTCTAAACTGGATAAACACTCTTCTCCAGAACACTCCAGTGTCCATCCATGGAGCCGTGACTACTTTCAACACTTAATATTTTTATACGATTTACGTAAATAACTTTTATTTTTGTAAACAGCTTTTGATAGCTTGTATATTATTATTTTTTTATTACTTAATCAAAATTTGATTTAAATTTAACTTTGGCTTTGAAAGATATGTTTCAATGACGTATATGACTTACGTAAGACTATTTCGTTATGTACACGTATGCAACCTTGCGATAAAATGATTTTTGACTGCACTAAAACTATCCTAACAAAAGTTTTAATTTTTTATCGACCTGGTAAATTCGAGGTATTGGACAGTAATAGCTTTATACTAGATAATTTACATAAATTTAATATCTCTAGATATAAACAAAACTAATCAAATTCATGGAGTACTTTAAACATGTTCCGTTCTAAAGTTTACTCCAGTGGAGTTTGTGCATAGTCACATCAAAGTAGTACACAATTCAGTGTTATGTTTTTTTCAAACTTAACCCAGATTTTGAGTTTTTTCTACTTTTATAGGATGGAAAGAGATCTATAAAATCTGATTTAAAGAATAAAATTGGGACTTTCATGCATTGAAAAATATTTTAATTTTTTTCAGAAGCTTTAAAACTGTTCATTAAATTTATAAATAAACTGATTTATTGAATTTAGCTGGTACAAAAAGATTAATATGAAGTCTATCATAGAAATTGTATACAAACAAATATATTTTACGGAAATATGAATGATTTACACAGTTTTTAGTTTTTGATGGAAATTCTTTAAACTGATCAACGTGTGGCTGTATTTTATTTGGTAGGCTCGAGAATTCACTTTAATGTTCAAACAAGGAACATTACACTGACATACGAGTAAGAATATCGCGCTGACTCCATTTTGTATCGGCTCGTGGTCCATGATCCGAGTCCCGGCTTCCACGTTTTGAACTATTCAAACATTTTTCTTCGTTATTGAAGATATTGATGTTATAGGCAAAGTATGAAATTCGGGTACTCTATAAAAGGCATAGCGGTTTTGGGAAAAGTATGAAATACATAAATAATAACTTTATTTAAACATTGTACATAATTCCTAGATAGTTATTAGAATCATATGTTATATTATAGATTTATAGAATTTGTATAGGGTCAGTGGGTAAGATATGAAATGAGTAAATGTTTCTCTGAATTTGTATCACAACAAAAACAAATAGTATATTGCTAAGAGTTGATAATGCTACTTAATACAAAAATATCTTAATTTGTTAAGACGTACGTTTATTTCTATTCATTTTACAGCAGGAAATGAGCTGTAATACTTTGTATTGCATCCTTTGCCTACATTGCATGAAAGCAGACGACAAAGTATATATTGAGTCTTATTTCACATTTTGTTTCCCAGGTTTAGACATTGTATTGAATACCTGATACTTTGCCGGTTATATTTTTATGACAATTAACACTAATGGTTGAATGAAAATATATTTAAGAGTCCGCATCAGTGGTAGCCATCTTGAATTTTAGTCCCGTAAGAGCAATGTTAAATTCTGGCGGAACATACCTTCACTTTGGCGTCTGTAGTGGCGTTAATTATCAAAGTATCAATGTAAAACTTTGGAAGTACATTGATGAGATGTGGCTCAAGGGCATGACCTTTTCAATATGTTCAAAAATTTAACTTGATATAAAAACAAAATCCAGGAATATTTTACAAAATAAATCATTATTATTTTTTTATTGAGAGCGAAAATAAGAAGTTCTGTAAGGTGGTGCCCTGGAGGACTGTAATACCTTTAATTTGACACCTCTTCCGTTAATTTATGACAATAGGTCAAGGAGATATAGGTGCCAGAATTTAACATTGCTCTTACGAGACTAAAATCCAAGATGGCTACACTGATGCAGATTCTTAATCACTATAACAGTTTTATAACTAAACCCAAGTATAGTGAGGTGCCGTAGTGTCATTAGTCACATGGATATGGAAGTGATCGCTCATGATCTGACAGGAGCCGCCTGATCCGGGTCGAACCAGGGACAAACTAGGATTGGACCCTCTCCCCAACCTTAGCTACCGCGTTGGTGATGTTTTACAACTGCCTACTATCAGCTGGCACATAATTACTTCCTTTGGTAAACGAAAAAACTGCAAACTATCATATTGTTTTACGTTTATTTAAATATAATTCAAATTTTTTTATTACAAACCTAGGCATAACCTAGGTTACATGATAAAACAAGTCTAAATATTTGTTATAAGTTTAGGGGACGTACCCCCCCCCCGCATAGTGACCAACTATTTTGAGTATTGTAGTATTCTCCATAAAAACCACATTAAGAGCTCTCATAAAAAACGTAAGCAACGTACTGCTTTTACCACGGACATAAAATTCAACTTTTCACTGGAATCGTGAGTCGCAGACTAATGATTTAAACTGCAAATTTATTTAGTTTATTTTATAAAATTATTGTTTTCAAATATACATTATATATTTAAAGCTTACCAATATTCATATATTTATTCGCGTATCTACAAAGGATTCAATGTGAATAGTGTAAATATAATTTAATATAATTGTTAAAAAGTTTATGTAGAGAAATTCCGATGAAATAATAATTTACTGTGGTATTCAAGTTAAACACCATACTATTATTATTTAAAATGCACCTTCGTGAGCAATTATTTTATTTTAAGTAGGATTTACTTCGGTTATTAAGAAAAACTTTTTAAATGTTCATAGCCCTTCCGGTAGTACAACAAATGTAAACTAATAACATGTGTTAATGCAGCATTCAAAACTATTAATTAGATATTGTAACTGTTCAGTACTTTTTTTCAATACAGCTTACACCACTAAAACAATCGTAAAAAGCATTTTTACGAGTAAACACAACAACTGGTGGACGTTATTTACTTCCCGAGGGAGCGCAATATTATTGTTTAGAAACAGAAAAGAAAATAAACTTGCTTTCAAAGGTGGTAGTCGCTTTAACAGATTATTACCTTTTTCTACTTTTGTGTAAAATTTCTCAATACAGTCTTTTAAACAATAAAAATAAATCGAAATGGAAATATTTATACTAATAAAAATATAAGAGATTTTAAATCTTTTAAGAACATTACATTCAGTCAATTTTGTTTTGTAAAATGAAGTATGACAGTTCAGTGTTAAAATCAGCTATATTTAAGTTGATATTTTAAAAAATTACTGTAATTATTTCAGTTTCTTTTAATTTTTTAAATACTATGAAAACAGAACTAAATAGTTTATTACTATAAAGTGAACAAATCAATACTTCGCGGCAGCGTGTCCACCCTTACTATAATTACCTGTTACCTTTCTTAAATAACCTTTCTTATAACCTTTTTTTTATAACCTTTCTTAAACGACTGAGAAATATTTTACAAGATATTTGGTTGTTTAATTGTGTAAGACGATTGTAGCGCGATCTTGTAGTCTTGTTTCTAACTAAAGCTGACATGTTCCTTAGACAGGATAGTTAATTAATAGCCCAACAGTAAATGACATTTACAGAACCTACAGTAAAATGTGAAAACCGAACCACTGCCTCTGAAAGTGTCTAATTGTGACGATGGTCTTTAAGGATGAACTTAGTATTCAATACAAACTTTTATCCACGCCAGAGAATATCTACGAACGATACAGGTTCTAGACCAATCAGAGCTTAGCGTTTGACGAAAGTAATATTATTATGGATATAATGAAATGCAAAATCAGCTGATTTGTCCAAAGATAATGTTTTTAGTGGCTAACCTCAAACCGAACCGACCGGTTTGAAATTTTACACAAAGGTCTTAAAATCATGCATCTCATAGGAATTTTCATTTTCTGAAATTCCCCTAAGGCTTTGCCCCATTAACGTCCTAGGTTTCAATATTTACCATTTTCAAAGGATGTCAACATAAAATTACTTAAATGTCAACAGCTTTGGACACTACAATTTGACAGTTCGGAAAAAAGAAGAAAGAGCTGCTGTGACCTTCCTAGGTTTCAATGTTTTACATTGAATGGTAAAATGGTAAAATAAAATGTTAATACCATACATGGAATGGAAGTTTTTAAGTTTTCTTCCGATGCCTACCTCTATTATGTTAATCCTTATCCTTTCCCAACATAACTTAACAGGGGTTACTTTTTCATGTTGTAGACACTCGTGTTTTGTAATTTAGTAAAAAATAAAAATGATCCTTAAGTACTAATCAATAACTCAAGGCAATTTAAATAAAATCAACATTTCATAACCCAAGATTATTTTCGCAACTTTACTGGTGACTAGTCCAATCCTTAGCAAAACCTTGACAGAATACTGTGATAATTTGATTCTGGACGGACGTTATTAATTTGACTATTACTTAATTAATAATACAGCTGCTCAGCTGATCTCGGTCAGTAAAAAAACACTCATAACATTACACTCATCACACTCATACCTTGCTAATATTCTCTCAAAATATCCACGGTAGGTTGTTGACAATATAAATAATAATTAAGTAATTCAATTAGCTTGTACGACATTATTGTTATAGATATGTAACAAATTATTATTTGACATAAATAATATTTGATATTAATAGTAAATCGTCAAGTAGCTATCTATGTTTTTTTATATATGTGCTAGAGGAACCATTTTCCTCACTTTATATATTCCAAGTTTACCGAAAGAGCATTACTGTGTTAAGCCATATTTGAAACATTACCTTAAAACTATCAAGAAACATCAATATCTTTATAACAACTACTCATAATATTGGTTTTCGTAAACTAAACATGTATTAAGGTCTGGTTTTGTAAGGCATGGATCACTAAATGTATCTAAATTTAAATATATTTGATACACCTACTGTATAATGAGATTTACAAATAATTCACATAATGAACTTTTTGATGTGTGCCGTGAGATAGAAAATCATTCAAAACCACTTCTAAATGTAAATTATGAACTTTATGGCAATAGATTAAAATTGCAAGGATAAACACATGTCTGTAAAAATTTAATATCACATTCGACTGGTATACTGATAATTTAGTAAGTATTACATTTGTAATTATTATCGTCTCTATTACTGTTTATTATTTTGTAATCATTTGTAATTATGTTTACTGTAATTTAGTGAAAAAAACTTTTGCTTTCAGTTTCAAAATACAAAACACAATATAAGGAAGAGATCAGTCGACTTGAATACAAATTCAAGATAGGATGGCGAGAAGAAATTATTCTACAGAGTCGATCACTTCCTGTTGTTCTTCTAGGAATTCGTTCCTTTATTTCAATCATAACGTATATTTGAGAATTATATTAGCTATATTTTTTAATCAATTATTTTTCTGTTTGTATGGTACTCTATTAAAATAATTTGGCAAGGTTAGATTTAATAAAATTATTTTCGATGAGATCGAAAACAAGGCAAATCAGTTAATCTGGAAGGCATTTTAGGGAGCGTTGTACTCAAAAAATGGGACCATGTTTTGGAGGTTTGTACATAGATAGAAAGATACATAGAAAAAACTGTATAATCACTCACTTGTAATCAACTCAAAAATTAAGTATATTAAATTGTTGCTACATGCTTAGATTTTATAGATTTATAGAAACTGGTAAATACAGTACATCTTTTAAAGCTCCAAAATTAGGAGAAAATTGAAGTAATTGATATATCTTACTATTTGAAATACGTGATGAAAATTGGTATACAAATCCAAGTAATTAAATTCTATTATTGCATGTTAAAAAATATAAATTCTTTTGTTCCTTGTAGCAACAGATCAACTTACTTTTTTCCCAAAGAATTTCATATATATGGTGGATAATTAAATTGGTATGACTTACTCGTTTAACCTAATCATAGTTTATCATAACAATAATTAATTCCTACATAAATGGAAATAAGCTTAGTATGCAGGTCTTATGTCACTAGGTATATGAACTAGTCACTTACTAGTTTTAATCATCGAACATGTAATATGACAAGGCATAAATACCAAGTATAACCTCACTTTGAGATATACCTGATGTCATCTGGGATGCGAGGAACAGATGTTAAAGTAAAGAGATACATTTTTCATTTATTAGGAAAATGACTTTGTTATTAATTGGCATTTTTTGTATCATAAGCCATTAAAATCATAAAAACGAGTAGTTGATTTCCATGACACAGCTTAATGTATTATGAATCATACATGTAGTTTCTGTATAATCGTATAAGTGAGCGTACGAATTTTATTGAAAGATTTCAAAACCATATGAATTAGTAGTTTATAAAGTGTAGGTCAATGGAAAATCGTAAATTGAGAGTAAAATATATTATGTTTTGTTATATTATTTTTATGGACAGTGAAAAAGGTACATCACAATATATAACTTCAGGATCATTTTAATCCAACGTAGTGGCTGTTAAACAATTTATGTCTTCACCAACAAAAGATGTCCCAGATTTCTGGGGATCGACAAATCCACTTCGTTATAGTTCTACTATCTTCAAATTGTTTTAAATTAAATTCAGTATTGATATCTATTTCTCGTTCATGTCTCATTTGTATTCATGAGACGAATAATTTGAAGAAATTATGTACTTTAAAACTGCAGTAGCCTTCGAAACTTTTTCAATTTTTACCTATGTTTTCTTTTTCAGCAAAGGTTTTTATAAACTTCATGTGGTTTATTCAATGAGCGAAATTGTAATAGAACCCTTCTTGGTGCCATAATAAAGGATGTGCCACGATATAAAATTGACTGAGTAAATATGTCCAGACACAATATTGCATTTTGCCCAATCTATGCAGGCTCCAGACTGGGGATATTTCCCCGGGAATGGATTATTTCCTGCTCCTGACAGTTGATTCCTCTCCATCATTCATTTATTCGTACATACTAGACCAAATCTGTTAATTTACCTGCATTTTACTACGCTACTTTAATAGTCATAAAATACTACTAATTAATTAAATCAATAATAAGAGTATTTCTGCTGTCAGTTTTTTGTTCTTGTAAAATCGATACTGAAAGTATTGTTGAGAAGTAAACTCTTAAATTTTATTTTGAGTTCAAATCATTCATTTTTAGGGCTTTGAAACGTAACGTAACTGATAAGAAAGCTGTAGACTCGTTTGTCTGTATCTGTATTTAAAATAAAATGAAACTATAACTCTAAAAAACAATACTAGTTTGATCGAGACACACCAAAAACATCAAAAGATTGGCATAAACAACTGCAACTGATCAGCTTATCACTAACAAATAATTAAAGATGGAGTAGTGACAATCATATAATATTATAGTATCTATTACTGTACGATATATGAACAAAATCCTTAATTATCATATGGATTTTTAAACCGATCTATTAAACTGTTATCAAGTATTATGATTTTTTTGTAATGATGTAGAATTTACTTGTATTAATAAAAAATAAATTTTATCGTAGGTTTAACAATAAACCAAATGTTACCGATTAAGTGAGGATTGTATGAAGAAAGAATAATTAGGTTAACTGCCACGAGAACGTTAAAATTAAAATGTTTCAGCAAACATCAGTAGGACTATATGAATTTTTAGGCTATACCAATCTTAAGTTCTAGATTATTTTAAATAGTAAATGAGATAATAATTTTCACTTTAAAACGGTCTCAGGTTTAAGAATTTGAAAGAAGGCTACGGTAATAACTCTATTGATCTATAAGATACTCGCTAATATTGTCATTGTTTAGATGTGCACATATTTACTCAGTAAAAGTTCTCTCAAGTGAACAGAAATAGCTCTGTTCAGCTAATCAGAGTTCACTCGTGTTAAAGCCTTGAGGTGCTTGAACAGTCTATGAGTGTCAGGATATTGTAGGTTGGAAGGAAACCGAAGTTTCATATTGATCCGGGACCGTAATAGAATTGGAAACGTTTACTTGCAGCGATGATGGAAAGTAAATACGTACAATTATATTGTAACTATTTGAACAATAATAAAACTAAAACTTTAGTTGTATTGAAAAAGTCGTGCTTTAAGTAATTAAAATTATTAAATAAACTTTGATTTGTTTTTCTATTAGATGTGAAAGAGAAGGTCCCAGCAGATCTCATCATTTAACTACGTCTTTTAGTGAAATAATATACAAATACTATGCACGAGGATGGGAAATGTGGTGACAGTTTGGTAAAACTGTGAAAGGTGGTGACAGTTTTACCAATTCCTTTAAATGTCAAGTCACCCTAAGCAATCTAAATTCAGGATAGCGCCGGGAAAGGTCCATAGGGATTCACACTCCAACCCAAGTAAAACTTCAGTAAATTTCTTAATATAGTACACAGCTTACATATATTTCTTGATTAAACGGTTGTTCGGACTAAGCCGGGAGTCAGACCCCAGGACAGACTGACAACCTACCAGCAGTCTCTCAGCTTCTTTATACGTTATGACCCTTTATGACTGGGACGGTGGCGTCGTCCTGTAATCCAGCTACTTGGAGGTCACGAATTGTGGATAATTGTGAGCGATGGTCGGTAGGTGTAGTGTTCTCTTGTGTGGATTAACGTCCGCACTATTGAAAGCTACGTTAATCCGCAAAGACCATCCTCATAATTAGACTAATTCGTAATTCAGAGGTCGTGGTTCAGATTCCACGTTAAACTGTAGGTCCCTTAGTTGCCATCGGCTGTTGGGCTATTAATTAAAAGTCCTGTCTAAGGAACATGTCAGCCTTAGTCAATAAAAAGACTACAAGATCGCGCCACAATCATCTTACAATCAACTCTCATTCATACTTGGCTTAAAATACCTACCTTGTGGTATGGTCGCCATTTCAATAATCTAATCTAATCTAATCCCATCTATGTTGCTATCTTTCAATCAACATTCTTCAGGCTGCATTTTTGGCTTTACTTAAATTCATCTTTCTTCCTTTTCCTTCTAAAGGGCAGTTTTCTATTTCTTAGTACAGCTCTAACTGTTTTATGACTTGGAGATCGATTTGTGGGGTTCCTGACAGCCACTAACAACCATAGTACTTTGTAAAAAATATGGAGGTAAAATGTATTTTCCAAGGATGTGTCCAAGCTCTGGGTGGGGGGGATTTTGTAAATTTTAAGGACGCAAAATCGTAACGCTAGTGACGTCAGAACGTGATGTGAGAACAGCTGTATGGAAGGAATTAAAACACTCCGTTCAGACATATCCATGATATTTCCCACGGGATAGGAAATTCTTTAGCCTGCATTTTTTAAATAAATTTAGTATCAGTCTTCCTCAATCGTTAAATATTATTAATACATTTATTATTAACACTTAATTCAAAATAATTACACATTTTAAACTGTATCCTATGATATCAACTGATTTGTCGTAATGTTGTTTATGTGACATTAGCCATCCATTTAGCACTATAGGACGAAACAGTATAAAACGTTACTAGTCACTTTTCGGACGACTGTCGTATGCTATTTAATGCAATACTACTCAATGAACTAATCAAAATCTCCATTAAATGTTAGTTCTCACTACTAAAAATATTTATTCCTGACTTTATGAGTAAGAGATTATGATTGTATTTACACAGTATAAGCATTGCCATCAGTATTTTTTTAAATCTAACAATATGGAAACAATTACCGGACAGCTCCAGTAAACAGAGCTGTTGAATAGACGGGGAGTGCATTTAAAGAAATTAATATGGCATAAATAATTTTATTGTGGTTTATGACTAAACTAGAAATCCTGCAAGTATCGTATTTCTACGTAATAACAAATGAACATACATTATGTTATAAAATAATAAACAATAACTGGCAGTTGTATCAATATTCAACACACGCGCAAGCGCCTACTGTTGTCTAATGTTAATATCCGGGCCTCGGATCGCGAGACTGCTCCAGGCTCCGAGACAATATCCGAAAGCGCGTTAACGTTTCAGTTTCATTGTCTTCACTCAACTGTCAATTGTATGTGATAATAAATATTTCATATGAAATTTTTACTCCCCATTCGGAGATTAAATGTTTATTTTTGCATTTGTATGATTTTTGTAATTGTTAAACTTTCATATATTCCATTCATAGATCAGGGTGTCGTTTCTTTTTTACGAATTTCTCATAAGGAAGAAGTTATTAGCGTAGGTCACTTGGCAAGACCTAAGTCCGAGACCAAATTACTTTTCTGTTTTGAGGTATATATATATGTACATCTGTGTGTGTGTGTGTGTGTGTGTGTGTGTGTGTGTGTGTGTGTGTGTGTGTGTGTGTGTGTGTGTGTGTGTGTGTGTGTGTGTGTGAGTACGTGAATACGATAACTATCGTAAAAAAGATCCGATTGAGGCCAAATTCTGTAGAGATGCCTATTCTCACATTTATTCGGACAAATTTGTAATCCCGATACATCTGGATTCCGATTAAAAATTTGTAATCCAAATGGTCAATCGGAACGGGTAGTTTTCGGGGGGGGATTTATATAAAAAAATCGGGGTTTTACTGTTTTCATATATAATTTTTAATTATAATTAATAATTTAAACTTTTTCTTTACCATTAAAATCAGCTCAAAAAGTACACTATTTAGTACTTTTAAGCTTTGCTCTGTCTCCAATGGTTACCAAGATATTAAAAAAAAACTAAACACAGTACGTCGTATTTTGGTGCTCCAATTTTAATCTTCTGGAGAATAAGAAAAAGATCATGTTTCACTTATTAACCTTAATTTTTGGATGGTATTTTGCTTCATGTGTTTGAGATCCATCTATTTATGCTTAAAAACAATAGTTGATGTGTTTATCATCAGCTAACCTGTATACTATTTTTCCCATATTAATCATAAAAAGAATAGTGAAACCACCTTTATTTATGGACTGATGTTAATAAAACTTGGTACATGGTCAAAATAAAAATTTGTATGGTAAAATAGCCTACTTTCAATATTCCTCACAGCAGCAAACCTCCATATCTTTTCCCGTGTTAGGGATGATCAAATTTGTCATACCGTATATAACGATTGTCATTTTACAGATTTGGCAATTCACTGAGTATGTAGGTCTGCTGTGATGGGGGGGTATTTATAGGTTAGGATATTGATATTTTTACACTTTCATACTCCCTATTTTGAGATTATGGTTTTCCTTACGTGTGGATTTGCATTGCATTTTTTCTTTCAGGTTCAACGATACTTGCAGATTTTTTAATCTCTCCCGGTTTGAGTTAAAGGTATGAGTTGTTTAGTAAAAGGGTAGGAGAATATCCCATGTAGTTCGTTCGAGAAGTCGACTGTTGCAATCAACCATCGTCTAAATTTCGTGCAAATATCTTATTTTGTGACTAACCCAATGTTTTTTTATTTGGATACTTTACAGTTTCCTATTTGGTTTTACTTCTCGCAATTTTTACATAGAAAAATGTTGAGTATAGTTGTTAAAATATATTTTTCCGATTAATTGAATGTTTGATAATATTGTAATAAACCAATTTTATGAACCTTACATGTAGTATCCATGAAAGTTTATTATTAATGACCTTGAAAACCTGTTGTAAACCAATAAAATTAAAAATACAATATATTTGTTTTTTTTAAGTAAGGGACATTTTTATTCAAAGCTGTATCTTTGAGTACTTAAACAAAATATTTTTCTGCAGAATTGATGATCAATTTGAATTCAAGCATTACTATTTTAGATGTAATATTATTTAATAACGAGCTTGCTTTAAATTACTTAAAATTGGTTGGTTAAGTATCCATACAGACATGAGGCGTCTCTATATTTACACTCAAGAGGGCGCAAGGAGATTGATATTGGATCGAGGTGAAATCGTGAATTACCTATTTGACCTTTCTCAAAGCCACTTAACTAGAAGAGCTATTGAAAGACGATACATTGTGCCAAGGTAACACGATATTGGTTGTGAACAGATAATGTATTGTAATTATTTAATGTAAAATAAGTAAGCAAGAGAATATAATAATTACTGTGTGTAACAATAATGTGTATTTAATATTATAATTCTTACTGTGTGAAAACGAAAAATATTTTTTCTTTTAACCGTAAAATATAATGAACACTGAAGCGGTTTTTTCATGGCAATCTACATCAGTAAGCCTCCACTTCTTAATTCTGACTTACATCGTAAAACTTCGTGTTAGTAGCGAAATTGTCGTTTTATAACTCTTAAAACAAAGTGTTCACAAAGGTTATGGTGATGAGGTTAGTTCTCGAGAGCAACGTAAAACTGCCGGCAGATGGCGCTACAAGCTCTCTCGCTAACGACAGTTCCTCTCGTCAACTCTCGCGTAACTCTTCCTCTGGGTCTGAGCGAGGTAACTACGTAAACCGTCTGCAGATAGCACTACAAGGTCTCTCGCTAACGACAGTTTCTCTCGTCAACTCACGCGTAACTCTTCCTCTGGGTCTGAGCGAGGTAACTACGTAAACCGTCTGCAGATAGCGCTACAAGCTCCCTCGCTAACGACAGTTGCTCTCGTCAACTCACGCGTAACTCTTCCTCTGGGTCTGAGCGAGGTAGCTACGTAAACCGTCTGCAGATAGCGCTACAAGCTCTCTCACTAACGACAGTTGCTCTCATCAACTCACGCGTAACTCTTCCTCTGGGTCTGAGCGAGGTAACTACGTAAACCGTCTGCAGATAGCGCTACAAGGTCTCTCGCTAACGACAGTTTCTCTCGTCAACTCACGCGTAACTCTTCCTCTGGGTCTGAGCGATGTAGCTACGTAAACCGTCTGCAGATAGCGCTACAAGCTCTCTCGCTAACGACAGTTGCTTTCGTCAACTCACGCGTAACTCTTCCTCTGGGTCTGAGTGAGGTAACTACGTAAACCGTCTGCAGATAGCGCTACAAGCTCTCTCGCTAACGACAGTTGCTTTCGTCAACTCACGCGTAACTCTTCCTCTGGGTCTGAGCGAGGTAGCTACGTAAACCGTCTGCAGATAGCGCTACAAGCTCTCTCACTAACGAGAGTTGCTTTCGTCAACTCACACGTAACTCTTCCTCTGGGTCTGAGCGAGGTAGCTACGTAAACCGTCTGCAGATAGCGCTACAAGCTCTCTCGCTAACGACAGTTGCTCTCGTCAACTCACGCGTAACTCTTCCTCTGGGTCTGAGCGAAGTAGCTACGTAAACCGTCTGCAGATAGCGCTACAAGCTCTCTCGCTAACGACAGTTGCTCTCGTCAACTCACGCGTAACTCTTCCTCTGGGTCTGAGCGATGTAGCTACGTAAACCGTCTGCAGATAGCGCTACAAGCTCTCTCGCTAACGACAGTTGCTTTCGTCAACTCACGCGTAACTCTTCCTCTGGGTCTGAGCGAGGTAGCTACGTAAACCGTCTGCAGATAGCGCTACAAGCTCTCTCGCTAACGACAGTTGCTTTCGTCAACTCACACGTAACTCTTCCTCTGGGTCTGAGCGATGTAGCTACGTAAACCGTCTGCAGATAGCGCTACAAGCTCTCTCCCTAACGACAGTTGCTTTCGTCAACTCACACGTAACTCTTCCTCTGGGTCTGAGCGATGTAGCTACGTAAACCGTCTGCAGATAGCAAACAAGCTTGTAACGACAGTTGCTTCGTCAACTCACATTAACTCTTCCTCTTCTGAGCGAACTACGTAAAGTGCAGATAGCGCTACAAGCTCTTGTAACGAAGTTGCTTTCGTCTCTAACTCTTATGGGTCTGAGCGATAGCTACGTAAAACCGTCTGCAGATAAACAAGCTCTCTCGCTAAAGAGTTGCTTGTCAACTCAAATTATTTTATTTCTGAGCGAAAGCTACGTAAACCGTCTGCAGATAGCGCTACAAGCTCTCTCGCTAACGACAGTTGCTCTCGTCAACTCACACGTAACTCTTCCTCTGGGTCTGAGCGATGTAGCTACGTAAACCGTCTGCAGATAGTGCTACAAGCTCTCTCCCTAACGACAGTTGCTTTCGTCAACTATTCCCCTGGATTATTTGACATCAGTGAGAGGAAATTCCTGGTTTTGACCATTCAGATGTGATGTTTATTCCGATTAAGAATAATGCCAAAGTTAATCATTATATAATATTTATTTACAACCTATAACGTACGATATACTGTGGGGGAACTCTCGTTTTATTTAAAAATGTAAAATAATTCAATGTTGGCATAAGTACAATCAAATTTGTTGGTGGAATTTACCATATATCAATAGGCCTAAGTAAAAATGATAAAAAATTCAACCGATTGTTTCATTTTCAACGTAAATTAAAAAATAGTTTTCTGTTTGATGGAGTGGCCATATTTACATTAACCCAACTCGTCCTTATTTCAAATTCACTTTAAAATAGTAATCACATCTCTTAAACACATTTGTTTTTATAAAATATTTTTTTTAATTTACAAAATAAAAATTGTATATGTACCAAAAATGAAACCTTTTTACAATATTACAACTTAATAATATAAAATAACATATGTGTTTGGAAAGAAATTAGTTGCAAAATTATTGTAAAAATTATTTTATTTCAAGAGTACAAAAATATAAATTCATAACATTCAATGAGATCTGTAATCAATGTATTTGTCAATAATCAACTAACGTTTTAATAGTTAATTCGTTTCTTTTAAATATATTTATTTAAAAGTTTGGAGTTTGGACTTACCCATTTATGTAACCATAATGGATTAACAAACAATGGATTACTTAGGAAATTACTATACTAATTTCAACTGAATACAAACTTGGACTGGAGTCCAATTGTTTGGCACTAATCTAATTATAGTTACAGAAAACAATTCAGGTTGAACCTCGTCTTAGCTGTCGCTTATCATCACTTTTATTAGAAACAATTATAAAGTACAGGATGAATAAAATTGCAAATGAAAGAAGACAATATTTTGAAATTATACTAACTATTAAAAGTTTTTAATTTTTAAAGTTCAAGGAAATGATAATTTACAGATAAAACAGTGTGTAAAATACAGACAGGAATGAAAAAGGATATTCTCAGTATTGACTGAAGGGAAATAGTTTTTCTAGCTTTATAAACAAGTTAAATAATTTAATGATGTTTTCTATGAGGTGACAGATGCTCTGGGAGAGATCGGCTTTTGTAACGTCCTTAACTCTTACATGTCTCTGAGAAAGGGAGGAATTCACTGCGAGTTTCAAATAGCGAGTTCCCTTCAGCCAGGCGCAGTTGTCTGAGCTGCTGCAAGAGGAAATCCCGTAGGAAAATGTTTTCATTTCTTTCCTTTTGTGCTATCTTTAACCCTGAAAATAGAAGGCTATTTTTATTTAGCGATAATTTTGTTTTGTTGCTTAGATAGTTTTAATTCAAATAATGTTTAATTATTAAACTAAATAAACATTAACACAAATATAACATGGCAATGACATGAAAGACTGTTTAGAGGTTAGTTTGGAAATTATTTAGTGCTGTATAGCTACGCAAAAAAAGAAATCATTAACATAACAAATTTCACAAACAGCTGGTTTTACTAATGGAACCTGATTTAAATAAAAAGAGAGATGTATAAGATATATATAACTCATTCGTTTAATACATTGAATCTAATTATAATAATAGGATGGAATTTATTCGTACTTTAAAAACTTTAAAAACACCCGTGAACCCCTTTTTTGTAGAATCTATAATATACTGTCCTATGATGTATAAAATATTACGTCTTACGAATGCATGAAAAAATTTAGAAAAATTAAAAGTATTTTAAGTTGAAAAAACAATATCCAGCACAGATGGGTTAAACTCAAATTAGCTGGAGCTCAAAGGATCATTATTTCAACCAATACTCCAAGTATTAAAGTGAAAAATTATCAGATGTAGACCAACAATGATGTTGAAACTTACTTTAATACCCTCCATTGTTCTTGCTCCATAGGGGTGCTAGGGGACTCGCACAAAAAGGACGCTTTTGTTAGTTCTGAAACAGGTAAAATCTTTGTAGTATTAATACGACTAATTATCTAGCTATCACTGTATTATCGTACTTTTAAAGCTTTACCCATTATAAATCTTCTGTAAAATAACTTTACACATCTTAAACCAAAATTTCAAAATAATTTTTAATCTAAATAACATAGATCCACCATCACCAATAATGAATTGCAAACAAAGAATGTTGAACCGTTGGTTATATTCAACTCAGACACATGCATAATTACCCCCGTTGCAGCAGACTTGCGTACTTAGCGAATTTACATTCACTTACGAATTACTGGAGACGAAAAACCCAAGCTTTGTCATAGTCATTGAGCAAATAATGTCAAAGGTTTATGAAAGGAAAAATAAGGAAATTATATCGATTTTATTATTGAAGAATAAAATGATTATTCTTAATGTTAAGAATAACGTGGAAATGAGGAATTGTGTTTACTGCTTCGAGGAAAAACAACTGAGATTTCAAACTTGTATGGATTTTTTAAAATTTAGATTTAGATTATAGCATAAAGGTTTGTACCTTATATTCAGTTTAATGAAAAAGATAATGTACACAATTTAAACTTCCTAAACAAATCATATAAAGAACGTACTTACTTTATATACATTACTATTACTAAAATAGAATAAACAAATACAATTATTATAATTAGCTTATTTACGTTAAAATAATTTTTTAATATAGTATGATTTAAATGGGTTTAAATCAATGACCATATAATCTAACTAATATGGTTGACAGATTGTTTTTATTCTATTAAATCCAAACCGATCGATATTATCAGTATATTCATTGAAAATGAATCAAAATTAATCGCGTAAAATTTTTAAAATTGTTTTTACTTTCAAGACGGGCGATTTTCAAGCATTTATAAACCTTCTGAATGTGAATACATAAATAAGTTCTTTAATCGGTATTGATTAAAGACGGCATAAATGCCTCCTGGAGCGCACAGACAAACAGACAAAAATTGAGATAAAACCGTTTGGCTTCTTAACGCACGAAAAGTAAAAATAACTAAAACATTATATTCGAGCAATAGACAACTCTATTTTTATTTTATAGATTTTCATCTTCAAACCACATTTTTAGTACACAACCTCTCTTTATTTTTGGGTAGACCATTTCAATAATTAGACATATAAATAATTAAATACCAATAGAAGTAGCTTTCTGCCTAATTTTCATTATATTAGTTGTGGCAAAGCTGTTGGTTATCCACGTATTGTATTATATTATATCAACCATTATCTGTTATGTGAACACCCTGCATAAACTAGATGGCTGGGCTGATATTGCAGCTCCATTAGGCAAGAAGCCCAACACAGCTTGTGTAAAACGCCAGATCGTAGTTGTTCTAAACCTTCCAAGAGATTAGTCATAACCTTTGTCCTAAAGATGTGTTATACTTTCGATAATCACAATATATAACTCCTAATTTTGTACCTTATATTTTGGTACATACTTAGAAATAAAACATTTATATAGTAACACACTTTATTTTTTCATCTTTAAAGACTGTGACATTCAATTGATTACACGAAATCTCTTAAAAACTTGTTAAAAATGACTGAACACCACAAAGAGCACAGATGCAATAATTCATTAAGTTATGAAACGGTAAAAGAAAGGGAGAGACATTTATCAGAAGTGACTGCAGTTGGTCTGGAACTCAATCGGATTTGAACCATCTACGTTTCTTTCTTGGAAATTCATTGTTGGTGATGGTGTGTAATCATTCTGCGGACATTTTCATCATAATTAGTAAAACAAATTTTTGCGACATTTTGGGGTCTAGAATCTAATACTTCTCTGGTGAGCTGAATACTAGAACATTCGTAGAACATCCCTTATGCTTTGGAATTGTCGGGAAAAATCTGAAGGTTAGGTAGGGAATTCAAAATTCCTGCGATCAAAACTCTCGAATACACTTAGATAACGTCTTCCAAAAAACGAAACATTCCGGACTCTAAAAACTATATTATAGAACAAACTGCAGAAGTTTTTCAAGGTCATACTATTGTGAGACTAAAAGACCATTAAACATTAAAATTTAAAAAAACACAGAGAAACACGAGAAAAGGTTGAGTTGACAAATTGCCCACCATTAGATTAGATTAGATTATTTGAAATGGCGACCATACTACAGGTAAATATTTTAAGCCAAGTATGAATGAGAGTTGAATGTAATTTTTGTGGCGCAAAAGATACTGACTAAGGCTGACATGTTCCTTAGACAGGACTTAATTCCAACAGTGGCAATCAATTCTACAGTTTACGTGGATCACAGGCCTCTGAATTAGGATTGGTCTAATCATGAGGATCTTTTGCGGATTAACGTAGAATTCAATAGTGCGGACGTTAATTCACACAAGAGAACACTACATCCACCGACCATCGCTCATAACTATCCACAATTCGTGACCTCCAAGTAGCTGGATTACAGGATGACGCCACCATCCCAGTCATTGCTGGTCTGAAAATCGCCAATAGAACATTGAAGAAGCAAAGATCCCAGGAACCCCATTTTTTCAAAAGAAATATAACTGAAGCTTCGTACACTACTTACTAAAGTCAGACCATTCAATCTCAGAGTCAATCTTCAGTTTATATCAGGCCATCATGGATGCAAATTCTTAACAAATAACTAAGGGATAAAGAAAATAAAGTATATTTAAATGGAATTAACATAAATCCAAAAAGATTCTCGTAGTATGACAACCCGTAGTAAGGTCAGTGAGAGACAGTAGGTGAAGAAGTGGTTAAAAATCAACAGACACACAACACCCATTGGACTTTGTTTTAGGTTTTTGCCGCGGTCACTTTGTTTCCGGCGCTAGTGTCGCCGAGTGCCTACTGTCAGTCTCGTTTCCAGTGCTTCTTGAGCCCTTGTGACGTGTGGACGTACTCTTAATGCTTCGTATTTCGTGTATATTTGTGTATGGTTTGTTCGTTTTTTGATTGGCTTTTTATTGTTTTGGTTTAGTCTGGATTATGTAATAACATTCCAGCTCACTTGAAGACGAGATCAGATTCCGGTTTCCTGAACGTCGTGAAGCTTTATTTTACCAATCAATTGTAAAATGAGGAAAATAAAACATACACGTTTGATTTACTTAGATAGTATGTTATCCCTAAGTATTACCGGGCCAATAGCGGGCGTGACTTTTAGCGGAAGAGACGTCGTGACTGTGGGGACAAATAGACATTCTTAAGCTGGGGAGAGCTAATCTGTGGTAGAATGGTCAAACCATATCCACCAACCATGACTTACCAGGCTCGGAGTAGAGACGTCGTGACTGCAGGTAGAGACAGAGCGTGGCGTCCTTGGGTTGGGGACAGCTGATCTGCTGCCACGTGATGAACTCCGTCACGAGCTTCGCCATCTGCCAGAACCGCTCAAAATTTATGTGTCCGTTTGGCAGTCTGAAAATTTATGTTCATCATCAAAATTACTATTTACAAAATTTATTTTCGATTAAATTTATACCTTAAAGTATTTGATTAATTGTTTTGGTATTCTTAAATATTTATTATATTCTTTTAATGTTTTGTCATTTTATTAAACTAGATTTATGGGGGAATGTTAATGTATGGGGGGTAACGCTGATAGTTTTTTATCACTTTTTCCTGAAGTTAAAAAATTCTTACCAATAAACAAATTTATATCCACTTACTTCTTAAAGCAAGCTTCTTGAAGCACGAACACGTCCTTGAGGAATAGTGAGAAGAACGGTATGATGGTGGTTGGGGCACAGTCCGAGGCTTCCGGCTTAATATAATTTAAAAATGAGAGGCAGCCTTGAGGGTAGCTCGGTAGAGGGCGAAGTCCCCAGCCGCGTCCATGTGGCTCTCGAGGATCTGGAACTTCTGCTGGGTTGTTTTGGTCCACTACACCAATCAGAATAAACACGTTAGTAATAACTGTAAATTATAATAAAAAGGTTATCGTTTTATGATTCGAATTATTATAAAAATCATAAAATTATTATACAAATAAGTAATTCAAAAAGGGTCAATGTCTAACAGTGAATGTTCAGTAATAATTCAAGTATGAAATATCTTGAAGTTATAATAAATAATGAAAATGTATCATATTAGTATCAGTATATTAGTGTATCACATTTAATAATTTATTATTTTAATATAGCATATAATGTAATTATTCATATGTATCATAAGTTATCAATAATGAAAATTCACTTTCCTAGCTAACCCGTAAACGTAAAACAACACATAATCAATAAATACGTTTAAATTAAGTGAGCAAACGTTTTTTTAATTGGATATGTCTTAGCTCTGGAGAGCTGATAGCAATTTGAACGACCAAAATTTGAAACATAAAAACAACTGTTTAAATTAATTGAAAACATTCCTTTTAGACATATCCATGATATATTTTATTCTCCACAGGGAAATAAATACAAACATTTTTGTTTCAATTCAGTTCATTTCATTAAACTAAATTTTTCCCATGTGAACATAAATTTGTCATAGAAATATGAATGGATGTATGCGTTTTGAATAAAATATTCACGAGGTATTTTTCAATCTCTAAAAACCTATGTTATGATTCTTCAGAAAGAGCTTTCTTTTTGGGTTGCGTGTCAAGAACTTTTTACTGAAAAAAGATAATGTTTAAGGGCAAAGTTTCTATGAACTGCAGTTAAAGAACCCATTAGTGCAATTGTTTTGCCCTCACTTTAGAAACAATGGTAAATTATTGTGACATTTGCATTCCGAGCCCTCATAACTTACGCTTGTTCACAGAGCCAGATAATACGAACTGCCATTACCAGTTAATATATAATAGTTTACCATGCACAATTCATTAACAAACTGATTTTTACTTTCTCCCCCTATACGTATAAGTAGTATAAGTAGAAAGTATTGTTTACGTTGTTGCTAATGTAAAAATACGACTCATTTCCACACATTGGATTTTCCTGTGGAAATTAATTTCACGTAAGTTTTTTTCAACCTATTATTATGCAGCTTTTGTGGTTTATTTGTATTTGTTTACAGTAGGTTAAGATTATTTACTTTCTGTAAAAACTGTACGTTTTTTTGCAAAATGAATATTGTTTTATTTTGATTTGATTGACATCGGAATTTTTAAATTTGAGATTTTAGTGGATTTATCCATTTTAGTGCCCCCTAAATCAAAAAAGACTTTTTTAGATTGGTTTTCTGTGTCTCTGTTGGTGTGCGAGTGTGTGGGGATGTGCAGAAGCCTAGAGACGAGAATATTTGTCCGATTTTCATGAAATTCTGTATCTACGAAAAAATCCACGGTATCTGGGACACTTAATTTTTTAGTTTTTTTAAAAGAAATTTTACCCCTAAACCCCTAAAAAAGTACATAAAATGAAAATTTCCCAATAATGATTCTGATGAAAATACATATGATTTATAGTCCTTTATGTGATTAACAAAATTACACCACCTGAATTTCTCGAAACATTGAGTTTTAATTCTTGTGGGCTTTTAAAAGTAAAATTTAAATTTTTTCCGCGATAATGATAAAGGTTTAAGTAGAATTTTACTATCTCCATTGAAACCAGCTTAAAAACTTAACATATAAGTTTTTTGATAATAATTTTTCTACGACTAAATTTAGTCTCCATGAGTTAACGCAGTACGTTGTCTGAGAGCGCGCAATATAATTCTTATGGAGGATATTCAAAAATCAATATCTTCCTTGTTTTCCATGAAACTTGGTACTCAGCGTAAGGTCACATCACCCAACAAAACCCACTCAAAAATCTTTGTATTACCGGGGGTGGGTCCACCCCATTGAATTCTAACAAGTAATAATTTCACTTGGTTTATCTTGTTTTATTGGATTATTTTCATATTCTGTAACACAATATAGTAAAATGTGAACATGAAATTACGAAATACGGGAGAATCATTCGATCGAATGTTGGATTTAAACAGGCTTAGAAATACAAAAAAATGACGTAATTAGAAACGTGCCTTGCAGAGTTGAGGCATTTATCTTTCGTTGATAAATTGGCAACAACAAATAACGTTTCCTCAACTACAACACTCCTGAAGGTATGTCGGCGCCCGACGTCGGTAAGAATGTTTAATACCTAATTTAAAAACTCATTTATCTTTATTTTTACTTCTTAATCCTTTATTTGAATAGTCTATTCAAATTGATGAAATTTATCCTTATTATATTAAACTTATTTAACATTTTGAAAATGCCACTAGTTTTATGTATGTAGTCAGAAAACATGAGTTCTGTGTCAATTTATAAGCATAGCTCTTGGGGCGGGATGTTGTTCAAATTTACGAGACGCTAAAAGTGTAACGGAAGTGCTATCATTGATCACGTGAACGGATGTTTAATATTTTGTAAGCTAATCCTTGAAACAATAATAGATTGTTTGCAAAATTAATGAAGCTACTATAAACTAGAACACATATTGGACACATTTCTAATGAGAGTTTTTTTTAACTATTGGTACTTTCCAATAACAAAGCAAAGGTAACACACAGTTCAGGTTAATAATGTTGTGTACTCGTATACGTGATAATGTAAGTTAAAAAAATTACATATAACTTTAATAAAACATTTTAGATTTTTTTAAAGTTGAGAGCGTCTAAGGAGATACAGACCGTCTTCCTGAGGCGTTTGACGAAGGAGAGATTGAGGCCAGCGATGATGGACATGAGCGAGTTGTAGTTCCCCAGAGTCAAGCAAGAGTGCGCTGTCATCACCCACATCTCCAGCACCTTCACTCGCTTCGCTTTTTTCGTTTGCTAAAAGAAATTTATGAGTTGAAATATTTCCTGAATCCATTTGAGTGAAAATTGATTAGTAGTTAAACCTGACAAAATAAATCGAATGAACATTACAGGTACCAAATTTGACCTAGAATGACCAAATTTTTGACATACAATCTAAAATTAACTTGTCAGAAATAAACGAATCTCTCAAAGACAAAAATATAATATTCACTGAACTTTGAATTGTCATAATCAGCAGTGAGACTCTTCCAAAGAAATTATTTTTGTTTATTTTATAAGTGTGGTAGCTTATTTTTCTCTTTAAGTCTACACCTGCGTGTGTACGGCGTATCTTGTAAGGTTAGAAGTGAGCCGACGTATTTCTCGGAGGGCAAACTAATAAAAACTGATTGGTAAGAATGATATCACAAACGGCGACTTCTGATTAAAATTTGTTGGTGATCATGCTACCAAATAACTAAAGGCCATAATAAATTCAAGAAGGATGTGACGTATTCTCTTACACCTTTCTTAAAGCTCTATTATTTAAAGGGAATAAGAATCTAGACATATACGTTTTACTATTATTTCTACTCTAGTCTCGTCTACCGTGAGTATCTCGGTGGCGACGAGGTAGGAGAGCCGGTGGGACCACGCGACGTAGGCCTCCAGGTTGCGGGTGCGCGGGCTGGTGGAGGCGGTGGCCGACGGGGCGAAGGCCTGCAGGAACTCTTCGGGCCCGATGTAGGACAGACGTTCCAGCTCTATCACCGTCAGCTGCTGCGCGACCTCCTCGGGTTTGGGACACAGGTCCATAAGATCTTTCTGTAAAATACAACACTTTTCTTATGAAAAATTGAAACATGGTTCATATTGTTTAAATTTAGCTAAACAACCCCCTTCTAATATTTACCATTAAATTTACTCATTAAAAATATAGTTATTATATAAAAAAGTCCCCATGGACCTATTTGAACTTCATCTTTTTGTAACAGAAAAGAAAATTAATCCAAACAAACTTCCAAGCATTCCAGTCAAAATTACTCAGACTTGTCACTAGCTTATGTCAGCTACAAAACACTTCACAACGACCTGAAGATGCCATTTTCATTAGTTAAAGACATATATAGGAGATACCACGATTATGCATAAACCTCATAAACGACACACGAAGACTCAACGTAGGTGGAGCGACTCACTGTACTTACACAAACTGACATTATCTACCATCGCAACTTTACCTTGTAATCCTCCAACTCCAACTGCTCGACCGACAACCTCTGAAGAAATTCCTCGTAACGCTGTAAAGCGGTCAGCCGGTCCAACAGAGTCTGCAGAATATGAGACACCTCCTCCGTGCCACTTCCGGTGACACACTTCCGGATAATGGCCCGCACATGTGCCATTACTCGGTCGTCCCGGAAGTCGTAAGGAAAAGTCTCCATCCACTCCGCCAGGAGCTGAACCAGGCGCGGGATAGTTCCTTCCTTGACACAACAGAAACGTATCAGTGATACCAACATGCATATAACCTAGTGCGCTTGAAAACTGTGAAATTCACAAACAAATCATACAATGTGGTCTTTCATTTCGTTAAAAGGTTTTATCAATCTTTATAATCATCAGTTATAAAATATATTCATTGTATTGATTTACATTCTTCAACTTACTATGGTTTTGGGTAAATATTTAAATTATGAATTATATTCGTACTTGGAAAATATAAATATGTTTTTTAATAATTGACTTCTCGAAAGAAGTGTCTGATCATTTGAAGACTCAGCATTTTCAGTAAAAGTCTTGATAAAATCTTTATGTTTGAGAAAATAAGATATTAAACAATGCAGTTTTGGAGTAGTCCAGGTTCTAATGTACAGTAAACATAAAACAATTAAAACCAAGAATATCACCTTGTTTGACGGTTTTGAGATATCATAGAGGAAGGCGAGTTGCCCCAAAAGCTGGTTAGGGTGAAGGAACAGCCTGGAGCTGAGAAGGAACGCAAACAAGAAGGCACGATCTGGCCGGTGTTCGGGGGTCGGCACCAGCCTCTGGACCAGGGCCTCCAGGGAGCCTGACACTAGGTTGCCGTCTCTGAATACTAGCTCCTGTACATAGTGAAGTAGTGGTTAGAGCAAAAGTTAGGGTAAAGAAACAGCCTACAGCTGATGAGGAACATAAACAAGAAGACACAATCTGACCGATGTAGGGGGTCGGCACCAGCCTCTGAACCAGGGCCTCCAGGGAGCCTGACACTAGGTTGCCGTCTCTGAATACTAGCTCCTGTACATAGTGAAGTGGTGGTTAGAGCAAAAGTTAGGGTAAAGAAACAGCCTACAGCTGATGAGGAACATAAACAAGAAGGCACGATCTGGCCGGTGTTGGGGGTCGGCACCAGCCTCTGGACCAGGGCCTCCAGGGAGCCTGACACTAGGTTGCCGTCTCTGAATACTAGCTCCTGTACATAGTGAAGTGGTGGTTAGAGAAAAGGTTAGGATAAAGGAACAGCCTGGAGCTGATGAGGAACATAAACAAGAAGGCACGATCTGGCCGGTGTTCGGGGGTCGGCACCAGCCTCTGGACCAGGGCCTCCAGGGAGCCTGACACTAGGTTGCCGTCTCTGAATACTAGCTCCTGTACATAGTGAAGTAGTGGTTAGAGTAAGGACTAGGGTGAAGAAACAGCCTACAGCTGATGAGGAACATAAACAAGAAGGCACGATCTGGCCGGTGTTCGGGAGTCGGCACCAGCCTCTGGACCAGGGCCTCCAGGGAGCCTGACACTAGGTTGCCGTCTCTGAATACTAGCTCCTGTACATAGTGAAGTAGTGGTTAGAGAAAAGGTTAGGATAAAGGAACAGCCTGGAGCTGATGAGGAACATAAACAAGAAGGCACGATCTGGCCGGTGTTCGGGAGTCGCACCAACCTCTGGACCAGGGCCTCCAGGGAGCCTGACACTAGGTTGCCGTCTCTGAATACTAGCTCCTGTACATAGTGAAGTAGTGGTTAGAGAAAAAGTTAGGATAAAGGAACAGCCTACAGCTGATGAGGAACATAAACAAGAAGGCACGATCTGGCCGGTGTTCGGGAGTCGCACCAACCTCTGGACCAGGGCCTCCAGGGAGCCTGACACTAGGTTGCCGTCTCTGAATACTAGCTCCTGTACATAGTGAAGTAGTGGTTAGAGAAAAGGTTAGGATAAAGGAACAGCCTGGAGCTGATGAGGAACATAAACAAGAAGGCACGATCTGGCCGGTGTTCGGGAGTCGCACCAACCTCTGGACCAGGGCCTCCAGGGAGCCTGACACTAGGTTGCCGTCTCTGAATACTAGCTCCTGTACATAGTGAAGTGGTGGTTAGAGAAAAGGTTAGGATAAAGGAACAGCCTGGAGCTGATGAGGAACATAAACAAGAAGGCACGATCTGGCCGGTGTTCGGGAGTCGCACCAGCCTCTGGACCAGGGCCTCCAGGGAGCCTGACACTAGGTTGCCGTCTCTGAATACTAGCTCCTGTACATAGTGAAGTGGTGGTTAGAGAAAAGGTTAGGATAAAGGAACAGCCTGGAGCTGATGAGGAACATAAACAAGAAGGCACGATCTGGCCGGTGTTCGGGAGTCGGCACCAGCCTCTGGACCAGGGCCTCCAGGGAGCCTGACACTAGGTTGCCGTCTCTGAATACTAGCTCCTGTACATAGTGAAGTAGTGGTTAGAGCAAAAGTTAGGGTAAAGAAACAGCCTAGAGCTGATGAGGAACATAAACAAGAAGGCACGATCTGGCCGGTGTTCGGGAGTCGCACCAACCTCTGGACCAGGGCCTCCAGGGAGCCTGACACTAGGTTGCCGTCTCTGAATACTAGCTCCTGTACATAGTGAAGTAGTGGTTAGAGAAAAGGTTAGGATAAAGGAACAGCCTACAGCTGATGAGGAACATAAACAAGAAGACACAATCTGACCGATGTTCGGGTGTCGCACCAACCTCTGGACCAGGGCCTCCAGGGAGCCTGACACTAGGTTGCCGTCTCTGAATACTAGCTCCTGTACATAGTGAAGTAGTGGTTAGAGAAAAGGTTAGGATAAAGGAACAGCCTGGAGCTGATGAGGAACATAAACAAGAAGGCACGATCTGGCCGGTGTTCGGGAGTCGCACCAACCTCTGGACCAGGGCCTCCAGGGAGCCTGACACTAGGTTGCCGTCTCTGAATACTAGCTCCTGTACATAGTCAAGTGGTGGTTAGAGAAAAGGTTAGGATAAAGGAACAGCCTACAGCTGATGAGGAACATAAACAAGAAGGCACGATCTGGCCGGTGTTCGGGAGTCGCACCAACCTCTGGACCAGGGCCTCCAGGGAGCCTGACACTAGGTTGCCGTCTCTGAATACTAGCTCCTGTACATAGTGAAGTAGTGGTCAGAGTAAAAGTTAGGGTAAAGGAACAGCCTGGAGCTGATGAGGAACATAAACAAGAAGGCACGATCTGGCCGGTGTTCGGGAGTCGCACCAACCTCTGGGACCAGGGCCTCCAGGGAGCCTGACACTAGGTTGCCGTCTCTGAATACTAGCTCCTGTACATAGTGAAGTAGTGGTTAGAGAAAAGGTTAGGATAAATGAACAGCCTGGAGCTGATGAGGAACATAAACAAGAAGGCACGATCTGGCCGATGTTCGGGGGTCGGAACCAGCCTCTGGACCAGGGCCTCCAGGGAGCCTGACACTAGGTTGCCGTCTCTGAATACTAGCTCCTGTACATAGTGAAGTAGTGTTAGAGAAAAGGTTAGGGTAAAGGAACAGCCTGGAGCTGATGAGGAACATAAACAAGAAGGCACGATCTGGCCGGTGTTCGGGAGTCGCACCAACCTCTGGACCAGGGCCTCCAGGGAGCCTGACACTAGGTTGCCGTCTCTGAATACTAGCTCCTGTACATAGTGAAGTAGTGGTTAGAGAAAAGGTTAGGATAAAGGAACAGCCTACAGCTGATGAGGAACATAAACAAGAAGGCACGATCTGGCCGGTGTTCGGGGGTCGGCACCAGCCTCTGGACCAGGGCCTCCAGGGAGCCTGACACTAGGTTGCCGTCTCTGAATACTAGCTCCTGTACATAGTGAAGTGGTGGTTAGAGAAAAGGTTAGGATAAATGAACAGCCTGGAGCTGATGAGGAACATAAACAAGAAGGCACGATCTGGCCGGTGTTCGGGGGGTCGCACCAACCTCTGGAACCAGGGCCACCATCAGGGAGCCTGACACTAGGTTGCCGTCTCTGAATACTAGCTCCTGTACATATTGAGTAGTGGTTAGAGAAAAGGTTTAGGATAAATGAACAGCCTGGAGCTGATGAGGAACATAAACAAGAAGCACGATCTGGCCGGTGTTCGGGGGGGTCGCACCAACCTCTGGACCAGGGCCTCCAGGGAGCCTGACACTAGGTTGCCGTCTCTGAATACTAGCTCCTGTACATAGTGAAGTAGTGGTTAGAGAAAAAGGTTAGGATAAAGGAACAGCCTGGAGCTGATGAGGAACATAAACAAGAAGGCACGATCTGGCCGGTGTTCGGGTCGCACCAACCTCTGGACCAGGGCCTCCAGGGAGCCTGACACTAGGTTGCCGTCTCTGAATACTAGCTCCTGTACATAGTCAAGTGGTAGTTAGAGAAAAGGTTAGGATAAATGAACAGCCTGGAGCTGATGAGGAACATAAACAAGAAGGCACGATCTGGCCGGTGTTCGGGAGTCGCACCAGCCTCTGGACCAGGGCCTCCAGGGAGCCTGACACTAGGTTGCCGTCTCTGAATACTAGCTCCTGTACATAGTCAAGTGGTGGTTAGAGAAAAGGTTAGGATAAAGGAACAGCCTACAGCTGATGAGGAACATAAACAAGAAGGCACGATCTGGCCGGTGTTCGGCGGTTTTGTCGCACCAAACCTCTGGACCAGGCCTCCAGGGAGCCCTGACACTAGGTTGCGTTGTCTCTGAAATATTCTACAAGCTCCTGTACATAGTCAAGTAGTGGTTAGAGCAAAAGGTTAGGGTGGTAATAAAGGAAACAACCTGGAGCTGATGAGGAACATAAACAAGAAGGCACGATCTGGCCGGTGTTCGGGAGTCGCACCAACCTCTGGACCAGGGCCTCCAGGGAGCCTGACACTAGGTTGCCGTCTCTGAATACTAGCTCCTGTACATAGTGAAGTAGTGGTTAGAGCAAAAAGGGTAAAAGAAACAGCCTACAGCTGATGAGGAACATAAACAAGAAGGCACGATCTGGCCGATGTTCGGTGGTCGACACCAGCCTCTGAACCAGGGCCTCCAGGGAGCCTGACACTAGGTTGCCGTCTCTGAATACTAGCTCCTGTACATAGTGAAGTAGTGGTTAGAGTAAGGTCAGGGTCAGGACACATTTAATCGATACAGTAATTAAAATTACCCAGCCAAACTAAATTGTTCGATTCAATTTTATTTTAATCTGTTTTGTCTTTGTGAAACTGACATATTGGTAGTCTATAGAAACACAACGCCCCACAACGGCGTAATGATAAAGTACTTTGGGAGATGAATTATAGGCCAACTATTTTAGACATAGTCGGCCTAGTATATTGTAAGGAATGCAGATGGACCCCTCTATTCGGCTAGTGGATCAGGTTAAAGGTTAAATGTTACCAGAGATCAATGCGCCTATGATGTTACGTCCCAACCTATCGATTAGAGGCACAAACCCCTGCATTTAGTTCTTACAATGATAATGCGTTACAATTAAAGATGTTTAACTTTTTAATCTCGTTTCTTCAAAATTCTCAAATTATAAATAATAATCATAATGGTTTAGTTATTTTATCATAAAGCCATATAAATTTGTAAAACATAACTCGTGCGGGAAAATAATTAATTCATAGGAAAACGGTGTGTTAATTCATTTTGTTTTGCAATCACGGTTTTGTATTTATGTCAGTTAAAGAAACGAAAAATATATATTGTGGTATAACATTGTAAGAATTTATAATAAAGCTAGCGTATTACGAACCCTCTCATACATTATGCGGTTTAATATGGAAGAGACAATGATGAAACGAAAAATTTATTAATGACCAGGGCAAACTTAAAACCCATTTTTCCTCCGAGGTCAAAAAGACTCATTTGTCATTCAGGTTTCCAAGCATCCACTACATCGTCCTGTCATTCGTTCTCATCTTCTCCACCTCCCTACTCTCAGAGCCCTGTAGTTTTCTCTTTTGGCTAATATATTACGGTACCAAAGAGAAACTTGGAATTTAAATTACAAATTAGCTAGCTATGTGTTATTTAAAACAGTATTATATAGATAAAAAATACTTATAATTCCAATAATATTTTTGATAATAAATAGCATAATTGCAGATTATATTGTTCATCCAAAAGCACTGAAAACCTATTGTTTTGGTTACGTTAAATTCAACAAATATAATAAACTAGCCAAAGTACCCGTTCTTCGCACGGGTTAAAAAGGCTGAAAGGTGTAGGCTCTACTGATACATTTAAGTTATTGTTAATTAATTCTTCATTGTTTACAAAATGACAAAACACGAGTGTCTACAACATTTCAAAGTAACATCTGTCAAATATTGGGAGAGGATAAGGATTAATGTAATAGAGACAGTCGTCGGAAAAAAACTTAAAATCTACCATTCCACTATTTCAAATAATTCACTAATTTCGATCCAGCAGTTTATCTGAAAAATCAACTTTATTTCTTCTTCTTCCCGAACTGTCAAAATATAGTGCAAACGGATGTTGTCATTAGAAAATGTAAACATTGAAACCTAGGACGGTCACGGCAGCTCTTTCTTCTTCTTCTTCTTCCCGAACTGTCAAATTTTAGTGTTCACAGCTGTTGACATTCAAGTAATTTTATGTTTTCATTCTCTAAAAATGTAAACATTGAAACTTAGGACGTTCACAGGGCGTAGCCCGAGAGGATTTTAAGGAAATGAGTATGCCTATGTGTTGCATGAGTTTAAGATCTACCTTTGTGTAAAATTTCAAACTGTTTGGTTCAGTATTTTTTGCGTTTACTTGCCACAACAAACCCACAAACAAACAAACATACAGAAACCACCTCTTCTTTATAATACTATAGATATTACCCCTTAAATCTTATGAAGATCTTATCTTACAAATCTTACAAAGAGGATGAGGGGGAGAGGAATGAAAATGCATACAACGATGTAATATATGAGTATAAGTATTAATAACTCACATTTGTTCTATCTTTGAGAAAGGAAACTTCAGAATCATCCTCGTCCTTTCCTCCCACTTCAACATCGTCGTGTGAATCTGACATTCGCTGCAACAAACAAATGATCAATTCAACATAGTGTAGTTTATATATCTATGATACTAAACAACTTGATTGACTTGGAATTTATAATCAAACCGTACAAGCCAATTATTTTAATTGAAAAGTATAAAAATCTTTATACAAAAATATATAACATCTAATAATAATAATAATCCTTTTATTGCCATTTACAATATTAAACAATTGTGTAGCAAACGTCATTAAGTTATGAATATAAAGACATAATTTTTAACCATATTAATAAAAAGTCATAAATAAATATACATAATACATAAATATTTAGATGATAATACATAATGATAAGACGTAATAATGAAAACCTATATTAATTCACCCAGTGACACCCCCATGGGCACAGTCACCCTACCATGTGCGGTCCATGAACTCGCCCACATGGTAAAACTCTCTTTGAACTAAGAAGCGCTTAAGGCGATTCCTGAATCTCCTCGAGTTTCCCTCCAGCCTGATGTCTTCGGGGAGATTGTTCAAGAGCTTAATCCCTGCTTGAGACGGTAGATTCAAGGCAGCTCTGGATCTGTTTTGGGATAGTCTGTAAAACTCTCTACCTCTCGTGTGTTGTACGTATGCACCTTGAATGGGCATGCACTTAAATTTGCAGAAAGAAGTTGTTTCAAGTATGTACAGACTAGCCAGAGTAAGAATCCCCATCTCCCTGAAGACATTCCTACAGGACTTTCTGAACTGTAGCTTGGCCATTATTCGAATGGCTTTATTTTGAAGACGGAACAACCTTCGGAAGTCCGCTTCAGCGCAACCACCCCACATAGCGATGCTATATGACATCTCGTAGTGCGATTGCAAAGCAACTAGACATTTTCTACTCATCATCAGCAAATCTAGCCAGTTGCTTGTAATCGCTTTAAGGCAAAGTTGAACTGTTTTTTGATGATTAGGTTATTTTAATAGATGGCCAAACGTTGAAAAATAAATAGCTAAAAGGAAAGGTAAAAATGTTGTACGATAATCCAATGACATATTCTTTGTCTGCTATTCTCCTCAACTAGCACTTTGTTTACACATCTGTATTTTGTGAAAACAGAAAATTTTCCTAAAATTTGTTTGAACGTCGGAACAAACAGTAAACAAACTAAGCAAGATACTTGTTATGATTATGATCTTTATTCTTTAATTACACAAATTTTTAAACATTTAACACTATCACTATATAGCATTTAAAATGAATGAGATCAATTCTGCGTTTGTACAATTAGCCAAATCAACTGTATAAAATGTCAAATCATTATTAGAGCAATAATTCCAAGAGATTATAAAAACTCTTATCAGGGAAAAACACGGTTTATACATGTAATTTGGAATTTAGGGCACTTGACTGGTTACCATTATCACAGAAATTGTACACGATCATTGACTAAAATAGGTTGATCTTCAGAGGTTTCACCTAACAAAAACGTTCTCAACAAACATTGGAGAATACAAATATATTGAACGTCACTCTTGTAGTGTCCGTTCCAACCGACATATTTCAGCTAGTTAAGGACAATTTTCCATGATTCTTTTGTCGGTTTCAATATACGAGCTTAATACTAAATGCTTCAGCTTAATGTTCAACATGCTGCCAAAAACAAAAATGGCCGCCATTTTGTTTTATGAATTTGAGAAATTGTCATAATTTTTTGTAGCTTTGTCTATTTGTCATAAATGTTTGTGCAAAGTTTCAATTCCGTACGTTTAACCATTATTCAGAAAAAATATTGTAAGTGAAAAAAAACAAAATGGAGCCTGTGTGATTAACTAAGGACTTCCGGACAGTTTAAATGTGATATTTAGATATGTTTCTTACCCAGGAACAATGCCCTAAAGTATTGGTAGGGAATTCTGAAACACCCTGTATATTAGAAAGGCTGTGACACGGTAAATGAAAGATGGTGTCGAGTGGAGGATATTCTACGTCGTACATGACATACATCTGATCCGTCATTCCTGCACGGCCTGCCACAAAGTGCATCGTTCATCACAAACACCATAGTAGGACGACATCGTCAGACGTGTTGTAGTCTACACTCGGACGCTGTGACGTATAGTCTACACTCGGACGCTGTGACGTATAGTCTACACTCGGACGCTGTGACGTATAGTCTACACTCGGACGCTGTGACGTATAGTCTACACTCGGACGCTGTGACGTATAGTCTACACTCGGACGCTGTGACGTATAGTCTACACTCGGACGCTGTGACGTATAGTCTACACTCGGACGCTGTGACGTATAGTCTACACTCGGACGCTGTGACGTATAGTCTACACTCGGACGCTGTGACGTATAGTCTACACTCGGACGCTGTGACGTATAGTCTACACTCGGACGCTGTGACGTATAGTCTACACTCGGACGCTGTGCTACATTTTCACATGTCTTTTTCCAGGACACAACGATTGTCGTATGCTTAAAACATGCCTATTCTAATGACCACCAAAGGTAGACCACCAGTATACATGTAAGATACTTGATATTTCTACTCATCTTACGGCATTAAAATATTCATATTAAAAGTTTTAAAATGCTGGAAATCACTTGTTCGATTAGTTTTCCATTTCCCGCCTAAATTCTACGTGACACAATTTATAAATTTTCTATATTAAATGTTAATTCAAATCATTGGTTTAAATGTACTCTTTTCATCAACTTACTTCAACACAGGTTCATGTTTCTCATCTCATAGTTCCTTTTTCCCCTACATTTTTTCTACAGTATATAATTATTTTCAATTCTGGGATTATTATATAGGTACATTCCCAAACTTTTGTAGTAGTTAATAAATCAGAAGTTCGCTGAGGTCCAAGATGTGAGTCAACTTTAAAAGTTTTATGAGAAGCTTGTAATAAGAATGATCAAATAACAGTATCTTTCTCCCCTGATTAAAGAGCCACAGTCGAAATTACAAATGGTTGCACCGTTTTTAAGTTTGTGTAGAAGCTTGTCATACGACATATTGAAATAACGGTGTCAGTTGTCTGACAAATGCTTTCTCCCTTAGTTAAATTTTAACTAAAATTTTTAATAAAACCATTATATTCTTTAACGTTTTTCTAAATACCATTTAGTAATTTATGGCTACAAACATAATCATTCAATTTGAGAAAATAACAACAAGAGAAACAAAATTAATTTTTTTTACAATATTGATATATTGTCAATAATTTATATATATATATATATATATATAAATAAAAAAACAGATACCGTGGATTATATACTATTATATACTGGATTATATACTGTGGATATATACCGTGGATATCTGTATGACGATTTTTATGAAAATCGGACCAATAGTCTCGTCTCTAGGCTTCCATACATCCACACACACAGAGGCATCACCAAAAGCCCTTTTTCGATTCAGGAGGCACTAATATCTAGGCTTCTGCACACCCCCACACAGACATATATACAGACACATGGACGGACATCACTCTATTCGTTATATTGTAAAGGTAATTCTGTTCCCTAACTTAGTTTGTATTCTATTCATTTAGTCAATCATTGATTTGTGGTGATCCGTTCGTATGTTATGAATAAATGAAACATTTTATGTGATTTTGATTTTCTTTCTAAAACCTCTCGCCGTTATTAATTAATAACTCCTTCTATAAATTTTAACCTCTTCTGAACTTAAAATTACGAGAGGGAAGAGATTTTTTCTTGTTATATAATTCATGATATAATTCATAATGAAACAGTAGGAACAGCTTTCCAACCGGGGTTGTCCGTTGTGAAAATATGACCTTAATCCTTACAAAGAAACCCAGCTGCCATCGTAACCTGACCCAGCTGCTAGAAATGTAGTTTTGTTGGGTAAAACCTAGAGGTTTCTATGAGAATATACCTACCAATACAAAGGATATTGGTCATATACTCGTGTCTGTATGATTTTTAAATGTGGGGGTAACTGATGGGGAGGATGACAAATAGTTTAATCTTCAATTCATAATCGTTAATTCATAATTGTTTGACGTTTTCATGAACACTCATAATAATACATATTCTAAACTTGAAATGTGATTTTAAGTTATCTTAAAATAAATTTCACATACATTTATCACACTCAATAATTATCAACAACAAAAAATAGTCTTTCACTGGTGAATTACACAAAGCTAACATTTAGTAGAAAAGCACAAGCATTTAGAAAACAATGAGAAAATACCAACGGTAAACTTTTTTAGTTATAGCCAGTAAAATGCATGGCCAGCAAGATAAACATGTATGGGTGTGTTTCCTGCAGACAATTTGCAACTCGTTTTATGGGAACGTTGCCACTTTAGAGCTCTCCGGAGAATTTATCTCGTTTGGAAGAAACTAAGGAATGGCCTGAATCCCTTTATGGTCCAGGGATAATGGTCCGAGTCCCCATACAATTCAATATATATGTAGTGTTTTGGGGGGTAACACATACATTATCTTAAACACATTGTAATCTTGTTGAAAACTCTGTTTTAACGTCATTCATATTTTATATATGTGATTTATTTGATTTAAGCGATGCAATTGAAAGTAGATTATAAAATAATTGTTATTTGGAATGTGTAAAAAATGTAATAGGCAGGCTTAGAGTTACGTTTGTTTGAGCTTTGGCCATTCCTATGAATTTCATATACATAACTTGCTATAAAATATTTTTTTGTGTAGGCCCTAAGGTCCAGCTGTTCAATTCAATTATTTTAAGTTATGAATATTTATTGGCATAAAATTATAGAAAAATACATTGTATTTAGGAAAAACGTATATAAAATATAAAAAATATTTGTTCATAAATATTCTTCATATTCGTTCTCCAGGCGTTTGTAATGATTCGTTTATCATGGCAGCAAACCTGCATACTGTTTTCCCATGTTAATCATATAGTGAATAGGCAAATTCCTTTATTTATGGACAGATGTTGATGAAAGTTGGTATAAATGTTAAAAATAAAAGTAGTTTATGGTAAAAATGCCTACTTTTACTGTTCCTCAAAGCAGCAAACCTGCATACTCTTTCCCATGTTAATGTCACATAGATGCCTATTCTAGTATTTGCCTAAATACTCTTATTTATCTACAGGTATTGATTGATATTAATCTTGTCACATACTTGTACTATTATTGTCATACTATTGATTTGAAAATTCGCAGAGTACGCAGGTCTGCTGTGACGGGGTATTTATTGTGAGGACTCCTATGCAAACCTACTAATTTTTAACTCCCTTAAATATACAAGCTTATCCCTACAAACATTGTATTGTCATCGAGGTTACGGCAGCAAAATAATGAGTCATTTTAAGTCGTATTAAACACACAGCTTCCTTGGAGGAACGGAAGATTGCTGAACCAGATGTGGTCATAAACTAAATGAGAAGAAGCTAATTTCATTTGTTTGTGAAGATTGTTATCTTATGCAGTTGGGAAGGTCCTGACTCAGCGGGTAAAAATTTGTGTCCAAAGTTTCCTCTCCTGATAATTCGAGGAAAATACATGAGTTTTATATGAAGAAGATCATATATGTTGGTTTCCAAGATATTTCAATTAGGACTATTCACATTCTATGAGAAATAATGTTACACGTAATAATAATAATCACACGTTCTATGAGAAATGTTTTCATCCATATGAGATTTTGTTCTAATGTATCAATTTATTTTTTATTTGTTATTTAGGCCTTACTCAACACCTACTTTAGAACTGAATCTATGCCGACACAATCACGAACATAAAATACTAAAACAATCTAATGTTTTGCGGACCAAAAATTGAAATAATTTTACGGTTCAGTTTTGATTTCACCCACATCTTCTCTGAAATTATCTATTTTTTCGTTAAAATATCAAAGTAAAGGTCAGTCAAGTAGCGTTTGACGGATGAATCTATTACATATCAGTAAAAATTGTTATGTAAGGGTGACCCCCACCCCATTCACCAGAGTTGCCTCATTTGCCAGTATTAGTTGGGTGTTAAGTTGTCCGATAGTGTTACTAACATCAAACTAATAGGTTTTTGAGATGGATGATATGGATATGTCTAAGCTTGGGAGGGAGAGTGTTAGGAAGTGTAGCGGAAGTGACGTCTTATGGATATGAGAACAGCTGTTTAAAGGAACTGTCTGAAACATTTCCTTCAGATATATGAATGAACTGTGAGCTATTCCCGCAGGGAAATAATACAATTTTCATGGTTTTGAGTTTCATTTTATTGTTTTCACCTGTCCAAGTTCTAGAATGAGAGATGAAAAATGACACTCTTAACGGAATCTCCCGAAGATGTGCACGTACCTTTCTGCGGTTGACGCGGGGGAAGGTGTTGGCAAACCTGACGCGATGCTTGGTGGCTGAAGGCACTTTGGAATCGCAACGGTGACCGCGGTCACATGGTCCCACCGTGGACCGCGTGGCGCCTCCGCGCTGCAGGGCGACCTCCTGGGTCTCCACGATGGCCGAGGTAGTGGCCACGGGGGATGGCGCAGGCGAGGGCCGGTGTGGGGGCGGCGGGGGTGCTGGGGCTCTGGGGGTGGTTGGGGGATGAGCCCGCCGCGTGCACACAGCCGACGACAGCCGACTGGCAAATAGGTACATCGCCATTCGTACATTTACAGGCCTTCTGGGACTACCGCACGGCTTGGCCCCGCATCCTCCCCGGGCGACCTGGAATTGTCCTACCTGAAACGTTATACCATCCATAAGTAAATTTTTAGTGGCTAAACTATTACATTTAGTGAAGACAATCATTGTAATACCACTTACATCTAAATAATGTATAATAGTCTAGAAATAAATGGGTCCGAATGGAGTTGGATGGCTTCGACAGAGAGGCGGCAGGCAGCATCGTCTATGTGAAGGGTGGTATATTTTGTGATAAATATACCACCTTCTGCTGGTTTATAAGACGGTGGCGTGTCCTGTAAACCAACTACATGAAGATCACGACTTAAGGATAGTAATCATCGTTGGTCGGTGGATGCGATGATGGATGTGATGATGTAGTTTGGATTAATGTACGCACTATGGAATACTACACGTTAACACTTTCATCGATAAAGACCATCCTCATAACTAAACCAGTTTGTAATTGAGAAGAAAGTTGTGGAAAGCTTAAACGGTCGAGACCGAAGTAGTGTACAAAACAGTTCCAGCCTGGTTCTATGAGATGATTGAGAGGGTTTAGTGTGTACTAGTCCCACACTACCGGGTCTCTTAGGTGTGTATTAGTATTACCTCCTCCTCACCTTAAAAATCTTCTTTTCCACTAGCCACTTAATGTAGCAAAGGTTTGATTGGTGTTGCGTTTCTTTTAACGATATCCAGAGAAAACTGCTTTAGAAAAGTATCTCACTCTTACCATACGGTCAGCTGACGACCATAGCCGGGCCAATTTCGGGTGGACAATTAATTAAAACAGGACATAGAGCACATGATTCATTTATTAGTTCGTAGTTCCTCATAATCTCATTAACACTAAATTTATGGAGCTTTTAAAGCGAGATTAATCTGGTTCATAGCAGAGTTCTATACTATTCGGTGGACATTCCAAAGTTTGGATATTTTAACTGTTTATGTTATGTTAAATCAATTTTGCAACATTTTCGTACTTTTAATAAATACTCTGACATCAACAAGGTTATTAAACTGAAGAATATAAAATTAAGCTAGAAAAATGTTAAGGTACTTTTCCTAGTGTTAGTGTTATTGTGTTGTTGCATTAAAGGGATTTCAGAAACTTAAAATAAGAAATTGTGGACCAACATTTTTTTATTTTTGGGTGTTTATATCTAATATAAATATATGAAATCGGCCTTTCTGGTTTCGGAAATTATTATTGATTGTTGAGTTTATTATAGTGTCAGTATGAACCAATGTTATACAAACTCACGGTGTTATAAAATCAAAGATTTAGTAGGCTATGAAAATATAATCATTGTCTATTCACAGTATAAAAACAAATTGAAAACTTTGTTCTTAGAACACAATAACAAACTTATAACTTAATTTCCTGACCCAAAACCTTCATTGCCATTTTGTCAACAACAAAATAACCGTCTAGCAGAAGAATACCGTAGACTCAAAGGGTACTGCACACAAAACGAACTGAATATTGCTGTACCTAATGGTGTACGTTGTTTCCAGATCATTCGTATGTTATTCTTATGGGATTACTTTTCGTCCCTTGGTACTTAAAGTGTCTAATTTTCTTCCTTTGGTACTAAAAATGGCAGAGTCCCGTGGGACGGTAAGTAGTACTTTAGTACTGTATTCCAAAGAGTAAATTTCATAATAGATTAAGTAAAAGGCGATTTCATCAAAAATTCAAAGTACGAACATGGAAAATAAATTTAGAAAATAGTTTGAATATGTGTGCTAGAACAATAAAATTAAAAAAAAGTAAATTTGGTTTCTGACGTTCTTTTACTTCAAAAGAAAATATTTTTACATATTTATAAGACACAATTCAGTGATTTAATTATTTACACTTACATCTCACTTACAGCTATAAGGCTGTATTTAGGGTCAGGCTATATCATGAATAGTTCAATACTAGTGAATTCTTTACTTATAGACTATCGATTCGTTATTTTAAGAAATTGTTGAGGGCATAAGAGCTGACTAGCTTCACTCACGTTCTTCTACGTGGAAATAATTTAAACTATCAATTATATAAATTTTCATAATTTACCAGAAATTTATCTATGAACGTTTAATTGCCAATTTCAATTATTATCGTGATCGAACATAGCTATTTCCGTTACAAGCAGTCGGAAAAAAAATTTTTGTTGCTTGAAAACTGTTGCTTATTGCTTGAACATTGTTTCACTTAATGTTAAACCACAATTTATATAAATTAAATTATAATTTTGTGTGTTAATTGCTTAGAATTATGATATTTTTACGTTTTATAACCCCTAAAAAACAGAAATGGATCTTTCCTCGATTTCTGTCCGTCTCTTGTCCTTCTGCAACGCTAAACAAGGTATTTTGGTAACGTTTTCCGTAAAATAATAGCACACAGAGTCATGTGACTTATTATTATAGTTTTAAACCTTTTCGATAACATTTTTGTTTACTTTAGACTGACCCACGAACTATGAAAACAAAATGATGAGCTCTCAAAACCCCAGTTTTGAGCAATATTAGACATATTCTTGAAAGTTTTATTAGACGTAAGATGTATTAAATTAATTTATCATAAAAAATAACTAGTTTCAAATTAAATCAATATATATTTACGTTGACTATTGATATTAAATATATTTCAAAATGATACTATATTAAAACAATTATTTAACAAATTTTAATAAAGATACATTTTTTTAATTTATATTATTTTTATATACGAGTAATTTTAAATGATTAAGTTTTTCCTTAGCTAATTTTCCATAAGGAAGAAGCTATTTATATTTATATACTTAACATTTCAGCTACATATTGTCATATGTAATAAGTATCCTACTGCTCAACACTGAGTCACTGAGTCATACGACTCGTACAAAAGGCAGGCTTACTAGTGTTATATTATAACATTGAAATAACAAACTAAAATTGACTTAAGTTTTTTTCGTATTTCGATATCACTTAATATTACCAGATATTTTAATTAAATATCCAGAGTTCCATTGAATGAAGTGGCCGCAATAAACTTGAGTGCCAAGGTTCATCATCTGCCGTAAAAATTACATTCTTAGAATTTCCTCCGTTTATATTTTCATATTCACCTGATGGGTCTTTTACATATGCCTGCTAAAACGAATCATATGGATTACGTGATAAAAAAAACACTGAGTAGTCTTAACTTGTGAAAATGTTATTTTGGCTCAAGCTTCACAAATTTGATTTTTTACCTTTATTTTAACTTTGGTTTTCGTAAGTTTTATGATGTATAATATGATTTAATTGTCTTCCATAAAAATAATTGGGTATAAGAATAGCCTGTTAGTGAGGGTTTGATAATTAATCAATAACTTTAAACAAGTAAAATAAAAAAAAAATCAAATCCAGTTCAGACTGAAATATGCGTTATTATTCCAGCTTTTTTGGCATCTCAGCCAAACAACGCATATTTTTTATACCAGTAATTGTAATAAATAACCACATCTTACTTAAATTATGTAAAAATGTGATCAGTATTCAAAACTGTTATAATAATTACGGAAAACTACAATAACGATGAAAAAGGGAGTAACAATGATGTTGCACCAATATATTTGCATAGTCGTTATAGAAAAAATTAGTTTAACTATTTAAAAAAAATATTTTTAACACCATTGCTCATCATTTCACTCAGGAGGGTTAAAGGAACAAGACACGCAAAATGGTTCTAGACTTTCCTCTAAGCGAAAAATTTCATATCTAGACAAGAACAGCTCTTCAAAGGGAAATTTGTTTAGGAATCGTCCTACAAGCTTATACAACTAGTTTGTGCTCTTTTGTCAGTCTTTTACCAAACATATGAAAATATGCAAAATGTATGCAAAGTTTTCAGTCCTTTACGCAACATTTTATTTTTTTATTATTTCTCTTTCTGTAGTACCTGAAGTTTGAATTTGAGGTGGGAGTAAAATATCCTTTTTCAGACTACCTGAAACTAAAAACTCTTCTCGGCCTGATTTTCGACTGTCTGTCCCCACACCGACTATGAGAACCACAGTGTTAGTAAATCTTATATTAGGTTTTGTACAGGATTGCATTAATTGAGTAATATATTTAGGTTTCATATATTAAAGGTGGCCCCCACTCCTTCCTTAAATCCTTAGAAATATAAACTTATTTACAACTATCCTACCGACTTTAAACTAAGTTATACAGATTATAGTGATTATATGGCACTTTAACACATTTAAGATCGTATAAATTTACGTTACGATATTCTTATATAATACCATATTCTTATTTCTCGTATATTTTACTCACTTTTAGTACCCGTATTTTGGTACTTTTTTGTACACCATTTCTATAAAAATTATGATTTAAAAGATGTAAGCTTTTAAACGTTTTTTAAATGTTTTTTACAATACCATTAAAACCAGCTAAAACACTTATTAAATTCAAAAATAATATATTCAATCTATGGCTTAAAAAACACGGAAAATATCCCTTATAAAACTTCAAATATACCAATTATATAATCTGAATAATTTTACCATGCATGGTTCAGCTACTTTTAATGTCATTAGGTTTTTCATTTCATTCATTAAATAGATTACATTATTATTTTAAAATGATATAATTATTCTTGGTTGTTTTTTTTATTTTTGTTTCTAACAAAATAAGTTGAATTTAGGTTGACATAGTTGATCCCGCAGAGCACAGCGGAGGTCAATGATTGGTTAATTGGCTGGAACCGTTAAGAGTTGTTGCTGCAACCAACTACAAATTGCCCTAATTAATTAATTTCGCTAATTACCTCCCTTGACGTCATCGATATGCAACTACTCAATTGAAACCCCGATTTTTATAGCCAGTGGTTTGAATTTTCTTGTTGAGAATATTATTTGTATTCAAGTATTCCTTATTTTTCTAAAATATATGTATAATATGAACTCTCAACCAAACTTTTCAAATATTGTTCCTGTAGACTATCCAAAATATCATATTCAGAAACTCAAAAACTCCAAAAATTATTCTCATAGTCGCCGTTCGTTTTTTCACTTCTGGTTTTTAATACATAATTAATTGACGTTTTTTTAAACAATAAGCTATTACATTTATTGATGATTGGCTAATTTTGATGTAGAAGAGTGTTGCATTATGCAGTTTTTGGTTGTAGACAGCATCAACATTTTCGACATCTATTTGATATTGTCTGTTCGGGAAATAGTCACTAACGTTCACGCTTCGGTTTACATTTCTAAATGCAGTTCGGTAAAATAGTATATAGAAATACTCTGTTAAATCAACATGAGCGATTTGTCCAAAAATATGAAACCTGGATACATTAAAAAGACAATTATTAAAAGGGGGAATACTGTTAAACAATAAGATAAGTACAGAAAAATGTAATAATGTAGCATGTAATTTTACAATTTTAATTCTTTCTATTGAAATGTTCTTTTATTACAAGATAAAGACAAATTCCTAATACATTTTAAAAGGCTATGCTAAAGGAAATCATAGGAAATAGAAAGGATATGTCGATACCTGAAACGACACAAAAAGCTATTGTAACAACCTGCTATTTATTTAAAATTTGCTTTCAATTCAAATTGTTTATTTAACTAGCCGACCCAGCAAACTTCGTACCGATAATAATAAACATTTGGTTTTTAATCATAAAACATAATCACAAAAACTCCCTCTGAGAAATATTATATCTATACAGTAATTAGATACCATTAAGTACTTACTATTTTATGCTTGCTTCTTTGGCTTGCTCAATGGTTCAAATAAAAACAGCTGCTGTTTATATCTTAAAAGGTAAGATACAAAGATACATATGTTGGAATCCAAAACAAAATTATCCCATAAGATTAACATGGGAACTTTGAAGGCGTATAGGGTAGAGATTTATGGGAGATTTTTTACAAAAACTATCAGACTTTCCTATTTTAGGCCTAAAGAACCAGTATACCAAATTTCAGCCTCCTAGGTCATCGGGAAGTGGGAGAATTAGTGATGAATTAGAGTGAGGGCTTTGAATTTTATATATACAGATAATTAATTTCAAATAGTGGAAACTAATTCTTACCTCTTACAAGAGGGTAGCGAGAGAGTCCAGTGGGCAACCACCCTTGACCCTTATACTTATACACCACCCTTGTCTTATACTCGCTATTAGACCAAACCTTTCAAAATTTAACATCCCTTTTTACAATTTTAAACAGATAGTTTACCTTAGCATAACTTACTTATACATATTTATAATCGGTAAAAGCAGGATACAGTTATATTTTAATCAATCAGCTAATGGCAATAAATTGTAACAGCCGATAAAAGTAGATTACTAACAGCGATGTCACAAAATAAAAGTAAAGTTGATATTGACACTAACAAATTTACTTAAAAATGTCTTTTCTCCGTTATTTATAAAGCGATTTCCTTATATTCTGAGTCTCTAGATTTATATTTAAGTTTTCTTAATAAAAGGTGATCGTTATTGGGTTTTTATCATGAGAGGTTTTTGAGAAATATATGTTTTAAACTTACTAGCAGTTGTCATTTTTTCTGTAATTATCTCTTTGGGTGATAAAGCTACATAACAAATTTCATTTCATTATAATGTAAGTTTTTTTCTATGAAAAATCATATTTAAGTTATTATTAAATAAATACGAAAAGAAATACAGTTTTGATACCTACTTTCAAAACCATAAAATGTAATTTGGTTAACCCCGAACTCCTTCAACATAATGCGTTATTAGCCACTAAAGAATACTTTTGGCTTCAGTTCCAGGACTGTGGCCAAACGTTACTTTTCAGTCTTTAAACATTAAACTGAATACAGTGAATGAGGATTTCGAGGATTCTGAGTAAACTTTTAGTTTAAAAAATTCTATTTTGTTTCGTTTAAATAGACTGACTATATATTTTGGTTTTGGATTCTCCATTCTAAAACTATATTTCTTTCTGTATCAAAGGTCTTAACATCTACTTTCTCTGTTATATTATTAAGCATTAGTCAAAGGACAGGATTTAATAACATAATTTAATAACATTTAATTACATAATTTAACAGCTCGTAGAGCTGTGGTTGCAAGTTCGTGGAAAATCCATAAATAACTTCTTAGTTTAAATAGGTGGTACTTAATAGGTGGCATGGTTAGACTGTAAGTCGGCGACTATAACAATTTTTCGCAGCAAACATACTTCCTCATTTCCTATGTTATTTTTATGGAGTAGCCTATATGTAAATTTATATAAATTCCTTATTTATAAACACACCGTGATTACATTTCGTACGTAGATCAACTTAACGGATGTGGAACGACGATGAATCTTAATTTTTTTAGGTCTGCTGCTACGGGGTGTTTTATTACTAAATTCAAACATTTCTAAAATCCGATATTCTTAATCTATAATATTATAAAGGAGAGGTGGTTTCTGTATGTTTGTTTGTGGGTTTGTGTGTTTGTGGGTTTGTTGTGGCAAGTGAACGCAAAAAATACTGAACCAAACAGTTTGAAATTTTACACAAAGACAGATCTTAAACTCATGCAACACATAGGCATACTCATTTCCTTAAAATCCTCTCGGGCTACGCCCTGTGAACGTCCTAAGTTTCAATGTTTACATTTTTAGAAAATGAAAACATAAAATTACTTGAATGTCAACAGCTGTGAACACTAAAATTTGACAGTTCGAGAAGCAGAAGACACGGTTGCTGTAAATTCACCCTGGGATTCAATGTTTACAGTTTTTAATGTCAACATCCGTTTACTTTACATTTTGACAGTTCGGTAAGAAAATGAAATAAAGTTAATTTTTACACATAAACTGCTGGATCGAAATTAGTGAATTATTAGGTCGAAATAGTGGAATGGTAGATTTTTAATTTTCTCCCGATGCCTGCCTCTATTACGTTAATGCTTATCCTCTCCCAATATTTGACATATGTTACTTTGTCATTTTTAGATATATACTTAGACACGTGTTTTGTCATTTTGTAAACAATAAAGAATTAATTATCAATAACTTAAATGTATCTGTAGAGCCTACACCTCTCAGCCTTTTTTACCCGTGCGAAGAACGGGTACTTTGGCTAGTTTTCAATATTAGTGTAGTTTCTTTTATCATAGGTTGGAAAAACAATACTATATGAGAATATGAATGTAGTTCTGAGCTTATGTCAATTACTTCAACTTAATCTTATAGTAACATGAGTACGATGCAAAAGAAAGAATATTATACAGGGTGTTTCAGAATTCCCTACCAATACTCTAGGGCATTGTTCCTGGGTAAGAAACTTATCTAAATATCATATTTAAATTGTCCGGATGTCCTTAGTTACTCACACAGCCTCCATTTTGTTTTTTCACTTATAATTTTTTTCTGAATAATGGTTAATCGTACGGAATTGAAACTTTGCATAAACATTTATGGTAGATAGACAAAGCTACAAAAAAGTTATGACAATTTTTCAAATTCATAAAACAAAATGGCGGTCATTTAAAATTTTGTTTCTCAAATAACTCGTGAACCGTAGATTTAACAGAAAGTTTACAAGAATAACTTTTTTATGTAATATAATGTAATTACAAATCGATTGACACCAAATATTAAACAAGTATTAATTGAGATATGACAGCTTTAGTGATAGGTGATCACTAAAGCTACCATATCTCAGTTAATATTTGTCTGATTTAAAAATTTTGTGTCAATCGATTTGTAATTACATTACCTAAAAAATGTTATTCTTATAAATTTTCTTTTAAACCAACTGTTCACTAATTATTTGAGAGACCATTTTATTTTATGAGTTTGAGTTACTGTCATGATTTTTTTGTAGTTTTGTCTAGTTATTATAAATGTTTGTGCAAAGTTCCGATTCCGTACGTTACCACTATTCAGAAAAAAAATTATAAGTGAAAAAACAAAATGGAGGCTGTGTGAGTAACTAAGGACTTCCGGACAATTTAAAGATAATATTTAGATATGTTTCTTACCCAGGAACAATGCCCTAGAGTATTGGTAGGGAATTCTGAAACACCCTGTATAATAATTACGGTTTGAAACTCTTTGTCACAGTTTGTTCCTCTATGCCAAACCGCGGCAGCTGGAATGTTTTACGTTTCTCTCGAGATTATCTTCATCAACATAACTTTTCAAGCGGACACATTCCGGAAAAGCTCTCCTGAGTCAAACACATATTCTGCAAACGCTCTCTTGGCTCTGAAATGTCTTATGAAAATAGGTTTCAAGGCACTGCTGAATGTTTTGTTTTATGAGTTTCCGGAAACTAAATAATTAAATTTAATTTAATAAAAGTCAAATTATTATTAAATACAACTAAATATACAGTGCGTTGCCTTTCGAAGCCCTGATGTCAAAGCAACAACTTCCATGTCACTAATTATTTGAAATATTATGATTATGAATCAACGAGATTTATTTAGCTTCGTCTACTTATATTGTTATAAGTAAGGAAATTTATAGTGTATCCAAAATTATATTTAATCCCTGGGAACAGTGTAATTAAGTTTAATTTAATAATTATTATGGCAGAAATTACGAGTAAAATAATGTTCATAAAATAATGGAAAATCAGTCAAATATAAGAAATAAATAATTGTCTTAAAATGGAATGAACTCATGCAGTCCATAGGGTTTTTGACCCATAGTCTCCCCACTTTCAATGATAAGGGAGATATGTCTCCAGACAGCATTCTGTGGAGTTGAGTCAGGTTGGTTGCTGGTATTATTAATATATATATATATATATATATATATATATATATATTGGCACGGGCGCCATAGTGAAAAACACTATGGTACGATGTTATTTAGATTTTTATTGCGGACATTTTCCATCACGATTTTATGTAAAACAAAGTTTCGCGACGTTTCGGGATCTGTAATCTGATCCCGTCCTCAGGTGAACTAATATTTAAAACATAGCACAATTAATTAACATATAATCCGGACCAAACCGGTATAAAGCTGAAAACATACCGTATCATTTCAAACAAAGAACTATGGATCGAATCTACTGTGGAACAATAGCATGTTCCCCGCTTAAATTTGTTTAGTCATTTTTGTGTTTTTGTTTTTTACTAATAACAGATTCATTACACGCTCATACTTTCAGTTTGTAACTTTATTTACGATTTCGCAAAACTATTTTACTCTTCTAAAAGTGAATGTATTGGTGCTGTAAAGTAAACTAATTCATGAATTAGTAAACAAAACACAAAGTTTGACTAGGCTCCCAAAACTATTATATTATATGTAATTTTATGCGTCTTATAAAAAGTTTCCTCTGCATAATTTTGCTCTTCTTGTTTGCATGTTAATAAGAGAAGACGTTCAAAGTTTATCAAAATTTGATTAGGAAACACATGAATTACCTTATAAAATATTTATCAAATGTTTCTTCTCGACCTTGTTCTCGAGAAACACAATTATTGTAAATTAATGTGGGTAGATATTGCAATGGATTTGGGATATTCCATCAGATTCTATAAAATAAGTACTTCAAATCTTTATAATTAATTCGATAACATTCTGAAAACTTTTATTTTTACTGTGTTTTTATTCTGAATTCAAAAATATAAAAGTTCATTATTCGCTTTCATTTAATTTGCCAAGGATAAAACAACTCTCGGAGACATATAAAGTAAACAAATCTGATACTGTGTGAAAAGTATGAAGCAATAAATAATCATAGGAAGTTGTAAATACTTAAACTTGGACACAAAATAAAAACAATACGATTTTAAAAATAACTACTTCATCTTTTCTTCGAATAATTTTTATAAGCTTATCAAATCTGATAAAAAGGTAATATTTCAGATAACAATTAACAATTGAGAATATATTCTATATATCAAGTCTGATGGTTAGTTGAATTTTGGTTTAGTTTATCGTAGTAAAACAGTTTTTAATAATAATGAATTCTATAAATAGTTTGGAGGTTGAGTTACTATGCCAATCATCACTTGATTATACAACTTGTTCCAATGAGAGTGCGAGGGTTGTTTGTTGATTGGCTCCGTATCTGTTGTTCACTCCTCTGATTGGCCGACACAGGTGAAACATGTAGACAATCCGCTCACTTGCCTTGTCCTATTTCCATACATAGGCTCAACTAGCTTGTATTTCTTATCGAAATGCCTATGGGCGAATTAAGCTATTGCTGTTTTTGTGAGGGAAACTTATTGTAGTTTAAGGTCCACTACTTAAGACATTATTCACCCGAGACCTCATACATATTAATTTATGCAGTATACAGGGTGCTTCAAAAATAGACCGGCAAACTTCGTGATATGGGTTATTGGGTCTAAATATGCAAAGAAGATCCAATTTTGATATGTCCTGAAATACATACTTAGCTAGATATCTGCCATTACACATTTCTTGCAAAATATTTTAAATCCCAGTCATTTTTACACTTAACCAAATGAATGAGTGAATTTTTTTTTGGGGGGGCTGCATTTGAAACAATAATTTATTGTCAAATTCACAGTTTTTAAAATATACTTATTTAGAACACTATGATGTAATTGTGACTTCCTACAATTTTGGACTTATTATTATTATTTATCACTATCTTCCTCTATAAAAGTGTTTGTAATCCACACGAAACTCCAACTCCAAGGTCCGTTAGAATCTCCATGGTTAGTCCAAGACGTTAACCGTTAGGCTAGCAGATGACATATAAGTCACTTAAATTACTTTAATTTGCTAAATATAACATTGTCGTGTCAGCTACTTAGCAACGTAGAAAATTTCAAATTCACTTAAAGAATAAGTAAGAACTGTATGAATGTAAATTAGCGGTTTTGTGAGTAATAGAAAAAGTGTAGATAGTATAAATAGTATTAGTAGACCATTTAGTAGAGAGTATAGAAGTCGTGTGCTAATAGCAATGTATAATAGTTGTTAAAACAATTTAATCCCAGTACAATAACTATTCTGTTATTTTTGTAAGATTGTATTTTTAACGATTCTGTTGTGAGTTAATGAGTATTTTTCAAAACCTCTTAAAATATACTGGATAGTATAAATATAAATAGATAGGACCTAGCTGTACTATTACTGTAAAAATGTATATTAACTTTGATTTGTTCAATAAAAATACAAGTTGAATATGTAATAATAGGTCTACAACTATTTTAAAAGTTTGCAGCTACTGTCAAATTACTTTGAAGTACATTTACAAATAAAATGTATCAATCCTTAGACTTTCAAATATTGAAGCTTTTCATTAGATGAACAGATACTTTATTTTATAACAATAAACATAGTTTACTTCACAATATTTATAGTTGGTACGTCAAAAGATTTACCCTCAAAGTTTGTTGTTGGATGAAAGATTCGATGGGTTTCAATTAAACTATTCTTTTATGAGATTTAGATTACAATATAACATGATATTGTAATGTGGTATTTTCTATTTTGATTTTAAAAGCAATAAATCTCAATGTAACAATTTCCAAATATGGTAGTTTTAAGCCTGAGTGGAAGTTCAACCTGCTAGTACTAGAGGTGAGTACAAACAAAACTACATTACATTCAATAGAACTTTATGTCTTAAAATCGTAGATTCTCAAAAGTAAATTCTCGTGGGATTTAAGAATCATCATATTCAATAGATTTGATAAAAATATTAAAGCTTTATATTTCTGTGGTGTTCTTTTTTTAGGCATTACAAACTTAGCTCAAATTAAGTATTCATTTGAAAAATTAAATAAATATGAATATACCTGGTATGACCAATATTTTGTGATAAAACTGCTAACTTTTTCATTGACTTATTTAGTAAGAGTAATGTACCTTCATCTTCATGTATTTTGCGGTACTAAACTGATATTTTTGTTTAGTTGAACGTAAAACTTGTAAACTCAACAGATCATTCAATAAAATGCTTATCAATTTGTCTTTTCTTTTGTTGCAGGCGTATCGGACGGCTTCTCAGTTTAACCATCATCAAAAACCTATTCCAATTTTAATTTTCATTTCACTTCACATTAAGCCCATCACCAAGGTGGCCCAAGAGGTAGCTTTACTTGAACTCTTCGGGTTCGTTTAGTTACCTATCATTGTTCTTCAAAACATTGCACTAATTTGATTTGCTTTAATTTGACTGATTTTTTTCAAATCCATTACCAACGGAATTATTTCCCTATTTATCTCTTGATGTTTACCATACTTTATATATCTGTAAATTCTTTTATTTTCCACTAATATACCAGAAATTGTTTGGTCACTCCCAGGTCACCCCAGTTCCAGGCCACCTTGTCCCCCTGGCCCTGCATCATCCCTGTGACACTTGTCACCGCGACACTCTACATATAATGGGAGACGTGCACAGTCACACTTGATCCCTACACCTCATAAGTCCAAGCATAGTATGTTCACTCCTCGTGGGTGGACCCTTACAGATGTCCAACTAGGCGACTCACAGCTCAAACTCCGCTTGGAAATTATGGACTCTTCAACAAAACGTCTTCACTCCCAGATCACATTCCTCTCTGGGATGTATCCTGTGACCTTCCCTGCATCTTTTTCATTACAAGCTGCCTGAGGGAGAACACCCTGCCCATGGGACAGTACTTCAACCAGAGAGTATCTCCCATCAATATATCAGTAGGTAGGTGAAAACATAGTTACTTATTACTCAACCGAATTTTCTTTAGAACCAAGGTAAGTACATTTTACAACGTATTTTAAATAGGAAATTGGAATTTGTTACATTGAGGTATCGTACTAGAATTAACTCTTTTATGTTCAACCCTATTTTATTTCAATTCTTTCAAAAATGTGTGATAATGTCATCTAAGTCAAAACGAATTCGGATTAAGAAAAAAGTAACAAACTTTTCACATTTTATATGTTTTTAGTGGTAAATAATTATGAAACGGTATTTTTAAATTTTAGAGGTTACATTCCAACGAGAAGATATATTAAATCGTTTGGAGTTTTAAGGGATAAAACCTATTATTATTTCAACTCCTGAATTGAAAGATCAATCCACTGTGATGATACCAACTTCTTCAAAACTAAGTGTGAACTTTTCACCTCCAAATGTGATATGACTCATTATTATAAATAAAAAACTACCTACATACAAAGATTAATTTACTATGTTCTTATTGACTTAAACTTTTCATTAGCGCAGTTTAATTCAAACCAGATTCAAACCTAATAATTGTATTGTGAAATGTACAACTTAATAATAGGGCGTATAAGTGAAATCGTGTTCATTGCTTGGTTGCTTCTGAGACGGAAGTAACATTTTAATATTATTTACATTTCTTTTTCGTTACAAATTCTAATCATTCTATTTCAATCCTCCCTCACAAATCTACTTCACATGATTAATTATTGGGTAACAATATAACGTTATAACACACGTTTTAACGTTATAATTAAAATACTTACACCAGAATCCTCATAACATTACCGAATACTATATACTCTATAAATCACGTATTTATATTTAATTTGTATATCGTGTGTCTCCACTCCATATAACATTTGGGATGGTGGCGTCATCCTGTAATCCAGCTACTTGGAGGTCACGAATTGTGGATAGTTGTGAGCGATGGTCGGTGGGTGTAGTGTTCTCATGTGTGGATTAACGTCCGCACTATTGAAAGCTACGTTAATCCGCAAAGACCATCCTCATAATTAGACCAATTCGTAATTCAGAGGTCGTGGTTCGGATTCCACGTTAAACTGTAGGTCCCTTAGTTGCCATCAGCTGTTGGGCTATTAATTAACTGTCTAAGGAACATGTCAGCCTTAGTCAGTAACAAGACTACAAGATCGCGTCACAATCATCTTACAATCAACTCTCATTCATACTTGGCTTTACCTACCTTGTGGTATGGTCACCATTTCAATAATCTAATCTAATCTAATCCAAACGAATATTTTTGATTATCAACAAATTGGGATTTCAACAGTTAATGGTAACAGTAATTTAAATACTTCTGTGTAATATTGGGAGATAAATCGTCTCACTTGCTACCCTTAACTAAACACGAATCACATGAGTGATAAAATTGAGGTGGCAACTAGGGACCCGCTGATCACCTGCGACATTATTAAACGTCGGATTTCTCGCTTGGCCAGTCAAACACCCCAGTTGGAGAACTAGCTTCCCTCGACAATACCACTCGCTCTTAATTATAAAGGCAGTTGTGTCCTTCGAGTTATACTATTTCCAGTGAAACTCTAAGTATAATAACTTTAAATGTTTATTCTCATCAGAAAACTCGCAGTAATGAGTTCAATATTTATTGATTTATATTTTAGTCTATTTTAATCACTCCAAAAATATAAATTAATTCATTTAGTTAAAATATAAAAATTGGGAGATTAGATATTTTATTATCTTAATAATTAATGTTAAGTAAAGTTCCGTGTAACCTTCTGGCCAAGGTCTAATGTTAGGGTTTTCAGGTTGTATTACTGCCTCTAACGTGACCTAAAGACTACTTATGTAGCCGGGACCAACGGCTTTACGTGCCTTCCGAAGCACGGTGGCAGTCTGAGAAATTAAATTTCATGTGTCATGACCGGGAATTGAACCCGGGTTTTTGGGTGGTAGGCCAGTACTCTACCCACTCAGCTATGACTGCTACATAATTAATGTTCGAGATATTTCTTTGAAAATGAGATAATATATAAATTTATTCATTTAGTTTGTTAAAACATAAAAATTAGGAGAGTGGATATTTTACCATCCTCTTATTTTATTATTTTATTTTATTAATGTTGGAGATGTTTCTTTGGGGATTAAATAATACTCATTTTTACTTGTAGCTATTATTTTAGGTTTAATTCGACGTAAAATTATAATTTGTGACGTTTTGTAGTAAACTGTCCAAATCCTTGTCCTTTTTTTGACGTCCGTTGATAGTTGTGTTCCTCACAAAGATAACATAATATTATGACAGGTTTTAGTAATAGTTCAAATAAAAAATATTGATTGTAATTTAAGATCATTCGGTTGCCCTTTTTGTTTTACTATATACATTTTTATAATGAATAAAAACAAATTGAATGTCCTAAAATTCTTAATATACGTAATAAAAATGTGACGTGGAACTTTAGTTCAAAAACAATTTTCTAACCACCATAAATACATATTTTCAATTTATTCAGGCCAATTTATTGTTGCACTAATAATATATGTATTGTATTTTTCACTCTGACAGTATTTCTACATTATTCCCTTTTGATTAAAAGTTAAATAAGTCAATTTCACGCTGGTAAATTATGTCCAGGTGCCTCATTTCTGTGAGAGGAAAATTATCCTATTTCTCTCGTAAAATTTAGTTTTAGTTCCCAGTTTATTATTTTTTTTAACATTAGATCGTTTAATATACAGTATTAAAGATTAATTCTACGTTTAATCACAATGTGTTTAAAAATAAGGATTATAATTCTTATTGCTTATTCTCCATATGAATAACATACTGAATGAATAAGTAGATTTGCTGTCATGAGATATTGATGTTGAACTGGGATTGTTGGCGCTAACTAGATGAAACCGTATAGCAGGTTTTTATTAAAATATGTTAGTCTTTACTTCCCAGTGGGAAATAGGTTAGATCATGGATAAGTCTGAAGGTAATTTGTATTCACTTCATCCAAACAGCTGTTCTTATTCTTTTATATCAAAAATTCAATACAATAGCTCTGGCTGTTTCTATGGAAACCTGTTACATATTTTCCATCTTACAAATCGCCAACACCCCCTCCCCATAACTAACACATATCCATTCAATATTTCCTATAATAAGGGAGATATCAATTTTTACCTTTTCACCATAAGATTAATAGGGACATCAATGGGGCTTCAAAAAACAACGTAATGCGTTTACCAGTTTCTACATGTGAGTAACATATGACATATGCCCTAAAGCTTTAATTCGTAATACCCATTTGTTTTTCGAGCTAATTCTAATGCTGCTAAAGAAATTAATTTTTTATAAACTAAATTAAGCCTAACTTCGGAAAACCCAATTTGGCTGGGTTTTGAACTTGGTCACATCATTTATACGTACCTATGTAAAAAATTTATCAAGATAAGATTTTTTACGTTATCGTATCTGAGGACATCATGACGTAAAAAAATGTTTGTATTTACTTCCTGTGGGAAATATGTTAGTTTATGGATATGTCTAAAGGGAATGTTTTCAGTTCACCTAAACAGCCGTTCTTATGTTTAAAACTTCGGTCGTACATATTGCCAACACACCCCCTCCCAGAGCTAAGGCAAATCCATGTCAAAACTTGGTTCCGGGTCTAGGTGTTGTCGGGTTGACCACGGTAATCTTCTATAATATTATAAAGAATATAAAGAAGAGGTGGTTTCTGTATGTTTGTGGGTTTGTGTGTTTGTGGGTTTGTTGTGGCAAGTGAACGCAAAAAATACTGAACCAAACAGTTTGAAATTTTACACAAAGACAGATCTTAAACTCATGCAACACATAGGCATACTCATTTCCTTAAAATCCTCTCGGGCTACGCCCTGTGAACGTCCTAAGTTTCAATGTTTACATTTTTAGAAAATGAAAACATAAAATTACTTGAATGTCAACAGCTGTGAACACTAAAGTTTGACAGTTCGAGAAGCAGAAGACATGGTTGCTGTAAATACCCTGGGATTCAATGTTTACAGTTTTTAATGTCAACATCCGTTTACTTTACATTTTGACAGTTCGGTAAGAAAAAGAAATAAAGTTAATTTTTACACATAAACTGCTGGATCGAAATTAGTGAATTATTAGTTCGAAATAGTGGAATGGTAGATTTTTAATTTTTCCCGATGCCTGCCTCTATTACGTTAATGCTTATCCTCTCCCAATATTTGACATATGTTACTTTGTCATGTTTAGATATATACTTAGACACGTGTTTTGTCATTTTGTAAACAATAAAGAATTAATTATCAATAACCTAAATGTATCTGTAGAGCCTACACCTCTCAGCCTTTTTTACCCGTGCGAAGAACGGGTACTTTGGCTAGTAGCTCAATAATAGCGGTATGGTAAATTCGCTAAATATTTAAACCATGTTTATTATCTGCATGTTACAGAATCAGCTGACTACGTATTTGAGTACTTGACAACCACAATAACTCCCTGCAACAGTGGTGTAACTCTGGGGTGGTGGTGAGGGGAGTAGACCCCCAACTAAAAACTTGTTAGGCAGAATAACCTCCATAACACCGTTATAAAAATGAAAATTATAAAACTACCAGAGAGAACTAATCCCGTAGAACATTGTATTGCCCGCACCGATGGTAATACGATATCCAGGGTCTGTACTCTGTACACTGTTGTATACAATGTTTACAAATTAAATACAAATACCCCCGTCGCAGCAGACCTGCGTACTCAGCGAATTTCCAAATCAATAATAAATGACAAGTTTGGTCAAAATCTGTCGATAAACATGAGAATCGTTTGCCTATTCTCTATAAGATTAACATGGGAAAGAGTGAGCAGGTTTGCTGCTATGAGGAACACTGAGAGTAGGCATTTATACCATCAAAAAATTTTATTTTTAACATTTATACCAACTTTCATCAACATCTGTCCATAAATAAAGGAGTTTGCCTATTCTCCATATGATTAACATGGGAAAAGAGTATGCAGGTTTGCTGCCATGATAAACACATAAACTGTGATTTTTTGGCATAAACGTATGGGTCCCAACCACGTAAAGCTAAATATAAAGTTTTATCCAAAAATATTGGTTAATAAGTGAAAAATTAATTTTTCCTTATCCTCCATAAGATTAACATTGGAGCCTCAAAATACAACGTACTGTGTTTAGATTTTTTTATATCTCGGTAACCGTTGGAGATAGAGAAAAACTTTAAGGAACTAAATTGTGTAGTTTTTTAAGGCGATTCTAATGGTGAAAGATAAAATTTGAAATTTTTAAAAATTACATGGGAAAAATGCAAAAACCCCACTTTTGGGGTACAAAACCCCCCCAAACTACCCCTTCCAATTGACCGATATGTCTGGATTACGAACTCGTCCGAGCAATTGTAGGAATACATGTTACTACCAAATTTGGTTTCGATCGGACCATTTCTACGAGAGTTATGTGTTCACAGACATATATATATATATATATATATATATATATATATATATAAATTTTAACGACTATTGTTTTTGGTCTCTGGGCACCTAAAGAAGAAAAAATAACATGGTCCCGGGCTTAAGTCTCGCCATGAGACCTACGGTAATAGCTTCTTCCCTATGGGAAATTCGCTATAATTTCGCTAAATATAGTCAAGTATGGTTTTTATTTTTAATATGAATTATGTATCGTCCATGGGACCCCACTCCCCCATTGAGAAGGTGTAGTTGCGCCACTGCCCTACAAAATACCATCCGGTATGGAGTACATAAGTAATAGCTACTCGAATACAGTAGGGACATTTACAGAGCATCTCATTAGAACGATATAAATAACAAATCATTGTCAGAATTATTCAGATCGGTAAACGAATATTCAACGATTAAATATATTCTTTATTTTATTCTAAATAAGAAAATTTAAACCTCAACTATAGTACTTAATTTTCTAGTGGCTTAATTTAAGTTTTCTTAAACATTTTTTTCTTTACATATCACATACACTTGATCTCACAGTGGAAAGTGTCGGTTATTCGATAATTGATTTTGACAAGGACGTGTAAAAACCATGTCATGCTCGTGGGTGGGAGGGGGGTTAGCGGATTTATGTGACGCAAAAAGTGCAGCAGAAGTTTTTAGATCACGTTTATAAAGATTCTACCAGAGCTATTGAATTGAATTTTTGGTTATAAGAACAGCTGTTTAGATGAAACTGAATACGTTTCCTCTAGACATGTCCATGATCTAACCTATTTCTCACAGGGAAGTAGATACTAAAATCTTTTATGTTTTCAGGGCTTCAAATTAATATTCCTAGAGGTGTATTCACCTGTCGAAGTTGGGTGAATACACCTTTCGTGTTTATTATGATTGTTATTTAATATTGGGTTTCTGCAAATTATATAGTTAATTATATATAGTTAACAAATTAAATTTGGTTTTTATATTTAATTTTTTTACTTTCTATTCAAATACAATGATTAGCATACTTTTATTTTTAGTTTATCTAAATACCTACAATTCGATACCATAATGATCAATTTTGTTTGAGTAGTTTTTATAAAACATCAGTTTTAAAAATATGATATTTTTGGGGGGAAATACACATTTTTTATTAAAAAATTAAAAATTTAGAAATTTTTTACCATTGTTAGGTCTCTAGGGATATACAACTGCTAAAATTTGCTAAAGTATCGTAAATACAAGAAATAAAAAACCTATCCCCGTAACATAGTTACATTTTTCTTCATAGTGTAATCTAATAAGAAATGTTTGTTATCTGTTTTAGTTACTGTGTGAATATTTAAAAGAAGACTAAAAATTTATTATAAATATTACTTATATTCTGGTTTGAAATGTATTATTAAGTGCGGAAACGAACGTAATGAGCCTTACAACAGATGTAGGACGGCAGAGGTCATGAGTCATTGTTGTGGAAGCTTAGTCTTCAAAACTGGTCTCTTCATCTTGTTTCCTCTCCAACAGTAAAATGCATGCCATACATTTGGATTTAAAGTAATTGAGTAAGAGTTTTTTTCATTATACATTATATTCATACTATATTAATTATTATTATTATTATCATTGCCTTTTTGAAATGGTGACCTACCTACGTAAGTGTATTTTAAGCTAATCTTCTTCTCTAGATCTTCTCTTGGTCTTGTTACTTATTGAGGCTGACATGTTTCTTAGACAGGATTGTAATATTCTAACAGACAATGGCATATCTAAATGATTTACAGTTTAACTTGAAGTACGAACCATCGCCTCTAAATTACGTACTGGTATAATTGTGAGGATGGTCTTTGGACTTTGGCTTCTGACTCACACGAACAGATAGACGTCACGTCGAAACCTACTTTTTGGAATTAAGGTACTTCAAATCAGATATGTCCACTCTCAACTCAAATTCAAAACTTTTGACGAAAACAATACTTTCTCCAAGTATGTAACAAAGCAATTAAATTTATGGACAAGATATATATTACCTACGGATTTATTCTAATACCCTTTTAATATTCAACAAAATGTAACATTTTTATTTAATACATGTAAGAGATAAATTTTCAATAACATTCTGTGAAAACTTTCAACATAAACATCCAAACGTAATATCCAACACAATCATCACCTTGTGGAGGCTGACATGTTCCTTAGACAGGATTGTTAATTTATAGCCCAACAGACCATGGCATATCTTAATGACCTACAGTTTAACATGAAGTCTGAACCATTGCCTCTGAATTACGAACTGGTGTAATTATGAGGATGGTCTTTGCGGATTAACGTAGTATTCAATAGTGCGGACGTTAATCCACACAATAAAACACTATTCCCACAGCCCATCGCTCACAACTATCCACAATTAACGACCTCTACAGGAGACGCTGCTCAAATATGAATTGGTAATAACTAATAAATTGAAATATTCATTAAGCTATTACATTGACATGGATATGTTTACTTCCATTCTTTATACAGTGTAATAGTAGTCATGGAAACGGACTATTAAGTACATATGCCTTTAGGAGAGCCATAGAAATAGCCCAACAGTAAACAGCAATGCATCTGAGGGACCTACAGTTTAACATGGGATCCAAAACACAAGTTTGCCTATGAATTATTAACTGGTCTACTTATGAGGATAGTTTATGTGGATGGATAAATTCAATAGTAAACTAAAGTTTAATATACTTTTAGTGACAAATCAAATGATAAAACATTGCAATTTTGGTGAATACACATGAATATTGAACGACTAACGTCTCTGTACAAATAAATAAACCACTTGTAATAAAAATATCTTAACAGTTACCTTACAAACTACAATGTTTTGCTAACTGATGATGAATAATATTAACTATGACACAAAACCACAGGCTCAAACATAATTCCCAAAAGGAAAACTTGAGTAAAACTGAATCCTGAGGTGGTTTGAACACATTGATTTTATTACAAGATTAAAAGTAAAATTAGGGAGACATGTGTAAGACAGTTGTGATATCAACTACTTTAACGACAGTAAATAAACAGTATCAGTGGACTAACGCATACTTTCTACCTTAAGTAAATTTTAAAACGACAATCATTGGTTGAATAATAATAAAACTATTATATTCTTTAAAGTTTATCTACATATGATTTAATAACTCATTGTTTCGAAAATAATCATCATTTGATGGGAAGCAACCTCACCCCCAGGTAATACAACATTTTTTATAATTCCAACCTTTTTTGGTGGGTTTTGTTGGGTAATGTGACTTGAGTAAAGTCTCTTTATACCAAGTTTCATGGTTCAAATTTCAATAACATTTGGCGCTCTCAGACAACGTACTGTGTTTACCATGGACAGTCAATTTAACTTTTCTCTGGAACCGTTATTTTTTACCAATTTGTTCAGTTTTTAAGCTGGTTTTAATGGTGGTAGTCAAATTATACATAACCTTTATTTCGTATTGAAAGCTTAAAAAATTGATTTTTAAATTTAATTTTAAACCCATAACTTTTCAACAGTAATTTTTACAGAAATGCGGGTGGTGTCATGTTATTTAGTATACACTATAAAATACTAAATTTTAATCAACATCGTTAGAGCCATTTTTTTTAATTTGGATTTTTCACGTTTTTAAAGGTTTTCAGGGGTGAACTATCCTTAAAGTTCAAAAAGAAGGCAAATGCCTAGAGATACGGTGACCAAATTTCATCTAAATCGAACCAACGAAGTAGACTTGGGCTGTGCACACATTCCGATACTCACACGGACAGACAGACGTCACGTCGAAACCTACTTTTTAGAATTAAGGTACCCCAAATCGGATATGTCCACTCTCAACTCAAATTCAAACATTTTGACGAAAACAATACTTTCTCCAAATAGGCTACTATCGTATAAATGGGAGAAAGTAAAAATAGCAATAAAATTTATAGACAAGATATATGTTTACCTATGAATGGTTTTATTCTGATATCCCTTTAATAATCAACAAAATGTGACATTTTTATAATTATTACATGTAAGAAAGAGATAGATTTTCAATTACATTCTGTGATAATTTTCAACATAAACATCCAAACGTAATATCCAACACAATTATGACCATAACATCGGCACCTTATAACGAAATATGTCAAGCATAAACACATTTGAAATATGATAAGTATTAACATAAAACAAGAGTATTCAATATGTATAGTAGGATAGGTAAAATGACACAGAGGTTAAGTGTCCTATCAAACAAGTGGTAGCATTTAATTTTAAATTTGTTATGTCGTAGAAATAGTAGAAAAATATAATACAGAATATGTCTAGTGTTAGGCCATACAACCATATAAGAATATGTAGACTTGAATCTGGTTTTATATTCCTTGTGCTTTAATACTATTTTTCTAACTAAAACAATTATGATAAAAATTGTTGAATGTAACGTTTAACTTAAGTAATTTAAATGCACACTAGCCGGTCGGTAATGGCTGCTTACCGTGTTTAACCTCTACGAGTGTTACGTTTGACGTCAACTCAGTCGACACGCCACCAGAGCGCGCGTGGGAGCACCGCGACGTCACCAGCACCACGGCCTCCTGGAGGAGCGTCGACGCACGACTGTCCGTGTCCGTCGTCGCCGTCACCCGCGAGGTGGAGGCACAGGGTGGAGGGTGGAGGGTGCTGGGGGTTGGGGTGGCTTGCAGGGCGGAAACCAATTGTGAAAAGTGACAAATAGTGACAGTAACAAAGCATATCCTCCTCAGCTCATTGTGACTTTTCACTGCGCTAAACACATTTCAAACTATGACTCTCCATTATCCGATTTTGCTTCAGGATTTAATTTTCTTGTAACTGCAGTTATTTTTGTTCTATTCTAGCTTAAGTTCGTACCAAGTTTTGTCCTCGTTACCGTACCACCAGATGGGACTTGGGGTTGATTAATAATTGACGTTTAACAAAATATTTATTTTCCTCGTGTAGACATTAAACATTTTAATTCATAATAATTAAATTTATTCCGTAGTTTACCTTATAGACAATGGTTATACAGATAATTTAAAACAAACGTCATAGATAAAAAAATTTTTTGTTAAATTCTCTGATTAGAAATAAAACATAAAATATAAAACTACGTTACTTCTTACACGCAATATGTCGCAAACATTATATATTAAAATGTGCTAGCATTTGATACATTTATCACTTTATATCACCCTGTTAAAAACAAAATAACTTAATACATCACACATAGGCTCCGTAGACGAGACGTACGTAGACTACATACGTATATTTATTATACATTGCACACATTTACATAGACATTACGTTGTATTTAAATGGGCGAATCTGAAATACATCAATAAACTTTGGAACATTGACCCTTATTAAAAAAAAAATGTCCTGTGAACATACGACCTATCTCGCTCCATTTTCTGTCTGTCAGTGTGTACAGAATGTGCTTTTTACACATCTTACTATATCTTTAGAACCACTTGAGGTACTAACTTCAAACTTAGTAAATGTGTGAGTACTAATATGACCTACTTATGTCTTTGTGCATAGTATCAAATTTCTACATTGCGCCATTTCAAAAAGGCGCCCATTTCAATTTTTCTAAGCTCTATAATTCAAAAGCCATGTGATTTAAAAAGAAAAAAAACAAATACGAAAAAGTCGAAAACTATAATTTCCTTTAAGAAAATGTAAAATTGTAATATGGTTATAAAACATATAACAGAGAAAATTTAAATTTATAAAAAATTACTACTTATCCAAATCGTCCATTAAAGCCCAAATCGTATTGACACTTGTACAATTGTACTTGTACTTGTACACTTGCTATACGTGATAACACCAAAATCATCACACTCATTCTCACTCATACTCACTCATAGAATACCCTGAACGTTTGGGTCCCTCGCTGTCTCAATAATTAATGCTGGTATTCATTGACACTTAATATTCAATATTAAGTGTCGAAACATATTCAGCTTACTTCAATGCCTGAAAAAGTTAAAAATTCTTTCGAATATTTATAGTTCTTAAATTATGAAACATGCAAAAGCGCAAAGGGAGGAAGTTAACTAAAGTGTTTACATGTTTTATAATCGTCAGCATCCGGATCTCGTTCCTTTACAGTTATTTGGTACAGCAGGTAAATTACCTAACGTACACGGCAGAAATTAGAAACCTTGGCATAGTCTTGTAGGTGAAAACACCAAACTGTTCACTCGTGAGGTTATACTCAGGTGTCAAAATGATAATATGATTTTCTTATACATCATAATATTATGAGACGCCATCATATTATGATGACCCTCAGGAAAATTGTTTCCTTTGACAATGTAAATTTTTGAGAACATTCCTTAGAAATAAAACTCTTTACTATTTTATTTATATGTTTATTGTATTTATCATATTCATTTTATTCCTTTACTTTATTACTTACTAGCTGACCCGGCGAACTTCGTAACGTCTCACAGTAAATACATGTTAACTTTAAGATTGCCCATGTTCTGAAGTCGAATAGCAATACGGCTTCATTGTGAAAGGTTATATATTCTGGGTCGCTGCATAGTGAATAACAATACTGAAACGATAAAACATATTAATAACATTCCCATAAAACAAATAAATCTGATTGGATTAATTCACAATTTTCAAATCCAATCCAAACCCAAACGAAACCTAACTGTAATACGGCTTTTATAGAAAAGATATACAACAGCTGATTATTATAATAAACGTAATAATATAAACATTGTAATTATCATATAAACACGTGACATTAATCAGATAGAAAATAAAAATATAAATACATAATCCCCCAAAACCGTAAACAAATAACGTGGCGAATAAAAATGTTCTTTTTGTACAGAACATATCTACTTCATAGTTTAACATTAATGAATGATTCAGATGGCATTGGATAGTAAAGCATATTGCTAATGGAAAGTAAACCAACTAAAAATTACAAACTAAATTTACATTTCTAAAATTATTATTCTTGAAAATGTTTAAAACTGATATCTTTCTTGTAAACCAAACTAAATTAACTATTTTTCATAACTTTTGCTATAAAATCAAACCGAAATATAACTATTATTCAAAAATTTTCCACCAAACTAACAAAAAAATAAAACATTCATTGTTTACGAAATTTACTATGAAAAATAAACACAAACTTAATCAACTATTTTATTTTATTTTAGGTACAAAAAATATATTTAATTTCCTTTGGGAAATTGCTTCAATCATGGATATGCCAAAGGGGATGTTTTCAGTTCCACAGCTGTACTTATAACCATATGATGTCACCGTTTCAAATTTTGGTCTGACGGATTGTCAATACTACCCCTCCGCCTTAGAGCATAGGCATGTCCATGTCAAAAGGTCCTTAACGACAATATGGAAACTTTAAAAGGCTGTAAGGCGAAACCCGGGGGTATTCCAGCCTCGAGACTTGCTCCCATCGATTTATAATGCTAAATACCCCGTACTAAAAAATCATAAATACTTGTACAGAAAAACTTTTTGTTCCGATAGTGCTTGTTTTACAGTATAAAAAATATACATTTTAACGTAATAGTTTATGGCTCTTATTATCAAATATTGAATTGAACGCAGAAATTGTACTGCGGAAAATAAAAAAAGTTAAGGAGCATAATATATAAATTAATTATAAGCACTAAATACCACTGTACATGCCTGTTGATGTATTGTATTGGTGAGTCAAAAAATAACTAACATAAAGTAAGGATATTTTTACTTAACATTTCATATAAAAATCACTCAGGCGTTAAAATAAATAATTGCTACAACCAACCGTGAAAATACAGATAAGTTCTGTTAAATGTTTGTCGAGCACAGCGCCTTCATCAACGATATGCAGCACACATAGTAGAAACGCATTGCGTTACGGTATCTTGGTTTTGCAGGCGCTCTCATTGAAGTCACAGTTGTAAATAATAAATAGGCAGGCCAATGCCAGTAATTTAAAAACCCCTATGAGGTGCAGTTCTTTGAAATTTAAATTTACGATTTGAACACATGTTTGTGGACTACAATTATTGTATAAAATAAAATTAGTAATCAAACCTATGAATAAATTATTGAAGTGTACCTGTTCAGGAATGGGCAAAGCAAATGTACAGTTAGTTATTAATTATCACCTGCTATGAGTTAAAACTCTTCACAAAATTAAACCACATTAAAGTGCAAACATTTATCAACTGATTTTGAGAAATTCTGAATTGGCACACCAGTTGGTTTTGAAATCCAAACTTAAATCTGGATTAAACTTAGATAAAAAAAATTAAAAATAAAAGTGATTCAGATCAATTGGAGACATTTTAATCTCAGTCTGTCTTTTAATACATGTACATCATTTTTATATTTACTTAAATCTTTTTTCATTTGTTTACAAAATTAGTTTAAAATAACTCATGTCAAAAATATTTGTTATTCATAAATTTCTTATTCTATAAAAAACCTTGCTTTTATTACAGTATTCGTAAAAAATTAAGAATTTTGGCTATAGACAAGCATATCTTTTCACATGAGGTTAAGATAAAATATCCTAAAAAGGGTTTACTGGTGGGGTTTGGGAAATAATAACTTCTTACCTTTTACTGAACGATAATGTAGGTACTGTATATTAAATAAATGGTATCAATGGACTGACACATACTTAAGTAAATTTAAAAACGACAATCTGTAATTGAAATCTGTAATCTGTAATCATATTCTTGAAAGTTTATCTAAGTATCATTTAAAATTTATTGTTTCAAAAATAATCATTCGATTTCTGAAAATACCAACAAGAGAAACTAAGTTTAATTAATTGTTAGAATTTTATGGGGGTAACTTCCCCCCCCCCCCGTACTACCAAGCATTTTTGCATGGGTTTTGTTGGGTAATTTGACCTTACACTTCATACCAGGTTTCATGGAAAACAGGTTGGAAAATAAGGAAGAAATTGATTTTTTAATATTCTCCATGAGAATAAATATTGGACACTCTTACACAACGTACTGCGTTTATCATGGATACTAAAATTAACTTTTCTCTGGACCTGTTAGTCGTAGACAAATAATTTAAAATACTAATTTGTTTAGTTTTTAAGCTGGTTTCAATGGTGATAGTCAAATTATTCTTTACTTTAATTGTTTTCGCTGTAAATTTAAAAAATTGATTTTTTGACATTTAAAAGCCCATAACTTTTGAACCATAATTTTTACGGACATGCGGGAGGTGTCATATTATTTAGTAGGCCTACTCTGTGCACTATAAACTATCAAATTTTAATCAAAACTGTTAGAGCCAGACATCACGTCGAACCCCACTTTTTTAGTTTCAGGGGACCCCAAAAACCTCCTACCACCCCAACATTCTCTCGCGCACTAGATACGACCGTCTGGCGTCTAGTATCTAGCTTTTTAATTCAAATATATTTGTTTTTACAACAAACATGAGGCTGATTAAGATTTGTTTATTATTTTCTGATTTCAGCCTTTAAATCCTATTAATTTTAATCTCCGTCTAAGATATTTATTTCAACACACCCTCTTCCTACAGAACAGCCTTTAATTTCGATGAAGTTGTGGTGTTTTTTTACAACATAAAATTTGAGGATTTTCCTCCGTATTATGTGGTAAGTAAACCCATCCACAAATATTTCCTTTTTCTTTGACCTGCACTCGCTAGTTGGGGTTGAAAAAGAGAGGGAACCCTTACTAAAATGGGACCGTTTACCTTCGGCTGCAATACTTTTCATGAATGCAACAGATACCCTAGGAGCACCACTAGTCGCTTTAGCAAAATTACACTTCATTAAGTAATTCTTTTTGCTCTTTTAAGTGGCTAAAAACATTGTACACAGGCGCTAAATGTAGCTAAATGTTAAGGCGAACATGGTCAAACTGTTCGACCGAACATCTTCGCCGAACATTTTTCCAGTGTGTACGAGGCTTAAGATAAAGTAAAGTAACCCCTCTAAGGGTAACTTCACCCAAAAATAAAAGTATACCTAGATAAAAATCATAGAAATAAATATTTTAACGAAAATGCATCTGGGCTTCTTCTTTGTTACATTCGTTTTACATTTATTAATTAATTGGGTTTTCATTAAATTATTATATTACATTAAACTAGAAATTCTTTAAAAGAGCAAAAACGTGAAGTAACCCCAGTTGATTGGTATATAATTTAATGTATAATTTACCTTGTCTATTTAATACTTTTCTAGTAAAAGCTTACCGTTCCTAAATATAACTATTACACTTGTACATGTATAAAGTATTCTATAAAATTATATGTGACAAAAACATCACCCTAGGCCTATCATTTTATATTGTCACAGATTAATGTTTATGTGTAAAATTACCTTAAAATCAAAACCAATCCAAACACTTACAAGGGCTCATATCTACAGGTCAATGTTCTAGCAACAGACCACCTAAGAATCAATTCCATGGCCTTGGAGTGGAGAACCTCATGAATTACAATCAATGACAACTAACAGTGCACATGTAATGCTAGTTGCACGTACTGATCGAGACTATGATTAGATGTTAGATATTTGAGGGCAATGCTCAATTACTTCTGAATTAAGATGGCTTTAACAGGAGGATTAAAGCTCCGACATAAAAGCTCATGAGCCTTGTCAGTTAAGCATCTTTTTTCAACGACACCCCTCCCATTAGGACAATAAGAGTCTGCATCAGTGGTAGGCATCTTGAATTTTAGTCCTGTAAGGGCAATGTTAAATTCTGGCGGAACATACCTTCACTTTGGCGTGTGTAGTGGCGTTAATTATCAAAGTATCAATGTAAAACTTTGGAAGTGCATTGATGAGATGTGGCTCAAGGGCATGACCTTTTCAATATGTTCAATATGTTCAAAAATTTAACTTGATATAAAAACAAAAATCCAGGAATATTTTGTTTTTGAATATTTTGTTTGTTTGTTTTGTTTTTATATCAAGTTAAATTTTTGAACATATTGAAAAGGTCATGCCCTTGAGCCACATCTCATCAATGTACTTCCAAAGTTTTACATTGATACTTTGATAATTAACGCCTCTACAGACGCCAAAGTGAAGGTTCTGCCAGAATTTAACTTTGTTCTTACTGGACTAAAATCCAAGATGGCTACCACTGATGCAGACTCTTAAGGAGATACACCACTCCCCTATAATACACTACATTGTCTGTCTGGTCGATCAGACTCAGCCGCAAAGTATTCCCAAATTAAATACCTTAAAAAATAAAATAAAAATATTTTCACAAATTTGATTAGCCTCCAAACACTACTCGCTGGTATTTTTCTTTCTATTTACAGCCAACCTTGGGACTCGCCAGGAAACATTTTACAAGAAGCTGTGGTTTTACTAGGAACCCCAATAAACCACGCGACGGCCCTGGTGGTAGAGAATCCAATCACCATCAGGAAAAACCAAAGGACTGTTCAGTTAATGAGACAGCACCATTTTGATTTAAAGAATTTCAATTCCTGAACATAACAAAATCCACTTTGGAGAATTAATCAGTAGGCCTATTTCTAGATAATAATGGAAAACTCTACTTTCAGCGTAAAAAATGAAAATCGCTTTTAGTCTCCTCTAGGCAGACTTCTAGTTTATTAACAATAGGAAATACAGGGAACACGCCACATTAACACGGGGAAGACACTGTGACCTTTTATTGCTCTGAGAGCCTTCAAATGTTTATTTCAGATTACATGCCATACAACAACATACGGTACCTCTTAGATTCCCAAAGAACCTAAATAGAACCATCTAGGTGTAAATTTTCTCTATGCTGGAAGTTGGGCAAGAATTTAAATTAAATTTAACATGTCACATTGTATTACTTTACAAATTTACAATAAATTTACTATAAGTTTTAATCTAGGTTCATAGCTGATGAAATCAGGAATATTGTTAATAATTATGTACTATAAAACTAATACTTGAAATACAATTTATATACCATAAATGAGTTGTAAATTACATACATAATGGAGCCCAGAGTATTGACTACAATTCATATTGAAATAACTTTGACAACTAAAAATTAAAAATAGCCTTCAATTTATTTTCTGCAATATGCTGATGATTACAAGAGTACCTGCCAAAATCTGGCAATATTGACACAACATGTTGTTAACGTGCAAAATCACTTGAAGATTTTATTTTCTTCTAACAAATTTTTATAAATAACCTATAAATATTCATGGTATATCGTATTCTTGCGTTAAAATTCTAATCCAACTCATTTATATTCAAATTGAGAGCCATACTATATGACCATCAGGATCCTATTTAACCTGGTGTCAGGATGTTACAAGTACTTATTTTACACCAATGAAAACTTTTATGAAGTGAGAAAGTGAATTTCTATTTTTTTTCAGTTCATACTTAGGAGGTCTGAGGATTCATTTCAGACCATTTGAAGGTAATTTTATTATTTTGTGTTTTCTAGGGCTTTTTTGGGGTTTTTAACGTTTTGATGGGGAATACCCCTATTTTCTTACTTATGTTAAACTGTTTTTAAAAAGCACCATTACAAACCAATGACCCAATGGCTATGGCAACTGGGTCCCTGGGTCGAACCCTCTTATAGATTCAATCTGGTGACCTTCAGTTTTGAAGACATACACTACTACCATCCAGCCAGTTGTAATGTTTTCATTTAATTTTAAAAAAATACTAGATTGATTTCCAAAGAGGACCATACCACCCATATTGGAAGAGGACATGTGATACGTCATACCATTACTTATTGTGCTAAATTATGATACAGGTACCAGTAACAATTTATGTGGTTTGAATAATATTAATATAAATTTAAACTATTAGCAAACATTTATTAAAACTTCCAAAAAAACACAAACTTCTTTTTGCCATTTTATTTACTTTCTCAAAATATAATTTTTTGAAATATGCTCACAGATTCTTATAAAGTTCATACATTTCATATTTATGGGTTTATATTTATTTATGAAAAAATGTTGCTAGACTCCATAATTGATAAATAAAGTGCCAAGACACATCATATTGTTAAGACACATTTCTTATTACACAAAATCATTGAAATATTTTATTTATTTTTAATTGTATATATTTTGAACTACTTGAAGAAATAATTATCATTGAAGAATATGAGGTCACAATTTTAATCATCAACAATGGTAGAGGCCAAATAAAACTTCAACTAAACACAATGATTTTTATTTACCTTATCATTATTTCTTCAACCTTTACATTCAACTGTATGTTAATTTTTGTTAGTCATATTTAATTTTTTTATCATACCTTAAAAATCTAAAAAGTTGAATACACCTGAGCAACTGTCATTGTAATGGTTATTTGTAGGTGGTATTTTAAGTGTTCATTCATATTACAACAAGCCACTTTCATCACCATTCTTGTTTGACAATAGTTACAAAACCCTCCTCATTGTAAACACTCTTCTCTCAGCAGGAAATCAGAGGAGTGTTGGCTATTTTGTTGAGCTTTGTTTTTCTATTTACTCAACCCTGACCTCACAAACAGGACTTTCAGTAACTGCCAATTATGGAATTTAGTTCTCACTGTCACCCAGGGCAGGTTTCAAAAGAATTATGTAATAAAAGTTAATGGAAACTTGTAAGATACTATATACAGTATTTCTGTTTAAATTTTTTTATTTAAAAAAAATAAAATTTTCCCCCTTTAGTTTACTTGTGGTTGTAAAAAATATGGATCATGTTCAACTTACACCATTAATTCAATCTAATAGTTTTATAAAAAACTATTTTTATATTATTAAATCACCAACAACCTCCTCCTGAACTAAGACATATCCATGTAAAAAAATGTTTCTATTTACTTCCCTGTGGGAAATAGGTTAGATCAGGGATATGTCTAAAGAGAATGTTTTCATTTCATCTAAACAGCTGTTCTTTATCTTTTATAAAATTCAATACAATAGTTCTGGTGGTTTCTATGGAAACCTGTTACATGTTTTTCCATCTTAAAAATCACTAATTAACACCCTCCCAGAGCTAAGACATATCCATGTCAAAATCAAGAAATGTATTCGACCTAAATTATTATTCAAGGATGGTCCCACATTTTAGTTAAAAAATATAAATTCTATTTCAATCAAACTATCAAATATTATATAACATTATAGCTAACCATATACAAACCATACACAAAAACCAAAAACATATCAACAAAACAATCTGTCGAGTCAGAACAGCTGATTCTAGCAGAAAGTATTAAATTTCTCCCCTTTAAAGTTAATAAACTCGATCTTCAAATTTGGTAAATTTGTCTTTTTCAAGAAATATCAGTACCAAGAGGTCCAACTGCATAGATTAGTTAACCAAAAAAACACACTGGAAATTCAGAACAGCTGATTGTAGCAGAAGTACATTATATTATAATAGCCACTCATTAATAGTAAAATACAACCATTAAAATGAAGGCAATCAGACAAAAGTATAAAATTTTATTCTCAAAGCTGAAATTGATAACCATTTTAATCAATCAGATCAGAAATAGTATCCAAAACTATATAGTAAAGAAAAACAATTCAATGCATCACTATTAATACAACATAACATCACCCTTGTTATCAATGACAAAGCAGCCAAAATTAGATTTGATTAGAGGAATAGGCACAAAACATATTCATTCTATTATTGGTAGAATTTATAAACAATTAATTTAATACCTTAGAAAATTATTCAAATTTTTTAAAAATTGTTTTTATAATCCATAATTTTAGAGAATTTCCCATAGGGAAGACGCTACTACCGTAGATTTCATGGCAAGACCTAAGCTTGGGACCATGTTATTTTTTTGTTTTGAGATGCGTGGCCAGAGGAAAAAAACAATAGTCGTTAAAATTTAAAACGTCCGCACTATTGAATACTACGTTAATCCACAAAGACCATCCTCATAAGTAGACCAATTCGTAATTTAGAGGCCGTGGTTCGGATTCCATGTTAAACTATAGGTCCCTTAGTTGCCTTCGACTGTTGGGCTATTAACAGTCCTGTCTAAGGAACATGTCAGCCTTAGTCAGTAACAAGACTACAAGATCGCGCCACAATCATCCTACATTTATTACTCATTCATACTTGGCTTAAAATACCTACCTTGGTAGGTCGCCATTTCAATTAAAAGTATAAATTATAAAGTAATCCTACACTTAGTCTAAGGAGTTTGTAAACCAGACATATTGGTCAACCGGAACGGGTTGTTTGGAGGTGTTTTGTACTAAATTGTTTTTTTTCCTTTTTATATGTAATTTTAAAAATATTAAACTTTATCTTTTACCAATTGATTCAACTTAAAAACTAAACAATTTAGTTCCTTAAAGCTTTTTTCCATTTCCAACAGTTTCCAAGATATTAAAATATTAATATTAAACACAGTTCGTTGTATTTTGGGGTTCCAAAGTTAAATCTTATGGAAGATAAGGAAAATTAATATTTCACTTATCAATCTATATTTTTGGATTAAACTTCATGTGGTTGAGATCTTATACTTCAAATGCTTAATTGTGTGTTTATAGATGATATCTTTTATGTAAATATAGAAACACATTATGATACATTGTTTATCAAATGCAACTGGTATTATATAATTGGTCATCTATAAAATTTACAGCAGCAAACCTGCATACCTTTTCCCATGTTAAACTTGGAGAATAGGCAAAATAACTCTTATATTTATCGTCATATTTTGATAAAACTTGTCATATACTATTATTATACTGTATCATTGATTTGGAAATTCACTGAGTACACCGGTCTGCTACGACGGGGGCATTTTACAAATAAAGGGGGATATTTTATTACGATTTTTGTATGATACTACTAAATTTATTCAAAATATAAAATATTGATCTCTATAATAACTTTCATCACCTTAATACTTTGGTAAAAGTTGGTTGAATTATCAGTAATAAGGGGTTTATTATAAAACCTCAAGACCCATACAAAATATATAATCAAAACTTGTCTACATTACTTAAGTTGATTCTGTATTGACCAGGATAAATTTCTTGCTTGATTTATTTTTGTCTTCTTTCCCATTTATTTTTCGAATAATATTACGTTTACATAGAAAGCTTTTTTTGTTTAAAGATTAGAGAATATATTTTTATAAAATTAAAATAGTCATAAAGAAAACAAAGCAGTCTCCATAGGTGGGCTGATAAATATGCAAAAGGAACTTCGAAGGCCAATAAGAGGAAATGAACTCTTATATAAAGATCTTATATAACACTAGTGTCTGGAGGATGCCATGGAGACCAGTAGGCTTTTTGCTGAAACATTATAGGCCTATTATTGACACATTTTACATGATGATGTCAAAATGATTTAACTCTTTTTAACAATTAAATAAAATATACAATTTACTGATATATTGCAATTTGAGGTTAATATAGTTTTCCATCCCATATACACTCTCAGCAATAAGCGTGCCCACTTTATTTGGCATCACATAATATATGACCAGTTCAACATCGCAGTCCACCATTTATTTTATGCTGTCTGAATAATTTACATCTTACCAAATCTATAATCTAAAACTTTGGGGTTTTGGTTTGCCCCTGGATCTAATAAGGTATTGGCTGTATTCACCAATGAATTATAATAAAAATACCCCTGTCGCAGCAGACCTGCGTACTCGGCGAATTTCCAAATCAGTAATATAATAATAATAATAATATATGACAAGTTTTATAACAATCTGTCCATAAACATGAGAATTATTTGCCTATTCTCCATAGGATTAACATGGGAAAGAGTGTGCAGGTTTGCTGCTGTGAGGAACACTGAAAGTAGGCGTTTCTTCCATAAACAAATTTTATTTTTAACATTTATACCAACTTCCATCAACATCTGTCCATAAATAAAGGAGTTTGTCTATTCCCTATATGATTAACATGGGAAAAGAGTATGCAGGTTTGCTGCCATCATAAACATATAAACTATGATTTTTAAGCATTAACAGGTGGATATCAACAACATGAAGGTAAAAATCAAGGTTAATCCAAAAATATTGATTGATATGGAAAATATTAATTTTTCCTTTTTCAATAAGATTAACATTGCAGCCCCAAAATACAACGACTGTGTTTAGATTTTTTAATATCTCGGTAACCATTGGAGATAGAGTAAAACTTAAAGATTCTTAATTATGTAGTTTTTTAAGCTGATTCTAATGGTGAAAGATAAAATTTAAAATTTTTTAAATTACATATGAAAAGCACAAAAAACCCAATTTTTGTGTACAAAACCCCCCTAAACTATCCGTTCCCATTGACAGATATATCTGGTTTACGAACTCATCTGAGCAAATGTAAGAATACATGTCTCTACTAAATTTGGTCTCGATCGAACCATTTTTACGAGATTTATCATGTTCACAGACACACACACATATATATTTGTATATACAGTATACATATATATATATAAATTTTAACGACTATTTTTTTGGTCTCTGGGCACCTAAATACAAAAAACTAACATGTCCTGGGCTTAAGTTTCGCCATGAGACCTATGGTAATAGCTTCTTCCCTAAGGAAAATTCGCTAAAAGTACTTGGTTAAACCCCCAGACCATTCATGTTTTTTTTTAATTCTTGACCTATTATCTAATACAGTATACATCTAATATAATCAAACTTGGGGCCTTGGGAGTAACCTTTGAAAGATATAGTTCTTATCAAAGTGGTGTTGAGGTTCAAAGTACTGGGCTGTCTATTGAAATATGACATTGAGTAAACACAAATTAATGTGTGTCATTACACTTTGGTAGTAATTGTTTGGAAGGAAATTCTATAAATAATTTGTTGGTAATGGTGACAAAAATACAAAAACAAAATATGCTATTTTAAAGACTCAGAAACAAACTTCTAAAAGTAAAAGGGATAACTTATATTATTGGCTGGCATTTTTTAGATATAAACTTAAAATGTTTGTTATTGTGATTGTAATTCTCAATCAAAATTATTATTAAACTCTAATTATTGATGTTTTTTTTAATACACACTAATTTATCATTCATTTTCAACAATGAGGGATTAAAGGTGAAACGCTTTAAGTACAGAATTAAGCTTACAGAGTTAATTTTTAGATTTAGAACACTAAAAAATGAGTATTTACTTCACAATGTTTTTTTTTTCTTTACTGATGTAAAAACAAACTTAAAATTTTTATATATATATTTATGATATATATATGTATAATTTTAAAAAATTTTGTCTGTCACAAATCTAAAAAAGTATTGACATTTGAAATGTTTACAAATGTCCATCTAACTACATTGGTCAATAACATTTGTTTTTAAAATTCGTTGCGTCACATATTTTTAAAAAATTTTATTTTATATTTCACCATTTGGAATATTAAAAAACTACCTGTCCTTAAGTTTTTTTATTAAGGTTAAATATAAAAAAAACTAAAACAGTACTTGTATTTTATGTTTAATCTTTAATAAAAAATTATACTATTATAATATTTTTTAAAACTTTGATATTTAGTATTTTTAATATCATTTATCTAAAAATAAATTTATGACATGAAAAATAAATAGTAATTAGAAAAACACAAAATATATAATTAAAAGTTTATAAAAAAAAATAAAAAAATATTCTATTTTAAAGATAACAGAAAGCAGCAAACTAATTATTATTTTTTAGATATAAAATAACTTTGTTATTGTGATAATTCTCAATCAAAATTATTATTATTTTTTATTTTTTTAATTTTAATACATTTATATTCAATTTTAAAAAATATTAATAAAATAATATAAATTATTAATTTTTAGAGAAAGTGTTCATCACCAACACTAGGAAAAATGTTTGGATTTACTTCCCTGTGGGAAATAGGTTAGATAATGGATATGTGTAAAATGGAATGGTTTCAGTTCATCTTAACAGCTGTTCTTATTCTTTTATATTAAAATTCAATGCTATAGCTCTGGTAGTTTCTATGGAAACCTGTTTACATGTTCTCCATCTTAAAAATCACCAACACTCCCCCTCCACCAGAGCTAAGACATGACACATCCATGTCAAAAAATGTTGTATTTACTTCCCTGTGGGAAATAGGTTAGATCATCATATGTCTAAAGAAAAAGTTTTCAGTTCATCTAAACAGCTGTTCTTATGTTCTTTTATATTAAAAATTCAATACAATAGCTCTGGTACTATCTATGGAATCTTGTTACATATTTTACATATTACAAACCACCAACACCCCCCAGAGCTAAGATAATATATCCATGTCAAAAGACAATTTCGCTATCAGTTCCAAAATCATTGTTCCTGTCAAACCATAAAACAGGTGATTTGACACTAAACCCCAGTATATAACTCCAAATATAATCAGTTAACAGTTTATAATTTACAGTTAAATGATAATAATTTTGTTTAAAATAAATTAGGAGTTGTTCCAGACTTTAAAGCAATTACAGTAGTTTATCTTTTTGATATCTAACAAGGAAGAATAAACAAATAATAAATACTATTGAAAATCGATATAAATTATAGGCCTACAAATACACATTTTCTTGAATTTACAGTATCATGGCCAAGTTTTAATTAGCATAATATACTGTGTATATAAATATTATATGAATTAAATATAAAATATAGAAGATATTAATATATTGTGAAGACGTATTGTATTTTATTAATTAGTAGTTATATATCCCCGTAACCTAAAACAGATTAACTGTATACTGCAGACATAAATTGTGACTGTGACTACCACCTTATTTACAAAATTTCAATAATCAGTAGGTCTTGCCTAAGAGTGGGGATAATCTATTAATTTTATCTTTAGTCTTCACATGAGAGAGATAACTCCAATTCAAGCTTGAGCCCATTGTGTTTCTGTATTGATATCGTTCCCGCTATATTCAGATTAACTATGAAAGGCTGAATGAATGTTAAAATAATTCCTTTTTTCAAGGGAACACCATTATTATTTTCCAGGTTGACAAGTAAACCCTGGTCGGTGCGCCTGGCATTGTCACGTGACTGCACCGAGGTTATAAATAGGGGAGCTCTACTCACCAGCAACCTCTTTTCCACAGTTGCATTGGTCGAGAATTGTTCGTTGAGAAGCCGTACACAGTTCAGTGCAATGCCGGAATCATCTCACAAATATATTAACGGATTCCATAATGGGAACATGGAAGAAACACCAGATGAGGAATCATTTCTTTTCACTTCGGAATCTGTTGGTGAAGGACACCCAGGTTAGTAATTTATTTATTTTTTACCAAAACGAACTTGAAATGGCGGCTTGGTCTACCATTGCATCAACCACCTAGAACCACGTTTTTCACTAACTTTGCTTGAGGATTGCTTTCAAGATTCTGAGTATTACCAGATCATTCAATCATGCCTATTAAGTCGTTATTACGTAATAAAGCTTGTAATTTTATCCTTTTGGCTGTTAGAGCCCAAGTCATCTCTTAACCTCCATCTATGATGACCATCATCATACTGATTTGAAAACTACATGTACCACACATGTAGTTTTCAAATCAGTTGGATATCTTAGCTGGGTTTATCAGACTAGATTAATTAATACAAGAAAGGTATCCTCAGGTGTTAAAATTAACCCTTAATAGGCTTTAGTCCTAGTTGGATAATTTTTGGAAAAATATAATAGTTTATATAATTTTGAAATTTTATCCAGGTAGGACCTCCTTTTTTTATTTCAACATACTTTCATAAGAAAAGAAGAATTGCATTATTCAGTTCTCTCAGATGACTTGAACAAACCTAGTTCTTAACCATTTAAAAAAATTTAATTTAGCCTATCATACAATTAACACATTGAAATATTTACTAAGAATAATAAAGAGAACCAATTATTTCATTCAGTCTAACCCAAATAAATTTGCGTAAATAAAATGGTTTGGCCTCCTTCAAAACTCCTTTAAATATACTACAAGTCCCCAACGCTTAAATGGATGGAAAGCTAGTAAGAGTTACAATTTCAGCTGGAAAACAGCCTTTTCGAAAAGATTACCCAGTGATCAAAGTTTCCACTTGCAAAGTTATCTACTACGTTTCCACAACATCGTGTTGCGTGGTTATGGCTGTGCTACGATGATACTTATCAAGACAATTGAATTATTGGTAATTTAAACAACTAGGCCTGTTAATAAATATTGTTAGTGTAAATAACCAACCTAACTTAACTACGAGTAATTTTATGTTGATTAGCTTTAATATGTAAATATCCTAGGCCTAACTGAAACCTTCTCACACTTTAGGCTGATAGGCCTAGCCTATATCCACAAAATTTTTGGGCCTAGGCCCTAGTGGACGGTCGGTGGATATATCCACGGATTGTAAAAAATTTGAATGTACGTAAGATGTATAGGACCATTTTTTATCAATAGGAACTTAAACTATTGATAAACTTTGAATTATTCTTAGATTCTTATTTTTTGGTGTTTATTTTTTCTTTAAAAATTATGGCATAAATTGCTTACAGTTTATTTCAACTATTTACAAAACTTTTATAATCACTGAAAGAACATTTTTTTAAATTTCTTATATGAGGACTACTAGGCCCAATTAGTGTGCTATGTCCAGGAAGGGTTAAGACATTCACAGGGCGTAGCCCAAGTGGATTCTAAGGAAATGAATATGCCCATAACCTGCATAGGATCTACCTTAGTTTGTAAAAAAAGAGTGAAATTTCTAATCGGTTGGTTCTGTATTTTCACGTTTAGTTTCCACAACAAACATAGAGAAACCACCTTTTCTTAATAATTTTTAATATTTGACAATGAGGCGATTAATTTCTACACAAATAGGCTACTATTCTCCACGAATATGTTATTAAAGTTTATTGTCTATTGAAACCTTGAAACATGAACTAGTATTATGCCTACCATAAATAGGAGAGGCCCAAAAATTTAAATCCGAGGTAAGTTACTGCTTTTTGGAGCTTTTTGGTTCTAAAGATAAAAATGTTTGTTATGTTTAACTGGCATTTTTTGCATACATAGCCTAATCCTAGTAAAAAGACTGTGTTTGAGCTTATGGACAATATTTATCCTGTTTTTCTTATCCTTCTTAATCAGCTAGGATATTTTTTATAGTAAATAATAAAGTTTCTGATTTTGTCATTACCGTAATTCTTTCAGGAGTGCAGATGTCATATGATGTCCAATTTTGATTTGTCTAGAGGAGTAATGTTGAAAATCTAAAAAATGACTATAAAAATTAAATAAAATAAATTGTGTACAAAAACTATTATTTATAACTAATACAAATAAGCTTAAAAGTAGTTTTAATTACTGTATTATTAAAAGATTATTTTTATTTTGGTAATGATGTTATATGACGTCCAATACTATCACGGTCACTAGGCTCGTGGTCACAAATTTCCTCTTCACTCTCGTTGATATTGTTAAGCAGTTTGTCATGCAAGGAATCATCACAGATATCAAGTCCGGTCCTACATTACTTGAAAAAGATCAGTTCAAAACTGCACTAATAAAGCGATTGAAATTAGGACGTCCGGGTTTGTCATTTTGATCAAGTTTACGCTAAAAACTCACAGAAAGAATATCTAAGCTCTAAAAATACTGTCAAATATACTGCTAAATGTTTTTGTAACAATAACCAAGATAACCTTTTCACTGAAGTATAACCTACACCAACACAAACACGCAGGAACATCTGCTATTCATAACAGATCAGCTGACTGAGTCTTTTCACAGTGAAATGTATTAGATTGTTTAACTATCGAATAACGTAGGTAGCTTCATTTGGAGATAATGATATATTCGATTGATATCAAAAGAAGACAAACACACTATTCGAACGACGATTTGAAACATAATACCGAATGTTGCAACAAATTAATACCTTCGCTGCTTAAGCCGCCATACGCACATTACGCAAAGATCAGTGGCTTGAGCCACTACACGTGTGGAAAGAGTTAAGAATAACCAGTTAGATTAGGGTTGTATGTGGCCTCATTATTATGACAATTGTATCATAATTAATCAAGTATTTGGGTTTTTAACTATGCCTGTCATATTTTGTGTTTTAGATAAAATGTGTGATCAAATAAGTGATGCTATTTTGGACGCTCATCTTCAGCAAGATCCTAATGCCAAAGTTGCTTGTGGTAAGTATCCTATTATTTCAGTAATTATTAGGCCTATGAGTTATGAGTTAAATTATAAGTCTAGGCTACTTCTCAAATTGATTACTGTACTGCCATAAAGAAAGAAATGCTATTCATTTAAGTATTTTAATTATAGTTGTAAGTATTGTAATTGTCTACCTGGCTTTTTAACCCTAGATAGGTATCGCTTATCAGGCATACGCTATAGGAATCAATAGGTAAATTTTACTCTGGTTGAAATGGAAAAAATAACAATTTTAATGATTTAGGCCTACTAAAAGTTTACACAAAAAAGTTGACCATATTAAGTAATTTTATAGATAAATTATGTTTTTATGTAGGTATCTTCCCATTGGCAGTATAACCCATAATAGCCTATTGAAAAGTATTTTTATCCTTAAAAGGTATTGCACGTAAATTTGGCGTATTTTTGTAATTTAAGTCTTAAATTTGTCAAATGTGGCCATAAAACTATTGTAGTCAAAATAGATGAGTAGCTAGCTATAAAAGCACTGCTGGTTGTAAAGGAGTAAACTATTATGTACAACCAAATTATGTAATAAAACCTGTGGTTAAGGGGAAAAATTTATGTACGACACCTGTAGGTTGATTGGTTATTTTAGTACTTAACCATTTATTTGGTTATTCTATGTTTAAAATTAATTATTGGTAATGGTGGATTTATGCTATTTAAACTTTTACCACGGATATTACCCATCACGATTTTAAGTAAAACAAAAGTTTCACAACATTTCCAGATCTTGAATCTGATCCCGTCCTCAGGTGTGCAGAAACCTAAAACATGAGTAATGAATTTACACATATTAAAACATAAATGAAATACATACTTCTGGCCTGGAAATAAACTGGTCACTTTATTAGAGTCCGGTCTTATCAGACTGTTCACTTTCGACAGTCCATTGAAGCTGCTGTCAGTCGTTAAAATGTTTGTTGACGTTTTAAGGGCAGCACATGTCATAATAAACTTAGGGTAACCTAAACAGTAGAGTACTTACCCTACTAAAGGAAACTCATGCAATTACCGGCAATTAAGAATCTTGTTTTAAGCTGGCCAAAGACTTTTCTATTATCACCGTTTCCCTTGTGAAAAGCAAGTTAAAATTGTACTGAGCAGAATTCCCTAAGGTTTTAACAGAGTTATTACAGACAAAGATGCTGTAACCTGAGTCTCTTAGTATCACCATTGTACTTAGAAACAATGTTCCTTGTTGGGCTATGTCTGGATATTCGAGCATCGTGGACACTTCGAGGCCATATATTAAATCCTGCATTAGCATTAATTGTGGCTTGCACATAGATACTGCCGAAGCCTTTTCTACTGATATATTCATCTCCATATCCATTTGTTTTTTTATCCCTACTTTGGCGCAGCCTATAGCACCTAAAAATTAAAAGATTCTACTTAAAATGTAGACAGAGAAAAGTGTGTATGCCACTGAGCTTTAGCAGTATTTATCTGCTCTTTGTTAAGGAGTTTTATCCAATCACTAGCTTTCAAAAGAAGGCCTATATGGTCCACATCAACAGTTTTAAATACTGTACTTCTGTCTACACCTAAATTCTCCGCCACACCAATTTGGAAGCGAACTTCACCCATGCTTTGAAGCAGAAATTCCATTTATTTCTCAGAGGTTAAATGGTCCTTCTTGTGTTTCTCAATTTTTGGTATAAACTTTTGCAGCAAAAAGTCCACATTTTCATCTTCAAATCGTAAGAGTTGTTTACATTTATTGTCTTCTCTTCAAATGCAATAATTAGTTTTCATGTGCCTAACGGGCATGAACGTTGCCATTTCACTACAAAAACAACTTCACAATGGGCACTGTGAAGGTTCAGGCTCAACTAAAAAAAGCTAGTATGCCTGCAAGCAGTTTTCTATAAGATTCTACTCTTTATTCACAGTTTACATTGGACGACAAATTTATTCACTTTATTTCAAAATACATCTTGAAAATTTAGTCAAATTCAAGACTTAGCTGCATCTTGTTTTTATTCAAATCACTGAGTAAAGCCTATTATTTGGCTGTTTCAAACAAATATAACTTTCTTTAGTTTATATGGGTGATGTCAGAAAGTATTACTGTTAGGAATTCATATCATGTTTAAAATCAATTTATGATGTTTAAACTATTTACGTAGCTCATGTTAAGGTAACTGTTAATGTAACTAAAAAATTGTAGTTATTACTAGTTTCCGCATTTGTAAATTGATTCCAGAGTTGCTACAACTATTGAAAGGACACTGGTTAAAATATAGCCTATTCGTGTTTTTAGTTCTAATAGCCTTAATTTAATTATTTCAGAGACTGTTACTAAAACAGGAATGGTTTTACTTTGTGGAGAAATCACATCTAAAGCTGTAGTTGACTATCAAAAAGTGGTCAGGGATACCATAAAACATATTGGATACGATGACTCTTCCAAAGGTAGGTTTTACATAGTTTTACCTATTAAAATTTTGTTTTTTAACAGGCTACTTAGTCAGGAGTAATTCTTGACATCCTAGGTGTTTTTTATTTGTAGGTTTAACTCAATATTCAATTTTGTTTATAAAGATCCAAATGTATATATTGTAATATGTTATGTATTCTTTAAATATCTTTAATTTTTTCTTAACCTATTTTAAATATTCATGTTCTTGAATGGTATCCTATTTATGTTAAAGGTCTATATCAAAATGAGGATAAGAAATAAAGAAACACATAAAAATATATATTTATTAAATATTTCTCAATACATATACTTCCTTGGTTGGGTTAGGGTTTGACTACAGAACGTGCAACGTTCTGTGTGCCTTGGAGGAACAGTCTCCAAACATTGCAAAAGGAGTTCACAAAGACAAAGATGAAGAAGATATAGGGGCCGGTGATCAGGTACTCGACACAAGAGCATGGGTATAATATCGTGTTGTGGCAAAGGTGCCTTTTAACCGTGGTATCGTCCTACATGGGTTTAAAAAATTGTATTTTTAAATGAACAATTTGTAGGCATGATTTAAGATTGGGAAAAACTTTGTTGATCAGTTATAGTAACAGTAGTTTTTAAAAGATCATATTTTTCAATGGGACAAAATAGGTACTCAAAGTACCCTGTATAAGATTTCAAACACTAATATCATTGTATGGGCTTCATCAAGACCATGACTTAATACCCGATTTCCTGCAGATTTTCATTTGATTTTGCGTTTCATTATGGTTTTCAAATTTACTTTATCACTAATGATCATTTGCATGTACTAATAATCCTGACTGGGATTGTCAAAGGGAAATCGCATAATCCTTTCAAAGGATTGGTTGAGTTGCACGGGGTTCTTGAGCTTCAAGAGTTGAGAGCACGTGCAACTCTGGAATTATGGTTTGGCTTCAGGTTTTGATTACAAGACATGTGCTGTCATGGTTGTTTTGGATGAACAATCGCCTAACATAGCCGCAGGCGTGCACGTCAATCGCTCTGAAGAGTCAGTGGGAGCTGGAGATCAGGTATACCATCTTACATGTTGGTGGCTGTGTGTTTGTATCCTCAACGGATTACACAAACACACAGCTCTGCAGTGTTTCCTCTTGTCGTAGTTTCCAAAGTGGTATTGCCATAAATGATTTTTCTTAAAATTCAATCGCTGCAATTATTGCTCAACAGAATGATTACCCTTTTTTGATGCTTGTTTTACAAATTTAATTACTATTTTAGGTTTTTATATTTTTCTTTTACTCTGAACAATTTAACATAAATTTAATGATCTTTTGTTCGTTTTTCTTATTTCTAGGTTAATTTTTGTACAGATATGAATTTGCACCTAATTAGAGCCTGGGAAGTATTTTTACTTTTCAGGTGTCGAAAGAGTGCTACATCAAAGTATTGTAGGTTGCATTTACTATAATTTTTGTAGCAGGTGCAACCCTCTTATCAACAGTGATAAGTAGACAAACGGTGGTAATTTATTTCTTATCAGCATTAATTCTGCCTACTAAGAAGTGTCTTGGACTTTACCCTATCAGTGGTGTGTTAGAAGTGGCAGATTTGGCCAATTTGCAGACTTTTTTGAAAATTCATATAAATTCTAAATATGATGGTAACCCACTCAAACCTAAACTCATTTTATTTGTAAAAAAAGTAACCATACATAATAATACAATAATAAGATAAAATAAATCGAGAGCAGTGATTTTTTGGGATAAAATAAAAAAAATTGTAATTTTTTTTGAAATTTCAAAAGCAGCCTTGACAAAAAATTTTCCTGAATTTTATACAAAAAATCCATATTGTAGACAATTTATTTCTGTACATAAAAATATAGGCTAGCATGTGTGGGGGATTTCTTTTTTCGTGGGTTACGTAAGAATACATAAAAAACTGTACGACCATCAAATTTTACAGTGTAAACTTATTATAAATATAGATTATGTAATTATATTTTGACTGACAATGAATAAGATATTTTTGTAATCACATTGAAATATAATAAAAGGTGGAGGTGGGTCTGTCAGACCCAGCCCGTCCGTTTACGTCACTTTATTCGACTGAACCAAGTTTATGTTTTTCAAATATTTCTGATTTATACCACTTAAAATCATTTTAGTGATTTTTAAACAAATATGGGTAGCTGAAAGCGGCCAAGTAACAGTGAAATGATTCAGACAATGATCCTGATTTTCTCTAGGAATGTGATAATAATATTTATAGCAAGATTGAAGAGGGATCATCAACGATGAACCTGAAAATAATTTAGGCACACATACTTTGAGTGAACAAATTGTGGAATGTGATTACAAATTTTGTGTAACGACTGTTGTAACAAATAATTTTTTAGAGAAATTCAAACCCCTCCTAAACATAATACTTTAAATGATAACCACTTTACAATATTTTTACATAAACGGTATTTCTTTTTCTACAATATTCCTGTATTTAACATTCAAATTATAGAAGTCCTATATTTTTACTATTTATTTTTTAACTCCTACAAGGATTTTATGTTATTTTCTAAATCTGTCTGTATATTTTTATATTTAATCATCTCTGTATTATAAAATCAACCAAATATGTAGCTTTGAAAAAAATTTATTTGTATGAATCACTTGAATTGGTAATTTTTTGAGATTTTTTAGTTTTGGGTCTGTTTGACCCAGCCCTTCCAATTGTGTAACTTTTTTTGCCTGTCCACTCTAGGGTTAATGAGTGTGCTAAAAGTACATATTTTAGCAAGGACGTAATAAATAGACCAGATAGTAATTAGGCAGAGAACTAAAAATATTTGACTGAGAAATCAATTGGAACAACCTGGTTCAAATATAAACAAACCCCCACCCTATTCCGCCTATTATTTTCAATGTAGCAAAAATTTAAATTGTAGAAGATAAAGAAAAAATGGTCTACTTTTCCTATCAGTATACACGTAGAGATAACTCTGTCTGTATACCTGTAGCTTTTTCGTCCGCTAAGGCAAAGACAAAGCTTTGATGTTAGTGGGGTTTCAGGCATTCCTAATTAAATTTGATTTATTCTCAAATATAATACTTTTTTTTTAATTTCATCTTTTACCATTAGAATCAGCTTTAAGAACTACATGATTTAGTTCCTTAAAGTTGTTCTCAATCTAGTGATAAGCAAGATATTGAAAAATCTAAACACAGAATGACGTATCTTTGATGTTAATCTTATGGACGGTAAGGAAAAATTAATATTTCACTTATTAACCGGGCGGCTGTAGTGGCTCCGAGAAACCAACGCATAGCAATACGAAAAAAACATTAAAAAACTACACATATTTAGAAAATTTGACTATCTTCTATACGCGTCGCGCAGCAATCCCGGTACCGGTAAAATTTCCTAAATATGTGTAGTTTTTTTGTATTGTTTTGTGTTTGTGTTCCCAGAGTTTTTATTTTAAATGACGACGTCCTCTGGACAAAATTGACGCCTTTCAGTCCACCAGATGAAGACCCCATATGGGTCGAAACTGCAGTAGTGAGTTGAGAAACTACCTAGCTTAAAGGATCACATTGACAGTTGTGGTATTTAAACCATTTATTAATGAAAAAACCTAAATAGTAAAAAATCTTAGCTAGAAAATTGTAAGTTAACGCTATTGTGACCTATTTCATATCTTTCCTGTCATAAGGTACTGGATCACCAACATCCAGTAACTGGTTACATCCATTATTTTTCTTAAAAGATAATAACTACCTTAGTCAGTCTGCAGTTTATGGTTTTATTTTCACAAATTTGTAATTGTTTGAAAATGCCGTAATCCGAAACATGTAACATAAATAAATTTAAGTTTTTGAACTGCAGACTGACTAAGGTATTTATTATCTTTTAATTTAATTACAGTTTGGGGCTATTAAAATACCTCTTATTTTCCTTCCATTATTCCCAGATGGGTGAGGTTCTGTTGTTGTGTTGTGTTCCTAGGCTCCCATGTTGAACAATCATATCTTCTATTTATAGTTCTCAAACCTAGCAGGTTATCTAGTCCAGAATTGCTCAAAATTGAGTTTTATTTGTACACTCTCTTGAACAAATGTAAGAAATTAAATATTCAAATATTAGTGACTGTTCACTATCTAATTGAGGTTATTCTTTGTTAAAACATGAACTCGGTAAACTTTTTGTGTGGCACTTTAAGAGTTTCCCCCTGCCCTCGTAATGACTTGATGATAATTTAATGGCAATATCACAATGGTGTGCTTTCGTGTGTGGGGTGAGATTGACCCATTCAAACTAATATCAATAATTTTACATTAAATTAGCAATAAGACAGAACCGAAGGTTCCAAGTTTATCTTTAAGCTTAATTAATTTAACTTTATTAAAGGAAAAAATGTTTTAAAACTAGTTTACATTGTCTTGAGAGTGGATTGATTTATTTGTTTGATTTTGGGTTGTAATTTTTGTTAATTAAAAAAACTCAATGCGCATGAAAAAATGTTATGTTCATATAACAGACCCAACCCAAAGGATTGTGGATTTTATAAAAAAGTTTAAGAGAATTTGATGTAGTCATCAGTCTTTGTTCTTTTTTATTTACACTGTAACAAGATGTAATTTTAAAGTACAATGCTTTACACAGATATTTTCAGTACAGTTCCGTCAATTAACTCATTAGGAGGGCCTAACCTAAGCCTAAAATGTTCAAAGTAATTTTAGAAATTACAAATAAGACTTTAAAACCCCATGGGCAAACCTTATTCTATAACAAATAGACAGAACAACATAATATCAGAAAGTTGCAAATTTTCATTGACTTTAATCAGTAGTACACAAATATTGTTAATGCTCTAATATTGCCTGTTAATTTATGTGTAGAATTACTGAATAAATAACTTAAGATCTAGAATTTTGTAGTGCTGAAATACCCAAAAGACTACGATCATCAATGGAATGATGTATATTTTTAAATAGCCTAAGATAGAAATGCCTGTGTTAATAAAAGTGTTAAACTTGTGTGCTGTGGGCAGAATCTTCTCTAATGAATACTCTTTATGTAATATAAACTCTAGTAATTGTTATACACATGGCTCACCCATTGTATGGGTTAATTGTAATTTAATTGTGGGGTAATTGTATAAATTGTAGTATTAATAATTCCAACACATGATGGGAATTAATCTATAGCATAGAAAAACTTTATACTTCATACAAACTTTATATGGGGAAAATATAATACTCAGTTTTTAAACATCAAATTAAATTCCTAGAATACTGAAGGGATGATAATAGTTTCGTTGTACTGCATGTTTTAAACAAAGGCCAAAATAAATCATGTTATCCGTGGATATATTTGGGTAGTAATAATAATAATTACTAAGTAATTTATTTGTAAAGGATATATGACATATAACAGACTGAAAATGTGTCTAATAGGTCTAATATAATCTTCTTGGAACATGAGAACGCTCATGGTGATTAACCAAGATCTGACAAAAAATTCCTCTATCGAAACTTTATAGATGCTGTCTAACATCCTTCCTGCTAGCTGGTTAATGTTCGTATTCACTTTTCACAGTTTTAGTTATTTACAAGCTTGCTTATTACTATGAAGTTATTTGAGTTTAGTATACTGATATCTATTTGTAATCCCAAACCAAAACTCGAAGTTTTTTCAAAGTACATCTTTAGTTTATCCTCCAATGTTGCAATTAGAATCACTTCCCAGTTTATTTTTTGTAGCTATTAAATAAACAGATCCAAGCTCTTGTTGAACTGCAAGTTGAAAATGTCAATTTTATTGGCTCGGCAACTTAAGTAGCTACCTCATTTAGGTTAAAAGAGACTTTGCTAGAAAATCCATATTGTGATGCCTGATTGGCTGAAGGATATACTCATTTTTGTGTTGTATAAAGCTTTTATATCTGGGTGTTTTTAACTAACATGAACTAATACATCTAGGGGTTGATGTTCGGGTATGCAACGGATGAGACAGAGGAGTGCATGCCGTTGACAGTCGTGCTCTCGCATAAGCTGAACCAGAGGATCGCTGACCTGCGACGGAGCGGCGAGTTCCCCTGGGCCAGACCCGACAGCAAGACACAGGTAAGACACTTCCAATAGTTACATTTACGTTGGAGAAATGCAGTATTTTTTAGAATCTAAAACCTTACACTTTGTGATTGGTGATATTGTACCTAACTGAAGTTTTAGTGCTGTAGGTCTACTGTGATCTTGGATTTCAACTTGAATTTCAGTATCTAAAATTTAAATGTTAACTAACACATTGGCATTCAAGGGCTTTTAAATTAAAAAAAGTGATGTCACTTATTTTATTCACACTTGTTCAATTTGTCCAAACCAAAACATTATTTGTAATTCACTAAAGGTAACCAAAATAATGATGACCACATTTTACGGATATTTGTTGTGTCGACAATAATTTGTTCTCTGAATTTTGGTTATACTACTTCGACTACAGAAAATAAGAAATTTTACAAATAACACTATTCACTAGTTAGATGTAAAAAAATATAAAAAAATTGCAGTGTTATTTAAACAAATATTTTCACATCAACCATTTTTCATGAAACGTTTGCATGAGAAATGGTTATGTTCTCTTGTCATATTATAAACTATTTTTACCAGTCATGATATAATGTTCACATGCTATCATTATAACTTGACCTCAGTGTCCATTAACAAGTTCACTGCGGCAGTGTCAGAGCGGCAAGCCGCCGCTCCGAGCCTGTCCCCAGATGCTGCGTAGTTGCTGGCGACCTCTAGGCACCTTGCGACTAAAACTCTTAGTATGAGCCTAGCTCTTGCTGGAAGAGGACTATTTTCGGTCAGCGTGTTGATAAGTGACTTATGTTATAACGTGGCGGTGTCAATTTTTGGTTCGCTCGCTCTGATTTTTTAAACTAGGGTTTGAGTTTTTTCCTTATTCGGTAATAAATTAATCCTATGATGTAAATAATCAATAATTATAACTGTTCCTCATTTTGAGGTTATGTACTGAATGTTTTTGGTGCCAAATAACCACCTCGTGACCTTGGGAGTGGCGAAAGTATATTTTTAGTCGTTCTGTGTCCTTATCGGTTATTCTGTTTTGTTATATTTATTTAGATTATTTTAATAATAATAAGTTATAGTAACGATTATTCAGTCCAGGGATGGCCTGGCGCGATCTAGTCGCACCATCCCTGGACGCGGAGAGGCAGTTAGCGACATCTCAACAATGACATAATTTTTTGTTAACCGGATGGACAGGAATAGCGTTTTCTTACTTCCTACACTTCATATAAGTAATTTCACTAGTAACATTTATAAGCTTCGCTAAGTCTATATATATTTTTTCAGCAGTGAATGTGTTAAGGATTTTCATTTATATACTTTTGAGTTTTTGTTATTGATCTATATTATAGATTGTTGGGTATTAGTATATTTTCTCATAATTTTATTTTGATTTCAAGAGAATTAAAAATATAAAAATAAACTGAAAAAATGATTTTGCTTGACTACAACATACTTTGAGTTAACCAGCATATATAAAAGTAACTTGGTTATTAGTTGTCACCTAAAAAATAAGATCTAATAATTGATTTTTATTTTTTACTCTTTAAGCATTAATAGCACTGAGACAAAAATATAGTAAAGTATTGGAAGTTAAAACATGTAAATCATGTACAACATGTACATGTAACAAAAAATCAACAAATCATGTAACATGTACTTATGGCTACTTCAAATTAAATCAATCATCATTGTTTTCATTACTATAAGAAGCTTCAACACAATGATGTTTACTTTTAACCATCTTTCGGCTGATATAAAATGTTGAAAAATCTGACCTGAGTGTTGTTTGCCTTTAATTAGCCATAGTGTATGATCTGTGAACTAGACCAATAACATGTGACAGGACTGAAAAACACCTTAATAGCTGAATTGGGGTAATCAAATGTCACCATAAATATCAGTCCCAACGCCTCATTCATTTTGGTCCAATGATTTGTGTTCAAGGGGTTTTATTAAATTTGCAGTGTGCAGTGTGGTCATTAGGAAAAATGCAAATGATACTCAATCTGAATTGACAATAGTCTTCATTTTGGTAAATTTCATCAGTCCATTTTTATTGTGAGTCCTGAATAATGTGTTTTTGACCAAGACAACTATTCAAGTTCCAAGTTTTTCGCCAGTTAGAGTATCAGTAATATCTAATTAACTATTGACCTTTGCTCGACAGCAGTTGTTAAACATAATGATGTAATCGTACTACTCACCATCTTTCGGCTGATTCTGAGTGCTGAAACAATATTTTTACTGAATGTTTTACTGCAATTCAAACGTAAGGTGTAGGTTTAGTATATCCCATTATGATTTTTGTTTTAAATATTATAAATTAATAGTTTTGTTATTATAGATTAGACTCAATAGAGATCTAAATTGACCAGTGCTTATGAACTAGTGTTGATATAGAATTACAACTACCTACAGGTAACCTGCGAGTACTGCTTTGCCCGCGGAGCCTGTGTCCCTATTCGTGTGCACACAGTCGTCGTTTCTGTGCAACATTCCGAGAAAGTGAGCCTCGAAGAGCTGAGGAAGCAAGTATACGAAAAGGTGGTCAAAGAGGTGATTCCAGCCAAGTACCTTGATGACAACACCAAAATTCATATCAACCCTTGTGGAGACTTCATCGTCGGTGGGCCTCAGGTTGGTACATAACGTGGAAATGAGACTAGGATTTATGGCTCAGTTGCTTATACAATTTGTCATCTCAGGGTTTCAATATGATAGTGGTCATCAATAATGGTTTCAATGTAGGGAAACGAGCATGACAGAGGTTTGAAGTAATCCTGTTTTTGAATGAAGGCTTATTTTTTTAGTTATAAATTTGTTAAAAACAAGGTCTGATAGACAGAGAAAAGTAGTACTGTTGAAGGTATTTCCAGTTTCAAACTAAATTTCCAGTCAAACGAACAGGTTACAATAACCTGTTTTTCATACATTACAATAAACAATTTCTTATGGTTCCGTTTATAACACTAAAATAGAGTTGATTCTATTTTGTTGATTCCTTTTGTACTTAAAGAGAAAAAACGGCAACAGCCGGCTTAGTGCATTTATATCAAAATATAACAGAGATATATTTGTCATTTACAATTTGTTATAATTTAGGTCATCAATCTTTATGATATTATATGATATCAAATCACATTAGGAATAAAGGAATACTTTAGTGGATTAAAGTAGGTATCTGAGCCTTTATTAGTTAATCTTATTAATAGTTAATCCTACAAAAAAATCCCGAGGAGGGTGGCAATTTTCTCTTTCGAAACATAATTCATTTGTTTAAAATAACCTCTTGATCAATCATTATTTTATGAAATTACTTATATAAAGCTTTAGTATCACAGCTTTTAAACATCATGATGTTAACTTTTATTCACCATCTTTCGGCTGATTCAGAGTGCTGAAGTTAAATATTTACTGAATGTTAGCTGTGATTAAAAATAAAAAAAAGAATAATTTGTGTTGCGTTTAAAATTATTCTTTGCTGCCAAAAATTTACTGTAATAATCTTTCTTTAAAGCCTATACGCTGCATCTAAACAGAGAAGCAGTTGGGGTTAAAGCAGCATACAAAAATTTGGGCATTTACTCTTTTACTATATTATTCCCAAATAAAAAGTAGAAAGTTGAATTTATAATTAGACATTAAAAATTATGTTTATTAAACTTTGTCTTTGATTCTATGAAGCTCCCCAAGTAACATCTGTTGTTTACATAATAAAAATCTGGAGGTTATCTTGCGGTTGTTACGTAGTTTTAACAAAACAATCCGCTGAGATTTCAGATAAATTAGTGTTTTTTTCCAAATTGCTCAATATGTTTTGTGGTAAAGTAATTTATTTAATCTTGACTTCATTTAAAAGGCAATTAAGATGTTTCCTTTCATCCTTGCAATCAGCATCGTTTATTTGGTTGATTGTAAACTTTCAATCAGCATCGTTTATTTGGTTGATTGTACACTTGCAAGGATATGAATTTTTTTATTAAAAAAAAGATTTGTTGGTTATATTCTCCTTAAAATACAACTTCCTCATTCCTTTTGTGCTCCATAGAGGATTCCAGTTAAAAACCATAATCATGAGATGAGAAATAAGATTAAAAATTATAGATGAGAAGCCATTAGCATTATGGATCAAAATACATCAAGTTATATATAAAAATGTTAATTATCATAGCTTAAGAATTAGTATTCAAAAGCTATTGGACTATTTATAAGTTGATAACCAAAAGCTAAATATAGGGTGCCGTTTGTTTAGATGAAAAAATTCATTTATTTAGATCTTCAAAGTTTGTCATTATCTTACAGTTCTAATTTCCTTGTGTGAAGAATTTCTAAGAGGGAAGAAGCTATTTTAAAGTGCCCAGAGGCCAAAAATAATAGTCATTAAAAATTATTTTTATGTATGTATGTGTCCGTAAGCACGATAACTCTTGTAAAAATGTTGTGATCGAGATCAACTTAAAGATGTGTAAGGTATTCCTACATTTACTCAGATGAGATCATAATTAAGATATATTGCTCAATTGGTGCAGGTAGGTTGTACCCCAAATATGGGTTTTTTGCGTTTTTCATATGTAATTTTTAAATATTTTCTATTTTTTCTTATACCATTAGAATCAGCTCAAATTAGTATTTGCACAATTTAGTATTTTCAAGTTTCCGATGGTTACCGAGACATAAAAAAAGGCTTAACACAGTATTTTGTATTTTGAGGCTCCAATGTAAATCTTATGGAGGATAAGTAAAAATTAATATTTCATTTACCTATAATTTTGGATGAAACTAGATTTCACAGTGTACCATACAAGCTACTAACCTGCATACTCTTTTCCCATGTTTTCATTCATATAGACAATAGGCAAACTCCTTTATTTTAGGACTGTAGTCCAATGGTGAACTAAATAAACAATTGGAAATACACTTTCACTCCTTTTACATAATGTTCTCCTTGAAGAGGTGATGCAATTAAGGCAAAAATGTCAAATTTACCCAATTTGTTGATTTCGCCTTTCTTACTGACGATATGCTTTATTATTGTCGGTATATTATTGATTTACAAATTCACGTAAAAAAGGTCTGCAGCAATAGATATAGAAGAATTCAAACCTCTTGTCGCGGTAGTTTTTTTTATTATGCTTGATATAAGTTTTTAATTAATAATGAGATTTTTCCCATAGGCCTTGCCTTGACCCAAAACTTGTTTGCAAAATAATCAAATGATTATGCTTTAGATTATTGAAGGTTTGCTTGAATTTCTTTGGTTTGTTTAGAGAATTTGTTAATCCATTGTTGTAACTTATTTCCCTTGTCCTCCTTCATCATGCACAACAGTGCAGCTGTCTTTAAATTTCCGATACCATTCACACTCAAGGCACCTAAGAGCTCTAAGGACATAGGAACTAATGAGCATATTTAGTCACTGTCGGTGACTCTGAGAGTTATTCCATTTAATCAGTGTCAAAAATGTCAGTGTTTTGGAAAGACCTTCAATCTTTTGTATTTTCTCATGACAGAAAATTCAAGATGTATTTCAAAAAATCAAAAGCACAACATAAATTTCCCAGTATTTTTTATTTTCCGTACAAAAACACATTCATAAAGGGGATCTTGAGAGTCTAGTGTAACATTAAAACTTAAAACTATTGGTTTGTAGTCATTGGTGAACAAAATGAAAGGATTGAATTTAAAGAGTTGAGTTTAAGGGAAGCAATTTTACTAAATTTTGATAACCAAGATGTATTAAAGAGGTTAGAGGTTGTGGTAGATAATAAAAATTTAATTTAGGGAGATGCGGGGTTGACCGGTCGCAAAATCATCGTAGACACGTATGGAGGCTGGGGCGCTCACGGTGGTGGAGCGTTCTCCGGCAAGGACTTCACCAAGGTGGATCGCAGTGCTGCTTACGCGGCTCGCTGGGTGGCCAAGTCCCTGGTCAAGGCCGGGTACTGCAAACGCTGCCTGGTCCAGGTAACCACTGTTGAAACTTGTAATTATAATGCATATATACCCCACTAGAAATATAGTTTTGTTATATGCTTATTGTAAATAGTAATATAACCACACATCTTTACATGTTAATTCAATAATTATCAAGAAGTATTATGAATTTCAATGATGAACTATTGTATTTGCTACTCTTGACTGGATGGATGACGAAAATCAACCACTTTAAAACTGAGAAATTCAAAATTCACCTTTGTCAATACTAACTTAAGCTTTCAACCATAAAAATGTCCTTCATCACTGGAAAAGGTTGAATATCCAGTTAGTTTTATGCTATAATTCATTGGGTTTCTAGGTTTCTTATGCTATTGGAGTTGCCGAACCTATCTCTATAACACTGTTCGACTACGGCACATCAACAAAGACACAGAAAGAACTTCTATCTATTGTTAAGAAGAATTTCGACCTCAGGCCAGGAAAGATTGTGAGGTAATTGAAATTTATTATACAGGGATTCATTGTATAACCATTCAAACAGAAAATACTATCAGTTAAATTGGTTTTAGAAATAGTTTTCTTCCTCAATAGTATTAGTTACTAGAAAGTTACTTCCGTGTCCCCAGTGTTTTTACTATTTATAACCCTCAAATCCTCTTAAGCAGTTGCCCAGAATTTTTAAGAGCCCTTCCAACACGTCCGGACAGCATTATTTCGGGATTTGGATCCATGATATTTTGGATTTGGAACTGTGGTGTAGTCTTCCAAAGTGTTTTAAAGATGGCCTGTTTCACTCAAAAATCTCATTTGTAATTGTCTGGAGAAGTGCTCCCGCTTCCAGAGAGATTTTTATTTTGTAGAAACAAGCAGTTAGGATAGTTGCTAGTGTAGACTTTAAAGCTCACTGTAGGTCATGTTTTATTCAACTTAAAATTTTAATGTATGAAAGTTCCAAGTAATCTCACTTATAATAGCGATAAACACAATCACTGCACAAGAACTAGGTATGATGTTCAAACTCCTTATGATAGATTAAGCAAAACCAGGAAAAACCCCCTGTAACTGGAACTAAATTGTTCAACAAGCTGCCTCTTAATGTAAGATCTTTAAATTTAAATAGTTTCAAGACTTCAGTCACTATTTTTTTTTAAGTAATAATGCCTTTTACTCAATCGATGATTATTTGAATGGCAATTGGACTGAAAAAATTTTCCATAAGCCATGGTCCACCATATAACGTACACCTGTATACGTGTTTTATAATGTACATCTGTATGACGAATCCATTGTATTCTATGAATATCTATGGAAATAAAGATTTGATTATTTACACCTGCCTCCAGCAAACCTGAGCTGTAATTGATAGCTGTTCATCTACCACAATGCAATGTTATCATCTTAAGTCTATTACAAACTAATATTTTATTAAACATGTCCAAAAATAACCTAGTTCTAGGTTACAATGTCAGTTTACCATAAATTGTCTTCTTGAAACAAATTGTCTATTTAATATTTGGCCTACTATTAAAACACTACACTTCACTAACAAAACATATAACACTTTTAGAGATAATAACTAATTATATTTCAGTTCAAAACACTGTCAAACTAACACAAAAACATAACCATTCTGTTCCATATTACATCAGACAACAGTAACCTTTCAAAGACAGCAGAATGGCAAAAAGAATTATGCTAGGTAGGTTGACAGCTTTCTCCAGTATTGAGAAGCTCCAAATAGTTATATAAATCCTGTAAGGTAAAGCTTCTGTGGATGCCAATTGACCTTTCCAAAGAATAGTGTGAAAATTGATCCAGTGTAAATCATCATAGAAATCATTAAATATAATTTTTCAAGTAAATAGTTTCTGTCTATATAATGATTATATAAATTTATAAAAGCTATGTAAATGGCAGAATATAGAGTCATTCTTTTTCATTTGACATTATTCACGATTAAATTGGTCCAGTAGAATTCTCACTCAGTTTTCTGTATAACTTCTAAGTCTTCTGTTAGATTTAACCCTAGAAGTGGCAAGCTTTTAACTTTTAACTGTAAAATTAGTTACTTATATCTTCTTGAAATATGGACAAAAAAACTCGAAAAATAACCCCCCCGTATAACCACAAAAGCAAAACAGGTGTCCACTGCAATCCCAATTAAGCCTACAATGCTGTCAACTTCCACCCGAGCCGACCACCATTTCCATTTATTTAAGGTGGGGCCCACCTCTCCGCTACACCACACCTTTGCAAGCCAAATTGGGATTGCTAATGGTCGGGAATTAGAACACTAGCACTTCCGAATGGCTAGAATGTTACACTTGTCAGGGTAGCGCTCTAAGTGGTCCAGCCACCAGTGCATAGGAGTAGAAAGCGCTTACTTGGCTATAAGACGTAACCTAGTGGCAGTTAAGTGAACTGCGTGAGCAGGTTTGGTTGCTTGCTCCCAGATGGCAACATGGTCACGAAGGTGATAAGTTCACTAAATTGGCGACAGATGCCTCCACCTGCCAATTCTTATTGTATTTTTAAATGTGTCATGAATTACGACTCTACCACTTCTAGGGTTAAGATATCCATTTTCCATATTATGCAAAGTGCAGCTTTAACATAATGATGTTTACTAACACCATCTTTCGGCTGATTCTGAGTGCTGAAAATTTTAAGATTTTACTGAATGTTTGCTGCATTTCTATTTGTTAAATTATTTACAATAATGACACAGTTTTTAACAGCTAAATGGCAGAATAAAATCATTCTTTTTCATTTGACATCAGTCATGATTCAATTAGTCCAGTAGAATTCTCACTCAGTTTTCCATATAACTTCTAAGTCTTTGTTTGATTTAACCCTAGAAGTGGCAAGCTTTTTACTTTTAACTGTAACCTAAAAATGATTACTAATATCTTCTTGAAATATCAAAGTTAAAAAAAGCATAAAACACACCCCCCTCCTTAAAACCACTAACCACAAAAGCAAAACAGGTGTCCACTGCAATCCCAATTGAGCCTACAAATGCCGTCAACTTTCACCCAAGCCGGCCACCGTTCATTTAAAGTGGGCCCCCTCTCCACTATACCATACATTTGCTAGCCAAATTGGGATTGCTCATGGTCGGGATTCGAACGCTAGCACTTCCCAATGGCTAGAACGTTACACTCGTCATTGTAGCTCTCTAACCATTCCAGCCACCAGTGTATAGGAGTAGCCTAAGGTTAAGATATCCATTTTCTATATTATGCTAAGTGCAGCTCTAACATAGTGATGTTTTCTAACACCATCTTTCGGCTGATTCTGAGTGCTGAAAATTTTTAGATTTTACTGAATGTTTGCTGCATTTCTATTTGTTAAATTATTACACAGTTTTTAACAGCTGAAAAAATTGTTTCCGGCATGGATTTCAAAAACTAAATGGTCAAAAAAGTGGCCCTAACTTTGCCTGTTGAAAAAAAAATTTTCATTTCATTTCAAAAAATTAAATCCAATACTATAATACGAGCAAGATTTTTGTATATAATATCTCAGACAGTTCTCGAAAACGGCTCTAACAAATTTCTTTAAATTTTGGAAATAACAAATTTCCGAGTAGAAAATAAGTTCTAGATAGGTCTAATGTCCAGGAAAATTCCGGTTTTCTTGTAATATTAAGTTTGAAATCTAAAAAATTAACATTACACTTATGGAGAATAAAAATGTAAACAGTACAAATCAAAACATCTGTTTATAAGCGTTTGACAGTTGTTGATTGAAGATGGTGGTGAACAATATGTGAAAAGAGGTTTTGCATAAATATTTATTTTATGTATAAATGAAAAATATATCAAATTACTAAACAATTTGTAAAAACTAAAGGGTAAAAAACCTGTGTGAAATAAAAACAAAGTTAAGTATTTCCAAAATCTTTCGTGTGGATAGAAAACATATTCATTCTATTGCTTGAAGCCACTGTGACGAACCAATTAATTGGGTGTAAATTAAATTTCTCGTTTGCTTTTCAATCCTCATTCCTTTTATAACAAAATCAGTTGATCACAGGCTAATAATAACAACTGTATGGATAATTAAATAAGATCCACTAAAACAATTGAGGTCGGCCAAAAACCCTTAAACGACGGCCCTGACTTGGCCGATGCCGTAGCTCAGTGCTAGAGCTTGGATATCACATGCCGTAGATCGTAAAATCGATCCCCATCTGGGGCACAACATTTTTGTTCAGTGTTTATGCTATATTAATTAAGGTGTATTAAATCAGTTTTTTTAAAACTACATACATGTTTTCATTGGGTAAAAAATGTGTTTTAATTTTGGCAATCAACTTGTATAATACATGTCTTATTCTATCCAAACAAAGCTCGGTCACCAGGTACTATCTCTAAATATAACATACATAATATATTATATATCTATATAATATATTTTATAGTCTTTAGGCTAAATGTTAAATGATGACATTTAGTTATAACAAAAAATATATATTTCGGGCGGGAATCCCTGCCCCGCGGTGGCTGCACCTCTTGTGCGAGTGGAAAATATTCTCCTAGAACGATGTAAACAACCTAGCTTATCAACGACCTTAGCCTCGTACCGAAAACGCTGATCTGTTTGCTACTCTTTATGTGTGTTCTGCCACAATTTTTGCTTTGTTTGCATACATTGATGATGCTTTGTGCTCGATAGCGAGATTTTGCTATGCAATGTTAACCTTTTTCAGCACTTAACGTGTTAGGCAATGTTTTGGGTTCATAAAACATATTTTGATTCATTAAATTATGAAGTAAAGAGTTTACTTTCAGTTTGACTTATGATTATTTTTACATCAATTTACAATTAATAATCTACCTTTTGTACTAATTAATGTATGTTGTACATAGGACGTTGGAATTGTACATGTATATAGGAGATAGTTGCACTTACTTTTGAAATGTGAAGTTCATTGAAGTATCGTTTTACAGGGATTTGAACCTGAGGAACCCTATTTATCAGAAGACTAGCTCCTACGGTCACTTTGGAAGAGACATTTTCCCTTGGGAACAACCAAAGCAACTCGTGGAGTAACTCATTGCACCTAGATTGTTCCAGCCACTGAACTGGCGTATGAACGTTATGTGAATCTTATCAGTAATTAAATGACTGCTTGAGAAACTAGAGTTTTGAGGTGTAGTCATTCCAGTAAATTAATATTTTACGCTTCAATAAGTCATACATGTATTTTAATATCGATATTTTATAATGAAATATTTCAAAATTACCTAACTTAACAAATTTCCTTTAAAATATTCTAGAATTTTTATAATAATTGATTGGGAAAACTGTATATTGGAAGAAATTTTCTATTTTAAGTTTGCAAGTTAACCAAAAATGTTGTTTTGTTTCAAGTTATAGCTTTAGTAATTTTATTGTAATATAAATATTTTTTATTTTCAGTTTAAATTGTATTATTTTTTTATTATATATTTTTGGTGCATTTTAGCTAGAGTACAGAACAATTCTTGACAAATGCACAGATGAGGGTTAATAGAAGTTTGGCAGACCCAGGCAGGATAAGTCTTGCTTGCAAATACTATGCTGTTCATGCATTGTTTGTGTTGTGTTTTCGAGAAGATTTTGGAAAAGAGCTTTTTCGAATACACTCCGGTCTGCCAGCATTTTTAAATGTCAGTGAAATGTGGACCTCACTGACTAATTTCTTCAGACAATGTTTCTTGAAATTGACACCCCTGAAGGTATTGTGTGTACAAGTAATTTCCTATTTTATATGTGGCGTCATGTACTAGTAATGTATTGTATCTTATGAATAAACATTCTAGAAGTGGCCGAAACCAATGTATTCTTAACCTTCATCCTTGTAATTTACATTCATATTTATTTAGGTTCTTGAAAAAGACTTCAAGGAACTGGATAAATAAACGAAAAGTGCTATATTTAAATGAACTTGTCTTTAGTGAATTTCCCACAGGGAGGTAAAGTTATCAACACGACCTAAGTCTGGATTTTGTTTTGAGGTCCTTAGAAACCAAAAATCCCATTCTGTCATTTCTTCATTAGTAAAGTAAGTGAATGTTAATGTGTCTTTGTTTACCATTGTTATCTCTTGTAAATCTCATGTTGATGAACAAATTTTATCATGGTAAGTGAATGTGGGTCCAATCAAATTTAAGTCTGAGGTATGTCGGTCAAATTTAAATAATTTTAATATCCCAAAATGGTTGTATTTCAGGGTTTGGTCGTGAATTTACTATGGAAAAGTGATCTATTCAAATTACCTGCATGATGACACTTAAGTCCAGGACCATGTTAGAAGTTTATAACTAAACCCTCTGAACATATTTTGGGGGGTCATTCAACATTTTATATATATAAGTATATATATATGTCGTCACGATAACGGCCACAATTATTATCTGAATATTATAAAATTTGGTGGAGATGTTCCTTTCTGTAATATCATTGGTGAGTTCGTTGGGCAACACATTCATACAAAAAAATTCATAAATGTCATTATGAATTTTAAAAGGACAAGTTTCCAGATTTAAACTATGTCAAAAACCTGCAAAATCCGTATTATAATTGTTGCTATTTCAAAATTCAATATTGTATTGAAGTTCATTGGTAACTTAAATTATAATTATTATGTTGCAACCTTTGACCGACCAATGACATTCTTGAATTACTTCCAAAAGGATACGAATTTCATCATTTGCCATCTGCACTTTTGTGTTCAAAGCAAAGATGTTCTGTATTGACGATGTAATCTTAAACAAAAGTTTGATTTTTAATTAGATTAGATTATTTGAAATGGCGACCATACTACAAGGTAGGTATTTAAGCCAAGTATGAATGAGGATTGAGTGTAAGATGATTGTGGCGTGATCTTGTATTCTTGTTACTACTGACAACGACTGATATGTTCCTTAGACAGGACTGTTAATTAATAGCCCAACAGCAGAAGGCTACTGAGGGACCAACAGTTTAACGTGGAATCCGAACCACGGCCTCTGAATTACGAATTGGTCTAATTATAAGGATTGTCTTTGTGGATAAACGTAGTATTCAATAGTACAGACGTTAATCCACCCAAGAAAACACTACACCCACTGAACATCGCTCATAACTATCCACAATTCGGGACGGCCCAAGTAGCTGGATTACAGGATGACGCCACTTCTCATTTTATAAGGCTTTCATGTCTGAGCCGGATAACCCATCGCTTTGAAAAGAAAAATTGGTTTTTATTTACGTGGCTAGGACGATAAACTGAAAGTGCAGGATAATTTTGAGTCGCCAGGCCATCAGTTTCGTGATCCGGGATTCATCAAAGCAATTATGACTGTTTTTTCTTAAGACATTGCTAGAATTCCTAAATCAATGATTGCTGATTGCTATGCAGGTCTGCTGCTATGTACTCATGGCTATCTGATCCCTAGTAGGAGTCTGGCCTTACCACCAATCACATTCCTTCTTTCCCAGACTTGCCCTTCATCCTATTCTCTTATTCTTGCCTGCTCCTATACCACACTTTACATGCTTTCCAAGGTACTGCTGAAATCAATGTAATAATATAATATAAATAGCACAAACATTGCTTTTGTCTGCACATAAAAATATTGAATCCATAATGCTGCTAGCTTGTTACAGTCTAGATAGAAGTGATTCATTTTAATAATTTTTTGAATACTAACTAGTTCCTTTCAAAAACAACATGCCAATAACTTTTCTGTGCAGTGTAATTAATGTTAGTAAGAGTCATAGCAGTGTTTATTACAAAGAGTTGCCAAAGGTGACGGCTCATGATCTTATCAGTCATTAGCTATGGTAGTGGATTTGAATCAGACACGTTTGATTTACCATGTTAACCATAATGTAGATGGTCCATTGCCGTTGTGAGGTTCTTGGACTTCCACTCAGCTGGTATGGATGTAATATAAACTGTCGGATTTTACTATAATTCATATCTGATATGTACATCAATCCTATGGTTTGTAGGAACAGAGACAATCTAGGGAACATTTTACATCCACTGCAGGTCGAGTGAAGGTACAAAAAACAATTTGAATTTCTTACCATTGCATGAGCCATCTACGTTCACTATATTTAGTGTTACTACTGAGCATTGGTTACAAAATGGCACTTAGTGTTTCGGTCTTTCATCACACTAGTTCATCTATTCCAAAGTATTAAGGTTTGGGTGTATATAATTTTTGATGGTTTGATATTGGACCCTTACCCTTATGAAACTAAACTACATTTCACACTGACACTGATGGAACAGTATTCCTTAAGAAATAGTTTCTAGTATTTCTGCTTAAGAGAGGTTTTTGTACCGGATTGGATGCTGGATCAGTTAGGATCAGGAATTGTGTGCACAAAACTGTTTTTGCTCAATTTCAGTTTGATCAATTAATACTTTTGTTCGCTCAAGATAATGACTTTGATCGCCAGGGATACCGGCGGACAGGCCAAAGCAAACTAATATGATGATGATAGTGATTAAGGTCACTCAAATGGAACCATCACAAAATCTTGACACAATTTTGTGATGGTTTGGTACAAGATCCAGTTACTCTAGTTCATTGGGCTGTTAATTCCAGCTACTTGGAGGTCACGAATTGTGGATAGTTGTGAGAGATGGTCGGTGGGTGTAGGGTTCTCTCGTGTGGAATAACATCCACACTGTTGAATACTGCGTTAATCCGCAAATACCATCCTCATAATTAGACCAGATCGTAATTCAGAGGTCGTGGTTCGGATTCCACGTTAAACTGTAGGTCCCTTAGTTGCCATCGGCTGTTGGGCTATTAATTAACAGTCCTGTCTAAGGAACATGTCAGCCTTAGTCAGTAACAAGACTACAAGATCGCGCCACAATCATTTCTCATTCATACTTGGCTTAAAATACCTACCTGGATAGGTCGCCATTTCAAATGGTAATCTAATCTAATTTATGATCCTGAGAAATGATCAGCAAATCTTGGTCAACAACTAAGCTTCAGTCAAAAAATTCATTTGTTGTGTGTAAATTAATTAACCTTAAAGGGTTTAAAATGATTAGAGAGCATATGACACGATGTTGCAGAGATAAGTAATGAACAATGAATGAGTACACAATGGTTGATCATACCTGTATGTATGTGAATAATAAGGAAAGAGGATTAAAATAAAATAATCGGTTTCAGAGGACTGACATATACTTTCTCCCTTAATTAAATGAAAAAAACTACTACCTTCCATAAAAGTATCATATTATTTAAGATTTATCTAAATATCATTTAAAATTTATTTTTTTTAAATAATTGTCTAATTTCTTTAACTAAAAGCAAAATTATAGAAATTTCACACAAAGTGTGAATTACACATGAGTGTGTTTTAATTGATAGGAATTTATAAGGCATTTACCGCCATCCCTGTAATACCAATCTTTTTGATTGGGTTTTTTTGGGTGATGCTACCTTACACTGCAAATGACAACCTAGCCAGTTAGGTATTTTAAACTAGGTATGAATGATAAATGAGTGTCGTATGATTGTGGCATGATCTTGTAGTTTTGTTACTGACTAATGCTGACATGATCCAGAGACAGAACTGTTAATCAATAGCCCAACAGTCAATGGCATATCTAAGGGACCGACAGTTTAATTAACGTGGAGTCCGAATCACTGTATCTGCAATACGAACAGGTCTAATTATGAGGATGATCTTTGGATTAACGTATTATTCAATAGTGCGGACATTAATCCACACAAAAAACACTACACCCACCGACCATTGCTCACAAATATCCACAATTTGTGACCTCCACAGGACATGCTGCCCAAATATAAATTGGGAATAACTAATAAATTGAAATATTCATTAAGCGATTATATTGACATGGATATGTTTACTTCCACTGTTTACACAGTGTAATAGTAGTTATGAAAACAAACTATTAAACATATATGCCTTTGGGAGAGCCATAGAAATAGCCCAGTAGTAAACAACAATGCATTTGAGGGACCTACAGTTTAACATGGGATCCGAAACACAAGTTTGCCTTTGCATTATGAACTGGTCTACTTATGAGGATGGTTTATGTGGATGGATGTATTCAATAGTAAACAAAAGTTTAATATACTTTTAGTGACAAATAAAATAATAAAACATTGCAATTTTGGTGAATACACATAGATATTGAACGACTAATGTCTCAGTACAAAGTCTTTGCGGATTAACGTAGTATTCAATGTGCGAACATTAATAAAAACAAAACTACACCCACCGACCATCGCTCACAACTAATCACAATTTGTGACCTCCAAGTAGCTGGATTACAGGACTCGCCACAGTCCCAGTCAATCATTAATTAATAGCCCTAAGGCAACTGAATGCAGTATTAAATCAACACAAAATTTAGTCAATATTTTGTGAGTACTTTTTTACTTGATAACAAGTCTTTACACCTCAAGAAATTGAACATTTTTGCAATTATAAATTAATTTATAATTATATTAAAAATATATTTTGGGGTCCTGTTTTTTTAGCAATTCTCAATCACAACCTACCAAACCTATTCAATTAATATCACCTATTGAAATAGTGTTCCAGCTAGGTAGTACAAATTTTATCAAAATATATTTCATTTTACCTTCATTAAGTAGACATGTAAATTTCTGTGTATTGAAAATTTCTAAAAAATATTTGGTTGTAGTTAAACATTTGTTTTGTGTAGCATGTAACAGAAGGCTGAGGGAATGTTTGTTGAGAGGTGCAAAGGTGATAAATTTGCTGAAGGGTGGAAGTAATTAACTTTGGGTTGACAGCAGACACATGGACCTCGCAGCACAATAACCGTCTGCTGGGTGCAAACTGCGGAACTGCGCACTTTGTACAGATTCAACTACTTGTCACAAGTGTTTAAGAAGTTGCTTTAGTTATCCAATCGGTTCTGAGTAGATTACATCTCAGCTACTCAGAACATTGGCTCACTTTTTTAAGTATTTGAAAGTCATTTTAAAAGTTTAAAGGGAGGAGTAAATTTATTAGAATTATGAGCAAGGGTATACAATTAAGAGAAAATTATTGTGTTTCTATGAGTGTGTTTGTGGAATACATATGTGTTCATGATTATTTAAGCTAAAAATTACTATCCATTCATTAGTCCTTTTTTAGAGCGAATTTCCCATGGAAAGAAACTATTACCGTAGGTCTAATGGCAAGACCTAAGACCGGGATTGTGTTACTTTTTCGTTATGAGAGACAAAAAACAGATAAGTATTTACACCTACATTTACTCAGAGGAGTTCGTAATGCAGATAATCGAACGGGTAGTTTGGGGGGGTTTCTACCCCAAAAATGGGTTTTGCATTTTTCATGTGTACGGTAATTTTAAAAAATTTTAATTTTATCTTTTACCATTTGAATTAGCTTAAAAAACTACACAATATAGTTCTTTAGGTTTGGCCCTATCTCCAAAGGTTACCAATATATTAAAAACTCAAAACCCAGTACATTGTTGGGACTCCAATGTTAATCTTATGGAGGATAAGGAAAAACTAATATTGAATATTAATTTTATATAAATATTTAATAATAAATAATAGCTATAAATAGCTTAATACGTGAAATTTTTGCTTATTAAGCTATATTTATGGATGAAACTTGGCATTTCCTCATATATTTAGACAGACATACAGATGCTGACAAACTTGGTTTATGGTGAAAAATAAAAAAAAATTGTAGTAAAAATACCTACTTTCAGTTGTCCTCACAGCAGCAAACCTGCATTCTATTTCCCATGTTAATCTTATAGAGAATAGGCAGGTACTCTTACATTTATCAATAGATATTGATTGATTAAACTTAAACTTCCCATAGAAGTATATTACTATTGTCATATTATTGATTTGGTTGCTGAGTACATAGGTCTGCTTATGACAGGGATATTTTTAACTCATCAATGATATTTTTCTTATAAATTTTGTGATATGTTGAAAATAATCTTCCATATACCTTCTTGAATATTATATTGAATCACATCTATTCAGGTGGTAAATTTAGCTGCATCATTTTTCAAACCTATCTAAGACCTGTCAAACAAAAACGTACCTAATCAGAAAAGTAAAGTGGAAGGATGATTTATTGAAAACTCTCCAACCCAGAACTGAGTTAGGGGCAGGGAACACCCGCACACCTCAAGCTGGGGGGCTGCAATTAGATTGGCTTGGATTTATGGTCTGTTAACAGAACTCCTTGGATATTGGCTTCCTCAAGCTTGTTACACTCAATGAAGCATAGCTTCTTGGTTTCACTACTTGGTTTCCTATTATCTGTTTGAAAATCTATGATGTTATTTTCCTTGTTTGAAGATGTACAGGGTGTTTCAGAATTCACAACCAATACTCTAGGGCATTGTTCCTGGGTAAGAATCATATCTAAATATCATATTTAAATTGTCCAGAAGTCCTTAGTTACTCACACAGCCTCCATTTTGTTTTTTTCACTTATAATTTTTTTCTGAATAATGGTTAAACATACAGAATTGAAACTTTGCCCAAACATTTATGACAAATAGACAAAGCTACAAAAAAATTATGACAATTTCTCAAATTCATAAAACAAAATGGCGGCCATTTAAAGTTTTGTTTCTCAAATAACTCGTGAACCGTTGATTTAACAGAAAATTTACTAGAATAACTTTTTTTAGGTAATGTAATTACAAATCGATTGACACCAAATTGTTTTAAATTAGACAAATATTAACTGAGATATGGCAGCTTTAGTGATAGGTGACCGCTAGAGCTTAGTTGCAGTGCAGGTCAAGCCAGGCGACTAAAGTCTGCCACAATCGACTAAAGTCTGGTGTCAATCGATTTGTAATTACCTAAAAAAAGTTATTCTTGTAAATTTTCTGTTAAATCAACGGTTCACGAGTTATTTGAGAACCCTATATTTTACAATAAAAAAGTTTTTTATCAAACTTCTTATGGGACAATAGAGCAATTATTATAGTAGGCCTCAGTAAGATCAAGGCCTTGGATCAAATTTTGTTTGGTTTTATTTTAGCTTGAATAGCAATTTCATCCTGGGAGACAGAGCTTTGCCTTGATAGAATAAGACTAAAACTTAAACTTGTTAAAACTACAGCTATAAAGAGGTCCTTATTGAAACGTGGTCACTTTGAAGGGCTGTGGGGTAAAAACCAGATTTTCCCAGGCTTAGGATCACTTCCTTTCTTACTAATATTTGTGTAATATTCCGTGTTACACAAATATTATAAATCAGACAAGAATATGAATGAATATGAATTAGACAAGAATATGTTGCCCGGACAGTCTTGTTTTAAGGTATAAAATATATGAATAAATTTAAAATTACCCTATCACTATATGAGTATTATTATGCCCAAATATTCATGAAAGGGGATAAATTTCACAGTGATCACTTCAATAAGTGATCACTTAGTGAATCAATTCACTAAAGCTACAGTTACTTTTCAGACCTCAGGTTTACACTAAACAAAACGAAACTGGACACAGCTTATAAGATAATTTTAATAGACCTGATTAAAATCTAGATTAGATATGTATACCTTTTAAAATTTTAACAGGTATAAATATTCTTAATGTTTAAAATAAAGTTTTAGAGTTAATCATCAAAAATACTCACATGTTTATGAAATGATTAAATGTATTGGACTTTCCTGTTTTATAGATAAGTTTCAAAAAAATAATGGAAATGAGTGGGTTTTTCTGGAAGGGAATTTTATCAATTTTAAACGACATTTCCTTCTGTTGAAAGCATTTAGGAGAAATGATTACTGTAAACACACTATCATAAAAGAGACTAAATATACTGAAACCCTACATTATAAATATTATTATTACATTGTTTTTTAAAGGGTTAATAGAAAGTTTTTATAACCATTAATAAATTAATTTTTTTACCCTACTAACTTCTAAAAGCAATTGATATCTGGTTAAAAAAAACAAATTATTTGAAGGCACCGTTCTGTTACATTATTATATTTTATCTTTTCACTCAGCCAGTTTTGTTGAAGACCAGTGAAATACTGGTACCAAAGTAATGTGCTAGCTTGAGAAATAAATTGTATCACTATCGTATAAAGCAATACATAAATTGAATGTAAAATATTGTGTTTGATTATGGCTGTGGTGCTTGATGGTGTTTGTAGAGTCGATGAAAGGTTATAAATTTAGTGAAGGGGAGTTGCACCCCCTACCCCAACAATGTGTGTGATCATTGTCTGATAGTCACAGTCATTTTCTTTTTTGGAGAGCAATGAAAAGTTAATTGTAAGTAAAATAACATAGTGTTTCATTGACTGACATGTTGTATTCCATCTGTAGAGTCAGACCTTATTAGTTTACATAAAATATATTTTAACATTTTTTGAGAAAAAAATCTCATTATTCAACAAGAAACATTTGACTTAGAATACTATTTTCTATTACTGTAACTATTTTATAAAAATAAAAACTCATGCTTCTCTCACAGTCTTCATACATATTTGAATCAAAACACTCACATTTGATTCCTTTTTTCTGATATTTTTAACGGTGTAGAACAATTATTTTTCTCCTATGAAACAGTGGTGGAACTAAGTCATTAAATACGGAATTATAAAGTTAAAAAACACACTAGGAAAATGAGATAGAAGTGAAGAAGAAAAGTTAAAATGGGTTTATCAAAAACGTGTTGCAACAGCTAGTGTTTGATAACTTATAACAAGGGGAGAGTTGTCGTCACACGTCGCACATCGCATCACAACGAACATGTCGACTCTGCCAGATCCATCATCCATCGGTATTTTTCCAGTTTAAAATACGGTGGCTCAATCCATCTATTGGAGGTCACGAATCGTGGATAGTTATGAGTGGGGGTTTTAGTGTGTGATAGTCTCTGGTGTGGATTAAAATCCATCCGCATAAACCATTCTCATAATTATACCAAACCTTAATTAAGAGACAAAAGTGTGGTTCGGATTTCACGTTAAAATGTAGATCCCTTAATTGGTTGCTGGGCTATTAAAGGAAATAATAAGAAGGGGCTAAATTGTTGCAGCTGATAACATTGTACTTGCACACATAATGCTTTGAAAGTACTGAATTTTCGTTATTTTGACTGATTTCCAAAATCAGCCATCAAAATTCAAATCAGCATCAATCAAATTTAACATACCTTTTATTCTTAAAAGTTTTTTAAACAATCAACCCTTTTTATGATGTTTTAACTTAAAAGTTTAAATGACCACCATTTTTATATACTTTTTAAACATATTATTGCAATGATATTTTTGTCTAAATTGGGTCCATACTGGTTAAAGGCACATGCCAAGTTTAAAAATAATCAATTGTAAATTACTGAGATATAAAACTTGTTATAAAAAATACAAAATGGCGGATATCTAGCTAACTAGCCTATGCGTTTTAGGACATACCCCCATAGGACCTTTTTGTTTATTTCAACTCAATGAACAGCATCATAAAATTTCATGACAATCCTAACAGACCGTATGACCCTGTATGTCTATTATGGCTCAAAACTGGGTGTTAGAGACATCATTATTTTATTTTCATAATGTGTGGGCCAGTTTAAAGTGGGTCCTAAAAACGTTTTCCAAAAGGTATAGAATAAGGAAAATAAGTTTATTCACTGTGGGTGTTCTTGTTTTCATGTAGATGACGAACACAAATGGATGTATACCAACTGTGCTTCTTTTTAGGTGAAATCCGATGGTCGACCCGTTATCCTCAAAAAGGATCTTCAACTGCCCCAGGTCAGTGCCAGAGCCCCTCTCCTCCACCATCCACACTTATAACACTTAGACACCTACCCGGCCAATGGTTAAAATCTGATGAATTAATTACATTTATACTCATATTTTAATACGCCTATAATAGCATATAATAAATTAACATTTGACTATTATTTGAAATAATTTAACAAATAATTTGTTTTCAAAGCGGAAACTTTCCACAATTAACTGTATATAACTAAAAAATATTTTATTTTTCATTTTTAAAATCTACTAAATAACATATACTGTAACTGATATGCTGATTCTAGTTAACTAAGTTTGAAAACTATAATTACATCAAACTAGATAAATAAATTGATACGCAATCGTTTCATTGAGAGTACTGAAATTTGAAAAATCTATACTCTGAAAGGCCTTCAACCAGGCCAGCGGTTTGAATGTACGCGCTATGGGCCCGGGCCCAATCTCTGCCCTCCCCCATAGACCTGAATGGGGCGTTGAAAAACAATATACAGTTAATTGTTTGACTACGTGGTATGTTTGATGAGCAGTTAAATGAAACAGTTTCCGACATTAACCAGACTCACGTGTTCACAAGCACTATTATTTTTAATAGTTTAAATTGTAATTAACAGTTTGATACTGCAATGATAAAAATCAAGCCTAGACTAAGCATCTTGTTGGTAAAGGTTTCAATCACTCAATATATTGAGGTAAACATATATTTTTTAACTCTACATAAATAATTGTAGGCTACTTTTACTTTGTTTACAATTTATAAATCCATGAGAGCCAACAAAGTTCAGCAACTTAAAATAAATTGTTTCAACTCCTAAATTTGGCTGTTCATAAAAATGTTGAACGCCAAGATATATTTCTCAAGACACTCCCAGTAAGAAATTGGAAGTCCATGAAAATACCTCGGAATCCTCCAAACCACGAGTTTGGACGCCAAGATATATCCATCAGATTATAAATTGCGAGTTTAGACGCCAAGATATATCCATCAAATTATTAATTGCGAGTTTGGACACCAAGATATATCCATCAGTATATTATAAATTACGAGGTTTGACACCAAGATATATCAATCAGTATATTATAAATTATGAGGTTGGACACCAAGATATATCAATCAGTATATTATAAATTACGAGTTTGGACACCAAGATATATCCATCAGTATATTATAAATTACGAGGTTGGACACCAAGATATATCCATCAGTATATTATAAATTACGAGGTTGGACACCAAGATATATCCATCAGTATATTATAAATTATGAGGTTGGACACCAAGATATATCCATCAGTATATTATAAATTACGAGTTTGGACACCAAGATATATCCATCAGTATATTATAAATTACGAGGTTGGACACCAAGATATATCCATCAGTATATTATAAATTACGAGGTTGGACACCAAGATATATCCATCAGTATATTATAAATTACGAGGTTGGACACCAAGATATATCCATCAGTATATTATAAATTACGAGGTTGGACACCAAGATATATCCATCAGTATATTATAAATTACGAGTTTGGACGCCAGGATTTATCCATCAGTATATTATAAATTACAAGGTTGGACACCAAGATATATCCATCAGTATATTATAAATTACGAGGTTGGACACCAAGATATATCCATCAGTATATTATAAATTACGAGGTTGGACACCAAGATATATCCATCAGTATATTATAAATTACGAGGTTGGACACCAAGATATATCCATCAGTAATTAACAATTACGAGTTGGACGCCAAGATATATCCATCAGTATATTATAAATTATGAGGTTGGACCCATGAACATCCATCAGATATTATAAATTACAGGTTGGACACCAAGATTATCCATCAGTACATTATAAATTACGAGTTTGGACACCAAGATATATCCATCAGTATATTATAAATTACGAGGTTGGACACCAAGATATATCCATCAGTATATTATAAATTACGAGTTTGGACGCCAGGATTTATCCATCAGTATATTATAAATTACAAGGTTGAATGCCAATGAAAATTCTTCGTTATCCTCCAAATCACGAAGCTGGGAGCCTAGATAAACCCAACCCAATATTGTAAATTACGGAGTTGTATACCCAGATTCATGCCTCAGAACATTGAAAATAACGATGTTGGGCGCTCATAAATATATACGCGTCCTCCAATTAATGTACTCACACCAAGATACATCACCTATGAAGTAATCAATTGTTAACGCAGTAAGGAAATTGAGTAATAATTGTACGTCTCACTGGAATTTTTTTTATTAATTTTGAAAATTTGAAATACATATTACATCCATTAAAAATAAACTTCTTAAGTTAAAAGTTAGTTTAAATACCAGAGAAAAATAAATTAAAAGGGTTCCCTACCCCTGTCAAAAATAGTGCAGAAGCCGCTTCGCGCGGTGGACGATGGTGCGTTCAATTTTAAAGATACTGCAACTGCAGTACAAAAAAGACAGACAATTTGAGATAAGACCCTTTTCGGAGTTATAAAATATAGAAATAACCAAAAATATTGTAATCCCAAGAAATGTACAGACAAAACTCTAATTTTATTCATATAGATTTATAGGTTGTTAGTGAAAAATAAATAAAATATTTCTAAATGAAAGTAATCACGTTGCTTTCAATGCGTCCTAAATTTTTGAAACAACTGCTTATAGTGCTGCGTGTCTCACCGCTTCGTCTACACCACTGTTGATTCATGTTTTTACTTTCTCCCCTTATACATGGTATATGGAGAAAGTATTGTTTTCGTCAAAATTTTCGAATTTGAGTTGAGAGTGGATATATCCATTTTGAGGTCCCCTGAATCCAAAAAAGTGGTTTTTGACGTGATGTCTGTCCGTCCGTGTGTCTGTCTGTCTGTGTGTCTGGATGTGTACAGAGTCACAGCCTACCCCGTTGGTCCGATTTAGATGACATTTGGTTGAAGAATTGAAGATTCACCGTTTCTTCAGGCGTTTTTTTTTATTTTTAAGTGTAGTTCGCCCCTAAAAAACCCTTAAAGAACGTGAAAAATCAAAATTTCTCATAAACCGCTCTAACGATTTTGATTAAAATTGTATAGTTTATAGTGCACAGAGTACTAAATAATTTGACACCACCCGCATGTCTGTAAAAATGACGGTTCAAAAGTTATGGGCTTTTAAATGTCAAAAAATTAAATTTTTAAATTTTCAGCAAAAACAATAAAAGTAAAGTATAACTTGACTGGCACCATTGAAACCAGATTAAAAAACTATACAAATTAGTATTTTGAATTATTTGTCTACGACTAACGGTTCCAGAGAAAAGTTAAATTTACTGTCCATGATAAACGCAGTACGTTGTCTGAAAGCACCCAATGTTATTCTTATGGAGAATATTAAAAAATCAATTTCTTCCCTATTTTCCAACCATTTTCCATGAAACTTGGTATGAAGCGTAAGTTCGAATCACCACCAAACAAATCCAACTCAAAAAAGGTTGGTATTACCGGTGGTGGTGGTGGAAGGGGTCCCCCGGTCCCCCCCATACAATTCGAACAGTTTTTAACTTCATCTCTCTTGTTTTTATTTTCAGAAATGGGATGGTTATTTTTGAAACAATAAGTTATTAAATCATAATTAGATCAACTTTGTAGAACATTATAATTTTATTACAGATTGTTTTTTTTAAATTTACTTAAGTATAAAAATTATTATTCGACAACACAAACAGTCAAACATAAGAGAGCTTAAAGGCGTAGTCATCTTGATAGCCTAAGAAGCACAGTCATTCCTGAGATATATTTATAAGGGGACTGAGTAACATCCGTGTTATCCACTGAAGGGTATTGTCTTACTCGTAAAAGGAAAATATAAAGTTATCACCTTTTAACGAACTTCCTCATTTCAACGCAGTTTTATTGAAGTGTAAATTTCGTTCTCTCTTAAAGTAAGTTATTATACGTGCGCCGTATTAAGGATATGTTAGCAATAATTGTTGGTTTGGCATTATATTGACCTTTCACGAAATTGATTGATATATATTTTGATTTTTGGTAACAGGTATAGATAGACCTATATGTCTATAGGTGCCAATAGGCACAATATTTAATACCTCCGTCGCAGCAGACCTGCGTACTCAGCGAATTTCCAAATCAATAATATAATAGTAATAATAATATATGCCAAGTTTTATACAAGTTTTATCTGTCCATAAACATGAGAATTATTTGCCTATTCTCCATAAGATTAACATGGGAAAGAGAGTGCAGGTTTACTGCTGTGAGGAACACTGAAAGTAGGCATTTCTACCATAAACCATTTTTATTTTTAACATTTATACCAACTTTCATCAACATCTGTCCATAAATAAAGAAGTTTGCCTATTCCCTTTATGATTAACATGGGAAAAGAGTATGCAGGTTTGCTACCATGATAAAGATATAAACTATGATTTTTTAACATAAACGGGTGGTAACAACGTGATGGTAAATACCAAGTTTAATCCAAAAATATTGATTGATATGGGAAATATTAATTTTTACTTATCCTCCATAAGATTAACATTGCAGCCCCACAATACAACGTCCTGTGTTTAGAATTTTTAATGTCTCAGTAACCGTTAGAGATAAAGAAAAGGGACTAAATTGTGTAGTTTTTGAGATGATTTCACCATTAGGGTGAAGGATAAAGATAAACGCAAAAAACACAGTTTTTGAGTACTAAAACCCCCCAAACTACCCGTTCCCATTGGTCGATATGTCTGGTTTACGAACTCGTCCGAGCAAATGTAGGAATACACGTATCTACCAATTTTGATCTTGATCGGACCATTTTTACGAGAGTTATCGTGTTCACAGACACACACACACACACACACACACACACACACACACACACACACACACACATATATATATATATATATATATATATATATATATATATATATATAAATTTTAACTACTATTGTTTTTGGACTCTGGGCACCTAAAGAAGAAAAAATAACATGGTCCCGGGCTTAAGTCTTACCATGAGACCTACGGTAATAGCTTCTTCCCTATAGGCAATTCGCTAAAATGAATGTCTATTGGAGAAAATAAACAAATTCTAATGTAACTAAATGTTCAATGTTGTGGAGAATGAGTGTCGAGCGATGCCAATGGTGGGGACACTATTGAGGGGAGGCCAGGTGTAAATTTATTATTTTCCATTCAATATTTGTATAACTATTGTGATAAACCACTGAATAATGATTATTATACACAGTGAATAATAATAATTTGTAGAACATTATATTTATGTGGTTCAAATAGCATCTGGTTATATTTTCCATGTTTCGTTTAATGATAATATTTTTTAAGTTTATCATTGAATTACATACATTATTATATTTCTCCTATATTTTGTAATACTATTTTCAAAAAGGTAGTACTCATATACATTCAAAAGATTTATTTTAAACACAATACGTTTAAAACGTGTATGCAATTAATTCTGTTCGTATCTAGAAGTTTTAATCACAATACTCTTATGTTAAGGCTGTAATATTTGAGATTATGATGAACATAGCTAGATTAGATTAGATTAGATTATTAAAATGGCGACCATACTACAAGGTAGGTATTTTAAATGTGTAATTATAGATTCGTAGCTATGAAGGCTTCTTCGTGGAAAAGATTAACTGGAGATTAACTAATCTTATCAACAACATCTATCTATATAAATAAAATTAGAGTTCTGTCTGTACTTTTCTTGGAATTATAATTATTTTGGTTATTTATATGTTTTTCTGTCCGTCTCTGTCAGTCTTTTCTGTGAAAACGAAAGCCCCCACAGTTATGAAAATTATTTTCCTTATTTTATACCTTTTGGATAAGGTCTTTGTTTACTTTAAACTGACCCATAGATTACCAAAATTAAAAAAAATAAGCTCTTAAAAACTCAGTTTTATGCTATAATTGAAATACAGAGTGTCTGAAGTCCGACACCAAACTTCATGATGTGGTTCATTGGGTCAAAATAAACAAAAAAGGTCTTATAGGGGTATGTCCTAAAGGGATACTTAGCCAAGTTTACGCCATTTTGAATTTTGTATAAAATATTCTATATCTTAGTCATTTTTCAATCGATTACTATAAAACCTTGTATGTGTCTATAAACAGTATACCCAAATTAGACAAAAATATCAATGTGGTTAAATGTTTGTTTAGTTTAGAAATTACGGTCACTTAATTTTTTTAAATTAAAATAACTCGGAAAGGGTGTTTTTTAACTATTAAGATTCAAAAGTTTTGTAATTCAATTTTCTATCAAATTATCTACGTGAATCTTTTTTCTTGTAAAATATGAAAAACTATCAGTATACCCGTCCTAGGATGTAGGAACAATCCTACAACCCGTACAAAGGACAGGCATACTGATAGTTATATTTGTATCTTCATTAAAACGTGTAATACGTCAGTTGTTAAAATCTCGGCAACGAATAATTTGATTTGACGTTGTGAGTCAGAATTATTTTTCCAGAATGCTTGAGAAACAGTATATTCACAAGACTATAAATCCCGAGAAGGGCCAGAGTGATAAATGCAAACTAATTAACATGGCAGTTGGGCTTGGGAGAGGACCCTGCCTCCAAACACCCCCCCACCTCGAGTGCTGCTGATGTAGATACAGTACATGTATCATCTACTTGTACATAAAATATGGATTCATTTTCAATGTTTTTACAGAGAAATCCATACATTTAGACGACAGCTGTAAAGGGCTTTTAGGTATTTAGGGATAATACTGTAGATAAATTAAACACTGAATTATGTGACATGTACACTGAACAAGTAGCTTTTGTTATCTTTAATAGTATTGCTATTGATATAATACGCCTTAAGAGTCTGCATCAGTGGTAGCCATCTTGGATTTTAGTCCCGTAAGAGCAATGTTAAATTCTGGCACCTATATCTCCTTGACCTATTGTCATAAATTAACGGAAGAGGTGTCAAATTAAAGGTATTACAGTCCTCCAGGGCACCACCTTACAGAACTTCTTATTTTCGCCCTCAATAAAAAATAATAATGATTTATTTTGTAAAATATTCCTGGATTTTTGTTTTTATATCAAGTTAAATTTTTGAACACATTAAAAGGTCATGCCCTTGAGCCACATCTTATCAATGTACTTCCAAAGTTTTACATTGATACTTTCATAATTAACGCCACTACAGACGCCAAAGTGAAGGTATGTTCCGCCAGAATTTAACATTGGCCTTACGGGACTAAAATTCAAGATGGCTACCACTGATGCAGACTCTTAAGGCGGGGCGAGTGGCGTTACTGAAATCCGCTAGGTCGATGCTAGTGTTGCTTATTCGTTACGTAGATATGTGATTGTTTCATGCAAGCTTCATGACCTATTTAAGATAGCTATTCCTTTTTTTGTACAGTTTTAGACTTCAATAATGACATATTTTATTAGATTAACACATCAATAATGTGGATTTAAAAAATAATTTTCTGCGGTATACGATTTTTTTCTTGTTTCAAAATTTCACATTAGTTACGTGAAAAATGTCTGATTCATTTATGTTCCCAGAATTCCAGCTCAAACACATAGGTGGTTTTTCCATACGCCACATTGTTTTGTAAAACATCACATTTCCGACTTATCACCTTGTAACTCGAAAGGATTTCACTAAAAACTTACACTAAAGCATATTTATGATACAATCGTTAAAATTATGTTTTTAAGGTAGTAGATTTCTTCACTCTCACCACCTTGTCCACATCACACAGATGCTCTCTTCTCTCAGGACGTATGTGTGTGTGTGTGTGTGTGTAGGTGTGTGTGTGTGTGTGTGTGTGTGTGTGTGTGTGTGTGTGTGCGTGTATGTGTATGTGTAGCCTATGTGTGTGTGTGTCTGTAAACACGATAACTCACATAAAACAATTCTAATCTCAAAGAAATTTGGTACAGCATGTAAATGCCCAATTATTCGACCTTGCCCGCAAGGTCTAATCTGGACCCAGTTGTCATTGGGTTATTAATTAATGATGTTTCCTAACAAAAGGTCAACATTAGGTGGTAACAAGACAGGGGTTTGGACAGTTCCTCGTCAAAACGATAAAAAATGCCGAGTTGCGTAGTAAGACAAAACAAAACAGAAAGAAAATAAAAAATTGATATAACTTAATTATTATTCTGTAAAGTTTGTACACTGTGATAGTGTGTTTTGACTCGCTTGGCAGGTGAGAATACCAATTGAACTAACTTCAGAGCAATGATTATACTGTACTTTTATTTCTTATGAAACATGCAATCTGAATCAAAATATATACATAAAACATGTAATCTAATCTCTACTTTAATATACACTTTATAATTCGTAATATTTTGATAAAACTTGTTACATAGCTTCATCTACCTAAGGTATATAGAAATCCTATTTTAGTATTTCTCATGGCAGCAAACCTACTTACACATTCCCCATATTATTCCTCTTTTGGATTAGACGTAAATTGATAAAACTTCCTTATTTAAACAGATTCTGAGATACGTATTGGGATTAGGTTTAACCTATATTCAATCTTAGATTACATAATCTCAAATAATTCACAAATTAATGGTAATTTGCTAATAACGTAGGTCTGCTGCATCCAGGGTTTTTATCTTTTATAATAATGTATTGTGATTGAACATTAAAATCTATTAATTTGAAGTTCATTCTTGTAAATTTCAGTAGAAACATATATTGCAACATCCAGGAAGTAAAAACGACCCTTGATCTATAAATGCTCACAATGGTTTTATGTGCAAGAGCAAAGACTTACTTGACTGATGTGTAAATAGTTTGTTTTGCTTCCTGTGAGAGTTTGGACCAGTCGTCTCAGACGCATAGTAATTTTTTCATGTCATTTTTGTATCTTTCACTGTTACACCATTTGGAGGTAGCACTTATAGTATTGTACCAAATGTAAAATAAAATTTAAAAAACATCATATTACTAGTTTAATTTGAAATGTATCACATGTCATTTCTAAAATAAAAATAAATGGTATTGTTTGCAAATAGTTAAGTTTTATGTATTGTAAATATTTATTTATAACATTTTATTTACCAAATACAGCAGTAAGCTTACAGTATGGAATAGTGTATTGTATAGTAAATAAATAAATAAACGAGAAAGCCTAAATCACTCTGAAGAGACGAATTAAATTAATTTAACTAACTTACAATTAAAATGGCGCTGTCTTGTACAGCTTTTAATTAAGGGTGCGACCGAATGAATCAGTGGGGATTTTAATAACCATTGTATTTCCCTCTTATGCAATCTTTGCAATTGGATGCATAACTGAGTGGTCAGTCCTCTTCCTGGTGTTTATTCAACTTGAACCTTGGATTCATCAGGAAATAAGTCAAAATTAAAATAAAGCTATCATTATATGTGCGGTGTATATTTTTACTTGCTCCCCTTATACGTGGTATATGGAGAAAGTATTGTTTTCGTCAAAATTTTCGAAATTGAGTTGAGGGTGGACCGTTTTGGGGTCCCCTGAATCCAAAAAAGTGGGTTTGGACGTGATGTCTGTCCGTCCGTCCGTGTGTGTGTGTGTGTGTGTGTGTGTGTGTGTGTGTGTGTGTGTGTGTGTCTGGATGTGTACAGTGCCACAGCCTACCCCGATGGTCCGATTTAGATGAAATTTGGCATGTATGTATATATTCACGGTATCTACAGGCGTTTTATCATTTTTTTGAATTTTTTATTTTTAAGGGTAGTTCACCCCTAAAAACTCCACCCGCATGTCTGTAAAAATGACGGTTCAATAGTTATGGGCTTTTAAATGTCAAAAAAATGAAATTTTTTAATTTTCAGCAAAAACAATAAAAGTTAAGTATAACTGGACTGGCACCATTGAAACCAGCTTAAAAAACTAAACAAATTGGTATTTTGAATTATTTGTCTACGACTAACGGTTTTAGAGAAAAGTTAAATTTTCTGTCCATGATAAACGCAGTACGTTATCTAAAAGCGCCCAATGTTATTCTTATGGAGAATATAAAAAATCAATTTCTTCCTTAATTTCCAACCGTTTTCCATGAAACTTGGTATGAAGCGTAAGGTCAAATCACCCAACAAAACCAACTCAAAAAAGCTTGATATTACCGGGGGGGGGGGTTCCCCCATACAATTCGAACAATTAATTTAACTTTTTCTCTCTTGTTTTTATTTTCAGAAATGGGATGATTATTTTTGAAACAATAAATTATTAAACGATATTTAGATAAACTTTGAGGAATATGACAGTCTTATTACAGATTGGCTTTTTTAAATTTACTTAAGGGAGAAAGTATGTGTCAGTCCACTGATACTGTTTATTTCTAAACCTTTTTTCTATAAGCTTTAGTATCTATAAACTTTATACTTTTACTTTACTTTTAACTGAAATGGCGACCTACCCAGGTAGGTATTTTAAGCCAAGTATGAGTGAGGAATGAATGTAGGATGATTGTGGCGCGATCTTGTAGTCTTGTTACTGACTAAGGCTGACATGTTCCTTAGACAGGACTGTTAATTAATAGCCCAACAGCCGATGGCAACTAATGGACCTACAGTATAACGTGGAATCCGAACCACGGCCTCCGAATTACGAATTGGTCTAATTATGAGGATGGCCTTTGTGGATTAACGTAGTATTCAATAGTGCGGACGTTAATCCACACAAGAGAACACTACATCCACCGACCATCTCACAACTATCCACAATTCGTGACCTCCAAGTAGCTGGATTTTACAACAAAACCTATATTTAGTTTGTTATTTAGCTCCTCCACTGGAACGTTGACGATAAAGTTTCAGAACTAACTGCTCAATGCCGTGACGTCTTTTTCAAATATATAATAATATTTAATGAGGACCGCCCTGTGGGCTTGGGGGGGGCTGTCGTCTTGAGCGAGTTGTTAAAACTTTGGGGCTCTTGACCGCGTTTTGAAGAGGACAAAGACGACGTCTTCTTTATCCCCTTTGAAAGACGCGACAATCCACCAGCTCTCTCGTAATTGAGGACGCCAAATTAGTAAATATACTCTTCTAATTGCGGTCATTGTTAATTTAATTTGTTTAGAAACATTTTGACTACATTTCTTTTCAAAATATACTACATTATAAGTTTATAAATACCTTAAGGTGGAGTTTAACTATGAAAAGAAAAAATACCGAGTAAAAATGATTTAATTTGTTGTTGAATTCTTTACATAAAAACAATTTTTACATAGGCCTAACTAATAAACTTCAACATGGCCACCATTTTTCGTTCACAGAAGTCCAAGCAATGACCTTTTTCAGTCTACAAGTTGTGCAAAATTTTCTTTTGTTATGCAGACTGAATCTCTGATCCTTCCATTTAGATGCACCAAATTGATCATTAATAACAACACACACTTAGTCTTTTCTCAAACAGAATACATGTTTGTAAGGAAAAACAACCTGGAGTTTATTAAAAACTAGATAGCCCGGCGAACTTCGTAACGCCTAACAGTAAATACGTGTTAACTTTAAGATTGGTCATGTTCTGAAGTCGAATAGCATTACGGCTTCGCTGTGAAAGATAGATATACTGGGTCGCGTTTTAGTTAATAACAATACTGAAACTAAGAAATATTTAAATCAAAGATCATTGTTTCTGAGTCCATCCATCCTATATCCAGAATATTTAACCATACCACTAGTCTTGAACACATATACTTTTGTATTACTTTGTATTTTTATAGGAAGAACTTGGTTTAACCACGAATCGCTGGGACCGTGGTGTGCCCTATAATCCAACAGGAGGTCACGTATTGTAGATAGTTATGAGCGATGGTCGGTGGGTGTAGTGTTCTCTTATGTGGATTAACGTTCGAACTATTGAATACTACGTTAATCCGCAAAGACCATCATCATAATTAGACCTGTTCGCAATTCAGAGTCAGTGGTTCGGACTCCAAGTTAAAGTGTAGGCCCCATAGATATTCTATTGACTGTTGGGCTATTAATTAACAGTTCTGTCCAAGGAACATATCACTCTTGGCCAACAAGACTACAAAATCTATTTATTACAATAGATTTCCATTTCAGTTAAAAGTAAAAAGTATAAAGTACTCCTAACTATTAACAAAAGTAATGGAAGTCAACGGTGATGGGTGTATTTTTTACTTATGAAGCTACAAATGCTCTTTGTGTGTTTTGAAACACTAGTCAATGGATTCCACATAGCCTCACGCGAGGGTCTAGGGTATAAAGGAAGCGACCTTTCCTCGGGACGGGTGACAATGGAGGTTCTGGAAACAGATCTTAGCTGAGGACAGGTGACGGATGGTCGTCCCACAAACCGAGGGACTCTGGGACTACGGGCAAGAGTGAGGTCTTGAATAGAGGCGGTTACTAATAAATAAACCAGCAAACCAGCAGTGAGCGCGTCCTTTGTACTGGCATTATACTTCGGCGACAGGAGTATCAACCGAAATAGTAATTAATTAAATAACAAGAAAAAAACACCCACCTCAGTTTTTAGTTATATACTTTTTAATTGGTCTAAATCACACATATTTATTATTGACTAGCTGACCCGGCGAACTTCGTAAAGCCTGACAGTAAATACGTGTTAACTTTCAGATTGGTCATGTTCTGAAGTAGAATAGCATTACGACTTCGTTGTGTAAAATTAGTTACTCTGGATTGCGGTAAAGTTATAAAAATACTTAAACGATTAGACATATTAATAACATTACCACAAAACAAATAAATCTGAGTGAATTGATTCACAATTTTTCTGATCCAACCTAAAACCAAACAAAACCTAACTGTAATACGGCTTTTATAAGAAAGGTACTCTACAGCTCATTATTATAAAAAACGTAATATGTATAAACACCGTAAATATTTTTTATTTAGCCGACATTATTTATAAATACGTGACTTTTATTCGGACAGAAAATAAAAAATATCAATACATATTCAAAGTAAACTAGGAAACGAATAAGTCAGTTCCACCCGAGATCCAGCTAGACGGAGTGGGGATACCGTGGAAGACGTCCGTGAAGTACTTGGGTGTCACCCTGGACTCACGCCTGTGTTTCAAACAGCATGTTGACAGGAAAGTTGCTGAGGCAACGGCAATCCTGGGGCTGATGTGGCCACTTCTTGCAGCGAGGAGCCCAATCCTGGTCAGGACGTAGGTCACCATGTTCCTACTAATTGTACTACCATGTATGCTTCAGAAGCGTGGTGGATTCTGGCCAGCAAGACCAACAGGAAACGCCTAGAGGCAATCCAGACGAAGTCGCTGAGACGAATCACACGACAACCGTGGTTCGTCAGGAACTCTGTAATTATGGGGACGTTGGGAGTCCCAACTCTTGACCTATTTAACAGAACAAAAGGGCTGTTTCAGAAAGCAGCCGAGTCCAGCCTAGAGCACATCAGGGAACTCTGTACACGGCAAGATGTCGCAGAGGTCTGGAGGCCCAGGCCCATCGCCATCCTGGATGATCCGCCGTAGGAACAGCATGACCTGCCCAGCCAAAGCCTGTCACAGCAATGTGTTGAATCTTCTTAATTTAAGTTTGTGTTTATTATATTTTGATTAACATCTGATATTTCACTTGCTCCGGCCCTGTTCTGATTTGATTGTTTTAGCCATTCCAAGAGGTAATCCAGCAGCTACAGCGGTAAACGCTAATGCTGTGGTCGCTCAAATGAAGTCCATTCGCCCGTATGTAAGTTGCGCATACACGTCTAATAATTTTTTAAACACCATAACGGTATCATAAAAAACTAAAAAAGTTACCACCTGAAAAAAAAAAAAAAAAAAAACAAAAAAAAAAACAAAAAAAAAAAAATAAAACTATTAACGTTGTGAATAAATCTGTTCATTTTGTACAGTGCATATTTACTTCATAGTTTTACATTATTGAATGATTCAGATGGTATTGGATAGTAAATCATATTGCTAATGGAAAGTAAAACAACAGCTGTAGCTTAAGAAATCTAATGTTTTATTGTAGAACATTTGTAAACAAACTTAGTCCCCAAAAGTATAACATTAGAAATTTAAAACGCTATAAAATGGAAACTAATTGAATTTATGGAAACTGAATATGCCTAAAACATGACCGGAGCAGAGACGAATCCAAAAAATCAAAGATCATTAAAATCGGTCCAGCCGTTCTCGAGTTATAATGCGTGTAACTAACACGACTTTGTTTTATATATTTGGATTTAGATTTTCTCGTCACTTAAGGAATACAAATTAATATACTGTAGTTTAATTTTAAAACAGACAATAATTAATGTAAACACACTAAAGTAGACACTTTGAAGGAACCTACTAGATTCGAAGACATTTAATTAATGGCTGGGAACAAATTGGTTTGTATGTATTGATATTTTATAAGTCTTATTATGAAGAATAATGATATACACTAAAGAATAAGTTAAAAAATATAGATGAAAGAATAAAATGCTAAATTTTGTTATGTGTATTAATCACCAAGTTTTGAATACTAAATTAATTCTTATTAATTTACATAATATTACAAGTAAATCAGGACTATATGGTACTGTTATTCAGTTTCAAACAATAATATAAGAACCAAAACTAAGCAATTCCTGGTTTATGATGGTAACAAAACATTTTAACATCAATATAAGGTCCATAACAATACACGCACACGCAGAGATAAACTTTTATTACATTTTTTCCATTACAGTAACAGCAAAGTTACATCTGAATTTAGCGTGTATGGTTGGTGTGTCAAATTAAAGGCAGAGTGGTTAGTGGTTATCTAGGGAATTGCATTATCCATTTTGACTTTCTCCCCTTATACATAGTATATGGACAAAGTATTGTATTCGTCAACATTTTTAGTTGAGAGTGCATAAATCCGTTTTGAGGCTCTCTGAAAGTACACAGGTGACTTGGCTATATTTCCAGACCAATTTTAGGGAAGTCTAGGCCTATCTCTGAAAACCTATAAAAAGGTGAAAAATACAAATTTCTCAAAATCTTTACTAACGAGTTTAATTAAAGTTTAATGATTTAACTTTTGAGGTCCAAAATAATATGACACAATTTGTATGTCTGTAAAACTAATGGTTAAAAGGTTATTAGTTTTTAAATGTAAAAATGTTATTTTTTTAATTTTTTGGCAAAGTAATAATTTTATGAAATAACTAGACTTTCATCATTAAAACCAGCATAACAACTAAACGAATTTGTATTTCGAAATATTAGTCTACATGGTTCCACAGGAAATTTTAGTTCCTATGGTAAGGACAGTAGATTTTGACATGGATATTGTCTTAGCTCTGGGGGGGTGTTGGCGATTTTTAAGATGGAAAATATGTAACAGGTTTCCATAGAAACTACCAAAGCTATTGTATTAAATTTTTAATAGAAAAAGAAGACAAGTTGTTTTGGTATTTTGTTTGTTTTGTTTTTTTGTTTAAGTGAAGAATATACAAACATTTTTTTACACAAATAGTCTTTCATGAAAACATACACATATTCTATTAATATATTTTTATTCACACCGTTTTTTTCATGACTTGGTAAGAAAAAGAAATAAAGTTGATCAGTTAACATAAATATAATATTACAATATGGAATGTATTTTAAATTTTCTAGTGCAGTTATTATCCTCTCCCAATATTTTAACTGTAGATGAAATATACTTACATGTTTTTGTCTTTTTGAAACAATAAAGTTAATTATCAATTTAATGTATCATATTATTTTTTATTATAATTTGAGTTTAAAATCATTTTTATTAATTATGACATCATTAACCTATTTAAAATATACACATTTTATTCAAAGACAAAAGATATACTTAGAATTTACTAAAAAATATATTTATTAATTTTCAACCGTTTTTCATGAAACTTGGTATGCAGTTAAGTCACCCACCCTAAAAACCAAACAATAAATATTATACTATATTCTCCCCCAGTATTTTCCAACTTGTATGAAGAGAGCCTGGAAGGTAGATTTGATGAAAATTTTTGAAATAATATTCGTTTAGTTGATAGTAGGGGGTTTATGTATATGCCATATTTTAGTTTACCTTTAAATGGGGAATGTATGAGTCAGTTTACTAATACCATTTATTCTTCAAAAAAAATACAATTTCTTGTTAATTAACTCTCGGGTATTATTGCGTGTAGTTATTATATTCTTAATAATCTAAACATTACTATCATGTTTTAACAGCATTTTTGCTTCATCACTTACAAATGAGTTCCTAATTAACAGCTGACCTATTCTACAGGTGAAAGAAGTGACCTTTTTCTCGGACCAGACGGTAACGGAAAGGTGACGTCTTTTATCGCACGTTAAAACAATAAAGGAGACTGTAACCAGGGTATTGCCGCCTTTATGTGGTGGCTGTAAACTAGTTATCGCGGAGAACTGACCACGACGATGCCCTCGTAGCAGCACACCTGCATACCCTATTGTTTTAAACGTCATTTGTTATGATACAATACAATCCGAATTACCTGTTGATATAACAGTTTGTTAGACCAATTCTCTTGACCAATATTAGAATTAACTTATATTAGGAACTAGCTGACCCGGCGAACTTCGTAACGCCTCACAGTAAACACATATTAACTTTAAGATTGGCCATGTTCTGAAGTCGAATAGCAATACGGCTTCATTGTGAAAGGTTATATATTCTGGGTCGCTGCTGATACGATAATACTGAAACGATAAAACATATTAATATCATTCCCATAAAACAAATAAATCTGAGTGGATTAATTCACAATTTTCAAATCCAATCCAAACCCAAACGAAACCTAACTGTAATACGGCTTTTATAGGAAAGATATACAACAGCTGATTATTATAATAAACGTAATAATATAAACATTGTAATTATCATATAAACACGTGACTTTAATCAGACAGAAAATAAAAATATAAATACATAATCCCCCAAAACCGTAAACTATTAACGTGGTGAATAAAGCTGTTCATTTTTTACAGCACACATTTACTTCATAGTTTAACATTAATGAATGATTCAGATGGCATTGGATAGTAAAGCATACGGTATTGCTAATGGAAAGTAAACCAATCAGCTGTAGCTAAGAAATCAAATGTTTTCATTGTAGACAATTTGTAAACAAACTTACTCTCCATAAGGTTAACATTAGAAATTTAAAACGCCATAAAATGGAAACTTCTGGGGTTTTCGAAAATATTTTTTCACTAAAACCTTCCCGGACACATGTAGAGCAACTTCCTAAAATTTCATGGCGATCGGATGAGTAGTTTGGCAACGCATAAAGGACATACATACATACATACATTCAATTTGATATATAGAGATAAGTATGAAGGTTTTGCTGCAACACGCACACATATTGGAACATAACTTAGGGTATTGACAAAATCCAAGATTACTATGCATAATGATAAATGAACCAGTAGGTTTTTCTGCTGTGAGAAACAAAAATTATGTTTTGAAGTATAATAATTAATATACTAACTTTATTTTAGAATTTAAATAATAATTGAAATAGAAAGTGCGTAGCGTATTCATACGTATCCATGATCAGTATTTTTCTTTTGACCATTGTAGCCTCCAGATCACTGATTTTACCAAAATTAAAGGTTGAATTACTAGTAGTGCTGTCGATGATCTTAAGTTATGGTGCTGACGATCAAGGTTTCGGACTTAAAAGTCCATTATCAAGTCAGGATACCAAATTTCTCGCCCTAAATTTCATAATTTGGCCAAATTTAATGTATTCTGTGTATCGATGTTTCCATGTGTGTGTGTAAGTGTTTTCAAGACGACTCATCACTATGCCAGTGTTGAGGATAAATTTTAAATTTGGTATTCTGTCTTGATAATGGACTTTTAAGTCCGAAACCTTGGTCGTCAGCACCATAACTTAAGATCACCGACAGAACTACAGGTAATTTAACCTTTAATTTCAGTATTTTTCATCTATGTACATAAAAAAGAACTAAAATTGGCCCTAAGATCAAGTGATTACCGTATGTTATTATATCCCTGTAAAAAATAGGAGAAAGAGTTATTTTGGAATTTCTTCATCAGCGATGGAGACACGTAGGGCGAATATGAGTGAAAGTGTGTTAATTGCATATAACCACCTAAAGCAATTGTATATCATTTAGAATTTTGGAGGGGTCTTATAATTATAATTATATATTCGTGTTATATACTAAAGTCAGGTTAAATCTTTAAAAAATAATATGTTTGTATTGAAGGCCTACTTTAGTTGTATTTGGTTTCAATTGTATCAACCTAAAGGTTAATATACGCAATCTAAATTATTCATTTTAGCTGAAATTCGCTGAGTACGCAAGTCTGCTGTGATGGGGGAATTAAATCTCTACATCAATACGGATATTATTAAACAATCACATTCACAAATTGTACGTTGAAATGATTCAATACAACACTATGATCCCTTCGGAAAATAATTTATATATTGTTTATTTAATCTAACTTAAAAATAAACTCACCTAAACAAACTTTTAATCCATTTCAAAAAGTTGTGTTGTCACACCTTTTTTACTCCCGTTTAATATAAAGCGAATCCCAGCAGAAAAAAGTGAAAAGGCTTGGCTGGAGAAGGAAATGAAATGTTGCAATTAATAAATGTGGTATGGTCGCCTTTTCAATAATCTAATTTAATTAAATGGTAAACTTGTGTTTATAACACGGAAGAAGGAAAATATAACTGATACCCACTTCATGTTTATAGAAAATAAATTAAAAACAACGGAAGTGCGGCGCGGCGCGGCGTAGCGATGTTCCGATGTTCCTTCAGCTGTTGGGGATTTGTAACTCGCGTCTCGGTCGCGTGAGTAGCGGACAAACTTCACAGGCCTCTATATTAAGCTGTCATCCAACCGGGTAATTCATTGGAATTATTTATTTACCAACTTTTGTGACTTCCCTTGCGTGGAGCTTCTTTGATAACTTTCTAAAGAATAATGTGGCCGTAATGCACTCCGCTGAGTAATAACGCAAGACCAAGTTGATGAGAATGAGCAAAATACTGTTAAAGGGTTAATAAAGTAAAAAGTTCATTAATCAACAGGTTCTAAATCACAATTCAGTCTACCCTTGTAAGTTGCGCACAGCTAATAGGAAACCAACAAGTAGTGGATTGTAAACTAGTGTGCAGTTTTCAAAGCCGGTTAAAATAGAACGCATTGAGAGTTTACGGGTAATTAACAGAAGAGCTTGTTCAGCCGTTCTCCTTGAAAAACCGCATGAGGCCTGCGTAATAAAGGGGAGGGAGTAATTTGATATAAGCAATTCATAAAAAATGAATAGGCTCGGTGTGGCGAGTGGCGAGCGAGCGAGAGCGGCTGTACGGTGGCGCGACAGGGCGGCGCGCGGCGGAACTAGCAGGAGAATGTCAATATGTCGGCGGCTGTGTAGTGGTGTGGTGCGCGTCCGCGTCCGCGTCGTCGTACCGTAGCAGTCGTGTTTAGTAGTGGACCGTGTGCGATGCGGCCAGTGGCCCAGTGCGGTGTCGACCGTGATATGCGCGTGTGAGACGTTGAGATGTCAAGCAACAGTAACATAGTCGTCGAATGGCTACGGTCCCTACACCTGGGCCAGTACGCCGAGTCCTTCCTGGACAACGGCTACGACGACCTGGAGATATGCAAGCAAGTGGGGGATCCCGACTTGGACGCGATCGGCGTGTTCAACCCTCAGCACCGGAGCCGACTGTTGCAGAGTGTCCGGACCCTACGTGAGGAGGGTGCTGCATCCGTGTACTTCACGCTGGAGGAGTCCGCGGCCATCCAGGAGGAATGCCAGTGCGACAGCGCGAGTGCCAGGTCCTCCAGGGCGTCCTCGGGGAGAGTCTCAGACAAGGACGTGTTGGGGCGAAGTCCCGCGGGGTCGTCCAGTGCGGGCAGTGCTCAGGAACTGACCAGGTACTTGGACGAGTACGAGGAGGGCAAGGCGGAGTTGGTCCGCATACCGAGGATGCAGCTGAAGATGCTGCTCAAGGAGAAGCTGACGCAAGACGGCATCAAGCTCAGCGCTCAACCTTACTCTACTTCGGTGAGTCCACAATAATAGTTTACTGTATACAGTATGTAGTATATGTTACACTAGAACTAGAGTTCTAGACCGACACGTACGGTGCGGTAGGTCTAACTCCAGCAATCGCTTCCTTGATAAACATTCAACTTCATACCTACATCTACAGTTGAATTACTTATATAAATAATACAGTATCTACTTTAATTTGATTTAAGTAGAATTTACAGTTATCAAAAGTATCGCTCGACCTTTTAACGGTTTCATCACATGAATTACTAATCAACTAAGATTACACAAAACTTGTTGTAATAGTTTTAAAACGTTTATTCATACAAAAATATCCTATGGATCGTTTGCAATACTATTTGTGTCATCAATATAGCTACATCGAAAATGTACTTTGAGGGGCTTTTAACACAATGGGATCAGCGTAATGACAACTGTTCATTTGTGTATGGAAACGTTTTAGTTCAATTCAATTTTGTATTACGTTCAATGAATGTGTCGTTCATAATACCGATATAAAGTCAATCTCCTCACAGGGTGTTTTTTTGACTTATGGTTATTTATTTTCAGGTTTATCAATTTATAGAATTCCTTATCAGGTTTGTTTGAAATAGTGTATTTTGAATACAGGGGTAGGGCCTACGCACTAAAACTGTAAAATAGTGTTACTGTATGTAGACGATCAAGTAATATTAAGTAATAAATGAATATAGTTTAATTTTTCGAGTGTTTCGTTCCGACGAGCAGGTCTGGACGTGCGGGCAATTATCAGTAATCTGATCTCCGTATCAGCCACTATGATTGATGCCGCACGTTTGATCGATTTATCAATGCATTTATTATACTCATAATTACCAATGACCTTGCACCACTGTCCGAGTGGTTAGCGGTTATCAAAACGCTTTTTTACTGGACCATTGTCAAATTAGTTACTGTATTGCATTAATTATCATACGGTTGGTATAAAAAGAAGTAGATTTGTAATTATTATTTGTTTTTGTAGATGCTAGTAAATAATTTACCAGTACGACTAAAATTTCGATCGTGGATGCTACTAGTTAAAATGATACGTTAAAAATGTATACAAACTAATTTAAACCTTACTCAAAATTTAGGAATAATAAAATCTCTTTGAAATAATTGAAATTAAATAAGTAAAATGAAATAACAAGGGTAAACGGAAAGGAAAATTAAGTGAGTGACACAACAATGCTTATATTTCGTAAAATATAAATTGTAACCGGATCATCGTTGACGTTACCGAATTGATAAATCATGATAAATTGCGGAGTATATAATTTAAAACGTAAGTAGACAATTATAAACTGCATTACAATTTTTAGTTCAAATCCATAAACAGTATAGAATAATTCACATTTCCCTATAATACTTGTATGTTTCAGTTTGAAACAATAACAATAATTAATTCTACTAAAAATATGCGATGCAGTGTTGTATTAAACTATGGATTCCCGGTGTATATTTGGAACCAGATTCCATTAGTAGTAATTATTGTCATATTAGTTCATTTTCTTATCTGAGTTGACGTTAGACAACAATGATGTAACAAAACCAGTGTGTACAGCAGTTAAAAACATCAACGACGTTCAAAATGCAAAATGAATATTTAGGTGCATAAAAATAGGGAACATTAAATTTATAAATAAACTACAAAGATCAAGACACCCACAATTTATTTTTCAAGGCTTATTTTGGAATATTACATTTATTAACCTCACTAAAAGGATCGATTCTCTATCACATTCGACTATCAACTATACCCGTTTCACACAGACACTAAGGGCATAATAGTTGTGATAATTACCAGTATTGCCGTGTAAGAGGGCAAGTTTGGACCGAGATGGGCCGGGATCGGTTAGGTTCAGTAATTGCGTGCCTAAAGCCGTTTTGGCTCATTATCAGTCGGATCAATGAATGGGTTTGTGCGCTCAACATTCCTGCCTCAGGATGACGTCATCGATCGCCCAGGATGCCGCCGGAACGATCAAAGTAGACTATCATTTATATAGTATCATCCAAAGTACCCGTTTTTCACACGGGTAAAAAAGGGCTGAGAGTTGTACAGATACATTTAAATTATTGTTAATTAATTTTTTATTGTTTACAAACTGACAAACACGAGTGTCTACAAACATGACAAAGTAACAGCTGACAAATAATGGGAAAGGATAAGGATTAAGGTAATAGAGGCAGGCATCGGGAGAAATCTTAAAATCTACCATTCCAATATTACGAACTATTAATAATAGAACTAATAACTTTGATCCAGCAGTTCATCTGTAAAAATGAACTTTCTCTCTTCTTCTTCTTCTTCCTGAACTGTCAAAATGTAGTGTAAACAGATGTTGCCATTAGTAAATGTGAACATTGAAACCCAGGACGGTCACGGCAGCTCTTTCGTCTTCCTCCCGAACTGTCAAATTTTAGTGTTCACAGCTGTCGAAATTCAAGTAATTTTATGTTTTCTCTCTTTGAAAATGTAAACATTAAAACTTAAGACGTTCACGGGACTTAGTCATAGGGGATTTTAAGGAAATTAATAAGCCTATGAGTTGCATGAGTTTATGATCTACCTTTGAGTAAAATTTCAAACCGGTTGGTTCAGTATTTTTCGCGTTTACTTGCCACAACCAACAACCCACAAACAAACATACAGAAACGACATCTTCTTTATAATTATTAATAAAGATTCATAACATATAAAGTCGACCGTAAGCAAATACCTGACGCAATTCTAAGGTGGCACCATACTAGATTCAGCTGTCTTTTATTGATTTGACCGTTAGTTAGTGATTCTGTAAAATTATCAGCGGTTCTTGGTCAGTAACAAAGTTACTGGTCATGTAAATATCCTTTACACTTAACTAAACTCAAATTCATCTTATAATAGCGCCTTACGACCTGGGTCTGCAAATCTCGAATAAGAATAAGATACTTGTGTGTACTATGCGCCCCAAAAAATATATGTTGTGGCAGGAACTGGATTCCTTTTACGACAAAACAAAAACCATTTTGACATGGACTTAGTTCTGGGGGTTGTTGGCAATTTGCGCGACCAAATTTTGAAACAATGACGTCATTTGATTAGTGACGTCATATGGCTAGTGACGTCATAGTTTGGTTATAAGAACAGCTGTTTAGATGAATTGAAAACATTACCTTTAGACATATCCATGATCTAACCTATTTCCCACAGGTATTAAATACAATTTTTATTATTCTGCGTGCATGAAAGGTAAAAATTTCAATAATGTTATTTTGCTATCTGTAAAAAGTGCGTTTCTCCACTCTAAACATAATATTCAGTCAATAGATAACAGTACCATTGGGAAAATATATTTATCATAAATATGCACTTTTTCAAATTGACTGTGTTTTGTCTTGCTACTTGTTATTCAATATATAAACTCTTCCCAACGTTACGTTTTCGGAGAATAATTATTATATTTTAGCAAGGCAAGTTTTGAAAATATAAAACTTCAAATATAAATTTTGACCCCTTAAACGTTATATTCGGTAAAGATATGAAAAAACGTTGACAAAAAACGTCTTCGTGTGATTTAATATCAGGGTGTGATGTGGAAGGTTGTTTTAAATTATTTCAAACATACTTCAAATCTGTGACTTATGCAAAAAATGTAACATAAGCATACTATTCATAAGTGTTGAATTAATAGTTTATAAACTTAATGCTATAATAAACGAAAGTGATATATTTTATCATAAGTCGCATCTGCTTTAATTTTGACTGAATGCGTAAGGTTAATCATTTAATTTTTAGACAGAATAAATGGCTTTCGGGTAAAGTTTTATCCGATTTGTTAAGAGTGTATTGAAAGAGGTAAATAGATTTTCACAAGTGGTTTTTTATATAATATGCATATACGATATATGTCTTTTAACTCAGTTGAATATAATCGCAGCGAAAAGCGAGCTTTTTATAGCTAATACTTACTTATATTTAATCGAACTGAATAAAAATCATCATGGGGCTTTTTACATTTCCAAAGTACGGTATTTCTCATTCCACCATGTAAATATTTAGTTATACAATACATTTGTCATTGAACGATGTGCATGGTTTATTTTTGCTACAGTATTAGAATGTTACTGGAATAAAAACCACAAACGGTTTATAACTATGCTGTATGACACCATATTCCTGTAGGCCTAAGTGTTATAAGACAAAATCGTTAGGTTGAAATTTAGTCCTACGAATATCAAGGATGTAAAGTGAATAATAACAAAATTGAGACAACGTAGTTTTTGTAGAGCGATTTTATAGTTTAGCAGCCAAGTGAAGAGGTATTCAAAATCAGCACCAGATATTAAACCCCAGTTTGCATTGACACAGTTTGCAAACCAAATTCCAGCTGGGACATCAAAGCCGTCAACGACGTTTACATGCTTACACTCTGCGCTCAAAGCTCTGGATTTGTATTTCAAATGAAATCTTGCCGTGATTTTGTTTTTCTCTTTCACCATCGAAACACAATAACCCTCGACTTGTACGAATTGGATTGCTCTTCGGATATATTAAAATCTATACGCTTGACTTGCTTGTAATAATTTCAATTCAAAGTTCGAAAATAGATTTTTGTTATCTAAATATTGTTGTTGTCAAAAAATTGAATGTAATACGTCTTGTATATGTGATTTTTTAAAGATGAAAAAATCTATACGCTTGACTTCCTTATAATAATTTCAATTCAAAGTTCGAAAATAGATTTTTGTTATCTAAATATTGTCGTTATCAAAAAAAGAATATATGTCTTGTATATGTGATTTTTTAAAGATGAAAAACGTTCTGAGAAAGTGGGGCAATAATATATCTTCTAATTGTTTGAACCATATAATTTACTTTAACCTTTAACCTTGTAAAATTTAAATACTGTTTTTGCACCTACGTGATAAGAAATTAAAAATACTTTAATCTTATTTACCTTCATTACAGTGTTTATAGTTAATTTATGAACTGGTGACACAATTTACATTATTAGAAAAAATCTGCTGTAGGTGAAATCTATATTCTTAATTATAAAAGGTTTTATGATCATTTAAAACATCCTATATGATACTATGTTTGATTCGCGTGTACCTAAAATAGATCTTTTGGAGATAAACAGTATAATCACTCTGTTACTTAACTAAATCACTTTTTAAACCAGAAAAACGTTTAAACGCTCAACAATCAGATGAATTTTTAAATCGAAAATAATGTAACGGAGCGCGTTTCACAAAAATGCCTCCTTCGTAAAGAACTCTAGGGTTTCCAAATGTGCGTTTCCCAAAAGTATAAAGAGTATTCAGGTTTCCATCTAAATTAAAAGCTCTTTCGCCCCACACAAAGCCAAACTCTGAAAGGAAAACATCGGAGTCACGAGAAAATCAAAACCGTCCAACAATTTTGACTCAAAGACAAAACCGAAACCTTTTGATTGATTAATTTTATCGTTGATTGTACCTGGAATATGTTTAGTCAGCGTGACGCTTTCATTCCATTAGTATAATTTGTATATAAGTTTTGTCGTTTTGGATGAAATAAAATAAATTAATAATATTTAACTTTCATTAGTCTACACAACATGTTACAAGTCAGGAAGTAACATAAATATATTACGTTCAGAGTTTATATGTAAGTTTTGATCAGATTAACACTAGAGAATATTATTTAGTAATATTTCACGACGTATAAAAATGTTTGTATTTACTTCCCTGCGGGAAATAGGTTAGATCATGGATATGTCTAAAGGGGATGTTTTTTAATTCATCTAAACAGCTGTTCTTATTCTTTTATATTAAAAAATCAATAAAATACATCTGGTAGTTTCTATGGAAACCTGTTACATATTTTACATCTTTTAAATCACCAACACTCCCCCAGAGCTAAGAGATATCCATGTCAAAAACTTATATGAATAAAAAAGGCGTTTTTCTAACCAAAGATGTTTGTATTTACTTCCCAATGTGAAATAGGTAGGGTCATGGAACATGTCCATGATCTAACCTATTTCCCACAGGGAAGTAAATACAAACATTTTTTTTCACGCGGTTTCGGTTTAAAATTTCCTAATAAAAATTAATGTTCAAACATTATTATATAAATAAAATTTTGTATCGGTGGGGAATTTAGTTCCCAATATGTGATGGGTTGCTCGTTATTCTGAACAAATATAACCCAGAACTGCAGAACTTTGTACTTGCGCTCGGGAACATATCGTGCAAAATGTGAAAGAAATTAAATATATGTGACTTACATAGTTGAAATTTTGTACCCTTAAGGTAACAACGAAACATTACACGAATGTCCAGTCATTTAGGATATTCACAAAGCAATTAGAGCTGATAATCTGCTATGGATTAAACGCGAAATATAGTATTTCGTGACACCTATGAAATATATGTACTGGATCTTCCAGGTATAAAATATATGACAGTTGTGGAATAATTTGTATAGTATCTGCATTGTGTGACGTAGATATAAAGGGTTCAAAAACTATTATCATCAAAAGCGTGCAGCATCTCTGTTTATCTGTTTTGACTGGGACGGTGGCGACGTCCTGTAATCCAGCTACTTGGAGGTCACGAATTGTGGATAGTTGTGAGAGATGGTCGGTGGATGTAGTGTTCTCTTGTGTGGATTAACGTCCGCACTATTGAATACTACATTAATCCACAAAGATCATCCTCATAATTAGACCAATTCGTAATTCAGAGGCCGTGGTTCGGATTCCACGTTAAACTGTAGGTCCATTAGTTGCCATCGGCTGTAGGGCTATTAATTAACAGTCCTGTCTAAGGAACATGTCAGCCTTAGTCAGTAACAAGACTACAAGATCGCGCCACAATCATCCTACATTCATCAATTCATACTTACTTAAAAATACCTACCTGTATGTTTTTATAAAGTATATTATCGCCAAAATTGTTTTTTAAAGTTTGTATGGCTGTATATATATGCTTTTACTTGCAAAACCACACAAGGAAGTGTCATCTGTATTTGACAGTTCATTTTTGCAGCGACGACAGTCTAGCAACAGATTTGCCGCTTTCTTTCCTCATTGCAACACGTCTCGATCGAAATTTTTTCTGTCCCTGGGATTGTTTGTCGTCTAAATTTGATACGTTGGAACTTAACAGTGTTAGTACTAACCAAAGAAATACCTTGTTTTCTAATGAATTTTCATAAATTATCAAAAGTGAAAATTAAAAATATTTTGTATTTTTTAATTTTGTTATTTGCGCTTAGTGCAGAATACTTTTATTTTAAGTTTATATAATTTCTTTAATAATTTTTGAATTAATAATACATTTTATAAAAAACGAATATTACATAATTAACATGTAAATTTATTTGTCAAACATATAACACGTTTTTATCAACAGAAAAAAAAAAAAGTAATATTACACATAAATTATTAAAATTATTAATTTCAGTTAAAAGTATAAGTATTAAGTATCAAATTGTTTATCGCCAAAGTAATGTTCATTTTAAGGCTGTATTATCGTAATGACCATCAATGTTTTTTACGTGGACAAAACCTTGACACAAGGAAGTGCGTCATCTTGCTAATGCCAGTTTCATTATTGGACGACAACGCCATCTACCAAGTAAGACTTTGCCGCTGTCCTCATTAACACGTCTCGATCGAATATTTACTATCTGTTGAATTTCTCTGGGATAGTCGTCCTAGTTGAAGAAAACCAACCGTTGGGCAGCGGAATTCAGAACTAAACACTTCAAAAGGAACCTCGCAGAAACACTAGTCATAAAAGTTGTCTCAGAACGTTAAATGTGTAATTTGGTAATTTAAAAAGTGAAAGTAACCGTTTCATAGGTAGACAATATTAAACTTTTGTTTCTTTCTATAAAATAATGTTAATACGGTACATTTATTTTGATTAAAATAGTTTACATAATACTGAACACAAAACAACTGGTTTTTTATCTGTTCTTTAAGGTTTTCTGTCATCTTCAGGTCTTTAAAATTTTTTGACGCGTATAAAGGGGTGCGCTAAATTCAAATCATTTTTCTCCTGCAAAATATTTAAAGTTATTTTACTGGTATTGTTTCTAAACAGCTTGCTGGTAATTTACAAGTAATTGTGAAATTACAATATACTTTTGTATTACCTTTTTGATTGCAATTGTAAAATCAAGATTTGAATTTAATAAATAGTAAAAGTTCAGTTTATTCTTTATGTTTTTGGAGCCATTATTAGCTATTAATAGCTCTGGTAGTTTCTATGGAAACCTGTTACACGTTTTCCATCTTAAAAATCGCCAACAACCCCCCCTGAGCTAAGTTATATCAATGTCAAAAGATAAAAAATACTTGTGAAATAGTGAAAAAACAATTACTTATTCGTAATTATCAGTTAGTTGACAAACACTTTTTGCTTGCCATTGACGTTGTTCAGCAGTTAAAATATTGTTTCCCATTCATTGCAATAAAGACGTTTATTTTTTCCTAAAAAAGAGTGCTATTCTCGGATAATCTGGAAAAAATGTAAACAAAGCTAATATAAAGTTCGAGGTCGCGATAAAAGATCGCAGTTCAGTGTGTCATCATAGTCATCCGTCGTGTTATCAAGTTAGCAAGCTAGCAAGCGAGATTAAAAATAATCATAACCTGATTTAAAAATAGTTACGTTCGGAAAGGCGTACGGTAAAGGCTCTAAATGCTGATATCGAATGATATTTTAATGCTTCTTCGGAAATATTAAACGTAAATTATGACTAGTTAAGTTTTATGAAATAATCCAAACGTACAACACCTAAATAATACAATAAAATGCAGTGACTGCCTATTGTCATTAAAATCTATATTAATATACAGGGTGTTTCAGATTTCCCTTCCAATACTCTAGGGCATTGTTCCTGGGTAAGAAACATATCTAAATATCATATTTAAATTGTCCGGAAGTCCTAAGTTATTCACACAGCCTCCATTTTGTTTTTTCTCTTATAAATTTTTTCTGAATAATAATTAAACGTACGGAGTTGAAACTTTGCACAAACATTTATGACAACTAGAAAAAACTACAAAAAAATCATGAAAATTTCTCAAATTCATAAAACAAAATGGCGGCCATTTAGAATTTTGTTTTTCAAATAACTCGTGAACCGTTGATTTAACAGACAATTTACAAGAATAACTTTTTTAGGTAATGTAATTACAAATCGATTGACACAAAATTGTTTTAAATTAGATAAATATTAATTGAGATATGGCAGCTTTAGTGATAGGTGACCGCTAGAGCTTAGTTGCAGTGCATGTCAAGGCAAGCGACTTAAGTCTGCCACAACAATGCAACAGTCTCCGCCTGCTTTGTATGCTATTTGTAGGTTATTTTAGATAACTTTAAACAATAATAGCCTCCACACTGCGGAGACTGTTGCATTGTTGTGGCAGACTTTCGTTATAAGTGAAAAATTATAAATTATAAGTGAAAAAACAAAATGGAGGCTGTGTGAGTAATTAAGGACTTCCGGACAATTTAAATATGATATTTAGATATGTTTCTTACCCAGGAACAATGCCCTAGAGTATTGGTAGGGAATTCTGAAACACTTTGTATATTTGCACTTTTAAAGTTAGATTCGTGATGAAGAAACTCCCCTTCACAATCGTCCACATTTCTTGACAGGTCCTCCAGTTCCTGAGCTACTTTTGTCCCCTCTCCACCCCCTCTCCTACTACCTGCTGGGCGTTAAGGTTTTTTATAACTTTCTTTCTTTTTATGTTTTAAAATAATATGTACTATAAATTAATAGTTGCTACATGTACCATTTTCATATTTTTCCGGTTGTGTTTACATTAATATAACGAACGTTTCAGTGGTCTAAATACGAGGTTAAATATAATTGGTGAACACAGGTATTTCCTAAGGTGAATGGATTTATAGGGATAATCTAAAAACAATTATGGTAAATAAGACAAAATTTCAACATTTATATTAAATACGTTTTCGTCATACTACGCGGAAACATAAACGTCTTTCAATACTGTACTAAAATGGGGATATTAACTGGCTGTTCACATTCATACTAACATATGAGTACGTTTATCGAGTACCATCGTTAGCTACATGTTACCCTTTAGGTGAAATCCTATTTTTACCGGAGAATTCTTTACCGATCTGTTGCAACAGTTGGCAGACATTGTCGTCAAAACATTGGCCAAAGTTAACCACGTTGGATTATCATCAATTTGAAGTTATAATTGTAAAATTTAATTTAGTTTTGGTTTGTAATCTATGGTTTTTTGTAGTATGACTGAAAGTATCGTTTAATACTTTATCCAGTGCTCGACTTCGACTCGCACGTAAACTTGATCTCACACTGGTAAAGAACGCATTTCCGGACTAGTAATGAAATATATTTCATTATAGTGTATGGAAAACAGAGCCGTTTTTTATGTCTCTAAATCGTCCACAAAATCATCGTTTTTGGGTCACTTCATATAGAGAACAGAAAAAAACCTATAGTTAATTTTTCGGTTCGCTATCCTAAAAATTTGTTTACAGTATATTATACAAATTTTGTTTAATGTGTGAAAACTGTACAATAATAATTTAAATATCTTAAAGGATACTCTGAAATATTGTATGAAGACAACAACAGTAATGTAAATATTGATGACGACTTTGTTTAGCCTCAAATTATGTGTTCAAATTTTGTAGCGATTAGAAGGTTATTTCCTCAATATGATAATAATTGTTCATCACGAAGAGTGAAAGTGTTTTTTTGGTATTTACGCGTAGGCCTGAAGAAAAAAAAGAAAAAAGTGTGAAAAAGAGTCACTTTCGCTCCTAGTTATGAAAACTACTATTTCACAATGATCTAAACAATTGCGGTTATTTATTTTTATTTCGCTCACATAATTTTGTTATTGTCATATATTTTAATCAAAACTGTATGCTACGTGAATAATAAGTTATTTTTCCAAAAAAAAAACATAACAGGCTTTCTAATTGTAGTTCCTATAATTGTGCGAGCTGTAGCTTTGCTGGTTAGAAAATAGAAATAGTTTTTCAATAGAAATACTCGAGTGAATTCGATCTATAGGTACGATTTAAATTATACAGAAAGCAGTAAGAAAAACGATTGCTTTCCTCAACAAATTACCTCGCGAACTTTCATCCGGAGAGACATTAACTCACTTTATTGGCGAAGGAGAACTCTCGCTGCGTCTGATCAGGAATAAAATATATTTAGCTTTATCTGGCTGTAAATCAGAAACTGTTTGCAATCGTTCTCTTTATCCAGAAGGTCGTTACTTCCTGTGTTTCGCAGAGCCGGTAATACTGTTTCAGCAAGTTGGTACACTTTTTGTACGTGGTTCCTGTTGTGAATATATTTAAGATATTTTTATTTAATTTATTAAAAGTTAAATCTAGTTTTAAGTAGTATTATTCTTTTGTGAATTTCAATGTAAGTGAAGTAAGCATTAGTTGAATTATTTATAGCTTGCGTATCATGCAGAATACTTTTATATTAAATTAAATGTGAAAAATTAGATAATTTTATGTCAAGGTAATGCGAATTTCAACTCAAACATTGTCAGGTATGCATCAGGTCATTAAATTAACAATTAGTTGGACTTTTTCAACGCGTCTTGTGTTTAAAATCTACACAACGTTTCGAGAGATGGATAAACTACTCCCGTTTTCAAGTGCCTAACGATATTTACATGAAAACGGGAGTAGTTTATCCAACTCTCGAAACGTTGTGTAAATTTTAAACACAAGACGCGTTGGAAAAGTTCAACTAATTGTTAATTTAGTAATTAATAACCAACGCTATTATGCATTTTCAAAACTCTGTATGCATCAGAGGTAAACATTTGAAACAGGTGCAAGGGTTGGTTATTATTTAAACGAATAATGTGGTATGCACATTTTTTTCAACCGAGCGACGAAAAATTAATTTCGATGAATATTGAATAACAAAATGCAATTCAACCGTCTGACCTGTCTGCTAAGATGACAACATTGTCAAATATAGCAATTCCTGCGACAGAAGGCGCACGAGTCGATTCCATCAGGCCTGCGCGAATTTTAAAGACGATTCTACATGTATATTTTATTTCTTTCGGTGTTTTTGGCTCGAAATATTTTATAATCTAAGGAAGATGAAAAGTTATTTTATAAAAATAAACACTTTATTTATAAACTGTATTAAAAATTATTTCGTCTAGTTTAGTGTTTTCGTTATACATGATACGAGATAGCATCAGGTAAAATCGAGGAAAAATATAAATCCTGTTCTATTTAATCAAATAAGCTTTTATGTAATTGTTAGTGGTTCAAGAATAATATTTTAAAGATATGTAAATTTCCGTCATAAGAGGACTTTTGAGTTAAAATGAGAAATAAGGTTAAGTAGTTAACTAATATACATTATATTTAACTGCGGTTGGTTAATATTGAGGTATGTTAAAATAGTATATTTTGTCACTAGGACCAAAAACATGCGTTTTGATACGAGCACAGGTTTACCAGCCGAGGCTGTTAAATGAAACAACCTCGTAAAATATAAATTATTACCTGATTAAGTATCAATAGTAGTCGACCATTTTTGTCGCTTCTACTAATCAGCTGTTACTTATTACTTACGTTGTAGAAGTTCTTTCTTGATTCCCGATTGGTTGTTTAGGTTATGTCAGTTATTATCTATAATATTATAAAGAAGAGGTGGTTTCTGTATGTTTGTTTGTGGGTTTGTTGTGGCAAGTAAATGCGAAAAATACTGAACCGACCGGTTTGAAATTTTACAGAAAGGTAGATCTTAAACTCATGCAACACATAGGCATATTAGTTCCCTTAAAATCTTCACGGGCTACGCCCCATGAACGTCCTAAATTTCAATGTTTACATTTTTAGAGAATGAAAACATAAAATTACTTGAATGTCAACAGCTGTGAACACTAAAATTTGACAGTTCGGGAAGAAGAAGAAAGAGCTGCCGTGACCGTCCTAGGTTTCAATGTTTACATTTTCTAATGACAACATCCGTTTGCACTATATTTTGACAGTTCGGGAAGAAGAAGGAATAAAGTTGATTTTTAAGATAAACTACTGGATCGAAATTAGTGAATTATTTGAAATAGTGGAATGGTAGATTTTAAGTTTTTTTCCGACGACTGTCTCTATTACATTAATCCTTATCATCTCTCAATATTTGACAGATGTTACTTTGCAATGTTGTAGACACTCGTGTTTTGTCATTTTGTAAACAATGAAGAATTAATTAACAATAACTTAAATGTATCAGTAGAGCCTACTACTTTGGCTAGTCAACAATAATCTTTTGCGGCCCAGGACTCAAACAAAATCATCATAATGATAGGTTTAGCTCTAGGAAGAAAAAGAAGAACTTTTTCTCTTCATCACATGTATCTAAAATAGCTGTTTTTGAAGCAGTGTGACTAAAAAGGTTATTTCTTGATTTGAAGCAATATATCGTCACTATAAGTAACCATACCAATGAATGAATTTTACGAATCAAGTTGTATGACGTAAGATAAGGCAACGAGGTCACCGGCTTATCATCTGATCAAGGCTTCTGACCCTTATCACTTCCTGATGTCAGCTGTTTAGAATATTGTTGTTGGAAAGCAACGTTTCCAAAACAACAGTGCATATTTTGTGGTGATTTAAAACTCTAGTACGATAACTCAGTGATAACGCACTGTCCAATTAAATCAAAGGTTGTTGGATCGAAAACAGATCATGCTGCCAGATCTTGAGCGGTCACCTCTGGTTTAACTGTGTGGTTTAACTTCTCTTTGTTTCGATTTATAGAATATTATTAACAGTATGGTTTTAAATCCAATTGAAAATGTATACTAGGATTTCTTTAAACAAATTTATTTTCATAACCCCTTTACCTCAATACTATTATTAAACATCGTACACTAATAAATGCCAAATATTGTATCATCAGCTGTCACATAAATTCTACTATCCATGTTCCATTATATAAACATATATAAAATACCGATTTTAGTTTATCTACCGGTAATATTTTATATATATTTTAAAAATTTCTTTTGTATATTTTTCTACACTATGAAAACTTTCTATATCCCTAATCATGTTTTGTGATATTTGTACTCGTAAGTGTATTCAAATATAATAGGCTATATAAACACTGTATAATCCTAAACCCATGGCCATAGTTATTCTGGCCCAGATGGTCTACTTAATGAGTGAAATAGATTCTCCCTCGGAGTCGCTCCAGTTATAATTGTTTATGATTTATTTGGCTCTTTGGTCGGATTTAAAAGTGTTATTTGTTATTTATAGCTCCTGCCTGACACTTTTCTAATTAGTTTGAAAAAGTAGAGAGGTGGAGAAATTTAACTGCTATTTTCAAAACTGCGCTCTATTTTTACAACTTTATAATCCTCGAAGAGAAAGGAAGATTGCTTCAAAAAATTTAAATTTTACTTGTAGATAAAAGCGTACTTAGCCTAGCAAAAAATGTCGTTATGTGTTTATGTTAAAAGTGTTATATTACGTGTTTGCATGTAATACTCCATAATTCCCTACTGTTTGGGAGTTATTGATGTCTGTTATTTTGTATAGTGACAGTCAAAATAAATATTATTTATTTTCGCTTTAGTACGGGTACATTTCATAAAAATATACACTTTTGAAGTACCAAAGAAATGCTTGCATTGTAACATCTGTAATGGTGTAAGAGACAAATTGCAAGATAGGAACTGGATTTTTGTAACTAATTTAAAAGCGAATACTAAATGCTTAAGATTCGCTCAAAATTTGTCGATTGCTTTCTCAATCATTTATATTTTTTATATAAAACATTATTATTGCTTTAGAAACAATACATTGTAAGTACCTTTTAAATTAGTGAAATAATTTAAGATGCTGTTAAATTTAGAAATAAATAATTTTTTACATATTATAATATTTTATACATTACGCAGTTTAAAAAGTCGTTGGAGTCGGTCTCTTTTGTATTATTTCTGAAAAGAGAAGAATAGAGATAGCTCAAGGCCGAGGGGGTGGGGGGGGGGTGAAAGTGGCCAAAAACTGAAGAGCTTGTTGAGACGAGGTAATTGTGAGGGAGCGACGACCTGCGGGGGCTTTCTTGTATAAAACTCACCTTGCTGTCTCAGCACCACCCCACCAAACACGTGGACGTCTTAGGTCCAGTATTATTTTATTGTAACAATAAATTAAAAAAGACTTTATTAAAAAAATACTCTCAATTTCATATTCCGGATTGATTTATAATTAAAAGAAAAATAAATTATTCATGCCATGTTTTTTGTGTAAATATAATGTTTAGTTTCGATTTTAATCCTCATTATGAACTATAGGCGATTTATTAAAGCATCCTTAAAATTAAATGGCAACCTACCCAGGTATGTATTTTAAGCCAAGTATGAATGAGAAATGAGTGTAAGATGATTGTGGCGCGATCTTGTAGTCTTGTTACTGACTAAGGCTGACATGTTCCTTAGAAAGGACTGTTAATTAATAGCCCAACAGCCGATTGCAACTAAGGGACCTACAGTTTAACGTGGAATCCGAACCACGGCCTCTGAATTACGAATTAGTCTAATTATGAGGATGGTCTTTGTGGATTAACGTAGTATTCAATGTGCGGACGTTAATCCACACAAGAGAACACTACCCCACCGACCATCGCTCACAACTATCCACAATTCGTGACCTCCAAGTGGCTGGATTACAGGACGTCGCCACCGGCCCAGTCAGTGAGTTATACTTGAATGAATGTTATTTTATACAAAAATTTAGTTTTGGTTTGGCTTGAAGACCGTATTATATACCGGCCGTCCAGCCTTACGTTTTCCAATAGCCAACCTTTTTATTTTATATCTGACAGTAAACGTCTTATGGGGCACCCCATTAATTTTTTCATGTTACTTTTCTGTAAGTATTTATTTTTTTCTAAAATTTTCGTAATTTTCCCAATTTGGTGTACAGCTTTGATTTTTGGTATAAAACGGAATTTAAAAAATTACTCTTGGTAGTTCTTCTTAAACCTAGCCAATCAGGCTTCAAATAATTTTAAAAGTTTAACTTCACTGTAACTTAAAATAATCAAGTGGCCGAAGTTACCAATGTGCAACAATGGTATACACGGCCCCTTGTTAAAGCAGAGTAGTCTGTAAGTTTAGTAAAAAGAAAGTGTCCGCCATATTTAAAATTGGCGGGAAATTTAGATAACTGAATTACATGCCTAAAAGCAACATAAAAATAAATGGTGTCCGCTGCAAGAAGTTTACTGTTAGACATAAAATAAAGTTAGCTATTGGAAAACTTTAGGCTGGACACCAGGTATAAACATTTTTTAATGCTTGTTAACTGAGTTTGGACCGGTATTGAAAGATTTACTACAACAGTGTAGAACTCTTTAAATCAATTAAAGAGATTATTATTTTGAGTAATAACTTAAATTCAATATTTATTAATTTACTTTCAATAATTCAAAGCTGTTTGGCCGACAGGCCGGTCAGCTAGGATGAAAATTATGTTTAACATTTTATTAATTTTATTTCTATTTAAATATATTTATGCATTACTGTACATATAGTAACGCATACTTGTAATGTTCTGAAAAATAGTATTCTTCATATGATATGCCAATGAAAATGAACAATGAAAATGACATATTTTTAAATGCAAGAAGTTATATGTATGGTGGATGTTTTAGTATAATTATTTTTTTATAAAATTCGTGGAAGTAAAGATATTAACGTACGCTAACTTTTGGACACAGAAGTACAAAATATCACCGTGATTGAGTTGACCGCGCTTCTCTTAAATTGTACCTTTATTTGACACACATTTTTTTCAATGCTCCTAATTTCGTTACTATTATCACAAATTACATAATAGATAGATATTTCTATTCAATTGTTTCACTTGATAAAATAAAAATAAAGTTTTAAGAATTTCTTTTACCAAACACTGTCAACTCGTTATTTACTGCTGAAGGTTCATTATCGTCTGAATTACCCATGTTAGTATACTTGTACAGTAGTTACGTATAAATAATACTGTATAGTATACACGATTACTTTATTGTCTCTTAGTGAATATGTTGCCCACTAGGTATACATGCCTATTGAACACAACTACTGTATGTCCAACACACACACCAACACCTACAGCGTGGGTAGACCTACAGCTGTAGGTCGGTCGGTTATATAAGGCTGCAGTAGGAGCGGTGTGACGTCACCGTGGATTACCGCCAAACCGCGAAAAGCCTCCGTCAGACCTGTTGACGCGACGTTACACTGTCGCACTTCCGTCACTCCACACAATACGGTTACTCCCGTCACACCAAAACTCCAGGAAATCCCGTCACTCCCAAAACTCCAGGAAATCCCGTCACTCCCAAAACTCCAGGAAATCCCGTCACTCCCAAAACTCCAGGAAATCCCGTCACTCCCTAAACTCCAGGAAATCCCGTCACTCCCTAAACTCCAGGAAATCCCATCACTCCCTAAACTCCAGGAAATCCCGTCACTCCCTAAACTCCAGGAAATCCCGTCACTCCCAAAACTCCAGGAAATCCCGTCACACCAAAACTCCAGGAAATCCCGTCACTCCCAAAACTCCAGGAAATCCCGTCACTCCCTTTACTACTGTATTGCCACTTCACACGACACCGTTACTCCCATCATTAAAAAATTTCACGAAATCCCGTCACTACCTGAACTCCACAAAATCCCATCGCCCCGTTTTTATTGAGAGATAGTGGTATAAATTAATAAAGAATAACAAGTCAATTATATTTTGTTAGTTTTATATGTTAAGTATTTCTTTGATTATTATAAATACGACATGAAGTTGATTTATTAAAAGAGGGGGAAATTTTAAGTGAATTCAGCTATTACATTTTTGGTCACTTAATCAATATTACCGAAATAATATATATTAAGTGAGTATGAATACCCTGAAGGATATCGCATTATGACTCCTATTATTAAACGCGTTAAATGAAGAATAAAAAATTGGAACACGGCCGTATTAATGGAGGTAAATGGTAGACTAATTATAGGGATTCAGAGTGACGTGGCCTGGAGCGACCAATATACCGACATCGGTGGACAAAGGCAAGGTGCAATATACCGACGTCGGTGTCGCAGTGGACAAAGGCAAGGTGCAATACACGGCTGTCGACATCTCAGCACTAAATTACTCCAGCCTACACCTGTCGCCAGAGGTCACGTTTTCCTCTACAATTATGGCTTTATAAAAATCAAAGCTTCTCTACTTTATATTTCCAAATGTGTTGATCTAAAATTGTTTGTTTACACGATACTTGAAATATACTCTTCACATTTAAACGCAAATATAATATGTAAAGATGAGTTAATTTTTAATATCTGTCGCTTATAGTTTATACCGTAATAAAATATATCGGAATTTTTTATTACTAAAAATGTTAGTGGGCATATTAATGGAATTTTGGATTCTTAACAGCACGAACTGTTTTTAATGACAGTGCCAACTTAATTTGTATCTACATAAAATTGAATACAAGATAATGGAGTTAGAGACAAGTTTTATAATCAATTATTCTTGCTTGAACTTATAAAATGAGTGAATGAAAAACCATATGCGTTTACTTCAATACGAATAGAATTTTAACAAGATGTAGAATCTCACGAGATCCACATATAGAAACTCACATATAAATTAAATAACTTGATTATTTAATTTATTTTTCTACATCCACACTAGAACACTGAACAGGACAAACTTTCTCCACCGAGCACAAAAAATGTCCTACAACTAGGCTAAAAAAGGGGTTCTCTGCTTTTATTAGATATTATGCAGAGTTAATTATTAATGGTAAATAATGGAAATGCCTTACTCGAGAGAAATCCTAACACGAAATGAATGATTTCTCGGAATGAGTTCTTGAGTGAGGTACAGTTACCATAGAAACACCATACCATACCATAGAAACATAGACATTGGGCAAGAAACGTACATATTTTTAAACAGAAGTAAGTTTTTCATGATCTGACTTATAAAAATAAATTGTTCATGCCTTTTTTCGTATTTGGGTGTAGGTTTCTCTTGTAAAATATCTGAAGACACTAAAGACGTATTCTTGAAAGTGTTCTAGCGGAGAAGAATAATCACTAACATCACCGTCAAAATCCATTTGCATACATCACAGCTAATCCGGATGCTAATAAAATGTCAAATCAATAAAATAGAAATGAGCTTCTGGCCTCAACGGAAGCTCCGTAGACAACAGCTGGCCAGCTGATTACGATTCAGTGCTGCCAACTTATTTCGCTTGCTTACGGCTATATCTGCATGCTACCCGCTTACTATTTTGTGCTTTCACGTTGCAAATCTAGAGTGAGGTAAATTATAGATTTGCATCCTCAAATCAGTGAAGAAAATGGTACATTATTGGATAACTGTAGATAAAGTAATTTATTTTTAAAAATGTTCTTGGGAATATTCCTTTATAAAAATGATTAAAGGTTTACTGAAGAACAAGCATTTTGAAAAAAAGATATGTATAACAGCGACATCCAGCTATCATTTCATTAAGTAATATTAAGTAAGAAGTATGCTAATTTCTTGCATAGTATTTTATCTTGTTTTTAAATTCTTTTTTCTGTGTATCTTGCCTCGTCCGCGTGACTCTAAATGCTTTCTTATTTGCTTTATTTATAACCTGTAATACGCACTCTGGTGATACTTTTTTTAGATAATCTGACAGATTGATGTTTTAATTTTATAATTTATCATCATTGAAAACTTAAATTAGCCGAATTGTGAGTTAATAATTAACAAAACCATTACATTAATACCAAAACGAACAAATAAGTTGTAGTGGGATAGTAAAATAAAAAGAGTTTTAAAATAAACCATTTATAACAGTTATTGTTACAAAGGCTAATAAATTATGATTATGTTTTTATTAAGAGTCTGCATCAGTGGTAGCCATCTTGGATATTAGTCCCGTAAGAGCAATGTTAAAATCTGGCGCATATATCTCCTTGACCTATTGTCATAAATTAACGGAAGAGGTGTCAAATTAAAGGTATTACAGTCCTCCAGGGCACCACCTTACAGAACTTCTTATTTTCGCTCTCAATAAAAAAATAGTAATGATTTATTTTGTAAAATATTCCTGGATTTTTGTTTTTATATCAAGTTAAATTTTTGAACATATTAAAAAGTCATGCCCTTGAGCCACATCTCATCAATGTACTTCCAAAGTTTTACATTGATAATTTGATAATTAACGCCACTACAGACGCCAAAGTGAAGGTATGTTCCGCCAGAATTTAACATTGCTCTTACGGGACTAAAATTCAAGATGGCTACCACTGATGCAGACTCTTAAGTAAAACGTTATTTTAAAATGATAAAATAAGGTATAACGTGATAAAAATTACAGAAAGAACATAATTTGGGTGCCAAAAATGACGACCTCTGTCGGGCCGGGTCGACCTTAGTTCGCTACGGTTCGATTGGTCTAATCCCACTTCGGCTCTCAGAAGTTCATTTTTCGGGCCATTTAAGACGCCTTGGCTAAGCAGTGACTTTTTTCTTAACGTATTACATCAATTTTTAATTCTCAAGTTGACGTACAGATTCCACAGTTTGTTGCAATTTGTAAAACCGCAACGTTAATTATTATAATAAACTACGTAGCTGGAAACAATGAAGAGTGGTGCGTTTTGTATGGTTTTTGGTGCAGTTTTATCTTTCTGAGGATTTATTTTCTTACTTACTATTAATAAACTAATTTCAAACTATTTACTGTTTACGACATCGGCAACAAATATGTTATTACAGAAAATAAATAACTACGAAGAAAAATGGTTTATTTTACAAAAACTATTTGACCAGTTGTTGGGGATATCCGTTTTTTAAGTATTTTAGGATCCTAAACGATTCGAATCTTAGTTAGAATTTTTCTAATAAGCAATGCTCGCTATAAAGTAAGAACACAAACAGTAATTGTGCTGTAAAGACGTACAGTTTGAGCTCGTCATTATCCCTAAACATACGTAAAAACACATTTTTGAACGATCCTTAATATAATCAGCTCAATAATTTCAGAACAAATGGACAATAATTTTAATCGTTAGCAGTTAATGAAAAGTTAGTTAGTTACTGAAATGGTAACCTGACGAGGTATTTTAAACCAAGTACGGATGAAAAATGAGTGTAAGATGATTGTGAAATGATTTTATAGTCCTATTACTGACTAATGCTTTCTAGATAGAACTGTTAATTATTAGTCCAACATATCAAAGGGATCTACAGTTTAACGTGGGGTCCAAACCACAGTCACTGAATTACAAACTGGTCTAATTATGAGGATAGTATTTGCGGATGGACTTAGTATTCAATAGTGCGGCGTCGACACAATGGCTGTTTGTTATCACCGCCCGTCCGACCTACCAGTAGAGCGTTGCGTTATTTATCCTTGCACCAGATGAGATAACAGGGTACTTTCCTGTACGTCAGATCTGTTTCTTATCTCCGCCATGTCTTCCAGAAGTTCTGATTCAAACTTTGTTCTTGTCGTACTCAAAACTCCTGTTCACTATTGAAATTAACACAATAATTACGCTATAGTTTACATATGCACATTACAACAGTAGTTTTTAAAATAAGACTAATTTTACAATCTTATTATTCGTAATATTTATCTTAATAGGTATTTAAAAGAGGAAGGTATGTATGTTGACTATAAACTCCGGAACGGGTTTGTAATCAAATAACGGGATTGTAATCAAATTTTCAGGTATTATTAAGCATGATTAGAGGATGATTTTGTGAAGTTCAGTGCAAAATTTGAAACTCGGCACGCATCTTTAATAGTAAAGACCCTATTAAAATATAAATAAAAACGCAATTAAATTTTTGATTAAAAAATTTTACTTTTGAAAGACATGTTTTTCTTTATGGTGAGGTGGAAATTATGATAAAAAATTATTAGGGTTTTCTCACCTTGTTTTGTAGATTTTCTTCCCAACGGGGATTGTCACTAAAATACCTAAGGCACCCCAGGGATCCTCCTACGTTTCGTAGGACCAAAAGAAACGTCCTGCTTCCACAGGGAGTAGGTCCTCTTTTTTCAGTGTGGTTCGGCGTTCAGCCCGTGTGCGTGAGGCGCGTGTTACAAGAGGACCTACTTCCTGAGGAAGCAGGACGTTTCTTTTGGTCCTGCGAAACGTAGAAGAATCCCTGGGGTGCTTTAGGTATTTTAGTGACAATCCCCGTTGGGAAGAAATCTACAAAACAAGGTGAGAGAACCCTAATAATTTTTATCATAAAAAATGTTGGTAATTTAAATTGTTCAAAGTTAAAGAACTTAAAAATGGTTGATTTAAAAAAAGAACTTAAAGTTATACCTAATGTAATTTATCTATCCAATGAAGTGGAAATTGTGAAAATCGGTCAATAAACTACGGATATGCAGTACTTTTACCAGTATTTAAGTATGTATGGAGTACTTCTCTCATTGCCACATCCCTCAGTTGGCGGCCGAGGGACCCTCGTTACAGCTGATAACGTTGTATTTTGCTTATTTTGACCCGATAAACCACATCATGAAGCTTGCTGACGAACTTAAAAGACACTCTGTACATCAGAAATCTATTTGATTGCAGTTTAACAAACCTTTGAGTTGAATTTTTAGCAATTGTTTATCATATATGGACTAAATAAATGAAAACAATTAAACTATACGGTAGTTAGATACATTTATTGATATTAAAAAATATGCTTTTAATTAAAATAAAATTCAAGGTTTTTTTGGTAAACATGTCTCAAAGATTGTTTGAATTTAATTTTCTTATGGGAAGTTAGTAAAAGAAGGCACGGATACTGCAGACTTTTACAGTGCACATGTCGACTTATAATATTGAGTAAATGAGATACTAAAACAATACTTTAGGAATCCTCCTTGGGTCAATATTGATGTGTTTTTACGACAAATGACTCAGAGTTATGGGATTTCGAGCTCTTTTTACATAAAAAAAACGTATCTTATGCAAACACAAGTACAATAGTGACCCCGATATTAAACGTAGTTAAACCGGTAGTTAACCGGTGGAAGGTAGGAACCGGTTGTCCTTCCACGTTATAAACAAAGGTCTGTTACGACTTGGGAATGGACGAGCGCGAGCGTAGAGTGAAAGGGGTCAGTTATGTAGGCAACACGAACAATGGTTGGGCTCATTTGCTCAATAGGTGCATTAGTTGGTAGCCGAGAGCTTCTGAGCTCTACCAAGCCTCAAACATCGAGGAAATTAAACATGTTGACCCTTCCTGTCTTATCGGTCGAAGAGTCACGCGTGATCTAATCGAAGGTATAAGGAGGTTGGGTATACACTCAAGATTGGACAAGGATGGAAAAGGTTGAGGATTAAGGGAAGAAAAGGTGCAGTCAGTATGTTGTCCTTGGAGATAAATGTTCCATAGTAATACAGTAGCTTACGAAAGTATCGCGACATTATAAATAAATACTCTGAGTATTGCAAGCAAATAGTTTTTACATGTTTGGATATAAAATATTATTTTCACATTAAATTAAATAATTATTTTTAGGTAATTAACTTCACTAAGGATTTTGAAATAGATTAATTGAAATTTCAAAAACTATCGAACAATATTTTTTTTTAATCAGCACATTTTACCTTGTTTTTAACTCTTTCATTCATGTAAGTTTCCAATATTAAAGAACAAAATGTTACATGAGGCAAAAAGTTAAAAAACAAACAAAACTTGGATCACCCACGAATCTAAAAATGTTGCAAGTAATGTTTAAAATACAATATTGACAAAAGCAATAACACAAAAATGACGTAATCATATTAGTGTACAACATGAATGAGCTTAATTTAATCGTGATTTTTGTTTTAAAATGTATTTTAGTGAATAACAATGATATGAGAATAGATATAAAAAGTAGATATAAAGATTGCCCATATAATCAGTTACGCTTTAATATTCTTTATTTATTAAAACTATTTTAGTGTTTCCTTTAAATTTATATCCATATTTATAATCATCAATTTACGATGTTACACGAAGCTTATGCCCCATTAATGAATTTATACACGTATTAAGTTTGAACTTTTAAATAGGGTCTATGAAGAGAAGTGATACGTGAGTATCCTCATCCAATAGCTGAAGTCAGTGCCACAGTCAGATGCGAGATATTGATAATTACGTCATGTGTGGTAGGTGAAGTTCCGATCTGCTCCGCAGGTGAAGTAATTGCTCTTAGGGGACACACAACTTATTCGGATATTAGGAGGGATTTATGCCTACCCGGGGACAGCCCAAGTTTCTGGTTAATGAATGTACACCGAACATGAAGTGTTTCCGTTTGCATCTTGCCACCTATGTAAGAGAATATTAGCAAATTCTCTTCCGCGGTAAACTAAATCATCTCCGAGAGTGTCGCAGTTGGTAGCGTGACGGACTCCTAACCAGAATCTTCTATGGCCTCGTTTGAATCCAGAATTTTCCAATCATTTTATGATTAGCCAACCAAGTAATGTGTTGGCTTATCCCCCTATTTTTGCTTTAAACTCCCCACGAACACTTCACTATCACTAGCCTCTGTGGTTGGGAAATGTAAAATTAGAAGAAGCTGCCTTTCAAAAAAAAAAAAATAATAATAATAAGCAATATGAGAAACTTTGGTTTTTACTGAAAATAAGAGGGAGAGAGAATAAAAGTATCCTAGGACAGTTTTAGAGGTTTTAATGACAATTAAATACCGAAGTAACTAATAAATAATGATGTTCAGAAACTTATAAGTCAAATTTGGACATGTACGAAAAAACTTTTCCAGACTTTCGCAACTACTTGATTTGCTTTATACGTTTGTAACTGGTTTGCTTGGTTGTCGATAATACCTGTTCTAACTTCATCGACATTCTCCGCCAACCGTACGTGACTCACACTGAACATTGAAGTCATGCACTATTCAAGACTAGTTTCCAAATTTTTATTGTTCACTCATTATTTTTAACTATTAAATAATAATTTTTTCCATTCTCTACCTTTTCATCCCAGGTCTTTTGGGCATCACACAGAGTTCTACATAGAACCGAACAGTTTTACTCACTAATTAGTGTAAGACTTGGAAGTTATAATCACCAGTGATAATTCCACTCCAGATCAAATTCAACTTAACAACTTTGAGATCCAAGTCTGATACTCTGACCTGTGATTCAATTATTTTACTTTACTGAAAACACCCGTTGCGTCTTTTTGCCATATTAATAATGACCATTCTTTCTATCTCGTGACATCTTTCTGCAAGAAACGTTTAAACCATTTTAGTGACGCACTATCCAGAGTGTTTGCAGAGGTTGTTTCCACGTTTCCAGAGCAAAGAATGTAGTAAAATACAATAACATTAATATATTAATACTAGCTGACCCGGCGAACTTCGTAACGTCTAACGGTAAATACATGTTAACTTTAAGATTGGCCATGTCCTGAAGTCAATTAGCATTGTGGCTTCGTTGTGAAAGCTTTAAATATACAACAGCTGATTATTATTATAAACTCAATATGTATAAACATTGTAATTATTTTTTATTTGGCAAACGTATAAACACGTGTCTTTTTAATCATACAGAAAATAAAGAAATATAAATGCAGTACATAATTCCCAAAAACCGTAAACTATTAACTTGGTGAATAATGCTGTTCAATGTGTACAGCACATATTTACTTCATAGTTTTACATTAATGAATGATTCAGATGGCATTGGATAGTAAAGCATATTGCTAACGGACAGTAAATAAACAGCTGGTTTAAGAAATCAAATGTTTTGATTGTAGATAATTTATAAACAAACCTATTCCCCATAAGGTTAACATTAGAAATTTAAAACACTATAAAATTGAAACTCATTGAATTTATGGAAACTGAATATGCCTAAAGCATAACCGGAGCAGAGACGAATCCAAAAAATCAAAGATCATTAAAATCGGTCTAGCCGTTCTCGAGTTATAATGCGTGTAACTAACACGACTTTGTTTTATATATTTAGATATTTATTTTAATAAATAATAAATAGTGCGAATGAACTGTATTACTGTACACCAACGTTAACACTCGAAGTAAATTTTCAATAAGTATAAAAATGTTTACCATATTATAAATTGAGTAAGTTAACGCTGAACCTACATATTTTAATCAGATTAAAGATCTGAACAATTGTTTACATTTATGTACAATTATTTTATCAGCATCTCTTTGCTTCACCAAAACTTTCAACCATTTTCAAAAGTGAGTGGTGTTTTACATGTTAGACAACCAGAGGTTAAGCATAATATCTTGCCAAGAACATAACACTCTCTCAACACCAGTTATATTTTCCAGATCACAAGCCTAGCGTTCATTAACATTCATTCATTCACACATTCATTACATTCATTAGCATTCATGTAATGTAACATTCTTTAGATTTGTAACACTACATTCAATTCGATATTACCCTGATAATTAAGGGATTTTGCGTAACCGGTAATCATGTAATCATCATATTACCTTTAAATAGAGAAGAGAAATTTAAATACTTTTTTATGTTTATTTTTATTTATTTTGTAATTAATTAAAATGAAATAAAATATATAAACACATACAGTGCAGTGTGGTAAATTTACTGTGCTACTCATATTGATTTGATAGGTCTAAAAATATCAAAGAAAACTATTTCGAGAAATATCTATCTTGCTATGCCAGACAAATTTGCACCAAATTGCGTTCGCAATATGGAACAGCTCGTAGCCAGCGGCTAGACGTAGGCCTACTGCACCGACAGCAATGACTTGCCTAGCACAACTGCTCCTCATTACTGGCAGGATATTATCCTTTGATCTGGTTTAGATTCACTTTGCAACTGATCACTTTGATAGATTGCACTAGTTTGATACGAAACAATAACTAGTTCTGAACGTGTATACGGAAAATTCACGTTTCTCTCGTTTATGTATTTTCATTATATTTTAAATTTTCATTAGGTTTGATTTTCTAATTGTATTAAAATTATGCTCTCACACGAACAATCTCAAAATGTTCAATATAACTTTTCCAATAAATGGATGGGTATTTAATTTATTTTGAACTTGTTAAATATTTCCAAGAACTATTATCATTCATTAATGTAAAACTATGGAGTAAATGTGTACTGTACAAAATGAACAGATTTATTCCCCACAATAGTTTACGGTTTTTGGGGACTATGTATTTATATTTTTTATTTTCTGTCTGATTAAAAGTCACGTGTTTATAATTATGTCGGCCAAATAAAAAATAATTAAGGTGTTTATACATATTACGTTTATTATAATAATCAGCTGTTGTATATCTTTCCTATAAAAGCCGTATTACAGTTATGTTTTTGTTTGGTTTTAGGTTGGATTAGAAAAATTGTGAATCAATCCACTCAGATTTATTTGTTTTGTGGGAATGTTATTAATATGTCTTATCGTTTCAGTATTGTTATTAACTATGCCGCGACCCAGAATATCTAATTTTTCACAACGAAGTCGTAATGCTATTCGACTTCAGAACATGGCCAATCTGAAAGTTAACACGTATTTACTGTTAGGTGTTACGAAGTTCGCCGGATCAGCTAGTTAAGATATATTATACGGCTTAATTTAAAATATATAAACTGTGCTTACGTTGAGTACATACTTTGTGTTGTAATTTAGCTAATCAACTCATCTAATATACGTTTTATTTCATCTGAGCAAAGATCGATCGAATAATACATCCCTGATATAGGATTGTTGTTTTTCATCTTTGAAATGACAATGCGTCTTTGTTCTATCTCATATCACCGTATGCTGTTGTTTTGGATTCCTGACATGTGGTATGTGTTGAAGTTAAAGTCAAGTGATAAATAACAAGTATATGGTGTAAGAATACCAATAAAGAAAATTAATAGTTAAAAAAAATTTTATGTAAATTTTAACTAAAAACTACGATTTTGATTAAGTTGTTTTCATTATTAAAATTTTATAATTATTTCCGGTAAGTTTTAGATTGAAATAGTAAAGCTATTAAACTACCAATTAAGTGTGAAAAGACTGCTTAGTTAAAACATATTAGGGGTTGACAAATTCAGATCTTGAGCGGTATACTCTTTCCAAAGAATGAAAACTATTTTGGTTGGAGCGATTTCAAATGCATCTAAACAATAATGTGTTAACTAAGGTGTGATTTTATGATTGGCTGATCCATCCGTTCTTGCTACTACATGGAGAATTTAGTAAATACTGATGTGATTAATACATATGAAGTTGTTTACATTACTTTATTATTACATTACATTATTTTATTATTTAATTATTTCATTTTTGCTTGCAAAAGAATAAGTTCTCCTTTAAGTACTCAATAAAGTATCTGAGTACTTAATATTTTGAAGATTTGGTTATTTTACATCTTGGAAATACAGTATTTAGTTTCTTGTAGATAATTTAGTGTGTGGCTCGCCCAAAAAGAGATGAGAGATGGTGAGGAGAGATAAAAAAAATCACTGTCGACTGTGACTCACTGTAACTAATATACTGTGACGAAATAATAAAAAATTTAAATGAAGTTGAGTCGATTTAATGGTTATGTCGGTAGAAGAACAGCATGTCAAGCGAATCTTTCCTCCGCCTGCGGTAGGGAGTTTAACTGTGGTAACTTTTATATTGCTCCATATTTCTTCATGTCAACGCTTATGAACCTTTGCAAAACAAGTTTAAGTCTAAGGTTTTGCTCCATCACGTTCATGGTTAGGGACATGTAATATAACGGGCATGCAATATATTTCTCAATTTCATATCTAGAGGTTTCCGTTACCTGATTATTTCACCTTCTTAAATCACACGGAATATAAATTATAAATTATTAACAATTACCTTTCTTGGTAATTGATAGGTTTGAGACAAAAAACATAAACCTCTAAAATAAAATGCCTGGCAAATAAAAACTAAAATAGTAATAGAGTAGCAATGTTAAAATTTTAAATATACACGATTAAATGATAACAAATGGTTAAAGCTATTCATCATTGTAAGTGTCTTATATTGATCTTATAGAACTATGATGGGATATATTGGGAGCTCATTTGAACTTTATACTCTGAAACTAAACAGAGTTAAACTACAATATTGCATTAGTGACTCTATGAATAACACTTGGTACATTGTTCCTACCACGCTGCACGCCTCAGTATGCACGCTGTTCTAAACTGGTCCGTTATATTGAGCTGGACTACATTTTAATTACATCTTTAATCATTACTTATACATTGTAATAATTATGAATACATTTGTGGTGTTTACTTAATAACGTCCGCACATGAATACTACGTACACAAAGACCATCCTCATTAGACCAATTCGTAATAATGTGGTTCGGATTCACGTTAAATTATCCCTATTGCCATCGGTGTTGGGCTATTAATAAACATCACATGTCGGCCTTAGTCAGTAACAAGACTACAAATGCCACAATATCCTACTATTCCTCATATAGTAAAATACCTACTGGTAGGTCGTTTAGTTAAAAGTATAATATAATATTAAGTATATTGAGCTGGACTACATTTTAATTTAAACTTTACCAATTAACAATACATTACTTTATACTCATTCATAATTATTATTAAGTGTCAGCTAAAATTCCTACACTATTCCCCTTTCTCAACGTACCACAAACTACTGTAGGTCTTTATTTAAAATGACACATAATATAAAATAAATAAATAGTAAAGTATTACCATTACTCAATTAGTGAAAATCAATTTTGTTGGTGCATTTATAGCCCTTTTACGGTAAAATTCTCCGCCAAACCATATTACCCAAGAGTATTTCATATCTGAGTATGACGTCGGTTGGGGTTGAAATATATAAAATGCAAAGTACAGGGTATTCCCAAGCGGTGCCTTACATTGTTGCTGTCACTGGGGGAAAGCTGATGAAATCAATATACCCCAGGCCTTCCCCAGAGACCTGTAAAATGCATCTCCTAACGACGCAGCGGGAACAGCTGATTCCTTAAACATGCCTTCCTCTTTCCGGTTTCCGATATTTTTAACCATTCAATAGTTTTTCTCAATTGACGTTTTCCAAATAACCTATTCAATTTAGAGCTTATTCGGACCTTTTACTTTCTTTGAGGATATTATTATGAGTTGTTTTGCTCCTTACAAGAAGTAGTTAAGCAAGAGTGTTCTTTCTAAAATACAGAACCTAATTCTCTGATAGATTTCAAATTCTTACTCCTAACTAATTAAGGCGTATTAAAAATATCATTTACTTCACTTCCACAGTATTTTTACAGTCAAAAATATTTTTAATGCTCTTAATTTTCTCCTAATGATAAATATTCTCATAGGCAATATGTAGTAGCCATACAGCTATAAATCGTTTGTGAATAATATCACCTATAACAAAAAGTTTTATGCCATAAGTCAAAATTATTTTCCTAATTATTAATTTATATCTATATATCTATATCTATATGTACGAGTAATAGCCTATATCTCTATACATAAAATTGAATGTATGTATGTAATGTCTGTATGGCCTTTATGCGTTGCCAAACTACTCATCCGATCGCCATGAAATTTTAGGAAGTTGCTCTATATGTGTCCGGGAAGGTTTTAGTGAAAAAATATTTTCGAAAACCCCATAAGTTTCCATTTTATGGCGTTTTAAATTTCTAATGTTAACCTTATGGAGAGTAAGTTTGTTTACAAATTGTCTACAATGAAAACATTTGATTTCTTAGCTACAGCTGATTGGTTTACTTTCCATTAGCAATACCGTATGCTTTACTATCCAATGCCATCTGAATCATTCATTAATGTTAAACTATGAAGTAAATGTGTACTGTAAAAAATGAACAGCTTTATTCACCACGTTAATAGTTTACGGTTTTGGGGGATTATGTATTTATATTTTTATTTTCTGTCTGATTAAAGTCACGTGTTTATATGATAATTACAATGTTTATATTATTACGTTTATTATAATAATCAGCTGTTGTATATCTTTCCTATAAAAGCCGTATTACAGTTAGGTTTCGTTTGGGTTTGGATTGGATTTGAAAATTGTGAATTAATCCACTCAGATTTATTTGTTTTATGGGAACGATATTAATATGTTTTATCGTTTCAGTATTGTTATTCACTATGCAGCGACCCAGAATATATAACCTTTCACAACGAAGTCGTATTGCTATTCGACTTCAGAACATGGCCAATTATTCTGAAAGTTAACACGATATTTACTGTCAGGTGTTACGAAGTTCGCCGGGTCAGCTAGTTTCTTTAGAATAGAAGCTTCGTCGTAATGCATTATTAGTTAATTTTTAACTGAAAGACTTCAGGACGGTACTACCTAGTGGTTAACAGATATTATTTGATACAAATATTTTTAGGTGAAAAGCAAGATTGAATACACTTTATGGTGAAAAACCATAATATTTAGTATTTTTTACTGCAAAATTTTATCAAAGATAGTAGATATCTGATAATAGGCCTAAATAATAATATATATTGGATACCCCATATATAATATAGGTTTACTATAGTGTAAAACTAACCTAAGATGGGTGAAAAATACATGAATTTAAATTTTACGAACATAATTTCTTTAAATTTTATAAGTAAATACGAGATAGATATGTGTTTAAGTAGGTGTGTATGTAGGTAAGTTCTATACGATATTAGTTAATCTTTTTATTGATGTTCATTATGTACTTTCTAAATGCTTAGTAAATACTTGTCTTTAAATACCTACTGTGGTAGGTCATCATTTCGGCTAGAGTAAAGTAAAGAATTATCAAATTGTTTACTAGTTCTCAATAGTTTTCTAATGGTCGTTTTCTAAAAGAAATGTATAAACGTATTTACAGTTAATATATTTTCAATTTCATGATGGATAGCCTCCGGATCATAAAAATGCAATAAATAATGGTTTAAGTACCTGCCTTAATGATCCTTAATGAACGAAAACAAGATCATTAAGGCAGTTACTTAAACCATTATTTAATATATTTTCAATATTACAATATTTTGTGAAAGTAACGACTAGGTAAAAGGTTTAAAATGACTTTGGTTTTAAGAAACAGGTTTTTAATATCAAATTCTTAAAGGATGATCCTTTTTTACACGTTATTCCGAGTGAATTTCTGTCCCCTGATAGCCTACTGCTATTAACATTTTAGAAAAATATTCCTTTTAATCGCCATGGTACAGTTGACTTTCGAAGTCTACAGGGGCCGTAATAGGTAATGTTCATTAGTTTATCTAATACTGATACTCAGTATCATTAGTTAATTGGTTAATTAGTTTGCCTGTATGTAATAAATATCTCAGACTGGAGAGGTGGTTCAGTAGTTAGAGTACCCGCTTCATGATTTAAAGAACACTGGTTTAATCTTGGGTCTGATCATGACACAATATTGTGATGGTTTGCTACTGTCTTATAGGTTGAGGAAATACACTACAAGTGTGGCCAATAATTTATTGTAAATTACTGATGAGGTCTTTTTATTACCATTCTCTCTTTGGTTTTGACGTTGATAAGTACAGTATTACCGAACACAGTGAATGTGTGCGGTTGTAGATGTACTTTGTAGTAATCAAGCTTAATACACTTAAACGTCGTGTTATTAAATTTACAATATAAAAAGATATAAATTATAGGCTTATAATTAAAAGGACAATGAGTTCCTATCCATTAATATGGAATATTGCTTCTGCATACTACTTATTAATTCACTAACAAATATTAAACATTCCTACAATGTATGTAGAATTTCACTCGACCATTGCTAGAAACTAATTGCACTGGATACACGAACGACTTTGTTACATACCGCACAATAATCCTACCATACTCTCTAACCGAGACCTTATCTTTTCTAATTATCTTTTCATTCAGACTTTATTATTTTGTATAATTAACATTTATTCCAACCATCACAGCCATATTGTCTGCACAGTACAATAAACCCAATATTTGGTGAAAAATGTTAATGGTGAACAAGGACACGCTGCAATCAATGAATGTTTTTGAATATTATAATGGAAATAGTAAGTAGTTGTAATTCTATACACTATAATCTCACATATTATAAAATAAAAACTGAAATAGTAGAAACAAAACAAAATGTGTTACATTTCAACTACGGTAGTTGGTTTAGTACAAAAATAAATCAAAACAAAAATAACAATTGGTTGCAATGGTGACAGCTGATGTATCCACTACCCAAACCCCCACTTTCTTGGGGGCTTGGGTATTCCATCAAGCCCCCAAGGGCGAAAATCGAACCCTAGATCGGATGGTTCTTCCAGATCTTGTTCGAGTTAGGTGATCCAAGCACATCCTAAATATAATTTATATATTTGTATATCAACCAAATAGATAGTAATACAAAATTAGATTTTATTAAAGCTATTGTCAACCAAACAGTGATTCATGAACATTATTTAAAATTATGTCTTAGTTTTTTTCGCAACCGTTAAGTGTTTGTATTTTGTTTTAAATTGTAGAATGTGTTGAATCTTAAAATTGTTCAATATAGACTATCTTGCGGTTTAACCCATATCAAAGATAGGTTATGACTTGACTGATTGGTCGTTAAGTTAATAGATTACGTCTATACTGAGATGATTAGTAGTAACTCATTGTTATCTACACGTTGAGTAATGTCTTATCTCTGTTGGTTTTGAATCACGTCTTTTATGACGAAAGCGTTGGTTTCCAACGATTTTCTTTATGATTGTTCTATGTTTTATATTACCGGAAAATAATCGATCACTCATTTTAGTGAAAGTGATAAAAGTAATAATTACCTGTAACTAAATATTAAGTTAATTTCATTTTTAACTTCATTATCTTCATAAATGGAAAATTTTTCAGACTAAAAGACTATTGTGTTTATAAAATAGACCTCGCACTTTATTCATTTTTGGTTTTCATTGTTTCAGGTACGTACCTTTTTCAGTGGCTAATGTGTTTGTAAGTATTTAGGATACGCAAAGAGGTCTCTATTAATTTTATTGCATGCCTTTCCTCATCACAGTTTATGCTGTTTATATAACTGGTTTGAATATAGTGCAGTCGTGGTGATATGGTTGCTTAAGTTCATATTTTCCTGTTGAAGCAGTCTAAAAAGTATTAACCTTCATGCGGAATTTAATGAAAATCGGACCAATAGTCTCGTCTCTAGGCTTTCTTACATCCCCTACCACACGCAGACATCACTAAAACCCCCTTTTTCGATCCAGGAGGCACTAATATCTAGGCTTCTGCACATCCCCACATACATATACACAGACACACGGACAGATATCACTCTAAAACAACTTCTTTTGATTGATGAGGCACTTTAATGGATATATCCACCACAAACTGAAATTTGAAAATTCTGACGAAAACAATACTTTCTCCTTATACTATCGTATAGGGAGAGAAAGTAAAAATGATTGAATTTACTTCCCTGTGTGAATTAGGTTAGTTCATCGATATGTCTAATGGAATATTTTCAGTTCCTCTAAACAGCCGTCTATATAACCATATGAGGTCACTAACCATATGACGTCACCGTTTCTTTTTGGTCTGACGGATTACTAATACCCCCCCCCCCCGAGCTAAGATGTATCTATGTCAGAGTAGCTTACTATATACCAAATTTTAGTTGTGATATCTATTTTCGTTTTCAAGTTATAAAGTAAGACTTAAATGTCACTATGTATATCAACATTAATAAACAATATTTTTTTAAATTATGAAATATGAAAAAATGTCTATGTAAACGAAAAGTCTATTATAATATCCAGGTGCAAAAAATATTAAAATCTTATCATGAAAAATTTATCTTTGATCAAAGTTTTACTCAAGAGTAGCTTTTCTGTAACCGTTGAAGATAAAGCTTTCATTCATTTGGATTAAGCCGCTAACTGCGTAATTTAAAAACAAGTTAACATTTATTCACTAAACTCCATGATTTACGAAAGCTAAAGTAATTTATCTCCATTAAGCTAAAAAAGTATCCAATTGTAAAATGTTAAACGGAATTAGGAGAGATGAGTCAGTAAAACTCGGCGGGTCGATGTTATCAGACAATCTCATTAGAGATATAACCAAGTTAGTCACCAGAGCTGGAGCTATAGCTGTGGTCTGTGTTGTAGCTGAAGCTCAGACCGAACCACTTCACTCTATTGTTGTCTTCTGGCTTTGTTCATAACAATTCTCATTTACACAGCATACAATTCGATTATGCCATCAGATCTTTCTGTCTTATCATATTTATGTGCTTCAATTTGAAATAATTACCTGATTTGTTTATACTAAATTAGTTTTGCTTACATGCATTACTTATCTGCATTTTTGCTGTAAAATATTTTTCAGTTAATTTACAATGTAACTAAAAGTATTAAAACTCCTCAAAATGTGAATATTTAAACTCAAACTATGAACTAAATTTTTCTAATCAGAATAGTATAAGGAATGTCGAAATTCTTGTGAATAAAAGAGTGATTTATTTTGTGTATAATAATCTATTTCTTACTCTTGTGACACCAACAAACTAAATGGGTATTTTTAGGTAAACATTAATGAAGGACGAGATTCAATTTAATTTACTTTACGAAAATTTTATTTATGCAGCTTTGCTTTTCAGATATTACTTAACACCCAAGGGAACAAAATCAACTTGATTCAGTATTGAACTATCAAAAAATTGTGTTGAGATTATGCTCAGGTTTAAATAGGAAACTTTCAGATTATCAAGTTAATATTATAACCATCAAACCAGCCACCCAGAACCACGATGAAGCGAATCATTCATTTACTGGAATCGAAAGTTATAACTGAAGCATCTTTCATTGCACTTTTTAGAATGATTATGCAAAATAATAATACTAATCTCTCGTTGTAACTTGGATTAATTATTTTATAAGTAAGATCATGTAAAATACAAGTAAGATTTACATTACAAAACTATACAATTTCCCAAAGATGAGAGTGTTCATCTTTGAGTCAATATAACCACATAATATCACTAACTTCGTGACGTCACTGTTTCAAACCTATGCAGGTATGGCAGAACGTAGTAATAGTAGTTTAAAAGAAATAGATACATGACGTCACATAAAATATATAGGATAGGATATAGCTCAAGGCCAAGTAGGCGGGAGGGGTGGGAGTGAAAGTGGCCAAAACTGAAGAGCTTGTTGAGACGAGATAATTGTGAGGGAGCGACGACCTGCGGGGGCTTTCTTGTATAAAACTCACCTTGCTGTCTCAGCGTTGATGCTACCCCTTGTCAAAACTACTCACTTATTGATTAGATGGGACCCTACATAATGTAATCAATATGGGTAGCTATAATGTAGTCAAAATACGTGGTACAGGTTGTGGTGTGTACATCTGTTTGAAATTGAAATCTGAGAATTTTAGTTTTTGTTAGAATGTAAAATGGTCGGTTTCATTACAGAGATAAGATTGAAAGGAAATAATCACCATGAGCCTGGGGTTTGTGCAGGATTGGAGCCAGATACCGTAGCGGCGTTAAGGAGCTAGGCTAGCGTAAGGTGACCGCTTATGATATGGACTGGGATGGTGGCGTCATCCTGTAATCCAGCTACTTGGAGGTCACGAATTGTGGATACTTGTGAGCGATGGTCGGTGGATGTGGTGTTCTCTTGTGTGGATTAACGTCCGCACTATTGAAAGCTACGTTAATCCGCAAAGACCATCCTTATAATTAGACCAATTCGTAATTCAGAGGTCGTGGTTCGGATTCCACGTTAAACTGTAGGTCCCTTAGTTGCCATAGGCTGTTGGGCTATTAATTAACAGTCCTGTCTAAGGAACATGTCAGTAACAAGACTACAAGATCGCGCTACAATCATCTTACAATCAACTCTCATTCATACTTGGCTTAAAATACCTACCTTGTGGTATGGTCGCCATTTCAATAATCTAATCTAATCTAATCTGGCAGCAGACGCCAGACACTGGTTTCAATCCGGGAACGTTTAACTTTCTGAACCAACGCATCTACAACTATTGGAACTTACTGGACGTCGGCAATGATTTTAGCATTTTCTTAGTTTTTAATGAGTGGTACAATATATATCACAGAAAATAAAAATTGTTTGTGGCGATATCGTAAACTAAATAAAAATGAATGACCGAAAATAATCGGAGTAGAAAAAGTATTTCAAAGGAAAAGTTCTGTAGCTCAAGAATGACCGAGAGGGCACTTGTTAGAATGTGTTGACAGGGAGAGGCAGTTATTCAAATGAATTGGCCCGCTATCTCGTGCCAAATATGACGATCTTTGTCAAGACGTCTCGCCGCATGTGTACACTACTCCGGCCTCGCTTCGGCTCCTCCTATTTTTCCTCAGCTTTCAGAAGTTTATTTTTCGGGCCATTTAAGACGCGTCGGATCGTAAGCGGTGAAAGCCCGCTTGATGTACTGCTTCAATTTTTATTCCTTTAGGACGACAGAGTCAAATGATCCCTTCAGCTGTTTTATTCGGTGTAATTTAAGATCCTCTGTTTTTAAAGAAGAGTTTGTCAAATTTTTCAACCTGTCCATTAATTTGGGAATCAAAGCTAATTGAAAGAGAGATTCGTAATAGTATTTTGATGTCCATCATACAAGTATAAAATATTGACAAGTATTGAATTTCAAACACAACGTAGGCCTAAGTCGTTATGTAATGAGGAATGATTGATTACTTTTTTCAAATTAATCATTTCCTTTAAAACCTGAGTGAATTTAGAATATTAGTTTTCATTCACGTTTTATCTGTTAAACTACTTCTTATACATAATTTTACAGTCTTATTTTCTCATGGATAATCATAAAATTAAGTTTTACTTAGTAATACATTCCTATCGATGGAAAGATCTAGGATGTAAGTAGTTTCATAATAGCCAATCCTTATATATATTTTGCACAATATGGTTACCCCAAATGATTAAATTATTGAAAGGCAACCTACCCAGCTAGGTATTTGAAGCCAAGTATGAATGAGAAATGAGTGTAGGATGATTGTGGTGCGATCTTGTAGTCTTGTTACTGACTAAGGCTAACATATTCCTTAGACACGACTGCTAATTAATAGCCCAACAGCCGATGGCTACTAAGGGACCAACAGTTTAACGTGGAATCCGAACCACGGCCTCTGAATTACGAATTTGTCTAATTATAAGGATGGTCTTTGTGGATTAACGTAGTATTCAATAGTGCAGACGTTAATCCACACAAGACTATTCACAATTCGTGACCTCCAAGTAGCTGGATTATAGGACGTCATCATTCCAGTCAACAATAAATATTTCGATATTCATTTGAAAAGAATATTCAAATATGTGAGAAAATAGGGTAAAATTGGGTCAGTGAATAAGAAACCTAGATGAACAGCAAGTCATGTCATCTTACGGCGAGAATTTTTCACCAGTCATCGAAAGAACAGGAAAAGAAAACAGGACAGGACAAGAGCACAGTTAGGAGAACGTAGATAAAGAAATTAATAGGGTCACCTTGTATAAAATTAACCCTTTAGAAATAAAATATTACTTTTTCAGGCAACTCATTTTCTTCTATGTTATTATACTGCTCCATCCTATGTTCTGAAAAATATTCTTAAAAACACAGTGTAGAGGAATCCGACAAACACCAAAAACGTTTTGATAACTATTGTGCTCAATTTACGATTGACTTTGACTCGTAGAGGGTACCTCGACATACACGTAGTCTGACCGTCCACTGATGTCAAGTCTCTCACAGCCTGAGGAATGACGGCTGGTGAAGAATAACAATCACAATAAAACTGGTCCTGGCCAGAGTTGACCGTGGTCATGGTGAGAACCAGTTGCGCGGGACGACACGACGGCCCCCGCTGTGAGGCTAGGACCTACCGCCGCCGACCTCATCAGCTGTTCAACACATTGTTGCCAAAGACTTGTATTTACACTTTTTTCAGCAACGTCACCATTCATCTATTGGAGAATTTAAGTTAAATATGAATGAATGAAAAGTGTGTGTTATTTATTGAAATTAATTTGATGACATATCTAACGTCCATATCCCTTGAACAGCTGGCCAGGATATTTGCTTTAGAAAACCTTAACTGTCCATCACCATAGGTTAAGGGCCTGTAGGTGATTCAAAGATAGCGATGTGCCATAATGGTTTAAGCCTAGCCTAGATGACTGCGCATGACCTCACAGAAGTTGCCGGTCGCTGGTTTCGATCCAGCAACCTCTGACGTACTGGGCCAGAGCGTTACCCCTGAGCTATCGTGTCGATAACCTTAATTGCAACCTTGGTTAATATGTTGTATAGCCACTGGAAAAAGTATATATAGGGATCGGGGCCCTGCAGCAGATCCCTACAGTACTACAATTAAACCTGGGTATTTAGGTACAAGGGGCGGTATGCCCCAAAATGACATGGAGTGTATCCAAGGGTGCACGGGAAGCTCTTCACTTGAGATTTAACTTTGGTGTACCTAATCATTAAAATTTAATGTTCCTCTGAAATTTAATGAATAAGTAAGTCATAGAGCCATATAGGAGTTATGGTATACATAGCATATGTGGCAAGACCAACTTATTCATTTTCCAGAATCCATAACTAATATATCAATGACCAAAAGCAGCCATGTGCCAAAACATCACAAAGTTTTATGATTTTGTTGAGGAAAAACTAGTAAGATTCAGATTATGAAGTAAATATTAACCACTGCACCACCCAGCAAGCCAGCAAGCGTGTGGTGGAGGTGGCTGTAATATAGTTAGTTATAGAGGAAACCTATTGAAGCAGACCGGAGAATCTCACTGTAGTGGATGATAAAATGATAAAAAATCACCTCTGTCCTAGCTGGGGTCATTGTTTTCAGACCTAGACATTTCAAATACTGCAAACATAGGCTATATATATAGTCCTTGGCCTAGGTTACTGCGAATATAAAATTATTTGCTGACTAACTAATGGTTTAGTAACGCCTGAGCAATAGAATAGTACAAAACTGTATTTTTGATAGAAGAACATCAGGTTAAAAAAAGAAAATAATTAGCACACGTTACACAAATGACATTAACTCTAGATTAGTTTTCTCTCCAAGAAATAATTCAATAACTTTTTAACTGGCCAAATAAAAAAAGACTGTAATGTAATTTTTAAAATAGAATTTTATTAAAATTAAGTCTATTCCATGGAATTAAAACATGAAGGCAACTTAGTGACAATCAAGGGTGGAACACTTTGAAGTGCGTTAGTGTAAACCCATTATAGGGGATCATAATTATAGCAATACAATTAGTGGCCAATCAAAACACGGCCAGGGGCGAGCCTGGGTCAGACAGGGCCGGCATCTGCCTGTTAATGGAGCCCTGCCGTTACCCCCTTGACGCTCATGTAGCTGGAGTAGTTAGGGATTTACATAAAACATGGGTCGGTATAAATTGAGATGTTTTATAGGTCCTTCTTCAGAGCAGATGGAGAAACAACAGCAGTTTATACAAAGAAACAACATAGGCATTTTATTTTCGTTTTATTGTGTGAGTGTTCTTTTAGTAAACATTTATTGTTTCTTGATGTGTTTGTTGTTTCTCTGTGAATTCAATGGAAAATATTGTTTCTTAATATTATGACGTAGAAAAGTAAAGAGTAATAATTTATCGCATATAAGTACAGGCTGTAAAATTTAAAAACCACAATTCCTTCAAACCTACCTTTTAACCTCCTCTAATTAGTAAAAAGTTTAAATATATGGTTTTAAAACTCAAAAGATTAATTCAGGATCAAAAGATAGTTCTACTGTACTTTTGCTGGTGCGTAATTCAATACAAGGCGCACATTAAAGCTTTCGGTTAAGCGTTTTCCTCGCCTCAACAGAAACACGAAAAACATGCCTCGACATTCCCTTGCTCCGAATGAAATGAGTACAGATGTAATGGTGAAAATATTTTGTTTTACAGATAAATGTTGGTTCTAGGGTCCCTGATATGTCCGATAAAATCAATTGTGTAAGTGTAAGTAAAAATAAATCTTAAAAGTAACGAAAATTGAGTTACTTTTAAACATAGCTGAAACTATTGTTTTCATTTTCAATTTTTTTATTTTTTAAGGTATGCCTGTAAAATAACATAATATTTAATTAAATTTTTACCAATTTTCAAGAAAATTAATGAAAAATGACGTCCGAAGCGGGGAACAAAAATAGCATATTCGTCTCAAAATTGGCCGGCTGATTGGAGGCTACACTACTAGCCTTTTTTTAAAAAAAGTGAAGAAGATAGGGTAAGAATAACAAAAAAATGTTTTGTTGTCCTGCTATTCAAACATTTTGAATAATAGGAGAAAATGTTAGAAAAAAATAGTATGCTTTAATAATAATACAAGTGCCCTTCCTTACACCTCTTATACAAAACTTAACAATTAATTATCCTTTTAACAAACCCTGCCACATGCCAAGTGGGTAATGTGTATGCTGATGATACGATAGTTTCGGTATATCGATATCGCATAGACAGTGACATTCGATACGTATCTTAGATATCAATGTCCAGCGTGTCCCAGGTGTGTCGGGTCCTCTCCACACATCACCGACTCCGTACCTAGCCTCCCCCCAGGGGCCTACTGCGACGCTCTCCAAGAATACATTACACCTCTCCCGAGATTCCTTACTTCTTGGTTAACCCATTCTTTAGGGAATTTTCTGTTACTTTCTCCCCTTATACATAGTATATGGAGAAAGTATTGTTTCGTTAAAATTTTCGAATTCGAGTTCAGAGTGGATATATCCGTTTTGAGGTCCCCTGAATCGAAAAAAGAGGATTTTGACGTGATGTCTGTCCGTCCGTGTGTCTGGATGTGTACAGTGCCACAGCCTACCCCGTTGGTCCGATTTAGATGAAATTCGGCATGTATGTATTGACGGTATCTCCAGGAGTTTTTTTCATTTTTTGAATTTTTTATTTTTAAGGGTAGTTCACCCTCTTAAAAACGTGAAAATCCAAATTTCTCTAAAACGGCTCTAACGATTTTGATTAAAATCTTATAGTTTATAGTGCATAGAGTACTAAATAATTTGACACCACCGCATGTCTGTAAAAATGGCGGTTCAAAAGTTATGAGCTTTTAAATGTCAAAAAACAAACAATTTTTAAAATTTCAGCGAAAACAATAAAAGTAAAGTATAACTTGACTGACACCATTGAAACCAGCTTAAAAAACTAAACAAAGGATATATGAATTTGTTAGTTTAGATAGGAAGCTATTATTTTTCCCTGTTATCAATGAAAATGTTAAACGTATCCGACTTGAAAAATTAAAATTATTTGTGTATTGGTTTTGTTTGTAAATGATATATAATACATACAATAACGCTAGAAATGTGAAACCCGATAAATGGGCTGGTGCTTTGTTCGTCAGCTTGTAACTATCCATAGCCAACGGCCCAATGACAGATGTTCATCCAGAACATCATACAGATAACCACAGAGGAGTACGATGATGATATGATGAATAATACACGAGGCTGTCGCCATGTTCTCGCTCAGTTTTCTAGTATTGTAATTCATCACACCGCAGCCAGGAATTTAGCTCACTTGACATGTTTACACGATCATGGCGGTGTTTGCGATTAACCTGTGTATTACCGTTTGAATACATTGCCCATTTGAACTATCGGTAGGTTTAATCCATTTTGCCGCCAAATTTCAAATACCAGGGGAGCGTGAGTGAAATGTATTTAAATATATTAGTCAATTTTGTAAAAAATCTGTTTGGAATTTTTTTAATTTCCGTAAGCCCAATGGGGGTTTCATATTACCAGCCAAATTTCACAACAAATCTCCTTTTTTCTGGAAAAAAGGTCGCATAGAGAACTTATTCTAGAATTAGTAATTTTTCTGAAATTGAAAAGAATTCTGTAGAGCCGTTTTCGACGTCGTTGTGTAAATAGCTTTGACATTGGGTTCAGCGACTATTGCAAATTAGTCTATTTATTAATGATCTTGACAAATTTGTTACCTGGTCTGTGTCAGTAGCAAAGCTTATCAACTGCTTATCATATTCAATCAAATCCATTAATGTAGTGGGATATAATATAATTATGTACCTTAAAAATCACCTTAAAATTTCCATTTTCATATAAGACACTGACTCAGATACACTTTTAAATGAAAATGTATGAAGGTTGGTAGTTTAGAATGTTATGGTTTTGATGACGTAATGCTTTGTACTGAAAAAATAGGTAAGATCTTTAAGTAGTATTAGACTAATATTGGCAGCTAGGTAGTGTCAAAACATTACAAACTAGTTTTAGAATTTTGCTTAGTTTCAAACCCACCAGGGTGGTTTGATGTCTAATAAATGAATACAAATGCGCGACGACGTATTCGACAGCCGTCAAAGACCTCCGATAAGTTCGCAAAGTTGCTCGAGACGGCGTTGAATATCACGTCAAACGTTTAAATTTCCACACCGATACTAACTCCAAAGTTATAGGGGAATGTGAGATCTGAATACCGAATGATAAAGAATTTGACAGCTGACATTTTGTTGGATATGTTACGTCAAGTAACTTTACACCCGGCGCCAATCACGTCGTGCTGCGGATGAATACGTACGGGTATGTACGCTGGAACTTTGACACGGTTGCTATGTATTGCATAAGTTTCTGTACACTTATCATTATGCGAATTTTAATAAGTTATTCCAATGAAATAGAGTAAATTCATTTATCTCACATCACATATTATATCACGTGCATACAATATTTTGTTCAGATGAAAGATCCATCGGATACCCACGTGTAATTGGTAGAAATTATTTTTGTCCAATACTTTTTTATGTAGCCTACATGTAAAATTAAGTTCTTAGATGGCATTTAAATGAAGCTGTTAAATTTTGGTGTTCAACATAACAACTGATACTAACTCGGTACGATTAGTGTTCAAAGTTACATTATTGTGCTGCGACTTCATGTATGCCGATCAACTTTTAAATTGGACTATTTTTGACTGGATCAAAATTTTAAACAGTGACGCCATTTTGGTTAGTCACGTCATAGTTTGGTTATTAGAACAGCTTTGTAGATGAACTTAAAACATTCCCTGTAGACATATACATGATCTAACCTATTTATTGAGTTGTTTGACGAAGGTAACATTCATTAATTTTAGACTAACCTATTTACCCCAGGGAAGTAAGTAAAAAAATTAATTTTAAGTTAGGTGCATTATAAAAAGTGGAAAGTACTATTTTCTATTATATTTCTATACATTTTACAATTCAGTTAAATAACTGCTGGAATGCAGAAACTACATTGGCTGGGTAGTTTAATGCTTATAGCACTCACTTCATAATCTAAAGGTCTCCGTTTTGATCTTCAGCAAAATCTTGCCCCAATTTTGTGAAGTTTTGATACTAAACCCAGCTGGCTTTTTTATTGGACTAGTAGCCAAAGTACCCGTTCTTCGCACGGGCTAAAAAAGGCTGAAAGGTGTAGACTCTACTGATACAATTTAAGTTATTGTTAATTTATTTCTTCATTGTTTACAAAATGACAAAGGAGGAGTGTCTACAACATTTCAAAGTAACAAATGTCAAATATTAGGAGAGGATAAGGATTAATGTAATAGAGACAGTCGTCGGAAAAAACTTAAAATAAAATCTACCATTCCCATGCTATTTCCAAATAATTCACTAATTTCGATCCAGCAAATTATCTGAAAAATCAACTTTATTTCTTCTTCTTGTTCTCGAACTGTCAAAATATAGTGCATACGGATGTTGTCATTAGAAAATGTAAACATTGAAACCTAGGACGGTCACGGCAGCTCTTTCTTCTTCTTCTTTTCCTTCTTCTCGAACTGTCAAATTTTAGTATTCACAGCTGTTGACATTCAAGTAATTTTATGTTTTCATTCTCTAAAAATGTAAACATTGAAACTTAGGACGTTTACAGTCGTATTATCCCGAGAGAATTGTTAAGGAAATGAGTATCTATGTGTTTGCATGAGGTTTAGATCACCTTTCGTAAAATTTCAAACCGTCGGCGTTCAGATTTTTCGCATGTACTTGCCACAAACAAACCCACAAACACACAAACCCACGAACCCACAAACAAACATACAGAAACCACCTCTTCTTAATAATCATATAGAGATTAAATACGATTCTGGAAAATGAGTCAAGTGGTCTTTGTCAGTAAAATATGCTATATATGTTATAAAACCAAATACACTTGTCACACCCACCCACTCACGTCCGTTAAAAACCCCACTCACACGCTCACAATTCATAGTGGTCGGTGTCTTAAAAATACGAATATGTATAGGACGTACTACTTTGTTTCGATATTATTGTTTGTTAAACTATTTTGTGGTAATTTAATATTAATAAACAGGTTTTAATCGCTAATTCTTGAGTCAGGTGTGGAAGGGGGGGAGGGGTTTAAATAACAAACACTCAAGGGAGTTGGTGAAATCAATAAACTCCCAAGGAAAGCTCTGTGGGGTCCGTAAAGTGTAATCAGTAATGAAGACAGTAGATGATGGTGCGAATAGTCTTGTTTCCGAGGTAGTAGGAAGAGTGAGCTCCATGTCTTTGCCTAGGTTAAATGAATAAATTTAATTATTTTAGAGAATTATTAGCGAGTTTCTTGGAAAATTTTGGGAGGGCTTATTACCACCTCTCGGGCATTGACCAAAATATTTCTCCGTTTGGGTCCCCTCAATGCTCTAAACTTGTCTGGCCTTGCTGTTTTCTGAACAGCAATGAAGATGATGATAATATGATTATGCTTATTATTAATAATAATTATTAATCCACCAGGGAGAAAGCAATGAATGAATATCTAAAGTTATATATCTTCTCGATGTTTGCGAAACTGTTCCACACGTACATTGGATGATATCCCGTGGGACTCACGGATTAGTATTTTTTATCTCTTTAAGTTTACAAAATTTCCACTGTAACACTACATATCTAAAAAAAAATATCACGTGCTCAGTGACGTAATTTCCGTTACCCATTTTTGCGTCTCGCAAATTCCTTTCACCAAGGGGGTCGAAAGAATCTTAAACATATCCATGTAAAGGAAGTCATACGAAAAATTTGTAGAAAAAAATGACGTGGAACCTCTGAACTTAATCTTTCTGTACTGTGTTTTCCCATGTTCTAAGTAGCCTGAACCTCAATTTGTAACTCACTTTGAGCACAGCCCGTTTATAGAATCAACGCTGGGATATTACGCAAGAGTGCGATTCTCGTAAATTGGCGCGTTCGATTGAATCAATTTGTTCGAGATCTGTGCCGGAAACGAAATACATTTTACAAAGCCCACGGATAAGACTTGGTCTATAGATTCCACCAGGGCCCTAGGGGCCCGTTTCTTTATTTCCATCTCTGACGGGCATCACCTGGGAATACTCGGGATTCGTATTTCTATTCCACGTTCTCTCAAATCTAATTTTCATATTCTCTTTACACAGCTCAATTTCATTCTTAGCTATTTGAATTTTCCAATTTTGTCCTAATTAGCGGAAAGTAGGTTTTAGGATATCGTGAACGATTCATCATTATTTACTCCATAGGCATAAATATCAATACAATATTTTCTGGACTAACTAAATAATGGAAGTAAAAAAACAATATTAATTTTAATTTGATAGTCAATAATTATTTCTTTCTATTCAATCACTGTAAAATTCAGGAAAAATATGTAAAATATTGCTAAAAACTGACTTTTGAAAATTCAGTCTTATTTTAAAAGCGTGTCACTCAGTTTAAAGTAAAAAAACCTCTCCAAAAGGTATAAACTAATGGAAATAAGTTTCATAACTGCAGTAGCTTTCGCCTTGGTGGAGAAGCGTTACAAAAATGCCTTGTTTAGAGTTACAATAAAACGACAGAAATTGAGATAAGACCCATTCCGGCTTTTTGGGGTATGCAACATAAGGTTAACCAACACCCCCGTCGCAGCAGACATGCGTACTCAGCGAATTTCCAAATCAATAACATAATAATAATAATATATGACAAGTTTGGTTAAAATCCGTCGTCGATAAGCGTGAGAATTATTTGCCTATTCTCCATAAGATTAACACGGGAAAGAGTGTGCAGGTTTGCTGCTGTGAGGAACACTGAGAGTAGGCATTTATACCATCAAAAATTTTTATTTTTTACATTTATACCAACTTCATCAACATCTGTCGATAAATAAAGGAGTTTGCCTATTCTCCATATGATTAACATGGGAAAAGAGTATGCAGGTTTGCTGCCATGATAAACACATAAACTATGATTTTTAAGCATAAATTGATGAACCTCAACCACATAAAGCTAAATATAAAGTTTTATCCAAAAATATTGGTTAATAAGTGAAATATTAATTTTTCCTTATCCTCCATAAGTTTAACATTGGAGCCTCAAAATACAACGTACTGTGTTTAGATTTTTTTATATCTCGGTAACCGTTGGAGATAGAGAAAAGCTTTAGGGACTAAATTGTGTAGTTTTTTAAGCTGGTTCTAATACTGAAAGATAATATCTAAAAAACTTTTAAATTGCATATGAAAAACGCAAAAAACCCTAATTTTTGAGTACAAAACCCCCCAAAACCTCCCGTTCCCATTGACCGATATGTCTGGATTACGAACTCGTCCGAGCAATTGTAGGAATACACGTCTCTACCAAATTTGGTCCTGATCGGACCATTTTTACGAGAGTTATCGTGTTCACAGACACACACACACACACACACACACACACACACACACATATATATATATATATAAATTTTAACGACTATTGTTTTTGGTCTCTGGGCACCTAAAGAAGAAAAAATAACATGGTCCCGGGCTTAACTCTTGCCATGAGACCTACGGTAATAGCTTCTTCCCTATGGGAAATTCGCTAAAAATGTGAAATTTCTACTAATGTACAGCCATACCAATTTTATTCATATAACGTGCCACATGATGTAGGCCTACACCACATATGTCGATGACATCTTCACTGACCTAGGCTGACAGCGAGCACTCTCCATATGTGATGATGGAGTTGTGTCAATAAGGCCTAATGTACTCGTCCACATTGACTTGCATTGTTGAGATTGCATTATTCAATTTGGCTGAGAGACAGCAGTATTAGGCCGTGCATTATGGACTGCATATCGTTGATAGCACATTCAATAATTAAGTAACGTAGTTAATTAGCTTAGTGTACAAAAAACGCTTAACATATGTGCCTTGTGTTTTACTTTCTCCCCTTATACATAGTATATGGAGAAAGTATTGTTTTCGTCAAAATTTTCGAATTTGAGTTGAGGGTGGATATATCCGTTTTGGGGTCCCCTGAATCCAAAAAAGTGGGTTTTGACGTGATGTCTGTCCGTCCGTGTGTCTGTCTGTGTGTGTGTCTGGATGTGTACAGTGTCACAGCCTACCCCGTTGGTCCGATTTAGATGAAATTTGGCATGTATATATATAGTCACTGTATCTCCAGGTGTTTTTTTAATTTTTTTGAATTTTTGATTTTTAAGGGTAGTTCACCCCTAAAAACCCTTAAAAAACGTGAAAAATCCAATTTTCTCAAAAACGGCTCTAACGATTTTGATTAAAATTTGATAGCTTATAGTGCACAGAGTAATAAATAATTTGACACCACCCGCTTGTCTTTAAAAATGACGGTTCAAAAGTTATGGGCTTTTAAATGTCAAAAAAATCAAATTTTTAAATTTTCAGCGAAAACAATAAAAGTAAAGTATAACTTGACAGGTACCATTGAAACCAGCTTAAAAACTAAACAAATTAGTATTTTGAATTATTTGTCTATGACTAACGGTTCCAGAGAAAAGTTAAATTTACTGTCCACGATAAACGCAGTACGTTGTCTGAAAGCGCCCAATGTTATTCTTATGGAGAATATAAAAAAATCAATTTCTTCCTTACTTTCCAACCGTTTTCCATGAAACTTGGTATGAAGTGTAAGGTCAAATCACTGAACAAAACCAGCTCAAAAAAGCTTGGTATTACCGGGGGGGGGGGGTTCCCTCATGCAATTTGAACAATAAATTATTAAATGATATTTAGCATAACTTTGTAGAACATGATAGTTTTATTACAGATTTTTTTTAAATTTACTTAAGGGAGAAAATACGTGTCAGTCCACTGGTACCGTTTATTTGGTTTTACTATGATAAGTTCATTTGGGTAATGCACACCTTAGACTGCCGGTAGTGTGGGACTCACACCCACTAAACCCTCCCCCTCATCACCTAAGACTAGCCTGGAACTGTTTTGCACATTCCTTCGGGCTAGACCTTTTGATTATCATGCCACTTGGATTTTCCTCATTGGGATCTTTTGATGCGCGTCTTATGCACTGCAATCGAGATCCACATTTTCCTCCGAAGTATGGATTGGACATGGTACTTAACACAGTTCCAGAGATCCTCTACCTGGAGAATAGCTACGTCGGTGTTGTCAGGATGGGTTGATACGACGATTTCCACAGATATTGACTCTGTGCAATCTATCTGTCAGATTAAAAAAGTGTTCTGTACCGTGTCTGCAATGCAGGGACAGTACATCGGCCAACTTAGCCTATCTTGTGCTGATAGAAACGAAAGTACCTGAATGTTGTAAATATATCAAAGTTTGAAAAGTTCCTAATAAAATCATTAAAAACACCTATTGAAGCGATCCTACATCATGAAAGAATTTGCATTTCATCCATGATAAGCTATCTTCATCATTCAAGAATTACTAAAAAAATATTCGACTCTAGCGCGAGAGTTCCATGAGATTATAAAATATTTCAATAATTGGAACTAGGTTGAGATTCCTTTCTTTCGTTTTCTTTTTAAATTTCTTTTAATTTTAAAAGTTTTTTATACTACTGTTATACAGGTATACTATGTATAGTCGACCCAATTTAACACATTCAATAGGTATGAAGGATATCTCTATTTTCGGATAATCCGTATATATCAATGACCGTTTCGTATACAGCAAAGATCAAAATCAGCAGTTAATTGTTCGAATTTTTTAGCTGATTCTAATCGTGCTAAGAATACCCATATGCACATCAACTAATTGTAAACATTTTAAAACCCTATTTAGAATACAAAGCCCACCCCAAATATAGAAATATAACTGGTTTTTGAACTTAAACGCACATATTACTAAGCACACAATTAGTACCCATATATTGTATTTATATTAATTTTACACTTTAGAACAGTAATTGTTGTTTGACATATCTGGGGACCGCAAAACGAAACGACAATGGCCCTCGTCCTTTCATACCATGAGGTAAACTTGTAACAGCTCAATTTTCCGTAGGATATTCACTAAAATGATTGTAACCCAAAATAGAACAATAAAAATTTAAACGTCGATCTTTATCCAGGAAAATGAATAAAAATTTATCAAAACTGTATTACAATAATTCTTTAATGTTTTAAGAAGGCTCAGAAAATGTTAAAACATCTGCTATTTTATTTTTTATTGATTACTAGCCAAAGTACCCGTTCTTTGCACGGGTTAAAAAGGCTGAAAGGTGTGGGCTCTACTGATACATTTAAGTTATTGTTAATTAATTCTTCATTGTTTACAAAATGACAAAACATGAGTGTCTACAACATGACAAAGTAACATCTGTCAAATATTGGAGAGGATAAGGATTAATGTAATAGAGACAGTCGTCGGAAAAAAACTTAAAATCTACCATTCCGCTATTTCAAATAATTCATAATTTCGATCCAGCAGTTTATCTGAAAAATCAACTTTATTTCTTCTTCTTCCCGAACTGTCAAAATATAGTGCAAACGGATGTTGTCATTAGAAAATGTAAACATTGAAACCTAGGACGGTCACGGCAGCTCCTTCTTCTTCTTCTTCTTCCCGAACTGTCAAATTTTAGTATTCACAGCTGTTGACATTCAACTAATTTTATGTTTTCATTCTCTAAAAATGTAAACATTGAAACTTAGGACGTTCACAGGGCGTAGCCCGAGAGGATTTTAAGGAAATGAGTATGCCTATGTGTTGCATGAGTTTAAGATCTACCTTTGCCTAAAATTTCAAACCGGTCGGTTCAGTATTTTTCGCATTTACTTGCCACAACAAACCCACAAACACACAAACACACAGACCCACAAACAAACATACAGAAACCACCTCTTCTTTATAATATTATAGATTTGCTACGGGGTATTGTGTCATTCTGATTTACCAAAATATTTATTTTTTTCTTTTGTTTTAGGTAAGTTCCTTGATGTCGCTATACGTAAGTCATTAAAATACAATTAAAACTATTGTTTGCACCCGATTACCTGTTATTTCATATTTTTCTTAGCATATTCACTTTGCTTTTCTACCTGGAGTAGTTAAGAAGACATAGAGTAATTATTATTTTAATTTTTATATGTCCAAGATGGCTTATTTGCGGACTGATCTCTAAAAGGAAACACGTCAAAGTTCCCACACACACATTCACACCCCCAGTTCCCCTTTCAGATGCTATCAGTAGATTTACAGAGTGTCTGTTGCCAGCTGTTGTTTCTGAAACACCCTTTTTGCCCTTGTTTGTTTTCAATTTTCAACAGCCAATCAGCAATACACATTTATAAACAGCTCGAGGGGTTTTTCATTTGGGTGAATCTAAGAATAATTGAGTTTATTCTAATTAGTTGATTTTGCAAACATTTTGAGCCGGTTGTTGATATAACTTATTTTAGATTTACTTACAGATTAAACTATCAGATTAAAATGCGTGATTAGTTCTTGAAACATTGTAATAGTTGTTTACAAATCTATATAAGTTAGTGTATCAGTATATATAATTATTAAATTTTATCTTTTTTAATAATATACAATAGTTGATATTTTAAGAGACTTTTTCCGTTTGTGCATTGGTTTATAGTTACCGCAAGTTGATCAGTAAGAAGAAAGCCATATAATACAGTAACACGAACGAAACCACGATTGTTGTGGCTATATATTTCAAAATTAGTAACAGAAAGAACATTAAACTTTTTATTGCATAATACGAGAATGTTTTGCCCCCACCGTTCTTGTGGAAGTAAAGAAATTCAGACTAACAGCTGATCTTGTTCTCACGTTCGCCTTTTTATTGTGTTTTGTTCTTTATTCTCTTGTGTGATCGTTAAAACCTCAGTTTATTGCAGCATATAGTTTATGACGAAAATATTTGTTTAAATTTGTGTGTTTAATAAATTTTAGATATTTTAAATCTCTTTAATCGTAATTTTGGATTATTATTTAGTATTTATAAATTAATTGTTTCAATTTAAACTCCAGACTCGTAATTCTTAATGCAAATATGCAAAAGTTCCTGAAATGTTTCTTCAACTTTTAATTAGAAATATTTTGCATTATTTAAAACCTAAGCTAAGACGTAAGTTGATATTATCAGGCATTTCGATGTGAATTTTAATTTTTAAGCAAAATGTGAATCCCCCCTCTCTCAGAGAAAATTGGAATATTTATTATTTTTATAAAATAACTGCAAATTTATACCATAATCTTTGCTAAAAGCTCTTAATTAAATGGGCAAAAACTATAATTAAGTAATATAACGATAAATAAAATTGTCTCAATGATTGGAGTGTCATTGCGTTTGCATAGCACAATAATCTGTTTGCTCTCCACAGGACAAAGCATACATTCCCCACGACCGGTTGAATCTTTGAGTTAAGGGTTGTCTCCAAGGGCTTTCCTCTTCCTTTATCCCTTATTTCCACTTCTCCTTCTTTACATTCTTATCGCCTTAAAGATAATATCTACAGAATTTGACATATTAAAGGTCCTTAAAGTTTAACGTTTTAAATGCAAATTTCCACCCTTTCATAGGAGTATATATATTTTATGTGTTTCGCAAGTAACAGAGTAACCCTGCGCATATCATTCGTGGTTCTGTGCCAATATTTGTTTAGTTGGAATCCACCTTGTTTCATACCGCTGAAGGTTAAAGTTAACACCTAGAATAATAAAGGGTTATGGGCCACACTCATCCACCAAACATATAACAGTACTGCAATAGTGATGTAATTATTTACGTATAGTAATGTATAGTTTACGTAAAAAACTAAATCATGTATACAAACACTTTTTACACAAATTACGTAATGTGTTTTGTTTTCATGACTCAAGATAAGCTTTTAACCACCAGTTATTTAACTATATCATAATGGCTGACGGATTTAAAAAATATATATTTACGAAATAAACTTGGATGAGCCATAAACCTAATTTTCCTTTGTGAACCTAAAAATATTTTAATTCCACCTTTAAAAATAATCACATTGAATGGTATGATTCAATTTTAGTCTCGTAGACCTCGTAAACCTCGTCTCGGAAAGGTCACTTTCAATGCTTGCAATAAAATGTACTGTTTTAAGCATTGAGATAACTTCTTTAAAATCACGTTAACGTCATCCAATAAAACAATATACTTAGCGTTAAATTGTTATTCAAGTGTAGGTGCATAGTAGGTCCACGTTTCGAACAGCCTCGGAATCAAAATACTTATTTTTGTTTTTAATGACCTCGACTCATTATGTTTGATTTAAGTGTATCCAGAAATGATCTGGATTCATTTCACCTCATCAGGAACCTCTTTGTTGTGTATCACCAGGCGTTGGTATTTTAATGAGCATCTTTTTCATGCAAATGTTGTTGTTTGAAAATTTATTGTTTAGATACGTTTTACAGAGGAATGAATCGTTAGTCGTATCACAAGAATCTTGGCATATTATAAGGTTAACAAAAATGATGAATATAATTGATATTTTTAACCTAATGCCACATGCTGCTGTGTATTTTACAGGTAATTAATAAAATAATTAGTATTTATGTTTGCTGCATTTATCACATGTTTAGTTTTCTAAAGTTTGAAAGACACAAATTTATGTTTATCTAATAATTTAATGTAGTTATAAATATAACTATTTAATATTGCTATAACAGGTAGTATTTATCACATACTGTGTAGTAATATATGCATTTGCACTAGAAATCAAAAGCTTAACAATTTTTAACAATAGTTCATGGAATAAATCAATAAAGAGTTATATTATTTAATTAATAATAATAAACATGTTTTTAATTTTATAATCACATTCTGAGTATATTTATATAGTAATTAGATACATAAGTACTTTCTAATTGTTGGCTTCTCAGGTTAAAATAAAAATAATGTGTATATCTAATATAATATTGTTGGATAAAATAAAATTATTTAACCATAAATTAACATACTAAGTGTGAGTAACTGTATAATGCACAAAAATGCTTCAACAAATTATACCAAATTAGTTAGTAATTAATAAATCAATAAAGAGTTATATATTATATTATATTTTATGGTATTTATTTATCATTATATATTAATAAATACATATAAAACTGTATTTAGTTATTATTTACCGTATATTAAAAATCTACACCTGAACTAATTGTTTATGTCACCTAATTTTTAGAAAAGTGTTTCTTAAATAAATATACAAAGTTTTTGTAATATACGTTTTTTGATTAACTACATAAAAATATTCAATCACCCTGTGAGTTGAGTTTTTTACACGTCAGCATGCTTCATAGAGCAAAGCTTGGTCCCCCGGCATAGTTGTAAACGGATGTTTCTTGTTCCAATGACAGTGCGAGTCTTGTTTTATCGCAGGGATAACGAATCGGTGTAATACAGTAGAAGGCTGAAGTTTATATCTAGTCTGTTTGTTGTAATAACTCTTGTTGTTTTTCTTTGCAGGATGAATGATCCGTTTAATCATTGTATGCATTGGACAAATGTGACCCTACAAAAATATTAGGATAAAATCAAAACAGTGAACGCATTTTTATATTGTTAAACTAGCCAAAGTACCCGTTCTTCGCACAGGTTAAAAAGGCTGAAAGGTGTAGGCTCTACTGATATATTTAAGTTATTGTTAATTAATTCTTCATTGTTTACAAAATGATAAAACACGAGTGTCTACAACATTTCAAAGTAACATCTGTCAAATATTGGGAGAGGATAAGGATTAATGTAATAGAGACAGTCGTCGGAAAAAAACTTAAAATCTACCATTCCACTATTTCAAATAATTCACTAATTTCGATCCAGCAGTTTATCTGAAAAATCAACTTTATTTCTTCTTCTTCCCGAACTGTCAAAATGTAAAGTAAACGGATGTTGACATTAAAAACTGTAAACATTGAATCCCAGGGTATTTACAGCAACCATGTCTTCTGCTTCTCGAACTGTCAAATTTTAGTGTTCACAGCTGTTGACATTCAAGTAATTTTATGTTTTCATTCTCTAAAAATGTAAACATTGAAACTTAGGACGTTCACAGGGCGTAGCCCGAGAGGATTTTAAGGAAATGAGTATGCCTATGTGTTGCATGAGTTTAAGATCTACCTTTGTGTAAAATTTCAAACCGGTCGGTTCAGTATTTTTCGCATTTACTTGCCACAACAAACCCACAAACCCACAAACAAACATACAGAAACCACCTTTTCTTTATAATTGTATAGATAAAAATGGTAAATTGTATTATATATAAGATTATAACTACGTATTTATGCATTTTAATGGAAATTGTAAATTACCTCTGTTCTGCGTAGTGCTAGTGAAAGTGCCTAGTACTTTCATAATCAATTAATACTCTATGTACAGTTTTTTTAATTACCATTATCAGTAATGTATAACTTAATAAATCCAACGGTTTGTGTTATATAGCAATGTAAAAATATAAAGAGAGAGTTTAAATGGTGGAATTATTATTATTTTATATACAGCTAAGAAGAAGGATATCTATATATATTTCGCGTGTAAATCTTAGAGAAGATATGTGCTTATAAAGAATGTGAATGTTTCCCGAATGCCGACGGCGTACCGGATAAATGTATTTACTAAAACAGTGAAATATTAAAACGCATACAGAGGTGGAAATCCGTCAGGCGTTGGACTCCCACGCGCACGTTCCGCCACACAGGTCTGGCGTTGTTCTTTCTATTTGGTGAAAATCACGTTTCATTTTGAGTATCATATTATAATCATATAGCGGTTGATGATTCTCCGTGACATGTTTTGAATTGAAAAGTCGTTTAGTCCTGACATTATTTTAATTTGTATTTATTCTAAGTTATTTACCTTTAGTAAATGGTCTTCAGGTGTTAATTAATTATATGTTCTTATGCTGCATGCATTTCAGACATACACAATTCCTTTTCTAACCGCATAAGTCCATTCATTCAATGATTGTCGGGATCGTTATTATATTCGCATATTTTATTTTGAATAAACTACACGCATAAGCATTTTTATTTATGCCACTTAAACAACATAAAATTAAAACACAGAAAATTAAGACATGCCGAATTAAATAGTGAATCTGCTATTGTTAAATGTACAAAAAGGTAGGGGTAAAAGTGATCTAAGATAAGGTAGAGTAAACCAAAATAAAGGCTTGCGACGTTAAACTGGAACGGATCCGCTAGTAAGTCCGACAGAACAAAATTTTATGATATTATTTTGTGTTGTTTCAAGTGTAATGCATGTGCCCGTTCACGTAATTTGTTCAAAACAAGATGTGAGCTTTTTATAATCATACTGACAACCATTGAATAAATGTGCCTATTTACGCTACTGAGGATGGACTGTTACAAGTTTTAGTCGCGTACAGTGCGAGATAATACGTGTATAATTAATTGACTATTGGCTAATTAATTGGCTTTTTACTAATGATACGTAACTTTTTTTTACTTCCCTGTGGGAAATAGGTTAGATCATGGATGTGTCTAAAGAGAATGATTTCAATTCATCTATACAGCTGTTCTTATTCTTTTATATTGAAAATTCAATACAATAGGTAGTTTCTATGGAAACCTGTTACATATTTTCCATCTTAAAAATCACCAACACCCCACCAGAGCTAAGACATATCCATGTCAAAATGTTAATGTCAAGGTGTCAAGACTGTTTTATAAATATTTTACTTGGTTATTTAATTTAGATTTAAGTGAATTGATTGGTTGTGAATCAGAAAATGTTATTTACACTGTGAGTGTTAATTATAACCATGAAGAGGTTTATTTATCTTGAAAATAAAAGGTTGAGTCATATTAAAATATGAAGCTAAATAATCCATATAAGGAGTATTGTTAAATTATAATATTTTGGTTATTTTTACGTTTTATACACCAGAAATGCCTAAATGTGCCTTTAATTTCATACGCATCTGTTTAAAATGTTCATAGATTCGTTTCTTGCCTTTTGACAAAATATATTTTCGATTATTGATAGAAAAACTTGACAAAATATTTAGTTATTGTTACTGTAAATTCTTAAAATATTGAATATCGTTTAGTGCACGTGTACCACTGGTTAGGATTTAGAGTTCATCCATCGTTTTAAAACAATATTTTATCCCTACGAGAAATTTGTGTAAATAGCGAAACATTGATACGGCAGGCGCATGCAGAGTTCGGCAAACCCGACACCTGCTGGCAGCGTTCTCACGCTCAGACATTTTATACCAAGTATTCCTAAATCCTCACACTATTTATTACAATACTCACAGATATATTACTAAAATATCACATTTTTAAAATACCGTAGTTATGTGATACATCTTTATTTAAATTAGTTTTCGATCCATAAAATTGTAGCTTTTCAGTAGGTTTGCAGTTTATTAAAAAAAATTGATTTTTTATTCGGTTCTTCTATAAAATATTATAAGAAACTAAGTATAGTTCAAATTTTCCAATACATTAGTAATGTAGTATATACATGCAACTGGGAAACATTAATACAATATTTACGTAAGTTGTTTTAAAACAACAACGTTCTCCTGTTTTTGACAGAAATATGCTCACTGTGTCATGCTTAGATGTTTTGTTTAGTATGTGTTCAATGTGTCGGACCTAGAGATAGGTTTAGAGATGTGTTATGTCTCAGTACTATGGGTAAATATGAACAGGGCGTCTTGTGCCACTACTCGAATTTATTGGGTATGTTTTATGTGTCGAGTGTCATAATCTATATTTAAAGTCTAATTATAGAGGGAAGTTCGGACTGTGTCATGTGTCATGGTATCAAAGATACACGTTACGTAGTAGTGTACTGTAAACCAAGTTGTATCAAAGTACGTTACACAATGTGTGTGTTTAGTAAAAGTCACAAGTGTTATTAGTACAATTACACAGTGTCATGGATCATGGTGCAAGTCACACGTTATGTTAAGTGTCATGTGTTACTGTCAAACTTGTACGAGTTACACAATGTGTCGTGACATAGTGCAAGTGGCACAATGTGCCGTGCGTCAAGTCACACAGTGTCATGGATCATGGTGCAAGTCACACGTTATGTTACGTGTCATGTGTTACTGTCAAACTTGCACATTGTATCAAAGTACGAGTTACACAATGTGTCATGCGTCTTAGTAAAAGTCACACAGTGTCATGGATCATGGTGCAAGTCACACGTTATGTTACGTGTCATGTGTTACTGTCAAACTTATGTCACAGAGCACATAAAGTACAGCGCGTTGTTGATTGAACTGCGTCTTCGGTATTGGAAATCACACAGTGTCGTCATGTTGCAAGAACACGTTATGTTCACCGTCGTTCTGCAACAATACGTCATAAATATAATACTCTCTATACTGTTTTACTTTATGGGTTTACAGCTGTTACTTGCAAGACTTAGTTACCAAATGTGTTACATGACGGCACATTGTATTTTTATAAGAACTTTAAAATTAATGGTAATTTTATTAATACAGTGCCATGTAGAATTCAAGAAAAATGTATGTATGTTTTTAATGTGTCAGTTTTATCAGAATTTTTTTGTAATTTAGTTTAGAATATGAATCTTGAAATGTTCAACCAGTCCAAAACAGTGTCACACGTGTTAAAATAAGAAGTCAGTGTGAAACAAGTATATTTGAGAGTATGTGTTTATTTAACTTGCACATTATCAAAGTAAACAAATTGTCTGTAAAAGTAACACATGTCATGGATCATGTAGCACACTCTGTGTTAGTACATGTGTCATTCAATCCAGATTTTACATGTTTACATAAAGTACACTTATCTTGTATTTTAGTTAGTTATGTGTGCAAGTCACACGTTATGTTACGTGTCAGTTTTCACATTGTATAAAAGTACAAGTCACTAAACGTCATTGTTTAGTAAAAGTCATTGAAGTCTCATTTTAATTCAAGTCATCATGTCATCGTATTTAAACTCATTGTTTTACTATCGCTTGTCACAAGTACGAGTTACACAATTTGTCTTAGTAAAAGTCACACATGTCATGGTCATGGGGCAAGTTGCATGTTACGGACAAAAATTTGGTGCGTTTTGATAAGTCACACACTTATGAAAGTGTCGTGTTATGTTTTTAACCGTTTTACGGTTTGCACATTGTCGTGTACGAGTTATACAATGTGCGTCTTAGTGTCACACAGTTCATGGGTGTGCAAGTCACACGTTATGTTACGTGAATGGTTACTGTCAAACTTGCACATGTATCAAGGTTGGGTGGTCGGAAAAGTCAGTGAGTCATGATCATGGGCAATGAGGTGTGTGTCGTGTGTAAAGAAAGTAAATGTTGACTTTGTCATCAAATTGAGGTGGGTGGTGCGTCTTGTTGCAGTGTCTGGACACAATTGTCAGGAGTACATGTGTGTCATGGTCAAAAGTTAACACAGTGTCAAACGTGCAAGTCAAAAACATAGTGCTGTCATGTCTTAAAAAGTACACAATGTGTCATGTCTATAAAAGTCACAAATGGATAAGTGAAAAAGTTTGAAGTGTCAGTGTTACGTAAAAAACTTGTATCATGCCATGCGAGTCACAAAGTGTCATGGTTGTGGTGTGTATCAAGTGTTGTGTAGTTTTCACAGTCAAGACACATGAGTGTCACTTAAAGGTGTAAAAAAAGAAACACAGTGTGGTGGTCAAGAGTAACGTTATGTTTCGTGTCATATGCATGTTTCAAAGTACGAGTTACACAATGTGTCAATTTTAGTAAAAAGTCCACAGTGTAATCATGGTTCGGTGCTGTTAAGAGAGGTTTAACTGTCGTTGTATCAAGTTTGTGTGCGTCTTAGTGTCAAAGTCATGGGGGGATAATGTTAGTTTTTGAATAGAGAAACACTCTTGTTGTGTTAGTAAAAATACAGAGTCACAAAAGTTGTTTATAAAGTCAACAGTTGTCATGAAGTCATGTTAAGTAATAGTTACATATGTGTTATGAAGAATTTACAAAGAAAACTAGTAATAAATATAGAAAAAGTGTGAGTCTTGATTAGTAAGAAATATGTGTAGAGTTTGCATGTTAAAAAAAGTCATAAATATTTGGGTTGTTATTAAAAAAGTAAATATCTAAAAGTGGGTGTGATTTATTGTATAAACAAGAAATAAAAACTATGATTTTATAATTAAGTTCTAGCATACTGAGACAAAAAGGTTGGTAATTATTTTATAAAGAAAAAATATATACTATTAAGAATATAAGAAAAAAATACAGAAAAATAGAAAAAAAAGTATTAAAATAAATTTATGAATAATTATTTATTTTTTAAAAGAAATTTATTAAAAAAATATAATGAAAATCGAAAATTAAGTAGTAAAAAAATCAGTATGTAAGAAAAGTATGTTAGAAACAAGATATTATTTATAATAAACAAAAAAAAATTAAAAAATCACTATTAAATAAAAAGTTACTTGTAAAAAAATACAAAAAAATTAGTACAGTGAGTTGAGTATATGATAGTGAAAATTAAAGATTTTTAAATGATAAAAAAAGTAAACTTTGTTAAAAGAAATTTTAAGAAACTAAAAAAAAATGAAAAATTAATCAACAAAATAACAATAAAAGCATTGTTTAATAGAATCACAAAAGAAAATAATTAATTTTTTTTATGTAGAATATCTTTTTATCAATTTTACACTACAACTAAATAATTTTAACAATATAGGTTTTGGAAAATGATTGAGGGGGTTGCATATCAATGATGCATGGTTGGAAGTGCGGAAAAAAGTGAAGGTTAGAATATACTTGAATGAGTGCGTTTGTTATGTAAAGGTTGGAGGGAGTCTTCCGTGAGTGTTTTAATGAGCAATCCCACAAGGCTACTAACCCCAGCTGATTGTCAGCTGACACCGTGACGCTTTACAAAACACATGCTCGCTCCTTCTCAGCGAACACCTGTTTTCATGACGTGTTGTGTGAAAGCCCCAACACCTTTCGCGTTGAAGAGTTTATCGCATTCAGTAGTATTTCTTTTGAACTGTAGGCCTATTCCTTGTTTCATTCAATTTTTTCGTTTCGAGGTAAATAATCTGAATAGGTATTCAGGTATACAATATTTACGGCTATGAACGTTGACATCAGTTGAATATCTTTCACTGGTATTCATGAAAGGTGTTTCAATTATGACCATTCCTTTTAATTTTGAAATACAAATACTAATAAAGACAAAATAATCCTTTCTGACAATTTAAGTACTCACTATTCAGTTTATCTTTACTTAAATGTTTTCTATATATTCCTTTGAAAGTGACTATTATTATAATAAATTCGCGAATTCTACATTTATTAACATGTCTTACAACTTTATAAATAATAAATGTAAATTGCAGGATATACTTAAAAAAACCTATAAAATCAATGATTATTTGTAGTTAATTATATTGTATTGTTTGAACTTTTGAAATTTATTTAAAAATAAATAACTGTAAAAATGAAATTAGTTATGTTTGTATTAAAAAGCTAAAATTATATGATAAAATATTCAGTAGTGCATTTTTGATGAATTAATATTTTATTTAATAATTTTTAAGTCATTTATCTATAAAAATAAAGGCCCAGCCACTAGTAGCACTAACAACGTTTTTTTATTTTTATTAAAATTTTTATTTTTAACATTATTATACCAACTTTTATAAACATCTGTATAATAAAATAAAAATTTTGCCTATTCTATATAATACATAAAAAGTACGCATTTGCTGCCATGATAAACACATAAACTATGATTTTTAAGCATAAATGGATGAACCTCAACCACATGAAGCTATATATATAGAATTTTTTTCAAAAATATTGGTTAGTAAGTGAAATATTAATTTTTCTTTATCCTCCATAAGATTAACATTGGAGCCCCAATATACAACGTACTGTGTTTAGATTTTTTAATATCTCGGTAACCGTTGGAGATAGAGAAAAACTATACATATATATTGTTTTTGGTCTCTGGGCACCTAAAGAAGAAAAAATAACATGGTCCCGGGCTGAAGTCTCGCCATGATACCTACGGTAATAGCTTCTTCCCTATGGGAAATTCGCTAAAAGTAGTTTTGTACGTATAAATCGTAAAGAGAACATATGTATACGTACAAATGTGCAACTGCACTGACGTTTGATTAAGGAGAACATAAAAATACCCCATTCTGTCGCGACAACAATCGCTTGTCTAACGCAAGTGCAGATTGATTGTGTTTTGTTTATTCATCAATCAATCCCTTGTTTTCTCCTTTGTGTAACACTGATAGTGATATATATTAAACATTTACCAAACAAACTCAACTGCTCTACAAATGTTTGTATCAGTAAATACTCAGGTATCGTAACTTGACTTACTGTAGTTTGAATGTACCTACTGTTTGAACTGTTTTATAATAGGAGCCCTTGAACTTACAGAAATAAACTTAATACATTGTACACACAGTTTCATAACGAATTCTGAAATTAAAACACTTTTTATCTCACAATTGTAAGGATAAAGATAAAACTAAAGAAGGTTTACCTAATCTTACAAATACCCAAATTACTTAAACGTCTTATTGGATGTTTGATAGTAACCCGTTAGTGATCGAGGTGTGTGCGTGAAGTGGTGTAAAGTGATAGCTCAAATATCATTTTTAAAATTAAATAACTTGTTTTTTATTGATTTTGCTATTAGAGAAGTCTGCAGAAGTGCCGAAATATTTCATTTTAGCCACGTAATGTTAATTTAGTGACAAAATTACTGGGTATACAATAGCTGTAAAAATGGTTGACATGTCAAAATGTAAAGTGAATTTCTAGGGGATAACATATTTAACTTTTTTATTTTCTGAAGAAATGTAATTTCCACGTGATATTAAACAATATATTCGAGTTGCGATAGTTGACAAGTAATTGTTTATGTTAGAGAAATAAAAAAATGGAAAATTTGATTCTCTACACAATCACTTTACCTTTAATTTGTCACCCAACCATACGATCGAGTAATCAGTAGTGCCGTCACAAAATTAACATTATTCTAATGGGAATATATTTCAAGATGGTGGAAGTGCTTCGCACTTTAATAATATTAGCTACATAAAAATTAAACCGATATTTTCTTAAATATACATTATAAAGTAAAATATTTTGGTTAATCTGAACAAAATTTCCGTCAGTAAAATTCAAACAAGTTTATTGCAGTGTTAAATTAGTAGAATATAATCAAATAAGGTAATGGAACTAGCATCTCTGGTAATACAAGGACAAGCTATGTTAATAGCCGAATAGGTTTGTTAACTTAGGCAGCACGAGGTAGGGAGGGGGTTGACAAGAAGCGGTTATTCAGATGAGAGCTACTTTTGCTTCCCCTCCCATCATGATTGCATTATTTGTCAAAATGCGGCTCTCCCGTATTTTATATATGGCGGTGGAATCTTCCCGCTTCAACGGGTTTTATTCCTCTATGGCGTTTATGAGATCGCTTCTCGCGCTGTTTGAGACGTAACGGTTTGTGTAGAGGATTGTATCTTAGACTGCGACATGAAAGGATTCAGAAAAATGAAGAAAGGATTGTCCTTTTAACATACGTTTAAACATACAGTATAAAAAATGTTTGTATTTACTACTGAAATAAATCAATTTCTAAAATTTTTTATTCATATATTTTAAATTTTTATATAAATGATACTTTTAAATATAAATGATTGAATTTTATGAACATCTAGTATTTTAATTTAATGTTTTTTTAAATCGAAAGAAACAAATATATGAAAAAATGATAAATTAATATTGTTTATATAAACGTCAAAACATAAAACTGAGCACACAAATTTTAAATTTTAAAAATTAACAATTTTTTTTGCTATACAATAATTACGTGGTCACTTGATTGAAATTTTATGGTCATTTTAAAGTTATGGTTATTTTTTAAATTTTAATAGAAAACCTTCAAACTCAAAAATATGAGTAAAAAATTAGAAAAATTAACAATTAAGCGCCAAAACAATATAACCTGGTCCTATTTACAAAGGATTAGAAGTGTTAATTCACAATAAATAAAATATCAAAACAATCCAGTAGTTTACATGAAATTATCAGAAATTTAAAATTTCCAAAATAATGTTTATAAATAAAGTAATTGACTAAAGGTAAAAATATATACAATATCAATAAATCGTGAGATTTGTATTCCGGATTTTTTTAGAGATAGGATTATACAACGATATCGTAGTATACGTTTTATCCTAAACAGTATGATATGTTTAATTAGTTTCTAACAAAACGGTTATAAATTTATTTGGAAATGGACGATTATATAGTTACTAATTTGAAAGAGCTTTAGATTTAAGTGCAGCTTAGCAGGATTCGTACACTTTTCAACCGTTCATAAAGTGATTTAGCACAGATTATAACAATATTTATAATTGAATTACAGCTTCATTTTCATTGGACATAAACTGAATAGTGAAGTGGGTTGTGAAATAAAGAATTTTAAAACATTAACTTCCTAAACATTAAACAACATCAAAAGTATGGCTGAGAGGTCTGCTATATACATCAGCCGTTATAACAATGGTTGGTTTTGGAATATTATGTTACAGTTTAACTAATATTGTTGCTACTAAGATAATCTAGTTGTAACAATTAATTCAGTTTCAAAGTAACTATTAAACCAATTTTGCTTCTAATCTCGCAACTTGAACGCTAATAGTTGAACTAACTAGTTACGTAGAGGTGGTGTTGAGTGGGTGGGGGGTTTGGGGGGTCGAGGAGTACATTGCCACATTATCAGATAGAACCATTACCGTAACATACGTACCAACATGCATTACCCTAACTAATGCTAACGTGTTGCCTGTGCTATGGCGATGCACATCTCGCAAATTTGTATCAGTCTTGTTGCTACAGTACCACTTAATATAAGGATTTAAAATACGAATTACAAAGGAAGTAATTAAACGTAGTAATTAAACGTTTTTCACATGTAATTTTTAAAAATTTCTAATTTTATATTTCACCATTGGAATCAGCTTAAAAAACTACACAATAATTAAGTTTCTTAAAGTTTTTCTCTATCTCCAACGGTTACCGAGTTATTAAAAAATCTAAACACAGTACGTTGTATTGTGGGGCTCCAATATTAACCTTATGGAGATGAAAAATATATAAATATTATATTTTATAAATAAATTTATATATTTGGTTTCAATCTAATCTTTAATTTAATTAATTTTTCATAATAATTTAATATTTATGTAAAAATACTATAAAGTTTTAAAATCTATATTAAATTAATAAATAAATGAAATTTACATTTAAAACCAATTTATTTAATTTTAAATATATTTATTAAAAATATTTATTTTATAGACTTGCATATTAGTTTAAAATTCAATTTATTTTATAAATATGTAATTTACAGTAAAAACATTTTCTTTATTGGACATTTATGAAAATGTTTGATTCATAAAAATGTGTTTTTAAAAATTTAATTAAAATTTAACAATTATTATAGTAAAATGTCGCAAACCACAATTTTGCTTAATCAAACGCAAAAGAACTATAATAGATTCTTATATATTTTATTTTAATTAAATTAATATTCTATTTTAAAAAATTAGGTAACATATATAATCAATCTATTTAAAATCTATTGATAAAAACATTCTTTTATTGCTAATTAATATTTTATATCTTGTTTTTTATATTTTTATAAAAAAATATTTAATAATTAAATATGTAATAAAATAATACGTTTGTTTTTATTTAAAAATTTATAAATCTAATAATTAAAAAAACATTAAAATTTATAAAAAGTTTTATTTTTCTATTATTTTTAAAAAACTTATTTTCACAAATTACCATCTGAATTTATGGAGGATAGAAAATAATTAATATTTACTCAATTTTTTAAATTATATTTACTTATGCTTGAATATCTTAAAAATCATTGATGTTTTATCCAAATCTGCATATTTTTATTTAATCTATAACAAACTCCTTTATTTTATTGTTTATGATTGGTATAAATTTAAAAATAAAAATGTTTATTAATTAAATCTTTATTTTACAGCAGCTAAATTTTTTTATATAAGAAACAAATAATTCTCATGTTTATACAGATTTTATAAAAATTGTCATTTTTTATTATTATATTATTATTGAAAAAATTCTGTTATCTGCTGCGACTAGTTTATCTTGTATTTTGCCAAATTTACAGATATTTACAAAATAAATTATTGATTTTAAAAATATGTTATAAAAATGCCATTTTATTCAAATCTTTTTAAATTATAAAATAGAACATATGTTATTAAAAAAATTTTATATTGAATATTAAATATTGGTATAAAATTATTTTAAGATGAATTTATATTATTTTATTTATTTACTCTATGTTTTTTATTATAAACCAGCTAAAATATGAATAATACATAATATTGTTTCAGCCGGTATTTTTGTAATCAACCTAAATTAAAAAATCCAATGTAGCTACAATTTTTCCCCATATCTCTTATAACTTTTGAATAAAACAGCTGGCACGCTTACATCGAAAACTGACCCTCATGCCGACATTTTACAACTTTAACCATTATTATCTACAAAACGGTTAGGTTTATTGAAAAATGCACAGGAATAAACCTGTCTTAAAATTACATTTTATACCGGAATACATTGTAAAATATAGGGTGTTCCATAAGAAAAATTTAAGTTTGCAGCCATATTGGAAAAATGGCGGGATTTTTTTAAGTCAACAAAGATTTTTTAAATAAAAAATCCATGGCAGTTACAATTTAAGATTTTTGGATATCTGTTATAATTTTCGAATAAAACAGCTGGCACACTTATATCAATCACCCTGTATAGTAGTACAGTAGCTCTGTTTTATGCCTAGTCGATCTTGTAGACAATGCAATCTGGAGAGCCTATATGTGCTAGTTCGCAACCAAAGAGTAATCATAAACGATTTACCACTTGAAGGTGTGAGAGAATCATTGAGGAGGAAGTGGTCTGAGTGTTATGGATTGTGCAACTCCATTAGTTGACATCCATTACGCGCTCTGCCGTGATAAGCTCAACACTGCGCCCAGCACATCGCACGCCGCACGCCGTACATGCATAATTACTCTACTTCTGGTGTTCTCAAACGACTACTGCACTCCACGGAAGGGGCATCTAGTACAAAGCTCTACTACGTTCTACACATAAGGGAATAAAAAATATTCCTGTGTAAAAATGTTTGTATTTTACTCCCCTGTGGGAAATACATTAGATCATGGATAATATCTAAAAGTGATGTTTCCAGTTCGTCCAAACAGCTGTTCTTATAACCCATCTATCAGCCTGGGGACCTGCAAGCCAAGGTAATCTAAATAAAATCCAAATTCAACAAAAAAAACAATTAGAACAATCCTCCGACTACATCACCTAGAGCACTGCAAACCCCATTTTAGCAAACTCAAAATCTTAACCATAGCTTCCCAGTATATCTTCGACACAATTTTGTATGTTAAAAAATCTCAGCCAACAATCAGAGCAGAAATACACTCCTACAACACTCGCAACAGATATAACTACAATATACCATAGCATCGCCTTGAAAAATATAGTCACACTCCACAATATACAGGCTCATTTCTATATAACCACAACATCTCAAAACCATCATATCACTTAAAAATTTTATAACAAAACTAAAACACTACCTAACCAATAGACCATATTACACTGTAAACGAATTTATGCAGAACACACATTACAACATATACACTGAGCTCACTTGAAATCTCGACCCAATAAAATGGAATGACAACTCCCCAATCAGAAGATTGCGACGAGGATCCAGGATGTAAGATGTAAGATGTATCACGTCACAATATGATGTCACTGTTTCAAATTTTTCTGGCGAAAATTACAAATATCCACCCCAGAGTTAAGCCAAATCCATGTCAAAATATAATCTTATTACTCATTTTGCGTAACTCTAGAACTGTTCATGTAGCATCTAGGTTACTAACCTTTCCATACAAACAGTTATTTTATTAGTACAAGAAAATAATTACGTAAATTATCGTACAATAAATACGTAAAAATATTATGGATGTGTTTTTTCAATTAAGTCTTTCTGTACCGTATTATATTAGGTCTATATTTTGGTCTCTCCGGGGCTCGTAAATGGTTGAATGTGTAAAAAATTACCTTAGAATAAAATAAGTCTTCAAACTATATTTAATTTCCGAAATACCTTAACCTAGTGGGGGTTTATTATGAATAACTTAAATTAACCAATATATAGACAAAATGGGAAGTATTTATAAACATCTTAACTACATATAATTAATAATCTTCAAAAACAAAGTATTGTTCCTCTTTTAAGGTTTACTGTCACATTCATAGTTTATAAGATACGAGAACCCATTGTAACAGTTACGACTGTGAGTTAAAAGAATTATCGAAGTTTGAATAAATGGATAGTTCAAGTACGAAATGAAAACAACTTTTTTACAATCTGAAACCATCATATAGGTACTAACTATGGTGTAAGAAAATGGCTACCTGAGTTGACCACCATATTGAAAAATGGTGGCCATTTATAAGAATTTTACAGCCCTATTTATAAACCTCTAAAATGTTTCCGAAGGTCACTGCCAGATATTTAAGTTATAACAATATTCCAATGGAGGCACTGTAAAACACTCACGTACATTTTAACCGACGTCTGTGGTAAAGCTGGTATATCCTATGGATATGGTATGTATATCTATGTTCCTGTTGGACTCTAATCTGCACATTTTATAATAAAAACCAATAATAATTCCATAAAGAACAATCCAGTACATTTAGTGAATTGACTTCCTTCACTCGAGGAATGAAAATACACTCTAAAGTTGACATTTATTTAAAATATATTAAATTCAGAGATAAAAAACGACTATTCTCAAACCAGTGCTGATCACCTATGATAACCATAACAAATAATTAGTCGAACCATTAAAATGGTTCAAACTAATCAACTAACAAATCGGAATGTAATTTTATTAGTGAATGTTTTTGCACATGCTTGCTTATATGAAATGTAAGCTAACTTAAGACTACACTTAGTTTTTATATTTAAACTTTTAGAAAATTTGTAAACAAACGTCTGGAAGTGAAGCTTTTAGAGTAATAAGACGGAATCAAGATAGTCAGAGCGGAGTAAGTAGTGAACCGGTGACAGTCTGGTAGCGGCGACAATGACGGAGGTCGCCAAGGTCACCGAGCAGCCACCTGCCGGTGCAACAATACCGCGTCAGCTGTTCAGTTCTTACTCCGTCAGCTGATTTCATCTTACAACTATGCTGTGTAATGTAAATAGTTTCGCGAACGCTATTTAATAGTTTCAGCTGGTTTATTTCAGCTATGTGTAGTCGTTTGAAAATTAATGGTTTTAATATATTATAATTAATCAATAGTATAACTGCCTCCAGTGGATTTTAGTGGATTTTTCTGTGATGATTATTATTTCCGAAACTGTTTTACTGAACTTCGTAATACATGTTTTATTTAGACTTTTAAATTCCTTGACACGCAATAACTAGGTTACTGACCTTATCCGTTCAAATAGTTCTTATTATTATGCAAATATGGGCATTTTAAAGTCAAAAACTTCATCTTCAGGTCATTTTTCGTTAAATTTTCGTCATAAAGATACTTAAAGACTATTAAAAACACGAAGTTCACAAAAGACTACACATATTACTACTAGACTCCCTATGCAAATCTACCCTATGAAATATTGTATCATACTTTATACTTTTTTAACTGGAATGGCCACCTACCCAGGTAGATATTTTAAACCATATGAGACACGGGCTATTATTGCACATTACTATTAGCAATTGATAATTATCAATCGTCAATTCACTAAGTACAATAATTAATTAATCATCAAATAAGATATCCTATCCTCATTTATTTTAATGTGACATTCTCGCTGAAACAAGCATGAGCTTTCTACGTTTGGTAATTTATTTAAAATATAAACTACTGAACGAAATTTATATCTAAAAATCCGTACAATAAATTGAGTATTGTAAATTAGAATTTTATAAAACTTTTAGTTATATACAGGGTGTTTCAGAATTCCCTACCAATACTCTAGGGCATTGTTCCTGGGTAAGAAACATATCTAAATATCATATTTAAATTGTCCAGAAGTTCTTAGTTACTCACGCAGCCTCCATTTTGTTTTTTTCACTTATGATTTTTTTCTGAATAATGGTTAAACGTACAGAATTGAAACTTTGCACAAACATTTATGACAACTAGACAAAACTACAAAAAAATCATTGACAATTTCTCAAATTCATAAAACAAAACTCAAACTCAAATCCCTTTATTTAAGACAGTTACAAACTGCATAATAGCATCATGACAAAAGTGTTCCTTACAGGAATAATTATTAGTTAATATTTGTCTAATTTAAAACAATTTGGTGTCAATCGATTTTTAATTAAATTATCTAAAAAAAGTTATTCTTGTAAATATTCTGTTAAATCAACGGTTCACGAGTTATTTGAGAAACAAAATTTTAAATGGCCGCCATTTTGTTTTAAGGACTTCCGGACAATTTAAATATGATATTTAGATATGTTTCTTACCCAGGAAATATGCCCTAGAGTATTGGTAGGGAATTCTGAAACACCCTGTATATTACGCAAATATAACAGAGTTGAGGTATGCTATTTTATCATATCGTAGCTCCAAACACTATCGTGTATTCGCATTAACTTACCAACTGTCTTCTCCCAACGAAGGAGGAAGTAACAAACATTCACCAATTGCGACTTCCTTTTCAATAACCTCCTAACGAAGATGGATATCCCACTAGAGCTGTCCCTGTCTCCGTTGTTCAACTTTTTACGAACGATCGATGAATATAAATTAGTGACATTCTTGATTCGCTTTATATTTTTATATTAGTCAGAAGGAGTGACAATTAATTATCAACTGTGACGAACGCAAGATTAAAAGTTGAAAATATTTGTTTTTATATTGAAACTTGGATGAAAATGAACTTTTTCAATTACAACGATTAAATCTGTGACCATAGATTATGTCTTGACGTAAACATTTTTAAAGTAAATAATAATTTTCAAATGGTTTCCTACGGAGAAAGCATTTTAAGAGTTAGTCATTATGATAGTTCAAATAGTATAGTAAAACTAAAAAACGTAAAAAGTTCAAGCAGCAAATTACGTTTGCCCCAAAACTATTCACGTATAGCTCATTTTAGTGGAAGCAAAGTAGGTCCTATAAATTATTAAGAAATTACTGTAAAAGTTAATAAATTATTTTAATGATAACAATTGACATAATAATTAATAACCGAGGTACTATCTATTTTGACATTGTGTAGACTGAATGTAAGTTTTTTAGTCATTTGAATGCAACTTTATATAGTGGAATAGGTTTTTTCTTACCTTCTCGTGTTGTAATTTAATCCAATTGCGTTTTAACTTTTAACGTAACAGTCGAGTAACTTTTTCAAACATTTGAAAATTAAAAGGATTCAAATTTATAAACCGATTTATATTTAGATAATTTTAAATAAAAGAAATTACCTATATTGTATTTTATTTATTTATATGTTCCTGTCGCATCCTTTCCATATTTACGAATTAAATTAGCAACATATTTAACTGATATAGTTTGAATTTCGTACATTTATTATGTGCATAATTTTTGTCATGTCATTTTTGTCGATTAAGGCACAGAATTTTTATCAGTTACAATTTCAAAAACAAAATTGTTATACGTGTTTTGTCACTTAAAAATTTAACATTTTTCATTTTATATCGCCCCCCCCTGTATTATTTTGGTAATATATGTAGGTAATCTCTGAGTCATCTTCTATATCCCCCACGGTCTGTGACAGAGAAGCAATTACCTGGTCGTAGATGGGTTGTGTGATACATCGATGCACTTGCAGTGTCATCGAGCTTGACACTGAGGTACACATAACTACAAAGGGGAATACATGAATAATTAGGCTTGTTAGCAACTAATTACGTGCACTTTGTAATTACTTGATCAAAAACTATATATCTACGGTGTGATTGAGAATATATAATGGTTTTTGTATAATATTAATTAAATAATTCAACTTATCTTAATAAATAACTTCATAAAACATCGAGCATCAATATTAAAAGTAACAAAAATGATAAAAAGTACATATAAAGTACGCAATTAAGGTTCTAAAAATTGGTATATTGTTAAAATATAAACATTTATACTATTTCGATATTTAGAAAAATTAATAAAATTAATAATAAAGGCTCGTCAAAGCACAATGAATATGACGCCATTTTGCTATTTTATGTTTAAGTTAGGTGAGTACGATTCCTTATTGCTTGCATTTTTTTACCATGTGTAATATGTTTATGTATTTGATTTTCAATTGAAATCAAAGTACTGTTCAGGTTGTACTTAGTTTTTACTTAAAATATAATGGTGGTAATACAATTTAACTCTTTTATACATAAATAAATAAAAATTTTACTGTCGTTAAACTTTGCAGCAATGGACAACGTCAGGTTACATATATACAATATGTACAAAAAGAAAAAAGGTACAAGAGACACAACAGTATAATAATTGAATTGTCAACATAAGATAAGGATACATCACAAGGTCTTAAATGTCTTATTCTAATAAACCTACAATCATAATAATCGAAAGACACTTATAAAGTTATATTCTGACATTCAAAAAATTCATTTATTGTGTAAAAGGGTGTTACTTCTAAAAATGTGTACAATCTCTTCTTGAACAAACTATATGGGGCTTCTCTCCACTCTAGAGGCAGTTTATTAAACATTTTCAGGCCTACAACTTCATAACTGTTTTGTGTTTTAGACAATCTACAAAAAGGTACATTAATTCGTTTACTATTTCTAGTGCAGTGAGGGTGTATATCTTGCCTAAGCTGATGTTCAGAAAGGTTATTCTTTGTATATAAGAGAACAGTATAAATATATAAGATTATTACAGACAATACCTTCAACTCTATGAACAATGGTCTACAGTGGGCTGGTCTATCTGTGTTTACTACTGAGTTTACTGAGTCTATACTTATTATATGTTACGTAAATGGTTGTATGGTGTTCTAATTATATGGTTAAAAATACCCGATCGCTGGGATTATGGCAGAGAAGCGCGTCTGTCTCCAATACCTTTCTCCGCTTCTCTCTCTTCAAGTTTGTTTTTTCACACCGTTAAAGACGCAACGGCTTGCAAGTAAGAAAACTTCTTATCTTCTCCTTTTCGCTATTCTATTTTTAGAGTTTACAATAACTCTACTTAGATTATGAAGACACAATTTTACTTTAACCCTCCAAGTGCTATGACTATTTAAATTTTGTTATTTTTATGCAACTCTTCATAAAATACCAAAAATACCCAAAAAAACACAAAACATGCCCCCCCTTATAACCAGTTACCATAAAAGCAAAATAGGTGTCCACTGCAATCCCAATTAAGCCTACAAATGCCGTCAACTTCCACCCAAGCCGGTCACCGTTTATTTAAGGTGGGCCCTCCACTCCACTATACCACACATTTGCAAGCCAAATTGGGATTGCTCATGGTCGGGATTCGAACCCTCGTCCCTCCGAATGGCTTCAACTGTTGTACTCGTCAGCACAGCAGTCTAACCACTACACTACAAAGGACCACCGTCTGAGAAAGCACTTATTTGGCTATAAAAGCATACTCTGGCGGCAAAATAACGAACTCGAGCGTCAGAATAGGGAACTACAACGGCTTGCAAGTAAGAAAACTTCTTATCTTCTCCTTTTCGCTATTCTATTTTTAGAGTTTACAATAACTCTACTAAAGACACAATTTTACTTAAATCGTCGACATTTGATTGTAATCCAATTTAATCGACGTAATTTTTGATTCATATTTTTAGTATTTTTATTAAATCATAAATTCAATTATAAAGTACATTTTTACTTTTATAAGTTGAGTATTCACGTAAAATACTTGGTAAATTTATTTTGCTTCAATATTTTGCTTATCTTTATATCAAAGCAACTAATACCTCTGCACTACCCGTTGGGAGTAGAAAGGAAGCAACGTAATGATATAAGCACATTACTGTTTTATTACCACATTATTCCTCCAGCAGTATAAGCATGCTGACGCATATTTTATAGAACTACAGTTACCACAATTCTCACTCACTCTGGAATTTCGATCGCTATTCTCACGGTCAATTTACTGAGAAAGGATCGAGCGTTACTTTCCTCCAGCGAGGCTCAGTCCCCCGGGACGGGACCGCACGACCATGGCTGGCTGAGGTTACGGTAGACATTCCACTGTAATTGACATTCCGTTAATGTGATGTCGACTGTTGAGGAAGCTTCTCCATCAGGTGACGAGTTCCACGATCACATGTTGAGATTCATTGATCAGCTGATTTATTCCAAGCGTCATCAATTAATTGCCCAATGAACGAAGGCAGTTGGGTTCAAAATCTAACCATCACAAAGTCGTGTCAAAGTTTTTCTCAGAATCAAAACGGTTACTTGCAGATTATGAAGCGGTTACTAAACCATTGTAACCACCCTCTAAGTCAATTGCCTTTTTTGGTTCAAATTAGAAATAAATAAAATCTATATTTATAAAAATATTAAAAGCTATGATATAACCTAGTTTCTTAGTATCTAATATTCCATTATAAAATTATTTTGGGTTGAGTAATGAAATATTAATATTTTCTCCCCAATATTAAACGTTTAAACGAATTTAACACTCTGACATTAGTGAACATTGAATTTCAGTAAGAATTATTTCGTTGAGGGCATGAATAAAGTAATTTATATTGAGATAATATTCGTGGGTTTTTTTAAACTTTCAATAAATTTTTTTTAGTTTAGCATTTTCCAAGAATGCTAAACTGGTTATATTTTCAATAGATTTATTGTGTAGAACGATTCTTTTTGTCTAAAAATGAATTACAGATTCGAACACTCAAATATTGGAGAGGTTATTTTACTTTTACGCTTCTTCTAACCTTAGAGGAAATTCATAGTAGTTCAGTTTTTAATAAAATTTTTAATAAGATCGTATTAGAAGAATGTAGTATCAAATACCTAACCTTTTAGGTAATGTATTGATTGTACGATCTGTTAAATCTTTTGATTTAATATTTTTATATTATCTATCAGAATACCTCTTTTAGCGTATTATAGTCATCGACAATAATATACTTATTAATTTAAACGAATTTCTATGACTTATACGATTTTGTGGTATGGATATATTCGTTAACTGTCTTTATTTCTAGTTTTGCGTCTCTTAAAAAGTTTTTAGTTGAATTCACTAAAACAGGTTTTGCTTAAACAACGTTTATTAGAATAAACAAGATTTTAGAATATTTTGTATCTACGAAACAATGTCTGGTACTTATTTCCAAATTATTGTAATCGAACACGTTGAGATAGCACAAGTTATATTATAACAACCCTTTTTATTATAACAAAATGTATATTTTATTTCCTGATAGTTTTGATTCAGCATTTTCTTGCCACATGTAAATAGCAATATTATTTACATTTTATCTATGCACATCTATCCCGGAACATTTAAGATGATCAAAGTAACCCGGGATCATTTTGTCCTACACGTACACAATACGACGTCCTATAGAGCGGCATCAAGTGCCCTCCGCAGCTGTATGCGGTTTATGATCCGTATGTAATCTCTTTTATTGCATAGGGGATTTCTGCCTCTCCGCTCTCCTTATCCTCTTCCTCAAAAATACCGTAACCTATCTCAATTATTAAAGTATATTCCTCAGTTTACTTATTTTAGTTTTATTCATCATATTAATCATCTGTAATAATTGTTGTGTTTAAGATTCTATTATATTTTATAAAAGATTAAATGGTAAATTTTATTTTTCATTTATTCAAGAATTACACTTTGCACTATCATGAGAGAAATATAGATTAGTATTGGATGAATTAAAAACTCACGCTTAATATTCTAAAAATACTTTATAAATTTACACTTATATTGTTATTATATACAAACGGTAAATATATTCAAAAGTTATTAAATTAGTGATCGATTTCGTCCAGTCATACCGGAGATCATCAGGCCCAAACGGAGACAAAGAAACAAGATGGCGTCCCTGCGTAAATGCTTAAATTTAAGTAGTGACGCCATCTTGTTTCTTTCAGTATAACACGTATAATGCTAATCAAGAAGTTATTCAAAAATAGATTAGTAGTTAAAATTTCATATTTGAAAATAAATTTCTACAATGTCCACGAAAACATAAAGTTATTTATTTATGATTTTATTATTTTAATATAATTTTTATTATAGGGTTTAAATTAGTGAATATTCACTTTCGAATAAATTATTCATATTTAACTGTCCATATCTCGCCTATGTGAAAGGTGAAAGGTCAGTGTCATTTCTTGATCCCAACTTCGTAAAGAGAAGAGAGAAAACTTTAGGGAGAGGATGTAATAATTATAAATAAAATATAATTAGGCATAGACTTTCACATAATATACAACTAGTATTTTTTAATTATTTGTTATGTTCTACCATTTTCATATTATGATTTTAAGAGGATGGAAGCTTCTTTAAGTAGTCATTATATATACCACTGTTTCTTTTTCAAAATTCACAGATTGAAAACTCATTTGCAACTCCAGGATCAGAACCAGTACCATGGGTAGACTCAGGTTACTATGAACATCATCTACTCACAAACTAACTATAAACTTAGTTATATAATCATAACGAACTAAAATACTAGTGTAGTTCCCACGAAAAGAGTCAATTAAAGTTGTTAAAGATGTTTTGTAAAAAGCAAAGAAACCCAAGCATAACTGAGCGAAAGTCAGAGAGGTCGTTAACATCCACACCGTGAGAAGATAACAGCGGGCCTTTGAGTGTGAATGGACCAATGATAAACGCGTCTCACAATAATGGACCGGTCCATCTCGGAGCCCTGCCCAGAGTCTCGTCTGGTCGTTAAGGAAAACACGAGGACACTGGAGTGCAACTGTTGGGATTAATTTACACTCTCAATTAAACATTAGTGTGTGATACAGTAGCAGGTAGTGTTTTTCTTAAAATTTCACAGTTTAGCAATATTAAGAAACTATAGTTTGTAAGGGTTATATATGCTTGTATGTTTATTTCACCCAGTAAACCTGAAGAAGGTCCTTAAAGTTATTATTTAGTTTAGACTCCTAATATTCCTACACACCTTCAACACAATGGAATAGGTATAATTTTAGTACTTCATCTTGGTTATTCATGTAGTATATGTTATAACGTATTTAATGAATTTATAGTATTTATGCGTTATTTTTTGTTTCAGGTACGTATTCAAGATACAGTATATAACTATTGAAGAAATATGGTAAGGTAATTTAAATTAAACACGATATTTTCCCCTTTTATCCTTTGAGTTTTTAATCTCTGTTAAACCTGTTAAGATGGTCTGGAGTGTGTCTAAGCCCAGCTCTGGATTGTTTTAAAGTTTTAGGATTTCCCCATCTAGATATTCCCAACTGCTAGAATCTAAACAATCTGGAGGTTGTTTGTTATTCTAAACTGAAAAATGAGTCGCCTATAGCTTCCTTATTGTCTAAAATCTACCTCCTAACATCTCCAACGTGGTAGTTTAAGAGTCTGCATCAGTGGTAGCCATCTTGGATTTTAGTCCCGTAAGAGCAATGTTAAATTCTGGCGCCTATATCTCCTTGACCTACTGTCATAAATTAATGGAAGGGGTGTCAAATTAAAGGTATTTCAGTCCTCCAGGGCACCACTTTACAGAACTTCTTATTTTCGCTCTCAATAAAAAAATAATAATGATTTATTTTGTAAAATATTCCTGAATTTTTGTTTTTATATCAAGTTAAATTTTTGAACATATTTAAAAGGTCATGCCCTTGAGCCACATCTCATCAATGTACTTCCAAAGTTTTACATTGATGCTTTGATAATTAACGCCACTACACACGCCAAAGTGAAGGTATGTTCCGCCAGAATTTAACATTGCTCTTACGGGACTAAAATTCAAGATGCCTACCACTGATGCAGACTCTCATTGCAAAATCAGAATGGACACACCAAATTACAGTTAACTACTACAACTGGGTATAGTTCTTAATCTTATAGCTTTATTAGTTAAATTTACTCAACAAAATCATATGAAAGACCAGATTTCAACCAATCAAATTCTCTGCGAAACCATTTTATAGCTATCGGAACTACTGTGATAGGGTTGTCAGAAGAAGAATTTATGAAGTCAAACTGTCGCAATATATTTACAAGATCCTCAGTTCGAGGAGTGGCTAGGAGTGGGCCCTCGTCTGCCTGTTGCAAGATTTACGCTCTAGAGGGAGTAATACAAGATTAACGGCACGGCTCTGCCAATGTTGTAAACTCAAACTTTCCGCCTTGCAGTGTTTACAGATGTCGCTACCGTCTTGCTGGTTTACGTTTGGGAAATCCAGTTTATAAGTTGGCCGAGAAAAGATTTCTACCAGGTTCTGTTTTAACCATGACTTGTACTGTTTCTGATTCTCAAAATTAGGGTTTTAATATGGTGTAATTATTTAGTATAGTATAATTAGGAATAATTTGATTGTAAACTGTATTTAGTACTAGCTGACCCGGCGAACTTCGTAACGCCTAACAGTAAATACGTGTTAACTTTAAGATTGGCCATGTTCTGAAGTCAAATAGCATTGCGTCTTCGTTGTGAAAGCTTTAAATATTCAACAGCTGATTATTATAATAAACCTAATATGTGTAAACATTGTAATTATTTTATTTGGCATACATATTTACACGTGACTTTTAATCATACAGAAAATAAAAAAAATTAAATCCAGTACAAATTTCCCGAAAACCGTAAACTATTGACGTGGCGAATAAAGCTGTTCATTTTGTACAGCACATATTTACTTCATAGTTTTACATTAATGAATGATTCATATGGCATTGCATAGTAAAGCATATTGCTAACAGAGAGTAAACCAACAGCTGTTTTAAGAAATCAAATGTTTTGTTTTTAGAAAAATTGTAAACAAACTTATTCCCCATAAGGTTAACATTAGAAATTAAAAACTCTATAGAATGGAAACTAATTGAATTTATGGAAACTGAATATTCCTAAAGCATGACCGAGAAAACAAGACGAATCCTAAAAATCAAAGATCAGCCAATTATGAGATTTACTATCTATTTACTGTCTATTTACTAAGCTTTAACTATTATTAGTGAAACCGTTACTTTTTTGGTTTTCCAAATTCATTTGCTTTTCACTTGGTGTTCGACTGTTGTTGACTATATCTTTATAAGATTATCAATTGAACAATAATATTGCTTCCGTAGTTACAAAACATTCAGTAAACAAATAATGAAAGTTTGAAAAATATGAATACAATACTATTCTTGTTTAAAAAAACCATTTCAATGCGAAAACTAACCTAAAACTCTATAACGATTTAAAGGTGGCGATTCTGTAAAAACTACGTCATCAGTATTGGTGAACAGCCTCTGATAATAAATTAAAATTCACATATAATTTTGTTTGAAATGCCTTTTATAATAATTCCGTAATAACCTTTGTAGTATATCATTGCAATTACCATTTATGAATTTATGAATACAAAACCAAATACTTATAGTTACTATTTTTGAGGAGACGAAATATTAAATCACACCTTGATATTATATTAATGAGGTTTGAAAGTAGTTTATTATTATAATGTGTTTTATAATGGTCTTCGGTCTTGTTTTAACCCATTGTATTCATTCTAGTTCATATATCTTCTGTTTCAGACAAGGCAAATGTGTGGCCATTAAGTAATTTGTGCCACTATTAAAATTTGTTTTTCATAGGGAGGTTTTACGTACGATTAACCAACATTAAATATCTTTCCTGGTTTTATGTCAGTACAATCAAAATAGTTTTCTGTAAAATACTAGTGTAAAGTGTCATCAAAATATATTATTATACAAATTTTAAATCGAATAAACCCAAACCAATATTAATACGATTTATATAAAAAAAAACATGATTATTATAATAAACGTAATAATATAAACCATTGATTATAATACCTATTTTAATCAACAAAAATGAATATAAATACAAACCTTGATATTATATTAATTGTTAAAAGTGTTATTTTTTTAATAATTTATTATGTTTTTTATAATCTCTCTTGTTTTAACCATTGTTTTAGTCAATGTGTTGAAGTAATGTTTTCATTAAGTAATTTGTAAAAAATTTTTCATAAGTTTTACGTACGATTAACCCATTAAAATCTTATGGTTTTAAAATATTTTTTCAAAAATGTAAACATATTTAAATATTAACAATTATTTCCAATCGCGCTTTTTCATGATGATACGATAATGCGGCGGTGACGTTTTATAATGTAGAGTTTAGTACATTAATTTTAAACTCTTAAAAATGTCCGTAAGTGAGTGAGATAATGTTTTTGTAACATTTAAATTAGAGAAAACTGATCAAAAACAGTACGTTACAAAACCAACATTAATTAGTGAACTCAGGTTTCAAACATCCACTTTTGCGGGTTAAGCGACTGAATCCTGATCCTGTGTGCTGGCAACACTCTACATTAACAGGGTCAAAGAGCTTTAGTCCTAAGCAAATAGAGAAGTTCGGCAACTAACAAAAGCTTTGTGTAAATACATATGTAACCAATCAAATATTACGTTTGGAATAACACGTACTCCTTTGATGCGAATTATTCCTCATAAAGTAGTATGGGTCATATTTCAAATGTTTTATGAGATTAAATTATTAAAATGTAAACTCTGTATAAATTATAAAACCCCCAAATCCATTGACCCACCTTTATGTTGGTTTTAATTGTAATTTCTTTTGTAATTTCCAAACGCTTTCGAGTGTCGTTACATGTACTGTTTTGAATTTTGAATTAAAATTAGAACATAAGAGTCACAACACACACTGAAGTTTTTTAAAATATATAGTTGTTATTGTCTGGTGACGATAGAATGCTAATGTATTTCATGTTAATTACATAAACGATCTGCTTAGTTATTTTTGAAATCCACCCTCAATTAACATGCTAATGAAGAAGATTAATTATGTTAATCATCTGTAGATTAATCGTGAGACGAAAGTGTGTTAAAATTACCGCAATGGCTTTGTTGAATAAATCTTTATACTTTCAAAAGTTTCAGGGTGCATATGGTTTACATCTATTCGTGTAATATTTTGACCGTACGTTGTTCAATGAACTTTGAAAAACAGCTGTTTGAACTTCAGTGCGTTGCGATAGGAGTGTTTAACGCCTCAGACTTAAGAGGTCGCGGGTTAGATTTCCGTTTCCGGATATTTGTATAGATCCTCTAATTGAATATTTAAAATGTATCTTCCTGTGGTAATAAAGCCAATATCCAGTGTTACACATTTTAAGTCTGACCCTTGCATTCTCGCAGGCCTACGCGCTGTGGAGTCGGCGAAGAACTGGTACCGTATCGGTGTAAGTCGTACAACGAGAGGTGACAGCTCATGGTCTGACAAGAGTCGCTCGCCCGTGGTTCCGAACTAGGAACGTTGGACCTATTAGGCCAGAACGTTACCCCTGAGCCACCTCGTCGGTAAATTTAATAAATATAATATAAATTGTAATTTCACTTATATAAAACTGAATGTATGTATGTACGTCCTTTATGAAATTTTAGGAAGTTCTATTATGTTCAAAGGCTTTTGTGAAAGAATATATTCTTCGCGGCATAGTTACTATTTATGAGTCAAAACATTCTAACGAATAATCTGAGTGAGAATTCAGTTTACAAATTCTACAAAAAAAATTAATTTATTATAACAGCTGATTTTACTTTATAAAATATAATACTATAATAATCTGTAATCATTTTAATTAAAACATGAAGTAAATTTGTGCTGTAAAATAACATTATTCCCCAAACCGTAAATATTACGTGGCGAATAAAGCTGTTCATTTTGTACAGTATTTATTTTCTTTTTAAATCACGTGTTTATATGTTGGACAAATAAAAAATAATTACAATGAAATTATTACGTTTATTATAATAATCAGCATTGTGTATTGCATAAAAACTATTACAGAATTTGGTTTATTATTGGATTTGAAAATTGTAATTAATCCACTAGATTTATTTGTTTTATGGAAAATATTTTTTATCGTTTCATATTGTTTTCACTATGACCCATAATATAAAACCTTTCCAATACATAATTTATTGACTTCAGAACATACAATCTAAAAGTTCATGTATTTACTTAGGCGTTACACTACAGCTATTTTTATATAGATATTTACCATTCAATCGGCCTTCCTGTGTTTTGTTTTCCATATATTTCAATATAGTGTTTTCATGTAATTTAAGTACGGAAGCACGAGATGTCCGAACCTTGGCCAAAGGCTTCCTTAGGTACCGAACCACGTTGATAACGACCGTCTCACAAAGAGCGCCACTTGTGAAAGCATGCTTATCACCAGCTCCAGCGCCCCACACAACAGGCGGCCGCTTTGTGAACTATCGTGGACCATATATGTGTGGCATAACGTATATCCCCTCATATGTTCCATACACTCTTTAGAATATCCATGCCACGGTGTCGATACTTTAATACACCATTGTTGTCTTTTTTAAATATTTTTTAAGTATCATAATTTTTACTTTCTCTCCTTATATGGAGAAAGTATTGTTTTCGTCAGGATTTTCGAATTTGAGTTGAGAGTGGATATATCCGTCTTGGAATCCCCTGAATCCAAAAAGTGGGCTTCGACGTGATGTCTATCCGTCCGTGTGTCTGTCTGTCTGTCTCTCTGTGTGTGTGCCTGGATGTGTACAGAGCCTCAGCCTACCCCGTAGGTCCAATTTAGATGATTTTTATTTGGCATGTATGTGTATATTCATCGTATCTCCAGGCGTATTTTTCATTTTTTTGAATTTTTTATTTTTAAGGGCAGTTCACCCCTAAACACCCTTAAAAACGTGAAAAATTTAAATTTCTCAATAACGGCTCCAACGATTTCGGCTAAAACTCGGCTAAATTTCGATAGTTTATAGTGCACAAAGTACTAAATAATTTGACACCATCCGCATGTCTGTAAAAATGGCGGTTAAAAAGTTATGGGCTTTTAAATGTCAAAAAATCAAATTTTTAAATTTTCAGCGATAACAATAAAAGTAAAGTATACCTTGGCTGGCACCATTGAAACCAGCTTAAAAACTAAACAAATTAGTATTTTGAATTATTTGTCTACGACTAACGGTTCCAGAGAAAAGTTAAATTTACTGCCCATGATAAACGCAGTACGTTGTCTGAAAGCGCCCAATGTTATTCTTATGGAGAATATAAAAAAATCAATTTCTTCCTTATTTTCCAACCGTTTCCATTAAACTTGGTATGAAACATAAGGTCAAATAACCCAACAAAACCAACTGAAAAATGTTTGTATTTACTTCCCTGTGGGAAATAGGTTAGATCATGGATATGTCTAAAGCGAATGTTTTCAATTCATCTAAACAGCTGTTCTTGTTCTTTTATAATAAAAATTCAATACAATACAGGTAGTTTCTATGGAAACCTGTTACATATTTTCCATCTTAAAAATCACTAACACCCCCCCCCCAGAACTAAGACATGTCCATGTCAACAAGCTTGGTATTGCCGGGGGGAGTTTTCCCCATACAATTCGAACAATTAATTTAACTTTGTCTCTCTCGTTTTTATTTTCAGAAATGGGATGATTATTTTTGAAACAATAAATTATTAAATGATGGTTAGATGAACTCTGAAGAACATGATAGTTTTATTACAGATTGTCTTTTTTAAATTTACCTAAGTGAGAAAGTATGTGCCAGTCCACTAATACAGTTTATTTTAATATGTAAGGGTCAATCAACACTGTATAGTATGAAAAACGTTTTAAAAACACTACAACTCCATATCTTAATCGATATTAACGTTACGTAGAATTATTGTCAGCAACATTTTCTTATTATTAGGTAACAAAAATACTTATTAAGCTATAAAATCAAATTATGTTTGTAAAATGAAGATCTAAGCACAGTATTAAACGCTATTTAGAGCAAGTATATTGTTGCCATAGATCGATCAGGTCGTCCCCAGTTTGTAGGGCAAGAAAGGATTAGCGATGATCCTGAATCTCCCGTCCTGACTTCCTTAACACCGGGTTTACAATAAATCTCCTTAATGCTTATTGGAATTTCCGCCTTGGTCAGAGGGCTTGATAGCGTCGGTAGCAACCTAGTGCTGTGGTTGGGGGTGGGGGGGATGAAACCAAGATGCAATAAAACAGATACACGGCTCATAAACCCGGAGTATGGCGTTCGAGAGCCGGTATGATATTACCCCTTCCGAGGGGGATGTTCGGCCCTTATGTGAGGGATGAATGCATTTTCGTATTGGAATACTATTTTATTCGTTTTTATTTTACTTACTGTATATAATATGTGATAGGTATAATAAATAACGATATGATAAGTGAATAAGTGATACTACTTTGTTAGTTTTTCAAATTTTTTCCTTAGGTTTTTTACTTAAAACTTTATAATTACTTTGTTTGTTGCTAATATTTACACAAACATACAGTACGAATGTTCTTTTAATACATCCTCTGTCTCAATCGAAATTGATTTTTCCAATATTTTAACAAGAATATAGAAATTATAGCCTAAAAAGATTAGTTGAAAATCTTTATTTTACTCCTTTGCTTTTAAACATTACATAGGCGTAGAAATCAGTCGTACAAATGACTATTGACACTTTAGGAAGGCAATTAAATGGAGTCTATGACCGTAATTTATTGACTTATTGAACACTTAGTGATAAACTTGAACCGATTCAGATTTTAATCGTTTTCTTACATAAGAAAACTTCTTATTTATAGTATGACTAGCGTTACCCGTGATAGTAAGAAATATACATAAACATATAAGATAATTTTACAAAAATGTTTTTTATCGCATTGTAATGACACTTTTTGTTATTCGTATCAATCCATAACATTAATCGTATGTCTAAACAATTCAATTTAAAATCGGTTGTAACATTTGAGTTGCCCATCGGAAATAACTTAGGTAAGCTGGTTAGTGTCAAACACTAAATGCACGTCCGGACAGTAGATTCTACCAACTGATGTGATGGGATAAATGAACCGGTAGTTGCAGTCACCGATAAATTGCTGGCCAAAATAAACCATCAGATATTTATAATGCGTTCCACCTACATCATGTGTTAGCTGTAGTAAATAGCTCATTATCAACTCAAGCTTTATACGCAGTGTGTTTTTATTGCCTAAATGTTATAATCTTTCTAAGTGCGAATTTCCAAATCAATAATATAATAATAATAATATACCTATGACAAGTTTTATAAAAATCTGTCCATAAACATGAGAATTATTTGCCTATTCTCCATAAGATTAACATGGGAAAAGAGTATGCAGGTTTGCTGCCATGATAAACACATAAACAATGATTTTTAAGCATAAACAACATGAAGGTAAATACCAAGTTTAATCTAAAAATATTGATTAATATGGGAAATATTAATTTTTCCTTATCCTCCATAAGATTAACATTGGAGCCTCAAAATACAACGTACTGTGTTTAGACTTTTTAATATCTTGGTAACCGTTGGAGATAGAGAAAAACTTTAAGAAACTTAATTGTGCAATTTTTTAAGCTGATTCTAATGGTGAAAGATAAAATTTTAAATTTTAAACAATTACATGAGAAAAATGCAAAAACCCCATTTTTGGGGTACAAAACCCCCTCAAACTATTTGGATATGTCTTAGCTCTGGTGGGGAGGTGTTGGCAATCGGTCTGAACAAAATTTGTAACGGTGACGTCATATGGTTATACGGAAAGCTGTTTAAATGAACTGAAATCATTCCCTTTAGACATATCCACTATCTAACCTATTTCCCACAGGGAAGTAAATGCAATCATTATTCCATATGTAATTAAAATGTAGTTGTTATGAAACTATCTGGAAATATAACAACATATAATAACTCACGAGTGAAATTTGTCTAAAAATAGGACGTGAATTTGGTATGCAGTCATTAAAAAATAAAATGGCGAGATGGACGGCGTATTAAGGTAGAAATATTAAAATCCCTCTGTGTGCGTGAGTGTTAAGCTCTTCGTGCTTTATCTGTTGATACCAAGCAGGATTACACTGGCCGCAGGGTAGTGCTCTGGTGCTCGCCATTGCGGTTTTACCCGAAATTCATAAATTTTCTGTTTTTATAAAATAATTGTTTAAGGGAAATTAAATGGTTTATATACCTCTCTAAAACAATCTTAGTAGTTGAAGTGGCGCAACTATAAGGTTTAAGGGAAATTTATAAGAGCATGAACTATGCCGTTGAATTTTGATAAAACACCATCTGATTAGTGTAGAATTTGTTATGAGACAATGAAAGAAAGAAAACCATACTTGGTTAAAGGATAAGTACTTCCCATTCCTATTAATTATGAAACATCTGTTTTTATGTCCAGATCTGAACGTAAAATGTTGATTATGATAATATAATCTCACTACACTTGCCTGATTGGAAACAGATATTGCGTTTAGTTATATTTCGACAGTTTTCACCCTAGAAGTAAAACAAGGACTTGATAATTTTGGCCGGTTTGATTCTAGACAATTTAAACAATTCTGTACCCACACTGTGCCCAGCTGTCTATGTTCATTGGGCTATTAATTAAAAATCCGAGCAAATTAATTAGCTAATATTTTCCAATAATAAAACTACTGACGAATATCGTACAAATCCTTTAGTCACAAACCCGTCACTCTTTTCCCTTTAAACACCCAATAGTGTCGGTCTGTAACTAAGTATATGAATAGATTAACCAAATACCAAACGTTACACACACCATGCTTATGCATGAAACCACATGGGTAAAGAAATATTGTTACGGTTATTAAGCTATTTACGGAAGCGTTGGAAATACCTTTGAACTACAAATACCCAAGAGGAGATTCTTAAGCATAATTATTTTTCATCCTACAATGTAATTAACTCTTTTTTACTCTCACTCTTAGCAACATAAATCATGTTTTGGTGGTTTAGAGCCGGAATATTTTCATAGGCGTATTGCGTTTCTTCTTGAATTTGTCATCAGTATAATGATTATTATGCTACATAATGCAGTGGAATGAAAGATATCTAGATTTTTTTACTTCGTCTTGAACTTGAAGCACGATTTCAAAGCCGGGAAGCAATATTATCGGCCCTTATTTCAAAATATAGTTACTATATGGTTTCAGTGGTTCCTAAGGTACTGAGTTTACTTTTAAAAAATATTCTGACATCAAAACGGATTTTCGAGGAGGGTAGTGTTAGAAATTTGAGCGACCAAAATTTGAAACAAAAACAGATGTTTAAATAAACTTTTAGACATATCCATGATCTAACCTATTTCCCACAGGGAAGTAAATGGAAAAATGTTTTTGTGGCAAACCTACAATGTTGGATATAATCAACAGATTGGTGGTGAAATATGCTCAATCCGTCTCACGTTTTCGGTGGTGGGTAACGAACTGGAAAACGCCGCACCGTCTCGTTATCAACAGCGCAGCGCGACTTGGTAGGGAAACACGATTGATAACACACGTCACCTGTTTGCGTTTGTGGTGCACTAATACACGTCACTCATACACGTCACACTCTTTGGTTTTGTTATTTCAACAATATCCTTCGGTTAGGTAAACATGTGTACATGTTTTACAGATAAAACCAGCTGAATTAACTAGAATTTCTCTCTTATATATACTACAATGTGGCGATTAAATAAGGGAAATCGTCACGAATGATATGGCTTATACGAATTTTTAGTTGCAATCAGAGTTTATTATAGTGATGTGGAATGGTTTTACCAGTTACAAACCTTATATGTTGAAGAATAACCCAACATGTTTGACTGGGACGGTGGCGACGTCCTTTAATCCAGCTACTTGGAGGTCACGAATTGTGGATAGTTGTGAGAGGTGGTCGGTGGATGTAGTGTTCTCTTGTGTGGATTAACGTCCGCACTATTGAATACTACGTTAATTCGCAAAGACTATCCTCATAATTAGACCAATTCGTAATTCAGAGGTCGTAGTTCGGATTCCACGTTAATCTGTAGGTCCATTAGTTGCCATCGGCTGTTGGGCTATTAATTAACAGTCCTGCCTAAGGAACATGTCAGCCTTAGTCAGTAACAAGACTACAAGTACGCCACAATCACCATACACTCAATCCTCATTCATACTTGGCTTAAAATACCTACATTTAAGTATGGTTGCCATTTCAATGATCTAATCTAATCTAATCTAAACACAATGTATAAATTGCACACTACTAACTAAATACTCTTGGCTAAGATTCGATCAAAATAATATTACAGCACTTGTAATAACCCAAATAACCATGACCATAATTGTGCAAACACACTCGTCGATTGACTGAGTCGATGAGTGATGCAAGTGAAAACTTTTGTTGTGTTCACTTTTATCTTAGGTACAAAATCCCATTTCACTCACCCTTCACTCATATACACTTTAAATGTCCACCAGAGGGGGTTGGTGTATTATGTATGGATACAAAATGAATTCAGTAATTCACTTCGATTGCATTTGCCTCTACTGGTAAACACGTAGAAGCGTTTCAGGTGGGATTGTATTGGGGTATTGAGACTTTGAAGTTGCGTATAAGGAAGGTGCAAGGAAGCATAGCATGGATCAAGGATCCTCACTAAGATTTCTCAAAGAGCCAATTTGGTTGCATCAAATTTTCTCAAGGGCCGCAAGCAGTGGCGGCTTGTGATCTCTATGGGAGGGAGGTACACATGTTGGAGTATTCAATATCTTCCAACATAACGGACAGGGGATTTTTCTGGGGCGCTCCAAAAGTCCACCAGTAAAATTTGCGAAAATCAATGCCTAAAACGTGTTTTTTTGGCTATCTAATTATGGGTTTCTTTATCTATAAAGGATTCCGGAAGTACGAGTCACGTTAAATAACTTATAAAAATGTTTGGGTCTACGACATAAGTTTATCGTGTCAATAAAATAAAAGTTGGAAAGTAAATGTCTTTTACAAGGTAAGGTACGATATAGGTTTATAAACGATTTTGTAATTTATTCATAAAATATTCGTAATTTTTTCATTACACTATTTGTTATAGTCAGAGAGCCGGGTAGTGTGAGTCACTGGTGTGAAAGTTACTTTTGGTACGCCACACAAAGTGTCTAGCGATAACATAGCAATTTTATTCTATTAAATGTCTAATATTAAATTAGATTCGATTTAACTAAAATAAATCATATATTGTAACTAGTACTATGATGCAATTGATTGTTCTCAAGTCTTTCTATGAGCTATCGAACAGAGAAAAAGCCAGTGTTACAAAATTGCATTTCTCTTATGGGATGATAAAAAATAAACTTGACAAATTAATCAATTAACTAACTGGAAAATAAGTATGTTAAATACGTTAGGTATTTTTACATTTTCATCTTATATAAATTGATTAGATTAGATTATTTGAAATGGCGACCATACCACAAGGTAGGTATTTCAAGCCAAGTATGAATGAGGATTGAATGTAAGATGATTGTGGCGCGATCTTGTAGTCTTGTTACTGACTAAGGCTGACATGTTCCTTAGACAGGACTGTTAATTAATAGCCCAACAGCCGATGGCAACTAAAGGACCTACAGTTTAACGTGGAATCCGAACCACGGCCTCTGAATTACGAATTGGTCTAATTATGAGGATAGTCGTTTGTGGATTAACGTAGTATTCAGTAGTGCGGACGTTAATCCACACAAGAGAACACTACACCCACCGACCATCGCTCACAACTATCCACAATTCGTGGATATAATTTAAATATGGAAAACAGTTTTATATTCTTCTTTGTTCACAATACTTGAAGTTCTAACGTCTAATCCCAATAGAATAAGGAACTCAAAAAGGTACACATACAGTTGATCAATCAATCCATTAATTCTTCAAGATGATGATCCATCATCTTGCTTTTCATCCAGCTAGCATCCAGCTTTTCAACGAACAAACTATGTGGAAACCTTTGTCCCCTTACCGGGGACAACAAAACAAAGTAAAGGAATTTATTTAGAAAATGGAGTTGCATTGGTGTTATCAGTTTTGGAATACTTTTTATAAAGTTCAAGCAACTTCGCTTCAACTTAACACAACGATTTTACCAACAAAGGATGAGACTATTCCATCCTGCCGGTCAGTCAACTGGTTTCGTCAGCTGTTAATAAAAGGAAAATCGATTCAGGGGCAACACCAGCGCCCCCGGCGGACGACTTTGTAGTGTAATAAGGTAAATTATGTAAATACGCCACGAAACCACTTCTAGTACTTGGGGAGATTACAGTTAATTGAGGGTTTCGTCGGTTGAGCAATTAAACTGTATACAGTGATGATGTCCCATTAGAGTTTCTTGTAATTTGTTTCCCGCTGTCTACAGAAACAGTTATTTCCTTTGTGGTTGACATTTAACGTCCCAGTATAGCCTCGGTTCCGAAAGTCAAAGTGAGTGGTAATACCAGCCGTGAGTGTGAGTTTGATTTGATTTATGTGTAGAGTTCTCGCAAAGTTTGATATTTTTGTACCATTTTAAGTATTAAAACATACAGTAATAGTATTTAATTATTTGTACAATACACAATTTAAATAATAATTGTTTAAGGTTAGGTTATCGTTTTTTTATTATGAACTCTAGTGGACATATTTTTTTCATTATGTTACTTATGTTCGGTGTGATTTTATTCGGTATTCAAAAAAATTATGAATCATACAATTTAAAAAGCAAGAGTTATTCTAATGTATTTTTAGAGTGTGAAACATACACATTAAAGCTTAAATGCCAACTATATGACACCTCGACTTTCATGGCACTAACGACAGGGAAGTGATTGTGGAGCCTTCAGGAAGTATATTTGTTTATTTCATGGTTTCTTTTATATATATAATCTTTTACTTGTTTGTTGATATTTTGAAATATCATTTATAAAATATGAGCTAGGGACTAGACGCTTAGAAAGAGGAAAACAACATACAAATGCATGACTTGCAAGATGTTATTATTTTCATTTATGTATGAGGAAACTTGAATAGACTAAAAAACGTTCATAACTAATCGTCGGTATGTAACTGTTGGCAGAGACTATTATAATCTTTTATCAAAATTTCACACTTATGTAAAACTAATGTTCTACTTAGTAAAACGCTCAATAATAAACTACTCTCAATTAGTCCTTGAGTTGCGAGCTGAAACATAAATTTTAATGTTTAAATATTAACACTATTTAGCAGTGAGTAGGGTTTGCATCACTAAATTTTGAAAACTCATAATGGCGTTGGTTATTAATTATTAAATTAACAAATAGTTGGACTTTTCCAACGCGTCTTGTGTTTAAAATCTACACAACGTTTCGAGAGTTGGATGAACTACTCCCGTTTTCAAGTGCCTAACAATATTTTACATTTGTACAAACAAAAGGTTATTTCTACATATAAAAAAGAAACCGGTCAAAAAACACAACAAAAAAAGTTTGCAATTTTCCGAATGTACAGAATAGGCTAAGTAGGGTATAGTGTTTTGTTTACAATTTTTTCTATAGTTATATTTTTTGTTGTGTTTTTTTGACCGGTTTCTTTTTTATATGTAGAAATAAACTTTTGTTTGTACAAATGTAAAAAAATATTGTTAGGCACTTGAAAACGGGAGTAGTTCATCCAACTCTCGAAACGTTGTGTAGATTTTAAACACAAGACGCGTTGGAAAAGTCCAACTATTTGTTAATTTAATAATCTCTAAATTATTGACACTGATTTGTAATAATAAACTTTTATTCGAAATAAAGGAACGAAAATAATTAACAAAGAATCCAGAATTTAATGGTTCATTATCGGATAAGAAGGCAGGCTCGGATTAGTACGGTAATGATGCTGGGGAGTCGGGCTTGGTCGCTCAAGCGTGCTGGACCCGCCGAGCCATCGGTAACTCTGCAGGTGTTTCTGAACCATCTGAGAGCCCTCGGCTTTTACAAGGAATCAACAGTTAATAACTCATGGCTTGTACTGTATTTGATTATAAATAACAAATGTTAAGGGGCCTACCTAGCCACGCTTACGTAAAACAAAGTTTCGGAGAATCCTGTTTTCGAACGCAGTAATTTATTATTAGATTAGATTACTGAAAAGGTGACCATACCACAAGGTAGGTATTTTAAGCCAAGTATGAATGAGGGTTGAGTGTAAGTTGATTGTGGCGCGATCTTACTGACTAAGGCTGACATGTTCCTTAGACAGGACTGTTAATTAATAGCCCAACAGCCCATGGCAACTAAGGGACCTACACTACAGTCTAAGGCCCCCAATCCACTTACAGTTAGAACTGTAAGTGGATGGGGAATCCGGCAGGCGGATCGTTGGACTGTCAACTGCCGCACGGTGCGACAGTTCAACGATCGGACTGCAGGCGGAACTGCTAGTTAGTGGAGGCTCCAGTGACGTACCGTAATGTCGCAGTCAGTTTTTCATGTGGTGTAATGGCTTCTCTCATTTTTGTATCTTGTTTGGTAATCAATGGTGTTACTATACGTAATAAATCAAAGTACGTTTTCTCGTCCATTCTTAAGTAATTTTTCCAGTCTCTAGGATATGCTTCAAGCTCCCTAAGAAGGTGAACGTGGTTAAATCTCTTCCTCTGAAGCCATTCTTTTTTCCACATTTGATGCCTTCGTTTCTTTCTTTTTTTAATAGCTACCGCTATTACAGCGTATGCTGCCAAATCTTCAAACGTAGACATTGCACTTTAACTTCACATACGATAAGAACTTAAAATGCACTTTTCCTACAGCCACAAAACGAAATTACAAAGTACACACCTACGGCAAAACACCGGAAAGACTGACCACGACTACCACGCCACCGAACGGCCTGCGGTCCGCGACTGCAGTCCGTACTGACGTGAACATTTTTCAACAGTCCACAGTCCACCGTTCACAGTTCTGACTGCAGTCAAGAACTGCAGTTCGAACTGTAAGTGGATGGGGGGCCTAAGGCTGACATGTTCCTTAGACAGGACTGTTAATTAATAGCCCAACAGCCGATGGCAACTAAGGGACCTACACTACAGTCTAACGTGGAATCCGAACCACAGCATCTGAATTACGAATCGGTCTAATTATGAGGATGGTTAATCCACACAAGAGAACAACACACCACCATCGCTCACAACTATCCACAATTCGTGACCTCCAAGTAGCTGGATTACAGGACGTCGCCACCATCCCAGTCCCAGTTATCAATGGGAGTAAACAAGATTTGGAAATTAAGATAGAAAATTGTACTCCTACTGGTGTGATAGATGAACCATTTCAAAGTGCTCGGTTATTATCAACGAAAAATAGTTATTTTTTCAACTTGCAGGCTTAAATTAAATGTGTCATCTAAACGGACATTCCAGAATGGATGCAATTTTCGATCCCTTTTCGATAATTGTTTACTGCAAATTGCTAGCGTTATTAATTTGTTCAAAACATGATCCTATAAATGCTCTCTTGGTGGATTTAGAAAAGCTATCACTCTGATTTCTGAAGACCTGGTCAATGGGAGGGGATAAATAGCGAAGGGGCTGAGAGATACACATTTGTTTACACTGGTAACAAATGTATGATTGGCATTACTAATTTATTTCAAATATGATTAGTATAAACATTAAATGATTAAACGCCTACCAAAAATCATGCCAATCATTGACCACAGGTTGATCAACTGTGGCTTATTGAACATTTAAATTTTTTACATTTAGCACAACGGCACACAATGTAAACAAATTAATAATAATAATCTTTATTTGCAAAATGACAATGTACAATTGCATTGCAAAACGTCAACAGTAATGATAAAATAAAAACGTACATAACGAAAAATAATACGCGAATAATCAGTCCAAATAGACATCATCTTTGAACTTCACTTTCCAAACGGACCAGAACCACTTTTGCACTGCACACTTTAACACACCATCTGTACCGAAATTCCATTCGCGGTAACTCCTAAAATTTTAGTTATCCCAGCGACTCATCATGAACTCCTCAACCGAGTACAGAACGTTTGACACTAGAAGGTTCTTCAATCGAATTTTGAATTGATTTTGATTTCGCGCATGTTTAACGCCTTCCGGGAGCTTGTTTAGAATTTTGATTCCGAACTGAGAAGGCAAATGCTCAAAAGCCACAGTTCTATGTTGTTGCACTCTGAGATTGGCCCTGCCCCTCGTATAGTGAGAGTGGATGTCACTGTTTTGAACAAGTGAGCATTTGTATTTACAGTAGACAGCCACTTCGAAAATGTAGAGGCAGGGCAGCGTTAGTATTCCAAGCTCCCTAAAAGCGTCTCTACATGATTCCCTGCGTTAAAATTTTGAAATGATTCTTACTGCCTTTTTCTGCAATCGAAATACTCTCTCAAGTCTACATATTCCATAAGAAATGTGGGGGTGGATAAGGCCAAAATAGGCCATGAGCAGTACTTCCTAGGAGCACAATTTTGATAAATTACGCAGTGCAAAAATACCAGAAGAGACTCTGGCACATACGTAATCTACATGGTCTTCCCAGATAAGACCTTTGTCAATAAGCATTCCCAAAAACTTTGTGGAATCAGTTTCCTCTAGGAGGTCCACTATTACTGCAAAATTAAATTAATGACCAATCAATTTAGAAACTTAAATGAATAATTTATAATATATAATAATAATTCACATTTCTTCCAAAATTACAAAAGAATCAATATATAGTTCCAAATAAGAGTAAGAATTCGTTTGTAAAAATTGTGGATGATTTGAAAACAAATAATATATAGCCTAAGGAAGGAAGTCACGGCATCTGCGTTACTCACAATATTCTGCACATCTGGTTAATGTTTTAAACTGTTACGTAATCATCCAACAAAGTACAAGACGTTTTCCTTATATCTTTCCACGCAACATAACAACTCAACCATTTGGCAACCGAGATACAGTTACAGTGGTCTTGGTCGACATCCAACGTAGGCTCACTGTCGTTTGTGGCCAGGCCGCAAACCAATATGTTTCTTGGGCAAGTTTTTCATGTCCTTTAAGTGGGTTTAAGTTAGTTGTTAAAGATAACACGCTATCCTATGTTGACGAAAATAATTAATCATAGAAAAACTCATTATGAATTGTATCTCTCATTTTTGTAAAAAATTAGTAAAAAAATATTAAGGTTCTAAAGAATGTGATTATGTTATATTTGTGTATTTATGTAACAAAATAAACTTTAGTTTGTTAGATTTTACATTCTTAATAATTTAAATACCGTCTACTAAAAAATACGTTTAATTAATATTTTTAATTTTTCTATCATTAAAGTGATTGGTAAGTTACTTATAGTTAGATTATGGAAAAGCAGCATTTTATATAACGTAATCGATTATAAATTAATTCCTTTTGTTTGGTTTGGTTTTTATTACGTAGTTATGTACCTTTACAAGCTCAAGTTAATATATACATACGAGAAAATTACAAGTAAGAAGTATATTGTTTGAGTATCTTTACTGTTAGGTCAAAGTAGGAAGTATTGGATTAATGTTTTGATGTTTTAATTTGAGATTTTGAGGATATGACATATCTGAATATGAATAGGCATTCGTTATATCTTATTCATGTGATGAATATAGATGTGTAGAATAACTATATCTTACTAGCATTAAGCCCGTCCTTTGTACGGGTTGTAGGATTCAGTTTAATGAAGAAAGATAATAATACCAAAATGTAAACCTGAAATCCTAAACAAATCAATACAAAGAAAATAAATCGATACCTAGCTTTATTATTTAGCATTACTTTACAATTAAATAGATTATAAACATTTATACAATTATTATAATTAGTTATACGTTAAAATAACTTTTTAATATAGTATGATTTCGAAATGGGTTTAAAATCAATGACCAATATAAACTAACTAATATTGATTTGACAGCTGATGTTTTTATTTCTATTAAATCTTTAAACTACTAAGACAGCTGATTATTATCAGTAGGTTATTCGTTGAAAACTGAATCAAAATGCGAGTAATATCGCGTAAAATTGGGTTTTAAATGCTCGTTATTTACTTTTCAAGGAGCGGCGGGCGATTTCAAGCATTTACAAACCTTCTCTGGAATGTAGAGAATACATGAAATAAGTTTCATTGTAATCAGTTCTCCCGTTTTTTCGGAGAAGACGGCGTAAAATGCCTCATAGAGCGTCACAGACAAACAGACAAAAATTGAGATAAGATTGGTTTCGGCTTCTCGAACGCACGAAAAGTAAAAATAACTAAAAAATGAATGATTCTGAGCAGTGTACAGACAAAACTCTAATTTTATTTATATAGATGAATAAAATACCAAAGTAATGACTATATAGCGAATGTAAAATCGCCATCAGGAACAAACTGTACAACTTTGTTATGGAATTAAATCGCATGATTGGGCGTTCTTTAATTTAGTTAAGGGCTTTACGATTGAAAGGTTTTACGTTTGTACTATCAGCGTTTTATATTTAGTTTGAATCAAAGTCCAACCCCGATAACGTTGAGCCATGTTGGGATCGAGATCGTGGCGGTAAACTCCTCTCGTTTACAGCGGACTGGAAGCAACGCCGCGATGCACCCGTGAATATTTCATCAATCAATTTGTTGATTGTCTACAAACTTGTTTATTCACGTCCGGAAACGACTTCACGTCAGCCTTCTTCGATAGCAATTTCTTTTCTAAGTTCGACCCGACGTGCCACTTGAGTCTAACATAGTGAATGGATGTTTCTTTAAACCATGTGCAGAATTTGTAAATTGAAAATATTGATAGTAAAATTGTATGCCAAAAAGAGTTATTTATCGAAATATATAAAACAAAGTCGTGTTAGTTACACGCATTATAACTCGAGAACGGCTGGACCGATTTTAATGATCTTTGATTTTTTGGATTCGTCTCTGCTCCGGTCATGCTTTAGGCATATTCAGTTTCCATAAATTCAATTAGTTTCCATTTTATAGCGTTTTAATTTTCTAATATTAACCTTATGGGGACTAAGTTTGTTTAAAAATGTTCTACAATAAAAACATTTGATTTCTTAAGCTACAGCTGTTTTCTTTACTTTCCATTAGCAATATACTTTACCATCCAATGCCATCTGAATCATTCATTAATGTAAAACTATGGAGTAAATGTGTACTGTACAAAATGAACAGATTTATTCACCACGTTAATAGTTTACGGTTTTTGGGGATTATGTATTTATATTTTTATTTTCTGTCTGATTAGAAGTCACGTGTTTATAATTAAATCGGCCAAATAAAAAAAATTACGGTGTTTATACATATTACGTTTGTTATTTTATAAAAACGTTTTATTTTATTATATAAAAACGTATTACAGTTAGGTTTTGTTAGGTTTTAGGTTGGATTAGAAAAATTGTGAATCAATCCACTCAGATTTATTTGTTTTTTGGTAATGTTATTAATATGTCTCATCGTTTCAGTACTTTTATTAACTATGCCGCAACCCAGAATATCTAATTTTTCACAACGAAGTCTAATGCTATTCGACTTCAGAACATGCCCAATCTGAAAGTTAACACGTATTTACTGTTAGGCGTTACGAAGTTTGCCGGGTCAGCTAGTTTAATTATACTGTAATTTACTAACTGAAAATATATTGAAATGTTGAAAGTCGCGAATTCGAGAAATAGTATTCCTGAAATGACCTTAAAAACAAAGATTAAAACTCCATTTACAAGGTCTTGTTTTACCTGAGTCGAGTTGTGGAGATATTTATGTTGTCGTGGTCTAGGATCTTACGTGCTGCCAACTATCACTTACCTCTCGAAAATACGTGAAGATATTTGTGTTTTTATACGCAAGGACTATACGTCCTGCCAACTATCACTCGCCTATGTGCAAATACGTGGAGGTATTTATGTTGTCATGGTCTAAGATCTTACGTGCCAAACTATCACTCGCGTCTTTACGTGGAATATAGAGATATTTGTGACGTCATGTGTCGGGACCTTACGTGCAGCCACCTATCGGTCATCTCATAGCAATATATAGAGATATTTGTGACGTCATGTGTCGGGACCTTACGTGCTGCCACCTAACTGTCATCTCTTAGCAAATATGTAGGAGATATTTGTGACGTCATGTACCGGGACCTTACGTGCTGCCACCTATCGGTCATCTCATAGCAATATATAGAGATATTTGTGACGTCATGTGTCGGCGACCTTACGTGCTACCAACAACTATCACTCACCTCATCGATTCACCCTCCCCCCGGCTTTGTCCCTTCACCCTCCGATGGTTTTGCACTGCAGATTTTGTTTGATGGGCTCACCCTAGCGTTTTGCATGACTCCATTGTGCGAATAATAAAGGGGTTACGTCCCGTAGTGCGCGGGGGGTAAACACACGTCGTATTTTTGGGGTTGAAAATTAGCTCCCTCCTAGCTACGTGCTGGGCAAGTTTATCCCGGCGCAACGTGCGAACAATGACAATCCTCTCGCTAAGAATGTGGAGTAACGTTTATTGTTTGGGGCCTCTAAACCTAGGTAACATTCGGTTGTCTTTGAAGTTCAGTATAATTGCGATGATTTTGAATCACGTTGTATAATTGGTTTATTGTTGAATATAAATTTTAGGTTAATTAGTTTATAATTTTCATTTTAGTAGTTTTTTATAAGTTATTATTTTGAAATTTACTTTGAATTAATCTATATATACGAAAAGGGTTTATTGGCATTTGGTAACCCACCGTTAAAATCTTCTGGTTTCAGTTATTCGAGAGTGTTCCCAATATTTATATATTTGGTTAAGAAACATGCCATGTATATTGTATCTTTAGGTTTTAATTAAACTCCAATCTAAATGACTAAGAGCTGGAATAAGTATTATTTTTTTAAACAAATGGTACAATGGAATCTTATCAAGTTAGTTGATCCACTGGTTCCGTGTTGGGCTGTGCGATATTGCTCTGCGAAGAACATATTTTCCCGCCACTCCACACAACGCAATTTCCCGTTACTTCCACTCATGTTCACTTGGATTTTATTAGGTTCCGGCTTCCGGCTCGATTATGGCATCTGCCAGGATCTCTATTGTTGAATCAATCAGCTGTTTGAGATTTCTTCATCGTGTTTAATTGAATTTGTTTTCATACATTCAAATAATTTCCTAAAATACTTTTAGTGTGTAGTTTAGTAAAATTAACACTGATGAATTTTAATTTTTTTTCGGGAAAATTATATAAGATTTATATCTTATATAATTGACATTAATAAATATATAGTCGTCATTAATTATTAGTGTTCTTAATTAGTATTTTTTCAACTAAAACAACTTAGTAAGTTTAAACTAAAGGCTATAAACTATTTTTCAGATTAATTATTTTTATGAGGTCATTTTTGTCAGAATTGGTGGGTCGTTTTAACAATGATTCCACTAATTTAAGTTTTTATATCTATAACATATTGTTTTTAATTAGTAAATTATTTTAAATAATATATGTTTGTTTTTTTGTAATTTAGTCTTCTATTTGAAATCAAATTATTTTAGATGATTAAATTAAAATTATTTTAGACTAGAATGCTACTGAATATAGTATCACTTGTTTTACAGTGATACAGTTAGTTATAGTTATATCTGTTTTATTCCATCTAACACTTAGGCGAAAACTAGTTTCGGATTATAGACTAAAGGTCTCTTCATTTAAAACATCGTCATCGTTTACAGCCACGTAACAATTTGACATAAGGACACAAACATCCGTAATGATCAACGTGTTGGATTACGTAAAGGAGGAATTTAAACACTTCCAGTATTTATACCCGTTAGCCGGAGTCTAAAAACACTAATATAATAATATTATCTTAAATTGGAAGAAATCAAGACTAGATCGTAAAAAAATGTTTTGAAATATACAGATAATTTTTGAAACACAAGTATAATAATATAATGATAAAAAGGGAGAACAAAGTTTGCAACTGAGGTGTAAGTGTCCAACTTACTGCACGATATGTTATCATACGGCAGCAGATGGGTGACCTATTCGCTTACACGGGTAGAGTCGGAGCTCTTTCGACACCTAGTGGCACCGGTCCTCCCAACTGGCTCTTAACAGCTGCCGTATATATCCTAGCGCTGTAGCCACTCTTACCACCGAGAACTAAATATTTGAAACGCTCGCTTTGACGTAATTATTTGAAATATATTCATTTAGCTTTCCATTACTTACTTTAATCATGTAACTGTTATTTTTAAAACGGGTATTATCTTTTTAAACGCTTATGACTGTAATTTATTTATATTGTTATAAGAAAAGTATTTTCACAGATAAAGCCGGAATTATTTCATAACGACAAATAAGCTTTAAAATTTACACAACTTACTTTATATTTAAGGTGTATAGAGTTTTAACTTTAAAGTCTCAGTTGGAGATTAATTGTTTTTGACATAGATATGTTTTAGTTCTGGAGGGGGGTGTTGGAAATTTGTAAGATAAAAATTTGAAACAGATTTCCATAGAAACCACTAGAGCTGATTGAATTGAGTTTTTAATTTGTAAGAATAAGAACAGGTGATCCATCATATAACGCATTACCCACAGGGAAGTAAATACAGTACAAACATTTTATTCCAATTTTCAACGGCTCCCATAGCTTCAGTATAAATGATTCAATATTAAAAATATAATTCATTTTCATCTTTCTTTGCACTTTCGTTTTGTGTTTAGCATGCTTGCGATACATCTGTATTAAGCTTTACTGGTTTTCGTTATTTTATTTACTTGTACATTAAATGCAAGTAATTTTAATTACAAAATTAAAAGTAACTGACAACTTAAGAAGGGCGTACGTTGTACTTCCATTAAAGATACAACCAACATTCAAACCATTTTTTTTAGTGTACTAGCCAAAGTACCCGCACTTCGCTCGGGTTAAAAAGGCTGAAAGGTGTAGGCTCTACTGATACATTTTTTATTGTTAATTAATTCTTCATTGTTTACAAAATGACAAAACACGAGTGTCTACAACATTTCAAAGTAACATCTGTCAAATATTGGGAGAGGATAAGGATTAATGTAATAAAGACAGTCGTCGGAAAAAACTTAAAATCTACCATTCCACTATTTCAAATAATTCACTAATTTCGATCCAGCAGTTTATCTGAAAAATCAACTTTATTTCTTCTTCTTCCCGAACTGTCAAATTTTAGTATTCACAGCTGTTGACATTCAAGTAATTTTATGTTTTCATTCTCTAAAAATGTAAACATTGAAACTTAGGACGTTCACAGGGCGTAGCCCGAGAGGATTTTAAGGAAATGAGTATGCCTATGTGTTGCATGAGTTTAAGATCTACCTTTGTGTAACATTTTCAAACTGTTTGGTTCAGTATTTTTTGCGTTTACTTGCCACAACAAACCCACAAACAAAAAAACATACAGACACCACCTCTTCTTTATAATCTCTATATATAAAATTGAATGTATGTCTGTCTGTATGTATGTATGTTTTTGCAATGAAAATAAAATTAGTTGAATGTCAACAGTAGAATCTAAAATTAAGTTATAAACGAAGAATCAGTGAGTTTTTCGTTTACTTTCTACAATGAAAACATTGATTGCAATTTCATTCATAAAAATAAATGATTATTCAGAAAATATGTCTTAGTGAAGTTATAAATGTTATTTTAAGTTTTTTAGACTGTGTTATTTACATTAATCTTTTAATATTTGAAAATGTTTTTTGAAATGTTTGTAGAATTGTTTTGTCATTTTGTAAACAATGAAGAATTAATTAACAATATCTTAAATGTATCAGTAGAGCCTACACCTTTCAGCCTTTTTAGCCCGTGCGAAGAACTGGTACTTTGGCTAGTTATAGATAATGTAGGCTATATATAAAAAGTTATAATTCTCTTGTGCATGACAAACCATCTGTTGAGCAATTTTCCATCAACAATCGCACATATGTAAAGCCCCAACTCTCACGGTGATTATAAACGCTTTCTAATCGCGCATAAATATTCTGAGTTGACAAAGCGAATAAAATCCCATATATTTCGTGCATGTTTATGAATACATAATGTTCAATTAACAGAAACGCAGCTGTATGAATGAGTAATGTAGCCTAATACATGGGATTGCCAAATTATTGCAGGATGATTATTTATTCTCATTCATCGAGGCAACTGAAACATGGTGATGGGTAAAAATGATTTGAAATGGAAACATGTGTAGTTATCTGAATCATTTGAAGCTCTCTGAGAGAACTTTTGCTAATTGTTTAGAATTTACAATTCTACGTATCGAATTTACGTATCCTATCGTTAAAATTTAACGTATTTACCCTGATAATTTGTACTATACTCAAAGAGTAAAGGAACCATTTCATAGGCGTTTAATTAAAGGTGAATGTAATAATACCCCCGTCGCAGCAAACCTGCGTACTCAGCGAATTTCCAAATCAATAATATAATAATAATAATAATATATGACAAGTTTTATAAAAATCTGTTCATAAACATAAGAATTATTAGTCTATTCTCCATAAGATTGACATGGGAAAGAGTGTGCAGGTTTGCTGCTGTGAGGAACACTGAAAGTAGGTGTTTCTACCATAAATAATTTTTATTTTTAACATTTATACCAACTTTCATCAAAATCTGTCCATAAATAAAGGAGTTTGCCTATTCCCTATATGATTAACATGGGAAAAGAGTATGCAGGTTTGCTGCCATGATAAACACATAAACTATGATTTTTAAGCATAAACGGGTGGGTATCAACAACATGAAGGTAAATACCAAGTTTAATCCAAAAATATTGATTGATATGGGAAATATTAATTTTTTCTTATCCTCCATAAGATTAACATTGGAGCCCCAAAATACAACGTACTGTGTTTAGATTTTTTAATATCTCGGTAACCGTTGGAGATAGAGAAAACTTTAAGGAACTTAATTGTGTAGTTTTTTAAGCTGATTCTAATGGTGAAAGATAAAATTTGAAATTTTTAAAAATTACATGGGAAAAATGCAAAAACCCCATTTTTGGGGTACAAAACCCCCCCAAACTACCCCTTCCGATTGACCAATATGTCTGGATTACGAACTCGTCCGAGCTATTGCAGGAATACACGTTTATACCAAATTTGGTCTCGATCGGACCACTTTTACGAGAGTTATCGTGTTCACAGACACATATATATATAAATTTTAACGACTATTGTTTTTGGTCTCTGGGCACCTAAAGAAGAAAAAATAACATGGTCCCGGGCTTAAGTCTCGCCATGAGACCTACGGTAATAGCTACTTCCCTATGGGAAATTCGCTAAAATGAATGAAAAGCTATTGTTTTAGTTTGAAAACTATACAATCCTTAGGCAGTTGAAAACGGGATTCGTAGAATAATTGGATTTCCAAACTTGTGGCACATTGAATAATCAATTCATACCATTCGATACAGACTCTACTTCAAATCCAAATATCGTCCAAATATTGCGTGGTCCATGGTAGAAGAAACGTGCAATCAAGTGCAGGTGAGTTTTATGCAAATTAGTTTCATAACCAACGAATTAATAACAGAAAATTTAAAAATGTATGCAATATTTGTTTTTATTCAGTTGTTATAGAAGAAATAGCCCATACGAAACACGAAACATTGTTTGTTGTACATTACGTGATTGTGATAAGAAATCCCGTCCTTTCGTAATGGGTTTACAATTGGCATCGTTGTAGTGGAGACTGTGGGGCTGCATATTAATTATTCTCGGAGCAGCCGAGGACAATGCAGTTCGGAGAGGTCAGGACGGTGCGTGTGCGTGTGCGTGTGTGAGTAGAGGCTCTTGTGTGGAGGGTTGGGGTGCAGAGTAGGCCGGTGTCACTTGCAGGACGTAGGAGGAAATGTTACCATACGAACTGATGTGTTTATACAGTATCCTGTGCGAAAAATTACATTACATTTTTGAATTGTGACCTAACCCAGGTATTTTAAGACTGAGAAATGAGTGTACAATGTTTGTTGCGTGATCTTGTAGACTTACTACTGACTAGGGCTGACATGTTCCTTTAGACGTGAAAGTTAATTAATAGCCCAACAACTAATGGTATTTGGACAACAATTTTATCTCTGAAATACTCGTATGTAATTACTCCGTGACGTTTGTAACTTGTCAACTAACTAACTAATCAAAATTTGACAACAATGAAAACTCATTCCCATATGCAATACTTGAACTCGCTAATCCAGTATAGTTTAAAGGAGAAGGTATGTGATATCTGATGCAGAGGATTTCGTTTACCGTGTTAAAAACCGTTTTTACATAAACAAATTTTAGTGTTTGGACTACAGTGGTTGGTATCTGTGGTTTTAATAGTTTTTTTTTTAAATTTAGATATGCAAATTCTAAATTAAAAAAGACACCAACCCGCCACTCAGTGGGTATTGTAAGATGAACATGAGAGAAGAGGGGATGTGATTAACGCAATGGATTTGATCATCTGTTATTTTATCACTGAAAAAACAATGAATAGCACAAAGCCAGCTGGTTCTAATATCGAACCATCACAAAATTATGGCAATATTTTGCTCAGGATTGAATCAACTGGTGTTAAACGAAGATCAAGCGGAAGGAAACGCACGATGAGGGCCATTACAACCCTTTCAGTATTTAACAAAGAAATGAACAGATCTTTAACCCTCCAAGTGCTATGACCATTTAAATTTTGTTATTTTATGCAACTCTTCATAAAATACCAAGCATACACAAAAAACACAAAACGTTCCCCCCTTATAACCACTAACCATAAAAGCAAAATAGGTGTCCACTGTAATCCTAATTAAGCCTACAAATGCCGTCAACTTCCTACCGAGCCGGTCACCGTTTATTTAAGGTGGGCCCTCCACTCTACTATTCCACACATTTGCAAGCCAAATTGGGATTGCTCATGGTCGGGATTCGAACCCTCGTCCCTCCGAATGGCTTCAACTGCTGTACTCGTCAGCACAACAGTCTAACCACTACACTACAAAGGACCACCGTCTGAGAAAGCACTTATTTGGCTATAAAAGCATACTCTAGCGGCAAAATAACGAACTCAAGCGTCAAAGCAGGGAACTACACGAGTAGTTGCATCTATTAGCTCGCAGATGGCAGCACCGTGACGGTAATTGTTGACTTCGATAGCGCTATACAATTGCAACTCGCTGACATCTCACAGTCAGATGTTCCCTGAGGTAAACTCCGAGCTAGAATGATGAGCCAATTATGATTGTATTCTACACCTTTACAGAAACTAAATCAGCCGTTCAGAGTCCTCTGAGAACTAAAATTCATCAGTAGGTTTATTTAAACAAATTTTGCCTGAGTTGTTACAGTTATAATATTAATATATGAAATGGGTTGACCTAAGTCCACCTATACGTGTTCAAATATAAAAGTAATAAAATGTGTGTCAGTAAATAAACGTTTTAAAATTATATTTTTATTAATCTATTGTTTTTTTGTAATTTCTGTAAACACAGATCGGAACAACGTGAACTATCACTACCGGTTCCGGTCGGAAGAGGGATACGCCGACCAGTGTAACCTTTTCATGGCGATACTCCGTCCCACGGGGAAATGAGGGTTGAAATGATAACATGGCCGGAACCAATCATCCCTCTCTGTCAGTCCACGAGTGCCGCAAACTGTCTAACCGAGGCCGTTGGGAAACTCTACCAATTTACTTACAATTCATTGTTTATTTTGGATAACCAGAATGGTCAGTTTATGCAAAATTAAACACTTTTATATTAATTAAACTATTGTATTAAACTGTATACTTTATAAATAGGACCAAATTTATGTTGAATCTACGAGTATATATAAACAAGCAAATTTCGGGCCATGTGGTGAACTATTTTCTTCACACTGCAAATAAAATGAAACACTCTCGTAAAACATAAATTATTACCTGATTTATTATCAATAGTTGCCGACAATTTTGGTCGCTTTAGAGTAATCAGCGGTTATGTTACTTACGTTATAGCAGTTTTTCTTGATTCCTGATTGGTTTGTTTAGTTAGGTTATGCCATTTATTACGAGTTATTGCTCGTATTATCGATAGTTCGATTTAATAGTAAATTAAGAGTTTCACTATCGATACCCGCAACATTTTTGCTTTATCGATTATTTACAATCGAATGTTAACTTCGATTTAAACGTGTCATCAACAATGTTCTTTTGCGGCCTAGGACTCGTGATATTGAGAGGTTTAGTCATAGGAAAAAGAAAAAAAAATTGCTCTTCAACGCATGTATCTAAAACAGCTGTTTTTGAAGCAGTATGACGAAAATAATTTTTAATACTACTCTCTCACATTTATAGAGTTGTACAAGCAAAATGTATCACTTTAAAAACATTCAAATTCGAGTTTTGAGCCATACCCATTCTGGGATCCTCCTTTATCTAAAATATTATGGTTGTATTTGCACACAGGTACATCAGTAGTCCCATTTTCATAATATTACCAAACATATATCTACCGAGCGAGTGTTTCCAGGTGTTTCGTTTTTAATTTTAATTTATAAGGGTAAATAAACGTTAAAAATCGTGTGAAAAAGGGGCCTTTTTGTACTTAGGTACATAATAACTCAACGTCAAGCCTAACTCTGTAAAATCACCATTAAAACTGTTTTGACAAATAGAGAACCGATAACTTTACATAAACGTCGAAGTAAACATGTTTACGTAACAAGAATACAATATTTTTCGGTTTTTCTATCGATACGATTTTTATTCTAAACATACCCGTATAATATCAAGGCTTTTAAAACTTCAAAAGCCCTTACAACGTGTTTTTGGCATATTGAAATCTGGATTTATTACCGAAATGTCATACTTAAGAGTCTGCATCAGTGACAATTAATGATCCCGTAAATTAAATGTTAAATTCTGGCATCGATCTCATATGCACCTATGCAAAAATTAACTGAAAAGGATGTCAAATAAAAGAGTTCCAGTCCAAGGGCACTTTACCTCAAAGAGCAACTGCTTTATTATTATGGCTGTATTAGTGGCGTTAATTATCAAATATCAATGTCTTACTTTTGAAGTACATTAAATCTCAAGCACCATTTAATAAGTATCAAAAATTTAACTTGATATAAAAACATAGGATATATTTTTACGACAGTAATCTTTATATTTTTTTTATTGAAAGGTGAGTTCAGGAAATCGGTTCACTGTATGCATGACTCAGTGAAGAAATATTGCATATAAAACTTACGGTCCAAAATAATTTTATGTTTCTCGTATTTACGTTTGTTATAGTGTATACATTATAATGCCACCTCTAGTACCTATTTAGTGAATAAAATAGATTCTTTACCAGTAACATGTAGTTCACCAATAAAAATTCCATCAGTGGCTTAGCATAATCGTATTTATCACATGACTTAGGTTGACAGGTCGTTTCCTATGAATAAATTTCCATGTAACTGATGTGACAACAGAACTAAAGTATGTTGTCATGAGAAACAAAGTCTGTATCTACACTGATGTAACGGGACAGTATTCAGCATTGAGAACATATAGGTCTGACTACGAACTATGCGTTAAACAAACTCTTGATGTCGATTTGGAAGTATGAGTGAATTACGAAAATAAATTACACAAATGTGAGATACTTTTGTATTTTGATAACATACTTCTATATTTTTTAAGTTAGAGTTGTGTGCGAGTATAACTTGAAATAATGATATTTTTGGTGGTTTTTATGTTTCATAATCCAGAAAAATGTGAAATGGGTCTTATCTCAATATTAGTCTGTCTGTCTTAGCTCCGGGGGGGGGTAATTTGGTTAGAGACGTCATATGGTTAGTGACGTAATAGTTTTTATAAGAATAGCTGTTTAGATGTGCTGGAAACATTCCCTTGAGACATGTCCAAAATCTAACCTATTTCCCACAGGGAAGTAACTGCAAACATTTTGTCCTTATTCCTTTACACCTTTGGTGAAGGGTTTTGATTACTTCACACTGACATCTAAACTATAAAAATGAGTTATGAGCTCTTAGAAACCCAGTTTTTAGCAATATTAGATCAATTTTTCTACGTTTTTCAAACCATGTGGTCTATAAAAGTGGTTTAATATAAATAAATAACAAACCAGCTGTAAAATAATAATTATATTTGGTCATTGAATTTAACCCTATTTAAAATCTTAACGTTATCAAACGTTACTTACAACGAAATATACTTTTTCTAATGTAATCTAAATAATAAAAATCTAATTTAATGTTATATAACTCAGCTGAGTATTTATTTGTTTAAATTTCAGGTTTTTATTTTATCATGATAATAGGTTTAATAGAAATAAATTATGAATAGTTATAAAATCAAAATCGATATTTGTTATTTGACGTAGATAATTTATTTGAAACCCATTTTTAAACTATACTGAATTAATATATTATCTTGACGTATAAGAAACTAATAATTCTATAAATTGAATTTATTTGTTCTAAACTAATTTTACATAACCAAGCTGGGAATTTATTTCAATTTGTTTAATACTTCAGTTTTTTACTTTGACATGATGGGAGTGTTTAACCCTGGGTAAATTTTACATGTAGCCACAGGTATTTTACATAATTTGGTTGTGCATAATAGTTTACTCCTTTACAACCAGCTGTGCTACTCATCCATTTTGACTACGATAGTTTTATGGCAGCGTTTAACAAATTTCTGAGTTAAATTGTAAAAATACGCCAAATTTACGATATCTATGTAGGATAAAAGTACTTTTCAATGGGCTCTTATGAGTCATACTGCCGATGGGCAGATAAATTATACTTAATTTATATGTAAAATTGTTTAATATTGTCAACTGTTTTTGTGTTAACTTTTTGTTACCGTATTTAACTTGAGGTAAATCATCAAATTGTTATTTTTCCAATTCAGCCACAGAGTAAAATTTACGTATCGATACATAGCGTATGCCAGATAAGAGATACCTATCTAGGGTTAACACCGAATCCTACAACCCGTACAAGGCTTACTAGTAGTACAACAATAAATTCATTAATAGTCATTTGACTCCCCACCGGGATTGACCAAAATATCTAGGATGAGGTGTGGGGGGGTTAAGGGGGGTTAAAAGGAGGATGGAAGGGGGGTCGCGTGCCGGCCCCCCTCCACTTGCTGGCTATCGTCACCCTCTTGCCTCTTATCATCTAGTTATTGACTGACCGCAGCTCTTGATGTGTTGGGGTATGTGTTTCAGTAGGACAAATTGGAGGCGTTTTTTTGAGGGTATGTTTTTATTTATTTTTACATTTTAGATAATAATTGAGTTTTTTTTTTTATAAAATCTATATAAGGGGTTATGGTTTTTTTATGGGATTGTGTTTGGTTTTTGGGTTTTTTTTTTACAGTATTGTTTTTTTTTGTTTGTAAAAATTAATTTATTATTATACTGACAGCTCTTGAGTGATAAAACATGAAATAGTAAATTGGATCTGAGGACAAATGAAACATTTTATTTTATACACTTACAAATAATAATTAGCATTACTAGTAAACAAATATAAAAAGTCTTTGAATATTGCATAGCTATTTATTTTAATTACAGTATTTTTTATATAAATATGATAAAAAATAATGGAACATATTTTGCGTACTATAAGAAGGTAACATCACTAGTATAAAACTGTATTTTCAAAACCAAAATGCATTGAGATAAAAAACAGTTTGAGTATTGTCGTTTAATAAATATAGAACCAAATTTCTTAATAATATATTAAAGTTAGGTAAACAGATCCATCTTGTGTTCGAATGTGGTCTGACTCATAAATAGAATTAAATATGCAAATGAGTAAACAAAAGCATGTAGCTCAAACTACTGAGATCCATTTGTATGAAAGAGATGGCTTGTTAATTTATAAATGTTTTCAAAACTTCAATAAAAATAATAATTAATTAATACAAAAATAAAAAATTATCTATAATATTATAAAGAAGAGGTGGTTTCTGTATGTTTGTTTGTGGGTTTGTTGTGGTTTTTTTTGTCATGCGTACTGAACCACTTTGAAATTTTACAAAGACAGATCTTAAATATGCAACACATAGGCATACTCATTTCCTTAAATGTTCGGGTAGTGAACGTCCTAATTTCAATGTTTACATTTTTATAAATGCTAAACTTGAATGTCACGCATGAATATTAAAATTTGAAGTTCGAGAAGCAGAAGAATTGCTGTATATTAATGTACATTTTTAATTAACATTATAATTTGACAGTTAAGAAGAAGAAATAAAGTTGATTTTTCAGATAAAACTGCTAATCGAAATTATGATATTTGAAATAGCGGAATGGTAGATTTTAAGTAGATGTCTCTATTACATTAATCCTTATCCTCTCCCAATATTTGACAGATGTTACTTAGAAAGTAACATCAATTAAAATTAACAATAACTTAAATGTATCAGTAGAGCCTACACATTTCAGCCTTTTTAGCCCGTGTTATTTAAATTATATTGGTGGAAAGCGGATACGATAGTTGATGTTACTACTACTTCTACGATAGAAATAATATTACAAATTATATTATGATGGAACCACAATCACTATGAGGCTTTTAGCTTCTGTATCATTTTATCAATATGAAAAGTTGACCACTGACTAAAATTAGAAGTCCGTCACGTTACTAACTGAGCCACCGCCTCACCTAACAACCTTTACACATATAACCTGAAGTTTTACATAATAACTGTAATACTATCAACTAGTTTTCACAAAGATAGTTTTGAATATATGATACTAGTACAGCTTATCGATGTAGATCATTTGCGGAAGTCATTGATGTTCAAGAGTAGACTATAGCAGTTCATCTCTCAATAAGACGCAACAGCCTCGTTTACTTCAGGCCATCACTCCTATGGGCCGTGAAATTATACATTATTTCCTATTTCCTCACTTCTCTTTATAGTAACATGAGAATATTCTCTTTTTATTTGAAGGCACTGGGTAAATTTAAAATCAGGAGTACTAATTTTAGTTCGCCCTTATTAGCTATGCTATTTATAGATATTTCCATTTTATTAACTGAAATACTGATGGAAATAACTTATTCATAATATTTACCGGCTTGAAGGACCAATGGAAAAAATATAACTGAAAAAAACTTGGAGTAAGAGCAAACTTTTATGTTACAAAAAGTAAAAGAAATTTGTTTTTAAATCAGCTGTTTATTCACAATTTAATAACACAATTAATTAATTGACACACTCTACTGTACTTTTAAAACAGTTTTAATGTCTCACTGTTGACATGCAACATGCATATTTCTGAGCTTTGGGGGTGCTGGGAATTTGCGGGACGCAAAAGTGTAACGGAAGTGACGTAATCATAATATGCTTTATTATTATGTAAATGGTTAGTTGAACTAGCAAGTCCCTTAATAGACATAATCAACAAATACTTCGTCATGTAATTTTTCCATCAAAATTAAAAGTAGTAAATTTTACCCTGAGTTTTAGAAGGGCGACAAGAAAATGCCATATAATTATAGACTGATAACTCTTCTCTCAACATTTTATAAATTATGTACAAAATAGTTTTAAGCAGACTTTTTGAACACATAAAACCCGGCAACTGATTACCAACGATCACTAATACACGCACAATCGTATTGATTGGGAAGGTGGCGTCGTCCTATAATCCAGCTACTTGGAGGTCACGAATATTTAATAGTTGTGAGCGATGGTCGATGAGTAGTGTTTATCTTGTGTGGATTAACGTCCGTACTAGTTAATACTACGTTAATCCGCAAGACTACAAGATCGCACTTAAAATACCTACCTTGTGCTATGGTCACTATTTCAATAACCTAATCTAACCTGTTACATATTATTTTCAACAGAAAGTAAATAGTTTATAATAATTTGTATAAATGGATTTAAACACAGTTGTGGCTACATTGTTGACAACGGTATGGCTCTTTCCTCGTCTAAAACAGGCGGAATCGACAGCCCTGCGCCTTCATTAGCTTTTTGCCGGCGAATACTAAACATCGTCCAGAGATATATTTACTCTTTTCACGTCGCAACCTTATAAATGATTTGTACTCAATCTAAATTACATGAAACATTGAGTGAAACGATACCTTGTGTAATGTGAATGATAAAAATGTAATCATTAAATGGGCTATTTTCTCAACAACAAACGTGACTGTGTCATATAGATGTTCTTAGTTATAGCGTAAAATTAATGTTTACAACAAAGTAACAAATTCCAAACTCTTAATAATTCAATAAATTCAAATGCGTACTTACATTTTCCTTGGGGCAGTATATAAACAAATAATAGATAGGTAAAATTATTTTGTACACACCTGATAATATAATAAATCCTCTCTGGAGTGAATATGAGCATTGATCTCTTGGGCTGACTGAGTTGTTCTCCCTCTGTGAGCACTACGATGGAAAGGGAAGATAGAAGCTGAAGATGGTCCCAGAGAGGAGTCTGATCTTGGGTGAAGTCTGGAAGTGATGGTTGGATATCCAGGTGGAGAGTGTAGTATGTGAGTTGCCTCATCTGACACCTAGAAGGGTTCGGTCCACTCACGAAGAGTGAACATACTATACTTGGACTTCTGAGGTGTAGGTTTATATGTAGTGTCATAGGGTTGGTTAAGGAACAAGGTGGCCTGAAAATTGGGGATTGGGAGAACACAATATATTTAATTTGATTAACTGGGAAAACTCATTGTTATAGAGGATTAATTGAAGGAGAGGGTAAAATGACTTGAATTTTTCTAGAGGGAGTTTTCTTGAGTTATGATGGATTTGAAGATGTTTCCCTATCAAGTTTACTTTAAGGGGTTATGAATAGTTCATTTATAGTAAATGAACTTTTGAGCCACCTTGGTGTGAGGGTTTAAAAAGTGCAGGGTATAAGATATTTCTTCCTCGAAAGCTATCTGGAACAAAAGAAAAGAAAAACGTATAAGACCGACTTAAATGTAAAACTTCCAAATGTAAAGTTAAATAATTAAAAGGCCTGAATAAAAAACTTACTCTTCAAATGACAAAAGTATTTTGTTAAATTAGTTTGCTGAGTAACTGCCAGTGATTAACTGCCCGAACTAATATATATTTTTATACAAAAACACTTTTAATAAATACGAGTATTTATTAAATTATAATTTGGTGCATATAATTTAATAACCATGTACATAATACAATAATTAAATATATAAAATATAATTAGAAAATACATTTGCTGATTACTAAACATCCAGTGTATCATCTGTATTTGTGTCACCATAAAAATTAATATTACTTCCTTAATATTGAGCAAAAACACATAAATAAATATTATAAACTATCAAGGTTATTTAGAAGTTTTAAATGCTAAAATTTCATGAAGACTTTAATAATAATTTTTAATATATTCTAAATTCATTCGATTTTTATATTTTCTTGGAATACAAAATAAGCTACCATATTCAAAAGAACAAATTGAAATATTAAGTCATTTAATATCAAAATATATATTTACCTGAAGAACTGAGCAGGTCTTTCTTGGAACTATAAGAGGATCTAGAGGCTAGGAGTTTGGAATTTGTTACATAGGGAAACTGTCATAAACATTAAGTAAAAAAAGTAGCTACAATTATAAATTTACTTCAGTAAAAACATCCTTTGTAAACGATGAGTATTTGTTTTATTGCATAAAAACTCGAATCCTTATTTTACCGATATGTGGTAATTTTTAGTCTCTAAAACAGTAACATGTTTTAATGTTTACCATAATCTTAATATATAAAAGTTGTGTTAGCTGCACCATTTTTATCTCGAGAACGGCTGGACCGATTTTAATGATCTTTTTTTGGATTCGTCTCTGCTCCAAGTAGGCTATAGGCATATTCAGTTATGTATTTAACCTTAGGGCTAAGTCCCACTGGCCTGTTAAGTTTGTATATGTTAAGATTATGAGGAAAAGACGTAATGCATTTTGTTAATACGAATACATCAATAATGTGAATCTTTTATGAATAGCTAACATCATTGTGCGTCATTTCCAGTGAGCGTTTGCGATTGTTTTGAAAATAAGCATTTTTATAGATTAACTCGTTGTTTTGTTTATTTGAGTGTAATTATAAGTTGTATTTTGTGGTTTTGTGCGAGTATAATTATTGAATGTTAGATAATGCTAATATTATTGTAAACAATGCCACGGTTCAGATGATTTAATCTTTCTTTAAAAATCCGTATTGCATTTAGGTATGGTTTGGGTTTAGGTTGGATTGGAACATTGTGAATGAATGCACTAAGATTTGTTTTTTGTGGGAATGCCATTGATATATTTTTCGTATCAGAATTTTTACTAACTATACTACGACCCAGAATATCTAATCCATCACAACAAAGACGTAATGGTATCCGACTTCAGAACATGGCGAATGAATCAACTGAAGAAGAACCTGTTAAGCCGTGCGAAGTTCGCCGGGTCAGCTAGTGGAAAATACAAGGCAATTTCCGTAGGACGAAGTAAATACAATTTATTCAACAAATTATGGTGGAAGGTATGATGGTGTTGTTGTTGCTATAACAATCTCAATTTTGTTTCTAATCTTGCAAACCCAAATATCGTTAATAATAATTAATTGTTTCACGATTCATGATTTAGGATATATGAAGAGTTTGATGCGTACTTATTGTATTTAATGGAAATACTGTAAATAGTTTCGTAAATCGGTTAATCTAAAATTTTAGTTTTTCGCCTTTTTCCTAAACCCTTAACACATTCTTTAAATTTAGTTAATATTAAAAAGTTATCGATTTATTAATAATGTAAAAACCTAATAATTTCATAGCTACGTCTGAACATTATAAGTAAAATCTTGTGAAAACCTTAATATGTTTATATACAATGTATTTAATTCACAGTGAAGAAAACCTTAATATATTTTTTCTGTGTTTCATTGAAATAATAGTCGATTTGGTACGTTAACTGATGATACTGTACTTGCACTACATATATATACATTTTTGGATAATTTCTTCGATCATCAACAGTATGTTAAATAACTCGATATTAACCCTAGAAATGGCAAAGTCATTGGCATTATAGTACAGGAACTGTATTGTAGAGATATTTCAAAATAAAACTTAAAATTCAATATTCTAAAAAACATTTTGTGTAGTTGTTAAAATATAGTTTTATAGTAAGTAACTCTTTATACTTTTCACCGATAAATTTTACAAAAAACATCAAAAAAGGTTTTTGTGCTAAAAACATGTTATTTCAAAAATCATCTTTGGGAATTATAGAATTTAAGAAAACCCCAGTAAAAACAGCTATTGCTTTTCTAATATATTCTAGAACTCACGGTACAGCCTCACACAGGTACTTTCTTGAAGAAGGTCTTGGTAATTTATTTGTAAAACTAAAAATTTGTTATTGTTGCTAAGTAACTAGTTTAACAATGTTTAAATGAATTTATAGTTTAGCTTACTTCACATATCATCACTAAGTGCACAGATGGACATAAGTGGGAATATCTTTGAATCGTGTTGATTATAATAGCGGATTCTAGCTTTCAATGTCTGTCGATGTGTTTGTGTGTGTGTGTGTGTGTGTGTGTGTGTGTGTGTGTGTGTGAGCGCGCGCTTATGTCTTGCTCAATGAACCCGATACCGTGTTACTTACGCTGTTTTGATTTTTGAGATCCTAACGTTTGCTATATGTGAATTTTTCATCGTGAACTAATACATTTTATTATGCTACTACTTTATGTTATTGCTGCAAAAACTCTGATCCGGCCAGTTATCTTTGATTATTTACTGTACAAAGTTGTTTGACGTCTATAGTATAATGTATTACTCCATAGTATAGTTTTATTTCCTTACGCTTCTATTTAAGCATTAAAAAACAAAAATTTGAAATGCGACTGAATCTGTTCAAATATCGATTTTTTTAAATATACTACTTTTATAGTGGTCCGATTTATATCGGTTTTATAGGTTTATATAATAGTTTCATAATTTAGTTTTACTGTTTTATATGTTGAAAATCAATAACCATAATTAATCAATCTTTATTTTACAGGTATGTCTTGATTCAAATTACTGTATTGGTGAGTTACATAAGTTATGCATATATACTTAGACCAAATATTGACAGTTATTTGTTAGTAGTAACCATTTAAATTTATCTGGTTATCATTTAATTTCACAATAATTTATACATTACTAGCCAAAGTACCCGTTCTTCGCACGGGCTAAAAAGGCTGAAAGGTGTAGGCTCTACTGATACATTTAAGTTATTGTTAATTAATTCTTCATTGTTTACAAAATGACAAAACAGGAGTGTCTACAACATTTCAAAGTAACATATGTCAAATATTTGGAGAGGATAAGGATTAATGTAATAGAGACAGTCGTCGGAAAAAAACTTAAAATCTACCATTCCGCTATTTCAAATAATTCACTAATTTCGATCCAGCAGTTTATCTGAAAAATCAACTTTCTTTCTTCTTCTTCCCGAACTGTCAAAATATAGTGCAAACGGATGTTGTCATTAGAAAATGTAAACATTGAAACCTAGGACGGTCACGGCAGCTCTTTCTTCTTCTTCTCCTTCTTTTTGAACTGTCAAATTTTAGTATTCACAGCTGTTGACATTCAAGTAATTTTATGTTTTCATTCTCTAAAAATGTAAACATTGAAACTTAGGACGTTCACAGGGCGTAGCCCGAGAGGATTTTAAGGAAATGAGTATGCCTATGTGTTGCATGAGTTTAAGATCTACCTTTGTGTAAAATTTCAAACCGGTCGGTTCAGTATTTTTCGCATTTACTTGCCACAACAAACCCACAAACCCACAAACAAACATACAGAAACCACCTCTTCTTTATAATATTATAGATTTAATATCGAAACAAATATTTTCAACTAGTATGTGTAGTAGAATGGAATATTCGGGTGTTGTAGTTAATATAGAAGCGACATTGAATATGGAGCATGGCGATGTGCCGCGTGTCTGCGTGTATTTGCATTCCCACAATAGGGCCTGAACGCTTCTAACAAGCGCCACATCACTCGCCTACGGCCTACGGTTCCCGTTCGATTTATTATTCAAATGGTATCGATTTTACAAAAAAGTTACATTTCAGTTTCCAAGTTTTGACTTTAAAAATGTTTAAAAACTTGTACGTATTGGGTAGAATTTTTATTCAAGTCGTTTAGTAAATGTCTGACTGATATCCATTTTCTTTTAAATAAATACTTTTAATGGTACACCACGTAAGGTCTGTAGTTTTTCGGTAAAACATTTTAAAGTGTGACAGGCTGGGTACTTTTAAATCTTTTTCGTCATACTGCTTCAAAAACAGCTGTTTTAGATACATGTGTTGAAGAGCACAAGTTATTCTTTTTCTCACTAGGACTCAACCTATTCATATAATGATTCTTTGAGTCCTTGGCCGCTAAAGATCATTGTTGAAAATACTTTTGATTCGAGCTCAGCATTCGATTGTAAATAATTGATAAACTACAACAATAACTATAGTTTTTTTGTGTATTCTGGAAGTTCCGGATATCGATTGTGAAACTGGTAATCGATTATTAAATCGAACTATCACATAGTTGAGATCGAACTATCGATAATAATAATTATCACTGATATAACCAATAAGGAATCAAAAAAGAACTGCCACAATCTAAGTCACATTACAGATGATTAGTCTAAAGTGACGACAAAAATGGTCGACAACTATTGATACTAAATCAGGTAATAATTTAAGTTTTATGATTTTGTTTAGTTTTATTTGATGAAAAATATAGTTTATTTAACAGCCCAAAATTGGCTTTTTTTATATATACCCGCACATTTAATAGGCTCGGCTGGTTAACTTTTGGTCGTTTCAAAAACGCCCGTTATTGGTTGTAGTGATGAAATATGCTTTTTTAAAGATAATTGATCTAGATAATTAAACTTTGTTATTAATATTGCATAAGAGTTTTGTGTACGGAGTTCAAAGACACATTCCCCTAAAAAAGAGTTGATATAAACAATATTTTTGCTAATTTAAATAGTGTTCTGTATATATAGATGTAATGTGTTTGTTTATAAATGGCATGTTTTGCACGAATGGTTATCATCCTTAATTAACCTTTCACCACGTAGATTGATTAACACACCTGTTAGATTATCCTTTTGATTTAAATTTAAATTAATAATTTTAAATTCAATGAGAATTTTTAAAATTAAGACTAAATTTACAGAAAAATCTGAAGTTTTCCCGTGCATATGACCTACCGCTAACTTTTTAATCAGAAAGTAGTATATTTCGTAAATTTATAATCACGGTAAGTGAAGTTGACATTGACGTTTTTTTCTAAATCACGAACCTTACTCATAGTTTGTAGAAAAGAAAACGTCAATATTAAAGTCAGTATACTTCAGGGTTTCTTACGTTATTGTTTTGCGGCATGAAACGGATTATACTAATGGTACGTGAACACATTCATATTTTATGAAATTTTATATTAATGAAAGAGGTATAGGACCTAAGAGATATCGACTCTAGAGACAGAATGTAGGTCAGTAGTGTTCCTATCATGTTATGGACAAATCCACTTTGATCCGGCAGCTGCGCCAAGCAGAATATCTCGGTTCTACTTATATATTCGGTAAACACTACCTAGTAGTTAATTGAAAAATAATAGAGAAGTTAATTGTTACTTTAATTATACAAAACTATGAACTATATTAATACTTAAAAATGGATTTATATATTGGAGAAAATGTTAAAAGGAATACTATTTGAACGCATTAAGGTGGTGCTAGTGAATAAATCGACAATCGATACATCATTTCAACGTTTATTTATTGATTACATCATAAGTATGATTTGGTAACTTTTTTTAAAGTTTTCAGTGAAAATATTTTGAGTTATAGGGCGATTAATTCGGAAATTTTGTGTTTTTCATTCAAGGAGTGTGGTAAGTATACTTATGCTTTTGAGCTGAAATCCTGGATGAATAGCAGACCTTTTTACTTTGAACTAAGAAAAAAATTCGTATACTACAGAAAATTATTTTTTAAAGCTACATTTTTGGTCCGATGATCTTATAAAATATGTCAATTCGGAGGTTAAAAATGTACAAAAAGACAGAATTACTATCTTAAACAGGTCATTTAGAAAGCTTGCATAAAAACAATCACATATGTGTAACGAATAAGCGACACTAGCGCCGACCTAGTGGACTTCAGTTTCCCTAATGCCGCTCGTACCACCAATAATACGTGCGAAAATACGATTTTATAACGTATTTAAATTAACATTTTAATAATACATCAAAATACTATACAGTAAATTATATTTTTTGTATGCGTTATTTTGAAATATAGATACACGTATATAAATCGAGATAACATGAAATACACACACGCACTTGTATACAAATGATGTATACAAGTAATGAAATCTATACATTTGTACTCAGCATATAATATTGACTTCTCATCTTATACTCTGTCCTCATTCATAGTTGGCTGAAAATGGGACAGGGAAAACTTGGATGGGTCACAATTTCAGTGTAAAGTTAAAGTATAAAGGCGTCTAAAAATATAACGTTTGTAAGAATCGACAGTACAGTTTATAGGTGTCATAACAGTAAAAAATATCTCAAGCAAGTAATATAAAAAATAGACTGTATGAAATTATCATCTTTGAAATGTTAAAACTAAAACTTGTAATTCAACGTATTGTACTAGTTTGATTGATTTTAAAACAGCATATTAGTTTAATTTTAATATATTATATTATTTCACATTTTTTATATTGATTTTTATCGAGTTTGTTGATTGTCAAAGCGAATAACAAATAATCTATGTTTCGACTCCAAACTCATTGGTAATTCGACAGCTCGTAGCAGCTATTGCCTGTGTTTTAGCAATTGGCTACAATACCTAATTGGAACGGAAAATTCTCTCTGGGATAAAACATAAATACTTTTTTACAAAATCAATTTCTATTAAGAGAAATACATTTTTCTTTCTGTGTTTTTTTATATTTTTGTATATATCTTCTGAATATATCGTTTTATTTTTTATTACAAAATCAATTTTACCGTGGACTACACTTATACTAAGAGAAATACAATTCTGGTTATGTATAATTCTGTCGTTTTTTCTGAAGCTGAAAAATATTTTTTGTTATATTTATTTAATATTTTATTTTAAAAAATATATATATATTTTATTCAAAGCTAACGTCGGGAGAAACAATGTTAATCGAGCCGTAAGATGCTAATATTTATAGATTATTAATTTTTTACTCATGATATTAATTACTAATTGTTTTATAAAACAATATCTTGTATTGTTTTAATATTACTTTTAAAATTCTTGCTTTCTTTTTTTGAATTTTTCTATTATACGTATGCCACTAATAAAAACAGTCCACGGTATAGGTTTTACGACGTCTAAGGTATAGCATATTTTTCTGTTAGATATTCGCTAAAAGCTAAACCAACAGATAAAGGGGGGTTTTTTACTCTGTCAATGAGTTCTTGGAATAAAATAATTGTTGTATTTATAAGTTCTTATTATAATTTGCATCTGTATTTTGTCAATTTTAATTTTTATGGAAGACGTTGCAATACAATTGTAAAAGATTGTCAATCTACAAATAAACGAATTTTGAATTTTAAAGTCTGTTACATCACGATGAACGAGTTTTTTTACTATTGTTAATCGTTTTCAACGGACAATACCCAGTTTAAAACTTTTACCTGTGGTTCAGCTATACTGTACGACGTGACGTAATGCTGTCCTTGTCTACTCGTTGCCTGACGGTAGTATGTGTACGGCATATAAATTGGCTTAATATGAAAAGGCGTATGGAAATATCGTGTTATATACATCCAAACTTACCTAAACAATATTGTAAGAAACTATGCAATTATACAATATTTTATTACCGTAAAACATAATATCTAAAAGGAAATGTAAGTTTAAAGTTCAAATTTACCAGCCCACGGTTCCGAATGACGATAATAGCGTAAAGGTTTGACAGCAAAGTCTGTAAAGCAGGCGACTAATGATTTGTCTTACCGTCTTGTTGTATCATGCCTCATTTCCTGTGGTTCTGAATTCAGGTGATTCTAAAATTATCTTAGTACCTTCCAACACAAACCTTAATATGTTCATTGGTTTACTAGGAAATGAATTACAGCAAAAAGTTAACTTTAAATTGTATATTATACTATCAATCCTAAAAACATAAACCCTACATAAAATCCTAGATAATATTTATGTACGTCCAATTGGCTTTTGCATAAAATGAAAGAGCTCTTTTAGTAACTTAACTGTGTTTCATACGTATGAAAGTATTAAAGAATTGATATTAAAAATATTTGTGATCAATTTTGAATAAATAATAAATCATTTCCGATCTTTGTGCATCAAAGACTGGTGAAAAGAATGGTAGGATATTCTAGATTTTTCTCCCCATAGGTAAAATAAAATCGAGCTGGTTTTATCAGTGAATATTTTATTGAGAAAAATCATCGTAAATATTGAGGTACACTAACAAGGAACTATAAATCATTAAAATGTATACATAAGTTGTTACTGTCAAAGAAATGACAGTACATATGCCACTTAGTATTTCTCAGCGAGTTTTGAGATTGATTTTGCCCTCACAGTTCTCAGGTTAGTCTGTTTTCTGTTAACCCCCCGCTCCCCTCACCACCCTCTCGCCTTCATTCACAATACTGAACAACACCACAAGGAACTTTGGCAGATTAAAGTTGTCGGTATCTGGGTACCATCAGAAGACTGTGATGTTTAACACTTGGGTCGGAGTTTTCACCTGTTCTTGCGATAAGTTTCATTCCTGTTGTAATTTTGTACTAGGAATTGGAAGATTATAGATGAAGCTATCACTTGGTACAAATATATCGCCAATGGGTCTATATTGTGTGCAACGTATAGTTTCAATAGCCTAGTAGCTCGGAAAACTTGAATATAAACTACAGTAGTTGTCACCAGTTGATCAGAGTCATAGTAGCCTACTTCAGATTAGAAAACCGTTACGCCGTAAAACCGTGTAAATTAATTGAACGACTACAATAAATTGTTTGAAAATGTAAATAGATGTTTATAGTTTATGTTTTGAATTTTATATACGACACATCATACAAAAAATATTTGATTAAATGTATTACTTGCCAAAAAGACACCCTGGGAAAACGTCCTGTTTCGAGATTTCCTGAAAGTTACTATTTCTTTTGCATCCTAAAATGTCTACCACATATCTAAACAAGCATAAATTGTAAATATAATAATTTTTGAATATTTTGAAAACCAGATTATGGTTTTCAGTTTCACAGGCCTTAAAACCTAACTGGCTGAGTGGTTAAAGGTGAATGTCGACGGATAAAATACCCCAAGGGTACATGGACCCAGTTGAGACTTCGTTATTGGGTGTTTTAATTAATAGTGATGCTTCCTAACAACAGGTCGACGTTAGGTAGTAACAAGAATGAGGTTTGGATTGTTCCCCATCAAAACGTTAAAAAAGCCGATAGTCTTAAAACCCTGGGCAATATACTTTTACAACTACCCATATAATCCTTTGCTGTACCTTTGGTGGTTTTTGAGAAAAGTGTGCCAAATTTCCAAGTCGAGCTTTGTCTTTAACGGGCCTATGCTGTCCCCTAAACTCAAGTCCTGAACAAAGACAATTTCGATTATTTCTAAAAAAACAAATATACAATTATACAACAGAACAGCTATTTGAGAGACTCACGATAATGAAATATACGAAATAATCTATAGTATATAATAACAAATTAGATATAACTATATAAATAATGCTAAGTTTGCTCATGAAGCTTAGTCAATCCTAAAGTTATCTGTCCATAATAAAGTACGTTTATTAGTCACCTTTTTTATTAGGTTCTACAGATCATAATTGTTTATGTCAGTTTAAAAGGCACAAAAGGCGTTTCTAGCCTTTTGTGTGTAAAAGCCTACAGACCGGTTTGTGAACTAATATTGCGTAATTAATTTTGAAAATGTTAACGTTAAAGTGAACCAACAGCTACCTTTTATACTATGCTTATGACACCAAACTTCTTATTGGGGACTCCTATTTTTTTAGAGGATATCAAAATTAATTTCGAATCCGAAAAATATCGCCGCCATTTTCCAATATGGCCGACAACTTGAACATTTATTATGGAACACTCTACATTTAATGGTAGTTTTCGGTAGAAGAAGTTATTTTAAGACGTTTTTACTCTTGATTATTAGATTTGCATGCAATAAACACATCCAGTAGTGAAAAAACAGCTGAATAAAAATGCAACATATTTTTCCGCCTTTTTATTGAAGTCCATGATGCAACAATGGATATACAATATCTAATAATACTTTCAAAAATAGTAAAAACTATGAATAAATAAAGTATTTAAACAAAATAAAATAGTAAAAGAAGTAAAATAGTAGTGGATACGGTTTAACAACAAATAATGACTCAACAACATTTAGATAAGAAGGACTGTTAAATTGAAAAATATGTTGCAATGTTGATCAGTTGTTTTTTCACTATGTATTTATTGCAAATCTGAATATCAGTAGTTTTTATGCATATTATTAACAGTAGCTCGCAAACGGTTACATTTACGCCAAAATTATCAAGAGTAAAACATCTTAAAATTACCTCACACCGTAAAATATAGGGTGTTTCGTAAGAAATTTTCAAATTGTCGACCATATTGGAAAATGACGGCCATATTTTTCGAGGGGAGTCCCTCATAAGAGGTTTGCTGCCATATGTATTGTATAAAAGTTAGCTATGGTTCACTTTAGGTTATAATGGTATGAAACGGAAAATGTTTTTGAGCAATAGGTCACAAACGGTTACATTATCGCCAAAACTAGAGTAAAGAATTCTTAATATTACCTGTTCTATTTAAAAACATCATAAAATATAGGGCGTTCCATTAGAAATGTCCAAGTTGTCGGCCATATTGGAAAATGGTGGCTATATTTTTTGGATTCGGAATCAATTTTGAAATCATCGAAAAGGGGAGTCCTCCATAAGAAGTTCGCTGCCATATGCATAGTATAAAAGGTAGCTATTGGTTCACTTCAGGTGAGACACTCGGTACATATTTCGTAAAGTTTACCTCAAAAAGCGTGCATAACGTAATACATCTATGTAGCTGCTTATGTTTTCCTCTGGATGTTACCAATGTACGTCTCCAGATTTCCGTGTTCTCATGGTGACACGTGTCCTGATGGCGGTGTCCTGACGATCCCCAGGATCGTCAACATTGGAAGGTGATGCGAACCCGATATCGTAAAGCCTGTCCGCGTATGGATGTCTCCGCGTCACACGGCCTGCTTAGCATTCTCCACTCACAAATCCACAACACTACCTTTTATTCCTTCGATACGTTCCGATTGTAATCGAAAATGTTGCTTATTGTTGCACGCGTTTCATTATACGCCTAAAATTCGTTATACTGGGCGTCATCCTGTAATCCAGCTACTTGGAGGTCACGAATTGTGGATAGTTGTGAGCGATGATCGGTGGGTGTGTTGTTCTGTTGTGTGGATTAACGTCCGCACTATTGAATACTACGTTAATCCATAAAGACCATCCTCATAATTAGACCAATTCGTAATTCAGAGGCCGTGGTTCGGATTTCACGTTAAACTGTAGGTCCATTAGTTTCCATCGGCTGTTGGGCTATTAATTAACAGTCCTGTCTAAGGAACATGTCAGCCTTAGTCAGTAACAAGACTACAAGATCGCGCCACAATCATCCTACATTCATTCCTCATTCATACTTGGCTTAAAATACCTACCTTGTGGTATGGTCGCCATTTCAAATAATCTAAACTAATCTAATCTACATTATGTTAGGTTATCTCTTGTAATTCAAGTTGTGTATTTTATATACAAATCACTATGCTGTTCGGTACGAGCTAAATTTGGACTGTCTAGGGTTCACTTATTCAGATATGTCTCCAAAACAGTTACTTATCAATGAAAGAGGCGATGTAGCTTCCAATCCCAGTTCTTGAAAATATCTTGATTTTAAAAAATAAATTACATTTGTATTTTCAAATTAAATTATAATAATATTTCTACGATTTATTAACGTGTTACTAATCAGTCATCTTACTTATAACATAATTTTATATAGTATATATATTTCGTATATTCATTTTACAACTTAGGCATACTTAGGTAAAAATGTATAGTTTATTTATAACTAGAAAATGATGTTAATACGTTTGGTTTATCCAATACAAAAATTTAAAGACTACTAAACTACACGACCTATTTCGATAAATTGGATTTAACATAAATGAATAATTATACTTTTATGCAGTATCACTTTTAGACGAATACATGGTAATAGGTAGAATCATAAAAACACAGTTAATTGGTTATGTTGCAACATTAATATGGTGTAAGTTGGTGTTTTAACCAAAGAGTCTGAATCTCTCGAGTTTGTTTCATCTTTAACAATTTGGCAACAGGCTAAGTTTTGGCGGCAGCCGTCTGTTGTTTCTCGCGTTTCTGTCTTGAATATGGAAATACGAGTCAGCTTCCTGTCGCTGAGTTGCTCAGTTATCGTCCATGGGCCAAGTCTGTTGTGCCAAGCAAAATTCAATATGTCTCTATTTAGGTTTAAATGTCATAAATGCTACATATCTTTCACTCATTTTAATTGGTCGTTGTACTGAAGGTTTCTTATCGAGATAAGCATGACACATTCCAGAAGCCTTTTAATAATAGGGTGCAATCTTTCATTTTTTAATAAACCAAAATAAATTGTTGCTTAGAACGTGCTATAACGTTCTACTAACATTATAAGACGTTCTCAAAAGTTATAATGACAACAGAAAATTGCATAAAACTCAGATAAAGAATAATGATTAAATCGAATATGTATTATTATTTTTAGTAAAAGAAAAATTAATTAATATACTTAGGGCAAATTTTTGTTTGTGTTACGGGTAGTATTTAAATTAATGGTATATATTATGTTTATAATTTTATTTCGGAAAGGCAACTGTGTCTAAAGCATAATAGTTTAAATGTAATTATAATACTGGCAATAACATAAAAAACTAAAACAAAATTATTTTTGAAACTTATTTGGAACTTTGAACGGAAATACTATAGGCATATATTGCAATGTTGACTTAACACGTTGTACTTTTATAAGCAACGGGTTAATGTCAAAATACTAGGAATTTTAGATACATTTCATAGTAGAATCACTTGCACTGAATTGATTTTTATACCAAATATTATTTCCTCTAAAAATGCCCTCATAACTATTATTTCATTATCTTAGACACAACAAAGTTCTCTATAACAAAGCGCCTTTTTGGACGTTGAAAAGTCAGTGTTATAGACATCAACAAAGAGAAATTTATTAATTGTACCACTGGAGATGATGTGGAGATGGTCTGTGATCTGAGCTGCCTCGTGATTAGTCGTAGAGATTGTTCATTATCAGCTGATATAGCAAGCAAAGAGGGAGAGGGAGAGAGATAGAGAGAGATAGAACCCCTACGTAAACCTATCCTCACAACCTCTTTACATTTGTTTTACCACATTTCCTTAACCTGTCTGATGAGTAAATTCTTTACGTTCATTCATTTTATTTATTAGTCGTTAACATATTTGTGACTTGTTTCTTTTAGATTCCGTATAATATTATTTATTCAATTTGCAGAACTTTAAATTAAGAATCCTAAATCATCCAATCCCTCAAACATCAGGCGAATAGTTTAGTGAAAGAGCAATCATTCAATGTACTCCTCGTATATCGCATGAAAAGTACAAAAGAACGTTAAACTATTAAAAATTATTTGGTGGTTAATCCACGGGTGTAATTTATTTGTATAATTTATTCCTAATATGTTATTTATCATAAATAAATAAGGTAAAGTGAATAATGTACAGCTTGCATAGTTTTCAAAAACATTGAAGAATATAAATACTATTTACTAAGCAGTTGAATAATTATTCAATAGTTAAACTTTACCGAAGTTGTAAAATATTTTAGATTAATTGTCATTGCTCTTACGGGACTAAAATCCAAGATGGCTACCACTGATGCAGACTTTAATTGGGATACGTTTTTGGCCGGAATATAACTTTGTCGTATATAACTAAAGTTCAAAGAAAAACATGAAGTTTACCGTGCAAGAAGTGTAGCGAAGTGTGTAACGGTGTTCGTGGCAGGGGTCGGTATAACTTGTTGATTGGGGGATATTTCTACCCTTAGGGAAATGAGGCTTGAGATGATAACCCGGCCAGATCGTCGTCAACACAGGACTTTATCGACTGTATTTCTACTCTCGCCAACTCTGCTTCCGACAATGTACTTCCCTCCAAGTAATATTTTATTTTAACCTACTTAGTAGCCTGTACTACAACATCTGGTTTTAAAATTCAAATTAGATTAGATTAGATTATTGAAATGGCGACCATACCACAAGGTAGGTATTTTAAGCCACGTATGAATGAGGATTGAGTGTAAGATGATTGTTGCGCGATCTTGTAGTCTTGTTACTGACTAAGGCTGGCATGTTCCTTAGACAGGACTGTTAATTAATAGCCCAACAGCCGATGGCAGCTAATGGACCTACAGTTTAACGTGGAATACGAACCACGGCCCCTGAATTACGTACTGGTCTAATTATGAGGATGGTCTTTGCTGATTAACGCAGTAATCAATTGTGCGGGCGTTAATACACACATGAGAACACCACATCCACCGCCAACTGCTCAAAAACTATCCACAATTCGTGACCTCCAAGTAGCTGGATTACAGGATGACACCAACATCACAGTCAATGTTCGTGACGATTGCTGCCTTACATCTCGATCATTCTGCTCCAACTTCTCTAAAAAAACTGATCAAACTTTAAATGGACTTTAAAATGTGTATTTCTAGACGTATCAAATTTACTTGTAAATTATTTGATCAAGTAATATATTAAAAAAAACTATTTTACATTACATATATGACGTGAATATATAAAAGAATAATTTACTGTAATGTTCAAATATTACAAATTAAACTTATCAAACAATCCATGATCAGGTGGCTTATTGTATGCACATATGTGCACCATTTTGAAAACAAAATTCCAACAATGCAAAATAAATTATAACTATAATGAAAAGTACCGTAGTTGATCTCTAAAATTCCACTTACAGATCCAATATTGTAGATAGTTGAAAGTATATTCGACTAAGACTAATAATGAATTGGATTTTGGATCTGAGGCAAATAAATTTTTCCATAAGACTTCAACATGAATAAATATAACGATAACGTAATAATATATGATATTTGTACTATAAAATATCTAAACGGAATAATTACCTGACTATTATTGGATGTAAAAGAGTATAATGAAAACAATGTAAAAAATACACGGATAGCAGATTAAAGAAAGTAAGCGAAAACAGAAAATATAAATAGAAAATAAATATGCATTCAAATAATAGTTTGTGGTTAAGTAAAAGAGTATTATATGCAGGTTACAGCACCCTTGTATGCAATAAAACTAAGAACATTGCGGTACGTATGTGAGGCAGACAGCTGTAAAGACTAGGCTGTAGCTGAAGCAGTCCCAATATACGTCAGTTGCTGCCAGTGGCTCCCATGACGGTTACGGTCTACGCAAATAACACTGTGCTATCTTTTTATGTTTTGAGTTATTCATTCACTTAATGGATGAAAAATTTAATATAAAGGGGAAGGTATTTCAATGTTTTGAAAAAACTAAGTTTATTTTTAGTTATTTGCATTGCATGTGTTCGGACAAAAAAATAAAAGTACGGTATATTTAAAACTATAATATTTAGCTTTGTAGGCGTAATGAATCTGTATGCGATCAAAATAGTACTTAATTAACATAAAATGTTTGTATTTACTTCCCTGCGGGAAGTAGGTTAGATCATGGATATGTCTAAAGGGAATGGTCTCAGTTCATCTAAACAGCTGTTCTTAATCTTTTATATTGAAAACTAGCCAAAGTACCCGTTCTTCGCACGGGTTAAAAAGGCTGAAAGGTGTAGGCTCTACTGATACATTTAAGTTATTGTTAATTAATTCTTCATTGTTTACAAAATGACAAAACACGAGTGTCTACAACATTTCAAAGTAACATCTGTCAAATATTGGGAGAGGATAAGGATTAATGTAATAGAGACAGTCGTCGGAAAAAAACTTAAAATCTACCATTCCGCTATTTCAAGTAATTCACTAATTTCGATCCAGCAGTTTATCTGAAAAATCAACTTTATTTCTTCTTCTTCCCGAACTGTCAAAATATAGTGCAAACGGATGTTGTCATTAGAAAATGTAAACATTGAAACCTAGGACGGTCACGGTAGCTCTTTCTTCTTCTTCTTCTTGAACTGTCAAATTTTAGTGTTCACAGCTGTTGACATTCAAGTAATTTTATGTTATTATTCTCTAAAAATGTAAACATTGAAACTTAGGACGTTCACAGGGCGTAGCCCCAGAGTATTTTAAGGAAATGAGTATGCCTATGTGTTGCATGAGTTTAAGATCTACCTTTGTGTAAAATTTCAAACCGGTCGGTTCAGTATTTTTCGCATTTACTTGCCACAACAAACCCACAAACAAACCCACAAACAAACATACAGACACCACCTCTTCTTTATAATATTATAGATTAAATACTATAGCTCTGGAGTTTCTATGGAAACCTGTTACATGTTTTCCATCTTAAAAATCGCCAACACCCCTCCCCCCAGAGCTAAGACATATCTTTGTCAAAAGATTTATATTTTAATTGTATGCTTGATTAGAGATTTTTACTTAGTTCTTAAAATGTCTTTAAATTATCGCTAAAACCCAATTTATGATATTTTATGTTTTATATGTATTCGAAATGATACTATAAATCGTTTAAAGTGTAAAATTCATTTGAAAAGGTTAAATTTAAATATATTAGTCTAGCAAAGACATAAGAGGCTACTTAATAAGCTCTGCCTTGATAGCTCTTTATGCACGCCGACAAGCTGAGTGCATTGGCGGTATGCAAGGCCAGTAAACTGAGAGTACACATTGCGCTTGTCTACCTTGCAAATCGCTTCTCGCATGCTCCTTGCCTGTAATTCTCCAACGTTATTCCTACAATATGTTGCATATATTACTTCATTTCTTTGTTTCATTCTAATGTACACGAATGGAATTTATTCTACTTAAAATTATTTGCATTGAAATGATATTCCAATTTTCATTTTAACATTTTGTCAACAGTATTTTCTCTAAACATTACTTATAAACTTATAATTTAATCCTTTTAGACTTTTTTTACCGTTGCGGGGTTTAAAGTTTAAATCTTCTCAGTACTAGAAAAATAGGCCTAAAGTGTGAGAGAATACTATACGCACACCTATATTTTATAATTTCAAACATATTCATAATTTGTTTATTTTCAGAAATTGCAACTCTGTGGTTGCAGTTAGGAAAACATTAGTAAAAATGTATGCATGGATCCATATAATTATTTGTAGGCTAATCAATTATAATGGATGAGGACAAACACATTTTACGACGTATCAGAAAACAAATGTCACATAAAAAAGTATTAATTTAACTGAAGTTTTATTGGTTCTAAACGAAAAGAATTTTTACCATTGAATTCAAAAAGCTACTTTCGTCATACCGTACTGAAACAAAAAAACGGACCTTATGAATGCACGTGCATGGCAACGTAATAGCCGAAGTCGAGTATAAAAAAACTAAATTGGAAGATTAATTACGCACAAATCTATTTCGGTTATGATTATTTGGTTAAGATGTCATAAAATGTATTTTCTAAGTAGTTAATAAAATAAATTAATAAGTTAGTTAAATAATATAGTTAATTAATCATAATTGCTTAACCTCGTACTGTACTTTGAGTGACCCTTTAGGTCCTATAAAGTAATATAAAGTCCTGCTGTTTTTGTATCGCCTGAGGGAGGAATTTGAGGCAGTTCATTTCCACTGATACAAACTGTATTTTCTGATACAGACATTACAAAAATTTGTTACTAGGAAAATTCTAACGACTTAAGCACAATCAATAAATATGTGAATGTGTTAAGTTACATTTTTCAGCTCATTTTCTTAACCGATTATAAGATAAAATAATAACGCAGTGATACTGTAAAATTACAACTGACATCTGACAACCTTACAACCTTTTACATCTCAAATGTAATGATAGCCTTGGCTATTTACATACTAGACCTGTTTGCACACATGTTAATTTCTCCTTTTCTTCCTCAAACCTCCTTTCCTTCCGCATATTTTTTAATTCAAGGTAATGAGGAAATTTGTATTTATACAGTACTTTTAGCGAATTTCCCAAAGGGAAGAAGCTATTACCATAGGTCTCATGGTAAGACTTAAGCCCGGGGCCATGTTATTTTTTCGTCTTTAGAGACCAAAAACAATATTCGTTAAAATTTATATACATGTATGTATATGTGTGTGTCTGTGAACGCGATAACTCTCGTCAGATCGGTCAGATCGATACCAAATTTGGTAGAGACGTGTATTCTTGCATTTGCTCGGACAGATTGCATTTTCGTCTTTAGGTGCCCAGAGTCCAAAAACAATAGTCGTTAATATATATATATATTTATATATATATATATATATATATATATAATGTTTTGTGAACACGATAACTCTCGTAAAAAATCGTCCGATCAGTGTTCCTCACATCAGCTAACCTGCACCCTCTTTCCCATGTTAATCTTATGGAGAATAGGCAAATAATTCTCATGTTCATGGACAGATTTTTATAAAACTTGTCATATATTATTATTATATCATTGATTTAGAAATTCGCTGATCACGCAGGTTTGCCGCAACGGGGGTATTTATTTATACAGTACTATACAGTACTTTTGAAAAGTCAGTGCTATAAAATAAGTTTTATAAATATTTTAAAAGAAATCTCGTAAAGGTATGTAAAATATAAAAGTAGAGTTAGAGCAGCGGATGAGGTAAATGGCGCGGGAGTTGCTAGTAAGCCTATAAAGTCCCAGCCAGATGATTGGGCCGGCCGTGTTATGATATCAAGCTTCATTTCCCTAAGGGACTGCAGTTCCAGCGATCAACATCCCATAACTCGTTATTGATCTTGTTCCAAAATATAACGTCAATATTTTAATCGTTTCATGCTGCCAAGTTTTACACTTTGACTGTGGTTTATGTTGTAAACCTCTCATTGGAACATTTAAGTAATAAATATGTGATCTAAATATGTAAAACAAAGTCGTGTTAGTTACACGCATTATAACTCGAGAACGGCTGGACCGATTTTAATGATCTTTGATTTTTTGGATTCGTCTCTGCTCCGGTCATGCTTTAGGCATATTCAGTTTCCAAAAATTCAATTAGTTTCCATTTTATAGCGTTTTAAATTTCTAATGTTAACCTTATTGGGACTAAGTTTGTTTACAAATGTTATTTTATCTAGTTTGCCATTTGGCAGGCTCAGCTTTTTTCGCTAGGTAGCCTCGCAGTTCACTGTCTATTTTTTATAATTTAAATTTTGTGGGTTACCCTGGGGATCGAACCCGTCACGTCTTGCATCGAAGTCCTAGACGCTAACCGTTAGGCTAGCAGATGACTAATTTTTACAAATGTTCTACAATAAAAATATTCGATTTCTTAAGCTACAGCTGTTGTTTTACTTTCCATTAGCAATATGCTTTACCATCCAATGCCATCTGAATCATTCATTAATGTAAACCTATGAAGTAAATGTGTACTGTACAAAATGAACAGATTTATTCACCACGTTAATAGTTTACGGTTTTTGGGAATTATGTACTGTATTTATATTTCTTTATTTTCTGTATGATTAAAAGTCACGTGTTTATATGTTTGCCAAATAAAAAAATGATAATAATGTTTATACAAATTGAGTTTATTATAATAATCAGCTGTTGTATATTTAAAGCTTTCACAACGAAGCCGCATTGCTTATAATTGACTTAAGGACATGGCCAATCTTAAAGTTAACATGTATTTACTGTTAGGCGTTACGAAGTTCGCCGGGTCAGCTAGTTGTAACATATTTAAAATTTTTCTTAAACCTTATATAGCCTATTATGTGCATTTACCAGCCCAGAGGTTTCCCCTTCTTTTACTAGGGATCTTAAATGGGTTCAGCGAAGGTGTGACTTATTTATCTACCAGAACCGTACGTTTAGATTTGTATTACCTTCATATCAAGCTTGTTGTTTATTTTATTTTGTGTTTACGGCAGTAATATTTGTTACGTTTTTGTAGGGGACGGCCCAACGCCTGGTTAGGTATAATATTTTTCTTCTGGTATACCCGGGACTACAAAATCTTACTGAAAGCTTTTATCCAGTTAAATATTATCATCCTATTTTAACTTTTACTCCATTAATATATCTACTTGAACCTGTGCGTGTCTTTATGAAGTTTCTTTATTAGCATCTACAATAAATGTTAAATAAAAATGTGTACTCTTTCAAAATGGTGGTATGTGTATAAAAAAGTTTTAAATTGTACACTCTTTAAATATTTTACCCTGATTATATTTTAATATTACAATAAAATTATTCTATGAATTTAACTTTAAGGGTACGTAGATATTTATTTACACAAGAGATGTATTAATTTATTAAAAAAGTGAAATTGCATAGTTTACTTAATATTTATTAAAATTAAAATTTCATTGTTAAAAGAACTGTCCAACAAATTAAATTAACATTTTCGAGTGTTTTTTCAAAGTCTAAGTTTTATCGAAATTTTCAGTAGATTACCTCCGTCACAAGATGTGATGTTTTGAACAGCCCGAAGCCTCTCTCTGGGCAATATTCGTTGGCTGACACAATCAAATCTCAATCTCTCTGTCACTTTTAATGGATTGGAAAATACCAATTGATTTTTATAAAATGGCAAAAAATTTTAAAGTCACAGACAGCCGTTGGTGTTTGAAAGCCACCCACAATATTGTGTGTTCTTTAAATATTTGTTGTCTGGAATACTCTATATATGGTTTCAAGTTTAAACATTTAGTGTCTGTGTAAAACCCTACTTGATTGTCCTGAGGTTCTAATAGTTTATTAACTGTAATTCTACCATTTTTTATATAATACATACAAATAATTAATTCATACAAAATTTATTTGTTGCAGGTAAGACTTTGGAAGTGCCCTGTATATTTTTGATAATCTTATGAAGTAAGTCTGTAATCCTTACTATTTTACTATACAGTATGTGATGAGATTTAGAGAATTTTCTACCGTAATTATTTATTTTTTAACTGTAAATGTTTATAATATAAATAGTTTTATAATATTACGTTGATCTATTAAATTAAACATAATTATTTTGGATTTTATAACTTGTTGTAAAAATAATACTGACATAGACCACATTATTCATATAGCAAGTTCACTATAAACAGAAGAAGAAAAACAGCTGTTCACAAAAACCAGCTGTCATAAAATCAGCTTAATATCACTTAAAATTAAAAAAAATTAGGATTCACGTTACGTGTCCTGGTTTCTATCCATAACGGAATATTTTATTAGCAATGATATCACTATTAATAAATAATCATTTCATGTAAAGAATAATTAATATCTAATTATTAAAAAACTAGCCAAAGTACCCGTTCTTCGCACGGACTAAAAAGGCTGAAAGGTGTACAGATACATTTAAGGTATTGTTAATTAATTCTTCATTGTTTACAAAATGACAAAACAGGTAGATCTACAACTCATTTAACAAAGGAACATTTCAAATATTGGGAGAGGATAAGGATTAATGTAATAGAGACAGTCGTCGGAAAAAAACTTAAAATCTACCATTCCGCTATTTCAAATAATTCACTAATTTCGATCCAGCAGTTTATCTGAAAAATCAACTTTATTTCTTCTTCTTCCCGAACTGTCAAAATATAGTGCAAACGGATGTTGTCATTAGAAAATGTAAACATTGAAACCTATGCCGGTCACGGCAGCTTTTTCTTCTTCTTCTCCTTCTTCTCGAACTGTCAAATTTTAGTATTCACAGCTGTTGACATTCAAGTAATTTTATGTTTTCATTCTCTAAAAATGTAAACATTGAAACTTGGGACGTTCACAGGGCGTAGCCCGAGAGGATTTTAAGGAAATGAGTATGCCTATGTGTTGCATGAGTTTAAGATCTACCTTTGTGTAAAATTTCAAACCGGTCGGTTCAATATTTTTCGCATTTACTTGCCACAACAGACCCACAAACAAATATACAGAAACCACCTCTTCTTTATAATATTATAGATAGATTAATCATTAAACGGCGCGGTAGCTCAAGGGTCGTCCTGGCACAGTAATTCAGAGGGTGCTGGATCGAAACCTGGCTAACCTATGCGACTCACGCTCCTACAGAACCTCGCTGTCTTAATCCATCGCATAGGCCCTAGGATCATGGTGGTGGAGTGAATTACGTTCGGTGACATACTAGGGAATGGGAGGTTTTAAAAACGTTTCTCATTTTAAAATGGGGATCTCAATTCGTGGTAATAGCAATTGCACGCTCGAGTCTCGACGTAATGCAAACCAGTTGTCCCGGACGCGCTCGGCGACAAACTCGTACCAGTGAATCGGTGGAATTTATTGTCTCAAAGTTCTGAATTCGAGTTGAAAATCCTGCGTTTCAATGCAGTTGCTAATTTAGTTTGCTTTCAGTAAAATTAATCTCCCAATTTTCATACGTTCACTCACTTTGTTTAAGAGTTTTTTATTGACTTTTGGTTTCATGATAGCTCTGATTTTAAAGTTTCGTCAACATTATGATAGATAAAAACAAACATTTAATGCACACGTAATAGTTTTTACGACTTCTTTGGAAGTTAAATGTAACTAAAAGTGTTCTAAACCACTAATTTGTTCAATGCTATATTCACTATATTACTAGCTTTGGTTTTAACTTAACTTAGAAAAAAGAAGGTATAGTAAACGTTTAAAATTAGTCTACTATCCTTTCTTTCGCGACATAGATTTTTCTTTAGTCAAAGAAACAGTCTACTTTTTTACCATCAATAAAATAAAACAAAATATTCAAAAATAATCTTCATTTGTTACACCTTTGGAAATTCTATTTCAAATTTCTAATAGCATATCTTATTATACGTTACTAATTGTAAATACTGTAGCAGGATTAATATTGGTTTACTTATTGAGAATTAATAACGATTATTCATACAACTACCATTTTCCTTGATCACTTAATGATCTTCTAAGTGTCTTCCATTATAAATTCTTATGAGTCTTCCAAATATAGTTTACATTGAAAGTTTGACGATGTAGTTTTATCCTTTACAATTTGGCAACCGAACAAGTTAGTTTTGGAGTTTGTGTCTCGAAACACAGTTCTGAATATGGAATCGTTGGCTTCTTATTGCACCGTTTCTAATCATTAAACGAAACTTGAATTGTGGTGGAAATGAAATAATTAGGTTTTTATCAATATTTATAATATCGTTTTAATAGTTTACTAGTAAGTCCTACATCGTATTTGGGGTTTGTTTGAAATTAAAATATTTTCTATAGTTACGTTCAATGTTTTTTCTAAATAACAATTATATTGATTATCATGTTAAATTATAAAGTTATCCTCCGCGACTTTTTTGTCAGTTAGTTTCCGCATTTACTCCAGAATGAAATGCTTCAAAAATTTTTACTTTTTCATCTTTGTTTTGGGGAAGTTATTTTTGGAATTTTTAGGTTTATATTATTGATTTGATATTTTCTGTTTTCGCTTTTATTCTAAAATGTGGCTGTGGTTTAGTTGAATATATGATAAAAATATTATCATGACATTGAATAAGGGTTTTTTTTAATTGGATGTAAAAACTAAACAGAGACTCATGAATAAATAAAATAAATTACATTGTAAGGATAATCATTGTAAGTCTATATTTTGCAATACGGTATATCCACATCAAGTTCAGTTTAATGATTTATTGTTATTATTCAACGTCAATCGGCTGTGCGTAAGAAGGAAATTGAATTGATTGATGATTGAATTGAATTAAATTGATCATTCTTTTTAAATTGATGAATGGAATGTTGGATGACCCTGAATTGTTACTAAGCTTGTTATTTCGTGTTCCGGCTTTCAACAGCAGAACTAGGTCTTTGTTTGTGATACCCTATGCGCGAACGTTAACCCATGCGACATCTCCTTTGCACCGGATGATGTGATTTTATAATGAAATGTTTAAATAATAGTTTTATATATTTTTATGCAGGTAAAATTAAATTCAAAACTATTATCTTGATTTTAATTATTCAGTGAAAATGATAAATTTTTCTTTGTTGAAATAAATATAATTTTTTTGTTTCATAAACTTAAGTTAAGATTCTTTGCATGATTTTGAACTACTACGATGGGTTTTTATGGCTCAGTTAGTTTTTTTGATTAATTTTATTTCTTAGTGGGCAAATTCAGTGTATCAATTAACGTAAATATATATTTATATTTAATCTAACTGCCAAATTGTAATTGGGCTTTTCCTGTATGTTTGACATGTAAATAAATAAATACAATGAGAGATTAACTTAAATCGTGTTGTAAAATGCTAAGAATAAGAAATATAAAACTATCCCAGTAAATATCATTGGCGTATTAAATATCGATAGCATAAACGAAAGTAGTTTTCATTCCAAATGCTCGCTGAAATCCCTACCTTGGCCATATTATATGCCCTACGAGCACCTCTGTAGCTCTAATAACACTTCCATCTCTTTCTCACTTGCTCCTAATACGTTTGTCATCTTTAGTACTATTTTGTCATTTTAAATTTTGTCTCCTAAACAATATTCTTCTAACCTGTTTTTCATACTTCCTCCAAGATAGTTCCTCTACCCATTTTCTTTTCACATGTTCATGCCAAATTCCTCTCTCTACTCTTACATGAACCGTCACTTATCAAATTTTTTATCTTCCCATTGTGCTGCCTCCTCCATATTTTTAGTTAGTTTGTTACTTTCTTCAATTTAGATTTAAATGATAGGAATAAAATATTTTCACAAAATTTTACATTTAGGTAGAACTGATATTTATTGTTTTTAATTGGACCAAGACGTGGTTTTAATTTATGAAATATATTTATTTTACCTTATTTATATATTTTAAATATATTGACCAATAATAACTTATTGTGGTTTAACCACAGACAAACATTCTAGTATAAATTTAAGACTCAATTGTTGATTAAACTAAACTAAAGGTAACTGGGTCCAGTCCTGAATAAAAACTAATTTTTAAGATAATTCTCAGGATTAAACTGGCGCCATTAAAATTATGAATTGGATATCATAGCCTCTGAACCACCCACTCAGTTTTCATCCGGTGAGTTTCCTATAAATGGTGACACTCCGCAGCGCGAGCAGTTATATCCAATGCGGGCGAAGCCCCCCAACTGACGTCGTCTCAGTGCGCTAGTGGTCGTGTCTTGTGGTGGTGTCTGGTATGGTCTTGGCAATAATGAGTGTCCACCAATGACGTAACGTGCGGACCTTTCTCCCGTATCGTATCACGCAAGACTAGCGCTCCATTATGTGCTTGCTAATGTTTCATTGAAGTAACTTTATAATGAAGATAGAGAATAACGAATCTATTTGTGTAACTAGAGCGAAACGATGTCATATCGCACGAGAGATTCATGTGGCACCACGAAGCGTCAGCTGAGTGTTGCTAGAACTTCGAGGGCGGCCATGACAGTTTGCGCTGGTATTACACACAAGATTCTTACTACAATAAAAAAGTCATTTAGGTTATGTTTGATTTTCCCGTTCGTATAAATGTAAACATAACTTTTAGGTTTCCGGTAACCTTAGTGTCATTGCGAAAAACCGGATGTTAGTGTTGTAGGAATGGCGAGCATATATCAGCTGACTGAGCGCTTAATGCGTGCTATTGGTTAGGTTCATATAGATTGGGAGCGTTACACGCTTGTGATTGGTCGGTTACTTATCCGCCCTAGGGTGGATAAGAGATCATATCCACTCTAGGACGGATATGTAATGCTTATACGTTCTTCCAATGGTGCGAAATGTGCCTGTTATCGCGCGTTTGTAGGAATACATTATCACACTATACGCTATTATTCATTTACACAGTATGTAAATGTAATAACTCAATCACTAATTTCACACTAATATACAACGCAATAGGTGCAATGGATTTAGTCTTTTGGGAATTTTTAGAGAGAGTCCTGTAGTTTTTTTATTTGCAAATTGTCCTTTAACTACAAAACTGAAGTAACCACTCATGTTACTAAGGATCGTTAAAACTAGATTAAAATAGTAAGTATGAAAAAAATCTAAATATTTTTGATGGTATTGCGCTTATTATTTTTCCTAATTTTAGAACAATACACCAAAATAAAGAACATTAATTTTAAATTGACCTCAATAAACCTCGTATTTTAACATGAAAATAATTAAATTTTGAAATAAAACTAATTTTATTTCAGTAGTTCTAAATTATTTTCAACTCGTCGTTTCTGATAATTTACTGAACCAAAAAATAAAGAAAATTATAATTTTCATTACGTATTAGTTTATCCGTCTTTACAAAACTATTGTATCACATAAACAAAGCCATGCTGATTGATTCATAATGACTTGATAGGAAACTAATAAAGAAATCATATATAGCAATTAGCTTATGGAAAATTAGTTTTTTCTCTCTTTTTCGTGGATTCGTAAACATTACGTTTTGGTTATGATGCACTAGTATATTTTCACAGTTCGCACCACTAATGTATTTTACGTAAAGTCGTGTATTCAATGTGTAAAGTTGAATGAACTGTTTAGGTAATGTCACCTTCCTTCGAGTAATGAATACTAGTAAAGTTGCGCCCCGTCACGCGTACATTCCCAGCCCATTTGTCATTGTTTATTTGATGTAAAGACGCGGATCAGGTAGTGGTGTTTGCAGCAAGAGTCACGTAAACCACACCTAGTTTGTCTGTTTGTGCGCCAGTTGCTGATTGGGCCCTGTGCACGGTGGAGCGGCCACAACACAATCTCTTGTAATCTTGTAATCTATTGGAGTAATCTTATAACCCGAGCGCCGGTGACAATGAAGTAGTTCATGTAACTTCATACTACCGATACGTAAAATTTGTTTAGATACTTTAGTGACTGAAAATTATTTTTAATTACGGTGATCATATGTGTGAACTTAAATAATTTTATATTCAAACCCATGCTTGAGTATTAAAATATCTCAATGTAATTGTTTATATTTAAGAGTTTAGGGACATAAAGTATGTACTAAATAAACGGTAACAGTGGACTGACACAAAATACTAATTTGTTTAGTTTTTGTGCTGGTTTCAATGGTGGCAGTCAAGTTATACCTTACTTTGATTGTTTTCGCTGAAAATTTAAAAAAAATGATTTTTTGACATTTAAAAGCCCATAACCTTTGAACCGTCATTTGTACAGACATCCGGGTGGTGTCAAATTATTTAGTACTTTGTGCACTATAAAATATCAAATTTTAATCAAAATCGTTTGAGCCGTTTTTGAGAAATTTGTATTTTTCACGTTTTTTAAGGGTTTTTAGGGATGAACTAACCTTAAAAATCAAAAATTCAAAAGAAAACTCCTGGAGATACGGTGAATATAAACATACATGCCAAATTTCGTCTAAATCAGACTAACGGGATAGGCTGTGGCTCTGGTACACATCCAGACACACACAGACAGACACATGGACGGACAGACATAAAGTCAAAACCCACTTTTTTGGATTCAGGGGACCCCAAAACTGATATATCCACTCTCAACTCAAATTCGAAAATTTTGACGAAAACAATACTTTCTCCATATACTATGTACAAGGGGAGAAAGTAAAAGTGAACTAGTACATTCATTCATAGCTATTGGCTTCTTAAGTTTATTTAAAATAAATTTTAATAACGCTTATATTACCATGTCTTCGTCTTTAATCCAAAAATTTCAAGGTTCAAAAAACATTGTCAAATCTTCTAAAAACACAGAAAACTTTGCACACCGTATGTATCCAACATACTTCGTGTGTGGTCGGCCGAGGACAAATCACAACCGGTTGTCTTTTGTCATATAAGATTCGACATTTCGGTTTGTTCCGATAAAAAAAATCCGATAAGGTAATTTTAGATGAGGTAATAAAATAGTTTAACGGTTTAGTATTATCAAACGATGTAACGTATAGACTACAAAAATAATATCACGTAATAATGGTCAATTTCAACATGGAAAAACTTTAATTATCTTTATAGAATGTGACAGAATATAAGCAAAAACATAAACTAAAATTACATATGCTTTTACAAACATTCTCCTCTTTTTGTGAATAACTAGACATTGGATTTTTTGTTTTTTTTTTTTTTTTTTTTTATTTTTTATTATTTTATTTTTGATTATTTTTTTTTATTTTTTTTTTTTTTTTTTTTTTTTATTTTTTTTTTTTTACGAAGTCGTATTTTTGTTGTCTAGCTTAATTAGGTAAGACCTGGACTCGTTAAGTTTTGATCTTACCACACCCTTCTCCTTAGGTGCAGGTCTGACCTTAAACACTCGGGATTAAGGTTGGGAAGGCCTTGTTACTTGTCTTATCTGGATCTCAGATCTTCTTTTATGAGCTGCACCTTAGACTGAATAATTTTCTGGTCAGGTACGAGCGGATGTAGGTATTCCATTGAGGCAGAAACTCTACTTATAATCCTCCTCATAAACAATTCCGTTGGTGAATACCCTTTAATATCGGCACTGACCCACACGACAGGAGTCCATGTCGAGATCGTTTCATTTGGTAAAATTTCACCTGGCAGTTTTCACTGCTGACTCAGAAAGAATGTTTTATAGAAGAAATTTAGCGCTACCAGACCAAAGCATAGGGTTGCCCCTACACCTAACACCATGTTCTAATCTAGAGAATAGTCAATTTAAACAAGAACACAACTTAAATTCATCTTCACTTACAAGTAAGTGAACTTACAAAAGTGCCCATGACTGGGAAATAAGGAATTATTATAATGTCCAAAACACTGTCATTAATCACGCAAAATAGATTATATAGTCAGTTATACAGAGTGTCCATGAAGAACGTTTCAGGACTTCAGTGAGTGATTAGTTACATTAAAAGGAAAAAAAGGTTCCTATGGCCTAAAACGCTTATTTTCTCAGATATCCGCCATTTTGTATTTTTCTCAAAATACTTTTTATTTCAAACATTTTTTAACAGATTATTTTCAAATTTTGTATGTGTTTTATACTAGTAGACTACTATTACTAAAAATAACTAGCATGATCCAAGCTGAAAATTTAAATGGCAGCCATTAAATTTGTAAAACTAATAAAATACTTTGCAAACGGTAAAAAATACAATGGGCACCGTTTTGGATTTTGAGCTTGGATCATGCTAGTCATTTTTTTCATAATAGTAGTCTACTAGTGTAAAACACATACCAAATTTGAAAATAATCCGTTAAAAATGTTAAAAATAAAAAATATTTTATGGAAAATACAAAATGGCGGCTATCTGGTCTATCAGCGTCTTTGGCCATATCTACAGCAGAACTTTTGTTCTTTCTTTTAATGTATCTAATCACTCACTGAAGTCCTGAAACATTTTTCATGGACACTCTGTGTATGGAAACAGATTTAAGAATATTGTATACCTTTAGTAATTATTATTTTTTATTATATTACATGTTTAATATTTTATCTTCATATCATTATTGCCAATTTACTGTAACTAGTATTGTATGTCAAGTGCCCCTACTCCGTGTAGATCGCAGACCTCAGGCCGGTTCCGTGGTTCGACCAAGTTTACCCGCAGCTTTAGTTTTATCGGTTACAATTTGGCAGTTTTACAAGTTTCGGAGTCGGAACTTTTGCTTCGAGCCGCGCTGTTCTGAATATGTAAATGCGTTACTGATTTCTTCTCAGAGTTGTGATTTTCCTTTTGACGTCTCTCTATTATAAGTAAAAACCAAAAGATACAGATGTATTCTGTGATTTTGTTTTTTAAAGTAGTAATGTTAGTGTCCCAGTCAATTTTTAGTGATATTAGTAAAATTTTCAAATTTAAAATTTCAGTTGCTCTGCGTTTTGGACCCTCTATTAATGTGTTATTTTGTAAACAAAAGCCAAAATTGACAATTGTATTCTGGCAATTAGTAAGGTAATTAAAAAACGAAAATGTCTGATAAGATAATTGAAGAGTTTAAAAAGATAACATTAGAATAATATAAATTGGTATACATAAAATAGGTTTTTATAAAATCATTAAAAGCACAGGATATAGACAACAACAAAATCCCAAGTATCTAGCTAGAAACAGTCCTAATATTAGAGCTGAAAATAGGTTAATTGGTTCAGAGCTCTTAGTACCCGCCTCCTTAAGTAGCTGAAGGCAGCCGGAGAAATATCTTATTACTTTGGTTCGATTTGGACCAAACTATCTTTTTCTTTGGTTGGGGTATTAATTAAAGATCCTGGGAAATTAATTAGATGTGTTTTTATTATTAAATCTGTATGCTCTTAAATCCTTCACACTCAATCGTCCTTACTAGGATGGGATCACACTTAGGGCGACACATTTAATCCAAGACGGTGACGTATCTTAAAATCCAGCTACTTGTAGGTTACAAATTGCGGATGGACATGCGTGATTGCCGGTGGATAATATAATCTCTGGTGTGGATTAACATCCGCACTAATGAATTCTACATTCATCCGCAAAGATAATCCTCACAATTAGACCAGTTCGTATTTTGGAAGCAAAAGTGGTTCGGATTCCACGTTAAACAGTAGATCCCAAAGATGCAATTGTCTGTTAGGATATTAACTAACGGTCCTGTCGAAGAACCATGTCAGATTATATTAGATTAGACTATTGAAACAGCGACCCTACCACAAGGTATATATTTTAAGCTAGGCATGAATGAGGATTGAGTGTTAGATGATTGTGGCGCGATCATCGTGTCATCCTAAGTAGCCTATGTAAGACTACAATTACATAGGCTACTCAGGACTGTTAATTAATAGGCCAACAGTCAATATCAACTAAGGACCCACAGTTTAACGTGGACTCCAGCCCACTTTTGCCTCTGAACTACGAACTGGTCTAATTATGGGGATGGTCTTTGTGGATTAACGTAGTATTCAATAGTGCGGACGTAAGTCCGCACTATTGTTCTTTTGTGTGGATTAACATCCACACAAGAGAACACTACTCCCACCGACCATCGCTCACAACTATCTACAATTCGTTAGCCCTAGTCAGTAACGAGATTGCAAGATCGCTCCACAAACATCTTACTCTCATTTCTCATTCATGCTTGAAATACTTACTTACCTGGGTAGGTCACCATCTCAAAAAGTAATCTAATCTAAGAGGTCAATTATTAGTATTGCTCCCTTTGAGAACCGTTCCAAGGACGACCCTGGGTTCGTTAACGCATGACCTCAGGCTCAAGGTCATACACGTTAGATAAACGATGCTCTGAGGTTGCCTCGGTCGTTAAACCCCATTCCCTTCTATAGCGAATACCGTACACCATGGTCTTGACGGAAGCTGTTTCATATGTTAGAATATCCACGGCCTTCATGGTATGCCAAATATTAATTAAAAGTAGCGGAGCCCGACCCGGCCAGCGGTGGCCGCGGTATGCCATCCTCTGATCCGTTATTTATCAGCTGGTACGGCCCGGCTGCCGTTCTCTCCATATTTATACCCCGTTCCCTCCACAAACACAATGTTGTGTCAATAATTCACTCTTAGTCTCTAACTTGGCTTCGCGGTCTTATAAATTTTAACACACTCGGCTCCAGGAATTATTTCTTTTCTCTTGGTCATCTCTGGTTTGGAGGCTGTGCTACATTTGAGAGGTGTGGTCACATTAGTAGATTTATTAGAATTTAACTTTTTTATTTCCAAACTTACGTTAGACATAATTTTTTGTAATTATTGTAGTCATATCCTTAGGTGAGGTTTGTTTTTTGAAATTTTCGTCGTCAATGGATTTTGGTACATACTCAATATTCTCCTACCCATTTGAAATCAGAAAAGATATTTAAAAATTCAATTCCAAAATTCTTATTGGGGTAGCTAAACTACCAAATATAAAAAAAATCACGGGGGACAATCAATAAAAAATATTGGCCTCAAAAAATTTGACCTAATAGCTTTTCATTTTCTAAAGAAAAATAATTTGGCATCTCCAGACATGACCAATCATTTTAAGTGACTGATATGTATTATAAGTCAGTGTAATAGTAACTTACTCATTCTCATACTATTTTGAAAAGATTTTACAAAAATTTAAACCAATTTTCCTTTTTAAAAGTCGATAAAAACGCTCTTACACTCCAATGTTATAATCCTTTATGACAGTGATAATATGTATAAAGTAACCGTGTACCATAGTCACTTCATTTATTTTTTACCACTTTACTTTTTCTCAACATATCAAAAATTCCGTTTAGTTTTAACATATAACAGTATAACTATATCCATACAGTTTTGTTTGGTTATAAAATACAATCTTAGCCATTGATACGACTTCCGATATTCTCTAGAGTAATTTAAAAGGTAGCAACAAAGACAATTTAATTTTAATTGAACTCTGATTGAAATATAAATTGTCTCTGGAAGCATGCATATTTTAAAGAAAATATGTTTTAATATTTTGTAAAAAGAGTGTCGAGGCAATAACGCCTTGACGCGGAACGTCTTTCAGATGTTTATCAAACTGTCTCTTCCATATTTACACCTCACCTCAGCTCCAAGTGTCTCGGCTCTCTTCAAATCCTTGTAAATGTGTTATCGTCTTCAACATGTATTTCCTACACTCCTATTCCTGCACCTATCATTCATCCGAAAGGCAAAAAATGTGGAAGTCCACATATAAAAACAATCGAATTAGTAACAAAGTGTTCACATTGCAATCATCAGCAAAATATTTATTTCATATTGTGTCTGGTGTTACCACGTATAGGCGTTTGTTAAAACATCCTGTTCAAAATTCATAAATTTTATCTTCCGTCACTCTTTATGACTCTATAAAATACAGCGTTAAAACCACTGTTAGTGAATTTCCCATAGGGAAGAAGCTATTACCGTAGTTCTCATGGCAAGACTTAAGCCCGGGACCATGTTATTTTTTTCTTCTTTAGGTGCTCAGAGACCAAAAACAATAGTCCTTAAAATTTATTTATATATAAATATGTATATATGTGTATTTATATATGTGACTGTGAACACGATAACTCTCGTAAAATGGTCCGATCGAGATGAAATTTGGTAGAGACATTTTTCCCTACATTTGCTCCGACGAGTTCGTAAACCAGACATATCGGTCAATTGGAACGGGTAGTTTTTTTTGGGGGGGGGTTTGATCAAAAATTGGGGGTTTTTGTGTTTTTCATATGTAATTTAACATTTTTTAAATTTTATCTTTCACAATTAGAATCATCTTAAAAAACTACACAATATAGTTCCTTAGGTTTTCTCTATCTCCAACGGTTACCGAGATATTAAACAACCTAAACACAGTACGTTGAATTTTGCTGCAATGTTAATCTAATGGAGGATGAATACAAATTAATATTTCATTTATCAATCAATATTTTTGGATTAAACTTGGTATTCACCTTCATGTGGTTGAGATCTTATCCTTCAAATGCTTAAAAATCATAGTTTATGTGGTTATCATGGCAGCTAACCTGCTTACTCTTTTCTATGTTAATCATATAGAGAATAGACAAATTCGTTTATTTATGGGCAGATGTTTATAAAACTTGTTATAAATGGTCAAAGTAAAAATATTTTATGCTAAAAATGCCTACTTTCAATGTTTCTTACAGCAGCAAACTTGCATATTTTTCCCATGTTAATCTTAAGGAGAATGTGCAAATAACTCTAATATTTATCGACAGATATTGATCAAACTTGTCATATATATTATTAATTTGGAAATTCACAGAGTACGCAGATCTGCTGTGACAGGGGTACTTTTTAATTATATCAACAGCAGCCTCCGTTTGATATTCTGATCAAAATTCCATCCTCCAAGGTCATATTATAGTGGGTGGCGATATAATGATTAATACCAAACATAAACTAAAGTTTTCTTAAAGATTTTTTAGCGACTTCGGCCTCGGGAGTTTCCTGGTGTTGAATAATCCAAAGCATACATTTCTTACTGTCTCTGTATTTTTAATGTAGTTAAAATGTAAAACAACATTCTAAACGCCAACACTCTGTGCGCGATCGTATTTACTGCAGAGTGAAAATACACAAATAATCGCTAAAATAAGTTAATACTCTTGTTTAAAAAAAATATATATTGAGGTGAAAAATGTATCATTGGTAAATTCCACATTTTAGAATTTGGATATAAATTTATATTTCTATGAATTAAATTAAATGAATCTCTTGTCCATTAGGGGTTTCATCAATAATAATTTGAAATAATAATAAAAATAATCATTCTTCACTCAACAATTTCCGCTTAGCCTACGAAATATAAAAGTTTTTATATTTGGGGGAGGGAACTACTGCATCTTCTCCAGAAAAAAATGTATTACCTCCCCGTAGGAAATAGTGTAGGTCATGGATACGTCTAAAGGGAACGTTTTCAGTTCCTCTAAACAGCTGTCCTTATAACCATATGACGTCACAAACCATATGAAGTCACTATTTCAACTTTTGGTCTGATGGATTTCCAATAACCCCCTTCCCCCAGAACTAAGACTAAACATGTTAAAATGTGGATACATTACTGAAAATTAATTGTAAACAAATTCAGCATGACGAGCGGAAGCATATTCAGTGCAGTGGGTTAGAATGGGTGGGAGGGGGGTAAGAAAGAGATATCTTGTAAACAGTTTGACAGCGCGGACGCGGCACGGACGAAGGACAGCTGTTGTGCCGACGTCCGTCCCCGGCTGTTGTCAAACAAGCCTCTTTGTTTTAAAATAGGTTAAACGCTATTGTCCATTCTTTACAATCTGTACCAACAAAGTAAACCTAATTTAGATCCAAAAAGGTAATTGTTATTAGGTTCGTTACTGTTTTGTTTGCAATAGTCGTTTAGAAACATTACTTGATTGTATTCTGTCCAAACATAAATGTCAGTAAGTACAGGAGTCGTTGTAGAAATTCTGCTTACGATTCTTACAACAAAATACTTAATTTATTCTTAAACTACCAATTAAAACGTACACATATCAGGCCCTCGTCGTAAGATTTATCACATAATCACTGTGATGCCAGTTTAAAAATGAAAAGGATGTAAAATCCTGATTATACGTATATATTTACACCTATTAGCTTTTTTGAACGTGTCTATCATACATGTGAGTTATTTTCGTTATATTCATAATATTAAAACATAAAACGTATAAGTAAAGCAGTGATTTTAAACCTATCAGGATGAAAAAGAGTTAAGGAAATTTAGTTTTCATACTAGTGCAAGTGTTATATACAATTTACAAAAAGCAGTAAGAGATGGAGGTTGACTACAGGGACAGCCTCCCAGTACCGTAGTGTTTATGCGTCCCCTCCTCCGTCAATAATTCACCTCTGCTGGCTTCTGTCTCAGTCAACTCGTTGTAGCCGCCTTATAAATTTTAATTTCTTTTAACGTTTTCCGTCTCCATAATTTTCCACTTCTGTATGTCTCAGTTCCAGGAGTGGACGTGGCCAGCGAGGGGTGTTGCAGTTGTGGACGTTCCTGTATAATTGGTTCTTTAAATACTTAAATGTTCGCATAACAAATTTTGCTTGCCAATAAATAGAAGAAATTAAAAATTAGATTTGATACAACAGTGCGAGATAAACACCTCCCAAATCAAACGATCCGTATGTAACAGAGTTGTTCAAGGACCATTCTGAGAGTTTACCAAGAACAAACCGGAACGGTGACAAGGTGGCAAATAGTGGCAAGACGTGCGAACTAATTGTGCCTCGCACAGTAGTGAAGGAGTCTCCCTTGATGCCGTATCACGTGCCGCACATGCCAATACACCACTACTGTGCGACACTAATTAAGTTGGCATCATTTCATTTTATATTTTTGATAACTTTTTTGTATACGTGTATATTTTTTACTTTTCCAAGCTTACTACCGTGATATCAACATTTAAAAGTTGCACTTTCATTCGAATTTTGTTGTATTTGCTAATTATGAGTTTTCATGGGTTTCTTGTAATTTTATTAAAAAACATCCATTTAGCGATGGTATTTGAACCCTAGACAAGCGAACATACCATGTTCTTTTACTGTTTAGAATATTTAATTATTTAAAATACAATTTATCAGATAGTGTGAGACGTTATTGTAACCTAATTTTTGTACTGTAAGCTTATTGTGGGGTTTTGTTTAGGTTAAACATTGTTTTATTTTTTTGACTAAACCATGACCGAATTGAAGACTCCAATTTTAAAAATGTTTTTATATTTCTGCATTTCATAAAATTATACTTCCACAAAGTAGTCTACAGTTTAAATTCTCCTAAAACTCTCCTTAGAAATAAAAAGTAAAATAAAATTTTGTGTGTTATTTCCGTTTTATCAAATATCCAACATGTGGCCTAGAATACATGTGGTTGGTTACTCGGAATAGTTAATTGGTTACAAACATATCCATATGTGTTACACATGTCGACTCACTTTATACCCCTGTAAAATACTGATTGTTTGGAATGATGGCTAACACACTAGTTATAGCTTGTTATCTGACCACGAATAATAAACCATTAAACGTTAGGAATATTTAAACTCCTATTATATAACTCCGATTTTTAACTGTGGTGAGAGATGATTATCGCTAAGATATTTGCTTTATAAAATTAATCATCAGAAAAAACTAACTAAAATTCCTAACCTTTTATTTTAGAAATCATACTAAATTATATTTTTATTTTTCTTCGAAGTCAACGATGGTAAAAGTCATGTTAGTGAGATGCTCTTTATCTGTGTAATACTTATTTCATAAGTGTCATACTTATATCATACAAATCGTTTTGGTATGAAAATAAGTAAACTGAGAAGGAGCTGAGTTAGGATTTAAGATATTCAAACAGAGAAATAGAGGAAAAGATAATAGTAAAGAGATGAAATACAAAATGAAGATGCATCAGCAATAAATTGCGTAAAATCAAGCGTGTAATCGTATAACGTGTCAACAAAGTTTTTCTTTTGTAACCGAGTTATAGTTAGATAAAATCCCGGTTACATTATATCATAATCTTTCTTAGTAATTGATCTCGTAGGATATTAAAAGTTTAGTGTGATTTTTTAACTCGTGTAGGGTGATAGAGGAATGAATTTTATATGAAACTAGCTGACCCGGCGAACTTCGTAACGCCTCACAGTAAACACATGTTAACTTTAAGATTGGCCATGTTCTGAAGTCGAATAGCAATACGGCTTCATTGTAAAAGGTTATATATTCTGGGTCGCTGCATAGTGCATAACAATACTGAAACGATAAAACATATTAATATCATTCCCATAAAACAAATAAATCTGAGTGGATTAATTCACAATTTTCAAATCCAATCCAAACCCAAACGAAACCTAACTGTAATACGGCTTTTATAGGAAAGATATACAACAGCTGATTATTATAATAAACGTAATAATACAAACATTGTAATTATCATATAAACACGTGACTTTAATCAGACAGAAAATAAAAATATAAATATATAATCCCCCAAAACCGTTAACTATTAACGTGGTGAATAAAGCTGTTCATTTTTTACAGTACACATTTACTTCATAGTTTAACATTAATGAATGATTCAGATGGCATTGAATAGTAAAGCATACGGTATTGCTAATGGAAAGTAAACCAATCAGCTGTAGCTAAGAAATCAAATGTTTTCATTGTAGACAATTTGTAAACAAACTTACTCTCCATAAGGTTAACATTAGAAATTTAAAACGCCATAAAATGGAAACTTATGGGGTTTTCGAAAATATTTTTTTACTAAAACCTTCCCGGACACATATAGAGCAACTTCCTAAAATTTCATGGCGATCGGATGAGTAGTTTGGCAACGCATAAAGGACATACAGACAGACAGACATACATTCAATTTTATATATAGAGATTTTGACCTTAAAAATTGCTTCACATGTTTCCTATGGTAATAAACCGTTTCTTCCTCCCACCCCGACTAAGGTATCAGAATAGTCAGAATGTTCACTGATTTCACCCCCGCTATTATCAGCATCTCTGTAAAATCCCCCGTGAAGCTCGTGTCGCTTGACGCGAGGGGTCGGTGACGTCATCGTTGACACTGTCGTTCCTATCCGAGGATGGGCCAGGCGTGCCAGCAACAATACGCTTGGAAACGACACATTATAGCGTCCTGCTCCTACCTACTGTCCTTTTGTGTTCTCCTCCCCTTCATTCTTTCACCTTTTCTACCCTCTGCTCGCCGGAGGATGGATTCGCAGAATTGACAATGCTTCGCTTACAATCCCTGTGGAATAAACACTTATTTATTCGAAATTCTTCACTGTCAAAATCACCCGTTATTTCATCGAGGGATGTTAAGAGACATGTGTTATATTCAGGTTTAATGAGGGATGACTTAAACACAACATTTTCATACATAAACTATTAGTAGGAAGAACCAACTACTATTTATTTCGATAAACATCTTATAGTAAAGTTCTAATGTAGATGATTTTATGTTGTAGAAACAATAAGAGTAATCTTCTATAATATTATAAAGAAGAGGTGGTTTCTGTATGTTTGTGGGTTTGTTGTGGCAAGTAAATGCGAAAAATACTGAACCGACCGGTTTGAAATTTTACCCAAAGGTAGATCTTAAACTCATGCAACACATAGGCATACTCATCTCCTTAAAATCCTCTGGGGCTACGCCCTGTGAACGTCCTAAGTTTCAATGTTTACATTTTTAGAGAATGAAAACATAAAATTACTTGAATGTCAACAGCTGTGAACACTAAAATTTGACAGTTCGAGAAGAAGGAGAAGAAGAAGAAAGAGCTGCCGTGACCGTCCTAGGTGACAACATCCGTTTGCACTATATTTTGACAGTTCGGGAAGAAGAAGAAATAAAGTTGATTTTTCAGATAAACTGCTGGATCGAAATTAATGAATTATTTGAAATAGTGGAATGGTAGATTTTAAGTTTTTTTTTCCGACGACTGTCTCTATTACATTAATCCTTATCCTCTCCCAATATTTGACAGATGTTACTTTGAAATGTTGTAGACACTCGTGTTTTGTCATTTTGTAAACAATGAAGAATTAATTAACAATACCTTAAATGTATCAGTAGAGCCTACACCTTTCAGCCTATTTAGCCCGTGCGAAGAACGGGTACTTTGGCTAGTACCTTCATAAAACCGAATTGGGAAGTTACAAAAGACATGTTATTTAACAGTGCTAAATGACGCATTTTGAGAATATATATGGAATACATTAATTTGCATATATATTGGTATTTGATATTCTTGAAACCGACAACGGTTTAGTGTAGGTATAGAAGTAGCATGTGCTATTTAACATGTGAGTAAAGTATTTTAATACGACAAAAGCTATATTTTGTATCAATATTACTGTAAGGTTAGGCTATAATTTCTACAATTGTGTACATCTTTGACTGTAAGGGTATTGCATTTAACTTGATATATTTTATATTCAACAGGACTACACATTTTGTTTATTAATAAATTGAAATACTTTTGTTATTTTAATTTGTCATTTGTAAAAATATATTATTTAATTAGGGATTTTTTTATGTTTGTGTTAAGAAACATAATATTTTTAAAATGTTTGATCAGTAAGAAAGTACCGAAGTTGGCGAGCCGCGTCGATATTAGACTGTTCACCATATTCAGAGCGGAACAAGAAAAGCGTTTCTGGCGTATTTGCTCTGTTATCTTGTATTCAGCAGCAGGCGCGGCACGCTCTGCTGTTTTTGTATACAGTCGTACAATATTTACATAAGGGAGCCGCGCTTGCAGCGCTAGTGCGGCCAAACACTGAACCCTGTACCCGCCCGGACTCCGGACACTCAAGAACCTGTAGTGGTTGCAACACTGTTGTATTTGTCCAGCTGTTCGACTGGGGTTGAAAAGTAAGATGTTCCGAGATAACGTTAAATGTAATTAATTGCAGTGGCAAATATGTATAACTGACCCGTCGAACTTCGTAACGCCTGACAGTAAATACATGTTAACTTTAAGATTGGCCATGTTCTGAAGTCGAATAGCAATACGGCTTCATTGTGAAAGGTTATATATTCTGGGTCGCGGCATAGTGAATAACAATACTGAAACGATTAGACATATTGATAAAATTCCCATAAAACGATTAAATCTGAGTGGATTAATTCACAATTTTCAAATCCAATCCAAACCCAAACCAAACCTAACTGTAATACGGCTTTTATAGGAAATATATACAACAGCTGATTATTATAAAAAACGTAATATTTGTATAAACACCGTAATTATTTTTTATTTGGCCGACATAATTATAAACACGTGACTTTTAATCAGACTTAAAATAAAAAATATAAATACTTAATCCCCAAAAATCGTTAGCTATAAACGTGGTGAATAAATCTGTTCATTTTGTACAGTACACATTAACTTCATAGTTTTACATTAATGAATGATTCAGATGGCATTGGATAGTAAAGCATATTGCTAATGGAAAGTAAAACAACAGCTGTAGCTTAAGAAATCAAATGTTTTTATTGTAGAACATTTGTAAACAAACTTAGTCCCCATAAGGTTAACATTAGAAATTTAAAACGCTATAAAATGGAAACTAATTGAATTTATGGAAATTGAATATGCCTAAAGCATGACCGGAGCAGAGACGAATCCAAAAAATCAAAGATCATTAAAATCGGTCCAGCCGTTCTCGAGTTATAATGCGTATAACTAACACGACTTTGTTTTATATTTAGATTTCAACTAAAAAACGCCAGCTGAAACCTGAACTTCATTGCTGATTCAAAATATTCGCAGTGATCGAAAGCTAAAATTGAATTACTGATGAATAAAAGTAATTTAAAACCAATTTAGTATACAACTGATTGTTTTTCATTCCATTGATTCATTCAATATCTCGTCGAGAAGTATACGATTAAAATTCAGGGAAAGAAGTTTGACGGTGGTGATAAGATATGAGTGCGGATGATAAAGCGAGGCGCGCAATGATATTTATGAGCGCGTGTGCGGGCGTGGGCGTGCGCGTGCGGTGGTTGGAGCAGGTCACGCGAGGGGGCACCACCTGACGCTCGTCACAAAGTATACAATAGAATCTGTCGTCAGAATATAGGTCTACTGTTGGCACCTTAGAGTCTGCATCAGTGGTAGCCATCTTAAATTTTAGTCCCGTAAGAGCAATGTTAAATTCTTGCGCCTATATCTCCTTGACCTATTGTCATAAATTAACGGAAGAGGTGTCGAATTAAAGGTATTACAGTCCTCCAGGGCACCACCTTACAGAACCTCTTATTTCCGCTCTCAATAAAAAAATAATTATGCTTAATGATTTATTTTGTAAAATATTCCTGGATTTTTGTTGTTATATCAAGTTAAATTTTTGAACATATTAAAAGGTCACGCCCTTGAGCCACATCTCATCAATGTACTTCCAAAGTTTTACATTGATACTTTAATAATTAACGCCACTACAGACGCCAAAGTGAAGGTATGTTCCACCAGAATTTAAAATTACTCTTACGGGACAAAAATTCAAGATGGCTACCACTGATGCAGACTCTTAAGAGTCTTCATATGAGCCGGTACATTAGGTTATAGGTCTATTATATCGTAACATGTCGTTAAATTCTGTTCTTTATTTACATGTCTTTTACTATCATAAAAATACTAGGTAAGGTAAAGAGGTAATAAGTAGTACTAGTATAGGTACAACACTATAGGTATAAGAAATACTAGGTAGGTAAGTAAATACACATAAAGGTAGCATTGGTTGTGCAGTGAATTAGTATATAAAAAATTAGATGTTTTTTAAGAGATACAATTACTCATTACATTAAAATAATCATAATAGATTTAGTTTTAAAATGATAAATAATTTAATTACTTATTTCGATTTATAACCACTTAAACTTTTCCCATATGTTATTTTTTTAACTATTGATGTTCAGTTAAGCTGTTACAAAACATTTTTCTCATAAGATCTAAACCGAACACAATACTACACATAAAAATCTTCATCTGATATACCTCAACAAACGAAATAATTGGAATAAGTAATTTAAGTACCGGTATGTGATTGGTTGTTTATTTTAATGTTTCACACACGATCCATTTAATTGCATCAATGAAGCGTGTCTAACTTTTATTTCCAGGATTAGCTTTATAGTGAAAAAAATGTTTTACTACGGTTTTAAAACAAAAGTTTTAGGGATAAAGCATCTATTGTTTTATATTTTATTTTAGTTTAATTTTAACTATAACCGATGTATACTTTTAGTGTATTTTGTTATAATACCCTCTCTTAATATATCAATCCAGGCAACAAACTTATATTTTAACAGTAATCTTTTTCAATTCATTTGATGAAATTCAAAAAATATGCATGTTTATTTAGATAACAATATTTCTAAGAACAAATTTAACACAATATTTTACTATTGTGGAGTTTATTTTATGTCTACAAAGAACGGCAATATAAGTCACTTTCACTTGGTAGATTGGATTTAGTTAGAAATTTTAGTTTTCATAACGAGCTAGGAGAAGGTAGCTCCTTTTGGTACGCAATTCGATTAAGTACCAAAAAGACACGTTTGCTGATCAACTATTTTCTCCATACTGTGGAAGTAGTCTTCCAATCGCTATAAAATTAGACCATATAATTTGAGCTTATAAAAAGTCATCATAAATGTTTATATTTCGGTTGTTATTCTTACATGGTATTTTAGGTTAAATTTTTAAAATGTCCTAATATATCGTACGTACATTTAAACAATAAATATATTGTTCCATAACAATTTTTGAGGTTAACGAGTCGAAAGATTTACCATTTATGTTTTTGACATGGATATGTCTTAGCTCTGGGGGGGTGTTGGTGATTTTTAAGATGGAAAATATGTAACAGGTTTCCATAGAAACTACCAGAGCAATTGTATTGAATTTATAAAAGAATAAGAACAGCTGTTTAGATGAACTGGAACCATTCCCTTTAGACATATCCATGATCTAACCTATTTCCCACAGGGAAGTGAATACAAATATTTCTGTCCCTATTTGAAGTGAGCCGTTTATAGAATTGAAAACAGGTGTTTCTTGGACAGTATGATGAAAATTTTTTTTCTATTTTGTGAAATGGCTTACAAAGGTACCGCACAATATGGCAACGTAGTTCCAACCGATTGATATTGTTTATTTAAGTGTTTAGTGAAAGAATAATCTTACAATTAAAACTATAAATACAGTTTTGCGTAATTTATCAATGACTAAACAATTTTTTTGTTACAAAACTATGCAACTTTGACTTGTGACGTCATTACGTGACGTCGATCTGCTACCAGTAGGTAATCTATCAACAGCCCAATTTTTTTAAATTTTTATAGTTATTTTTATAGCTGTAGACAATCCCGTTATTGCAGGATTCCCATGTCCCACTCAACCTGTAGTCGCCCATCATTTCTGTTTGAAAACGCATTCCCCCGTTCTAGCCCCCCCAACAGGGTCACGTCACGATCTTCAGGCAGTCACAGTTCGTCGCGGCAGACACCCAAATTGGGCCTTTTTAAACGGAGGGGGCTCAAATTACAGGCTTCTGCGAATAATGGAAAATTACTCCCAACACGTTGTTTTGATTAATACACGTAATTTGTCAGATTTCGTGATTGTAATTTTTCATTTAGGTTTCGTGAAGAATATTCAAGGTAATTATGTATCAAATGTTTAAGTGTACTACCTTCTGGGAACGTAAACCAAAAGATTAGTAAATAAATGTTGTGTTTAACTTTAGCTGCAGATTTGTTGTTATAATCCTTATGTTATAAGAAAACTCAAAGTTTTGGTATCTAAAAAAATAATAAAGTGTTATAATAACAGTGTGTAATAAACACTCTAAAAGCTATAAGGTGTAAAGTAAAGTTCCGTGTAACCTTCTGGCCAAGGTCTAATGTTAGAGTTTTCAGGTCGCACTACTGCCTCTAACGTGACCTAACGACTACTTATGTAGCCGGGACCAACGGCTTAACGTGCCTTCCGAAGCACGGTGGCAGTCTGAGAAATTAAATTTTATGTGTCATGACCGGGAATTGAACCCGGGTTTTTGGGTGGTAGGCCAGTACTCTACCCACTCAGCTATGACTGCCACAGTGATTGTTAATAATGACAGCCATAAGGTGTAATGATTGTTTTACTAGAAACAAATTTAACGGTACCTTTTGGAAAAATCGGAACCTTTAATGTTTATTTTCAATATTTTACTAAAAATAAGGTGTTTATAGCTTACATTATATATTATAAAATTAAAGAACAGTTATATATAGTATTGCTTATTATTATTAAGATGTTCCCTTACTACTTACATTAAATATATTTAAATCCGAACATTCACGAAAACTCGTTACACAATTATATGACACTTTTATTGCAGCAAAAATTTTTTAATCAGAAGTTTTACTAAGACACCAGAACGAAGATATTGTTTTTAACATAGAAAGAACTAAAACGAATATCATGTGAAGGAAAACCAATTAAAAGTTTTAATTAGAAGTAGATGTAATATGATGAAAGTACAGACGGTTCTTGCATTTAAGTTTCTTTGTTTAACTAGAACTCCACAATAAGGACTGACGGTCTGAAGGCGTTATAATCGTGTTAATTAAACATCTAATGTTTCGCTCGAGGCGATTTCTTTGAGTGTTATTGTTTTGATATGTGCGGTTGGTTTATAGCTTGAACATATATATACCAATGACAAAATTTAGTTGTTCATTGCTACTTATAGGCAAAAAAATAAATATTTTATCCACTTACTTTACCTTTGTCTTTTATTACGCATAAATAGATCAATACATTTTTTGTAAATTTATATAAACTAAACGTAAATGGAGTGATTATTGAACTATATTCACTCTGCCACGTACTCTCCTTGTTAGAAAAAGTGACAATTTTATTGTTAGCCATCCTACTACCTCTGATAGCAATAAAAGTTTTTTTTAACATCAACTGCCCATCAAAATGGGCCTAAGGCCTGTGTGGTGAATTAAAGAAGGCAAGACAGAGGTGACCGCTCATGATCTGACAGGAGTCGCCGGCTGCTGGTTTCGATCCAGCAACCTCTGACTTACTGGGACTTACCGTGCTGGTAAGCAATGATAGCAAGTTAATGATAGCAAATGACTAAACAAGTGTGACAGACCAGGTTAAGTGGTTAGAATACTGGCATACCGCCAACTATAACCGGGTTCGAAATATGGTCATAAAACAATTGAAGTTTTTATGCTAGATTGCCACAATGCTTCGGAAGGCACGTTACACAAGTCTGTATCGACTACACGAGTAGTTAATAGACCACTAGTGTGCCCTGATTAACTTAAATAAATCCCACTTATATTGTATACTGTATCAATTTACTGCATTATTTAATATTAGTGTAGATTAAGTTAAATTATAAAACGTAATACATGCCTTACATCTGTGTGGGATATGAACCGAACTTTCCTTATTCCTGATTCCTGATTTTCAGATCATTCAATCAGCTGTAAGTCAAAGCAAACGCAAACAAATTGTACTTGGTTGCAGCAAATATGCATTTAGTGTTAATTTCTTTATCTTATATTATAACGTATTTAAACTATTGAAGGTTTGTTTTAAAAATATCGCACTCATGTGTTCAAATTCCACTAGGTTAAGATAGAGAGGAAAGATCTATAGTATCCATAATTTTTTTTAATGTTTAAAATAGACCATCTCTCGATAGGGCTTTCATTTTAAATTGAAATCTTAACTGTTCTTGAAACCTGTTCTTCCCCATTTTGTGAAGTGGTGTAAAATAGAAATACTCACCAACAAGTCCGTTTTACGCTTTTCCAGGTATTCTCTTATTGGTCAACCTCTTTATACCGTCCAACCGTTATGGAGGAAGTATCTACACTGTTGAATGACCTTTTCGGCCTCCGTAACCGTTTGGCATAGATACATCGGTATCAAATTTACAAATACTTAAATTTTCAATTTTTCAACCGATTATAACTGTACTAGGAGTAAAAATAATTAAAATCATGAGTAATCCAATTGTACTAATAATATTATTATTTTACAGGTAAGAAAGCTGAAACTATTTCCAATGTTCGGTAAGCGTTCAATATTATGCATATTTTAAACGAATTATGTGTAATTGTCAAGCAACATATATATGCACATGTTTACAAAATACATACATACAGATATAGTACATTAAATTATCATTACTTTTTAAACGAACTTGTATGTTTAGTTAAAAAAGTATGCTCAGCTACATAGCTGTCACATTTTTATGGAAAATAAATTTCATATATAAAATATCATCTAACTTTGATAATAAATTTCGTGGAAGAAAAAAATTATTAACTTATATTGCATCGACATAAAATTATCACAATTATTCATAATAATTATAAAACAGTAGTGGACTATATCCAGCCAGCTTAATGTATTCACTGTAATTACAGTAGTCATAATTATTATTGCAGAGTTGATCTAGTTTTTGGTTTGATTAGTATATTTGCGTGTGTATTTCAATAGGATTTTCCACCCTCTGCCCAACTATGCTTGAGACTATTTCATTTTTATCTTGTTTAGACTTAGGCCTAGTACTATTTATTACTTTCCATGAGTATTTACATTTATTTTTTTACTAAGCTTTACAATCTTGAGCCCATTTCGATTGGCTTTGATGTATGTTATTTCTACATTGTTTCCTGAATTCCAGATATTTAGGTTCATCAATTGCAGCTCCAGTCAGTTTCCAATCCGAGTACTGCTGAAACATTTTTCCTTTGTCTTAATTACTTCACCGTTCATCCATGAGATGTCATCAAAACATGACATGTTTCATGAAAATATGAACAGCTGATTATATATACAACTAGCTGACCCGGCGAACTTCGTAACGCCTCACAGTAAACACATGTTAACTTTAAGATTGGCCATGTTCTGAAGTCGAATAGCAATACGGCTTCATTGTGAAAGGTTATATATTCTGGGTCGCTGCATAGTGAATAACAATACTGAAACGATAAAACATATTATTAACATTCCCATAAAACAAATAAATCTGAGTGGATTAATTCACAATTTTCAAATCCAATCCAAACCCAAACGAAACCTAACTGTAATACGGCTTGTATGGGAAAGATATACAACAGCTGATTATTATAATAAACGTAATAATATAAACATTGTAATTATCATATAAACACGTGACTTTAATCAGACAGAAAATAAAAATATAAATACATAATCCCCCAAAATCGTAAACTATTAACGTGGTGAATAAAGCTGTTCATTTTTTACAGTACACATTTACTTCATAGTTTAACATTAATGAATGATTCAGATGGCATTGGATCGTAAAGCATATTGCTAATGGAAAGTAAACCAATCAGCTGTAGCTAAGAAATCAAATGTTTTCATTGTAGACATTTTGTAAACAAACTTACTCTCCATAAGGTTAACATTAGAAATTTAAAACGCCATAAAATGGAAACTTATGGGGTTTTCGAAAATATTTTTCACTAAAACCTTCCCGGACACATATAGAGCAACTTCCTAAAATTTCATGACGATCGGATGAGTAGTTTGGCAACGCATAAAGGACATACAGACATACATACATTCAATTTTATATATAGAGATTTGTGAATACACAATATTTTACATTAGCTAATAACCGTCGCAGGAACTAGTTTTTAATAAAAACAAAACTCTTGAGTTCGGGACACTGATACTTTTTAATACATAAACCTGAGTATCAAGCGAGCCTCAAGTAGTATCAAGTATCAAGTGGTGGTCAAGCAGAAGCGTCTTGGCTATGAAAAGTGGTGATAAAATCAGGCGTTCGGTGACCAATTCGTCCCTTCCAGATTTATGGACTATCAATATAGAATCACGGACACTGACAAATGCGGAGAGTGTGACCTTCATATTTATGGTCGGTCTTGTGAAAATCATTCGTCTATATGAGAGCACTTCAAAATTTTTAAGACTTGTTTTGAATTTTATTAATATAAAACGACGGTTGACCTTAAACGTTGCATATTTCATATCCATAAATATATTTTAGTGAAATCATGATTTTTTAAATGACGATCATATAAGCAGTCTAATTGTTTAATCCATATAAATAACCTTTTTTTGGAATTCTTGGACATTGATTGGAATTAAAATAATTTTGTTTATTATTATACCCCAGAAAAGCGAAAATGTGTCTTATATCAATTTCTGAATGTCTTTGTTTGCCTGTCTACCGTAACGTTAAATAAGGGATTATCGTAAAGAATACTAAAAATTATTTTAATAATTCTATACTTTTTGGAGATGTTTGTCTACTTTGAAATTAATTATTTATGAGTTATATACGAGTAAATTAATAGAAATAAATCATAGTTAGTATCAAATTAAATTTAGTTTTTTTTATATTGATTCTAAAACTTTTAAAAGATGTTGACAAATGTAATCTTAATGTATATAAAATTTTAAAATGATGTAAAATGATGTGAAATTATTCGTCTAAGTTTTCAAGTTTATATTTTGTCATCTGTATTTAAATTTTTAACATTGAATCATACAGCCCGTAAAAAGGACAGGCTTACTGCTAGTAATGATAATAAAAGTAAAAATCTCTCAATATAGTTAAATATGATATGTTTACTCAAAAAATATTTGCAAAATGGTTCATTAATTATGTTTGAACTCTCACATTGGTTAACAAATTGTATACTTTGTGTGAAATATAGTATAAACATGTTGTGACAATCACAATGGACAAGAGGTATAATAATTCATCAAATATAGAACATAGATAAATAAATTTACCGTCAAATGTATAATCTTTGACAAATTAAAATTGAAAACGGATGTTGACATTTATTAGCATATAAATCTTTTATAATTCGTTCTAATACAAAAACAAAATGAATAATTCTTACATTACAATATCTGCGTCTAACACCTCATCATGTTTCCTTTAACAGTATGAGAGCTTGAGCTGAAATAAAATTGACTATGTTCTTCGATACTTGTTTTCTAAAAAAAGGTTATGCATTTAGATTTGGAGTTGGTATTAACCTTTTGAGCTCTAAACAGACGGTTAAATGTTCTTAGAGGTCTGAACTCAAAATTTCCTTAACATTTCATAAGCTTAAGTAAAGGCCAAAAAGGTGTAGCTTTTATTTACCAGTAGGCCTAAATCACAAAAACCGTTTAGCTTATATATAAATTCGAATAAAAGTCATCTAAAGTGACAAATACACACACATACTATCAATAGGACTATATGTACTATATTGGTATGAATATTATTAAAAATTAAAACTGTTAATCTATATAAATAAAATTAGAGTTTTGTCTGTACATTGCTCAGAATTATTCATTTTTTAGTTATTTTTACTTTTCGTGCGTTAGAGAAGCCGAAACCGGTCTTATCTTAATTTTTGTCTGTTTGTCTGTGACGCTCCAGGAGGTATTTTACGCCGTCTTCTCCGAAAAAAACGGGAGAACTGATTACAATGAAACTTATTTCATGTATTCTCTACATTCCCGAGAAGGTTTATAAATGCTTAAAATCGCCCGCTGCCCCTTGTAAAGTAAATAACGAGCATTTAAAAACCCACTTTTACGCGATATTACACGCATTTTATCCAGTGTTCAATGAATAACCTACTGGTAATAATCAGCTGTCTTTGTAGTTTAAAGATTTAATAGAAATAAAAACAAACAGCTGTCAAATCAATATTAGTTAGTTTATATTGGTCATTGATTTTAAACCCATTTGGAAATCATACTATATTAAAAAGTTATTTTAACGTATAACTAATTATAATAGTGGTATAAATGTTCTAATCTATTTAATTGTAAAGTAATGCTAAATAATAAAGCTGGGTATTGATTTGTTTAGGATTTCAGGTTTACATTTTGGTATGATAATCTTTCTTCTTTAAACTGAATCCTACAACCCGTAGAAAGGACGGGCTTACTGCTAGTACCACCTAAAAATGTCGGGTATGTTAAATATCAGATTTTAGGAATCTCCATTGTACTGTCTGTAAAAGTCACAATCAGTCTACCCATCTGTATCGACCCTTTACCATGTTACGTAATTCACGCTCGCGTTCTAGCCAATCATAGTTTGTTTGGACAACAAAGTGTTTTCCTCCGCGATTATGACGCGGCGCGTCTCCATCATGTATGCACTAGCATTACAGACAACGTTTATTCATGCACTGATGTACTATTACATTCAGCGTTAATTATAGACGTTCATTGTGGTGTTAAATTGTTAACAGTTTTCTCTGTGTATTCTAATGCACCTTACAAGATATAAAAAATCATTAATTTATTTCAATAATGATGGGAAATATCAATAACGAGAAAAAATACGTTATTTCGTTCATATTTTAGATGTAAATCATATGGTGGAGTAAACAAATGTACTATTCCTGGAATTTTTTACCGCATTTTTTTAATTATTGTCACTCTACTTTTTCTGGAGATGCCTGTTGTCATTCTTTTGGGGAATGCAAAAACTTTATTATTTATCCAACTTTTAAAATATACTTGGTAAGTATATGTTACTGTATTACTGTATGAAAATAGCTCAAAAACGTTTAGGTAACGACCATAAAAATATAATATTTTTGAAAATGGACCATTGAAAAGTATTTCAACTAAAGTAAAATATATTTTAGTTATTTCTTAAATACAATCATGTTTTGTAGATTGCTTATACCGTTTATTAATTTTCCAATAAAGAACGTACAAACTAGCACATTGCAAACAACCGTTGCAATATTGGACGAGATTTTAATTGGATTAATTTCATTCGATAAGGAGACCAGCCCGTCTCCAGGCTGATTATTTGTTCTGATAATTACTTGTTTTAATTAGTTCCAGATCCCGCTCTCGTGATACACATTGAAAGAGAAAATCATTTGTTTAATTTGTTAACACAATAATTAAAGGGTTTCGATTAATTTGCAATTTGTTTATGAACAACTTTCAAGATTTCTCAAGATGTTCATAAATATCCAGAGAAATTGAACTATTAAGTTTAAAATTACCTAAATGCTCATAGTTTTCTGATACGGAATTGTTCTCACTAAAAACGACAGCATTACTTCTTAGGGCACATTATCGTATAATGATGTTTGGGGTGTCAAAATAAAAGTAAAAGTGATCTTGGGAATTATATTATTATATTTTTTCATTTTATTCTCCAGGAAAGTACATAATTTCCACGCAATAATATTTAAACAAGGTTAGCAAGTAGATAGTGAACAAGTAATTATCTTTTTTTGTAAAAAACCTTAAAAAATGTTGAACTTGTGTACCTAGATAATCAATTTATATTTAAGTTGATACCACATCCGTCTATCTACGACTATCAAGTAATAATGAACAATTGTATAAATTGAACAATGTTTTTATCGGACTAAAACACTATAAGGCAGAGTACCGCAGACTCTTTTAAGGTAAAATGTGTTCAAGATTTTAATACACAGTTCATAATATCTATTAATTTTCTATAAAAGGTCCCTTTAATTAAATATTGAGCATTTCACTCTTTTAAACATGTAAAAGAAAACTTTTTATTTTCTACTTAACTCAGTATTGTTAGCACCTTTAACATAAAAATAACATAAGTTTAGGTTGTTATTTAATAATTTAAAATAAATGCTCAAATACCAAAACCGTTAAAAGAGACTAGAAAAGGCATAAAAAGCTAGAATAGTTGAAACTTGACTTCTAATTATCAATTTTAGTGTTGGCTGCTTTTGCATTTAAATTTTCCGTGTTCCACTATAGAGCTTTACGGTAAAGTCTTGTCTGCATCAAAGTGTAATAATATTCTTAATCAAACGGAGTTTTAACGTTTTCGTTTTAGGCTCTCAACAAGATATTATTGCCAACTTTTTGACTGGTGTCTTTTGTTATTGGTTTTTAATATAAACACATTTCTGTAAATTAATTTATTTTACTTTAAATATTACCCAAATATTAGGTTACTTAAAGAATATCAGTTATGTTCACACTAAATTTATCCTCTCGTTTAAACTCCTGTAATGTTTAAAACTAAAAATGTGGAAAGTAAATATTAAAAATCTTTTTATTAAAAGAAGTATATGATCTAGGCTTTTTTGTGAAACTAAAAAATTATATATTATAGAATCAGGTGTACTTAAAAATTCCCAAACAAAGGAAAGTGATTAAGGTACGAATGAATACTGTGGTTTAATTGTTTGTTTAACAGCTAGTGAAACTGTATAGTTAGTTTTGTTATAAAATTAGTTTTTACTAGTATACGTTTCATTAGGTAATAAAAAATGCACGATCTTTTTTTATTGAAAAAATATATACTTTACATTGAAACTAAATTAATAAGGTTTACGAAACACGTGTATCTCATACTTCGTATTAAGCCAACTTGAAAAATTCAGATGAAAACTTTTTTCTCTGGGTTTACTGAAGACAGAGCGATACTCCAGGGAACCACCCTTGCCTTATGTTGTTCCACATTCCTGTTTTCTGCTGCCGAGACAAGAATAGCCCTGTCAATTTTATGACCCATTGTCTTTGAATACAATGACGTAATATTTAGTTTAATTAATTTTCTTAATAATAAAATTAGAGGCTCATTTGTTTATAGCTTTGAATTGTATAAAAAAGCACTAATTTATAAAGTAGCAATGTCTCTTTCTTTCACAGTAGTTATTGTAAGATTAAAAAAACAATTTTGAACTTTGGTCCTAATGAACCTAATTAAGAAGTTGCAAGTAGTACTCGAAATCTCATAGCAAAACGTTGAAATACTGTCGTATGCGATCGAATAAAATAAGTACGGAAAACAAATATACACTGTTTAGATCTCAAATTATGATAATTATAGCTTTGAAAGTTTAGTAGTAAGAGTGAACTAAATTAACTAAACATCGGTTAGATACATTTTGCTGTTGCAACTTGCACGGATCACGCATTACTGTAGTTCGTACAAAATGTTTGTTTTGGAATAACCCTGCTAAGTGTATGGTAGTGATCACCAGATGTAAATGTAGTGAATCCATTCCTTTAAAGTAGCCCAGTCATACCTATACGTGAAGCAGTAACCAACGGAAGGATGTGAGAAGGTGGTTCAGCATCAACAGGTAGTCTTTTCCCTTGGGAGATCTTGCCAGTCTAATTGTTGTAACTCGGTCGTTTATCCCTTTAAAATTCCTCCTTCGCTCACTTGTTCAGTAAATTTGTTAGGTTTTATTTGGTTTTTAACATTAAAAGTATCAACTCATGTTATTTTCTTACAGGGATGCAAACATAGCAAAGTTAATATACGATATTTATTGCATTTCTTGGTCACAAATGCATTAATCATACCTTTAGAAATTAATATTAATGTTTTTCATTATTTTTGTAGCAATATTGTTCTTTTTGCCAAAGTGAATTGATTTTTATAATTTAATGACTTTAAACATAATAGTTGAATATTAAAATAACAACTTAAGTAGACATTGCATTTTTTTATCTTGCTGTATAGTTGTTTTAGTTTGATCAAAATCGTCAAAAGTTTGAATACCACAAAAAGTAATTGAAGTTGTTATTTAAACTTACAATAATGCCAATTAACTCCACGTCTATACTGATTTAATGCTTATTAATTCGGCACATCTTTAAATTGTCAATTAGCAACAGTTTACCGTTGGTATATTTACGCTATCAGATCAAGCATGTGAAGATATTTTTGAATATTACACTCGTAGTACTCTTATTGCATTCACATGCATTTTATTATTAAAATGTGCATGTAAAGCCTACAAATTCTTGATTGAAATGGGTTGAAACTCTTCTCAAAACCAACACGTGTAATAGCTTTTGAATTTTTCAATGTTTTTACAAACAATTTTTAAATCATCTGTTAAGATATGAGATAAACATAAGAAGATTGGATTTCTATTACACCTCGGAGAGGTTAGCAGGGTGAGATCGAATAAAAAATTGATACGTCAATAAATCTCGAGCTCTAGAAACCAGAAGAATAGGAAAGAAGGTTGTTGATGATAAAATCAACGGCGGTGGCAGCCAATTCTCCCAAACCTGAGTTATGGCGATATCGGTATGGAATAGCTCGGACACAGACAAATGTTGACCGGAGCTGAGGCCAACTTTACTGTCACCGTCATCCGTCTCCTGAGAACCGGCCTCATCCTTTTACACTTATTCGTGAAAAATAAATGCTTATATTTTCACTAATACACGACCATCTTTTAACATCAGTGTGTAATTTTTCGTTAAAAGTTCTTTTAACAATGTGTTGTAAGAACCAACTTCTATGTTTCATTGTTGTAGTTTAATTTACTAGGGAATAAAACAAAACAAAAATGTTTTTACATTGATATTTCTTAGCTCTGGAGGAGGGAAGTATTTGTAATCCATCAGACCAAAATTTGAAATGGAAGAGACGTCATATTGTTGTAAGACAGCTGTTTGGAGAACTGGAAAAATTATTTTTAACATATCCATGATCTAAGCTAATTATAGGTAATGTGTGTGGTAAATAAATTACCAGATAATGTGTAAAAAGTAGTTGCCAATAGTAAAAAAATAATACGTGAACGTATTGCTACTTTTCAATTATATGATAATGGAATCAACAGTTTTAGTAGCTTTTTTGTGCAGCATTTGTAAAAATTTCATCTCTACTTAAGTTGTTTTTATATAAGGAACCTTTGATCAGTCAACATTAGGTACTTTTATAACAATTTTAATATTAAATCGATTTTATTTTTTTAAGAAGACATTTGTTTATAAAGATGTTTCATCAGAGGCAGTGGTTTGGACTTTACAATAAACTGTAGGTCCCTTAGATATTCCATTCACTGTTGGGCTATTAATTAACAGCACTGTCTAAGAAAAATGTCAACCTTAGTCAGTAACAAGACTACAGAATCGCGCCACAATCATTCTACACTCGTTTCTCATTTATACTTAGTTTAAAATACCTACCTAAGTAGGTTGCCGTTTCAGTTAAAAGTATAAAGTACAATTATTTTAAATTAGCTCCTAATCTGTTACTATACAGTGTAAGCTCGGTTATTATCTTTCCATGTGATCATTTCTATTGGTTATTTGTGTCCAGATATATTACCGGCAAGCACACAAAAAATCAATTTTCCAACATACGTTTCAATTTGTAATCCTACAGTGTTATGTGAAACGTTTATTTTAATATTGATGGGAAGTACATAAGATGGATACCTTTATGTTAGTTCAACCATTGGTTTTTAAATGCTTAAGTAGAGAGAAAAGGATATTAAGAGTCTGCATCAGTGGTAGGCATCTTGAATTTTAGTCCCGTAAGGGCAATAATAAATTCTGGTGGAACATACCTTCACTTTGGCGTGTGTAGTGGCGTTAATTATCAAAGTATCAATGTAAAACTTTGGAAGTACATTGATGAGATGTTGCTCAAGGGCATGACCTTTTAATATGTTCAAAAATTTAACTTGATATAAAAACAAAAATCCAGGAATATTTTACAAAATAAATCATTATTATTTTTTTATTGAGAGCGAAAAATAAGAAGTTCTGTAAGGTGGTGCCCTGGAGGACTGTAATACCTTTAATTTGACACCTCTTCCGATAATTTATGACAATAGGTCAAGGAGATATAGGCGCCAGAATTTAACATTGCTCTTACGGGACTAAAATCCAAGATGGCTACCACTGATGCAGACTCTTAAACCTATAAGATTAATGGCCTATATTATTAGAAAAAGTAAATTAATTATTTCTTACTTGTTTCCACTTTACGTAAAAACATTTTTGAACTTAGAGTGTAGTATTATTGTTTTTTTACAGTACACAAACATGCAAGATGTGTTCCAGTTGATTCTCAGTCTACTTCCAAAGATTGGCTCATTCCTAGTTTTATTCCGCGCCCTTAGCCTCGTAGCCTCGCTGAAGGTGCCGATAAGCTGATCCCTGTTGGCAGCCGATTCAGATGCAGCCAGTCACGTGATATAGGATCGAAAATGCGGAACAGGTTCGGATTTATGTGGCCCCGTGGACGCGCCTTATCTCGCCCCTCGCTCTCTGACAATATTGTTGCGTTGAATTTGAATCGACTTTTATAAAAAACGAGTTTTTATTGATACGTATTTATTTTATTGAATATTGTATTACTACTACAGTGCATGTTTTAAAATATAAAATTAAGTTCTAAACATAGATTGATAGAACATAGTTTCCATACTTCATTTCTGATTAATAAATGCCAAGAAAAGGAAGTAGTTAGACTCGCAGGATAGTGAAACATATTGAGGTACTAAAATATGTACCTAAATATGCCTTACAGTCCCTGGCTCAGCCTTAGGGTTTTGTGTATTATACTTGGGTATTATATATTAAAGCTACTTGGAGGTCACGAATTGTGGATAGTTGTGAGACTTGGTCGGTGGATGTATGTTCTCTTACTACGTTAATCCGCAAAGACCATCCTCATAATTAGACCAATTCGTAATTCAGAGGCCGTGGTTCGGATTCCACGTTAAACTGTAGATCCATTACTTGCCATCGGCTGTTGGGCTATTAATTAACAGTCCTGTCTAAGGAACACGTCAGCCTTAGTCAGTAACAAGACTACAAGATCGCGCCACATTCATCTTACACTCTATCCTCATTCATACTTGGCTTAAAATACCTACATTGTAGTATGGTTGCCATTTTAATGATCTAATCTAATCTACACATTGGCGTTTTTTTGTAAACAGAATCGCCTTATATTAATAAGAAAGAATCGAATACGTAATCGGATCCCGCTGTGTGAGTCGGATCGTCCCGTCTGCAGCGATGATACCAGTGGGAGTAATTATGTTCCCATAATTACGTAAATTCTTGCGTATTCCTATTTTATTTATTTATTATCTTAGCGTAATATTCCCATTAGGTTTAACCTGGAAGATTTAAGAAAATTATACTTAAAAGTTTATTTTTTCGGTTATTCTGAGCAGCTTACTAGACCTATAACTTTTTTAAAATTCTTCACATTTTTATTACTAACTAGCTGACCCGGCGAACTTCGTAACGCCTGACAGTAAATACATGTTAACTTTAAGATTGGCCATGTTCTGAAGTCGAATAGCAATACGGCTTAGTTGTGAAAAGTTATATATTCTGGATCGCGGCATAGTGAATAGCAATACTGCAAGCTATTATTTATCTAACGTGTAATTAACATTTCTAAACATTTACTTTTGTTCGACACGTTATTATATTTATAATATACATAATATTAACATATAACAAATCAGACAGAAAATATATTTATTATTCTATTAATGGAAAATAAAGCTATTCATTTTTTACAGCACATATATACTTCACAGTTTTTCATTAATGAATTATTCAGATGGCACTGGATAGTAAAGCATATTGCTAATGGTAAGTAAACCAATCAGCTGTAGCTAAGAAATCAAATGTTTTCATTGTAGAAAATTTGTAAACAAACTTACTCTTTATAAGATTAACATTAGAAATTTAAAACGCCATAAAATGGAAATTTATGGGGTTTTCGAAAATATTTTTTCACTAAAACCTTCCCGGACACATATAGAGCAACTTCCTAAAATTTCATGGCGATCGAATGAGTTGTTTGGCAACGAATAAAGGACATACATACATACATTCAATTTTATATACAGAGGTTTTCCTTGATTTATACAATAATTTATATAAGGCAACAAAGTAGCTGAGTTTTATGTTTGAACCACATAACTAGGTTGGTTTCCTCCTACGCAATGCAGAATCAGTTTATCCGCTGAGACATGGCTGGCTTAACTGCTCGCGGCAACCACTATGCTCGTAGCTAAATGTGAGGCTGCTGCGAACTCATTATTCCTGTCTTGAATGTAACTTCCTCCCCAATAATTGTTCAAGCAACCGTTAAAGTGCTTTTGTGTTCACTGCCTTAACACGCTGTATATGTTTATGGGTGATGCTCATCTGTTTCTTTAAGCTGTTTCGAGGTTTAAAATAACTTATTATCAACACAAATTAAAAAATAACGTTTCTTGTACGTGATACTTTTATTTTTATCGTTGTTAATGCAAACACCTATTTCATTAAATTCGTCGGGAAGCTAAAGATAGAAAAAGAATCTGTAATGTTGAGGTCGTTGAAGTTGAATATGGTTAAAATGTTTGACAAGTGATAACGATTCCAAAAAAATGATCGTATTTATTTCCGTGTGAATGCTTTCAGTTAATCTAAACAGCTATTCTTATAATCATATGACGTAACTTCCGTTGAACATTTTCGTTGCACCTTTTGCGTTCCACAAATCTGCTATCACCTACCCAGAGCTTAGAGATATCTATGTCAAAAACTGTTCCACATAATAACTTAGTTAAAAAGAAACACATTTTTGTGAAAAATCATACTAATGTATGGTCCATATTGCTGATAATTTCCTAAGTAACCTTAGTTTTTACAGGAATTTGACAATAGCTGGAGATGGTTCTGTAATTGATTGATAAACGTTTTACGCACTGCGCTATTGTCGATGGTTCAGTTCCTAATGAATGAACGTAGTACACACTACCTAATGAATGAACGTAGTACACACTACTAAATGTATGACGTAGTACACACTACCTAATGAATGGACGTAGTGCACAATGCCCCATTTTCGATGGTGCGTTACCTATTGAATGAACGTAGTATGCACTACGCTATTGTCGATGGTTCAGTACCTATTGAATGAACGAAGTAAAAACTGCGCCACTAACCATTGTTCAGTACCTTATGGATGAACGTAGTACACACTGCGCTACTATCCATTGTTCAGTACCTTATGGATGAACGTAGTACACACTGCGCTACTATCCATTGTTCAGTACCTTATGGATGAACGTAGTACACACTGCGCTACTATCCATTGTTCAGTACCTTATGGATGAACGTAGTACACACTGCGCTACTATCCATTGTTCAGTACCTTATGGATGAACGTAGTACACACTGCGCTACTATCCATTGTTCAGTACCTTATGGATGAACGTAGTACACACTGCGCTACTATCCATTGTTCAGTACCTTATGGATGAACGTAGTACACACTGCGCTACTATCCATTGTTCAGTACCTTATGGATGAACGTAGTACACACTGCGCTACTATCCATTGTTCAGTACCTTATGGATGAACGTAGTACACACTGCGCTACTATCCATTGTTCAGTACCTTATGGATGAACGTAGTAGAACGTAGTACACACTGCGCTACTATCCATTGTTCAGTACCTTATGGATGAACGTAGTACACACTGCGCTACTATCCATTGTTCAGTACCTTATGGATGAACGTAGTACACACTGCGCTACTATCCATTGTTCAGTACCTTATGGATGAACGTAGTACACACTGCGCTACTATCCATTGTTCAGTACCTTATGGATGAACGTAGTACACACTGCGCTACTATCCATTGTTCAGTACCTTATGGATGAACTTAGTACACACTGCGCCATTGTCGATGGTTCAGTACCTTATGGATGAACGTAGTACACACTGCGCTACTATCCATTGTTCAGTACCTTATGGATGAACGTAGTACACACTGCGCTACTATCCATTGTTCAGTACCTTATGGATGAACGTAGTACACACTGCGCCATTGTCGATGGTGTGAGAGTCGCCGCGATAAGGCTGTCACAAGCACCCTCATAAATCCACTTTTGTCCGCCATATTCAATTTACACCGGTAAATCACACTCGACCAGATAGAACATCGTTGGCAATGATTCCGCCGCAGTGGACGTAGAGCTAAAACCACCCTTCGTTATTTTTACCCTTCTACGTTATTAATTCCATATTTAATCTATATTATGGGCGTGTACCTATTAGTAAATAAATAATATTACACGTTAAATATAATGTAGATTTTTAACTAGTTAAAATCTCTTCTAAAATTAAATTTGTTTTGTTTAGTAAATGATATACAAATACCAAAATACACTTAATACACTATAATAAAATAGAATACATTGTATTAAACCTTATAATTTTTAGAATCAATAGTTACCTTTCACAAATCATAATCCATGGTAATCTAATACGTATTTTGGCAAGGTCTAGCTTGTTTTTACATATAATTTTAAATTTGTTCCTCCCCATAACTAATACGTATCTAAAATAAAGAATTCCGTAATTTGTGCCACAGAATTTGTTTACAGTTAAAAACTATGTAGTAGGTTTATAGATAAACATATAATACAGTTAAAGACATTTGTCATGACAAAATTGTACAAAATTCGTGCCATTGGTCAAGTAGAGAATTCGATATTTTCCTTGTTTTATTTCGTTGATAGTTTTTAGACTTTTAAAATATTACTTGTTCAATTGTTACCTCCAATACGAATTATACAGTATTACTTAATTTTTCAAAATAAGGAATTTCCGACATGGATATTGGATACGTCTTAGCTCTGGGGGGGGGGGTATTAGCAATTTGTAAGATGAAAATTATGTAACAGGTTTCCTTAGAAACCGCTAGGGGTATTGTATTGAATGTTTAATATAAAAGAAAAAGAACAGCTGTTTGGATGAATTGAAAACATCACCTTAAGACATATGCGTGATCTATCCTATTTCTTACAGGGAAATAAATACTAACTTTTTTCATTATTAACCTCGTTGACTAAAGTTTAATCCAGCTATATGATTTTTTGACTGTGGTCTATATTATAATTGTCACCTGATACTTAGAACCTTCAACCTTTAGTTTTGGAACTCTTACTCATTTTGTGAGGGGAGCTATTATTTTTATTACAAAATGAAAAAGGAACGTGCATCAGTATTACCTAATATTCTCACACACAAACATATAAAAGCAGGCCCATATGTGCCTCGTATCATAAGTGAACTAATTAATTGAATATTGTCCAAGCTTCATATTTGTTATAGTTAAAACCTCTAGGAAGTAAAAAAGATTGCTGGGAACATTTAAAATTGACTGCAGTGATAAGTCACAGCTATAAACTTGTTCTACTTTTTACAGTTTTATCAAATAAAGAAGAGACAAGATAGAATTTCCTTCAGGACGCCACAGTGTTTGCCATGGACCTCGATTGATTTCCTTTGACCTCCCAAGCCCAAACTCCTCTGACATCTTCCTATTACTGAACGATTTTTTACTTCGACACCTTTAAATTCAACTCTGTTTTTTCAATTCAATGTGTTTATGCACAATTACATACACTAATTATTTAAAAATGCGTTAAAATAATCGTTCGATTGGGGTATTTTGATAGTTAAAAATTAATCTGTTCTGGCAATAGTAGACGTAAGGTTAACTTCAGAGTTAAGCAACAATCTTCATTATTATGTCTACTTTATAGAGTACTAGCCAAAGTACCCGTTCTTCGCACGGGTTAAAAAGGCTAAAAGGTGTAGGCTCTACTGATACATTTAAGGTATTGTTAATTAATTCTTCATTGTTTACAAAATGACAAAACACGAGTGTCTACAACATGACAAAGTAACATCTGTCAAATATTGGGAGAGGATAAGGATTAACGTAATAGAGACAGTCGTCGGAAAAAACTTAAAATCTACCATTCCACTATTTCAAATAATTCACTAATTTCGATCCAGCAGTTTATCTGAAAAATCAACTTTATTTCTTCTTTTTCCCTAACTGTCAAAATATAGTGCAAACGGATGTTGTCATTAGAAAATGTAAACATTGAAACATAGGACGGTCACGGCAGCTCTTCCTTCTTCTTCTTCTTCCCGAACTGTCAAATTTTAGTATTCACAGCTGTTGACATTCAAGTAATTTTATGTTTTCATTCTCTAAAAATTTAAACATTGAAACTTAGGACGTTCACAGGGCGAGAGGATTTTAAATTCCAGGTTCAAATCCAACCAATCACTAATACTTTCTCACCAAGTGATAATTTCCTAGTAATGTGTAAAACGGCTCCAGAAGATGCTTAGACGGTCCTGGGATGAGAAGGGAATGACAATTTTGAAATGGTTTCATACTGGGCCCAACTTCTTTTGTTTTTTAACTAATCATCCTAAAAAATTAATCATCTGGTCTTAGTCAGTAGATTTATCACGTATCATCAAAATTAAAGTGAAATTTGATCATAAACACTTTGAATTTTCCCTTTATCTTAACAAGTCTGTGATCAATATGTGTAAAGTTTTTTGTTGACCTGTTTTGGTATGCTCAAAACAATAAAGATAATGTATGCAGTAAAATTATCCCTATTTGTGTAGACATACCCCTCACTCATATTCACCTTAAACTACCCAATAGGATGGACCGGTCAGTGTGAATGAGTATGAATCAGAAAACAATGTTACATAACAAAAAAATGTGACAGAGAGAGAAAGAATCCGGCCAATTTGAGGTTGGAACTGCCAATAAGTCGCCCGACCGGATGGGAACAATCCGTACAAATCCGGCCGTCCACGCCGCGCTTTGCATAAGTGACGTCCTGTAATGCTCGGATAATCCCTTCTTTACTCCTTTTTTTACCTAATCATTACATTTTCTTCACATCACATTCAAATCTATGTAATCCGTCTGTCAGTACACCGACCCCGAGACCACATTGATGGCAATGATTGTCAAATTTGGTTAAAGGAATTTAATTGTTACACTTGTGAGGGTAGTTCACCCCTTTTTCCTTGTTGTAAATAGCTTAGATCATGGATATGTCTAAAAGGAATGTATTCCGTTCCTCTAAACAGCTGTTCTCACGTTATTATGATTGAACACTATCAGCGCTGTGTGTATTCCACAAAACACCATAAGCATTTCTTGTAAAAAATATTTAAATTTAAAAAGAACAATTTCTTCCTTATTTCTCAGCTAAAGATTCGCCAATGATATAAAATGTAATCTTTTACCTTTTAACTTAGTGTTTTAGTGTTTAACCTCATTTAGTGTTTTTAGCCATTACAACGTGATTATTTTAATTTTAATTTATTTAAATGATAAAATATAAAAATAGTAAAGTACGAAAATAAATTGCGTTAATTTGTGATAAAAATAAGAAATAAAGTAAACGCGTTTTAATAGCCAATACTACTAAACGGGGTGGACTATTTTAAGTTGAAATACTTAATATATTTTAGCCTAATAATAAGAAAGATTTAAAAACCATCGCAGAACAATGTAATAAGAGAGCATTGGGATTGGATTATTTAATCTTTTATAATTGAACTATCTTAATTTAAGATTACGGATCAGAAACTTATTAAAACGATTCATCTCCGGAACAAATATTGCGAGAAAGATAATTGCAAGGTTTCTTATTGAGGAGGGTGAATCCAATTAAAATGTCATCCTATATATTTTCTGAAGTGTCTGACATGTTTATAAAATACGAGGAGTTAGAACAGGCCAACTGATACCTCCTGTATTTTGTACTTGGTACGGATTGTATGGCTCAGAGCTAACAAGCAAGATACTTATTATCATGTCGAAATATTTACCAAATAAGTGAAAAAACTAATAAACAAAAAAAGAAAAGAATCCCAGTTCAGCTATTTACAATCAATTTAAAATTAAATTGAACTATAACGTTTTTATACTTAGTAATATTTGTTAGGATATCAAACGATATAAATAAATATTAACATAACGTTTTATATAGTACTAGCTGACCCGGCGAACTTTGTAACGCCCTACAGTTCATATGTGTTAACTTTAAGATTGTTCTGAAATTTCTATTGAATAACTTCTTGATTAGCATTATATGTGTTGGTTTTACTATAGAATGAAGAAAAAACTCACGTCTTCCAACACTACTTAATATATTTACACTTATATTGTAATTATATACGATCGGTAAATATATATAAAAGGTGTTAAATTAACGATTAATTTTGTCCAGTCACACCGGACTAGGGTTTCCGTTAAGGCCTGAAGATACTTTTACTTTTTTTTTAGAAAAATAATTATTTACCCATAATTTTGAATTATACATTTGTACAGAGTTCCTAAAACCTAAATTATACTACTTTTTGAATTTAAAAAAATGCGAACGGGAAATACCGCATTAGGACACGGTTTGCATATAATACCCCCGACTTTATGTGCTAAAAACGTATAATAAGTTGTAGGGTTTATTTATTAATATTCATCGATTGATTAAATGATTTAATATATTTTATGTTTAACACTTTTTGTTTTATGTAGAATCAAATTACTTTCTGTATTTGGATACGGTTTACTGTGAGATGGCTTTAAATATGACTGCAGACGGTACAATGTTTTACAACATGCAACATCCAGGTTTAAAACAAAAGGTTGTTCCTTGTTTTGAGGAGTCCCCGAACCTTGACGAGCGCGGGCTGATGAAGCGTGTTCAATACCAGGAACATGTGAGGGATCGCCGGCCTGTTTCCTCTGTTCCCCATGACATTAATCATCGCGATGAATGCTGCAGCCCTTCCGAAACTGAACTTGCACACGGCGAGTTTCAATATATTACTAGAGTATAATGACGAGAGACGAGTCTGGTAGGCTGAGGCAAACGACACTTTTGGCTCCAAGATAAGTATTGGTGGTCTTTGTTTGAAACTCTTTGTTGGAGATGGTGAGTTTATCTTTTTTAGATTTTCGCTAGCAGTAAGCCCGTCCTTGGTACGGGCTGTAGTATTCAGTGCTAAGAAGCATGATTTACTTATCTGTATATATAAAATTCAAAGCCCTCACTCACTCACTCATCACTAATTCTCCCACTTCCCGATTACCTAGGAGGCTGAAATTTGGTATACTGGTTCTTTAGGCCTAAAATAGGTAAGTCTAATAGTTTTTGTGACGATTTTTCCATAAATATCTACTCTATACGTGTTCAAAGTTCCCATGTTAATATTATGGAGAAATGATTTTGTTTTGGATTCCAACATGTGTATCTACACATGTACCTTTTAAGATATACAAACAAAGTTCAAACAAAAACAGCAGCTGTTTTTGTTTGAACCATTGAGCAAGCCAAAGAAGCAAGCATAAAATAGTAAGTACTTAATGGAGTCTAATTACTGTATAAATATAATATTTCTCATTTGTGATTATGTTTTATGATTAAAAACCAAATGTTTATTATTATCGGTACGAAGTTCGCCGGGTCAGCTAGTTATATATAAATTACTAACCTTAAAAAAGTTAATTACAAAGAAAACATAAAATCTCAGCATAATTATTTAGCATCAATTTACAATTGGGTAAATTATCAAAATTCGATAAAAGTGATACAAACATTTTAACATAGTATGATATTTAAATACCGGCACGGAAGTTCAGGGGTCTCCAGCTGACGGGGACTCCTGTCGGTTCATGAGCGGTCATCTCTGGCTTGCCCATGTGACTAATAAAACGCTGAATAATAAACACACTACGGTACCTCGCTGTTTATAATTCACCGCAAAAACCCCAGGGTTATGGTGATGGTCTGTTGAGGTTTTCAAAAAAGGTTTAAAATCAATGTTTTAATCTCTTCATTTTGGCGAAAGGTTGTGGTTGCCTTACCACGCCTCTCACAACGGATTGTACACGACAATTTCAGATAATTACTAGCAGTAAGCCCGTCCTTTGTACGGTTTGTAGGATTCAGTTTAAAGAAGAAAGATTATCATTACAAAATGTAAACCTGAAATCCTAAAGAAATCAGTACAAAAAAATAAATCATTACCCTGCTTTATTATTTAGCATTACTTTACAATTAAATTGATTAGAACATTAATAACATTATTATAATTAGTTATACGTTAAAATAACTTTTTAATATAGTATGATTTCGAAATGGGTTTAAAATCAATGACCAATATAAACTAACTAATATTGATTTGACTGCTGTTTGTTTTTATTTTTATTAAATCTTTAAACTACAAAGACAGCTGATTATTATCAGTAGGTTATTCATTGAAAACTGGATCAAAATGCGAGTAATATCGCGTAAAAGTGGGTTTTTAAATGCTCGTTATTTACTTTTCAAGGGGCGGCGGGTGATTTCAAGCATTTATAAACCTTCTCTGGAATATAGAGAATACATGAAATAAGTTTCATTGTAATCAGTTCTCCCGTCTTTTCGGAGAAGACGGCGTAAAATGCCTCCTGGAACGTCACAGACAAACAGACAAAAATTGAGATAAGACCGGTTTCGGCTTCTCTAACGCACGAAAAGTAAAAATAACTAAAAAATTAATAATTCCGAGCAATGTACAGACAAAACTCTGATTTTATTTATTTAGATTGTAAAAGAATATTAAAGGTTCAAATTTGCAGGGAAAATATCTATAATTTTGATGTTGTTGATGCCAAAATAAAATAATGTATTTACTTCCCTATGGGAAAGCTTAGATCATATGTCCTAAAAGGGAGTGTTTTCAGTTCCTCTAAACAGCTGTTCTTATAACCATATGACATCGCCGTTTAATTGTGGTCTGTCAGATTGCCAATATCACTTCAGAGCTAAGAAATATCCATGTCAACAAAATAATATTGATTTTGATTTGATTTGAGCTGTTGGTTATTTCTTTCTATTAAATAAATTAATCGAACATTCTGTGAAACTTAAAAAAATTAATCTTTCTCTAAATTAGGATTTTGAACACTAACAATTTCACTTTCTTAATGCGTGGTTCAGTTTAATGTATAGAAAAACTTCTCCAAAAGCTATAAAATAAGGAAAATCATTTGAAAATACCTTTTTAGCGTTACAGAAATTACGTCTGTCTTTCCTACATACAGAAATGCATAATTTAAGATACGACCTATTCCGTCTTTTCTGAGGTATAAATTTTAAAATTGTACTTAAATAGACTGGAAAGTATAATTTTGTCTTGCCAAGAAGTACTTTGCATCCTAACACAAAATCACAAGATTTTTAGGCGTACGTATATTTTAACCTGGTAGATCATCGCACAACAAAGGACAAAAGCCTATAACCCCCATAACCCAGCATTTCCCCGGTGGTCCGGTGTAAAGAGAATACAGGCATCGGACAGCAATAAATTCTTGTCCGTCCCTTGTCATTCTATTAGCGCTCGTAAATCCTTTAATAGGGGTGTGATTGCACATCTAGTGCGGTACACAGTCTTTACACAACCATTGTTGTAAATACTTTCAGTCAGCTGTCATAACTCGTCGAAATCAACAATTTTAAGTTTCCTAAAAGTTATGAGCTAAATTTAACCAATTTGGTAATCTATAGAAATAAACCGTTATGACTGACTGAGTTTTGGAATCATAATGTTTTTTCATATTTTTATATTCTATAACATAGAATGGGCCTTATCTCAATTTCTGCATGTATATCTGCCAATAAGTTTTTGTAAGGCTTTTGTGAAAACGAGATCACTAACAGCTATGAAACCTATTTCCTCATCCCATACCTTTTGGAAAAGGGATTGTTTACCTTGAAATGAACATAATGAACCCTTAAAAATCTAGTTTTTAGCGGTATAACAGATATGTTCTAGGTTTTATCGAACACGTGAACTGTTAAAATTATTTAATAGAAAGAAATAACCAATGGGTGTAAAATCAATATTGGATTTTAAAGCTTTTTTAAAAATTAGAAAAATGTTACAAAGTTTTTTTGCGTTTTACAAATCACAGGATGAAGTAAAAACTCACGTCTTCCAACACTACTTATTATATTTACACTTATATTGTAATTATATTCAACGTTAAATATATACAATAGCTGTTAAATTGGCGATCGATTTCGTCCAGTTACACCGAACATTATCAGGCCCAAATGGAGACTGGAAGAAACAAGATGGCGTCCCTGCTTAAATACTACTGGCTACCGGAAGTTCCTGTCATGGCGTCATAGGTAGCATTTATTGGCTGGCTGAGTTCCGGAAATAGATTTTTATACGTTCTTGCAGAATCAAAATGTATTTGTTCATTTATTAATTTTGTTTTATCTTTACATTTTTCTTTATAAATAAATAACTCTTCCCATGCATTCATTCCATTTCCCTTTTTACAAGGTTTGATAATCTTGAGGTCTTCATCGATTGTTGTTAGGTTATGTCCTTTTTCTAGTAAATGTTTTGCGATGTTTGATCTCTCCGGTTTCCCATTCTTCCATGCTGATATATGATTTTTATATCTTTTTACAAAATTGACGGTCTGGCCTACGTATATTTTATCGCAGTCTCTGCATCCAATCTAGTATATTCCTGGTTGGTTAAATTTATCAGTGTTTTCAATTTTTGTGTGTAGTATTATATACATTCTGTTCTGCGTCATAAAATCTGTTGAAACTCCATACTTCTTAAATTTATTTGCAATTCTTTGAGTTTTTCCCCTGTATAACTAAAAACTGCAAATTTATTGGCTTATAAATTTTATAAATTTATTTAGTTATTGGCTTGATTTTAAACAGAAATTATAAAATGAACAAACAAACACTAGACCACCGATTGGTTGTAATTCATATTTCGGGACTCTCCAGACTAGCGGAGAGACTTTTCACCCAATCTCTGTCAACAAAGGCGATTGTATGCAAGGGAGGTTCCTTTTATCCGGTAACAGCATCCTTCTTATCCGGTCTTTGTTGGATATAGAGTAACTTTGAGGGCAATCAGTCTCATACACTGCGTTTATGGTACTTCTTATATCGGTTAAACTAAATATGACCAGAACTATTTTAATGCTGTGGGTATGGTTAAACTAATATGATAGTTTAGGTTGGTGTTTTCAAATTTAGCAATTTTGTTTGAATAAGTCATTTCCTTGTTTGTAACACTGTCCTTAGTTTAATTTTTGTATTATGTATTTCGTTTTTGCAGAGTTGTGTGGTGATCAGCAATTTTTAAGTTTTAATTCTGACTTAAACTCATTACTCTATCTTCAATTTGGTACTCCCTTAAAATGATTATTAAGGAAATAACTATTTGTAAATTTAGAAAGGTATGATTGTTTCTTCAGAAAAAGCTATCCTTTGGAATTGTGTAAATTAGTATTCAGTATTAAGGGTAAAGTTGAAGACCTTGATGGTAAATTAGTGAATCTCTCCAATATCCCACAATATGAGGCATTATCAAATTGGAGAGTGTGTATGGGTGAGGGGCCGGTGTGGAGATGGCGACACTAGACAATGGGCTGATACGTCCTCGCATTGTCTCCTTGTAAAGATTGGCTCTCCTCTCAACATCACGATCCAGTTTTTTTTATTACTGTTTAGCAGATCAACAGCCCGCACGATTATGTGTCGAATTGAATGGGGGAACTGTCACCCTAATACTTACCAAAGCCATAATACAACCTCATCACAATATTTAGAAAATTTAATTTCTCGCCGCCTGCCTTTAAGTATTAGGTTTCACCGACCTTTCTCAGATCATACAAAACTCAAAGTAGAAATTAATACATTACTTCAGTTTTGCTAGCTTACAAGTCACAGTTAACTTACAGTTTTAATATTTTTGAGTTTACTGTTGGAGCAGCAGCGCTTGGTTCACACCCAAGCGGCAAAAAGTAGAACTACATCTGTCGATCCGAATATATTGAACGGCAATTTGACCTTTATTTGTTATTGAATTTGGTCCGTCAGAAATTTCTGGCTATGCGTCGACTGTTTTAATGAACGAATGTCTAATGGGGACTAAAATTATTAAAGAGATTGGCTTGGCTGTTAATCTTCCATGTGACTTATTTTACTAATTATAACAAATAATTTACTAATATACCGTTTTAAGTAAAGTTTCGCGTCAGAGTTTTCAGGCCACACTAGTGCCTATGACGTGACCTAACGACTGTGCAGCCGGTACCAACAGCTTAATGCGTTTTACGAAGCACGGTGGTAGTTTGAGATATAAATTCAACTTGTCATGACCAGGAGTCGAACCCAGGTCTATCGAATAGTACCTTACCCACTCAGCTATGATCGCCAATAAAAATAAACGGTACCAGTGGACTGACACATACTTTCTCCCTTAAGTAAATTTAAAAAAGACAATCTGTAATAAAACTATCATGTTCTACAAAGTAATTCTAAATATCATTTAATAATTTATTGTTCAAATTGTATGGGGGAACCCCCCCCCCAGTAATACCAAGCTTTTTTAGCTGGTTTTGTTCGGTGATTTGACCTTACACTTCATACCAAGTTTCATGGAAAACGGGTGGAAAGTAAGGAAGAAATTGATTTTTTTTATATTTTCCATAAGAATAACATTGGGCGCTTTCAGACAACGTACTGCGTTTATCGTGGACAGTAAATTTAACTTTTCTCTGGAACCGTTAGTCGTAGACAAATAATTCAAAAACTAATTTGTTTAGTTTTTTAAGCTGGTTTCAATGGTACCAGTCAAGTTATACTTTACTTTTATTGTTTTCGCTGAAAATTTAAAAATTTGATTTTTTTGACATTTAAAAGCCCATAACTTTTGAACCGTCATTTTTACAGACATGCGGGTGGTGTCAAATTATTTAGTGCTCTCTGCACTATAAACCGTCAAATTTTAATCAAAATCGTTAGAGCCGTTTTTGAGAAAATTGGATTTTTCACGTTTTTTAAGGGTTTTTAGGGGTGAACTACCCTTAAAAATCAAAAATTCAAAAAAATGAAAAAAAACGCCTGGAGATACGGTGACTATATATATATGGCAAATTTCATCTAAATCGGACAAACGGGGTAGGCTGTGGCACTGTACACATCCAGACACACACACACACACACACACACACACACACACACACACACACGGACGGACAGACATCACGCCAAAACCCACTTTTTTGGATTCAGGGGACCCCAAAACGGATATATCCACCCTCAACTCAAATTCGAAAATTTTGATGAAAACAATACTTTCTCCATATACTATGTATAAGGGGAGAAAGTAAAAATAAACTAGGGGGTCTGAGGAGCACCATTCACAACTACAAAAAGAATAAGTAAACCTTCAATATATTCTTTCTTTTCCTATCTTTTCTTCTTTTCTTTTTAATCCTCTAAAGTGATATATAAATGTATTATATTTATTTATTTTACTACAGCCATTTAACAAATTGGTTTTATTGTTTTTCTTTGCCGATTAAAAACAAATATTTAACGTGATTTATTTCATTCGAAATTCTGATCAAAATGTCCTACTGTAACTACTCCTCAGAAAAATACTCAAAATGTCCTCAGAAAACCTAGTAGATATTCACTATACAAAATTTAAAAGAACTAAATAGAATAAATACTGTTTTTAAGTACGTAGGTATGATGCGACGGGGAAATAATATATACACGACGAACCAAGCTACTGTCTTGCAATAATCACATGTTATAATATCAAAATATCAATCATATGTGAATGATTGATATTTTGATTAATGTCTGTAACCTAAAAAAATAAGACTAAAATAAACAAATTCTTGTTAAAATAATTTCTTCAGTTATTTTAATACTGCAGAATAATCTAACAACATCCAACAAGAACAATTAAGAGTTCATTTGCTATGGATATGTTTGTGGAAGTTGGAAGAACGTTTTATCTTATTACTTTATGTTTACTGTTTTGTTTGAACAAGTGTCGTTCTCAAACACAATGCACGGTAGACTTGGATTGTAATAGACCTTTAAAATATATAAAATGTAGCATATGTGTAAAAGAGAAATGTGCTGTTATAGATAGAGACATATTTAAGCCCCAACCCACTTGTGAATATTTCAGGGACCATTGTACTAAAGATTACTGCAATGAAAATGTGGCGAAAGGTGTTGTTTCTTTTGAAGGTTATGGCAGTTGTGTCTGCTTGTGTCGTGGAGTGCCTTTCTACGGAAGCAGGTGTGAAAAAGGCTTACCGAAAGGTGTCGGGAAGTTCCCTACGGGTATCTACTTCATCATGCCCCCGTATGTGGAGTTCAACCAAGCTTCCAATATATTGGTCTTCTCAGATGGACTACCGATCCCTTATATAGTGGCATATGATCAAACCTATGGAGGATACTATTCAGGGAAACAAGTCGAGCCAATTATGTCCCACAAATGGGGTCATAAAGAATGTGTGAAACTCTTTGCTAATGATGAATTCCTACGGTCAATTTTAGACGTATGCGATTTGATTGACTTTACGTACACTGATACTGTTTTTATCATCCCATTTGTTATTCCGTTTGATCTGGTGACGGAACAAGGAGAGGTCGTCACATCTTTCACTCGAGTGATGGGAGTAGACGCTTATGAAAAATCAACTAACAGACACATCGTGTCCAGCAATAATTTCTATGCTATGTCATATCCTAAGACAGAAATATTTGAAACAACTCCTATAGTAAAACTTAAAAATTGTGGAAAAAGCATTAGTTCTCAAAGGTTTTACCATTTTAAAGATAAAATTCGATTACGAGCTGAAATTTTTTACACCTCAAAAGAACATTACTCTCTAGTAAAAAAGACAGACTTGAGGAGTTTCCAGGATTTGCAGTTCCAATGGTTCTCGAATGACAAGTTTGGCTTCTCGAAAATAGGATATCTGTATTGGGATATTCCTCCTTTCTATTGGACTGGCACGGTATCAATTAATTTTACAGTTTCTGGATATTTTCAACCTTGGAAACCCAATAAAAAGAGAGATGTAAACTTTAATGTATGCATTGTCAGTATCACCGCTTCCCCACTGACAGCAGTCATTGATGGAGGGAGTGAGAGATTTGTCTTCAGAGAGTTTGGCGTGACGTTGGACGCTTCCAAGTCAGTCAACCCCAACGACCCTGATACAAGCTCAGGAATGTACTTCACCTTCTGGTGCAATTGGACTCATGAAGCCGTTTGTGCGCGTCATCAGGATAAAAGTAAGCCGTTTAATCCATACGTGATAGATCCGAATGTGTTGCAAACTGGTCAAGTTTACAATTTTACGCTGTCTGTAAACTTAATAACAAAATTAGGTTTTGATGAAGTTGGAGCTACTACAAGTCAGCTTATCGTAGTAGGAGAAACACCAAGTGGGTTGCCGTATTTACAGGACCTACACATCGACTGCATCTACAATTGTGAATCCAAAACTAATCCTCAAGACATAGTATGCTTGCGGGTTAATGGTCCTTGGACCCGTTTAGTAAGATTTAAATTTAAATGGACTTGTTATGAACATGGTATTAATAAAGAAATTTCAGTCACCGACATTCAACAAAGTAATACTCCCTCATTTATACTCATTTTAAATGAAAACACCTTAAAAGAAAATACAATGTATCAGTTTAAAGTTAGTATAAACGATTCACTTCAGTTTGCTATGTATCCAGTTACTACCACATCTTTGAAGACCCATAAGTGCGACATAAACCCAAAAAAGGGAGATATGGGGTTAACCGTCTTTGAGGTGTCTTGTCCAACAGAGAAAAATATAAAACTAATCGAATTTTATGATAAGAGTGAATCTGATGAGCCCGGATTCAGTGGTCGAGTGGTCTCGTACGGGGACCCGGGGAATGTTGAGCACTTTCAGCTTACACGTGGGAGACTAGAAGTAATTTTTTTCGATGAATTTGGAATGAACACTACTACTGTAATTACTGTGATGTTATCAAAAGGAAATCTTTCGATTAAACACGTAGAAAGTCAACTAGCCGATCTAGAAACGTACTCAGCAGTGCAAGATGTTGGGGAAACACTTCAGACAGCCTCAGTCTTGTCTGATATGTTAGCGTCACTTATAAACGACAGGAATAGGTATGCAGTAAGCGTAATGGAAAATCTCGTTAAGTTTTTAAGTATGTTATTGATTAATCGAGATAGACATGCAAAACAAGTCATTTCTATAATGCACATCGCTCTATCTTCTGTGCGCGGACTGCTGAGCCTTGATGGCGCATTGTATTCAGCTCGAACTCTACACACGTCGATGGAAGCTCTTGCTTCTGGGTTACAGAAGGGTCATCTGTGCACTTTCCACCTTCTCCATCAGATATACAGTAGAATTTTAGACTGTATTTACATTATTATAGAGACAAAAGATAAACGTACGGAAGGGTTTTCAATAACGCCACAGTACGCTAACCCTGTATTTTATTCAAGAGTCAAGGAAATTTCCAACTATGTAATGAAAACATCAACTCTTTTGAAATCAGCTTTATCTTATAGACATTTACCCGCCCAGGCACACAAACTCATTGAAGCTAGTGTAGGAAACCTCTCCATTTGGATCAAGGTCGGCATCCCCACAGATCTTAGTGAGTTCACTCAACAACAACATCTTAAGAACGGGTTCCCCGTTATAATTCCAGACAGCCTTGCAGATGAAGCAAAGAAATTAGATTGTTATCTTGCTTTACAGTTTTTGAACTTCAAACACAACCCTACTTGGTCAAATAAAATAAATACGAAAAATACTTTTGATGTGTCTGTTTGTTTTAAAGATATAACTGGATACTCTTGCGAGTTACCATATCCTACTCTTGAGAATGGATTTCAAGTCGCATTTGATGTCACAGATTTCCCATCCTCTGAGAAGATTGTAAATATAACGTTAACACGGTTGGATAACAATCTCGAGACCGATTGGCTAGACTTAGCATTACCAGTTTACAAAATTGACCCCACACCGTCAGCAGACGTGGTGGCCATGTTTAATTTTTACTCGCCTGATACGGAGTTAATAGTGCTAGTGGAAAAGGAAATGCGTCCTACCTATGCAATTCTTATGAGAGAAAATACAACAGTAACAAATAACAACTCCGTACTACCAGTTGTTACAGATGCATCCGATAAACTGCATTTCTACTACTTGGGTATGCAACCGGGAGCACAATTAGCAGTAAATAAAACTGTAAGTGTCGGCATTAAAGTTTATTCAACAGTATGTACAATTTGGCAAGATGGATGGAGAATGGGTGGATGTCATTCAAGAATAGACCAATTTACCAATTATTTTATCTGCGAGTGCAATAATCCTTCACTTATAGGTGGGCGTGTGAAGTATGAAGTTTTATCCTCAGCATCTGTTGAAAGTTTCTCACTTCTTCCTACTACAAACGATGCTGGTAACTCAAAATACCTTTGTCTTCTTCTTATGATCGGTGCCACTCTACTATTGGCTCTAGTTTGCATGAAGGCCGATCGTCATGATAAGAATAAGAGGTTTGTAAATGTTTTACCAGATAATTATCCCGGAGACATGTACGGTTTCTTGGTTCGTGTTTTCACCGGTGCTCGTATAGGTTCTGGAACAGACGCAGCAGTAGGAATTAAAATATATGGCTCGTTAAACGATGGACGAAGTCACATTTTAAGTAGTGATACCCACGACGTCATGGAAGTGATGGGAGAGGACTGGTTTTTAATTTTTGAACCTTCCACGCTGGGAATGATAGTGTACGTTGATCTGTGGCATGATAACGCCGGAGCAAATCCAGCCTGGTTTTGTGACTCGATAACAATTTATGACCTTCACCACAAGAACTGTTATTTTTTTGTTGTCAACGATTGGATTCATCTTAGTTCAAAGACATTTTCTGAGGTGAATTTAATTCCAACTCCATTTTCAGATATCGTTGGTCCGCCAAGAGTATTTCTTGAATATTTAATGTCCGGTTTTCTTCTCTCTCATATTTGGCTTGACATTATAACAAGGCATCCACGAGACCCTGTAACTCGTATAGATCGATTGGCTATAATTTCATGCTTTATAGTTGTATCGATGACCTTTAGTTTAACTGTATTTCAAATATTTGACGTAGACGTTGAAGTAGACGATTATTATTTCTCCCTTACATGGCCAATGGTTGAACTGGGGTTGTACTCTTGTGTTGTATCGGGAATTATGGCTTGTTTTTTGATGCATTTGTTCAGGAAAATATACACAATTATATTTTATATTGAACCCGACCCAGGTACAAGATTTTTGAGTGTAAAATATACTAGAAGGAGTTTACATGAAGATTACCTTACCTCATCTTCAGTCACGGCGTTGAATGATAAGAGAGATTTCATACACTACGGCCGTAGACACGACGATTCCTCCAGGCGACCGAGAAAACTAAAGTTCGCTGAAAAGTTAAATTTATTTTTGATGCCAAAGCCATTAGTTCCAGTCCAGCTTGAAGGGGATGAGCCCAATGTGATCGTAAACAGAATGTGGATGGTGGTGTGTTGGTTTACAGTCGCTATTATTTTCATAGTCTGTGTTAGTCTGACTATGTTATTGGCCATACGACTCCATCCCATAAAAAGTTTAAAGTGGGTTTCCATTGTAGGACTTGCAATTTTCATCCATGCCATTATCCTGTTACCATTAAAGATCATTTTGATATCAGCCCTTTTGGCAGTTGGATTTAAAAGAATAATATACAAAGACGTTTACACCTTCGATCCCCTGGACGCACTTCAGGCGGAGCATTTTGGGAATACAAGGTATTTGGCTAATCTCATCAGGAGGAGGCTGCATCCGATGTATCAGCCACTTCACGAGGGATTCCACGAAAAACATAGACATAAGATGCGCAGATTGACGATGTGGCACAGGTTATATGAACTCGTCGTTCGAATCGTCTTTCTAATGGTCATTGGCACGTTAGTTCAGTCACAAACACATTACCAAACCAATATTCATTTGAAAACAATATCAGGGTTAAAAGAAAAATTAAATACTACAGATTATAAGCAGTTAGAGTACAGCTTGGAGCCTAGTTTATTCACGTATTCATGGTACAACTGGGAAGTACTCAGTAAAGGGAAAGAACTTTCATTCTATAGAAAATCTTGGTTAGGTGACTACAATAATAGAATTTTAGGCAATATTCGGTTGAGACAGTTTAGGGTTAAGCCGGGCTGTTGTGAAACATGGAGGAATTTGACAACTGACTGTGCTGCACCTTTCACCATGAAAACTATGGACACAAACGACTATCTTCCTTTTTGGATTATCCCGGACACAATTCAGAAAGAAGAGCAAAGCCTTGGTGAGAAATATTTAAATGAATGGTATTTTCACTTGCCGAATGAGGTGTCGGCCTTTTTCTATACTGGCTCTTCTGGGCAAACATACCCAAGTGGAGGTTACGTTTGGGACATCGGTGCGTCTAGAGACCAGATGGAAGCTGGCTTGACAAGTCTCTGGTCGAAGGGATGGATCGGTCATTATACCCGAGCCGTGCTGGAACACTTCAACGTTTACAACGTCAACAGTCGTTGCTTCTCAGAGGTTGTGATGCTGGTCGAACAGACAATAGCTGGCCAATTTATTCTACGAACAGTGGTGCAGTCGTTGAAAATTGACATAACATTTGATTGGTCACTAGTCATATTTATTATTTTCACTTTAATGCTTTTAGTTAGAATTTTCATCTTGACCAATTTGGTTGGAATAATAGGTTGGTTTAAAAACTGGCGTTACCCCTTAGCAATAATTATGGCAGTGACCGCTGTATCTGTCTTGTGTCATTTACTGGCCCATCTGCTTACAGCACATCAGTATGTTGCAGACTATATGCTCCACGCGGAGGAGTCAAAGTATTTTGACTTTCACAAGATAGCATATTATATTTTTACTTCGAAAACATTACTTTGTACTCTGTATGTTTTTAATCTTTTCCGTTTTTATTCTTTGTGGAGGTTCGGTCAAACACTCTTTAGAATATTTAATACTATCAAACGCTCCATGAAATACATTATTTGGGTGTTTTTAATTTTCATCTTCTTCCAATTAATTTTGTTCCGGCCTATAAGCTACCTTCTACTAATCTTTGTGGACCCAAGATATTATTCAAACACAATATACAAATACAATTATTCATCCTGTGCTGACCCAAACAGCAAGCAAGGTTTTAGGTTGTTAGGTATCTGCATGAGTTTTATCACGTTTCTTTTGGTAATGGTGTTAGTTTTTGTCCTTACTCACCAATACAAAGCCACCAGGATTGATTTGATAACACATTGGAATGTAGATAATTTCTTTACATTTTTGCATGAAGAGTTTGTTGCAGCCTCAAAAACCCCTGTAGTCCGGAAAACGTCACAGGTATTCATTCAATCAATGGTTGCAAAGCATGAAGGCAAGAAACGTTTGATACGGTCCCAATCAAATGCATTCAATCTGCATGCGAAGGAGTCTTGAAAACGCACAATTTCAAAACGTTAATTTTGTTTGACCACTATTATAACGTTATTTTTAATAAACCCATATATTTTACTATAACTTAAACATGTTCTCTTATTTTCTTAGAAACTAATTTTGCAAATACAAATTAGTATAGTTAACGAACTATGTTTCTAATGTAATAATGATGTAATGTAATAGTCACATTGTATTTTGTTTGTTTTGAATGCTAAAAACAGCTTTTCAAAACTGCTCCTTTTATGAGCTTTTAATCTCTATATATAAAAATGAATTTATGTATGTCCTTTAAGAGTTGCCAAACTACTCATGCGATCGCTATGAAATTTTAGGAAATTCCTCTACCTATATGTGTTCGGGAAGGTTTTAGCGAAATTTTATTTCCAAAACTCGAAGAGTTTCCATTTTATAGCGTTTTAAATGTCTAATGTTAACCTTAAAGGGTAGTAAATTTGTTTCCAAATATTATACAAACAAAACATTTGATTTCTTAAGCCACAGCTGTTTGGTTTACTTTCCATTAGCAATATGCTTTTACTATCCAATGCTATCTGTATAATTTAATAATGTAAAAACTATGAATTAAATATGTGCAGTACAAAGTGACCAAGTCTATGCACAACCTTAATAGATTACGGTTTTTGGGGATTATATATTTTTATTTTCTGTCCGATTGAAAGTCACGTGTTTATATTTTGCCTAGATAAAAAAATTACAATATTTATACATGTTAAGTTTTTCATAATAATCAGCTGTGTTATAATAAAAGTCGTATTATATTAAATAAATAAAAATAAAATATAATATTGAATGTCGTACAGTTTTTGGTTTTGTTTCTGTTAAGGTTGGATTAGAAAATTGTGAATCAATCCACTCAGATTTATTTGTTTTTTCAGATTAAATGTTATTAATATGTCATATCGTTTCAGTATTGCGCTACAAACACCCAATTTCAGCGTTCCTCACAGCAGCAAACATGCATACTCTTTCCTATATTAATCTTATTGAGAGTAGGCAAATAATACTCATATTTATTGACAGATAATGATCAAACTTGTCACATATTATTATTATGTTATTCATTTGGAATTCGCTGAGTACGCAGGTCTGCTGCGACGGGGATATTTTTCTCTAAGACATGATAGGAATGATCAATTATTAGATTACTAATAATATATGTATTTAACTGTTCTGACATCAATATATGTGTAGTTTTAACATAGTATCAATCAATTAGCAGGGTGACAAGTGTTTAAAGCGACGGGCAACATGCGATGTGTCGGTCTAGCTAGACGGGTTACAAGCGGAGTGTGGTCCGGTCCACCCTTCACACAGGAGGGTCACCAAACCGCAGCTGGATTTATTGCTGACTTAACACTGTTAAAATTAAATACCGTTCGTCAGGCCCCAGAAGCAAATAATACGGACACACTGCGGACATGTTTATGGCTTATGGGAGTTTATTCATTTGAGGGGGTTTTCAGCTTAAATAATTATGTTCCGTTCATACAGTGGTGAAAATATAAAATAAAATTGCTATAAAGTTTTTAACCTGTCCAATGGAATCGAATATTGAGCGAAATCCAAATTCAAATATAAAATGCTGATGTATTCTTAACTAGTGTTGATATTTTTTGCAAAAAAATATTAAAATACAACCTATGTCATCCCTTAATTCCACTTATTTTAATATTTTGTTTGTGATGGTTAAAAAACATTTATAATAGGTGGATAAGGTATAAAAAATATAGGGATAATGTGTTTTTCTTCATTCTGCTTGGAAAAACAGTTGTTTTTCCAAATTTATTTTGCACAACGCGCAGAAGTTGATTTTGCCACGACTTTAAAAATATGTGTGGTCTGATATAGATGTGATACGTGGTCCGTTCGGAAAGTAACTTCCGTTTGATTAAAAAATACACCAAGTTAAATAAAAATATTATAAAATAGACATTTTAAAACTACATTTTTGCACTATTTTGGTCTATTTATTGATTGAGACACTTATCTGGGATAGTGGCGTCATCCTGTAATCCAGCTACTTGGAGGTCATGAATTGTGGATAGCTGTTGTGAGCGATGGTCGGTGGGTGTAGTGTTCTCTTGTGTGGATTAACGTCCGCACTATTGAATATTACGTCAATCTACAAATACCATCCACATAATTAGACCAATTCGTAATTAAGAGACCGTGGTTCGGATTCCACGTTGAACTGTAGGTCCCTTTGTTCTGCGAGCAGGTGTGGATCAACGTCCGCACAATTTAAGACTAAAATAAAATTTAAGATGTTACGTGATACAACCATGGAGATTTAAATTGCCAAAAATACAACATCTCTTTGATCAGTATAGTTACATTTATCTGTAGTATTATTAACTTAGTACGTTGTTGGGTGGAAGCCAGTAAGCTGTAGAAGTACTATGTCTTGCTGGCCTCCACACCACACAAGCATTCTCTGTATTTGTTGCGAATTTTCCATCGAAAAAAATATAAGAATGTGGTTAAAGGCTTTCTCCGACAAGCTGAAGAACTAAACATTTTTTATATTAGTCTTAAAAAATTATTTAAAATAAAACATGCTCAAAAATTATAAAATCCCTTATAGTGAAACGAATTTGTAAATGTATAATTATAACTTTTTAACTTCTAATAGTATAACTTATATAAATGCTACAATGTATTCACATTTTTAAAAGATTTATACTTAAAAACAGATTGTTCTTTATCTTTTTAATCTGTATCGAAAATTATAAGTAGAATAACATTAGCACTTTGAACTGAAACACTAGACAATACAATACTGCTGAATTGTTATGGGCCAATTCCACTTATGGCGCTTTTCATACGTCCTGCCCCATCATATCGTATAAAAGTTGACTGCCTCTTTTGTGTTATTCTTTGAATATTACAGATTTATCCAATACTATATACAATACTATAATACGAGCAAGGGTTTGTTTATATATTTGCACACGTATTTTGAAAACGGCTCTAACGTATTTCTTGAAATATTGGAAATACCTAATTTCTGAGTAGAAAATAAGTTCTAGGTAGGTCTAATGTTCAGGAAAATTCCGGCTTTCTTCTTATATTAACTTTAAAATCTAAAAAAATTAGCATTACCCTTATGGAGAATAAAATGTAAACAATACAAATCAAAACATCTGTTTACAACCGTTCGATAGTTGTTGATTGAAGATGGTGGTGAACAATATGTGAATAGAGGTTTTGCATACATATTTATTTTATGTATAAATGAAAAATTATCAGATTACTAAACAATTTGTAAAAAATAAAGGGTAAAATAACTGTGCGAAATGAAAGCAGAGAAAATTATTTCCAAAATCTATCGTGTTTTGATAGAAAACGTATTAATTCTATCGCTTGAAGCCACTGTAACAAACCAATTAATTGGTGTAAATTAAATTTTTCTTCTGCTTTTCAATCCAAATTCCTTTTCCAACAAAATCAGTTGAGTACAGGCTAATAATAACTGTATGGATGATTAAATACAGTATAAGATCAGCTAAAACAATTGAGGTTGGCTAAAAACCTTTAATTCCGTCGCTGACTTAGTCGACGCCTTAGCTCAGTGCTCTAGCGCTTAGGTTTCACGTCCTGAAGGATGTGAGCTCGATCCCCTTCCTGGGCCTTACAATATCCTTACAAGTGAGCTGTAAATTCACCACGTTGCTTTTGGGACTTTTCATTATAGGGAATACAAACAATCAATAAATTATTTTTGAACCTAAAAATCTGTCTAAACAGAAACCAGGTTAACGACATGGGGACAGACGTCGGCGGCGGCGGGTCGGTGGATATCTGCATACAGAAGGCTTGCAGCTTGCAACATCCTCCCAATCTAGTTATTTACATATTCCGAATAAGCTGAGTAGATTGTGTTTCCTCTGTTCATAAACGCTTTGCCGTCTCTCTGTATATAAATTTATACCTTCAAATACTTAAGACCTTATTTCGTATTCAAGTGTTAACATAATTAAGTAGAAAATATTTGATCACTTCGCTATTTATATTTGAAAAATCAAATCTTTCTGAATTAGTTCATAGAAATATTTGTAAAAACTCATCATTTATATTTTAGCAGAAATGTAATTTTTTACGGTGAATAAAGTTTAAAAATGTAGTTCCACATTCTTTGTAGATAAAACAGAATATTTCATTTATTTTATGTCTTTATATATACGTGGAACTCATCAATTTTATAAAGACACACATTCTGTGTATTATCTACTATGGTTTATAGAGTTGAAATAGACTATTTTGAAATCCACAAAACAATGCTAAAAGCGACTGATTTATTGAAAAAACTTCTGGGCGATCTGGGCATCGTTTTACTCCACTCACCCCGCTTTGTTGCTCTCTCATCGGAACTGTTTGGCATCGGACCGTATCCCTTTGTAGCTATTTCATCTGACAATTTTAATATCACAGTTAAAACATAAACTGAATGCATTATTAATTTTAACATAATTTCAGTCCTAATGACAGCTATTGGTGAGTTTTAATAAATTAAACAAAAGCGTACGACCTAGTAACGTACTAATTTGTAACATTCACTGAAGAAGCAATGATACATCAAAACAAATATAATTAATATATTCATTATAAATTATGCTTGAACATATTAAGTACACCTAATTGACATGGATATGTCTTAGCTCTGCGGGGTGTTTGCGATTTTTAAGATGGAAAATATGTAACAGATTTCCATGTAAACTATTAGCTCATTGAACTTCTAATATAAAATAATAAGAACAGCTGTTTAGATAACGTGAAAACATTCCCTTTAGACATATTCATGATCTAACCTATTTCCGACAGGAAAGTAAATATAAACGTTTTTTACCAAAGTGATTTTCAAACAAATGTTGTGAGGTATTTAATCCTGCTTAACACCCGTTATGAGCTAATATTTTGCTGCATAGATTGCAATACTTTCACCACAATGACCTAGGTAGCTTATATGATTATAAATAGCCTCTAGGGAAACCCTGAACCTCTCATCATAACTGCTATATAAATATGCAACATAGACTATTTAAACTGGTTATTTAGTTGTATTGTTCTGAGTCGACCTAATTATTGTTTTGTTATACTATCTGGTTATGACATTTTTTTAGCAAATTAAAATTAACCATCGTAATTTATACAGATCAATAGTATATTTTTTCTGTACATAGTATTACACAGACAACTGCAATTTATCAAATGAACAAAAGTAGAAAACCAAAAAAATGCAACAAAAATCAGGTAAAATCAAAATTAGTTTAATCCCAATTTTAAAGTAAATGTTTTTCTTGTTATACAACATAAACAAAAAAAATACAAAACTGTTGAAACATTGTGTAGAAATGGCTTTAAAAACATAATTTCAAAACAATACTGCTTCCATCTTTACATATAATAACAATTTTTTCATGTAGGATTTTGCAGGATTTTTATTTATGTACAAAAAATAATCACCTTAGACTTGGAACAAGGTTGAAAATCGATAAATAATATCCACATCATCGTTTAGTGTTTTAATAAAACATCTAGAGAATACTGGAAGATTTTTAAAATCCTCCTGAAGCTATAAAAAATTAATTTTCAGTAACGAATTCAAGATACATAAAAAATCATAAACGGTGTCTCAAATTAAATTGTTTACTGTGATGCATATAGTTCTCAGACATTTTAGTATTATTTATTCTAAAAATGTTAAGACTTAATGCAGTTTAAAATGTTAACCTTGTCATCTGTTTTAGTTTACAAACTCTGATTGCTAAATATTAAAACTTTTATTGACAACTAAGTTAAATTTAAAAGATGTTACCATTATATGTAGAAGATGAGAATCTTGATTTGTAATATAAACCATTTTTACTTCTCAGAATTAAATATAAAGTTTTGTAATAACACAAGGGACGACTCTATCGTTTGTCAATATCACGGCAGATCGTGCGAGTGCGGGACTTGGTCAATATCGCGGGCTCTCCTGTGATATATCGCCCGTTATATTGCCCGCTCTGATTATTTCATTGTTTATTGGCTATGACCTTCCAAGTCTTTGAAAACATATCGGATACGAATCAGTGTTTCCCTTCCTCATAAGTTAAAATGTTAAGTTTATGCGGTGAATATTTTTAATTTTTTCCTGCTCAGATTTCAATTAGTATGCTATGTATTTTGTGTAGAGAAAATTTAGATAACTAAATTTTATATTATGAATTTTAGATGTATTATTTTTTCGTGTGTTTCTGTTAAAAATGCATTAAGGTTTATTTCTTGTTACATTGTATTTTCTTATGCATAATTAAAACACTATAGTTGTGTATTTACATTGTTTTGAGTTATGATTATTTGACATGGATTTTGGATATGTCTTAGCTCTGGGGGTGGGGGTGTTGGCGATTTTTAAGATGGAAAACATGACGTAACAGGTTTCCATAGTAACTAGCAAAGTTATTGAATTGAAGTTTTAATAAAAAAATAATAATAACAGCTGTTTAGGTGAACAGAAACCATTCTTAGATATATCCATGATCTAACCTATTTCCCACGGGGAAGTAAATACAAATATTTTTTATATTGTTCGTTATATATCACAGTAAAGCAGAAATCGGTCTTACTCCAATTTCTATCCGTCCGTTTGTCTATCTGTTATGCTTAAAAGGTCATTTTTAACGCTTCTCCTAGAAAACAGCACCCAATTTGATAGAACTTATTTTCATTATTCCATATCTATTAGAGAAGGTTTTTTATTTACCTTAAGATAACCCGAAATCAATTAGCAATATTACTAACATATGTTTTAATGTAATAAAGAAAAAATATAAATCACATGTTCAAGTTATTTGGGTTATATACATTATCCTACTTTATACGCGTTATGTTCTTTCTGGGTAGCTAATCTGTAGTTATATTGTAACTTGTAGTTTTTATCTCAACAATGTTCGAAATACTTACCTACCAAGGTAGGTAAGCTAAGTAAGCTATGTATTAATAAGAAATGAGTGTAGGATAATCATAGCGCGATCTTGTAGTCTTGTTACTGACTAAGGCTGATATATTCCATACACAGAATCGTCAAACAACCGTCTAAGCCATATCTAAGGGACCTACCGTTTAACATGGAGTCCGAACCACTGCACCCAAATTACGACCCAATCTAATATGAGGATGGTCTTTGCTGATTAACGTAGTATTCAACAGTGTGGACGTTAATCCACACAAGAGAATACTACACCTACCAACCACCACTCACAACTATCCACAGTGAAATTAAGTAAATTATAGGTTTTCCAAATTTACCCTAACTGAAACCGAACGGAAAAAACACCTAAAGAAAAAACAATAAGTTGTTTCTTCTCTAAATTATGTGAAGATACAATCACAACATAAACGGCAGGCAACAGCAGCATTAGATTAGGATTAATGTACAAACTATTTATGTTTCAATAACCTTATTGTTAATCCTAGCATTAGTGTGTTCTGCAGACGACAGAGCGTGCTGAGGACACCACAGCCATGTGTGTACTATAATAGCCGCGGTGCTAGTAGCATGTCCCTAACCACACGCAGGTATGCTTCTGAAGCAGTTACATTTACATATTGTTTAAACAATTACTGCTACGTAGACCTCAATATGAGGAGATTTGGGGCAGAGAACGTATGAGAATTCAGCATAATATTAGGATATTCCTTTAATAGTGATCCAGTTTCGAAAAGTAAACATTAGACTATTTAGAATGAATTTGCTTCCCACAGTTATTTTAAATTGTGTTGTTTAAATTCTATCATATTCATCATATTATTTATCGTCTTTGGCTTTTCTAATCTGTCAAGTTAGAACTTTTTATTCGTGTACTTAACGGTTGATATATCAAAATGTGAACTATTAAGTTGTTACATGCCCTGGAATTAACTAATTAAAATTGATAATAATAATCAATTTCCTGATTTTGTAATTTTTTATTACATTAAGTAGTTATTGAATAATACTACTTTATTTTTTTAAGTGAACTTTCTTTTACTTTTGTGTTTTTGTCAGGTTAGAATTTAGTATTCGTGTGCTTAACGGTTGGTATTTCAAACTATGAACTGTGTTTGTTACATGTCATTGAATGAATTACAATCGATATCAATAGTAAATTTCTAGGTTTGGTGTAAGAATTTATTATAGGTATCAACTATAAAAATGAAACTATACCTATGAGATATAAAGAAATCGGTTTTATTTACCAACGAAAGACAGCCAGTTACCTCCGATGGACCGTGGTGCATTGTTTATTACTAGAATGTGATAAATAAGCACAAATCTCCCATTCAAAAATATCTTTTTGACAATTAAAAATAATTATGTCAACAAAACTTTTTTGACCTCAAGTCAGTTACTGTCCGAATCCTGAGAATCATTAAATAAATTAATTTTCCATTTGAGGATTCCAGTTTTGAGTAAACTAAACAATTTCAATGTTTTTTGTTGGAATGAATTGAATACTAACTTTTAACGACTTTACGTTTACATAAGTATTTTTTCAGCCGTAATAAATGGTTTTTAATTTAATCTTTGTTTTTTTCAGGTAAGCCTTAGAAAGAATTAAGCAGTATATAATTTGGAGTAAGTACAGAATTTAAGTGACAGTTTTAATACATCGTTAAAGTAATATAGATGGTTTAAAACAGTACTATTATGTTAAGTGTTAAATTTTACAGTTTGTGCAGAAATATAATCATGGTTCAATTTAAGGTAGAAGATGCAGTCTACAATATAATACAAGCAATATAGGCCTAAGCGGTTCAATATGACGGAACCCTGTATTAGCCAGAGAGACGTCCGCTTTGATTTAGAGAGTCCTGTATTGCCTGTATGATTGAGTGTCTAGTTATTAGGGTATACATTTATATTTTCCCAAACATTACGCAACACGAACTTTCAATTTGTATTATGGTTTTCCTATATCGGTTCGCATTTATTATCTTTATAGCGCATTAGTGTAAAACCATGTTTTAAACAAACTATAAAGTAAAGATCAATACGAAAATTTAATAATTATATATTAATATTTCACTTATTAATCAATATTTTTGGATACAACTTTATATTTAGCTTCATGTGGTTGAGATTTATCCATTTAAAAATCATAGTTTATGTGTTTATCAAGACAGCAAACCTGCATACTCTTTTCCCATGTTAATCATGGAGAATGGGCAAACTCCTTTAATTATGGACAGATGTTGATGAAAGTTGGTATAAATGTTAAAAATAGTTGATGGTATAAATGCCTTCTCTCAGTGTTCCTCACATATTAATCTAACGCAGAATAGGCAAATAATTCTCATGTTTGTCTACAGATTTTGACCAAACTTATGCATTATTAATTATTATATATTATTAATATTATTATATTATTGATTTGCATATTCGCTGAGTACGCAGGTCTGCTGCGACGGGGGTATTTTGTGTCGAAAGGAAATTAATTAAATTTAACTATATATAAATAAACTTAAGTGTTGGTATTTAATACAGTATTCACGTTTAAATTTAAAATATGGGGAGGAGAAGAGTTGTCATTTAGTAAAAATTAGTAGGAAACACATTTTTGTTATTAGTTATGACATTCAGGGTTCTTGATTATTATCATAGGGCGAAACAGTTTGACTCAATATTTGTATAGCTCATTTGTGTACTTACGATGATTAGCCCTAATAGTTAACAAAACTGTAAGAATAGATGTATTATATACCGTACCGTACTTTGTCAGTTTACGCCACTCCTCTGTCGTAATATGAGCTTTTGGCGTTTGCTCAGAAGCTTTGATTTCCCCTGTGCCCCATGGCCCGGGGAATACGTCACAAGTGAAAACACAGGACATCGATGAAAAGTGACGGCCTTGCTTTTCTTAGAAACCTCACTTTTTTCAGTTTAATGGAAGTCAAAATTTGTTTCTTCCCTCCAGAAATTATACAGTGAAAGATACACTAGTTCAGAAACACATAAAGGATATTATTTTTGTGTAGTTGCTGTGATAAAAGTAATGTATAGTACTAATGTGGATACCATCTACAATGAAGGGTTGACAAAAACATTCGCTGAAATGTTTGCAGTACGATACTGTTTTAAATTTCCAAATCAATATTTGATTGTAAACGATATGAGTATGCCTATATGATAATGCCTACTTTCAGCGTTCCTCACAGCAGCAAACCTGCATACTCTTTCCCATGTTAATCTTAAGGAAAGTAGGCAAATAATACTCATATTTATTGACAGATAATGATAAAACTTGTCATATATTATTATTATTATTATGTTATTGATTTGGAAATCTACCTCAGAACATATCCAATTAGATCATCATATATTTCTTTTTAGTACATTTAAACCATTTAAGCAATTCCAGGTTAAACTTTTTAAATTAAAGGTACACAGCCACAAGGATGTCCAGCTGTTACAGAATTGGAGGACAAACTATACAGTAATTACATTCATCTGTTGTTATGTATAAAATAAACAAGTATTTTTGGATTTTGACATGGATATGTCTTAGCTCTAGGGGGTGGTGTTATTGATTTTTAAGATGGATAATATGTAACAGGTTTCCATAGAAACTACCAGGGCTATTATTGTATTGAATTTTTAATGTCAAAGAATAAGAACAGCTGTTTAGATGAATTGAAAACATTCCCTTTAGACATATCCATGATCTAACCTATTTTCCACAGGGAAGTAAATACAAATATTTTGAATTTGAGATCTTCCTTGTCTTAATTAATTATAATATTTGCTATTTTCTTGTGTAATTAATTACACGCTAAGCAAATTGTCGTAAGAGGAAGACAATTGTAAGATCTTTATGTCTAAATGTAATCTTATTATAAAACGTAATTTACCGTAAGTGTAAATTATTTATAAATTTAGTTTTTTGTTTAGTTTGTAGTAAGTAGTATAAACGTAAGATGACGAGGTCGACAGTGTATTCTACTGCAGTATCTACTTACTTCAACTAACATTGAGTATGTGTACATGCTACGAGTATAACTACAACACATACACTATATACTAAACATTAATATGTTCCAATATACATTCAATTTTAAATACATAACGAGATAATATTTTCAGTGAGTTGTGTTGTTTTTGAAGGATTATTTCATAAGTAATCATTTTACCTTAGTACACATGTTATATTGGTATAACGCTTCCTCCAGAGAGTGGTAGATTTAAGTCAATGGTAACCTAATATCAAATACAATAAAGGTCGCCAGTTCAGCGAGTCCGGCGTCTGACATCAGCTGATTGATTGGAAACTGATCAGCGATCACATGATTGATTCAATTTGTTCACAGATATCAGATATTTTTTATTTATTGTCTGCTCAACGTCTCAGGTGTTAGATTTTGCAGAAGATTACTTCAATTTCATTTATAATTATAAGCTTAATACAACATGCACAAAAACGTTTAATTTTTCCTAAACAAAATCACGCATTCAGTTAATGTTTCATGGTTAAGTTTAAAATAAAATGTATTTACCAATAAAATAATACTTGTTATTCTATTTTTTCTGTGTTTTCGTGTTCATAAGATGTTTTCAGTCATAAAGTTACTTCGATAATAATTTTAGAACCATTTGTCTCTAATACATTTAGAAACTTTGTAGCTTATATCTTACAACAATAAATGTATGTAAAGTGTAAAATTATTACTGTGGAAAGTAAAGCAGATGTAAAGACGTTTGAAAGGATTTATTGTCATGCACATACATTGTATATTTTTGTAATTATTGTTGTATTTTTGTATTAGAGTAAACCGCACGAAAATGGTCCGATGAGGTCTTGGACAGCTGGTTCTCCCCTCACCCCCTCTTGCCCAGCAGTGTTGCCATTTTTCATTTAGCCTATCAGCTGACGTAACCATATGCTATAATAGAATAGGGCGATTTGGCAACACCGCACTGACTCTCAAAGGACCGGTTTCGTGCGTTTTACCATAGATGAACGGATAGTAAAGTAGATAGTGCACGCCCATGTTAAGGATGAAGACGGTACATCGTACCGCCAATTGACGTAGTAGGTACTGCCATCCTCAGATAGCGCTAGTGTCGCAAATGACACTAATGACAAATGACACACCTGACGGCGTCACAGAGGCCTAGTTCACCGCTAGATCCGACAGATGGCAACACTTGTCCTGAGATTTTATCGTCTTCACTAAGTCCCATAAGGTGCCTCCTCTCCTTATAATCCGTTCCTCTCCGGTTTTACTCTAGTAACTCAGTGTTTTTATTAAACACTAAAATATAGTTTAGTTTGATCTGACATATGAAAAATCTATATAAATAAAATTAGAGTTTTGTCTGTACATTGCTTAGAATTATTAATTTTTTTGTTATTTTTACTTTTCGTGCGTTAGAGAAGCCGAAACCGGTCTTATCTCAATTTTTGTCTGTTAGTCTGTGACGCTCCAGGAGGCATTTTACGCCGTCTTCTCAGAGAAAACGGGAGAACTGATTACAATGAAACTTATTTCATGTATTCTCTAAATTCCAGAAAAGGTTTATAAATGCTTGAAATCGCCCGCCGCCTCTTGAAAAGTAAATAACGAGCATTTAAAAACCCACTTTTACGCGATATTACTCGCATTTTGATTCCGTTTTCAATGAATAGCCTACTACTGATAATAACCAGCTGTCTTTGTAGTTTAAAGATTTAATAGAAATAAAAACAATCAGCTGTCATATCAATATTAGTTAGTTTATATTGGTCATTGATTTTAAACCAATTTCGAAATCATACTATATTAAAACGTTATTTTAACGTATAACTAATTATAATAAATGTATAAATGGTCTAATCTATTTAATTGTAAAGTAATGCTAAATAATAAAGCTGGGTATCGATTTATTTTCTTTGTATTGATTTGTTTAGGATTTCAGGTTTGCATTGTGGTATAATTGATTATCTTTCTTCATTAAACTGAATCCTACAACCAGTACAAAGGACGGGCTTACTGCTAGTAAATTAATATTTTTTACTTTACTATGTATTCACAGAGAAAAAATTTTGACACTATTTTAAATCCTTGATTTGTTTACGTAGAAACAACTCGCGAGAACGACATCTTAAACTATAATCTTATAGCTTTTCAGGAACTTATAATGAGCTCATAAATATGTTAGTGTATAAAATTTACACAGTTTTGAATAAAAACGTCAGTACTTGTCAAGTTGGACCAGTGAGGAGGGTTGGAAGACGGTGATGGTGGCGTTGGGGAAGCTGGTTTGCGACTTCTAATGAAGAGGTTAATCCAATCATTGTATTTGCAGTTGAGATTGCGCTCTCATTCTTTTCTATCTCCACTCCTGATTGGCTGCTGGGGTTACAATCAGCCGCAATATTACAAAACTATCCGGGTTTGTGTTCGGTAGGACGTGTGTATTTCCAGTAACAAAATCAATTTATAGTCTACTATATAGTTAATTATATAAGCAACTAGCTGACCCGGCGAACTTCGTAACGCCTCACAGTAAACACATGTTAACTTTAAGATTGGCCATGTTCTGAAGTCGAATAGCAATACGTCTTCATTGTGAAAGGTTATATATTCTGGGTCGCTGCATAGTGAATAACAATACTGAAACGATAAAACATATTAATATCATTCCCATAAAACAAATAAATCTGAGTGGATTAATTCACAATTTTCAAATCCAATCCAAACCCAAACGAAACCTAACTGTAATACGGCTTTTATAGGAAAGATATTCAACAGCTGATTATTATAATAAACGTAATAATATAAACATTGTAATTATCATATAAACACGTGACTTTAATAAAACAGAAAATAAAAATATAAATACATAAGCCCCCAAAACCGTTAACTATTAACGTGGTGAATAAAGCTGTTCATTTTTTACAGTACACATTTACTTCATAGTTTAACATTAATGAATGATTCAGATGGCATTGGATAGTAAAGCATACGGTATTGCTAATGGAAAGTAAACCAATCAGCTGTAGCTAAGAAATCAAATGTTTTCATTGTAGACATTTTATAAACAATTTTACTCTCCATAAGGTTAACATAAGAAATTTAAAACGCCATAAAATGGAAATTTATGGGGTTTTCGAAAATGTTTTTTCACTAAAACCTTCCCGGACACATGTAGAGCAACTTCCTAAAATTTCATAGCGATCGGATGAGTAGTTTGGCAACGCATAAAGGACATACATACATACATACAGACAGACATACATTCAATTTTATATATAGAGATTAATTAATAAATTACAATCTAAATATGGTGTAGGTTATGTAAACATATGTTTTATGAAGGTAAATTTAATTTGTAAAATAGTGTTTTACCAAAATGTTGTTCCCGATTAGATTATTTAATTTGGAATGTAGTTTTGGCACCAGCAGCACAATCAATAGATTAAAATCCATTATCAATATATACTGAATCGTTCATCTAATCGACTTAATTGGACTTCGTTATAGAACAGGAGTATTCCCAAACGTTTCCGTTTCTATGATTGTATTTCTTTTATCATATGAATAACTATTAAAAACTGCTGAGTGCCCCTAATTTTAATTCAGACTTGGTTACGCTGAACATTTTTGCTTCGTACAATATCATACACATATCATGTTTCAACATGGATATGTATTGACTTTAGGGAAGGAGGAATTGGCAACCCGCCAGAAGAAAATTTGAAATGAAAATGACGTTTTATGGTTATAATGACAGCTGTTTCATTATAAAACATCCATTTACTCAGTTATTTTTAAACGGAAAGTTTGAAACAGATGTTTTGAATATTTGTGCTCAACAACTGTAACATAGTTTAACAACTGATAATAGAGAATGAAATATGGTAACGAAGAATATTGTTGGGCCTGAAGGAGACGTCGGGCTGGCGTGGAGTTTGCTGAGGGAAGAAGCGCAATTCAATATGCGGCGGTCGGGGATGTCTGAATTTTCAATTTCCTAGGATACTTCCTCCAGGCACACTTAATGAAGTCTGGTTCGGAAGACGAGAGTGTAATATGTCTGTGGGGGACGCGTGAAATACGATTTTCGATTTTGTTTAGTTTTTGCCATTTCAGTTAAATTATAAAAAATGTATCATTTTACACTATAACTGATTTAAGTACAAATTAATTCTTCTACTAAATGTGCGAACAATGCTTAGACTAAATCACTCCACGTTCTGTAAATTATAACACATTACTAACAGTTAAAAAACAAACTTTCTCTTAATTAGAAAGATTTCGTTGATGCATTTATAAAATTCCAACAAATTGAAATGAACCAGACAGTGTAAACTTAACTCATCTAACTACAAAGGCATGGTTAGTTGAATTATCACCATGGATGACAACAGCTGATTGGTTGTCGTCGCGATCAGCTGATAGAGACGTACGGGTCGTGTCAGCTGATTATCCCTTCACTCAGCATATCCCGAACACATGTTCAATTTTACCATGGAAACCAAATATAAGTTTAACTTGTATTTCTAAACCATGTTTTTTTATTTTACTAAATAGTATGTTGGTTTGGTGATTACATTATTCGATTTACGATGGTTTGAAGGTGTCTGTTACATATCAATTTACTCTTTATTAATTCGGTGCTACATCTAGTTGTTTTTTTTATTTGGCTCATTATGATCAAGGCAAAATCTTTAAATTCATTACTCTTATCAAACTCACATCTACCTTAGTATGCACACAAACTTTGTTCACGATATTATAATAACATGATGAAAACAGCATTTTTTTAAATCAGTCTTCCGTCTCGACTCTAATCTTTTATATAATTAATAGTTACATAATATAATATAAAAAAATAATGATAGTCCTATAACATTGTTGCATTCCCAATAAAAATCTACCAATAATAGTTTCCACGTAGAAAATATTACCATTTAATACAAATTCTTTTATAACATCGTACAAGTATGAATTATGATATTCCCTCATTTCTACCTCGTTTAAAAACCAAAACTTTACCCACTTCGCATAGATTTCAGATTAACTATCCTTGTAGGATTCTCTTTAATTACAGTAAATTTGTCACATTATGTTTTATAGTTTCGTCCAATATAAGAAAGATGGTTTCGTGATTAATTTAAAGGTTAAATAGTTTTACACATGTATAAAAATATATATTTTTAAATTGTATATCATACGATTTAAACGAAAAATGTATCTAAATTATTCCTTAGATGTAAATGATTTTAAATTATTTTGTCTCGAAACACTGGAGTAGGAAATCAATTAACACCCTCTAATTGTCCTCTACTCTGTCCGATCAGAGCCTATATAAACTAACCTCACAAGAGCTTAGAGCTTAGAACAGTGTAAGTTGATCAATACCATTATTTTTGGAAAAATAAGCATCTAATGTAAAAAATATATAAAAATGATCAAACCAATAGCTTAAAGTATTTTTTACTCTGAACACGGATATTGTTAGATGGGGATCTACAAGATGACAGATTTTGATCCATCGCAACCATCTATACTATCGTCATATTATACGACTGAAATAAAAAAAAACCGTTAACCGTTATGTTGTTGAATTATATTATTGTTGCTCATATGGTAGAATCATTAAACTTAGGCTCCCTTGCCTAACTTGAAAAACGTTAGCCTGTTTTTCTGCCTGTCTGTGAATGAATAATGGGATTAAAGTGTCAAAGTCATTTTAATTTTACTCGAGTAAATAAATTTTTTAGATGAAAAATACCAGATAAAAGAATATCACATGTTTTATGTTTAACTAGCTGACCCGGCGAACTTCGTAACGCCTGACAGTAAATACATGTTAATTTTAAGATTGGCCATGTTTGAAGTCGAATAGCATTACGGCTTCATTGTAAAAGGTTATATATTCTGAGTCGCGGCATAGTGAATAACAATACTGAAACGATAAAACATATTAATAACATTCCCATAAAACAAATAAATCTGCATGGATTAATTCACAATTTTCAAATCCAATCCAAACCCAAACGAAACCTAACTGTAATACGGCTTTTATAGGAAAGATATATAACAGCTGATTATTATAATAAACGTAATAATATAAATATTGTAATTATCATATAAATACGTGACTTTAATTAGACAGAAAATAAAAATAAAAATATATAATCCTCTAACACCGAAACTATTAACGTGGTGAATAAAGCTGTTCATTTCTTACAGTACACATTTACTTCATAGTTTAACATTAATGAATGATTCATAAGGCATTGGATAGTAAAGCATATTGCTAATGGAAAGTAAACCAATCAGCTGTAGCTAAGAAATCAAATGTTTTCATTGTAGACATTTTGTAAACAAACATACTTTCCATAAGGTTAACATTAGAAATTTAAAACGCCATAAAATGGAAACTTATGGGTTTTTCGAAAATATGTAGAGCAACTTCCTAAAATTTTATGGCGAGCGGATGAGTAGTTTGGCAACGCATAAAGGACATACAGACATACATACAGACATACGTACATACATTGAATTTTATATATAGAGATTGGACGTGAGCAAAGCTGCTTCGGGATATAGTCAAGCATAGTCGTATATAATTACTTTCCACTGGTCCAGTGCGCAGTTGGCTGATGTGTCGTAGCTCATCGTATAAAGATGACTGACGGACAGTCGGTACCGTTTACGACGGCTGTGTCGCCGCTACAATACGACAATACGACGCGATATTGTGTGTTGTGTTCATCATAACCGTTTGGCGCACGGCCACTCCACTACCAATAACGCAGAATCCTGCCAATTTTACAGTTATTGGAATTGATAAAGTCATTCTCTTTACTCGGTTCTGATTTGGACTCTGTTCAGAATCATAAGTCTCGTTTTTTCTGTGTATCGTTTGAAACATTTATACCAATACTGGGTTATATTCATTGAATTTATTAGAAACATTTTAGATATAGTTTCAAACTACACATTCAATAAAACGTTTACATATTTGGCAATGGTACCTTATTGATTAATTACGTATCAAGCATTTATAAACTTTAAACGTGATTAACGTTTAATCTTGTAAATGAATCTTAAAATTATGTATTTCTTATTTTATCGGGAATGTTGTTATACAACGCCTTATAAGTTAATATGTCAACATTATGTATAAAATGTGTACAGATACATGTTAAAAAACTGGACTGGGACGGTGACGACGTCCTGTAATCCAGCTGCTTAGAGGTCACGAATTGTGGATAGTTGTGAGCGATGGTCGGTGGATTTAGTGTTCTCTTGTGTGGATTAACGTCCGCACTATTGAATACTACGTTAATCCGCAAAGACCATCCTCATAATTAGACCAATTCGTAATTCAGAGGCCGTGGTTCGGATTCCACGTTAAACTGTAGGTCCATTAGTTGCCATCGGCTGTTAGGCTATTAATTAACAGTCCTGTCTAAGGAACATGTCAGCCTTAGTCAGTAACAAGACTACAAGATCGCGCCACAATCCTACATGCATTCCTCATTCATACCTGGCTTAAAATACCTACCTGGGTAGGTCGCCATTTCAGTTAAAAGTATAAAGTAAAGTATAACTATCAAAGTTACAGTAGCTTTAGCACAGTAATGAGTAAGATTCCTATACACATCAAACGCATCACATTAATTACAAGTACTTTTTCTTCGAGATACTTTGTTCCCAAAATTAACAAAGGTTATCTATAGAAATAAAAATATAGTTTTGCCTCCATAAATCATGATCACCTTGGAATTATGACATTTTATGTATTTTTTAGTTTTAAACTAAAACTGGCATATCTCTATGTCCGTCCGTCTTTTAATCTGTAATACCTTGTAAGACGATCAACAAGACGTTTATTGAGTCCCGTGTGAACGACAGCTTCCACAATGATGAAACTTAATTTTAGTATACCATGCCTTTACAAGAAGACGTTTTTACTTTAAACTGACCAACGACCCATCAGAATATAGTATCGAGTTTGACTAAATTTTTCTCAATTTTACTGAACTTGTGATCTTTTAAAGTAATCGAACAGAAATAAGTAACTAGCTGTAAAATTAAAATCTATAATAATTTGTTTACATCGATCATCGACGTTCAACAAATTTTAAAATTAAACTAAATTAACATGTAACCTTAACATATTTGAATTAAAACTTTTTTCTTATTTATTGATTGAGTTAATACTTATAATCTGAGCTGAGAATATAAATATCTTTATACTTATTTTCTAATTAATTCAGGTCAATATTTTGTTATGATAAGTATCTTGCTTCTTATTATTGAGTAATATAATGCATGTAAAGGACGAAATTTATGATAGTTTATATTATATATCAATGTAAATAAGTTGTTAAAATAAATTGTATTGATTGGAATGTAGTAGTAAAATATCACCACCAATTACTCAACTTTGATCAATAAAATACTCTCTGAAAGGGAAGCTTTGTCAAACCTGCCCTCCTTCTGGTCTAGGTATTTATTAATTGATTAGATTGTTGCCATCGTTCTATTTGATCCTAAAATATTTAATTTGTGACGGCTTCATTTAAAATTAAGTATTTTGTAAATATTGGGATGTGTATAAGATTCACTCTTATACACAGCAGCTAGGATTACGTTTATGGTTACCGGATGTTTTATGGATTACAGCTATGGTTACCGTTTAAAACAAAAAACATCTGTACAGAAAAAACTTTTCATATTGACAAAATGAAAAAAGACGCTATTAGTTTGTTCGATTTGACTACTTTTCTTGTCGGTTATTCAATCCGCTGTTGATTTGACATATTCTTTACAGTGTGATCAGTGTGACAGGGTTTTGTCATCATTCTTATGCAGTCAATTCTTTGCCATTTCTGTGAATAGGCGTCTTCATTTTCTTACCTAAGTTTGCAAGTATAGGCAGACACGTAATAAAACCTCAGCTTCAAATCAATAAAATCGAATCTATTAAGTGTGTTTTCCAATTAATAGTTTTGTATGTTAAGTTTGAAATTAGTATATTCGTTTATTATACCTGAAACAGCACCAAATCGGAAGTAAACTTATTTTTTTCTATATTCCTTTCTAGAAAACATTTAAAAATATGAAATTATATTATTGGTAATAATGATTTTGGTTTAATTTAGAAACTCACGATTAAAAACTGTTTCAGTCAAGTAAATCTCTATTGTGATAGAATGTCACAACTGTGGGAGTAATTTGATTGATAGGTTTTATACAATACAAGAGATTTATTATCCATTACAATAGGAACTTGGAAAATGCATTGCGTTGAAATGTTTAAAATGAAAACCAGTTTAAGTGTTTTCTGTTGATTGATAGCTTTTAGGTGGTTCAATAAGAAATAGGTTACGTTTAAACAGGTTACCAATTTTACTTACTACACTGAGGAAACAAATATTTATTGACATACCATTGTATTCAAAATCATATTTTACTTACTATACTAAAGAAACAAATACTTATATGAAATACAGTACAAAATTAAATTTTTATCTTAATGAGAGTGAAGTCAAATATTTCTGGTACAACCAGTATTCACATGTTTTTCAACTGTATCTTAACACCATGACTTCTCCTTATGGATGTATACCAAACATGTGTGGCACGTGTGTGCTCATGAGGGCCACCATGTGTGTATTCAACTGTATCAACTGACGCCAACACCGTACACCGTGTTGTTTACCAGGGTTGCTCGTGATTATCCCAATCTGCGAGTGAGATTCTCGTATTGACATCCAAGTATAGTAGCTGGAAGTACAACACAAACGTGTGTGGTCCGTGTGCTCATGAGGGCCACCATGTGTGTATTCAACTGTATCAACTGACGCCAACACCGTACACCGTGTTGTTTACCAGGGTTGCTCGTGATTATCCCAATCTGCGAGTGATATTCTCGTATTGACATCCAAGTATAGTAGCTGGAAGTACAACACAAACATGTGTGTGGTCCGTGTGCTCATGAGGGCCACCATGTGTGTATTCAACTGTATCAACTGACGCCAACACCGTACTCCGTGTTGTTTACCAGGGTTGCTCGTGATTATCCCAATCTGCGAGTGAGATTCTCGTATTGACATCCAAGTATAGTAGCTGGAAGTACAACACAAACACGTGTGTGGTCCGTGTGCTCATGAGGGCCACCATGTGTGTATTCAACTGTATCAACTGACGCCAACACCGTACTCCGTGTTGTTTACCAGGGTTGCTCGTGATTATCCCAATCTGCGAGTGAGATTCTCGTATTGACATCCAAGTATAGTAGCTGGAAGTACAACACAAACATGTGTGTGGTCCGTGTGCTCATGAGGGCCACCATGTGTGTATTCAACTGTATCAACTGACGCCAACACCGTACACCGTGTTGTTTACCAGGGTTGCTCGTGATTATCCCAATCTGCGAGTGAGATTCTCGTATTGACATCCAAGTATAGTAGCTGGAAGTACAACACAAACACGTGTGTGGTCCGTGTGCTCATAGGGGCCACCATGTGTGTATTCAACTGTATCAACTGACGCCAACACCGTACACCGTGTTGTTTACCAGGGTTGCTCGTGATTATCCCAATCTGCGAGTGAGATTCTCGTATTGACATCCAAGTATAGTAGCTGGAAGTACAACACAAACATGTGTGTGGTCCGTGTGCTCATAGGGGCCACCATGTGTGTATTCAACTGTATCAACTGACGCCAACACCGTACTCCGTGTTGTTTACCAGGGTTGCTCGTGATTATCCCAATCTGCGAGTGAGATTCTCGTATTGACATCCAAGTATAGTAGCTGGAAGTACAACACAAACATGTGTGTGGTCCGTGTGCTCATAGGGGCCACCATGTGTGTATTCAACTGTATCAACTGACGCCAACACCGTACACCGTGTTGTTTACCAGGGTTGCTCGTGATTATCCCAATCTGCGAGTGAGATTCTCGTATTGACATCCAAGTATAGTAGCTGGAAGTACAACACAAACACGTGTGTGGTCCGTGTGCTCATGAGGGCCACCATGTGTGTATTCAACTGTATCAACTGACGCCAACACCGTACTCCGTGTTGTTTACCAGGGTTGCTCGTGATTATCATAATCTGCGAGTTCGCCTCGTTTCAGTTTGTTCAAGCCGGTAAATACAACTTGAATGTGGTTTGTAGATCCTTTATAATACCTGCTAACGAATGACAAATATATGTGCATTCTCATTAATTGCTGTTTGTCCATATGATTTTTAAAGCTGGAAGTAAAATACCCACGAGTTTAAAAATATGAATCCCTGATCATAAAAATACTATTAAAAGTTTACACTCATTAAATGAAAATTATCTGCCCATTAAAAATACGTTACTGAAACCATATACTTAAAATGAAATCTGTATGGTTCATTTGTATTTTATCTATACCATCTATGAGATAAAAATTACTTAATTGTTCTTAAATATTTTCGTATTCAACTCCACGTTAAATCAGTGGCCACACAAACAGTTAAAATAATTTTTTTCTTCAACTGCAGTAAATCCAAAACGATGAACCCAAGAGTCGTAATTGCTATGCTAAACTTTTAAGCTATGTTTCCAAGAGAGTTTAAGTTCCTACATACCTGGTTTCTACATATCCATGGATGTAGAACTTCTATAAATTGATTCATTTCAAATAAACGTATTGCATTTTCTAATAATAGTCTTTAATCCGTCCTTCGTACAACCTAGTTTTAGGAAGTAAGTTAAGTATCACGAAAAATTTTAACTTTAAATCGTACATATACAAAAGTAAGTAAAAAGACACAAGAAATTCAACCGAAGCGTTTAGTGCTATATATTTTGAGAAATTATAGTTTTGAAATAGGTACAAAGTAAATGATCATGTAAACGGAAGTGTAATTTTGAGAGCTTGTTATTGTAGTAATTCAGTAAGAGCTAAGCTAAGTCAGGTTAAAGTATTTAAAAGCATCTTCCAAAGGTACATAACAATGAAACTATTACACCAAAGTAGTTGCTCTTACTTTACCGGAGTAGACTAACACAAATAAATGTATTTAAGAACCGCTTTCCCCAAATCTAGTTTAACCAGTATCTAGTATAAGCCAGAACTTAAATAAGTCAAATTCCTAGTATGGAGACAACTATCAAAAATATAAACACGTTATAGCTTGCTAGATTCAAATCTGTTTGTAAGTTATCACAGTAAAACAATGTTTATTAAAAAAATAACTAATATTTTATTGTGATAAAGTAATAAATATTTTACACAAGCGAGTTCTGGTTTTCATTTGACAGTCAGTTGTTATAGTATATTTCGTCACTAGTCAGGAAAGTGTCTGTTATCGGTACGCGAAAGAGTTTCAAGTACGAGGAGAAACTCAGTACTTGAAACTCCTATCAAGCACCAATACAGCACTTTCGGACGTGCTACGAACAGTACTTTTCATCATACAGTACCACTTATTTAAAATTATTCGATTCATTAATCTTATTTTAAAGTGTGTTTAAAAAAACGATATAGTAAACTGACATTACACGTTTTTTCTATAGTTCCATTAGTTTATATTGATAGTAGGATCAGCTGTTTGGCTTTGAAACAAAGAAATTAGTATTTATATAGTAGTGTCGATTTATGGAAAAGTAGAAGAGTCTTTTCCAGTTTTCCCGTAATGTTTACTAAGGCTGTATGATATTGTTTATTTTCCACCACAGCTGACTGATCGGAAATAGCAGTTTATTGGAATGGTATGATATAAATATTTTTTTATGATTTAGTTATGCATGAACTAGCTACCTAGTTAAACCAAATTTGCGGAAAAGCGACCTAGATGATAAAGAAAGATAGGTTGATAGCATGACCGGCAGGAAATTACATACGATACATTTTGGTTTTTGGAGGGTAAAAAACAAAAAAATATGTATCATAATTTGAAGCATTTTACTAAGGATACTCTAATTGACACTGCATCGTCAACTAGATATACAAATATGGACACAGTGTGTAATTTAAACACAGCACAGCAGCACAGTCTCCCAGCAGATGGTCCAGGTGAGATGGCGAGGGGTTGTGAGGAGGTGCGAGGGGGTTGTTGTGGCATCGCCAAGGTGTTAATACAAGGTGTTTACACGACGTGTTGATAGTCTCCGTCTGTTGTCCTGCCACACCAGCACAGTTATAAGTGTTAAATCATCTACACACAGCTAATTGACATTTGATCTAAAGGAACATGCTAGGAGCGTTTGTTACTCCAGAATAAGTTTCTGTAAGCTACATTTGATTTGATATTTTTATTTGGACGGTTTTCATGTTTTTCATACATACGACTTTACACTTTATACTTTTTTAACTGAAATGGTAACCTACCCACGTAGGCATTTTAAGCCAAGTATGAATGAGAAATGAGTGTGGGATGATTGTGGTGTGATTTTGTAGTCTTGTTACTGACTAAGGCTGACGTATTCCATACTACGTCAACACTATTGAATACTACGTTAATCCACAAAGACCTTCCTCATAAGTAGACCAGGTCGTAGTTTAGATGCAGTGGTTCGGTCTCCACATTAAAGGGGTATTAATTAACAGTCCTGTCTAAGGAACGTGTCAGCCTTAGTCAATTAAAGACTACAAGATCGCGTCACAATCATCCTACACTCGTTTCTCATACATACTTGACTTTAAATACCTACCTTGTGGTACGGTCGCCATTTCATAATCTAATTTTATCAACGGTAATAGCTATTCCCTTACAGGGGAATTTATAGAGGCCAAAGAGACCAATGAGGGTCTTGGCATTCCTTAATAATATCAATCTCTTCGCTGCAAAAAACATAATATTTACTATATGAATAATTTGATAGAAAATGTGTGTAATTACTAATGTACCTAGTTGTTTAAAAAAAGGAACACTTGGTCAAACGTTATTGTCCCGAGTTAAAATCAACGTAAGTCCCTGATAAGGTGCAAGAGCACTAATGAAAAGGGTTAATCCAATTTTGCACCGCCTCTCTCACTAGTTCTTCCCTTCTATCTATTTTCGTCTTACTTGTAGCTACTTTAGCTGAAATAATAATAATTTACATTAACATAATTTCAAGTGAAATTTTTTTGTCTTTTATAATTCTAGTTTCCAGTGAAATTAATTGTGATAGCTTATATTATTCATTAATAATGAGTTTAAAAACTCCTTATAAATTATATTTATTCTACTTAAATTATTTTTAAATTCGTACTGAACAAATGTTAAGTACTCAGTGATGATTATTCTAAGTTTTAAATCAATTAATGGATACTTTTTAAAAATCTGTTTATACTGGATATTTCAGAACCCTCTACCAACATTTTCAAGTATCGTTTCTAGGTCAGTATAAAATCTAAATATCACTTTTATAACGTCCAGAGAAGTCTTCAGTAACTCCTAGATCTGACATTATGTTGTTAAAAAATATATATATTGAAAAAAATGAAACGTAAATTTTTTATTTTGATAATATATTCTAATGATATTAAAAATAGCTTGGATTAAAAAAAAATAATAACCAAAAAGTTTTAAGTTTTAGGTTTCAAGTAAGTATAATTTTACCACAGGAATTCTTGGAAAAATCAAAAGTTTTCCGCTCATCAAATAAAAAAGTTACAAAATAGTACCTCAGACTTCTGGACTAAAATAGATATTTAGACTGTATGGATATTCATATTTTATACTGAGCTAGGAATAATACTTCAAAAGGATGTCATATTCTGTATAAAAATTAATTTGTGTCTACTTTTTATTCCAAACCATTTATCAATTCAATTGCCATTAAACTTTAAGAAGTTGCTGTGCATACGTCTGGGGATGTTTTTGTGAAATACAATAATTAAAATTCTAAGCTATTCACTCTAAGGTGTTCTTAATTCATAATGAATAACCATTTTATTAATAATTTAAATAGAAACTTTTATAGTTTGTGTGGAAACATAATATTTACAAATATTTTTAATCACATTATGCTGAAAAATAGAAGTATAAAAAATCTTTGTTTTAAAGTTCTAAAGTTATACCATACAATCAACCAAAAAATGTTTGTATATATTTAGTTCCCTGTGGGAAATAAGTTAGGTCATGGATATGTCTGAAGGAAATGTTTTCAGTTCTTCTCAACAGCTGTTGTTATTTTTGTGTTTATGAAAATGCAATACAATAACTCTAGTAGTTTCCATAGAAGCCTGTTCCTATGGAAACCTGTAAATTTTCATCTTACAAATTACCAACCCCCCACAGAGCTAAGACATCCATGTCCAAAGTTACAGATTAGTACATTTAGTAGTTTTGAGATCATTATTAAATAATGGAAATTGAACATCAAGAAGATTGAAGGATTAAGCACCCTATGAACCCCTTACCTTTATGGTTTCAAGTGCTTCCCAAATTATATGACACTCTCCTCCCAATGTCTGTAAAAATTAAAACTCTAAGTCTACCAGCTTTTCAATGAATTTATACGATGCTTGAACTTTTGCCATGAAGGCAAACTCAAACACATTAGACATTAGTATTTTACATTATTTAGCTTACAACCAATTTTCAGAGGAAAGTGAAATTTACACTTTGTGGTTATGGAGATAAATAAAAAATTAATATATTTTTTCTTTATGAATTTTTTCATGAAACCTTTTATGCAGTGTAAGGTCTCATCACACAACAACCAACTAAAAAAATAGTCTAATTACCTAGTTTGGTTGGGGAAGTACAAATTCCCAAATATATCCATTCTGTAGAAGAGGATTTTGTTTGGGAAATGTTAATGATATTAAATCTAGTTTTAAAATTTGAACTTCGTTAAATGTTTTATCAAGTATTAAATAATGTGATATTTTTTATTAACCCTAGAAAAATTCATCAGTGATATTTTTACCGACAGGGTCGATTCAACAACGTCACCTGCGAAATTTTCGCCGACTGCCGTGTACTAATTTTAGCTATGGTATTAAAACGAAATCAATTCAAAGACATGCAATATATATATATCATTGGAAGCCTAAAACTCTAAACTATCGATTTACGTGCCTTTGGCGTCGTCTGACGTCGCGCTGTCATCTGATACTGTTGTGCAACGAATTTGTTTAGTGTTTATATTTGTGTGTTAGATAGTTTTTAGTGGTTAAATGTTTATTTAGTCATTATTTATTATTTTTCCATCAAAATATGGGATTATTTTTCATCCGGTGATATAAAGGAATCGCTCAAGGACTGAATTATGTTTTCGTGATTTTTGTGATTTTTATATTTCTGTTGCCTAGCAACATTTTATATTATTCCTGTTAATTGGTTTTTAATTAATTATTCGAAAGTATATTTTTGGTTTCAGCATATTAATTTTTGAACAAATGGCTATTTAGATTTGTCCTAATTATTTTTTAACTGTAAAGAAAATAGTTTTATTAAAGCTTAATTTGTTGTGCCTATTTACATAAAATGTTATTATATTGCAAATTTGATTAGCCAAATATATTGATACTCATTGTAATAAAGTCTCCTCTGAATCTTTAGTTCCTTTTAGTCTTATTTTGGGGAAAATCGATAACGTAAATTTGGGTATTGATAAATAAAATAAAAATGGTCTCCAGGATACTTTTCAACGACAGACTGCTTGGAACGCGAATCACAACAAAGGTCATCAGCTGAGCGTGTCCGCCTGACATCAGCTGATTGATTGGAAACTGATCACCTGATTGATTCTCTTTGCTTCCACTTGTTTTTCTATCATTTAGCTATTCTATTTATACACGTAAACAGGTTTAACAGTATGCCTTGTTTTGCAAAAGTAGTTTCTATGAAGAAAAATTAGATTTAAATTCATTTTTCAGGTTTAATTTATTTTATTAAAAGAACCCTAGTAGAGAACCAAGAGAAAGTTTTTAAAAGTTTTTTGGAATCAGTTGGTTGTTTTGATGCTAATAGAATAACTTTCATCAGGGGTTTGGCGACGAATTTGATGGCCATCAATATGTCGTAAGCTTCTTTGATTTTTTTAGTTTCTTTTAGAGGAGATTTGCTTCCAAAATACGTTTAATCCTTTTCGTTACTGATTGTAGCACGAGCTTCATTACCTTTTTTCCTGAAGGACCAAAGTTTACACAAGTTTGGAATAGTTCGCCACTGGATCCAATCGCCTTAATTCATTTTAGGCTTTCAATCAATCACCCTAAAAATAGATTATCTTTCACAGAAATAAATCTACGTGCCATTAAATCTATCCTTCACGTTATTAGCATGCATCGATCACGCTTATCCTTTGGTGGACCATAGCTTTGTAAAAATTTTATATTTCTCTTCCCTGTGGGAAATAGGGTAGATCATGAATATTTTCAAATGGAATGTTTTCCGTTCCCCTAAACAGCTGTCCATATAACCAAATGACGTCTCTAACAATTTGACGTGTCTATTTCAAATTTTGGTCTCGCAAATTTCCAACACTCCCTTCCCCCACAGCTAAGACATATCCATGTCAAAAGAGTTGTTACTTATGCTAAAAAAGCATTTAGAGAATTTCCGAAATTGAAAAAATGTTTGTATTTACTTGCCTGTGGGAAAAAGTTTAGATCATAGATATGTCTAAAAGTAATGTTTTCAGTTCATCTGACCAGCTTTTCTTATTCTTATTACATTTAAAATTCAATACGATAGCTCCGGTGGTTTCTATGTAAACCTGTTACATATTTTCCATCTTAAAAATCAACAACAACCCCCAGAGCTAACTCATATACATTTAAAAACGCAAATAATTTCCTTTAATAAAGTACTGTTGTCAAAAGGTGTTATTGCTTGAAATGTACTTTATGAGATAGTTCATGAGCTGAGGGCCGTAATGCAATTCCTGCAGGGCTGGATGTTTGGTTAAGTTGAAACGCAAACACAAGATGTTCATCATGTCGCAATCAACAGAACCATCGCAATAGCGGCTTCATCAAAGTGACTCCATAATGATTTATGCCAACAAATCAGCTGTTTGATCTTAGCATCAAAATTCGGTTCGGAATATTGGCATTTACTGTCATTGTGTAGAAAGATTGAAATGTTACATAGAGAAATGGAAAAAGTGGAACAAATATTTTTATTTAGTAGTTTTGGATAGCAGTAATTTATATACATATATTTTTTAATATTTTTACTATTAGGTTTATAATTGTATATAGCCGCTTTACAGGCTCATGTGAGAAATGAAAAAAGAATTACTAGACTACTTTTATACTACTACTATATTTTACTAGACATATGTCGCAAAGCCCAAGGAAAAAGGATTGTTCTTCAGGATAGTCCAACTCCGAAATTGATTAAAGTACTTTTATTTATTTCATTGAATAAATCTGCCACAAAAGAATGATTATTTTACCATAGTTTCTTACGGTACTTTTAGTGAAACACTGAATGAATAGTGTTAGATTTTGGAATCTAAACCTAAACACTTATAAAAAATATTAAACTTATAATAAGTGAGGGCCCAGTCGTAATATGTGGACTGCAACTCAATATTCATGTCTTTTGTAACGACGTTTTAATACCACAACTATTTTTAAATTAACTTTATGTAGTATATGACTCAACTGCATTAGCATGTGGAACTAGTTTTTATTGTGAGTTAATAGGTCTGTTATTATAATTTCACTTAAACGAAGGTTCTTGTCCAATAACATTGTTTGCGATTTTGATGGCCCTCATCATTTTTGTAGCCTATACGTATTGCACTGTAACAACCTACCAATCAACATACCATTCCCAGCTGAGTGTACTCAAAGCTACCTGGAATCAGAAATTTCACTAGCATCAAATTTCACGCAATACGATTCCATCAGCGTTTTTTCTTGAATAAAAACACTATTGAAATCTGATCAACAAATGAAACAAATGTCACTGGATACAATTGTCTCGTCTGTCGATGATGCTAGACTTGTTTATCAGCTTGTTGATGTGAAGTTGCAACACTGAAATACGAGTGAACTTCAATATAAAATCACATTCTAGTTTTATAAACGTGTATTGTTTCTAGCGTGGTTATAATAGTATATTGCATCAAACAGGCGTTGTTGATACGAGCACAAGTTTAACAGCCGAGGCTATTAGATGTGCAACTATATAATAAAAAAGCCTTGTCTGGGCTGTGTGATGAACTATATTTTTAGTCATATTGCAAATAAAATGAAACAAACTCGTAAAACATAAATTATTACCTGGTTTAGAGTATTAATGTTGTCGACCATTTTTGTCGCATTAGACTAATCAGCTGTTTTGTTATTTACGTTTTAGCTGTTGTTTTTTTGATTCCTGATAGGTTGTTTAAGTTATGTCACTGTTAGTTATTATCATCGATAGTTCAATCCTAACCAATTAACAGATTAATAGATTATCAGTTTCGCAATGGATATGTGAAACATCCGAAATACACAAAAAAATCGATAGTGATTGTTGTCGTTACTTTATCGATTGTATTTACAATCGAATGCTGACCTCGAATCAAAAGTATCATTAACGATGATCAGGAGGCGCAGTTCTCAAAAATCATCTTAATAATAGGTTTTATGAAAGAGGTAGATGGATGAAAGAAGATAATAGGTTTTTCCTAGGAAGAAAAAACAGTTTTTGTATTTACTTCCCTGTGGGAAATAGGTTATATCATGGATATGTCTAAAGGGAATATTTCCAGTTCATCTAAACAGCTGTTTTTATTCTTTCATTAAAATATTTAATACAATGACTCTAGGCCTTTCTATTTAAAACCTGTTACATATTTTCCATCTTAAAAATCACCAACAACCCCGCCCCCAGAGCTAAGACATATCCATGTTAAAAATGTTTGTATTTACTTCCCTGTGGGAAATAGGTTAGATCATGGATATGTCTAAAAAACACCTGTTTTGAAGAAGTATGACGAATAAAATATTTTTATCCACTTCAACCCCAGTTTCGCTGTATTTTAAAATATTCAATAACTACAGTCGGAATATTTTTGTAGTATGCGTTTTCTTCATAATTTGACACCTAGTTAATCGACTGCTATTTATACGCTTCAATGTAATTGTTACTAATAATGCCCAATTTCACATGAAAAATGTATTTACTTCCCGGTGGGAAATAGGTTAGATCATGGATATGTCTAAAGGGAATGCTTACATTTCATTTAAACAGCTGTTCTTATTCTTTTATATTTAAAATTCAATACAATAGTTCTAGTAGTTTCTATGGAAACCTGTTACATGTTTTCCATCTTAAAAATCACTTACACCCCCCACAGCTAAGACATATCGATGTCAAAAAATCACAGTGACATTTTGTTCCCGAATTTTCAAAATAACGGCATACATACTGATTTTTTAGCGCCGCTTAACACGCACACGTAGTGATAATGGAATAAACAGTATTACCCTTTGATAATTAAGAGTTTTAATGCAAACGATGATTGAATAATAAGGCATGAAAGAATAATAATTAAATTTTTCATCCTAGTACTGTATTGTAGAAAATTTTAATACAGATTTGTTGTGTTAGTTAAGTATGTTAATTCTTTGAAAACACTTGTGACGATATTTTATATATTCTATAGTTAATACAATTTATCCTGATTTTGTATCTGGTACATTTTACCGTCAAGAAATAGCTGAAATGAAAACTGTTTAATAGATTTAATAACCTAGAATGAGGTTCTTTAAGAAAAACATTAACCTACAGTTGTTAAAATGTGCAGGTAAAATGTACTTTTTTAAGATATTACTTGTACATTTACTAGAAAGATTAGCAGTATTGAGCAAATCGTATTACTTTTTCGTGAAGCGAATTTGTATTGTTGTCGCGGCGTCCAAGCGTGACGTTTATTAATGATCTCTGCGACATAACGTTGACCTTAGAGGTGGTGCGGGGTCAGGTGTTGAAAGTGACCCGGGCGCCGGAAGACCCACAAATTGCGAGGGCGGGTCACCCCCCCCCCCGCCACAATAACCCTTCAACCCTCATCGTGTCTCCCATTGTTTTCCCAACTTCACGCAAATTTGCACGGCTTTCGCCGTTCCAAGGGCGTGACGAGGGACCATAGTATGCAATGATCGTCAGTATTCGATCCCGGAGATTATAACGATTTTTAGTTTTGTACAGATTTTCGAGTTCCAGGATTTCGTTCAACAAAGTACCGTTCGATTTGAAATTAAAATTGCAATCATTTTTATTTCGTGTAAAATTTTCTTAAAGTTAATGGTTTTGTTGTTATTTAAATTAAAATATTTTTAACCACCGCCATTTTGAAAATATAAAAGAAAACTTTGAGAATATTTTTCTCCTTGGTCAATAAACATGTGTGCAAAGTTTGGTTTCTGTATCTTAAATAGTTCTTTATATATAAAGTTGTTTGTATAAAATACAAAATGGCGGCTAGCGGCTAAACGAAGGATTTTTTGACATATGTTTATAGGAAATTTTTTGTTTATTTTGATGAGTACTATCACCCCTCGAAGTTTGTCCCCGACTTTAATGAACACCCTGTATATAAACTAATTTTAACGACTATTGTTTTTGGTCTCTGGGCACCTAAAGACGAAAAATAACATGGTCCCGGGCTTAAGTCTTACCATGAGACCTACGCTAATAGCTTCTTCCCTATGGGAAATCCGCTAAAACCACATTAAAGTTAATACGTGAGCGAAGCTAGTTGAGTCATTTGGTAGCTGAAAGATGGGCAGACGGAACGGAGGCGGCGACCCGATGGCATAAACACGAGCCGCAACTTTTCTTATCTCGGCCACAACCACTTAACAGCTCCACTCAAAGTTTGGACTGCAATCTAAGTTATGTAGCCGCAACAGTTTTAACTAGTAACTACAACTTGGTGTTCCCCAGATAACAAGATCGTCATAAACACTTCTTTCATATTCTAAATATTACTTCTGCGGGCGTGCAACTTCCGTCTGGCATACTTAGCGTTTATTGACGTTTTTACAACATTTGAGATCAATCTTGATTTTTCTTCAGAGCGGTTAAATTTTTTAAGTGTTCAGGGTGGTTTTATAGTTTTCTATAAATTATGCAAATAGTAGTATGTACAACGTTTGAGAGGTTACTATGGATGATTTTATCACCGAACGAAAAGTTACTTGTTCTTTGATTTAGGAAGAAACTTTCTCTTGTGAGTTAGAGAGTAAAAGAGAGTGTAGCCTGTATCAAGATAAAATTAAAACTTTACAGTAGTCAAAATCTTTAAAACAATAATAAAAGAACACACAAAATGTATAATACGTATATGAATACACGTCACGAAGGGTAAATTTTCTTTCCCATTCATTACATCATCACTGGATTTTTACATCATTATCTGGGTTTTACTGTAACATATGTTACAGTCACACAATGTTACTGGTACATAAAAAGTAAGTCTGAAAATATCTTTGATGGGGTTAAAAATGGTAAAATAAAACAAAGTTTTTTTCATTTTACTGATAAATTTTCTTCCTGGATCTTTTGGTGCATAACTACTAAAATCCGAAGATTGAAACTTTTTATTTTATTTTCAACTTTATACTACACGACAAAATGGTTATTATCCTGAGAAACGTTAGTGTTTATTATATACACGATCGTATTTATATAGATTTCGTCCAAGCTATGATTTTGTTCTTTAATGTTGGTAGACCTGGTTAGTGCACAGCAGACAGTCTAATTTCTGAAGAAAAATAACATTGTTGTAGTGCGAATGTAAACAAAACAGTTAGTGTTAGTGAATTGTGGTTAATTAATTGTGCAATTTATTTTCATATTGTCTAGAAGTACTAGAGTTTTTCAGAGTAGGAAAAGAGAGTTTTGTACGAGTGTAGAAATCCGAAAGTTAAGATAGTTGAGATATTGTGGAAGATAGGGTAGAAAATGTGCCCTTTCCTTACTCTTGAAGCAGATGTGGTTAGTGCTTCTAAAGTAAAGTTGGATAACGTATCTGAAAACTGTAATGATATCAGTTATGCTCAGTGTGAGTTGATGTATGAAGTAGTTTGTTTTAAAATTGATACGAGTTATCTTAGAAATTGCCGTTTGAAAAATGAACTGTGATGATTTGGCCGTTAATCTTTTAATGTAGGATTAAATATTAGTCACTTGAAAACGGAAGGATTTCCTATCATCTCCAGAAACGTTGTGTAGTTTTAAAACACAAGACGTTTTAGAAAACGTACATTAGGTTTATAGTAAACTAGCCAAAGTACCCGTTCTTTGCACGGGTTAAAAAAGGCTGAGGGGTGTTGGCTCTTCTGATACATTTAAGTTATAGTTAATTAATTCTTCATTGTTTACAAAATGACAAAACACGAGTGTCTACAACATGACAAAGTAACATCTGTCAAATATTGGGAGAGGATAAGGGTTAACGTAATAGAGACAGTCGTCGGGAAAAAACTTAAAATCTACCATTCCACTATTTCGAACTAATAATTCACTAATTTCGATCCAGCAGTTTATCTGAAAAATCAACTTTATTTCTTCTTCTTCCCGAACTGTCAAAATATAGTGCAAACGGATGTTGTCATTAGAAAATGTAAACATTGAAACCTAAGACGGTCACGGCAGCTCTTTTTCTTCTTCTTCCCGAACTGTCAAATTTTAGTGTTCACAGCTTTTGACATTCAAGTAATTTTATGTTTTCATTATTTGAAAATGTAAACATTGAAACTTAATATATTCATGGGGCGTAGCCCGAGGGGATTTTAAGGGAACTAATATGCCTATGTGTTGCATAAGTTTAAGATCTACCTTTCTGTAAAATTTCAAACCGGTCGGTTCAGTATTTTTCGCGTTTACTTGCCAAAAAAGCCCACAAACATACAGAAACCACCTCTTCTTTATAATATTATAGAGTATGAGTGTACAATTAACTAAAGCCTTTTAATAGGGCAATATTGTTGTTTGTTAGTGGAAAATGATTAGTCTTGAGATACATTATATCGTTGTAAGTTCAGAATATGTAGCGTGAGTTGTAGGGTTTGTCCAATCTGCGGAAGCTGGAATACGACAATGGCGGCCATTTTGTATCTGTTTGTTGTCCGCGGCATCCATTGATCTTATCCGATATTCGCCTCAACAGCTTTGGGTACAAAGGCAGATCCAGCACGCTGGTGGGCATCCGATCGACTTGTACTTCAATAAACTGGCCTTTCACAGAGCCTATTTTTAGATTGTAAAATTTTGTCTTAAAGCTTTTGATACATAATAATGCTTGAAGTTTGACCAACTGGGCGTGCGCGTTGACCCTCAGCTACCGTTTTGGTAAACAATTTACATACGTAAAATCTAATTCGTATTAAGTTATTTGTGACTTTACTTTTTTATTTATTGTTTCTTTATTAATAAATATTATTCACTTAATTATCACGTTTTATCTGTTTTGATAAATATTGGTTACAAACAGAAATACGTTTTGTAAAACTAGAGTGTTTGATTTAGTCATAGTTTTCACACGGTGCTTTATTCAAAACCGTTGAATTTCGTTAGTAATTTTGAATAAACTTTGAACTTGTACTTTTAATGCAATTATTTATTTACTGTTAAGGTAAAAGGAATTTAGCTATGATTTTTTTATAGGATGGCACACAAAATCTATGTTCATTTATGACACTTTAATCAAAATGCCTTAATTTAACTCCTAAGACCAAATACAGTGTAGTAGTCTATTATTATCTTTTTTAAAGTCAACTTAAAACGTATATATAACCTAACATATGAAACAGTTAATTTTATCCTAGAAAAATCATGACCAAATAAAACCATGACTGCCGAAGGGTGTTTCAACAACCCATTTTGACTTAATGGCTAAAAATGTATAAATTAACTTCAAAGACCAACGTTAAATACTGTTATCTATAATATTATAAAGAAGAGGTGGTTTCTGTATGTTTGTGGGTTTGTTTGTAGGTTTGTTGTGGCAAGTAAACGTGAAAGATACTGAACCGACCGGTTTGAAATTTTACGCAAAGGTAGATCTTAAACTCATGCAACACATAGGCATATTCATTTCCTTAAAATCCTCTCGGGCTACGCCCCGTGAACGTCCTAAGTTTCAATGTTTACATTTTCAAAGAATGAAAACATAAAATTACTTGAATTTCAACAGCTGTGAACACTAAAATTTGACAGTTCGGGAAGAAGAAGAAGAAAGAGCTGCCGTGACCGTCCTAGGTTTCAATGTTTACATTTTCTAATGTCAACATCCGTTTACACTACATTTTGACAGTTCCGGAAGAAGAAGAAATTTAGTTGATTTTTACAGATAAACTGCTGGATCGAAATTAGTGAATTATTAGTTCAAAATAGTGGAATGGTAGATTTTAAGTTTTCTCTTGATGACTGTTTCTATTACGTTAATCCTTTCCCAATATTTGACAGATGTTACTTTGTCATGTTGTAGACACTCGTGTTTTGTCATTTTGTAAACAATAAAGAATTAATTAACAATAATTTAAATGTATCAGGAGAGCATGAACCTTTTAGCCTTTTCTACCCGTGTGACGAACGGGTACTTTGGCTAGTAAACGCATAAATTGTTGCTTAATCGATTACGTTTATGCAATTTCAATAGTTCATGACATTCTTAGGCGGAAATCATGGTAAACGCAAAGCTAGTGTTTGATATAAATAATAAATAATCTTAATAATAATAAATTACCACCCCACGCCTGATTGGGGCTGGTGGTGGCATATTCTACCCGGCGCCGTATCCCTCCCACCACAACATTAGCATCACAAAGCCCCCTGCACCTCTTCCGACCACCGAGCTTTCGTAGGAAAGTCACTTAATTACTTAAAGGTCCAGAGCACGAGGGCACTGTTCAAATTTAATTAGGATATTCATGTTTGTGTGCGTCAGTTTAAGTTTTACTCTGTAAACTAATAACGTAAAACAAGTGAATTGTCATCATATTTTATACGCTTATGCAGTTTATTCTACACGACCAATTAGAAAAAGACAAGATTCATAAATAGATTATTATGAGATATCATATTTAAAATATATGTGTAGCTAATATTTTAAACTTCAAATGATCATTAGCGTGATGGTACTCATCTCTGAAATCCGTGGGTTGCAGGATCGATTCCAAGCCCCAGTAACAATTTTAATTTGACAATAATTAACTATCTATTTATCAAAATGTAGAATGCTATAAAAATTGGTAGTATAATAAGAGAATGGTTTGTGCAGTTTACGAATTATAGCTATACTTATTCCAACACCACACAAAAACCACCAGCCTTAGATTAACTTTATTTGAATACAACCCACAGTTTAGTGGTCTAACACTGTTTATTAGAGTTTCTAATTAAAAATATTATTTCAAATAAAAAATCTATAAAATACTTATGAGCTGGTAATTAATAATGCATTTTTTCTTTAACTTACCTACTTAGCCGCTCAAACTCTAAAAGATTTTGGTCTCCTCAACAGCCGTTCGCCATCCTCGTATGAGGTCTGGTGTAATGTTGATCCTACACTTGTCCTTCTGCACCTGATATTTCCGTTGTAGTTTTTGGTGTTCCAGTAATCGTCTACGTTATGGAAGATTTTCTGCTACCGTTTTTAGAGTGGAGTCCAGCTCGTTTACATCGCTAGCCCATCTTAATCTACTCTTTATCATAAGTTGGAATATGAAATTACCGAAGAATTTTGTTCTCAAAAACAATCAGCTTCTTTTCTGATTTTTTGCTAAGTGTCCAGACTTCAGATTCATAGAGTTTAGCTGGAATTTTTAAATTAAATAGTTTTAAATGATATTCATTTGAATGCAAACTGATCTTTAGATATATTCTTCGCAATCTCTGTATATTTAAATGCAGTGTTACCACCTTACCATATTTTTCATGGAACTCTTTATACTGATGTTTTATAACTGTTAAAGTTAAATAAGTATTTTAGTGCGTAGCCATTTTAGAAAGACTCCAGAGTAAATCTTAGCCAACGACCGATATAATTAAAAATATCCTCTAGACACGAGAGCGGACCAAAGAGGCCTGATGGACGCCACTGTAAGATGCATAAGGTCAAACCTGATATCATCTGCTTCTTGTATACTCCTCAGGACTGTTGACCCTTCTCTGTGGAAAACACTCCCCGTCTTAACCGAACTGTATATAGGGAACTGTTTACTATGTTTTTAGAAATATTTGTTTCATCCCAACTTATTTTGTGGTTCTTCAACAAACGGGATGAGTTTTATTTTAAAAAACTATAGTAAAATTCTTTAACTTATTAACTCTTCATATACTTTTAGTTTACAAGCTAAAGAAGGATGGATTCACTAATAAAATACGTCGGGATTTATAAATTTTTTAAATTGATTTTTTGAATTTTTCATTGTAATGGGAAAACAATTATCTTTTTTTGTGTCTCATGAACCATGTCTTCTACGAAATGATAAGATCCGAAAAATAATAAACCATGACAGTGATTTAAAATTTAAATTGAATATATAAACTGGATATAAAGTTCAACATTCTTTATTTGCAAAAAAATTTACAACTCATAGGCAGTTGTCAAAATACATACATGAACAGAAACTTAGACTACATACTATACCTAAACTAAGACTAACAAATTAAAACCTTTCTGAAATAAACACATTTAATTTTTTTACACATCTGGTAAAATTCCTTACCGAGAAAATCCTGCTCCAACAAAAATCTTTTTAAACATCGCTTATATTTTTATATGCTTACATCTTTTTTAAGCTCAGAGGGAAGGGCATGAAAAAGATTTTTGCAAGATTGGTGCATCTGTTTTTCGGAGAAAGTGGTGTGGTGGGGAGGTGGAGGTATTCTATTTCTATTGCGTAAGTTGTAGTTGTGGCAAGGATGTATATGGGAAGTCAAAATATGGCTATTTCGTTTAAAAAATAATAAGCTGTCCAGAATGTAGATACAAGGGAAAGTCAGCAAATTGTTGGATTTGAAGAGTGACCGACAGGAGTCTGTACTTTTGAGACCTAGAATGATCCTGAGAGCCTTCTTTTGCAGAACAAAAATAGACTTAGTTTTGAAGATTCCAAAACCCCAAGAAGGAACACAGTAGGATATATGCGGATAAATGCAACCATAAATGCTGTTAAGAGAACATATTTTTGTGCAAAAAAGGCAGGTCTGCGAAAAACTCTAAGATTTATAAATAATTTATGTACAAATTAAAATATCTCATTTAGTTATTTATCTTTTATAGGGCTTTAAAATATTTAAATCATCGGGGGTCGGAGAAGAAATTATGATAAATAATTGTTGCTAGCGTACGTAGCGCCTTCATCGCCGCCACGGCCACCGCAACACAGCGATGTAATGAGGGTTGCCTAACCACAATCAACATGCGGCCCGTCACGGCGCCGTCGTTATGTCCGGTTATGGTTGCTTTACAACTGATGCGTGTTTTAATCCTAGCGGACGTGTTCCGGTTTGCGTATTTTAACGATTCTAACGTGCAAGGTTAATTTAAAGCGTAGCTAAAGTATTCGTGATGGATCCAATTGCGTTACACAGCTTACTTTATTTTCTTATGTTTTATTTTAAGATTTAGTTCTTTAATTTCACTCAATTAATTTATTTCATTCTAAGGTTGGATGATTTTTAAAGTTTAACATTTAAATTTTGCTTTAACCTTAATTTGTTCAATTAGTACCCTCTTTGAAAAAAACATAACAAAAGCAGGGAACTTCTTAAGGTATATTTTTATGCTTACATAGCCCACAGATCTGTGCGTAGTACGTTCAAACCAACTCACCACTAAGAGAACAGTATAGATAAAACTGAAATCTAGGACCTGAACCAGGACTTGAACTGACCTAATCCTGGAAGCCTACACTAGGTTAGGTGAATCACCGATCCAACTATCGGTCAACTAAAATAATCTAAGAAACTATTATAAACTAATAAAATTGATTCTCAATTTTCCACTTGAATACCTCCAGAGAGCTTATTAATTTTCTTACATGCTACACAATTAATTTTTTTATTACATACTTTTTTACACTGAACTTAACTTTTTTGTTGGTATTTTTTCTAAATTGTCTGGTTTAATCTTAGATAATCTTAGATAGGTGGTAAACAATGTTTTCATATTTACAGAAACTAAAGTTTACGTTGCTGATTTAAACTTGTGTATTTTTAGAGGCCGTTATATTTTAGATCCATATCTAAATAGTTAATCCCAAAAGGCATATACGCTATGGGGTTTTGTGTGTAGTAGTAAAAACCAAGTTTTGTGAACATTGTCGATCAGTCAAACTAGCTGATCAGCTAAATAATATAACTTTAACTAAGTCATCTATTAAAAATCATTTGCAACACATAGTATTAAAATAACTATTCCGCACTTAGGTTACACTTTTGTTACCATACACCATATACCATACAATTAGGTTATAACATTTTATAACTTTATTACTTAACAAAAGTTTTTCTAACTTTCTTAAAAATATTTTTTACCAATTATGTTTCACAAAAAGCAGGTATTTCCGAGCAATTCAAGCTTGATGTACCTCGGACGTAACAGCACGCCTGGAGACATGGGGTTTGAGGCCATTAAACTAGAAGAGGCCAAATATTGAAGATCGACAATCATTTGTCGTCGTAAAAGGTCAAACAATGCGCCATTGTCCGCGCCGGTTTACTGGGATGTATTTCACCCCTGGCCTCTTCACCCTTTCATGTCTGGCGCACCGCACTTGCACATTAACTGCGGTCACTTTACTATTCTCATTATGTTCCGTATGTACGAGTGTAATTAACTTTAGCGGGCTTTAATTAAAAATTATTATTCAGGGGAAAATATTACGTCTAACTGTAATCCTATCTTCTCTATATAAAATTGAATGTATGTATGTCCTTTATGAGTTGACAAACTATTCATCCCATCACCATGAAATTTTAAGAAGTTGCTCTATATGTGTCCGGGAAGGTTTTAGTGAAAAAATATTTTCGAAAACCCCATAAGTTTCCATTTTATGACGTTTTGTTTTTTTCTGGTTTTCTGTTTTCTGGTTGTAAACATATGTACAAATGTGTGTTGTTGTGTCATATGTTGTAAAGCGCCTTCTGAGCAGCGACGACTATCTCAACACATGGCTGTTTCGCGTGTTTTGCATAACAACCGTAACCAGGCTACACGTTATGGTTTATTGTAATGCTTCAGCCGCTTTACAACTAAACCGTGCTTTAATCAGTTTGAACGAGATAGTACAGGCATTCTTTAGTAATTAAACTCACTACAGTAATTAAAATACAGTTTAAAATGTAACCACTTAGCATGCATAAAATAAATTTTATATAATAATCGATACATTTTTACTCTTAAACGATGTAGATATTCATTATAACGCTTTGGACTTATAAGAAACAGCAGTATTAAATATATACGAAACAGATAATATAATTGCAAAATAATTACAGCATATTTTATTTTACTTATTAAATCCCTTTGACCGGTTTTGGAGAAAATCCCGATGATAAATAAATACCCAAAGTAGAAAAAATGTCTCAAAGGCTTATGTAAAAAAAATCTATGAAAGGGAAGACAAGTCTTTGTGACGTGCTCTGTAAGATGCATGAGGTCAGGACTGATACAATCTGCTTCCTGTGTATCTTGCAAGGTATGTCCACTCTTTTGACCTAGAGTAATTTTCAAACCAAAACTTTTACACAGCGAAATATTCGAATATGTTCTTATTTTTGTTGTATAGATATACGGGTTTGTGTGGAAGTCCTGTTAATTCATTTTTATTCTTTTGCCGTTTATAATTATTTAAAATCTTGTACGGTTATTATTTTTTACAAACAAAAGTAAGTGCTTGGGAAACGAAATACAACTCAGTCTATTTGTAGATTAATTAAAAACAAGACAAGTACAAAAAAGTATTAAGAAACTAGCACACTTATTTTAAAGGGAAGGCTATTGTTTCTTCTTAGAAAATGTAAAAATTAAAAAATTCTGAGAAACTCATACATACGATTGCATCTACTTAAATGTAACTTCAGTACTTGAATATGTTTTTCATAGGATGTTTATTGCCAGAGTTTATATATGCCTATATTGTAGAGCAAGTAAACAACGCCATAAAACAATGCATTGAAGACTATAATATTAAAATATTTTCATCGATAAAAATAAAATAATTTTTTCGTGATTTCCTTTTTAGCTTTCTAAGGCTTATTAAAGCATTGATTTGTAACTGATTGGGGTTCAAAATGATCTATTAAATACATAAGGTCGCGCATAAGGCTTTTATTCGCTATATTATTAATTATGGCCCAATCACATGAGGAGACTCTAAACCAGTGGCCAAGTGTTTTGAAATCAGGTCGGTAAGCACGTTATCTCTAAGGTATTCTTTTAATTTTTAAGATAACGTGACCCGCCTTTAAACTCTCCCTCAGATTACATTAGACTTGCACCTTATTAGCATACGGAGTGTGAAACTATAAATGGTTTATTGTAGTAAATTTCTGTAAATAACACTATTACTACTACCTTTTGAAGTGGTAACTTATCCAGGTAGAAACTTTAAGTCCAGTGTGACGCAATCTTGTAGTCTTGTTACTGACTAAGGCTGACATGTTCCTTACAAAGGTCCGTTAGTTAATACCCCAATAGTCAATGGCATGTAAGGAATCTACATTTTCCTCTGAATTACGAACTGGTCTTATCATGAGGTTGGTCTTTGCGTATGAACGTAGTATGGCTTGTAAGGAATCTACATTTTCCTCTGAATTACGAACTGGTCTTATCATGAGGTTGGTCTTTGCGTATGAACGTAGTATGGCATGTAAGGAATCTACATTTTCCTCTGAATTACGAACTGGTCTTATCATGAGGTTGGTCTTTGCGTATGAACGTAGTATGGCATGTAAGGAATCTACATTTTCCTCTGAATTACGAACTGGTCTTATCATGAGGTTGGTCTTTGCGTATGAACGTAGTATGGCATGTAAGGAATCTACATTTTCCTCTGAATTACGAACTGGTCTTATCATGAGGTTGGTCTTTGCGGATGAACGTAGTATGGCATGTAAGGAATCTACATTTTCCTCTGAATTACGAACTGGTCTTATCATTGAGTTGGTCTTCGCGGATGAACGTAGTATTCAATAGTCCACACAGCTCTTAACTATTTAATATCGCGACCTCCAAGTACTGTGGCTGGATTACAGAACACGTCACCGTCCCAGTCTACTAGTAGCTACGTTACTTATAATTTCAGTGATAATTGATCGTTGAGGCTCTTATAGCCTGAGACGTCGTCAGAGGCACCCCTCGCAGATGTCGACGACTCGGGCTTTGACATGCAGATCTGGAGGGTAGAGATCAATGGATCGTGCGTCCACCCTGCGGCGCGCTCTGCAATTGTTCAAGATGTCACTCTCACCTAAACTAGTTATTCAATAGGCCAAACATTGAAATTGCTCCCCCTTTGATGAACCGCTTTCAAGACTTGGCCAAAAATTTTCGCGGTACATAATAATTTATGGGGCTTTTTTAAAGTGAATTTTTGGCCTAACGGATAACATCTTAAGCTCTTAGGAGGTGACGGGTTCGATCCTCGGATATCTACAAAGGTTTATCCACCTTAACCTTTCTTTATGTGTAGATCATGCACGAGGAATATCGTTACAATGGGAGTAACCTATGTAGATGGTGGGAATAACACATAATACATAGCAGACAGATTAATGTTACAAGACCCTGTGTGTTATATGAGTATGTAATATTGGAGGTCTGTGTCAACGGAAATGGGTGCATGCCATTCTTAATCACACAAAAAATAAACATTTTATGTCACCATGCCTTAACCAAAATAATGGTGTGATAAATATTTGTATTATTCTTGTGGGAAATAGTCAACCCGTAATTAAATTGAATTTTGAAATGATCGGATGCTAAGTGTATGACAATTTCTCTCCTGAGCTCAACAATATTTATGAACGTATTTCGGTTTATTTTTTAATGATCAAAACTTATTCTTAATAATACAAAAATAGCATATGATTTATTATTGTTTTTATAACATATCACAATGATAAACGATATTATTAAAATGTTTATGAAACAAAGAGCTTATTTTAAAGTGAAAGTTCTAAAGAAAACCCAGTATTGCTTGGAACTAGAAACGCAATCTTATGTTTATATATTTTTCAATCTCTTTTTGAAGACTTGTTTACCAATTGAGGGGGTGTAAACTCTTGAAACTAATTGAAAAGTTTTCCAGAACTTCCAGTTTATCGTCTATTGCTTTATTCATAAGGTTGAAGTAGTCAACAACTCTTGATTTAATTCTCAAATTCCGCTACCTCTTGCTTTGTGGGTTTCCTGTCGTCAAAATATGTGGCCTTTGTGCTTACCATGTACCTTTACGCTCCATCTTTACACTAAACATTTACAAAATAATTGAAAAGCCAAAATGTAATGTTATTTTAGTAAAACAGTTATTTATTAAAGATGCTGTGCTCAAGAAGTGTGTTTTCAAGTTGTCTTGATCCATTTGACTGACTCTTAACTCTTCAGCTATAACTCCTGTCACCTCCGGATAGCCTATGAGACTGACGCCGTTACATGGTACCTTTCTTTAATTCATACCACAGGCAATTTATTTATGTCAACTGTCTTTTTGGTGTTTTATCAGTCAGAAAATAAAAGAATTTTATATCATGATCAGTGCGCTACCTAACTATAACTGATAACTGATGTATAACTGATAGTTAACTGATATAGTTAACTGATGTATAACTGATATAGTTGTATAACTAATGTAGTGTTCTCTTGTGTGGATTAACGTCCGCACTATTGAATACTGCGTTAATCTGCAAATACCATCCTCATAATTAGACCAATTCGTAATTCAGAGGCCGTGGTTCGGATTCCACGTTAAACTGTAGGTCCATTAGTAGCCATCGGCTGTTGGGCTATTAATTAACAGTCCTGTCTAAGGAACATGTCAGCCTTAGTCAGTAACAAGACTACAAGAACGCGCCACAATCATCCTACATTCATACTTGGCTTAAAATACCTACCTGGGTAGGTCGCCATATCAGTTAAAAGTATAAAGTAAAAAGTATAAAGTGCTTTTCTAGAATTAAACTTTTACGTAATTGCCAGAAATATAAATTGAATGTTGATTTTTAAAACAACACAATGAAACTTAGGTGGACAAAATGTAATATAGTGAAAATAAACAGTAATTTTAACAATGCCCTGGGGTGAGGAACATGGTCTGTCAATTTATAAATGGTCATATCAGCTGTTTGGACGTGCCTCGTCATTGGATCTGACCACACTTGTCACATGTCCCACTCATTGGTGCCTCACATCACCGCCAGGGGCGACACTGTTGGTCAACCGCGCCATCGATTACTATACGTTGTGCTCTTTTATTATATCGTATTTTCAATATTAGGTCATTCAACTGTGTTGAGAAATATTGGACATATTTGAATTGTCTCTTATTATTTGACTGAACCAATCCGTTGAATATTTTTATGTAAATAGTTTTAAAAAGTTTTTTAGAAGGTGTTTATAATAATTTTTGGTAGTGATTTAACGATATATAAACTACAGCGTTGACTTTGAAGTTATGTACATTGTAAGTTTAAGTAGTTTAGTGACTTATGAAAGTTCAATAATTGGATTATGGTACAATTAAATTAAAGGTTTCACTCACATTTCTGTGAAAATGACGGTTAAAAGTTATGGGTTTTAAAGTGTCAAAAGATCATTTATTTAAGATTTCCATGAAAACAATAAAGGTAAAATATAATTTGACTACCTATATTAAAACCAGCTTAAAACTAAAAATTAATATCTTGAGTTATTCGTCTACAACTAACGGTTCTAGAGAAAAAGTTAAATTTACTGTCCATGATTAACGTTGTCTGAGAGCATACAATGTTATTCTTATGGAGAATATCAAAAATCAATTTATTCCTTATTTTCCAACCGTTTTACACGGAAATTGGTACACAGTGTAAGGTAACACCCCCCAAAAAATGCACTCAACAAGATTGGTAATACGGGGTGGTATATGTTCCCCAAAAATGTTAACAGTTATTTAATTTTTTCTCTTGTTGTAAGTGTCAGTAATTTGTTGAGTATTTTTGAACTTATTTATTACCTAATGATATTTAGATAAACTTCAAGGAATATGATAGGTTTTTATCTTGCTTACAACTCATTCTGCAATATTAAAATTTCTTACAAACTTTATATTTTTTGTACATATTGTCAAGAGGTTTCCTTAGTGATAAATCAACACTATTTCCAAAATAGATTACTTAAGTTTCATAACTAATTAGTTTATATTTAGTGGTAGGTACTGCAATAAGTATATCGTAGTTATGTAGTACATTAAACCTACAAATTAAGTATTTAATTTTGTGTTGGTAGAGTTTTGCGTTCTTCACAATATTATATTATTACTGTAGAAATACTTGATGAATGAGCAAACAAAATCTGACATTAAAGTCATGACAAACTGTATAAAGTATTTCCACAAAACCGGGTCGTCAAACTTTGCTGGTATTCATGTAAACTAAACGTGAATTGCATAGCACTCCAGTTATTATATTTTCCCAGTTCCAACTATTTTATGCAAGAGCACGAACATAAGGTAGAGAGGTAAGGTAGTTATAAATCTAGTTTATAACTAACTACCTTCCCTCGACAAAGCGTTAGATCCTTTACGGTTGCTAGTTGAAGTATCTTCCTTAGCTTTCTTTAAACTTTTTATAAATTTACTAGCAAATGACATTAACATTATGTTTTCCGCGATGTTCTGTTCTTTTGAATACAGGTTTATTTTTTTGTTATGTGACGGATTAAGTTTCAATATGTGTTATTTTCAGCTTAATTACTGAAAATATGAAAGGTTGATTAAGAAGAAAGATGAATCAAGAGTTTTATCACTAAACTGATGCAAGTATTAACTTAACAATATATATTTTCCATCACAGAAAATGGACATGAACAATGCAGTATTGATACTACAGTTTTTTAGCTAGTTTAAAGGTTGTTAAATTGTAAACTAATCTAAAAAAATGATTTCAGGTAAGCCATAATGGAGTTTCATATTCGTAAATACACAGTGAGTAAGTAGCCCCCTAAGTTTATCATAGGCTGATGCCTAAACTATTAGGCGAACCTACTTTAAACCAAAGTCGATGAAAGGTGATTGTCTGCTTCTAAAGTAAAGAACAACATCACTGAAGCATTTAAAATAAATAGCTTCACTTATCCAGGCTACGGAGATCCCCGGAACGCAAAACGCTTGCATTATCTATAAAGATAGCAAGTAGTGGTAATGTTTATCACTGGTTTTAAAGAAAACGTTTTTCTCAAGTGTAGCTGTTACTCTTCTACACGCAGAGTGCTCCAGTGATTACTACACAACAATTTTTCCATAAAAGAATTAATAATTTCTTCCGTAATATAAACAAATCATTCTTCTTTTATATTTATCAACGCCAATACTATTTCATAATATTTTGATAGGTAGCGATTCAAACCATGGTGTTACTACTTAACATATGTAAAAATTAAATAGTCCAACTACAATTTACAATTAATTACTTTTATTTTCTCCCCTTATACATAGTATATATAGAAAGAATTGTTTCGTCAAAACCTTCGAATTTGAGTTGAGGGTGGATATATCCGTGTGTGAGTCTGGATGTGTACAGTGCCACAGCCTTCCCCGTTGGTCCGATTTAGATGAAATTTGGCGTGTATGTATATATTTACGGTATCTTTAGGCGTTTTTTATAATTTTTTTTATTTTTAGGGTAGTTCACCCCTAAAACCCATTAAAAACGTGAAAAATCCAAATTTCTCAAAAATAGCTCTAAAGATTTTGATTAGAAATTTATAGTTTATAATACACACAGTACTAAATAATTTGACACCACTCGCATGTCTGTAAAAATGACGGTTCAAAAGTTATGGGCTTTTAAATGTCAAAAAAATCAAATTTTTAAATTTTCAGCAAACACAATAAAAGGAAAGTATAACTTGAGTGGCACCATTGAAACCAGCTTAAAACCTAAACAAATTAGTATTTTGAATTATTTGTCTACGACTAACGTTTCCAGAGAAGAGTTAAATTCACTGTCCATGATAAACGCAGTACGTTGTCTGAAAGCGCCCAATGTTATTCTTATGGAGAATATAAAAAATCAATTTCTTTCTTCCAACCGTTTTCGATGAAACTTGGTATGAAGCGTAAGGTCAAATCACCCAACAGAACCAACTCAGAAAAGCTTGGTACTACCGGGTGGAGGGGGGTGTTTCCCCCCATACAATTTGATCAATTAATTTAACTTTTTCTCTCTTGTTTTTATTTTCAGAAATGGGATGATTATTTTTGAAACAATAAATGATATTAAATAAATGATTAAATGATATTTAGATAAACTTTGAAGAACATGATAGTTTTATTACAGATTTTCTTTTTTTAATTTACTTAAGGGAGAAAATATGTGTCACTCCACTGATATCGTTTATTTTATTAAAATGTTATTTTTATTTTAGCGAAATATTAATGGCAAATAACATAAATTTATAAAATATGTAATAAATTACGAGGGGTAAAATATTATGTATGGATAAATAAAACCTCTAAATTACCTAAATCTATTATGTCTACAGGTAGGTAGATAAAGAAAAGAGATAAGTCAAAAATTTTATTATTATTAACATAGTGTTTTTTTTTATTTTGAAAAATATTGAGAAATTATTTTAACATTAGAATAAGTTGTATGTCATTCATAAGTGTGTAAGTTTCAAGTGTTCTCAGCTGGAGAACTTTAAAGACCGATAGCTAATGACTAGAAATAAATAATTTAAATATACATTTGATCGTAGTCATCAATAAAATAAAACATAGGCTACAACCATAAATTCCAAAATGCATTGTATTTCACGAGGGTTATTTATCGCTTGTAAAGGGCGGCAGGTCGCGTCGCATCGGTTTGACCCTACTCCAACTAAACGCTATCTCTGTCGGCTCTTTGTATTGCTATGGACCCTTAAGGGCCACATTGTGATGCTGGCTCATCTCTTTTGTAAATTCCGTTTTAACAAAACGCGTTTCAAGGGATTATATTTTCTGATTTCATAAATGCTTAGTAGTTTATAGTTTCAAAGCTAGTGAGTATTTTTAACAATTTTGATGTCAAGCTTTCAATTAAATTGTTTTCATTTTTTGACATGGATATGTCTTAGCTCTGGGGGGGTGTTGGCGATTTTTAAGAAAACATAACAGGTTTCCATAGAAACTACTAGAGCTGTTGTATTGAATTTTTAATATAAATGAATAAGATCAGCTGTTTAGATGAACTGAAATCGTTCCCTTTAGACATATCCATGATCTAACCTATTTCCCACAGGGAAGTAAATACTTTTATTTCTGCATTTTTCATGAGTTATAAATTCTTGAGACTGTTACCTAACCTTTCAGGGTACTTTAATCTGAATATGCTTGCGATGCGTGTGATGGTTGTCAACAATGAAACCATTAATAAGTCATCATAACTATTGTCTTATTTTAAGGTTGATTCACATTTAATAAGCCCCTAATAGTTTTAAAAAAACCTACACTGTTAAATTTATGAAATAAACTAGCAGTAAGCCCGTCCTTTGTATGGGTTGTAGGATTCAGTTTAAAAAATATAGATCATCATTACAAAATGTAAACCTGAAATCTTAAACAAATCAATACAAAGAAAATAAATCAATACCCAGCTTTATTATTTAGCATTACTTTACAATTAAATAGATTAAAACATTTATACCACTATTATAATTAGTTATACGTTAAAATAACTGTTAATATAGTATGATTTCCGAATGGGTTTAAAATCAATGACCAATATAAACTAACTAATATTGATTTGACAGCTATTTGTTTTTATTTCTATTAAATCTTTAAGCTACAAAGATAGCTGATTATTACCAGTGGGTTATTCATTGAAAACTGGATAAAATGCGTGTAGTATCAAGTAAAAGTGGGTTTTTAAATGCTCGTTATTTACGTTTCAAGGAGCGGCGGGCGATTTCAAGCATTTATAAATCTTCTATGGAATGTAGAGAATACATGAAATATGTTTCATTGTAATCAGTTCTCCCGTTTTTTTTCGGAGAATACGGCGTAAAATGCCTCCTGGAGCGTCACAGACAAACAGACAAATAGAATTGATAGAATAGAAAATTGAGATAAGACCGGTTTCGGCTTTTCTAACGCACGAAAAGTAAAAATAACTAAAAAATGAATAATTCTGAGCAATGTACAGACAAAACTCTAATTTTATTTATATAGATAGTACTATTGTTTTGTAATTTAGCTTTTGAAAAAAATCCTTGGAAAAATAACGTTGATATAAAAATGCACAATGTACAACTTATTGTATTTTATGCTATAATACGATTCCCAGCCTCTTGGCGCTGGAACAAATGCAAATATGTGGAAAACTTTTCACATCAAGCACATGCCAGCCAGCAACTGTCGTCTAAACACCCCCTCCCCCCTTCCTACCTCCATTACCAACCACGGCGTTGTTCTCGGTAATCTTCACGGCCTCAACATATTGTCAACTCGTCCTAAATATATTCTATTCTAAAAGTAGTTCTTTGTAGTACTGTAACCGTATAGGTCACACCAACGATTTTTGACTCCAATCGTTCACATGAATCAGTTTAGGTAAAATTAAAGAGATACGAAAAAAATTAATCAGAGGGTTGAAAAAATGCCGCAAACACGACCCCAAAAGGTTGTTCCAGAACAAGATGGTCGTGTTTATTAAATTTAAAACTGCTGCCATTTTTTGTCGAAAATTTTAAGATCCAGCTTTAAAGCAGTGTTCCAAAGTTTTTTTTATATAAGTTGATGTTATTTTTGAACTATTGCGTTTTCTTAAGAATTTCCTGCTATAACTATAAGAGCTTTTGGTAATTAAGTAGCAGTATGGGTCGAATTTAGTATCAAATTGTATGTGTAAAACACCTACAGTTAGAATACATTGCCTGGAGCAGGATCTCAAAAAGTCGGCGGGTTTTAGTTGTTCATAATCTTCAATATTTTAACCACCGCCATTTTGTTTTGGATCGCCTTTTTTAACTCCGGTTTGCAGCAAGGTTTTTTTTATAGTTAAAAGCTGTAATGTTTTATCCATATTATCAACCTACTTTTACTTTTTTTAAATTTCAACTCACTCCTTGTATAGCGCCATATGATATTAAATGATGGCTGTTTCTCAAAAACGTAGAATTTCATAAGTGTCATTGGTATACCAACGTATACTGTTTTATGTATAATGGTTAGTAATGTATTAAAAGATCCAAATCTTCTCTAGTACACTGTGTACACATTGTACAGTGAAAACAACGTCGGTTTTGCTTTTTATGCATCAATATTTGAAAAAATAACTTAACAATTAAATCTTAACGTAAAACTGAATTTCTTTATGAAGTAGGCTTTTTTAAACTTCCCATACTATACCACACCAATAGCGTTAAAAAATTATATGTAATTTATCTATTATATCAAATATTATTCCTTACGGAAGTTATTTAAAAAATCCCACTACCTGATCCTAAATGTGGGTATCTAACCGATACTAAACCATTGTTTAAGGGACGAGAGGTCGAATTTATTACGTTGCAAATTTATACAGATTTGAGTATTTTCTTCAACTAAAATATATATACAATTATAAATCACACATTAAATTAACCGTGTTGTAATAAGTTACCGCATAAAAATAAAGGAAAATATATTTTCTTGTCTATTCTTATAAGTCTTGAGTGAATCTTTTTTCTTATATAAGGTCGTTCCAGGATTTTTCTTAGTAAACATATCTTTGTACGTATATATGGTTCACGATGGAACGAAATGAAATTTTATCGTTCCTGTAGCTATATAAGTATTATTATAAACTAGCTGACACGGCGAACTTCGTATCGCCTAACAGAAAATACATGTTAACTTTAAGATTGGCCATGTTCTGAAGTCAAATCATTGCATCTTCGTTGTGGAAGCTTTAAATATTCAACAGCTGGTTATTATAATAAACCTAATATTTATAAACATTGTAAGTATTTTATTTGGCAAACATATAAACACGTGACTTTTAATCATACATATAATAAAGAAATATAAATACAGTACATAATTCCAAAAAACCGTAAACTATTGACGTGGTGAATAATGATGTTCATTTTGTACAGCACATATTACTTCATAGTTTTACATTAATGAATGATTCAGACGGCATTGGATAGTAAAGCATATTGCTAACGGAGAGTAAACCAACAACTGTTTTAAGAAATCAAATGTTTTGATTTTAGCAAATTTGTAAACAAACTTATTCCCTATAAGGTTAACATTAGAAATTTGAAACGCTATAAAATGGAAACTAACTGAATTTATGGAAACTGAATATGCCTAAAGCATGACCGGAGCAGAAACGTATCCAAAAAATCAAAGATCATTAAAATCGGTTCAGCCGTTCTTGAGTTATAATGCGTTTAACTAACACGACTTTGTTTTACATATTTAGATATGGTTATTAATATAATAAACGGTACCAGTGGACTGACACATACTTTCTCCCTTAAGTAAATTTAAAAAAGACAATCTGTAATAAAACTATCATGTTCTACAATGTTATTCTAAATATCATTTAATAATTTATTATTCAAATTGTATGGGGGAACCCCCCCCCCCCCCCGGTAATACCGAGCTTTTTTGAGCTGGTTTTGTTCGGTGATTTGACCTTACACTTCATACCAAGTTTCATGGAAAACGGTTGGAAAGTAAGGAAGAAATTGATTTTTTCATATTCTCCATAAGAATAACATTAGGCGCTTTCAGACAACGTACTGCGTTTATCGTGGACAGACAAATAATTCAAAATACTAATTTATTTAGTTTTTTAAGCTGGTTTCAATGGTACCAGTCGCGTTATACATAACTTTTATTGTTTTTGCTGAAAATTTAAATATTCGATTTTTTTGGCATTTAAAAGCCCATAACTTTTGAACCGTCATTTTTACAGACATGCGGGTGGTGTCAAATTATTTAGTACTCTTTGCACTATAAACTATCACATTTTAATCAAAATAGTTAGAGCCGTTTTTGAGAAAATTGGATTTATCACGTTTTTTAAGGGTTTTTAGGGGTGAACTACCCTTAAAAATCAAAAATTCAAAAAAATGAAAAAAACGCCTGGAGATACGGTGACTATATATATACATGCCAAATTTCATCTAAATTGGACCAACGGGGTAGGCTGTGGCACTGTACACATCCAGACACACACACACACACACACACACACACACAGACACGGACGGACAGACATCACGTCAAAACCCACTTTTTTGGATTCTGGGGACCCCAAAACGGATATATCCACCCTCAACTCAAATTCGAAAATTTTGACGAAAACAATACTTTCTCCATATACTATGTATAAGGGGAGAAAGTAAAAATGGTTTTTTAGAAAATTCATTAGTCGATAAATGTTTACAATACATTTTACAATCCTGTACATAATACCCATTGAAAGCTACTGCATATTCGACAGAATAACCAGCTGGTACTAGTAGTATCATATTTCCACGATTATCCAGCGAGCATTCGTCATAACTTACTGTGTAATCCTATTCAATGAATATTACCACGTACGTTCGCGTTATTGCAAATCTGTGTTCACAACGGATCTCGCATGTTTAACGGTAATATTCCCCGAACCGTTGGCTTATTGGAGAAGCATTTACCTTTACATTCATCTCGAACGGATTTGAGTTACATGAATTACTGCTCTTCACTTTGTTGAAAACACATAAATGTCTTTTTGATACAATACTGCCGTCATTCTATTCGAAACTGTTTTGGAGAATTGCACAGAAATCCTTAAGACAAATCTGTGTAGAATTATATTTTGTATTGTGTATTGTATTTGTGTTTAAAGTCATGGAGTCTAACTTAATTGAAAATGATTATAATCCTATTTTAAACGGCCCTACTTTCTTCAACAATCCTTGAATAAGATTAAAACATAAATATTCAGTTTTTGTAGTAAAAATTGAATTGAATATATATTTAGGAAATGAATGATGCCAGAGTACCCTTTTGTTTTCATGTTTTTAATTTTAAGGTTAAATGATTACTGTGACCATGGGGTAATCCCCGAAACACGTGTCAGAATTAAAAATTTGAAAATAAAAGGGTTCTCTGGTATTATTCATTTCCTAATATATACCATTAGATTACCATTTGAAATGGCGACCTACCCAGATAGGTATTTTAAGCCAAGTATGAATGAGAAATGATTGTGGCGCGTTCTTGTAGTCTTGTTACTGACTAAGGCTGACATGTTCCTTAGACAGGACTGTTAATTAATAGCCCAACAGCCGATGGCAACTAAGGGACCTACAGTTTAACGTGGAATCCGAACCACGGCCTCTGAATTACGAATTGGTCTAATTATGAGGATGGTATTTGCGGATTAACGTAGTATTCAATAGTGCGGACGTTAATCCACACAAGACACCCCCACCGACCATCGTTCATAACTATCCACAATTCGTGACCTCCAAGTAGCTGGATTACAGGACGTCGCCACCGTCCCAGTCAGTTATATTATAACTTGAACAATCCTGACTAGTATTTCAGCCAAATTCAATATTCAATATATTTGAACAAGTTTATATGAATAAAAGAATACACCACATTAGTCAGTGAATCCATGTACTGTACTTGTATTAAGTTGATTGATTATCCTGAATGAATTTAATTACGATTTCGTGACTTTTATCCGATTCATCATGTTATACCACCATGTTGTTTTACTGTCACATTGTTGCAATAAATTGTTATTTTATTAAAGATTTTCTACAAAACTGGAAACCTAGATTAGTATGTTCTTAAGGAGAATATTGCTAGGCTAGAATTAACTATGATTTTGGTTTTTTTATTTTAAGTACAACGTAAAGAGGTGAGAGTAAATATTATTCTTCATTGTTTTTTCATATTACCAGCTCTTTTGAATAGTTCATTTCTGTCTTAGTATTTAAATTTCAAAGGCGGTGCCTGAGCATTAACCACCCCAACAAAAAAGGACACAGGTCCAGAAAAAAATTATAATGATATATTACATCCACTTCGGTGAATTTCAATATTTTACCCCCCTCAGGGAAATACAGCTTTGATAACCTTTGTAAAACATAATATTTGTGGTTTTTGCCGCCATATCCGGTGCTCGGGGCGTCATCTGCATGCGTCAATTATGAATGTTCATTTGGTTGTGCAAACATCTGTTTCATCATTGACCGCTCTCCCCGCCTCGTCCGAGTCAGTAGGGACCCCCTCGATTTGAGTTTTAAATTTATTTTGATTTCTAAATGTGGTGATTTAACACGATTTAAAGATATTTTTTCCTATTTTATATTTTAGTACTCCTCCATTTGGAAGTACTTCGTACAATTCAATATTGTATCTGCACCATTTATATAATTGAAATTTTCGTTCTATGAATATAGGTTAACCAATTCCAGAACTTAAGTATTAAAAACATCTAGTTTCACAGAAAATATTGACTTAATAAATTTGACGACACTGAAAATTATTGACCCAATTGTTGCATAATTGTTTTTTAAATCTCAACTGCCCATCACCATCGACCTAAGGCATGTGCGGTGAATTAGGCACATCGTGGTACAGTTGCAGTTTGAGTCACAAAGTGTAGCCTGAGATGACAGACAGGTCATGATCTGACAGGAGTCACCAGCCAGTGGTTTTGATCAGCACGTAACCCCAATACATCTCAGCAGAAAAGTAACCAACACAGCATAATTATTGATTGTATTTCAATTTAAAAATACAATTCTGAATACAGACGGGGTTTCCATTGGGAACTGTTTAATTTTAGGAGCCTTATTAAAACGTTTGAGCCTTTTGTTGTCATTAAACATGTATAAGCTTTAGAGACCGAATAGATGAACCTGCATTTACAGATGTACTTGGATGCCAACAACTACAATTAAAATTAAACTATTATTAATACTAAACACGTAAATGTAATAAAATTATGGATACAGTAGGAAAGAAGTAATGTTTGTGATGTCTCTGGAAGTGACTGTGCAGTGCGCTGACGCTTGACACATGTTCTGTGGAATTAATTACAATTAGATTATGAACTTGGGGTCGTCAACTCGGTTGCGGTGAATCTCGCCAAACTTCACCGACCTATTCACATTTGTAAAGTCAATTCTGTACAATGTCTGGTACTTAACATTAAATATTTTGCAAGAGAGAAACTATGCAGTCTCCGCTAGAAAAAATGTGTAATAATATACAGTAGAAATTATAACTACGTATTCTGAGGGTCACCAGTTTGATTCTGGACCTAGTCGTTATACGCCATTGAGCTTTTTACGGTAGATAAATACTTTATGTAGAATCAGGGATCGGTGTTTTCGCCTCTCGTCCACTATGACCGTTCGGGCCTGGCATTGGATTCCTACTCGGAAACACATAAAAATCTGCAATACTTTAATCACTTAATAGGATGCCTATTTCGCTAAGAGGGACTGGGACGGTGGCGTCATCCTGTGATCCAGCTACTTGGAGGTCACGAATTGTGGATAGTTGTGAGTGATGGTCATTGGATGTAGTGTTCTCTTGTGTGAATTAACGTCCGCACTATTGAATACTACGTTAATCCACAAAGACCATCCTCATAATTAGACCAATTCGTAATTCAGAGGCCGTGGTTCGGATTCCACGTTAAACTGTAGGTCCCTTAGTTGCCATCGGTTGTTGGGCTATTAATTAACAGTCCTGTCTAAGGAACATGTCAGCCTTAGTCAGTAACAAGACAACAAGATCGCGCCACAATCATCTTACACTCAATTCTCATTCATACTTGGCTTAAAATACCTACCTTGTGGTATGGTCGCCATTTCAAAAATCTAATCTAATCTATTACAACTACATATCTTTACAAATATATTCAGATATAAGTATCTGCGTAACCATTTGTCTATTACTGTTATTTTAACCACTTTAGTAATAACATTTGGTCGTCAAAGTGAATCGAAATAAAAGAGACCAGTTTGGATCGTCTATTATTAAATATTTCTTGGCGTTGAAAATACAGAAACAATTTCTGACTAGGTTCTGACAATTTAATGACTAGGTTTAACTTCACTCTTTCTTAGCCATTACAAACAGCCATTTTTTGTTTAATCAGCTGTATCGTGATTGTATTAAGTTTTATGATTCACTAGCCAAAGTACCCGTTCTTCGCACGGGTTAAAAAGGCTGAGGGGTGTTGGCTCTTCTGATACATTTAAGTTATTGTTAATTAATTCTTCATTGTTTACAAAATGACAAAACACGAGTGTCTACAACATGACAAAGTAACATCTGTCAAATATTGAAAGAGGATAAGGATTAACGTAATAGAGACAGTCATCGGGAAAAACTTAAAATCTACTATTCCACTATTTCGAACTAATAATTCACTAATTTCGATCCAGAGGTTTATATGAAAAATCAACTTTATTTCTTCTTCTTCCCGAACTGTCAAAATATAGTGCAAACGGATGTTGTTCACAGCTGTTGACATTCAAGTAATTTTATGTTTTCATTCTTTGAAAATGTAAACCTTGAAACTTAGGACGTTCATGGTGCGTAGCCTGAGGGGATTTTAAGGGAACTAATATGCCTATGTGTTGCATGAGTTTAAGATCTACCTTTCTGTAAAATTTCAAACCGGTCGGTTCAGTATTTTTCGCGTTTACTTGCCACAACAAACCCACCAATAAACCCACAAACATACAGAAACCACCTCTTCTTTATAATATTATAGATTACGTTTAAATTTTCAGATGCCCAATGATAGTTATCTAATTTAGTGATAGTTTAATAGTTTTGAAAACAATAACCATATAATCCCGGAATGTTCCGACTTGCACGATTAAAGCTGTTTTGGAAACCAACTATCATTAAAGTAAATATTTACAATTGATGTTAAACCTGAGGATTTGTCTGTTTACTCTCTGCAGAGCTATTGGCAAACATGAGCTTAGTGAATCCTGTAATTGAATGGTTAGGCTATTCTTGATGTATTTAGATACATAAATTGTGTTTACTTAGTGGGTGAATTTTACATTAAGTTTTATTTTAATCTCTGATTAGAATTTGGGAAATGTGTATACTCCGCTGAATTTGTTGGAATGAATATAAAAAACAATATTACGGTATTTAAAAATATAAAACATATAGAGACTTTAATTTTTATTACATATATTGTTATTTCATAGCATACATTATGTAGACTGAACACACCTATATGAAAATGTATGTACGATTTTTCTGGTTTATCAACATGATTTACATCTTTAAGCAATGTGTTATATTACAATTCTTTAATTTCATGAAAAAAGTCAAAAGTTTATATCAATTTTCCTGACCTAGATGGAGATGCTCGGTGTGCATAGCAACAGTGCCTTACAAGAGAGGATTGCTATTCAAATCGCTGCCATAAATTTACATTAGCCAAGACTGCTCTTGTCTCGCATTGCCTGCTGAGTCGAGAAAGAAATGTTATCTCTTGAAAAAGTACCTCATACCAACTCTTCCTATATTTCAGGTTAAATTAATTAATGTTACAATGTCTAAAATAATTTTTAAATATTTGCTCGTAAGTGCTTGGACTTTCGAAAAAGAAAATAAATTAGTAAATATATCATTGAATTTCGTATCGAAATGTATGTATCAAATAAATTTCAGTACAACTTTAGACCAAATACGTTGACTTAAGTATGTCTTATTTTCGTAGGAAAAACATGCTTATTTCGCTGTCTACTTTATCCTTTATCACAAATAATAAAAGTTTCTACTTGTTCAGTTAGCGTCCAGAGACAGTTTTGGAACGTTAAGAAGTGACAATATCAGTAAAGATAAGCCGAGCGGCAGTGGTAATGCTAGTTTTGAGCGCATCTGCCACAAATGTTGCGGAAATTTTAACGCCCCCTCGCTGATCGTTGTGGAAACATCTTACAAGCGATTTGACCATTTAAAAATAGTGTTTATACTTTAATAGCTTTAAGTCGTTTAAAGAATATAGTAACATCTACCTAGATAGATTGGATAGATTTCAGTGTGTAGTTATTAGATAGACTCCAGTAAGCGTTCTTCGATGAGATAGATATACTTGATCAAAACGTAAAAGATGATGGTGGATTTATGTTATTAAAAATTTTATTGCAGATATTTTCCAACACAGCTTCAAGTAAAAGTTTCATGACGTTCGGGTTCTGGAATCTAATCCCGTCATGCAGTTGTTTTTGAGTTTTCGACACGAGTGGACGTGTTATGTTTCTCTTGTACGTTATTGTTGGTGAATTGTTTGTTTCTAAGTATTTTAATTAACTGCTTTAAATTTTTTTCAGATTTATACCAGCTTAGTCCGGATTATGTACTAATTGTTTTATGTTTTAGGTACTAGCTCGCCTGATGACGGGATCAGATTCTAGATCCCGAAACGTCGTGAAACTTTGTGTTACTTAAAATCGTGATGGAGAATGTCCGCGATAAAAATCTAAATGAGGTATAATTGTTGTTGTCACCACAATGGTGACAGGTGATACTCGTGAGTAAAAGCATCGTGATTTGTTATACTTAGTTGAGCTGCTAGTAGGTTTTATAACTGGGATCGAATGTCGCTTTTTCGTGTTTTACAAACGTGGCATAGCCAAGTTTGGAAATTCGATTCTATTTTCATCGTAACGTAGAAATATCCTGCTAATCGTTGCAAAATTAGACCACGTAATTTGAGGTTATACAAAGTCACCATCACGTCAGGTCGAAATGAAATTAATTTCAAGAAAATATTATGTTACAAAATTAATCGTACACATTTTTCAGATGGTTAATAACAGAAACAAATAACAAAAAACAAATCTATGTGTAAATAAAAATAATGCAAAAGTCGGAAATGAAGGTGCTGTCGATGTGTTTTTGTGTGACTAACATTTTGTAACAGATAGTTTATTTTCAATTAAATAAACGTGTTCAGAATGATTTTCTAGGGTTTAAAATATTTTACTGTATTTTACTAAGCTAAATATCCGAGGGAAAACATACGCGATATTGTTGTAAATTAACTGCAGGAATGAATTTACCCTCTCATATCTTGTAAGCCTTTTAAAGAAACTAATTAAAGTTTGCAGAGGCGCCAACACGTGACGTCACTACTGATGGTTTTTTCCTTACTTTCCCTGCCTCCCTACGACATTTCTTGTTTATCACAACACTTTTTATATGTAGTTTATTGCCCAATTATAATTGTATCATAAGTGTCATTTACTTTTAAAATAATTAATAAGTTATTCTATATCTATAAAAGAGTATGTTTGAATATATATTCGTATGTTTAATGTAGGAAATTGTAGGAATACGGAATGGAAATACTTTAAATACCATAGTAATCTCTTAAGTGTTTATATAATATTATAATCGAGTATTTTTGTTTCTTGTTTATTTTACATCCTAAATAGTTTAGCGTTCAATTATTTAAAAACCAAACTCAACATAATCTCTGAGATATTGATGACGAATGACCACATTGTTATATGTGAATACGAAGACCACGTGACCAGGACTAGTGCTAACCAATCACAGACAAGATAATTGCTGTGGAGATAGTTTGGGTCACGTTAATTACACAATATGTCACCACAACCTTGTGTGACTGTGTAATCCAGCATCACTTTCCTCTCTCTTCTTCATTACAGTATTAACTGGTTACAATTTATGTCCCTACCTTGTGGGGTTACTCCACGTACAGTTTTGGCTCAATTGCAAATGTTTAAAAAAATAACTAACAGACTTTTCACTTAAAAAAATTGAGTAGGAATTGTGCACAGTTAAAATCCCCACTTATGGTATATGGTAAATATATTTAAATGTGTAACTTTTTTTAAATTTATTTTAATTATTTATTTGTTTTATTTATGGAGTCTATGCTTTGATACACACATCGCATTTTCGGCTGATTATATTTTGTTATTGACTGTTTCAAGATAGATTACGAATTGTTCATATAAGAGATACTGTCAAGATAAATATGGTTAAGTCTATTACAGTAACGTGCCTTAAAGGTAATTTCTATAAATACTTATCATTATATTATCGCTTTTGCGAATTTCCCATAGGGAAGAAGCTATTACCGTAGGTTTCATGGCAAGAGTTAAGCCCGGGACCATGTTATTTTTTCTTCTTTAGGTGCTCAGAGACCAAAAACAATAGTCGTCAAAATTTTTATATATTTATATGTATATCTTTATGTATGTTCTAGCTTTATGTAGCTTTATGTACCTCATATATGTATATGTGTGTTAATCTTATAGAGGATAAGGAAAAATTAATATTTCCCATATCAGTTAATATTTTTGGATTAAACTTGGTATTTACCTTCATGGGGTTGAGATCTATCCATTTAAAAATCATAGTTCATGTGTTTATCATGGCAACAAACCTGTATACTCTTTCCCCATGTTAATCTTATGGAGAATAGGCAAATAATTCTCATGTTAATGGACAGATTCTCATATAACTTGTCATATATTATTACTATTATATTATTGATTTGGAAATTCGCTGAGTATGTAGGTCTGCTGCGACGGGGGTATTTATATATTTAATCGTGACCATTTATTTACTAATGCGCATGTTATCGAACTGAATAATCAAAATTGGTTAGGTATTATTTTTCAAAATCATCAATGACTATTTCATTTTAACTGTCAATGGAGGTTGGAGGTCATGACACAAATTAAGGTGTGCTGGAAACGTATGCTAGTTATTGCATGTTTCATAGGCTTATAATATTACATGGGATTACATATTGTGTAATAGCTCCGGTCAGTATTTTATAATTCGATTATTAACTAAGCTCATTTACGCAATTGTTGCTATATCACGGGATTAGTTGTTTCAACCCTCTACAATTTGTAGGGAATATCAGCTGGAATATTTAAGCTTTAATGCGATTTATAATCGACATCGGAACTGTTTGTCTGTTGAGATTAATTTACTTTATGTATTTTACCTCATGTTGTAAGTTTAAAAAATTGATATTATATACTCTGTGTATTCTAAACATAAATAAAGGTTATAGTGCAAATTATTTGTTCAATACACTGTACTTGCCAATTTAGTAATATATTTTTCCACTGGAGTTCGCAAGGCAACTTTTTACTTTACTAACACTGTCTAAAAATACAGCCAAGACACTTAACTACAATTTTAATTCAGTTTTGAAATGTGTCAGTTTTAAAGTGACATTATCATAAGGTATTCTAAATTTTTTTATAAAAGTCTTTTATTTCTAGTATATCTTCTAATTAACGAAATTTTTATTAACCCCTTAATATGACTCCTAGTTTGAGAAATAATATGCTAAAGTATTGCCTGTCCAGTTTGTAGTTTTAGTAGTCAAAAAATGTTGAAAATTCTGGTTTCCAGAGAAAAATACAGTGTATGTAGCAGATTATTTTAAATATGTACAGAAGGTTCTGTAAAATCACATAGAGTTTTTTTTTTAATATTTATGTCCTACCTGTTTCAAAACTGTCTCAAAATTTCAAACCATTATGCAATCCGCTGTTATCTCTGGGGACGTATTTTAGTATCAGGCGGAGTATAGAGGAAGTTCAAACGCAGGCTGTTAGCAAGGAAGTTCATATTAATTATCACTTTTCCTCATTTCTAGAATGTTTAACATAGCAATCTTTGAATTAAAATGGGTTAATTTGTATTTTGGATCGAGCTAGTTCTTTTTACACATTCCTTTTTTCTGTTCTTCACTAGAGGTTTTTAAATCAAAAAAGTAAATTTGTATTAACTGTTTTGTTTCACCACGTTGTCAAATAGACCGTGTATATTTACTTTCAACTACAAATTGCGTGTTTATAACCGTTGACATAGTCATACAAAATTTTATATTTTCACCAACAGCAGCTATACGTAAACAAAATATGCATACATTCCCTTTACAAAAAGGATTTATTTTTACAGTTTTTATTTTTTTACTGCTGTATTAACACAAATAAATTATAGTTTCTGTGGCATCTGCTGCGATGTAAATTTGCATAACTGAATTGTAGTGATTACTTTAAGATACTCGTATAATTAAAATTAACATTTTTTATAAAAAAATACGATTTACTAGTAGTATGAAGATTAAAAATATCATTTAATACACGTATCGTAAACTCTACGTTGAACCTTGGTTTTTTGACGTACGATCTTTTATGGAATCAAATCAATTTCGAGATTGGTTGTAAAATACATAATTTAAATAGTTTTAATCATTGCCAGAAAGCTTTGTCGTGTTTCATGAATACTTTTTACTTATTTCCTAGAGCGTCGTCGCGGTGTTGAATCAACAAGGAACAGTTTAGTTTATTTAACTTTGCTCCGCGTACAAACACAATCTCAAGTTGTCAAGTGTTCAAAGGCTGATGTTTAACCCAACTTGGGACTTTGTGCGCGCTTTGAGTCTAGGCCGCGCTCTCCCGGGCTATCTTCCAGCCAACTGACACTCACGTTCCATAAAAATATATACTATCACTATTAATATTCAAATTAAACCAAACCAAAATCTATATTATCAATGTCTACAAAAAACAGTACATGTATTCAGTTTTAACAAATCCAAATATTTGTCAACAAGTGCTCTGAAATTTATTTAATGTTGTCAATGATAAACACTTAATTATAAAAATATATGCACAAGGAATATACCCTCGTCAAAGCAGACCTGCGTACTCAGCGAATTTCAAAATCAATAATATAATAACAATAATATATGACAACTTTTATAAAAACTCTGTCCATAAACATGAGAATTATTTACCTGCTATCCATAAGATTAACATGGGAGCCCCAAAATACAACGTACTGTGTTTAGATTTTTTTATATCTCAGTAACCGTTGGAGATAGAGAAAAACTTTAAGAAACTTAACTGTGTAGTTTTTTAAGCTGATTCTAATGGTGAAAGATAAAATTTAAAATGTTTTAAAATTACACATGAAAAACGCAAAAACCCAACTTTTGAGTACAAAACCCCTCCAAACTACCCGTTCCCATTGACGGATATGTCTGGTTTACAAACTCGTCCGAGCAAATGTAGGAAAACACGTCTCTACCAAATTTGGTCCCGATCGGACCATTTTTACGAGAGTTATCGTGTTCACAGACACACACTCACACGCACACATATATATAAATTTTAACGACTATTGTTTTTGGTCTCTGGGCACCTAAAGAAGAAAAAATAACATGGTCCCAGGCTTAAGTATCGCCATGAGACATTCGGTAGGCTAAAAATACAAAATTAAATATAGTGGTCTAGTTGACGTTGCATTAAACTATTAATATATTTATCACTATAAATATATAAACACGCAGGTATTTAGAATATTAAGGCAACTGTTAAAAAAACAAAATAAATAAATCTTAATAATACTGAATTAAATCTATGGAAATATCGATGGAAAATTAACAACACGTATTTACTGTTAGGCGTTACGAATTTCGCAGGGTCAGCTAGTATTCATATATTTTTTAAATTGATATAATTTTAAAATTTCAAGTATGTAGAAATGTAGTTATTACAGCTAATGTATACTAGATTAACATTTTGGAACTAAGTAGGGCATTGAGTTCATTAAAACAGTCAATCTATGCATTTTTAAATTAATTTAAAGTATAATAAAAAATAAAGTTAATAAATAATAAGGTTTTGAAAATTAGTAAATATTGAAGCCATTATTTTGTATTCAATTAAATAATCCATGGAAATGTAATCTTAAAATATTTTTATCAAAATATGCTATTACAAAATATTTTATTCTCATTTATACCCACAAAGTTGTTTGTCAAACCGTTAATCGATGCTACTACACTTTTTCCACGCAGAGTTGAGAATTAACAGCTATTAATGTCTAATAAAGCATGTAAATACGATAGTATCAGTTTGGCGTGGGTCTGGTCCATTTGATCGCGACGGATAAAGTTACAGGTGTTATTACTTCATTTGTGCGACGCGCCAGACTCACGCCAACCCAGCTTTTGGGGCTGACTCTACTGGTTAGCTTTTTGATTACATTTTGCCTTAGAAGAGCTCTAAGTTAATTTTGTCAAAAAACCAAAATGGTAATCAGACTGCTGTTAATTATTGCAATTACCAAAGTGTACATAGCTGTTGACATTTAGCGTGAGTTGTTGAATGATTCCAACATTTAAGTTTAAAAATTCAGATGATAAAATTAAACTAGCAGGTTTTATGAAAAAAATATTCGCAAATAGAATAAGCTTACATTAAGGTTGTGTTGTGTACTTATATCTACAGGTAAAATAAAACAATTAGGTGCAATTTTCTTTTAAAAATCCAATTCGTTATTCCTGGTTCTTCATTGACAAACTGTTATAAAGGTCATAATTGTCATCTTTACTCCTATGAAACTAACTAAAACCTATCCCTATAATAACTAGTACTGAAGTAACTGAAGTAAGTTTGGGTTATTAAAACTATCATTGAATTTACGACTGGCAGGAAATTATTGCCGTAGGTGGCAATAATTTGGTATGGGTCGTGGTTGGACTTTAGCTTTACGTGAATAAGAAAAGGTTCATGAAGAATAGAAACTGGTAAAGACAGTACGTTATCTTTTTAACCCTAATTGTTAATCTTGTGAAGAACAAATAAAAACTATTACTATCCTGATAATGATTGTAAACATTTTAATAAAACTTTAATCACAACTTCATATAGTTAAATTATAATAATATATGCTGACAATCTCCATTTTTTGTTGTCGAACGTAACACAAACCTACTTACTAATTTTACATTTTACTTTTATGATAATCATAATGACATGGATAATTTATTACTTGATATAGTGAGATTAGATTAGATTAGATTATTGAAATGGCGACCACACCACAAGGTAGGTATTTTAAGCCAAGTATGAATGAGAGTTGATTGTAAGATGATTGTGGCGCGATCTTGTAGTCTTGTTACTGACTAAGGCTGACATGTTCCTTAGACAGGACTGTTAATTAATAGCCCAACAGCCGATGGCAGCTAAGGGACCTACAGTTTAACGTGGAATCCGAACCACGACCTCTGAATTACGAATTGGTCTAATTATGTGGATGGTCTTTGCGGATTAACGTAGCTTTCAATAGTGCGGACGTTAATCCACACAAGAGAACACTACACTCACCGACCATCGCTCACAACTATCTACAATTCGTTACCTCCAAGTAGCTGGATTACAGGATGACGCTACCATTCATTATAATACAACTTGTTATATAGTTTTATGTCGTAATAGAAAAACCTAAATCGTTATGTTGCTCGTAGAAGCAAGACCACTTACTTATTCAATTCCCATGTTATTCTTACCCAGAATAAGCAAAATCAATATAACTTTCTCATTTAACCTGTGTTTTAGCCTAGTTTCAATCGCCAGAACCTTAAAATTTATTCATCAGAAAAGTACTTGTGGTGCAGGTTTACTGCTACGGATATTTTAAATCGATCATCCTGTTTCGATACTTTACTATTGGGTTAACCTTTTTCAAATGCAATGATTAAAATTACTTAAATCAAGTAACTAATATTATAACTGTATTTTTAAATAGAAATATCAATGTAAAAAAATGACTACGATAATTTTAAATTTGATGAGCATTATCAATGCGGGAGCTGTATCCCGGGGGATGATGTGATGGGACGCGTTCGCCAGGATCGCTTTATCATCCGGGGAGCGTGTCGCGCAGTCTGCCTCCAGGACATGTCTCCTTGCGGCTTCTTATCTCTCTGATATGGCATGTAACAGCTTCTCGCGAACACCTCTCATAAATTTCGTCTTTGACACTTTTAAGTGCTTGTAAACTGTATATTGAATTGTTTTGAGAAAACCTCTCGGAGTTTTGTATATAAGCCAATTTAATAATATGTATATAAGTATTATCGTTGATTTACTTTTGTAACGTTGGCACTTCAAGATCATGTAAACCGTATACTAAATAGTATTTAGCTTTGAACATAATATCATGAGAATAAGTTTCTTATATAACACAAAAATAATTTACTTTTTTTATTTTAAATATAATTGCTAATAAAAAGGAAATGACTAAAATATAATTAATTTAAATTGTGGGTTTGCTTCATTAATGTAGTTAATTATAAAAGCTTTATACACTTATCAAACGAACCACAAGTAAAATTCTAATTTACGAAGAAAATAAAAAGTTTAAAAGAATAATGGGACTTTAGAACGAAAAGTGTTTGTTGAACTTTAATTACATTGCAGTAATTCTTATTGTTAACCGTTATAAGGTATGTTTTAAGTTTAAAGGTCACAATGATGTTTTATTGATGTAATATTACTCTATGAACAGTTTGTTCTTTCACTTTTCATATTTAGTCGGTTCGACCAATCACAACGTTGCAAGCTGTTGCAACCACGATATCACAAACTTGTCATTGTGGCATACCAGCTGTTTAATTACTATCACACATCGGCCAACCATCAATGCTAATCACATAATTGCCTCCCAACCGCAACAGTTTCATATATGACCATCAATATCGAATTTATTCCGAAATAATTTTAAAATTTGGATTGCTTTAGGCAATAATTTTTAGGAAATGGGATTTCGTCGTGTTACATTAGTTAAATCCGATCAACTGACAATATATTTTTTTTATTTGGCTTAGTTTTAAGAGTAACACTCAGCAGTGCAGAATTAACTTTCTGTCAATTTCCTTGCTCACTCACGTTTACAAAAGCTGTAAGTTTCACTGCTTATATGAATTGTAAAGTCAAAGTTTATTATATGCTATATATTGGCTGTTTAAAAAGGATTTCCAAAAAATTAAAAGGGGTTGTTTTTATTGTAGATTTTTTTAGATATTTTTAAAGGGTTATTTATCCGTTTATTTTTACAAAGCTAAATAAATATTTCAACAATTTCACAATAAACTAGTCCACTCTACATTTATCTATATAGTGATATAGGTATATCACTGACTATAGAAATTTAGTTGACTAGATATACCTGTACGTGTTAAAACAAGTTCGGATATAAAATTGCATACATTATTACAACAAAATTTTAAAGGCGTATAACAATACATAAACTAAAACAAGAAAATAACCTTATACTACAATACATTTACGTGAATTTATATTTGTTGTAACTGTAGTAATTGGTTTGATCCAAACAAAGAGTGAGATATAATTAAGACTTTGTCTTTACAAAATCTGTTACTTGGATTAGATAAGAAATTTCCAAAAATTTTACGCGACGGCTTCCCCAGAGTAAACGAACAAAAGCTATTGGCAAAAAAGGAAATGCGACAAAGTTCAGTGAGCATGAAAGCGAAGTTTGCTTATATCGTTTAACTTTGATAAGTAATTTCATCAATACGCTGCTCTCTGTGAACATTCCTAACGCACAATAATTTTTTAAAACGCTTTTCCAAATGACGGCAAAACTATTAACAACTGTTGATAAAATGAAATGTATTATTGCAATTTATTTCATTAAATGAAGTAATAGTTAACCCTCCAGGTGCTAACATCTCACTGTGAGATGTCAGCGAGTTGCAATTGTATAGCGCTATCGAAGTCAACAAACCGTCACGGTGCTGCCATCTCCGATCTAATACATACAACTACTCGTGTAGTTCCCTATTCTGACGCTTGAGTTCGTTATTTTGCCGCTAGAGTATGCTTTTATAGCCAAATAAGTGCTTTCTCAGACGGTGGTCCTTTGTAGTGTAGTGGTTAGACTGCTGTGCTGACGAGTACAACAGTTGAAGCCATTCGGAGGGACGAGGGTTCAAATCCCGACCATGAGCAATCCCAATTTGGCCTGCAAATGTGTGGTATAGTGGCGTGGAGGGCTCACCTTAAATAAACGGTGACCGGCTTAGGTGGAAATTGACGGCATTTTTATGCTTAATTGGGATTGCAGTGGATACCTATTTTGCTTTTATGGTTAATGGTGAAAAGGGGGCATGTTTTGTGTTTTTTGTGTATGCTCGATATTTTATGAAGAGTTGCAAAAAAATAACAAAATTTAAATAGTCTTTGAGGGTTAAAATAAATATCGGAAAATAGTTTATATGCAAACTTGTAAATTCATACCAGTTTTAATCTACGTAAGTACTTTGAAAAGTTGAAGCGAATTATTGATAAACGCTTAATGCAATGCGTATGTATCGTGTAGCAGAAGGATCAAGAGTCACGCATGGCGTGGCGAGCCTCGCACTTACACACTTGTTAATTTAGATATTTCAGTGATAAAGCTTGTCAAAATGAAAGTTCCCCTTGGTAAAGACATTTTGATTGTATTATGGTACTATTGGATCCAACTTAAAATTAAAAACTGTGTATTTTAGCTTTTTTATTACGTTTATAAAAAGGTTAAAAGTTATAACACTAACTTTTCGTCAATTCACGAAGATTGACGTAATGGTTTTTGACATATATATGTCTAAACTTGGAGAGGGATTTTAGAAATTTGAGGGATGCAAAATTGTAATAATATTGATGCAAAGTGGTTATGAGAACAGCTGTTTATAGAAACTAAAAATAATCCCTTTACACATATACATGACATAACCTGTTTCCCGTGAGAAAATAAATACTATAGCCTACATGTTTAGTATTTTTTTTAATTATTCTATTCTCTGTTTTGTAAAAAAGTGTCATACGTACCCAATTAATTATTTGTTTAATTAATTATTTTTTTTAATAAAAACATCTCATAGAATTCTTTTTGAAAAAAATGTTGAGTTATTTTTAAAAATCATTTAATTGTTACATTCCTGTTTTGGATTTACGTAAAGTATGACTGTTGTGTATCCAAACATAACTCTTCCTTAGGATTGTTGCATAAAAGAGTCGTTAATGACCTCTTAGACGAAAAATGGGTTTCCAATATTAAAAGATGTCTACACGAACTGTTTTCTCTCGCTTTTGTTATAAATTCTGGAGTTAGTTTTAACGAGTTTCTTTCAAAGCCCTTCTCGGCCCTCGACAAGAAACTTGCATATTAAAATTTCGCCTGTGGCTTGGACGCGCTATCTTCAAAAATCCTTTTGTTATAGTAAATTGTTAATACGTTTACGAAGGCTCGTTTGACGCACGATTGAAAATTTGTGTAAAATCATAGAACGTTTCGGGCTACATTTCCATATTTATTTTATCTACGTAACAGCGAACCAACACGATGGGTACTTAGGGTGAATAGAAGTGACAAGTGAGTGTAATTTACACACGTTAACATTATGGTTAAGAGTCTTCATCAGTGGTAGCCATCTTGAATTTTAGTCCCGTAAGAGCAATGTTAAATTCTGGCGGAACATACCTTCACTTTGGCGTCTGTAGTGGCGTTAATTATCAAAGTAACAATGTAAAACTTTGGAAGTACATTGATGAGATGTGGCTCAAGGGCATGACCTTTAAATATGTTCAAAAATTTAACTTGATATAAAAACAAAAATCCAGGAATATTTTACAAAATAAATCTTTTTTTTTATTGAGAGCGAAAATAAGACGTTCTGTATGATGGTGCCATGGAGGACTGTAATACCTTTAATTTGACACCTCTTCCGTTAATTTATGACAATATGTCAAGGAGATATAGACGCCAGAATTTAACATTGCTCTTACGGGACTAAAATCCAAGATGGCTACCACTGATGCAGACTCTTAACCACAGCAAGTAAAACGCTGTTTTAAAAACGTCAACTAAATTCTGTTTCGTGGCTATGACTTAATTCGTTTAAGTTACTTTAAAAATGAGAAAGTATGTGTTGATCCTCCGAGTTGGTCACTCGTATTAGATGATGTAACATTCTATAACTGCCTAAGAAAAGCTTATATATTTACCACAATTAATAAGTTAATACATAAATTTAGCTGATCATGTATATATATATATATATAATATATATATAATGTTTAATAGAACTAGTGACTAGTGTATTTCTTGAGATATTTCATTGAATTTACGAAACTGCAGTTAATGCCCAACAAATTAAAACGATTGAATTAGTATAAATAAATAAATTATTTTTTAATCGACGAAATTTGAAGGAATGTTTAATAAGCGCACGACGTCTGGTGAAAAGTTCGTTGACGTTCTCCGAAGCAAGGTGCTGAGGAACGTCTTGAGACGCAGACACAATGGGAAGAGTGCGTGCGTGTCCTCATGTTCGTTAACACACTCCTCTCTGCTCTATGACTTTCAATTTGTGCATAACTGCGCCAATTTGCGCTCTCGAGCGTCGTCACCAGTCGACATTATCCGCTCTCTAAGCTGCACCCAGTGAATAAAATCATTAGGTGTTTCTGAATTTAGATTTTCCAAAATGTAATCACTGTTAGGTTTACGGTTTTTTTATTTGAATTAAACTGTTAAAACTCACAACGAAATTCTTATTTTACAACTAAAACTGTTAAAACTGTTGAAAATTTAACGAGGAAGTAACACGGATACAGTGTGTTGTTATATTTTGATTATTGTTAAAAACTAAATTTTTAAAATTTTAATGCGTGTAAAAATCCATTGTGATCGTAATTTTTACTATTTTTAAGTATTGGAGTCTGATTAGGCAAACAAAAATGTTATTCATTGGGGTAAAATCAATTGTATAGTGTGACTTGAATAAGGTAAATAGCTTTGGGTCGCATAATTCTGTTAAAATACTTAGAATATATTGCTATTACCTCAGTGGGGAAAGTTAGACGAACCCCACCAAATAAATCTGAAAACTTGTAACGATAGGGCGTATGAAATTTATTTGGAGAATATTCTTGAAACGATAAATAACAGTCAGGCATTCTAACGAAACTAGAAAATCTTAGTGTTATTTATTACATGAATACAACTGACATACTTCTTGTAGTTTACCTTTGAAATAAGAAGGTATGTGTCAGTCCATTGGTTCTTTTTTTAAATTTAAAAATACATATGTTTGATTACTTGTATTTATAATCCTAACGTTTTTGCATTTTTTTAATGCCTGAGAATTCAACCAACAGAAAAATATAGTTTGTTTGTTATAAATTCGTCCAAATTCTGTCTATACAAAGGTATAAGGTAATTGTGTACAATGTTCCATCCTTATACAAGTACATATGCTAATAAAGTTTGATGTTTGCCGGTCTAGGGGTGGATCTGAGTTGTTGGTTCCAAGGTTGCCGGGTACAAAGCTTGCCGATCATCAATGCCTATTGTATGAGATACTTTCACAACCGACTTATGCCAGCTCCAATTAATATGTAAAACAGTTACAGGAGATGTTCTTGATTGTTTAAAGAATGAAGAATAAATGTTCAATAAAAATACATTAGAAATAAATTCTCCAAAAAATATGTGTACAAAAAAGTAAATTTGTACAATTGTTGAATACATTATGAGGGTAGATAAAAGTGACAATTTTGTTAGATGTCCTTTAAATTGACATATTCATCTTTATTGGAACGCCTTGATTAGTATTGCTGCTAGATATTGGTGATCAAACCCATGTTTCAACGTGACAGGGCGAAATTGCAATCTAAATTGTAGGAGGTGAATAATTGAGAGTTCAATAGCTGGGGACAGATGACTACCGCCATAGAGAACTAATAACACCTTTCAGGTCCGTCTATATTAGTGTGGATATTTCCCCATGAACCAACGCTATTCGTTTGTTGATGTTGATGAAAATTACTTTTTTTCGTAAAAATTACCTTTAATTACTCTTATACAAGATTGTGTAAATTTTGTGGATTATCTATCTATAATATTATAAAGAAGAGGTGGTTTCTGTATGTTTGTTTGTGGGTTTGTGGGTTTGTTTGTGGGTTTGTTGTGGCAAGTAAATGCGAAAAATACTGAACCGACCGGTTTGAAATTTTACACAAAGGTAGATCTTAAACTCATGCAACACATAGGCATACTCATTTCCTTAAAATCCTCTCGGGCTACGCCCAGTGAACGTCCTAAGTTTCAATGTTTACATTTTTAGAGAATGAAAACATAAAATTACTTGAATGTCAACAGCTGTGAATACTAAAATTTGACAGTTCGAGAAGAAGGAGAAGAAGAAAGAGCTGCCGTGACCGTCCTAGGTTTCAATGTTTACATTTTCTAATGACAACATCCGTTTGCACTATATTTTGACAGTTCGGGAAGAAGAAGAAATAAAGTTGATTTTTCAGATAAACTGCTGGATCGAAATTAGTGAATTACTTGAAATAGCGGAATGGTAGATTTTAAGTTTTTTTCCGACGACTGTCTCTATTACATTAATCCTTATCCTCTCCCAATATTTGACAGATGTTACTTTGAAATGTTGTAGACTCTCGTGTTTTGTCATTTTGTAAACTATGAAGCATTAATTAACTATACCTTAAATGTATCAGTAGAGCCTACACCTTTTAGCCTTTTTAGCCCGTGCGAAGAACGGGTACTTTTGGCTAGTAGATTATATTTCTGAAGGGAATTTTAATGTTTCCTTTGTGAATAACTTCGTGTTGGTGGTTTAACTTTTTACTGTATATCAATAAATAAAAAAGGAAATAAGCATTTATAAAAATACTGTCCTACCACCTAAATATAATTTTGAAAGTTTTACTTATTTTGAAAAATATTTGCAAACATCTAAATATAACGTCTTACCTCTCTGGACGTGGAATAAAAGGTAAACAAATATTTTATATTACGAGGAATAAGCGCAGGGCAAATAGGCTTAAAAATCACAAGAATGGTTTAAGTAAAATTTACGGTAGCTATTCTGGATAAGCGGATGGCTAGGCGGGTGCGGGGCTGCGGGGTGCTTCATCACAGGGGTGCCCGGCTCCCCTTCCTTAGGGGGGGAGAACTGCGAAAACGGGGTTTCCGTTTACTTAATTTGAAGTTGAAAGTGTTATTAAATATCTTTAGTCTCAGTCCGAATTGTAGCCACTGTGAGACACACATTAGATTATTAGACACAACATTCTACAAAAGTGATATTTTTACTTTTTTATTTTTTAAGAGTCATTTAAGTTCAAGTTATGGTAAACAAATAAGTAAAAAAGCCCGATTGGAAATAGCTTGGAGTTTTTAGATAAACCAGGGATGTTTCTGTATTGAAATTTACCACCATAAACTAACTGTCAATGATATTGAGGTGTAAAACGTGTAGTTAAAAACTGAAAAAATACTAATTATAGCCTAAATTTGCGATATTTCACTTATTGTAACAAAGAGATTCATACTGTGTTAAAATCGATAAACTAATGTTTCGTTCTAGGTGCAATGACAGAGAAAGATTCGATAAATTGGAAGGATTACACCACAATTAGGCATGTAAAGGCAAGCCATCAATTTCCCTCTGACGCCGCCTCTATCGCCTTCACCTTATACTCGTATTTGTAACAATATTACAACTATGCAGATATATCATTCATTTAGCTATCAGTAATAAATTGTGTATAATTTTGTGATGCGATTTTTGTTTAATTCAGTTATTTCAAATTCTATGTAGTTTTATTATTGATATGGATATATGTTAGCTCTGGAAGGGTGGTGGCAATTTTCGAGATCAAATTTTGAAACAGTGACTTCATTTGGTTAGTGACGTCATATGGCTAGTGAGTGACGTCATAGTTTGGTTATAAGAACAGCTGTTTAGATGAACTGGAAAACATTATTTAGACATATCCATGATCTAACCTATTACTCCACAGGGAAGTAAATACAAACATTTTTAGTTAAAAGGTTTAACCATCCTTAACTAAACGGGTTGAAATTGCACACATTATCAACCGTTTAGTTTAGTTGCTGAAAGTAGAAACACCTAACATGAGCAAACCATGACTTTGCAGCAATACCTAAATTACACAAAGGGATGGGGCGGAACAGTATTCTTATAGCACGTCAGCCATGTGGCATTTTGCGCACCACTGTTGTTGAATGTCTCATGGACCTTCCAGGCTTGAAAGCCTGATTAACTGCCGTAGTCTCCTGACTCCCTGGGAAGGTGACAACCCCTCTCCATGACGTCGAGAGTGGCAGCTCTCACCCCGACAAGCCCGGTGCACTCATGCAGCAGATGATCGGCAGTCTCCTCGGACAGATCACACTTGCTGCAGATTTGGTCTCCAGAAAAGAATCCCATGCGAGCAAGATGTTTCCTCGTATGTCTGAGTCCCGTTTTTTCGTGTCCCAGCAATTATGCGATTTTTGTTTAATTCAGTTATTTCACATTCTATGTAGTTTTATTATTGATATGGATATGTGTTAGCTCTGGAAGGGTGGTGGCAATTTTCGAGATCAAATTTTGAAACAGTGACTTCATTTGGTTAGTGACGTCATATGGCTAGTGAGTGACGTCATAGTTTGGTTATAAGAACAGCTGTTTAGATGAACTGGAAAACATTATTTAGACATATCCATGATCTAACCTATTACTCCACAGGGAAGTAAATACAAACATTTTTAGTTAAAAGGTTTAACCATTAAATAAACCGGTTAAAATTGCATACATTATCAACCGTTTAGTTTAGTTGCTGAATTTAAGTAGAAACACGCAACATGAGCAAAACATGACTTTGCAGCAATACCTAAATTACACAAAGGGGCGGGGCGGAACAGTATACTTATAGCACGTCAGCCATGTGGCTTTTTGCGCACCCTTGTAGAATGTCTCATGGACCTTCCAGGCTTGAAAGCCTGATGAACTGCCGTAGTCTCCCGACCAGCTCCTCCCGGGGAAGGTGACAACCCCTCTCCATGACGCCGAGAGTGGCCGCTCTCACCCCGGCAAGCCCAGTGCAGTCATACAACAGATGATCGGCAGTCTCCTCGGACAGATCACACTTGCTGCAGATTGGGTCTCAAGAAAAGAATCCCATGCGAGCAAGATGTTTCCTCGTATGTCCGAGTCCCGTTTTTTCGTGTCCCAGCAATTCGTTTTATAGGCAACTACGCCTGAATATTGAAAAAGGTTACACGCGCTCCCTTACTATACATTCCGAACTCTTAAATACTACATTCATCCACAAAGACCGTACTCATAATTAGCACAGTTTGTAATTATGACGTAACATTCTGGTGTAGATCTCAACTTAAATTGTACATTTCTTAGATTCTCAGTAGCCGTTGAGCCGTTGGACTATTAATTATCCTATTTGTGGTCCTATAAAAACAAGCCAGTTTTTTTACTGTTTCACCTTTTTTCCAGAAAAAAGGCTAGGCCTTATCCCGGAACTTTTTTACATATTACTTCAGGCTAGAGCTAGTAGGCTGTAAAGTTATCACTTAGAGAAAAGCGTGGAAATAAAAAATGAAAAAATAGGTGATTGGTGGGATTTGAACCGTCATTAACACCAAAGTCCCGCGCTCGATCATGTAATAGAACAACAAGGGGTCACAATCATGTTGCACGTGATTGTTATTCATTGAAAATACATGGGCAAGGCTTCATTTTAAAAATATGAATAATCATGAAGGTACCTAATTTCCAAAACCTGTGTAGGGTTTGACATCAAACCAGCCAACAAATATAAAGAGCTAAGTTAGTGGATTAACAACTATGCTTGACCACAATGGAGAGTTGACGGCGTGGAGGTGGTTGGTTCAGTGCTGCTATTGTGTACATTGAAAATGAGCGGGGATTGAAAGTCATCAATGTAAAGTTAATTAATTTGCAGCTTAATGAGAGAGTTTGGTAGTAAACTTTGTAATCGAGTAAAGTTTAGCTGTTTGTCATTCGCTGCGGTGCGGGTGCACCGTTCGTCTACATCGGATCGGCTGATTTTCATATTCCAAGTTATTTCAAGTTTTATTTATCTTTCACTTGTCTTCTAAGTGAAATACGTAACCTAATATATTTTAAATATATTTACCTAGCCTGAATTTATCCACCTGTTTTGAAGAAATATATTTAATTAGTTGTGTATCTGTTGATAATGGTCTTCATGGAATTTTTAACTACCAAACATTGGCAATTTAATATTTTGAGTTTTTAATTCATGTCCACAATGAATAGCGTAGTTATTTTAAATAATATTTATCATGAAATTATGATTTGATTGCATTCAGTTTGTCCAATATTGTACTAGTAGGGAGTTGTTTAAGAGAAGCCATCTTTTTAAAACCATTGTTAGTCTAATTATCAATTAGCGTTTTAATAGTGAAAATAGGCTTTGCTAAGCTTTGTATGATCAATACATGTACGTCATGATAGTTTTTTATTTAATCGACCTTGTGTATTGAATACTTTCATATATTTTTTATTAAATTACATTACCTCTCATTAGAGTTCAAAATTTTTGGTTTGATTCATAATTTAAGCTGATTGAAGCTTGTGACTGTAAATTCCAGTAATCAAAACTACACCAGAGGCACACTAAACATACATGTGCTGAAAGTTTACTTATTGCTTAGAACGACACATAATGTAAACGTCGTTCTGCAGAGATTTTGCCCAATCACAAGGCGAACATGCAACTTTACCGCCAACTTCCGACTGCTAACTTTCCGACCAACTTCCTGAATGAATTCATTGTTTGGCTTAGGCTTTCAACAATCGTCGTTAATAGGATTAGCGGCCTAAATTGCTGTTAGGTCTCAGGCTAAATTAGTTAAAAATTTAGCTTCGTGCATTTTTAAAAAGGTGGAGTTATTGAATATTTCGTTTGATCGATCTCCTCACTCATAGGAATTGTTTCAAATTGCTTAGTTTGTAATTTAATCTCAGATCATTTTGGTTTTAATGAAGCGTCTATTGTTGATGATAACCATAACTGACTTAGTTATTTTATCTTAAGTGATCATTGTTGAGAACGAAATGGTTTTGGACCTCTAAAACATATTTATTGATATAACCAATTAATTTAATAAACTGCGAACATAGTCACGTCCTAAATAGCAGGATTGCCTCAAATGAGATATTAAAAGCAGTTTCAGGTGCTTATAAGAACTATGAAATGATAAGTTTATGTGTTTACCTATATTTGTTTACTTAGTCAGAAAAAGTAGTCCAAAACTCACTAATCCAGTAAATAAATACTGTTAAATGAAATCAGTGCAAAATAAAGTAAAACAATACGATACTGTCTCTTATAAAGAACTGAACGAGTACACTCTTTGCATAGTAATAAAACTAATTTCATTCAAATTCTTACTTATTGTTGTATTTATGTTACGTACAGCTGTGTGTGTAGTGGCAGCGCTGCTTCAAAACGCAGTCACCACTCCATCACTTTTAGTAATAAAATTATAAGCTGAGGTAAATAATTGGAAGAATAAATTTTCAAGACTGCAATAAAACTGTTAATGGTGCAAGATGAATCAACGCAACTGGTGTTGATTATAATAACTAATGAGGACCGAGGAAGGGTTACTGAGCCCGTTTGTCTTGTCAAATTACCGCCATCTTCCCAGGGATTGATTATCGCTAGCTGGATTAGTAGCTAAATAATTAATGTAGATAGATTGGGTGCTCTAAATTTTGCTACAGCTGCAGCTAGGGTGCGGATGTTCTGTCAATAGTTGCACTAGTGTAAACATTTGCCACATCGCAACACCGTGATACACGGATAGCATGCCAGTAGTTGGTAAACCATGGTAAATATTTTTCCTCGAATTGAAAATCATTCCAATAGCTATGCATAGGGTGAGTTATGGTATATAGCTATAAAATTTAAAACATTAATTTTCATTTTGAAGTAAATATCACATTTATCACCTAAAAAAGTGATAGCGTGAAAAAATCTCGTCCTATCCAACTAAGCAGAGTTTCCTTTCAAAACTTGGGAACCTAAATATCCATCTTAATAGTTTATTTTTTGGAATAAAGATTTAAAATTACCAAAAAGTTCTAGTAAATAAGTAAGAAAAAGGTAAATTAAGTAAATATGTTACTTTCAAACAATTTTTTCGGTAAATATTTATTTTATCATGGGGAGATATGTATTTTAGTTTGAATAAGACGATTTTATAGAATGTACATTGAATGTACAATGAGCACGTTGTCGGAAAGTATTTTCAAGTTGAACTATTTCAAGAAAATGGGTATTAAGTTTTTAATCTAAAAAGTATTATCATAATAACTATACATCTGATAATGTTTTTTTAAATATATCAAAGTCTAAATATATGATTACAAAAAATTAACCTAAAAAATCGTACAATTTTAAGTATAAGTTAATGGGTTTATTAAAACAACATTTTAGTCAACTATTAAAAAAAATATTACTAAAGATTAGACATTACAGTTCAGCCGAGAAAATGAAATAAACAATAAAATTGTTTGTCATCGTAATACAAATATATGAACGGTTCATAAAAAATATATATGAACATAATAGTATATTATATGTTGTTTCAGTAATTGTTTATGAGGTATCCGAGAACAACTTTCAAGATATTCCACTTCTTAGCGTCTATTTGCAAGTTGTTTATTTTTTGAAATCTCAACTTATAGTCTAGTCTATCCGGTTGGGCGGAACGGCAAGTACGTTAATGGGGGAATGGGGGAGTTCATCTTTGCAATTCAAGATTAACGGGTGTGTTTACCGTAGTAAGAGACATCCCCCTCTGAAGAAATGAGCTTTGTAAAATAAGTAAACCTTCGGCTGTTGCTTTGGTAATATTCACTCCGACGTTGTTCAATGCTCACTATTATACCTTATATGATAAAATTAAATGTTAAACCAATTGTTACCATCCAATTTTATGATTGATGATGTTATCTATATTCACCCTCGCTACTGAAAACACTAGCATTTCTTATACCTGGATCATTATTAGCTAAGCTCTCAATGATCAATGGCTGCTACATAAAGTCGAACCTGAGATATTATGACTATTTATCGGGTCTAAAACTATTCAGCCAGCAAGTCCCATTTTGAAATTTTACCAAGTATAAATCTGTTTTTCCAAATATATAAATATTATTTTTAGTCTCCAAACTTAAGTGTTGAGTTTATAGTCTCATTGGTTAATGAATTGTGGTAAGTTAAGTGGATTGGGAAGGCTCTATACTGAAAATGACAAATGAATCATATTTAGAAAACATAAGATAGAGACTTAATTTTTATAGTGGAAGGACACACTGTTTAGAAAAAATGAAATGAGGGTTTTCAAAAATTAAGTTTGTATACACACAACTAAAAGTAGTTTTAAATGAACAATATATGTAATAAAATATTTAAAAATTGGAAATACGACAAAAGTTTTGCAAGCAATATTACAGAAGCTATATTTAGGAACAAAATGAAAGGCGTTATGATTAGTCTCTCAGTTATGATTTCCATTAGTGAACATTTTCTCAGAAATCGGAAAAATCCTCGCCGCAAAAATCCCCTAAAAATTCAATATGCAAAGTTAAAAAATTGTTAATTAAGTTTTTATTTTTAGTCTCAGAAAAATAATGTTATTTTTGAAATAACAAGAAACAAACATATAGCTAAAACAATCAATTATTTTTACACAAGGGGCTTCCCAGTATTCTTGAATTATAATTAAATTAACAAAGGAGACGTTATAATTGAATCGGTTTTGATTTTGATCTTAGGACTAACGTATGTAAGATTGCTCAGGGAATTGTGTGGCACTATACAGGGTGTCCATGAAAAACGTTTCAGGACTTCAGTGAGTGATCGGGTACATTAAAAGGAGGAAAAAGGTTCCAATGGAGGTATGGCCTAAAACGCTCATTTTATTAGATATTCGCCATTTTGTATTTCCACAAAATATTTTTTATTTTAAACATTTTTGTCGGACTATTTTGAAATTTAGTATGTGTTTTACACTAGTAGACTACTATTATTAAAAACAATAACTATCATGATCCGAGCTCAAATCCGAAATGGCGGCCATTTAAAATTTTAAAACTAAAATACAATGTTAACGGTAAACTTTAAAATGGCCGCCATTTTGGATTTTGAGCTGGGATCATGCTAATTATTTTTTTAATAATACTACTCTACTAGTGTAAAACTCATACAAAATTTTAAAATAATCCGTTAAAAAATTTTTAAAATAAAAAATATTTTGTGAAAAAAAACAAAATGGCGGATATCTGAGAAAATAAGCGTTTTAGGCCATACCTCTATTGAAACTTTTTTCTTTCTTTTAATGTACCCAATCACTCGCTGAAGTCCTGAAACGTTTTTCATGGACACCCTGTATATATTGTACCAGTGACGTCACAGATCCTTATCCCTACCTGGTAGCTGCAACAGCGCGGCGTAGCGTCGAGTAGCGACAACACAAAGCGGCGTTCACACGAGTCGCGGAGCTTGAAATATGGAACACTTGTTGGAACCACGTAAGCTATTAACAGACCGTGCAGAAGCACTCGCAGAGATTCTGCACTGAAACGTTTTGAATGCAAAGCACTATCTTATTTTCACTTTTTCTTCTTTTCTTTGTGGTTTTTAACTTGTTTTTCGTCCACATTTTGTATGTTCAGTTTTATCATCTTAATACAGTTTTAGGGTATATGTAATTGCCGTGCATTCAACAATAAAACGTAAAATATTATGAATTTGGTTCTATGTTAAACAATAAACTAGTTCATAAAGTCATTACTTTTTTACCCCAGTTGTTTTATGTCGTGACCAATGGCGTTGAGAAATAAAATAAGTGATTGATTTAAATCCCACATTTTACATGGCCATAAAAATGACTATCCATCTCAAAATACATATTTTACTGGGGAAAACCAATAAAAAGAAACTAACGTGTCCTAAGACACCTTTTAAGATGGTGGTGCACCCAGGAATATATCGTTCTTTCCACTATTATTCTAATAACATAGAAACAATATTTCTGTGTTATTTCTAACATAGAAGTAACATTACAATTTTTGGAAACATGATAATTATTGTAGTAGAGGTTAGGAGAAATCTTTACCATGCTGGTAATTTACAGTAATCGGTATTTGATATAAGATTAAAAATTTAACTACTTCTGGTATTTCCTATATGTTTAATGAATTAAGCCTTAAAGTTTAAATTAAAAACCAAGTTTTCATAAATTTCAACTGAGTACTTTAAAATTAATTTAGTTACGTTATAATGTTAAAACGAAACATATCGGTAGGGAAACAAATGATTTATCCTCTAGCAAATACGGTTTACTGTGTATATCTACTAAAATAAATGTGTTTTAAAATATGAATCTTTGAATTTTCTATGTTATTGGGACTGGAGAAGACTGGCTCCAGAACTGTGATGCTGCATTTTATGAATGCTGCACTGTACACTGATTCTTCTTTAAGATAAACTATTTAGTATATTATATATTCAACGAATCATGATAGTCCTAAGGAATGAAATGTAGTTTTTATAATTCATTAGTAGGCTAACTATTTTTAGCTATACCAAATGGTGGATAAAACTCGAATGAAGATCAATGCGCAAAATATTGATGACGATATTTTCTCACCCGCACTGGGTTCTTTTAAATGGTTTTCAAAATCTTGTTAACACTTCCCCGACGGTCCCCTCCCAGAGGGTTAACCCAATTTCTCATGATGAGGATGTATGTCTCTCCTTTCTCTCTCTCACACATTAACCCCTCTTAAACTCTTCCTGTTCTTTAATCGTTCTTTAGTCTCTCTTTTATTCTTTTTCCCATAATTGTATTAACTTTTTCGTTGTACAAAATTTTCCAAACTTATTTCTGGGGCTTATATTGGTGACTGTGATGACTAATACAAGTCCTGGTAGAATATAGTCGAAATTTTAATATTAATAGTTTAATATTATCACCACCAAATAATAATTATTGTGCATGGATATAAAATTATTTCATAAAGTCTAATCCTATAATAGTTCGTTATTGTAAGTTGGTTAGTTCATAATGATAGTTATAATTATACTTTAGTTCCAAGTATTTGTGACAATGCTTTGTTAAAAGTTTAATGCTGTAATTATGGGATAAAGAATGTTCTAGCTTTCATCTTTGTTATGTTAGTTAGGTTAAAATTTTGAAGGTTACTGTAGTGGAGAAAAATAAAATAAGTTTTTATTATTATAAAAACTAGAGAATTTTGTAGTGTATGAAATTAAAACTTAATAGTAGGGAAAACTGCGATTGGAAAACCAGTATTGTAATTAATCAGGACTTGCTCCTAATTTGTAATTATAATTCTTAAAAGTCTCCAGTGAAATGTAAGAAGACGCAGCAATAATTTATCGTGTTTCTCATTACCATCCGCCTCATTAGAATAGATAAGTTTTATTCACTTTTGCCTCTCGTTACGCTACGTCCCTCGTCCAGTATAAATTTTATCGCATCCGCACACATTCTGCCTGTAAAATTTAAACATGGTAAAACGAACCTAACTCTAAAATGGCATTTCTCCCCTCACCCATAATAACTGTACGTAAACTTATTCACATAATTCTTTATAATTTATTTCACAAATTCTCTAAAGATTTGTTGTACTTATCTTTAGGTATTCCATTTTTTCGATACAATAATACTTTAATGATAGTAAACGTATTATATGCAAACAGTATTGATATAACTATCCAATTTTGATGTCGAAATATCCATCGGCTAACACTCTTACCCCACTTTATCTTGAGTGGTCGCGATCCGATGTCTGAGTGGGACCCTGTCTGAGGCTATCTGTCTGAATACCCATTACACCAGCTGTTTTATCTTATCTCACGAGCAGTAGGGGTGGCGATGCTCGATCTACGCCGTTATCCAATTCAGCAACCTTACAGGTATTCATCGATTAAACACTACCATTCATCAATTTGCCTTTTTTCACTTTACTTAATGGAATACCAAATGGTTTGTGTATGTCATAATAGTAATAATAATTGGTAATTGTTCAATACTATCTTCTGTTTAGGTGTTTGGACACTATTAAAAAATAACTTTTATTATGAATTTATATAGATATATGGATTGGATGGATATATTTGATTTACATAGAAAGTAAAGCTTAATCCTAAAAATTATATCCAGAGTAAAATTTCAATCAATATAGTTTTACACAATCATAACAAAATGCATCTAAAATATTGTTTTCGTAGTTTTTAATTATTAGCTTTCATTACTAATGCGTTTCTATAAATAAATAAGTAGTATATAGTACAAACTACATTTATGTAATCATACTTTTATGTCAAAAAGCTAGAACAAATGGAGAAATGTTATAGATTAGTCAATTAAAAAATTTTCACTAAATCAAATCAATCTAAATTTTTTAAAGAGGAAGTATGTATGTTGCTTATAGACTCCACAGCCTCTTGAGAGAATGTAATGAAACGTTCAGGCATTATTAAGTATAATTGGAAATGGTTTCTGTGAACTTTGGTGTAAATTTGTCCAAAGGGCTCTAACCTAGAGGGCATAAAGCGGTGCAGTGTCCGTTTTTTTAATTGTTTACAAAATTAACAGCTGTGATTAAATAGTTTGAATTTTGACATGGATATGTCTTAGCTCTGGAGTTGGTGATTTTTAAGATGGAAAACATGTAACAGGTTTCCATAGAAACCATCGGAATTATTATATTGAATTTTAAATATAAAAGGATAGGAACAGCTGTTTAGATGAAACGAAAACACACCCTTTAAATATATCCATGATCTAACCTATTTCCCACAGGGAAGTAAATACAAACATTTTTTAGATTGTCATTTGTTCAAATGAAAACACCATACTGTAAACAAATTTACTGTTGTTTAATGTTCCTGTTGATTTAAGCTACTAAAGTTCAATTTAAATGAATATACAAACGTATTTAGTGTACTTAATAAGTCCGTACTTAATAAATAATATACGAGTGCATTAATAATAATGTACGTAGAGAAGGTTTTCCCAAATTTAACTACCAACTTCATATATCCGGGTTGGCTATGTGACCAGACAATATTGGCTCAAAAAAATTGAAATCGATCATAAAAGTTGAACGGAAATTGATTGGATCAAATACAAATCAGTTGACTCAGTAATGGATGAAGAACAAGCAGTATTTCTTTTAATTTTTGCGGTTGAATTTTTTGAATTCAACAGAGCCACCAGGAATGAAACCACACTTCGTTATATTGAAAGTAGGATAACCAATAATACTTCTACAAAACTTGAATTCACCACACTTTGTAACGGAACACGACTTACGGTAAAGAACTTGAAACCAAATTTAATAGAAGAAGCCACTTGAAATGGAGTTCAAAGCATAAGAAGTATTGATCCAAAGAATACCGAATATTTCATCAGAATTGCTCTTCGATTCCAAGTGACTAGAATTTCCTGTACGTATTGTATTTGCGATAACAATCAACAATGTACAAGGAACAAGGAAACGTTTTGCGGATTTAAATTTTAGAGAATGTCTGTTTTTTACATGGCTAGTTAAACGTGGCGTGCTCATGAGTTGGTAAGTATGAACATTTTTACATATATCCTAATAATCAAGAGAGAGAGTTGAATTTTAACTGTAAAATACATATATATTACTTTCTATTTCATAAGGTAACGCTAGTCTCTATATATAAAATTGAATGTATGTCTGTCTGTATGTATGTATGTCCTTTATGCGTTGCCAAACTACTTATCCGATCGCCATTAAAATCGCCATTGAAATTTTAGGAAGTTGCTCTACATGTGTCCGGGAAGGTTTTAGTGAAAAAATATTTTCGAAAACCCCATAAGTTTCCATTTTATGACGTTTTAAATTTCTAATGTTAACCTTATGGAGAGTAAGTTTGTTTACAAAATGTCTACAATGAAAACATTTGATTTCTTAGCTACAGCTGATTGGTTTACTTTCCATTAGCTTTACTATCCAATGCCATCTGAATCATTCATTAATGAAAAACTATGAAGTAAATGTGTACTGTAAAAAATGAACAGCTTTATTCACCACGTTAATAATTTACGGTTTTGGGGGATTATGTATTTATTTTTTTATTTTCTGTCTGATTAAAATCACGTGTTTATATGATAATTACAATGTTTATATTATTACGTTTATCATAATAATCAGCTGTTGTATATCTTTCCTATATAAGCCGTATTGCACTTAGTTTTGGTTTGGATTGGATTTGAAAATTGTGAATTAATTCACTAAGATTTATTTGTTTTATGGGAATGTTATTAATATGTAATATCGTTTCAATATTGTTATTCACTATGCCGCGACCTGGATTATATAACCTTTCACAATTAAACCGTAATGCTATTCGACTTCAGGACATGGCCAAACTTAAAGTTAACATGTATTTACTGTCAGGCGTTACGAAGTTCGCCGGGTCAGCTAGTTAAAGATATTTATCATTACATATTTATCGAAAAGTCTCTATATAAATGCAATAACTTCCATAGTAGTACCTAAATTTGATAATAAATAAATATATGCAATAAACAAAAAAACAGGTGCAACTAGAGGAGAATGTGTGAACAACAGCAGTTACAGTATTATATTTTCCTTGGAGCTTTTGTTAGTGCTCCAGTAATCGTTTATTTGACGTCAGGTGCACATAAGCACATTCGCCGATCTTTAACGACTTTCCCTACATGGCGAGCTGCGAGGCAACAATTCTCTACTTACCTGTTTGTAATTCAAACTCATTTAAATTATATTTAATTATGGTAAAGGGTTGGATAATTGCCTCGCAGTTTATGTACTGAAAATTTTGATGTGCTACTTGAGTTTTCTATTTTGTTTGACATTTTTTTTACTTGAAACTAAACTAGCTTTATTTTTTATATTAAGATAAAAGATTTCGAGTTTAAAAAACACAATTACATAAAGGTAATTAATTGCTAAAAGTTAAGGTAAGGACATAGAATTTGTAAAAAAACAATCATTGCATGTAATAGATAAGCTTTAGATTACATCATTTTAGCCACTAGCTAACCCGGCGAACATCGTAACGCGTGTTAACTTTAAGATTGACCGTATTTTAAAGTCAAGAATCATTAAATTTTCGTTGTGAAACGTTAGATATTCTGGGTTGTGGCTTGGTATATAACAATACTGAGACGATAAGGCATTTAATAACATTCCCAACAAAAAAATCTGAGTAAATTGATTCACAATTTTCAAATCCAACCAAAACCCAAACCAAACCTAACTGTAATATGTCTTTTATGGGAATGATTAAATATTCTGAATCCCGGATTTTTTTATAATAATACTCGTGTCATCTAACATTCATCAATTCCACTCGCACAAAAAAAACTAATAATAACACTGGGACAAACAAACCAAACAGAAATCTATTCAATAAAAAAAGAAAAACATTTCCTAATAATTACGTACAATGACGTTAGTTGTCGACTGGTGAAAATAAAGCAAAACCTTTTTCGATAATGCGTTTCATAATGTAAGCATTATACGTTTATAACAACTTAAAAGGTCTCTAACCCTCTTGGGCTGACTACCTGGGAGGAACTGATTGAAAATAGTTTCTGAGATAAATATCAACATAGATAACGTAATATAATACATAATACAGTAATTTATATAAAAAAAAACTATTTGGACAGTAATGTCAACCAAACTATACAAACATGGCTTATATTGGTAACGTTCTAAAGGTGTTTTTAAGCTATAAAATCATCAGTCGCTTCATGAGTAACGGTGATACAATTTTAAAAGGGAAAATCCATAAACCGAATGGCGCCTTTAAATAATAAATTGGCCAAGTGAACAAAACGGTGGGAATCGAGTTTATAGCCAGCTCAGCTCGGCCGCCGTGCCTCTGGCGTCGAATACATTTTTCACCAAAAAAAAAAATAATCATCAAAAAAAAACAAAACAAAATAAAAAACCTCATTACAAATACTTAAACCAAATATCACCTAAAACATTCATCAAAAATATAACAAAACAAAACTACAATAAAAAAATTATATCATATAAATAAAATACTAAAAACATAATTTATTAAATTTTAATAAAATATTTTTTAAAAAAAAAAATAGAAATATCAATCCATAAAAATAATTTTATAATACTATTACTAACCCCTACATCCTAATATTTGAAGAAATATTTTACAGCTAAACACTCAACTTTTTACATGTATACCTTGGTGAGCACGATACGATGACGTCTGTAATACATTAAATTCGCCTTATTAACAATCGTAAGACAATGAAATGGTGAATAAAAGTGTTTTTATACATAATTATAATACAGTACAAAAAAATAAAAAAGTAACAATCATATGAGTTTAATATTTGTATTTAGGTTAGAAAATATACTGAGTATGTTTATCTATCTATGTTTAAAACTGTATGGATAAAGAACGTTATAAAAATTAATGACAAACGATATATTAATGAACTAAGTCACGTGTTTTTAAAACAACACTTGTTAAAAAGATACATTTATTCGAATCTTGATCATATTTTGATTTTTTTTTTACTGTTATACTTTCTGAAAACATTCAAGCTTTTTTCATAGTTTACTAATTTTTTGGCACAAATTATTTGTATTCAGGTCTGATAAACTTAATAAGTGACGAAAAATTTTCTATGCTGTTGCTCTTCTTAAATCTTTCTTAAGTACCCCAGATATTTTAAGGGTACAGGTTGGTCTCAGCCTCCAACCAACTTTTTCATCCTAACAATGATTGATGCATAAATGACGCAAAGTAATGTTCAAAACAGATATGTCCAATGTTTGAAATAAATAGATAAAAGTGTTTATATATTTAAGTACACTAGCCATTTTTGTGATAATTGTTTTTTCTAAATACTTGGTGTATTATAAACTATGTATTTTTATTAAAAAATTTTGAAAAACGTAAAAATAATGACAACAGTGCGATTTTAAACTTAATAGATAAAAAAATAAAAATCACATAAAATTAAATAAAGAAATCAAATAAGTAAACATCTTTTTTATGTTTATGAAAATATACATGGCAACACACAGTTTTTATGTTGATAAAAACCAAAACTAAATCAAAATAAAATTTTAAAATCTAATTAAAACAAATTTTGTGAAATTTTTACACAAATACCCATAAAACAATCATAAATTTATTTTCAAAAAATTGAAAAATTACATTAATATAATAAAAATTATTGATTGATTTTAACATAATAACGCAAAATTTATATTTTATATTAATTTGCCACATATGTAATTGTTATATGAAAAGATTGTCATGATTCACGATTCATTGAAAGATGGAGATTAAACAAAGAGTGAGAAATAGTAAGGCAAGTAAATAATGATGACATTCGGTGCAGTTAGTTCCCTTCATCACACGAACACGAGCCTCCAGCGATAGGGCGGCGCTGGATTTACTGCTGTTATCAAATTAAGCGGGGCTTCTTTGAATTGATCAACTACCACCCTCTACTCCTACTTTCTAATTTTATCCTGTTGCTTCAAGTGAGTTGTATTGATTGCAGTATTATGCGATTAAAGGGGTAGTTTCGACTAAGTGATGTCTGCATCTATTATTTTGTTAAGGAATGTGTTTTTATTATAAATCAAATAAAGAAAGCAGTCTTTTTAGGTATATTTTTCCAGTCTTGTAGATTACACACTTATGTGTGTGGGAAGTATCAACTGAACATAGGGCATCTGGCACAGTATTTGGTGTTTCAGACTACAAAAATACAGCACTGTGTTTTAAACCAGTGACAGTGAAGGCTTAAACGCTACCAATTGGGTCAACAACTAGTAATGTTTTGAATTGTAATGGGTATTTTAAGGTTTAACGAAATATATTTATATTTATTTTAACACTATATATACAGGGTGTCCATGAAAAACGTTTCAAGACATCGGTAAGTGATTAGGTACATTAAAAGAAAGAAAAAAGTTCCAATGGTGGTAAGGCCTAAAACGTTTATTTTCTCAGATATCCGCCATTTTGTTTTTTAAATAAAATATTTTTTTTCAAACAAGGATTATTTTCAAATTTGGTATGTGTTTAAACTAGTAAACTACTATTAGTAAAAAATAACTAGCATGATCCAAGCGGCCATTGTAATTTTTACCGTTTTCAAGTATTTTAGTTTAAAATTTATAATTGGCCGCCATTTTGGATTTTGAGCTTGGATCATGCTAGTTTTTTTTACGAATAACTTTTCTAGTGTTTTCTAGTGTATTAGTGTTTTTTTCTAGTGTACTTTTTCTAGTGTTTTTCGTTTTACTAGTGTAAAACACAAACCAAATTTGAAAATAACCTGTAAAAACATTTTGAAATAAAAGATATTTTGTAGAAAATACAAAATGGCGGATATCTTTTAATGTACCTAATCACTCACCGAAGTCCTGAAACGTTTTTCATGGACACGCTGTATATACAAGAAGACGAATTTCACATTTAAATTTTTTCTCGTAAAACATGTGTACTAAGAACGTAAAATAAAAATGTGTTCAAACCTTTTCAAATAATAAAGATTACCTGCTACATTTTTTAAAGTAAGTAATATTTGAGGGAAATCAGTGTCATGATTAATTTTGTCACATCTATTTTGAATTGGGTATTACTCGTTTGCTATTCTTGGAAAAGGTTTAAATTCTTTAGTGATAACCGACACAATAAATATTACTTTATTTTTTAAAAGCGAACGCGGCATTTATAAGTTTTTAAAGAAAACCAGAAAGGAAAAGTTTACAACTGAGCTAAATTGTAATGGGTATAACTCAATAACGTTGGCTACCACGCCTCCGTTTAAGTGAATAAACATAGGCTATGGTAGACCGCGCAACAGTGCCACTGTAACCGCCATGTTTACTGACGACAGATATTGTTCTTTATTTTATGTGTCGTTTGCCTGTTACAATTTTATGGCTTTCCAATTTTTAAACTGTGTTTAAAATACGTTTACCTTTTCATTTTCCCATTGTGTTCATGTTTTTATGATATTAGATGTGACAAGACTTTCATGGTTATTACAGATGCATTTTCGATTATTGAGCGATGGAAATTGTTTTATAACATGTCTACGCTATCTAATAAACTTTAGCAATTTAAGAATACAAATTTAAAATTGTATACAGACTATTATTGAATAATTATCCAAGTACAAGATATTAAAATAATTAATTAATTATAAAAGACATATCAGAATAATTTTATAGTTGTCCATAAAGACTTTTAACCTGTGGTTTAGGTGTCATTTCACTTTATTTCATGTCTATTCTGTGTAAACACCTTTAAATTTCTATTATTTTTTTCAGGTAAGTTATGATGCGTCATCACTGCACTACATGTTTGTAAGTATAAGTAATAACTAGCACTTACAAATAACCTATAAACGCATTAGGCATGTGGATAATCTACCTTGAGTTAACACCCTTACCACTTTGCAACCAATTAATAGTTTAATCAGGAAGAAGCTACTGATAAGTATGATATATTTTCAAGGTAGCGAAATTAGTTTAACTATAAATGAAATAAAGAAATAAATAATCCAGTGGTAGTACAATTACACTGTTAATAATCTGTCTTCAAATGATTTATTAACTATCAAATGCGTCAAAATTCTAAATCCGTGTTTTAAGCAGTACACTCCCCCTTCTAAAGAAAGATGTAAAGACCCTATCTAAGAATGTCTATTCGCATAGATAAAAAATTGATTTTTTACTTTAATATATAAAACATATTGGTTAATCGTGTGTTTTTTGCAAGGAAAATGTGTTTTCGTAAAAGGGAAATGATTTAAATAAATGATTTTTGGCTATTTAAATCATCTTTTCTCGTCAGATTTTTTTGCCACGATGGAATGATTCGGGAAGCAAATCTCCATTCAAAATGCCGGGATATTGAGCGTTTGATCTAATCTTCTTCCAGGAATTCTTTCCAAGTCCGGATCCAAGCAATTACTAGGCATCAATCTCCGTTGACAGAATTTTTCATTTCAGGCTTAAATTCACTGCGAAGCTCTGATCAGTTTTCACCGAAAAGACACTTTAATTTTCTCGTACTATGAAGAGTAATTGTTCCTTCAATCGCAACTGAATTTGAGAAATAGGAATAACTAATAAAATTATTTTATGTACATTTAACTTTTATACTTCTTGTATCTTGTATTTCTCACTTTTATTAATATAAAAGGTGATTAAAAAATTCTCGAAGGGTAATTGTTTTTTAAATTATAGGAAAATATTTTAACAAAAAGAGGCTGCCACTTTGTGGAACATCTGACACAATACTATAAAATATCACCTCATCTTTGTTGAAAAAAATATCAAATGCCCAACAAGTACTCATCATTCTGACACTATTTCTCCAATATAGTACTTAAAATACACTGATACAGACTGCAATTCAAGTTGAAGTATTTTTATGACATAAAGCAGTACCGTAATTAATTAATCGTATATAACGATCGTGTTTCAAAGTAATTTCTCTGAAAGCATTCCTTTTATGAGATGACGCAAGTATTTTCTCTGCTGTAATTATGCACGACAACTAACATTCACAGCAGCAATCAGACGCTCCGGCGTTATTATAATAACTAATGAAGGGACGTCTGGGCATTTGTCTTTGAAATTGCAGCCTCCCGCCATTGACTTTCATAAGTCTGTCTTCTTGGACTCAAATCGTTGATAATAGATCCTGTTGTTTTACTCTGGTAAACTACAGGGATTCCGCGAATAGTTATTCTTGCTGTATATAGATAGAGTTAAATTAAATACTATATCACTTGATTAATATTTAATAATTTTAAACTCAACTAAGGTTCTTTTTAAGTTATAACAAATATAAATTTTAGGCAATGAAGATGTTTTACTAATAAAATACATTAACGAAAGTCTATTAAGTTAGTAGGCACATAAGGAGTATACCATTATGATTGAATATATTGTTTAATTTAGACTTATCAGATATTGAATATTTTGGTTAAAACCAAGTTGTTCAGTGATTGATTGTGTCATTAATGATTTTCATTCAGAAAACATGTAATCATAGTGAGTGGTATTAAGTGAACACAAACCAGAACTAAATATAAATTATTTTATTAGTAAATTGTATTAGTAATTTAGCATTTGAATAAAAAACTATAGAAGGAAATTAACAGATATTCCTTAACCATAAATAAGTCTTGTATTTTTAATATGTCAAACATACTCAATTATTAAATACGAAATTTACCCTCTATTAATCTATGTTTGGGTATTTCGAAAAGCATATTCATAGTATTAAACGTGGTGAAGTGCAGTAACTCTGTGAACGTTCCCATACCCAAACATGGATTTTCCAGAAAGAAAATTTGGGCTTTCATTAGAGAATAATTTAAACTAAGAAATCGTTTAAAGTGTCTACAAATTAGGTTAATTTTCCTAATATTAAATTACGAAGTAAATTGGCTTACAATAAAGTAAATTAAGAAGTGGAGAGCGTGTTCGAGGAGTAATCACTGATCCGAAATTGCTTAACTTAGTGGAAAAACGCGGAGAATTTCTGTGGAGTGAGATTTAATAAAGAGCTGAATTTATTGATATTGAAAACTCGGGTCTGCTCGAATAACTCGAGACTGGAAAATCAACCTCAACTGAGCGGATATCGCAGCTCAGACGCTGGCCGACCAGTCTTTTCATATCCTTTATTAATTAACACGTAAATATTCCCTTATTAAACGGTGCTTACCTTAGTTCCTTGGTCGATAGACTATAATCCCCCGACTAAACCAAGTTCACTACGACCCGACTAAGCTGCATTTTCATTTCAATTGAAGTATTTTTTTTATTTCAATAGTTTTTAATAGAAAACTACGAAATAAATTAAAAACAGATTTCCAGTACTGTAGTTTTTGTTTTAAGGTAGGCTTTTTATTTGAAGCTAAGTGTGAATAAGAAACGAGTGTAGGATGGTTGTGAGGCGATCTTATAGTCTTGTTACTGACTAAGGCTGACATGTTCCGTACACAGAACTCTTAGTTAATTAATAGCCCAACTGTCAATGACATATCTAAGGGACCTTAGATATGGGACCTTATACTACAGTTAAACGTGTAATCCCAACCACTACCTCTGAATTATTACGAACTGGTTTAGTTATGAGGATGGTTTTTGTGGATTCACTTAGTATTTAATAGTGCGGACGTTAATCTACAACACTACACCCACCTAATATCGCGCAACTATCCACAATTTGTGACCTCCAATTAGCTGAATTACAGGACGACATTATCGTCCCAGTCATTAAATAAAATATTTAAATACGTCCCAGTCGTAATATTAAAACCTTTCGTAATAATTCAGTGTCGCCTTTTTGTAATGTTTCATTTAGTAAATTTCACATCTCCTAAAAATTACAAAAATTAAGAAATGCTATAAGCTATTTTGTTTTTGTGAAAATACATTTTTTCTTACTTATAGTATATGATAAAATAATATCCTTTCTTAAACTGTACTATTAGGCATTAGTGAAAATGTGGGGAAAGAAAAGACTAACTTATCCTAGTTTGTAGTAGCAAAGCTATGAAATTCTTAAAATGAAACCAGAAAATAAGAGATAAACGGCTCAAGGAGAGGTTCGTTATGTGTATTTATCTATATAGTGGTTTATTAATTTAAAACAATGATTCCCATTAAAATTTAAGTATTTAAAAATATCAAAACCTCCTTACAACTCATTACATTACAACTCATTACACATGATCTAGTAGGTCAGTTTTAAATAAATTGATTCCTATACTCAAGTCACGTAAGAGAGAATTCTTACTGTGAAATATCGTTTAATAACCTATTTGGAATGTAACGTTTTACTTGAAATATTCACTACAAGTATTAATTAATCATTGATAAAAAATGTAAAGAGACATTGTGAAATACTAATGAGGGGTTTTGAATTTCTGGTCTGTTGGAAATATAAATCACACACTGCCTTGATAAAAAACTAACCTTTTCTCAATAGAAGAATCTAATTAGTGACAACGAGGCAAGGTTTGATTGCTTCTCAATAGAGTCGACTGATAACACCCTTTCATCTCATCTGACTCTCAATCAAATTTTTTTTAGTGTGACGTGACTTTACTAATATTTTGTAATCATTGAATTTTTTGCCGAAATTGTAACTAACATCAGCCGATAACTTGTAGTACTATTATATTCAATATTTTTAATACAATTTTACTACAGGTTATCACACCTGATATTCCTGTACATCCAAATAGTATTGCAACTTTTGCTGATGATACGGCAATAATAGCTTCTCACGAGAACCAGAGAGAGCCTCTGTTCTGCTGAAATCCCGATTAGCTGAAATTTCAGAATGGCTAAATAAATGGAGGATGTCAGAGTCAATGAGAACAAGTCGACCCATACGACATTCACCACAAGACTAGGAAGGCGTCCCCCAGTAACTTAAAACCGTACCCAGCAAATCATATTGAACAAAAGACTCTCCTTAAACGAAGTTAAGAAATCTGTCTTGGCTTTTAAATCATAATTCAAAATGATTAACAGAAAAATAACTTTTATTATAGTAAGTAATTCTAAAACCGGATGGTCGTACAGGATCCAGATTTGTTGCACATCAAATACGTCAAATTTGGAAATATTTCAGATATTTCAATGAAAAGTTTTGAGGTACAAGCTTCTCGGTTTCTTTAAGAATGAAGTACTTCACTGAGACAGCAAAATTCCCACAGTGAAAGAATAAACTTCAAAATTCATCAAAGATTATTTAACAAAATTAGAAAACCATCCAAACCACTTAGGTCTAAATCTTCTAAAAAGTAGTGATACTATGTACAGACTAAAACGGCAGAATATTTATGACCTTGAAACTCGTTTTATGTCAGTAACAATCAATTTTTTTATCTTTATAAAATTTGTTATGTAGGCTTTTTTAGTGAAAGATGTCTTACTTATGTCTTTAAATTTATCATATTTACTAATTGTGACAACTAGTTAGAGCAGATTGTAGATAAACATATGTGATAACAAAATTAAATACTCTTAATGGAATTGTAACCTTTGATGTTTCAGTATTCTTATTATTGATATATTATTTCCCCAACATCAACATATGAAGCATGTTTGGTTTCATAGGTTGGCTTCTAAAAATTGCGAAATGTTGTTCCTTTCTTTGAAACAAGATATTTTGAACATTTTAGGAATTAATGGTAGAGACGAAGTGTTATCGATGTTTAAGTAATGGTGTAAACAAAAACTTATTTTTTTAGTTTCTTTTTTACGATCCTCGTGGTGCTTGCATTACCATTATGGGCGGTTTAGATACTTATTGCAATTAATTTATCATATTTATTTACCTAAATGTTACTCCATGATTAGTTATGAAACATTTAATTTATGAATATAATCTTATGAACATTTTCTGAGGTTTTTCTCATATATTCTTTAAGTGTCAATTAACTAGTAAACTGTTTCTGTAACGGAAATAGGAGTTGTAGCTCTTATGTTTACACCATTATAGCATTCGTTTTTTATTTAAAATCAAAAACACCCAAATTCTATTTCAATTAATTAATTTCTCCAATCTCATAATAGTTCAAGTACATTTAAGTACTAGTTTTCTCCCTCTTTAGCTCTAGTGCCTTCTCTAATAGCAGAAAATGGTCGTAACTCATAATTATATATTAATTATATATAAGGTTAATATAAAATATCATCGATAAAATAACGAGATCTCTGAGGACCTTGTGTGTCGTGAGACGTGTGCAGGGGAGATTATTGGAGTAATTTTCATACATTAGTTGGTATTAAGGCTAATTAATCTGCTTTACAAGTCTGAGGCAAAGACGTTGTTATGTGTTTCGAAAAACGATATACCCTTACGGAACAACACCCCCACCTTTGTATTATTCAATGTAAGCCTGCAATGCTATACCTTAATTGTATTTAAAATTTAGATAAAAATTAATTGATGCTAAACAGAATTTAGTTAACCCTTGAGAATACTCAACATAAATTTATATGATTTTTGGAGATAGAATTTGTTATACAATTTTTATACAAAGTGTATCATCGGATGTTTTACTGTCTTGACTAATTAATTAATGAGACGATTATATGAATCATCATTAATTAATTAATTAATTAATGATTATATAAATAAAATGAAAGTTTTGTCTGGACATTGCTCAGAGTTATTCATTTTTTTTATATTTTTACGTTTCGTAGAGATGCCAAAACAAGTATTATCTCAATTTAGGTCTGTCTGTCTATCCAGGAGGCATTTTACAGCATCTTCTCCGAAACAAACAAGAGAACTGATAACAATGAAAAATTATTTCATGCATTCTCTACATTCCAGAGAACGTTTTTCAAAGCTTGAAACTGTCCGCCTCCCTTTGAAAAGTAAATAAGGAGCATTTTCAAACCCATTTTCACGCAATACTAGTCGCATTTTGCTTTCAATCCAACAATCAATGAATCACCTACAGGTAAAAATCAGCCATAGAAAGAAAAACAAACAGTTGTCATGTTAAAATAATTATTAATTCATATTGTTCATTGATTTTAAACCCATTTCGAAATTATACTATATTAAAAAGTTATTTTAACGTATAGCTAACTTTAATAATAGTATAAATGTTCTAATCTATTAAATTTAAGAGTAATGCCAAATAATAAAGCTGGGTATTGATTTATTTTCTTTGTACTGATTTGTTTAGGATATCAGGTTTATTTTGGTATGATAATCTTTCTTCTTTAAACTGAATCCTACAACCCGTACAAAAGATGGGCTTACTGCTAGTACAAAATAAAACCATATTGTCGTTGAACCACATTACAGTTTTCTTTGTGCACACATTTTAAATCACTGTCCAAACCAAGAAGTTTGAAAACTTTGTATACAGGATTGTTCATCTTAGTAAACAAGTAAAATAGAAGGCTTAGTTGTGGCTAAGGACCCTGAGTAAAAATTAAATCGAGATATTTTTAATAGTTTAAATAATATAATATATTATAGTATCAGTTATGGTTTTATTAAAAAAAAACTTTAAATACGTCGTAAAATTGAGCAAATTTAACGTTTTTAAACAATATTAATATCGACAATTTGGATTGAAGCTAAACTGTAGATTTTTTAAAAATTAGTTTAATGGTTATAAACCTGTTTCATATTTGAATCATAGTAAGGGCTATTAAACTCGTTTATATTGTTCAAACAAAAACAACTTACAATTATTGAAACGCAATGCTTTGTAACCCTTTATATCTATTATTTTCACTTTTCTTTGAAGCTTTCACTCTTATTGCTTTTGAAGGGGAACAAGTTTCTCGGTTGTTATTTTAATAACATCGCGGAGGGCCAGGCGGTTGTTGTATGGAGATTTCAAGCTTCGAGCTCTTCTAAACAAAGACCGCCCTCTACTTTCTTAGACAAGAAACCAATAATTTCTCTGATTTTCCTTCTCCTTTGTACAATCTTCTTTGATGTAATGTTCATCCTGTCTTAAACAATTCCTCTTCTTACGGTGAAGAATTCTTTTATGTTTTACAGCTCAAAAGAGGAATGAAGGTTAATAGCAGAAGTACGAATAATTCCTCTCTACGTTGTCACCCTGGTGTGCATACTATGTAGTTCAGGAAAGCAAATATAATATATAATTATCGTAAGGGAAATAAATCTAGATTTTTACATACATTAATCCAAAGCCAGGTGATTTTATGACGTGCATTAACATTAAATACAAGTTTTTAATACTCGTTTTGCTAAGCAAAGTTAAAGAGACATTGCGAAGACCGAAAAGGGGTTTTAAGTTTCTAGCCTATTGGAAATACCTATATTAATTGACATACAGTTATCCAGTTTGGAAGTGGCTACTTTCCTAATTATAATTTGGAGCGATCTGAATCAGTTAGATAAAAAACTGAGTTTATATACAACACAGCTTTAAAGTTTTAAGACAGTAATAACAAGGTTAAACCCAATAATATCTGTTTTAAAACATCATTAGTTAAATCCAATTGATTTGTTAATTAGATTAGTTTTTATTCAGAAATTCATAACAATATATTTAAGTAGGGCAATATTGTAAACTATCTAGTTTTAACACGTTGCCTAAAAATTAATATTTTTAATGTAATTACTAGGTTATAGCTGTAAGCATTGAAAATATTTAATGTGTAAAGGTAGTATAAATATTAAATTCGGAATTAGTTTTTGATGGACAGTTTTACTAATTGAGAGATTTCGAAAATATTAGTAGACCCGAGTGGCTTTACGCATCGCTTTCCTGTTAACGATAATTTTAAATTTGGTCATTATTTTATTGAAATAGGACAATTGGAAATTAAGTATTGAATAAGGTATTGCATTTACAAAATGTCTTCTAGTTGTATTCGCTTTCTACCTGAAATTTTTTACTGGCCCTTAATTTGAGATAGCCATAATTTATAATATACACAGATAGACATCATATCTTTTATGTTAATAAAATTAAATTCCCCCACTCAAATTCGTAAAACGATTGTAAATCTTACTTATGAAAAATAATGAGCTAATTCACAATTGTAAAATAATACTGTTGTAATGATTGACAATATTGACACAGATATTTATACGTAGTCGGTATTTTTACACGTTCGTCCATTAAAACTATACTAATATTAATTTTTTACATAATTAATTTTCATATGTATTTTAATAGTATATTATTATTTACTTTGTTATAAATTTCAGGAATGATGTTAAAAGTTTGTAATTAAAAAATTATAAAGACGCCAAAAAACTGCTTTAAAAGATATTTATTGTTTAGTTTATTAAAATGGTATTGCCATAAAATGTTTACTGCTTGTTTCTACCACATACCAGTCTGATAAAACTTTTTACTTACAAACTTACTCAGCTACAACCTAATTTCTTTAAGCGTTCATCTGAAAACCGGTCCGCTTTTTAGTAATTTATATTTAAAAGTTTCTTGAAAACTGTTTTATTACATGCCGTAAAACTTTTTATCTTGGAGTTAGAACTTAAATAACGTGGCACAAAGATCGTGACCAGATTGGATGGTTTTATTTATTCATTTAATGCTACAAACCAGATTTTACAATGCAATTACATTGTACCGTCTTATATATATACAAAGACTTGAGAAAAATTAGCTCGTAACCTAATTTACCATACCATAAGCTAATAATTTTTAAGAATTAAATTTATACTGAACATAATAACAAAAGCATACTGAAACAAGCCATGTAAAATGTTTTTATATAAACAAACTATAAGTACAAATTTATAAAAATATTAGTTTATATAATATGGGACAATACAAAACTATTTATTTGGGACTTGAAGTATTCAAAACTAAGAATTAGATAAGGGGATAAGACAAAGTCAAAATGGATAACAATACACAGTAGTAAGTATTAATCATTCATAGACATTTATGGTACTGATTTTTAATGCCATCGTTTTTAAACACTAAGGTCAAAAAATATTCATGTCATCAGACAAACCATTATAAAATCATAGTACTAATGGGGCTCTTATTGCCTAGGCTGTGTACCACACGTTTTTTGTGTGCCGTCATTTTCAAGAAGATCGTACTGCCCTTGCAAACACAGTTGGTGGTGATCTGACCCCTGAGAACATTGTGGGAAAGATGTTGCAGGGTGATGAAAAATGGAAGGCTGTGAGCGACTTCGTATTGTCCATACTGCTAAGGAAAAAAGGGACGGTTGCCTTGAGTAAAGCTACAAGTAAGATATTCTGATACAGAATAGAGGCCACTCACTGTGATGGCGCATTGAGCTCATAGCTCGGGACGATTGCAGTGGTGTGGTGCTACCACCGGGGTTTTAGTGTTTTGCCACATTAGGGGCATCTGTAAACAGAGCTCCTGGGGTGTTTTCACACTGTTCCTCTTTCCCGGAATGGAAAGAGGTTCGTGCGTCGAGCATTCCCCCGGTATTGAGCCAAAACAAGGAAGACAATCCCTTTGAGGCAAAAAAAAAATTTGCCTAGGCTTGTCCAAAGCGGCACTCGGACTCTGAACATAGGTTTTGGCACAAGGAAGTCGAGGCGCCTATCAGCTCTCTCACAGATGTCAGAAGACCCAGATATTCTCAGCTGCACAATCGCTTTTTAGGGAACAAAAAATCGGGTAAAACAAAAATCTTTAAAATATAAAGTCGCAGATACTACGCATGAATTTCTCAACCATATCAACCAAAAAGCGTTGATGATAATCCCATACATGAAAACCAAATGCTATCTTAGATCTGACAAGATAAATATACAGACGTTAAAGTGTTGATTCCTGAAAATATGGCCTGATTGGAAAATAAAACCCAACGTACGATACGCAGATTTGCAAGATCCAGTAACATGAGGACATAATGAAAACTTCTCATCAAATATTACCCCAAAATAAAAATAAAAATTCCTAATAATAAAAAGCTTGAAAGGTTTTGAAAGGTACTGCTCTATTTTTTTCTTAAAATGCTTTATAAACATTTATAGATGAATTAAGTAAATACTTTTATCCCAAAATTACTGTCAAATTCTTATAAAATTCAGTTTCACCAAGAAGTTCTCACTCTTAGATAAGTTAAACTGCAAGATTTAATGTAATTTTCCGTACAATAGAATATATTCTCTACCATTTAACTTTACTACTTTGTTAGATTAATCATTTTTAAACCTCCATTTTAAGACTAAATTACTTACTATAAACTCCCTTAAACTGATTTAGAAAATTTTAAATGAAATGCAATTTTCAAGATCAGGTTTATGATTATTTTTGTTTTTAACTTTAAATAAAGTACATTTAAATTTACTACTTTCTTCAGATGTGCAGATACACAAGAAGACCTGTGGCTACTTTGATGACGCAGCTAAATGACGTAATATCTCAGCTGCGCCAGGTCAGGTCTGCTTATCAGCTGTTCACAGGTTCCCCCTCTACACCCCTCATCCCCTCACGGACCTCTCCTCACATCAGAGGCGGGTTAAGCCGCTTCTACTTGAGTGAACATTTGTCTGCACAACTATACTGCCGTATTTTAGACTTACCTTAACCTTATAACTCGCTTTAACATGACATATCGTAGAATACAACTGCGGCTAGGAAAATATCTCTTATTACAGTCACCCGAATATCTACAAAAAATACCTTAAAAACAATTCCTTCTAATAACATCGAATACCTTCTTAAAAGGCACAATTACACTTTTAGCTTTATCTATCATTTGAATAGTATCCGGTCATTGAATTATCTAAGTATAATATGAAATATCCAAATTCTTTGTAGTATCCGGTCATTAAACTTTCAAAACCCATAGTCAAATATTTATTATAGAAAATTCATTCTAAATGCAAATTAGCGTTAAAAAATAATCAAGCTTATAACCTTTGACATGCAAAAATATAATACTTAATCTATGTACTTTAATTAATGTATAGGATTTTTATGTATAAAAACGTTGTGTTAGTAAACTTTGAAGGTTGTAGAAATTTACAAAATTGTATGACCATATAAATCTTTAAATTTTCCTTGACGATAAGTAAATAAAAATACTGCATAAAATTGAAAAGTACAGTACTACTATCCTACTGGAGGGTACATTTCAGTTATGACTCATTTATTGACTGTTATGAACTATTATAAATTATGCCATACCCTAAAATATATTTACAAACATTTAAAAATAAAACATAAACTACAAAAAATAATTTTTACTAATGATTAAAAACCTAACTTGATTAATTTTACTTGACCTAAAATCTGTGACCTAATACCAATGAACTTCATTAAGTTTAGCTTTAATAAACGTGAATTAATGATTTCAGTGAACAGACATATAATTTCCCTTTAAAGAGTACGTTATACTGGACATGGTGAATATTCTTATATACGTAATAACCATTTTTTTATCGGACCAACGGTGTAGCTCTGTACACTTATACACATACATAATTTAGAAAACCACTTTTTGGGGTTCAGGGCACACCAAAACCCAAATAAAACCTATCCACTGAAAATTCAAATAAAAAAATCTTGACGAAAACAATAATTTCCCCTAATACCATATAGACAGGAGAAAGTAAAAATATCCTCAGTTAATTTAACGTGACGATTGCTCAAACTGGTTTTGGAAAAATCTCTATCATTAATTTAAGGGTTTAGTGATGGGCCGAGTAGGGTTGGAAGGGGTGATAATTAATGGCAAGGTTGGGAGCTCCGGGTATAAACGGGGTCATTTGTCGTGGCAGAGGGTAATACGACCTTCGCCCTAGCTGACCAACCTATTGAAATATTACACTTCTTATGCTGAAGCCCCTGTTTAGAGTAAAATCCCTCTTTTTTCTTTCCACCAAATTTGCTCAGACTTTTCTGTTTTTGTTTAGTAATAAGAAAACATTGAATGGGTTTCAGTTATTTTAGCTAAATATTAAATAAGCAATATTAATGCTTACTTTTTTCTCATCGTGGTTCCATGGTGTAACGGTTAGCACTCTGGACTCTGAATCCAGCGATCCGAGTTCAAATCTCGGTGGAACCTAAGGTTTTTATTACGGTATATTGTACATTTTGGTATATTTCATTACCCGACAAATAAATGATTGTTAGGAATGTTTATTTACTTGCCTCACTTAAATTGTTCCTACTTTTTAAATTATTTAAATTGAAAATGTTTGTTCCCAAAGTAAACCTAAATGTTTTTGCTTTTTAGTGATTTACACCTAAATAATTTTAGTCTTATCATTGAGACAAATGTATTTCATATTCACACTTATTGTTTTTAAATATATAATCTTACGCACAAGCCTATGTTGTTTTATTAGAGACTTCATTGTTGTCAAATTTACATGATATAATTTTGCCCTTACTTTGGTTAACACAAAATTCGTTTAAATAGTTACTTGTGCAAAAAGGGATTAAAGTGTAACTTATTGTTCACGAAGAAAACTGTTGTCGCCTGAGGCGTATCTGAGGGACAAAAAGTATTTTAAACCCACGATGCACATTAAATTGTTCCTTCACCGACACATACAAGTTACTCAAGCTAAAAAATTACCAACTATTAACCTGAATCAATATTTTCCAAGTTGGCTAACATAACCTCAAATCAATCGATGCAAAATATCAGCTGACCGTTCAAGAATTATTAACTAATGTCATCTACTATTTTTCTGGTGATTAAATTACAGCGTGTGGCCGGTTTTTCAAATGTTAGTCTTATGGGATTACTTTTTCTCCCTTGGGGCTAAAAGTATTACTTTAGTATTTTATTAGGTGTAGGAAAAGTATATTTTGTTTCATTTTTTCTAAATGATGATGAATTTAGTTGATTAATTTTGAACAATGGTATATATTATACATTATATACTATATGGTAGCTGTTTTAGACGCCTATTATGTAGTATACTCAAGATGAAAACTGCTTAGTGATATATTACTGGTATCAATAAGAGTAAAGTAAAATACAATCTTCAAACATGGTTTAAAAATGGTTTCTGATAAGTATTCAACTGATTACTAATTATATCACTGTGGTTTACAATCGAGAATATGCGTTTTTTGGTTAATTGTTGGGCTCAGGCGTTCACCAGGGATGCAGGTATGTATTGAGGCACGCACGAGAGGGACTAATTAAGCCTCTTTTCCACGGATTATCCAAGAGGTGATGAAGTGTCATATGATACCAGCAGGGGCGCCACCTGTCTATTATCCGAACAACATTTACCACTCGTAAGTGCGAAGTTTCAAGTGGGTTGGGTTTATAACCGTTCTCTCTACTAATTGGCCTGGATTGTGTTGAACGCGTGAAAGCATAAGCTCTTAAAATCTACCTGATGGCATTACTTCACAGGCTAATCACTACTAAAATTATCGTCGCTGTTGAAATTAGGAGCGATCTACACAGATTGTTCAGTGTTCCTCCTGTTAAATGATATATATTCATACCTTATGTATTTTTATAAAATATTTAAATGTATTAAAAAAGGAAGTATTTTTTTAAACATTTTGCCTTCAGGATTGATTGATGACTAAATTATAAGGCTACAATACCTGCCAGGTTTTGTAACCTTATAAAAGGAAGTAGTTAAAATCAATAGATATTAATTATTTTTTTGTGTAAACTGCACAAGAACAAAAGTTTACGTATGGTTACTGGTTTCAACTCACTAATATGGTATAATTTTCAAGCCAGACGTGTACTGGTTCACTTTTAGGAAGTAATAAATAGTTTTGATAAAATAAATCTCGGACGAGATGAGACCTGAAGACGAACATCTAAAGAATCTCTCCTAAGAGTGAAGGAGCCTGGTTTTTGAGTCAGTTAACCATAAGTGACCATATAAGCGAGTTAAAAACAGTCGCCAGAATGCGAACGATGTTGGTCGGCTGAATTTGGCAAAAAGCAATTTGATTTATGGGGAAGAAAATATACATATAACTAAATATAAGGTTGTCAAATTCGAAATAAATCAAATAATAAAAGTCATAAAATGATTTCGATATCAAATGGTCATAACGTGGCCAGCTACTGGACACGTCAGATTGATAGTGACAGAATTTTGTAGGTTTTCGTCAAGCTAGGCCTCCAATAGTTTTAAACATTTACTCCGTCCAATTAAAACATTATAACATAACATTACCCAAAACTTTACAAAACACTGTCTTCAAAGACTCTTAAAAACAAATAATAGTTATATTAGTTAATATTTGAGAAGTAAACTTATAGTAATAACTAGCTGACCCGGCGAACTTCGTAACGCCTGACAGTAAACACATGTTAACTTTAAGATTGGTCATGTTCTGAAGTCGAATAGCAATACGGCTTCATTGTGAAAGGTTATATATTCTGGGTCGCGGCATAGTGAATAACAATACTGAAACGATAAAACATATTAATATCATTCCATAAAACAAATAAATCTGAGTGGATTAATTCACAATTTTCAAATCCAATCCAAACCCAAACGAAACCTAACTGTAATACGGCTTTTATAGGAAAGATATACAACAGCTGATTATTATAATAAACGTAATAATATAAACATTGTAATTATCATATAAACACGTGACTTTAATTAATCAGACAGAAAATAAAAATATAAATACATAATCCCCCAAAACCGTTAACTATTAACGTGGTGAATAAAGCTGTTCATTTTTTACAGTACACATTTACTTCATAGTTTAACATTAATGAATGATTCAGATGGCATTGGATAGTAAAGCATACGGTATTGCTAATGGAAAGTAAACCAATCAGCTGTAGCTAAGAAATCAAATGTTTTCATTGTAGACAATTTGTAAACAAACTTACTCTCCATAAGGTTAACATTAGAAATTTAAAACGCCATAAAATGGAAACTTATGGGGTTTTCGAAAATATTTTTTTCACTAAAACCTTCCCGGACACATATAGAGCAACTTCCTAAAATTGCATGGCGATCGGATGAGTAATTTGGCAACGCATAAAGGACATACATACATACAGACATACATTCAATTTTATATATAGAGATATGTAATATTATTAGATTATATTTAGAAAATGTATCCGAGGTATCTAAAAAAATAAACGAACTACGCAACGTTCTTCAGATACCCCATCTGATTTACGTAATCAGATATAGAGAAACACGGGCGTGAATAGCTCTGTAGAAGCAGTTTTAACTATGGTTTATGAATTTAGAAGTATATGTGCAAAACAGTACGCCCCCGGGTGGGCTCGAACCACCAACCTTTCGGTTAACAGCCGAACGCGCTAGCCATTGCGCCACGGAGGCTTACATGTAAATTATCATGTTAATTAAAAAAATGTAATATCTCTTATAGTTTTGAAATCTCACATTGTTAATGACAGACATAACTTTGTAGGTTTCCATCAAACTTTGCCTCCCAGCAACCAAGAGACTGTAACACTGTAGTCCAATTAAAACATTTTCACATTACAAAACCCAATACTCTACAAAACACCATCATCAAAAACTCTCAAAAACGAATTATAGTTATGTTAGGTAATATTTGAGAAGTAAACTTATAATAATAATATGTTATATTAGGCACAATATTAATTAACAGTATGATAGCATAATTTTAAACGTGTATTTTAAATATTAAAAATATTATTTTAAAAATAGTTATATTATTAGTAATTACCTTTTTAAATTAACCAATTATGTAGTTGTCAAAAAATTTAATATTCCCTATACCTTATGTAGGTTTGCATTCATTTAAAGATCAGTTTAAGATGGTGGATTTAAGATTATTTTTTTGTTAATTCTTCGTAACAAGTGTAAGTAAACAATGTGAGTGTGATACAATAATCATATAATAACACGTTAAAACAAAATCAAACATATTTAAAACCCTGTCTTCAATGTGTAATAATAAAAACACTAAGGTTCCACCGAGATTTGAACTCGGATCGCTGGATTCAGAGTCCAGAGTGCTAACCGTTACACCATGGAACCTTAAAAGTGAGTAATATTCGCTATATATTAACGAGAAGATAAATAAATATATTTATTTTGTTAATAATTCAAGTTTTTTTAACAAAACTATTATATTTCTATGACTACTATATTTCAAGTCACTGTATCCTATATAGACATACGCGTTCAATGGCCATACCCAAACTTCGTTTTTTGCAATGAAAAGTTTTCATAGACAGTATATTTATTTTTAAGTATTCTTATTCAGGTAACAACAAAAATTTGTATAATAAATAAATTTGCTGTGTAATATCCGATCTTAATTTTTCATGTATTTTTTACATTTGGTGACGAATCCTTGTATATAAAAAATAATATATTGAGGAAAACTTTAACGTACCACCGAGATTTGAAAGTACACGAGAGTGAAACTAATATCAATATAAACTTTTATTTCATTAGAATTCATTAATTTATTAAACACCTAGAATTAATTGTGTTAAAAGTAATTATTAAATAAGCCCTTATATTGAAATATTCATTGTGAGGGTACAAAATAAGATTTGATCTATAAAAACAGGTCATTGGAAACATATTGGAGAGCTCTAATTTCGAGTGTTGAGTTGACTGCATCTATTTGACCTGATTAGGACCTTCCATGTTATTGAACCTGACGAGTGATACGTTTCATAAATATTAATTTAAAATCTATTCTTATAATTAAGTGATTCAATATAGTACAGCTATTAAATTTAAATATTAGTAAGCATAAAACTGTGCTTACTATAAAATATGTACCTCCTGTATTTTCAAGCTGCAAAATAAGGTCATCGGAGTAATGTAAGGCTTAAAAGTCTGCATCAGTGGTAGCCATCTTGAATTTTAGTCCCGTAAGAGCAATGTTAAATTCTGGCGGAACATACCTTCACTTTGGCGTCTGTAGTGGCGTTAATTATCAAAGTATCAATGTAAAACTTTGGAAGTACATTGATGAGATGTGGCTCAAGGGCATGACCTTTTAATATGTTCAAAAATTTAACTTGATATAAAAACAAAAATCCAGGAATATTTTACAAAATAAATCATTATTATTTTTTTATTGAGAGCGAAAATAAGAAGTTCTGTAAGATGGTGGCCTGGAGGACTGTAATACCTTTAATTTGACACCTATTCCGTTAATTTATGACAATAGGTCAAGGAGATATAGGTGCCAGAATTTAACATTGCTCTTACGGGACTAAAATCCAAGATGGCTACCACTGATGCAGACTCTTAAGGCCGTCTACTTCATGCACGGTGTTTTAATGCCAATTATTATTGGCTTTAACCGATCCAGGTATTTACATCCGGGAGTCCATCTGCCTTAAAATGAAAACCCGTCATAGATTTCAAAAACCACCCTCTGTTTACAACTTTCCCTCAAACTGTCTGGCCATCCCACCACTCTGCCTTTTATAAAAAACGGTACAGTACTTTATACCAGTGTCCTACTTGATAGGCTTTATTAACAATTTCGATATATTACAGATCCAAAGAATTTTGTGCACAGAGTAAGGAGTTTTTGATTCAGAAATAGTACTACTCTGTACGTAAATTAGTTAATGACAAAACTATTGTTTACGTACAAGACACCTTATTTTTATTTTACATGTTTACTTATATGTAAACACCGACGATGTAAATGCATGTATTTTATATTCTTTAGAAAATAAAGAATTTAGACTTTGACTCTCTTATCTTTATCCTTATTAAATTAAAACATGCACTACTTGCCAAGCGTATCCCTTTTGCAGATGGAATTAAATTAGGGTTTAAGGTTGAAAAGATCTTCTTAATGCAAAATGGTTTGCTTTTGTATTTCATCGATATTTTAACTCGGGAGTCCAGGGGGGCAACCGTTACACCATAGAACATCCATGTTTATAAGTTACAAGGTAGGATCACTAATTGGTGATGACGTTATGGATAACATTATAACGATGTTGGGGACAAAATATTGTTATAATAACGACTAAAGGTAATATGTATGGAATTATTTATAACCAACGTAAAAAACAAACACATACATTCAATTAAACATAATTAATTATAAATATATTGTTTTAAACATGTAAAACGAAAAATACTGAGGTTCCACCGAGATTTGAACTCGGATCGCTGGATTCAGAGTCCAGAGTGCTAACCGTTACACCATGGAACCTTATAAGTGGGTAATTCTCAATATGTATTAACGATTATATGAATAAATTACACGATTTATTCTGTTTATAGTACATTATGTTGCTTAACAAAAGTATCATATTTCTAGGGGATACAAGTCACTGTATCCTATATACACATAGGCATACAATGATTATACATAAACCTTATTATTTTGTATTAAAACATTTGCATATGTTAAGTGTATGTATGCTCTATTTTTAAGTTATTCTTACTCAGAATAGAAAACAACAATAGCCTTTTGGTAGTAGTAACATAAATTTGGTCTCTCAGATTTGATCTTACTTTTTTATATATGATTTAAAATTGTTTACAGACCTTTATTATATAAAAAATAATTTACTGAGGAAAATATTTAGGTTCCACCGAGATTTGAACTCGGATCGCTGGATTCAGAGTCCAGAGTGCTAACCGTTACACCATGGAACCTTATTAGTGAGTAATTTTCAATAGATATTAACGATTATATGAATAAATAACACGATTTATTCTGTTTATAGTACATTATGTTACTTAACAAAACTATTTTATTTCTAGGGGATACAAGTCACTGTATCCTACATAGCTATATGCATACAATGTTTTGACCCAAACCTTATTATTTTGTATTGAAACATTTTACATATGTAAAGGGTATTTAGGCTCTATTTTTAAGTTATTCTTACTCAGAATAGAAAACAACAATAGCCTTTTGGTAGTAGTAACATAAATTTGCTTTCTTAGATTTTATCATACTTTTCGTATTTGATTTAAAATTGTTTACAGACCTTTATTATATAAAAAATAGTTTACTGAGGAAAATATTCAGGTTCCACCGAGATTTGAACTCGGATCGCTGGATTCAGAGTCCAGAGTGCTAACCGTTACACCATGGAACCGACGGTAGTGATGAAAACATTGTTTTAGCTTTCAAATTGTGACAGAAAAAGTCGATAGTTGGGGTCTTTTAACAATAAATAAATATCTTGACTAATAATGCCATTTAGACTAAATGAACCGAAAACTTCAATTTAAGTATGGCTAAAAATCTGTGTAGATATCCTTCAAAAATTCAAATTTTTACAATTCTAATCTTAGATAAATAATCTTCAAAAACTACATATTTTTTATATTCAAAAACTAAAATAGGTCTATGTTTTTAACAGTTTTTGTTAAAATATATACAATAGTGATTGTTTCTTAAATAAAATATTAATTTTATTGGAAGTAAATTATCTTTTATGTTGAGTAATGAGAACGACTTAATTGTTGGCAATAGTTCCTTTGTTATAACTTAGCTGTGGCGTAGTGGTGGCGGTGGCGGGACAGAAGTGCTAGATCAGCCTTTACAGTTTACTGTTGACACTTAGACGAGCAATAGTATCTATGTTCAAATAGGTACGTCATGTGGTAGAAGTGTCGACTAAAGATTTGATCTATCCTCAAAGTTTATTAAAAATTTACTACGGATCCCTTGAACGATTTCAACAGTTTTAATTCAACATGTCATTCAATATCTTTTATTGGACTTTTCCAACGCGTCTGTGTTTTTAACTACACAATGTTTGTTTGACGTGGAGAACTTGTGATGAAAATTATAGTATGTTGTCATTAATATTATTAGTATTATTATTGATAATGCACAATACAAAAACTATATTAATGACGCAACAAATAAACACAACACTCCACCTCCGAGCTATAGAGGCGACACAAGATAGCGCGCGCACGGTTTTTATTCTTAAAAAATGAGAAAAGAAATGTTTTAAACGATAAAAACGTTCGAAACTTATTTGTTAAAAAAAATATGTTTATTCTTTCGAAAACCATTCAATGGAATAGCAATCAATATAACCTAAATATAAATGTCCATTACGTAAAGTTTAGTTTTGTAATAACAAACCAAACAATTCGCTTTTGCAAAATGTGTGTTCGGAAGAGCTTAAAAATAACAATAAATAAAGAATTAAATCTATATTTAGGCCTAGTCTATTTTTACTGCACATTCATAATTTATTCAAAGTAAAAAATTGCCCAAATACAGAAGTATACAAATATAAAGAACAAGTATAGGCTATGCAACAGTCAGGTAATATATTGGAAATGGAAATGGATAAAATCAAACGATAGCAATTTAAACCATTCCCAGAGGTTATGATTACGTCATCACAATACGCTGACCTAGTCACTGAGCTACTGCAGCATTTCTTCATCTCAACAATGCCACGTTTCGCGATGAAGTGCAATGACCGTGAAAATAAAGAAGCAGAGCATCGGACAGCTGGAGTCGGGACGGTGGCTGTTGGGCGATGATATGAGGATTGTTTTTGCTCTTTATTCATCGCGTCCGTCCGTCTGTCCAGCGTGGATTTGTCAAGATAAGCGCTAAACAACGCAAAGTTAATCCTTGGATCCGCCATCTCTGGCATGTATAATGAATCTCTTCAATCTTTTTCTCAATTTTTAAACGAAATTTAACCTTCAAGATGAGTTTTTTTTGTTTTGAAATATTATTCTATGGAATATCTATTTATACTAAATGTACGAGGATCATTCAATAAATAAAGAGACAAACAGGTCTGCAAGAGAAAATTTTATTTTAACGAAACAACAGTTTTACTACTTTTCAACATAATCCCCTTGAACATTAATTAATTTGTTCTAACTGACCACGAGCTTTTTTATACCAGGTGCGAAGAACTCTTTATCTTGGCATTTGAGCCAATTACCAACAAACTTCTTGACGTCCTCGTTGTCCTGGAACCTCTTTCCGCATAGTGCCTCCTTTAGTGGACCAAACAAGTATTCAGAGGATTTCACCTTCAGGGAGTAAAAAAAATAACAGAACGTTGTTCAACTAATGTGGAGTTTTCAAGTAGACTTGCCATCATTAAATGTATTTTTGAGGTTATAAACACAACAATGTTGATTAATCAGCTGATCAGGACCCAGTGCTGCCAACTTAAAGATGTAAAAGCACCAAAAATACCCTACTAACAGTTTTCTCCCCAGACCTGTTTGTCTCTTTAATTATTGAATGATCCTCGTATGTAAAAAAAGATTTCGGGTGGTGTATACTTATTTAGGATCTATCTTAACTATTTTTAAATTAGGGGGTTTACCATTAATTAAACGGTAAGGTTCTAATTTATAAATACGGAGCCGCTTTTTACAATTTCTTATGAGAAATTGTAAATAATTGCTATTAAAAATTAATCATGTGACACTCAAATATGTGAAAACTTTCCCTAAACATTTATCCAACGCATTTGTTTTTTTAATTAATTTAAAATAATTTAGAGGTAATTTGATACCGTTATAGTACCATATATATTTATTTATCTTGCATCATAAAAATAAAACAAAACAGAAAGCTAGAAATATAAATAAAACTAAAATATAAATATAAAGATGCACAATATCTTGTTTAGAATGTCAAGGCCAGGTGATAAATAGTTGATAGCTCATAGTTGATTGACCTCTAATCTGTGAAAATGCTTTTATAACCGGTTTAGTCTATACAACTTTTGAATTGGCTAACAATTAAAAGAACCCCTAATTTTATCTTGAAGTCATATAAAATGTTTAACTACATAATGAATAAAGGCATATTCATTTAAAGTCATCTTATATATTATTTTCAAAAATGGATATAACAAAAGAAATGATTTAACAGTTTTCTTTAGTTAACATACTCTGAAGTCTTTTACACATTGAAGTGGGTAACATCAATCAATTTCAAGGATATATAATGATTTCTGAGGCCCGTCATCGGCAGAGTTACTATCAATCCACGCTTAACAAGGTGCCTCGAGATGTTGGCAGCAAATTATTAATCAATCATCTATTTTATTTATAGATCTATAATGTTAATTAATATAAATTAATTAATATATTGATGGCAATGTTCTGGTACAAACGCACTGATTATGTTCGCTATCGTGATAGTTGGTTAATTTCAGAAATATTAAATTATATTAAAAATTCCAATTGATATCAAGTAGCCGACCTTGTAGCACTCTTGATAAAAAACTAAACTCCATTCAATAATACTTTTATATTTAAATTTGTTTTAAATTAAGTTGTCAAGTTGTGAAAATAGTTTGAAAACTCGTCAAAACAATATTCTTGGTTTTTATGTCTCATTCTTGATTTTAGAGAATTTTCCACAGGGAAGAACGTTTCATGGCAGGCTTATACTTAGGACTATGTTTTTTCGTTTTGAGATGCCCTGAGACAAAAAACAGCAGTCGTTAAAAATTATATACAGGGTGTTACAATGGTACTTTGGTGAACGAAATCCGTCCACGGATAAGTGAGAAAATGCACTTGTAATCTAACATTCGATTTTAAATTAAAATTTCAATATGTTTTACTGATTGTAAAAAATTTCATTAAGTTATTCGTATTTTGTTATTTGAATTAAAGGATTTTTAACCAACACTATTTAGAAAATATTAAAGCAAACGAAATAATACTTTGGGAATATTTTTTTCTTGCCATTAAATATGTGTGCAATGTTTGGTTTCTGTATCCTAAATATATCTTGATATATAACGTTTTCTGTATAAAATACTAAATGGCGGTTAACGGCTAAACAAAGGATTCATCGACTTTCTGTTTTATTTTTTTATATTTTGATCAGTACTATCACCCCTTGAAGTTTTTCTTTTACTTTAATGAATACCCTGTGTTTATAATATATGTGTGTGTCAGTGAACACGATAACTCTCGTAAAAATTTTCCGATCAAGAAAACATTAGGTAGAGATGGAGATTAGGTAAAATCACAGTTTATGTTTTTATCATGGAAGCTAGACTTCATACTCTTTTCCCGTGTTAATCATATATAGAATAGAAAACTCCTTTATTTATGGACAGTTGTTGTTGAAAAGTATACATGTTCAAAATACATTTTTTATGAAATGCCTTCATTCATTGTTCCTCACAGCAACAAACCTGCATAATCTTTCCATTGTTAATCCCATGGAGTTGAGTCAAACTCTCTTACTTATTACAGCTATTAATCAAACCTGTTATATATTTTTATTGATTTGGAAATTCGCTGAGTACGCAGGTATGCTGCGCCGGGAGTATTTTCATTTAGAAGCATCAATTATATTTCTAACATTGCAACCACTATTTAAATTTTCTCTTTTCAAATTCAATTTTGTAAAAGTTGTGTAGGAATAATTAGAATGTTAAGTAATAATTCATTTTTGGAATAATTTGGAAATCCAAAAATAATAAGGGTAGCTGGTTCATGATACTGTGTTTATCTTGACAAATCCGTTTTCGAAAGGGTCGTTTGGGGAACAAAGAGCGAAAACGATCCCTTCTAATGGACCATGGGAAGCTAACGAGTTTGGAAAAAGAGTCCGATTAATTATTCCTTCAGCTGGTTTAAGCCGTGTTTATCGAATATCGAATCGAATGTGTATCGAATATTAAGTTTGTAATAATCCCAACGGAAGTATGTTTAAATGGAGCATCTTAAAATGCGTAATTTAAAAGGAATAGCATAGTATCGTAGCTATTGCGTCTTTATTTTTATTATTACATGATTCACGAAGGAAATTTGATACAAGTTGGAATATTAATACCTTCTTGTTGAACGAGGGATGAATATCAAATGGTTATCAAGATATTCATTCTTTCTCTCTATAGTTCAGACAAGTGATGTAAATTAACTAATTATTTTTAAAATTGAATGCGACGTACTCCTATCGTCGGTTCCATGGTGTAACGGTTAGCACTCTGGACTCTGAATCCAGCGATCCGAGTTCAAATCTCGGTGGAACCTTAGTGTTTTTACTATTTCACATTACAGAAAGGTTTTTAAATATGATTAATTTTGTTTTAGCGTGTAAAATGTTGCATGAATTGTAAATCACCACACGTATGATAAGGACTAAAGATGAAAATAAATCTTTAGTTCTTCATTTAGTACCATCAGCAACATTCAGTAATGCCTTAGTTCTTACAACTTGTACGTTTTATGCTTATTAACTAAAAGGTGGGAGTAATATCTTCTGTTAGGTCTTAGTAAAAATAAACCCATCTGATTTAATTATCGTTCTAAAAATACGGCGATACTAATTATTATAATACTACATTTTAAATTATAATTGGTTTTATTTTAAATACACGTTTACAATTTATCATTTAATTTTTATAAATAAACTTCTCAAATATAAACTAATATAGCTATAATTAGGGTTTTAAGAGTCATTTTTGACATTTTTGTAAAGTATTTGGCTATGTAATGTCATAATGCCTTAATTGGACTACACTGTTACTCTCCCTTAGTTGCGGGGGGTATTATGGAGGGGCTTTTTGAAACTAGGTAGTGGTAGAGTTTGACGAAAGCCAGCAAAATGAGGTCTGTCATTAACAATCCGAGATTTAAAACTATAAGAGATATTATATTTTTTAAATTAACATGTTAATACTCATGTAAGCCTCCGTGGCGCAATGGCTAGCGCGTTCGGCTGTTAACCGAAAGGTTGGTGGTTCGAGCCCACCCGGGGGCGTACTGTTTTGATACTAAACAGTACTAAACGTCTGATACTTAACACACGTATTATTTATCGGGTACTTTATTTGCGAAGAAGTATTTAGCTTTATCAATATGAGAGAAATACAAGTATGTTCACTATGCCAAAAACCGTAATCTTTCAGGACCACTTCTGGGAAAAACTGAAGTGGTGAGATTTATGGCTGTAAACAATTTAGTTTATAAAAACAATAATTATGATACTTTTGTTGGTTTTCAATTATCAGCATCATATTGGCATTGGTTTTAAACATAATATAGTTAATCTTAAATGTACTAAGTAATTTTGTATATTAAGTAACTATGACTAAATGTAGACGAGGTAAAAAGCCGACGTACTCCTTTGTTAAAAGCTAATTAAGTCCATAAATATTGCAGCCAGGCCTCTGAGACCGCTTTTAATTACTCTCCTGTAAAAACCCTAATGTTCGGTAATGATATGTGCTCTGGTCCGCTCCGCGTCTGGTGCAGCTAGCCGGATATGTTATCCGGCGATGGGATTTTACTCTTTGTTTTAAAATAATTACGTTTTTTTAATATTCTGAAATCTTTTAACTATGTACATTTTATATCGAGTTTGAAAAGTAAATTATTAAAAACTATTTATATTCAAGCAATAAATTTTCTTTAATTAAAATATAATATTTCTAAAATATTTAGCCAAACTGTAAAAGCAGTTTTCCTTTACCTGTTCGGTCTACCATAGGCAATGAACGAATGAATTGATATAGGATTGTTTCTCAGTGATTACTGAATTTAGGTAAATAGTTGGAATAAAATAATACGTTGTGAAATAATTGGTATTACTGTATAGTAATGGGGGATTTTTTGTTCAGAAGCAAATACATTAAGTCTAAGTGTTTCGTTCGCTCTGTCCTATCAAATCATAACCTCAAGAAGAACTTACAATATGAATATTCCCATCAAGATATATAATCAAAATCATGCATCACTCATCAAAATTGTATACATTTTGGTTTTCATTGTAACTTTTGTCAACTTTAAAAACAAAGACAAATAATCATACAATACAGTAATTCCAACAATAATAAACTACTAGACCTTCGAAAACGATAAAAAACATAATTTTTCACTTGAAACTTAACAAGAGACAATTCCCTTTTATTTTTTCTTACATTTTACAGTCCTAAGACTTTTAATGTCAGGGTGCAAAGAGTTATACAGCTTTGGGCCAAAATATCTGAATGTGTTACTCCCAATCTCACGTCTCGGTTTTAGACAAGTACAACTGACTGTCCTGTTGAGCGCTGCGTCTATTATTGATGTCTTCTTTTAATACTTACTTTCTCCTGAGATCAGCTTTTCAGTTTTTTTCAGATCAATATGATTTTGCATACGTAATCAAAATAGATTTGTTTAGACATGGTGCAAAAGATCGAAGAGAATAATTTATTACAGGAAATATTGTCGATCTAACGATTTCTAGTTTAGATGAACATGGCAACATTTTCCTAAACTTAAACAACAATTTTAATCAGTAGTTTTTCCTTTGTTGAGGTATGAGTGCAGTGATCTTAAACTATCTTACGCAATTGCGTCCTTTAAGATGAGAGAAAATAAGAAAATATTTTTAGTGTCTTATTTAAAAATTCACAATCTAAGGCTACTTTTAGTAATATAATAAACAATAAAACAATTAATACCCTTTTTCTTCCTTTTTTGGCAACATGTTTCGGCATTTATGCCATTTTCAAGCCATATTTACCTAGCCTAACATAATAATATATAATAAGTTAATTACAATTTCCTTATTTAAATACTTTTTTCAATTTTTAATACATTTTAGTGCAATAGTTTTGGTATTCTTAATATACAAAATTTATCGTTTATCATATTAGCTTAACTCTTACAATAAATTGACATCGCGATATATTTTTTATGCTTTATTATTTCAAATATTCAATAGTGTTTTATATAAAAACAATACATTTTGTATATAAATATTAGTTTTAAAAGCATTGTTCCACAAACTCCAGGACGGTAGATGAAAAAGAAATGTTGAATTATGAGTTTCAATATTAAACTATTCCGAGCGACAAACGCAAGTTGGATCGACCAGGTGAGTGCATAAATTAGGGCTGTCCAAACGGTTCACCAAGTTCCAAATTTACTGTTGGGACAAACTTGCTCAACAAGGTTAATTGACTTTTTCCTGCTTTTCAAATCTAATTAGAATAGGGTTGGTTATTACCTTCTTTGAACTGGGATTTATTATGGCTGTAGAATTTTAATAATTGAATGAATATTTTTGCAAGTTTAGTATGGAATGACAAATTTATAATTTAACAAAATAAAATCTAAAAGTTAAGAAGCGTAAACGAACTATTTTTGTAACTATTTGCAAGCGTGGATATTACATGACACATAAAAATACAACATATTGTAGGGCGGTAGTGTGGCTACATAGGATATTTTATCAACAATTTCACACAAAAAGGTAATTTTAGGAATATTATTCTATATTTCTAATCATTGATGATATATTGTTGATAATAATAAAATATCAGTTTGTCGTTATTTTGATATACATTTGGAACATAGCTTAAGTTTTTGCTGGCATCTCTTGACCATATGTAGGGTATTTAAACTTTTTTACCACAAAAATACATACATACATATATATACATTATACATACGATGTGTATAGAGACTGTCTAAAGTTTGAAAATGTAAATGATTAAAATAATTGTAATGAAATTTTGAAAATAATAAACTACTATTAAGTGAACAAATTTTGACATCGTGAGGAATATTTTTCTAACGATGTATCCGAATAGTAATTTGTTCTGAACTGAATAAGATAGTAGGGACATTTTTGATTACTGTTTAAAAACTCGGTGCGGCGCGCGTTATCTTTCACTAGGGCATTAGCATATGCTGACTGGAGCGACTCCTGGCGGAAAATTAAACCTCGGCCAGCTCACGGATAACATCCCCTCATGATGAAGTTTAAACTAAACTTTTATGAAAATTTTCATGTCAAGAGAATCACGTTCTCCGGGGGTTGAAATGTGGTTTTAGACGTACCTTTTTTATGTTTAAAATTGGCTATGTATTCAAACCATCTGTTAGAACACTTAATTTTGTGATAAGGAAAATTACAGTTGCATGGTAAATGAGTTTTCCGACTGCTTGAGCAAACAAGCATTATTGGACATGATCGACATTTCTGAAGAGTGCTCCATGATGTCAGACACAATAGTATACACACAATGGATAACAGCTGATATCGTCATCAGTGTTAGTATTTTTATTCGTGAATTTTCATCAAAAGATTTAGGTTTTTATGAGGCTTTTACAATTATTGATTCTCAAAATGATAAATACTACCCTATCTACAATTAAACATTTTGACTATGTTTTCAAAGCTTTTTAAATTTATTAAAGAAATATACAATAATACTATTAAAATATGCCTCATATACATAAATAATATCTTCAAGGTAATTAAGTAAGTTTAAAAAAAAATTAAATACCTTACATTGTAGTTCTATTATCATTACAATGGAACCTTCGACGGAATATGTTTTTAGACCTGTTTAATAAACTATATTATGTTTCAGTTTTAACAATTTTCTCACTAAAAACTAAATAAACGTTATTATGCTTTTAAAAATAACATTGTATGAATTAGGTCCTTTGAAGGTGTTAAGTCTACAATACACGCGAGTGACCGGTAATGACTTTTCAATCATTTTCTGTAAAAATATCTCTTCAATATTTTATTAGTTATTGAATTTTATACAGTTAATATTTTAATTGTAGAAAATGTTATCTACAAAAAGGAACCAAATATTGTCCTTTAAAAATAGTATAGTGGTAAAAAATTAAAACTCAAGAAATATTACGTGTTTTTTTCTGTCCAGAAAACTAAATAGTAATAATTTCAATACGACTTTAATATAAAATGGTGTTTAAATTATTAGTTTGATCAAAATTATACTAAGACGGGTGATGAATAGGCAAATAAATGCATTAGATTTTACGAATTTTAAAATATACATTTATGTAATTAGTAATATTGAATCATAAACAAAAATAATTGAATTTTTTGACTATTCCTTTATTTAAAAGTAGAAGACAACGATAACTGGAATTGACAAGAAGGAGCAAGCGACAACTTTGGAGAAGCAATTGAAACTGTCCAACCGCATTTCCGCTGGCTACAAAACACTCTTTCATACAATGCCAATATTGCTTCTATCTGCTCGGAACAACATTTATTTATTGAGTTTTCATTATGTCTAATACAATTTATCATTAATATAAATTTTTTACTTCGTAAAATATTTTTCATTATATTACTGAGATGTATTCCATAACTAAGATTAAATTGCGTCTTTCTAATAACTACCCCATTTTTGTAACTACTAAAATGTTTGTATTTATTGAAACTAATTAATAACTAATTTTAATTAGCATTTAAAAAAAGTATCAGTCCCATGTTGAACAGTTAGCACTCTGAACTCTGAATACAGCGATCCTAGTTCAAATGTCGGTGGAACCTAATTTTTTTTCTTGTAGAATATTTATGTCAAAAATATCAATAAAAATTATAACTGTAAATAAAATGTTAACAGTTCTTAAAATGTGTAGGTAATTTTATATATAAGAACCAAGGTGAACAGTTTTGGATAAAAAGATGACGTTATCTTTATCCTGGACAAAATACAAGTTAATATTCATCGAATAATAAATTATTACATGGTGGAAGGTATATGTGATATGCGTTTTTCTTTCTATGGTCATTGGTCATGCTTAAAGGTCATAGGTAAAAAAAAACTAGACGTCTAAACAGTTATTATTTGGCTTAAAACAACACGCATCTGTCAGTTAGCGCTACATTTAAAATAGCACACGTCAATAATCAATAGGTTAGATTAAATTTAGGGCTCCATAGAGTAACGGTTAGCACTCTGGACTTTGAATCCAGCGATTCGAGTTTTAATCTCGGTGGAACCTTGAATTTTACTTATATTGATTTGTATTTTGTTAATACTTTTACTTTAATCATATTATTAATAGTTTAATGTCAGCTTAAACCAGTTTCATAGCAGTAAAAATGACATTTGTGTGCTACTGTTAATATGCTCACTAGTGAGCGAGCGTCCTACCAACAACCACGTAAAATGTTTGTATTTACTTCCCTGTGGGAAATAGGTTAGATCATGGATATGTCTAAAGTGAATGCTTTCGGTTCATCTAAACAGCTGTTCTTATTCTTTTTTTATTAAAATTCAATACAATAGTTCTAGTAGTTTCTATGGAAACCTGTTACATGTTTTCCATCTTAAAAATAACCAACACCCCCCCAGAGCTAAGACATATCCATGTCAAAATGTTGAAGGTAAACCTAAATATTGAATCTATGTTTCTTTTGTGTATTAAGTGTTTTACATTTTTTTAATGTTTAAAAACTTTGACGACGTCGTTTGACCGATATGTAGCCATTTTCCTCAAGCTGTCTACACGTGATCATGTCACAAGAGTAAGTGACGAAACCGGTCGTGTTACATAAAACTGACCATTTGAGGTGCTGACGATAGGGTATCTTAAAACCATTAGATTTGATCTCACAGTTTAGGAGCAAGAATAATCAAAAAATGTATAGGTCACAGTTAAATCATACGTTTAAATCGTTTATTTCGTTAAGTGTTGCCCTGATGATGTATATAATTCAATGAAGCATCGCAGTCTTAACTTTATTTTTTCTAAGAGATATCCGTAGCAAGTGTCAATCTACGTAAAAGTCTTACCTTGCAGGAAGAGATATTACTTTCTGGAGTTCCAACCGACACTAAATTTCAAAGTTCCAAAACTGTTTGGGCAGTCACAATATATTAAACGAGCGATCCTTAAATATACCTTCCGCTTCCTGTTTAAGACATTTACAGCTGTTGAATTGACTGAAATTGATCGGTTAAAAATGTTTATTGCTAGAAAGTTACGATATTCTTAACATACATATATGCATTGAAATGATGATTATTTCCACTGCGTTCATGTTAATGAAAAAATCAACATTGCTAAAATATTATGTTAAATTTAATTTTAGTAGGTTGGCAAAAACGTGCTCTGTGTCTAAACAGTTTTAACAATATATAATAGTTTGAATAAAAGTAACATGGTTTTAAATGTTTAATAATGTTTCAACTACTGTCTCTAAACCACACTACTGTAAATTTTTTTGGTGAAAATACACCTGTTTCATAAATCAATTTATCAATCATGATTTCCTAACATAAAAATACGTATTATTGTTATTGTCATGGGTCCTGTTTTAAATAGTGACTGAAAGGATATATTATTATTTTGATCTAATTCATTTTTTCCCATCATGCATCACGTTTATCACAATGTCAGTTGAAGCGGTATCCTTTTCTCTCGTGTCATTAGCATACGCTGACTCTGGTGGATACTGGCGGAAAATTAAACGTTAAAATTGTCTCTGTGGTACCTCCTGCTTAAACCTAAGTTTATTTTAATCGTCTAGTTGATCATTAACAGTACTTTTAAATGCGGTGCAAGCAATCTAGATGAAATATATTTATTTTGAAGTATATTTCAAGGTTTTAAAAGAATAAGTTTTTTCCTGAATATTTATCAGTAGACTTAAGTAAAAATATACAAGTTATTAACATCAGTGATAAGAATCAGAGTTTGGCTAATCGTTGGAGTTCGTGTCGTCTGCTCATTCTGTGGTGAATCCTTACTTCTTACTCTTCTTTTCTGTTATTGTTATTTTCTTTCGTCTCGAACCGAGTTTTACAACCAACGTAACATTTATTTTATGTTTAAATATTTTTGATTATTTTTATTTTCTCCTTCTTTAAAATTGCATATTTAAACTCCAAAGTTTAAATATGCATTTCAAGGTTTTCAAAAATATATTTACCCGCAGATTTATTTCTTAGATTAGTACGTACCTTGTGTCTATACTAAACGTAAATTTCTATATTTAATACACAGTACCACTAATGTAAATTATGTTTGCATTTTTAAAGAGAAAAACTATGAATTAGTATTTTTCACCCAAAACCTCTAGCATCTTATTTTTTATTGCTGGTTCGAAACAAATTGGTATTGTTTTTAATTTTAACGTAGTTAAAATATTAAAAATATTACACCGACAGCTATAGGCTATGTTAATCAAACTAGTTTATTTATAAGCATCATGATTTGCTTGATTATTAACTTTTACTCAAGCTCATCAACTTTAAAATTTTCATAACATAAATTAATTGAACCAAAATATTCAAATACATTTTAATTTTTCTATCGGTAAGTTATGATGAAATCGTAATAGATTTATCAATCTATAGATTATTTTGTTTGGATATTAGAAATTTACGTGGTCTAACCGAGATTTTAACTCGGACTGCTGGGCTCAGATTCTAGAATGCTAACTCATATACCATGGAACCTTGTATATAGATCGCTTTCACTATATAATTAACGCATAGATAAATCAATTAATATAATTAATTTTGCTAATAATTCATTTTACAAGCTTCTCCGTTTTAAATATATTTGGGCTTATAATCATATACAGTATTTAATCATCAAGCATAAACTTTATTATTTTGCATTGGAACATTTTTATATGTATCAAATTTCCAGTTTAACCTATTCTTATTCAGAAAAAGAAAAATAATAGCCTCTTGGTATTGGTTAAATATTTTTACCATCTATGATTTGATCTTATTTTTTGTAGGCCATATACGATTTAAAACTGGTTACAGAGCCTTTTATAGCAAAAAAGAATTCTCCGAGGAAAATGTTTAGGTTCCACCGAGATTTGAACTCGGATCGCTGGATTCAGAGTCCAGAGTGCTAACCGTTACACCATGGAACCGAAGTGATTAATTAATTGTAACAGTTAATCAAGGGTATTTTTGGCGTACATTTTGACGACCACAACAATTTCATTTTTTTAGTGATAATTAGTATAGCTTTCTACACTTTGATAAGTTAAACTGTTTGTTTTTCTTCGATGGCTGTAGCTTTTACAATTAAAAGCATTTGAGTTTAAAATTTTTTAAATGTTAAAATTATTTAAATATGTCAAAATATTGATATTTACATATTTTATTCTATCCCAAAAGTATTATTTTTCTTTTTGCTGTTTACGGTTTAGTTGCATATTTCACTAGTTCCTTGTTTATAAGTAATCTTTAGTTTTTAAAACAGCTATCTAAAACATTTTTGATTTACCTCCAGCCAACTTCATGTTTACAGCTGATTGATATTTTTATAAATTTAGCTTATAATTAGTTGACTTTCTTGAATAACAATTGATTTTAAAGTAGAGAACATTGTAGGCTCTGTGCTCAATATAGTAACTTAAAAATGATTTTCTTCTTTAAAATACAAGAGAAACAAACCGTCATAGCCCTGAAAGCAGTTACAGAAATGTATGTGAGCCATTTTGTAAAGGAAGTGTTCTTTCCAGATCACTTGATCTGAAAAGCAGACTTTTTCCATGTTCAGTTACTAATCCTAAAAATGTTATTCACTTCCTTTGCGCTGTTTTTATAGGTGTTTATATACCTAATACCATATAAATAATTTAATTCCTTAGATTTACTTTCATTTGGAATGTATTTTGTGATTTTTAATATTCATTTTCCCATTTAATAAGACATTCTTAAATGTACGTCTTATTATATGAGAGGATAGTTTTAGTAGATATTTTATGAAACATAATAAAGTTTCTTCAAAATTTTTGAAAATCAGCTAAATAGTTATTTATTTTAATAGTCTATAAAGTTAGTTTAAAGAAGGAAAGAATCCTGAATATTATGTTAATTTCATGTTTTTAACTATTTGAATGTGTAACTGTAAGTATTGTTGATTATACTTTTTTTAACGTACGCTGACTTTGCTCAAGAAGATCTCAAAAAATTTAAACATGTTTAACAACGATTTTCTAGTACATTACGTTAGCAGCTGAGTTGTTTGTCTTGAACTGACCATAACCATAGGCCTAGGGTCTGTGTCGTGAATTAAAGACAGTGTTATAACATAGTGGCATGAGTAACATAGGCTAGCCAGGGCTGACCTCTCATGATCTGACTGAAGTCGCCAGACACTGCTTTCAATCCAGCAACATTTCACTAACTAGGCCAAAGGATTTGATCAAGTATTTTTTACCTGCTTACAATTCAGTTCGTTAAATGGAACATTTTCCATTAAACCTCACTGGTTACTTAATGAGTGTTAAAATGGACGCAGTTTATTCTTTATTTGCCCAACAACATTATTTTTATATGGCTACATTTAGTTTTACACTTTTCTGTGTAAAACAAAATGTATTTAAGATAGCATATTTTCATATGAGAAATTAAGGATGATAGTTTGATAGAATTCGTCAAAAACTTATAAAAATGTATAAAACAACTTAATAAAACGTAAAGTATTGAGTCTCTTATATAACTAAAAGCTTACTACACGTTATCAATACAAAAGTAGATATACAATATATATTATAATGAACGTCTTTTTATAGGAATCATGTCATTAAACTTATCCCTTAGTTCGTTACTTGTCGTATATGGAATTTTAAAATAATTTCATCAACTATTTTTATGAATACTTGATCTAATTTTTTTAGTTTCATGCAATGTTGTCTTTCGTCTTAAGACGATTAAGCTGATACAAATTCCTGTTCCTAAAATAAGGAAGGATTTCTCACTTCTCAGCTCCTCCTCAAGATTGCTCAATCAAGGGTGACTTGTGCGCCTTCACATTTCCTGCCTCATTATTTACGCGCAAATGTGCGTTTAAATCACCGGGAATATCTTAAATACGCACCGTTTAATAGGCCTCTCCTAAATATATGCAATATTATTACGTATAGCTATTAGATTTTAATGTAGATTCTATGGTAAATATTTATTATTATAATATTACAGTAGTTGTGTGAAAAATTTGCAAAAACTTAATCATTAAAATTGTAATAAATGTATGTTACTTGGAATACTATTATAATTTTTCAGAAGCAGATCATATTGATAAGGATTGTGATCTGGACCTATTCACAATTTGTTATGAGATAAATAATTCGTTTCATATTAAAAAAATATCATAGGTAAAAATAAAAATAACCGAAGAGGGTTGGTCATTTTCATATTGAAATGTTTAATGTGATTCCAACTTGATAAATAAATTTGACCGTTGAATTTTGTTAAATTCCTGTCTTCATTAACTCAGTTAAAGAAATCAGTATTTTACCTATTGATTTTAATTCTACGATCAAACGAAATATTTTTTCAGCATCTTGATCAATTTGTAGGTTAATTTAATTGTTCATTCGATATACTACAAATCTACCAAAACATTACGCCCCCGGGTGGGCTCGAACCACCAACCTTTCGGTTAACAGCCGAACGCGCTAGCCATTGCGCCACGGAGGCTGATATTTACAATTAGTCATTATTATTTGAAATTTTATTTTAATGGTTTTTTACTAAAAGCTATTTACTAAAAAAATACAGTATATTATTTTCCAATTTGTTCTATTAACACCTACTCAATGTTTAAATTATAAATTGTAAATTGAGGCCGCATAGGACCACTTCAGTCAATATTTCAGTCTTTTTTCTTCCTCCAATATTCGTTCATCCTATCAGATCTTTGTTTCCTGACCTCGTCTGAAACCACCATAGCCCTTTGCCTTTCTGGTCTTTCAATGTTGAAGTTATTTGTTCGTAAAATTTTGTTAATTTTCATTTTATCTGAAGCATCTTCGATTCTTAGCCCAATTTCTTGAAGATCCTTTAAAGTTTGGGAAACATAGATTCCTTGGGATTTTCTATTGATATTCCTCATGACCAATTGTTTTAAGGCTCTGCTATCAGGCATCCTGAGTATATGAAAAAATGGGAAATTCTTCGTTTCTTCATGACACTGAGAATTGGCTCTATATTACTTTATATACTCAATGTTTAATTAACAGTTTTTTGCGAAATTAAAAAATTTATACGATAAATTATTGTTAATGTTTTAAAAACTAAATAATGATTGTACAGGTGACTAAACATCTAAAATAGTAAGAATAACATGACAAAATTTCTTAGTATGTCTATAGAACGTAACTGTTTGTGTTCTTGTAACATAAGTGTGAGTGGTTTCTGTATAATCAAAACTGATTTGTTTAGGAATGCTGTAAACTTTGTTTGAACAAGTAAAGTATTCTGAAGGTATTACTAGCTTTGTCGGCCCTTATTTATATTAGAAATCGTATGTTAAATAAACAATCTAACAATGATAACAATAATCTCTTTAAACTGCTACAAAGTTTTAAATTACATTAATGATTAGTTAGTGAAAATAAATTGTGAAGCATACTTGTATATTTGTAGTTTATGTCCTAAAAAAATTTAGTTTATGTAACAAATGCAATGTTGGTTTATTTTGTTGTATGTATATATATTTTTTTAATTAAAAATTGCCAACGAAGGCTAGCATACAACAACGTGAAAAGTGAAAAGAAGAATGTCATCAATATTTATGTAGGACGAGTTAAGGGCTGAAATGAAGAGGAACCGACATCATTACCACGTCCTAGACTGAGCTCAGGCAGCTATCCCTGCCAAAGTGTGGCAGTCCCATGTATTCGGATAAAAAGTAATTAATTATATACTGCATTTTGCAGAATAGCAAGATTATCTATATATTTTAGAATTTTTGTGATAAGACAATATTATGGTTGTTTAATTTATATTTAACTAAAAACAAGTTAGAGTATATAAATGAAACAAATATATATATATCCTCTTCGGTAAAAAAAACTAATTATATGAAATACAAAAGTAATAAAATTACTTAAAAAGTATCTATTATATAACAAAACTAGGTTTTGAAAGCTCCTTTTTTTCAAATGCTGTTGGGTAGTGCTGCTTTGGGCTGAAAGTGTGATTTTAAGTCCATTTCAGATTATTTGGTGTATGTAGCTATCAAGCATCGTACATACAAAAAAAGGTCTATTCGGTTGATATAGATTAAATTTGTAAAGAGTATATATACATTACTGTAAATATTGCATTAAGCTGACATCTTCAATTATTATTAACCAATTTCTTCTGAAAAAAAGGTTTTTGTAAAAATATTTGTTGTTTAAAATTAACTCAAATAAAACTAATTATGAATGAAAGAAAAAGTACGTATATTGTTGCATTGAACATAATTATCCGTAATTACTAAACTGAAGTCCACGTTCTGGCTTTATAATTCGTTAACCGTACAAGCTCATTTGTTTACTAATTAACATTTCATTTTAGTCCCTCACTGTCGTATCACACAAAGAAATTTAAACATCAAACATATTTTCCTGCTTAATTAATTTTGAATCTATAGTTTTAATTAATATGCAATTGTGTCTTTTAAATTCATGAATTTTAAATAAATTAAAAAGTCAATATACTTTGTGAAATAAATATTTATTTACACCAACCAACGTCTTACGTCTTACTTTGTAGTCGGTTTTTGGATATTTTTGCACGTAGTATTCTTTTTAAAATAAGATACTAATTAGTATTAATCATAATTGCATCTTAATTTACTGTTTTAGTCAATATAATTTAAATAAGAATATTAAATTTGTTAATAGTGTTAAATAAATGATTATTATTTTTATGTGTACAATAAATATACAGTGCAGGATTAGTTTACAACAAGGTGAAAATACTAAATAACTTATTTTTATAATTACGTATTATATTTGTAGTCTATTGACACAAATGTGGCAATTTGCTAATGGAAGTAGTAATGCGAACATTTTTAATTGGTTTGTTAATTTTATTAATTATTATTTCTCTGGATTTTAAAATAAAACTGGATTATTTATTTTACCAACCTAAATAATTTTACCTTAGGTAATTAAACGCAATTTAACATAAATCTATAATTAATTAATTTGGACATATACAAACACAATCAAGTTTAGTGTCACTTAGGACGTTGCACCAATTAATTTAAGCAATTAAACTAAGTACGTGCTTAATACTGTTGAGTATTGAATCATTTTTGAAAACCATTGAGAGTACAAAAAACAAATAATAACTATATTAGCAGAGTTTTCTTTGAAAATCACTAATTAAGTTATATATTATTGACTAATTAGTTTCAATTTTTAATAGTCTATTTATAAGGTGATTTGCTTAATAGTGATGTTAAATTAGTAGATAAATTATATATTGGTGTTTCTTGACCCAGATTTATTGGTAATTTTGTACTCGTACACACATAATACTGATATAATGACTGAATCTCGGGTTTTAATTAACCAATTTTCATCGTTTGGGTTTTATTGGATATGGAATAATATTTTACATAACTTTTTACTCTTAGTAATTTTTAAAGTAATACAACTTTTAAGGTTTTCTATTTTTAAATTGAAATTACCGCCAGTTTGATATTTAACATTTTATTGCTATTTGATTGGGCATTCATTTCTCTAACGACGAGTTAGTCTAACTACTTATAACAGGAAAAAGGTTAAGTGATATCCGATTTCGTCAGTTAAAACTAGGTTTAACGACAGTTTTACTTTTGACATGAATATGGTAAAATTCAGGTGGAGAGGTAACAATTCACAAACACAGAATTTGTACAGGGAGTGACATCATATGGTCACGAGAATAGGTTTTTAGAGTAACTGAAAATATTACTTTAATCCTCAATCCCTGATCTTTTATACAAATACATTTTTACAGTTCATTTATTTTATTCAAACGAGATACATTTTTAGTCGACTGTTACTATGGTATGTTGTATACAGTACAATAATGTTAACTGTTTAACGGAAGACAACTGGCTCACCGGAGCGTGGAGCAGTAGCAGGCTGAGGGATCCGTCCTAATTGCTCATGTCTACAAGACAGACTTGCAACAATGGCTTCTGACACTTCGGTAAACCCATTATACTTATCTCGCTAGTCTATACAGTTACGGTTCTAAATTTTACATTAATGTTAAGGTAGATTTCTTTTTAAGATTAGCTGTAACAAATTCATAAAATCTTCAAAATTCGGCGTATCGAATAGAGATTGAGGATGAAATATTTAACGTCTTAAAACTATGAAACCTATGTTTTAATACGCCAAATTACTCCCCGAGCTAAATCTATTACAGTCTCCCAGGCCTGAGGACTAGTATGGTCCATTTAAATTGGATGCAAGTTTAAAAATATGCAACTGACGTTGGGCACTGCATTATTTACATAAAATAATTATAAAACATGTAATGTCAGTCAATAATTTAGCAAAAAGTTTAAGTTCCACTTGTGCATTTTTATTTACTTAAAAGGTATAGACAAATAAGTTTCATTACAGTAGGTGTTCTCGTATTTAATGGAAATAAGTTATAAAAAGACATTGCGTAGCATTATAGGAAAACGACCAGGATAGATGCTTTACTGTCATGACATACTCTATAACACCATTTTGGATTACCCTGATAATAAATAAATCATGTGTCAAACTAATTATTAGATGTCGGTCAAAGATAATGAGTGGGTCAACTGTGTTCATTAGTATTATAATTAGTCAACTGTTTATTATTAAAGTTCCAGTGAAATATTTTGTTTTACACTTAATACTGGAATGTGAAACAACTACAATTATGTTACTCAAATGTAATTAACTTTTATAATTCCTGTAATCCCAGTTGTATTACATTTCGTTCTGTTTAACTGATCTCAGGTAACGAGATCGTGTTTGTTAAATTTTCCTCAACTCGTGCCAAATTGTTCGTGCTCATTTAAAACTGTTAAAGTTTATTTTAAATACTACTTATTCAGACTGAATAATGTTTATAGGACCGTTATAGGATGGTAAATTGAAGAAGAGCTTTAAACAAAAAGTATTAGCTATCTACAATTTGCTAAATTAGTATTCTTTGAGTTAAACATGTAAGTTAATGTAATACAAAATGGTAATTTTGACTTAAGCTTGGATGAGTGGGATTTCATCTTGTTGTTTCATCTTATGTATGTAATACATTAGACCATTCTGATATGTTTTTGTTACTAGTTCTTATTGTACTATCATAAGCTCAATTTTCCCCCAGTAATGAAACAATAGAGAAACTATTTTCTGTCGAATTTATAGTACATAGTAGAAGCTATAATTTTACAAATATAGTTTATAGTCCTAAGAAATTTTTATATAGACCTTTATTGATTAACGTAAGCCTCCGTGGCGCAATGGCTAGCGCGTTCGGCTGTTAACCGAAAGGTTGGTGGTTCGAGCCCACCCGGGGGCGAATTCTTTTGTAAATTCAAAAAATTTCGTGATTTTAAGTATTGCCTTATAAAATATATAATAGTAAAATATATTTTGTTCACCCTTAAAATACCAAGATTTGATACAATAGTCTATGGATGAAAATGTGATTTATAAATCATGACAGACGATGAAATGATCTTGGTCAACACTAACAGTTATGGGACACCTTTTGTGGACTTTGACAATCAACATTTTATCAACCACATTAACGATGTAATTAGCATTGCCTTTTACTTACTCCCCTTATACGTAGTATATGGAGAAAGTATTGTTTTCGTCAAAATTTTCTAATTTGAGTTGAGGGTGGATATATCCGTTTTGGGGTCCCCTGAATCCAAAAAAGTGGGTTTGGACGTGATGTCCGTCCTTCCGTGTGTCTGTGTGTCTGGATGTGTACAGTGCCACAGCCTACCCCGTTGGTCAGATTTAGATTAAATTTGACATGTATGTATATATTCACGGTATCTCCAGGTGTTTTTTTTCATTTTTTTTTAATTCTTGACTTTTAAGGGTAGTTCACCCCTAAAAACCCTTAAAAACGTGAAAAATCCAAATTTCTCAAAAACGGCTCTAACGATTTTGATTAAAATTTGATAGTTTATAGTGCATAGAGTACTAAAATAATTTGACACTACCCGCATGTCTGTAAAAATGACGGTTCAAAAGTGATGGACTTTTAAATGTCAGAAAAATCAATTTTTTAATTTTCAGCGAAAACAATAAAAGTAAAGTATGATTTGACTGGCACCATTGAAACCAGCTTAATTTGAATTATTTGTCTACGACTAACGGTTCCAGAGAAAAGTTAAATTTGAGGTCCATGATAAACGCAGTACGTTGTCTGAAAGCGCCCAATGTTATTCTTATGGAGAATATTAAAAAATCAATTTCTTCCTTATTTTCTAACCGTTTTCCATGAAACTTGGTATGAAGCGTAAGGTCAAATCACCCAACAGAACCAACTTAAAACAGCTTTGAATTACCGGTGGGGGATGTTTCCCCCCATACAAATCGAACAATTAATTAATTAAAATGTGTCTCTCTTGTTTTTATTTTCAGAAATGTGATGATTATTTTTGAAACAATAAACTATTAAATGATACTTAGATAAACTTTGAAGAATATGATAGTTTTGTTACAGATTTTCTTTTTTAAATAGACTTAAGGCCATGCCACACCTGGCCTGGCCTGCCACCGGTGTGGCATGGCCTTTAAGGGAGAAAGACTGTGGTAGTCCACTGATACCGTTTATTTAGCTTTGCTACTGTTGTAAGTGGAATGCAGGGTCTACCAATATGAGATATAAAAGGCAGTGAGATAAGGTCAGTCAACATTGATAGTTGGGTACACTTTTTGTGGACTCGAGTTGAAAACCATTTTTTTCAACCATACTAGCAATCTAATCAGCTTTGTCTGTTTAGCTCCGCTATTGTTGTTGGATGAAATGGCTCTGTTACCATGAAGCATGGCAGGCGATGTGATTTGGTTGATCAAATTAAAACTAATGGGGATACTATGTGAGGAGTCACGTCGTCTACCACCAATTTGTCAACCACATTAACGATCTAATCGCTAATACCTATTTAGCTTCATTGTTGTTGCATGTAACAGTTCTGTTGCAATGAAACATGACAGGTCATGCGATAAGGTTTGTCGACATTGAAAGTTACGGGAACACTTGGTGTGGACTCTTGTTGACAATCATCAATCATATTAACGATCTAACAAGCATTACCTGTTTATATTGTTTTTGGATCTAGTATGTCTTCTACCTTTTTACATGTTTTTTTCTACCTGACTCTTTTGTATGGCCACTTTCTACAATTGTAAAAAGAAAAAAAAGTCAATTGCTGTTAAATATTAAAATAAAATTTATAAACCATATTTTATTTGTAATAAACATTACTGTGTGTTAACATCGTCGCTTAGTATTCTTATCACTGACATCAAGAATAAAAATGTATTTACTTCCCTTTTTAAAATAGACCATGGAGGGAAGGGAAAGTTTACAGTTCTTTTAAACAGGTGTCCTCTAATATGCACTTCCGTTTTGAATTTTGATCTGACGTATGGCCAATACATCCTCAGAGCTCACCCATAACCATATCAAACCATGGTTGAAACATTTGCTAAATAAAGTTCACGATCTCTATGTTGTAATTTATTGTCAATTACATTCTTCATTACATTCTAGCACTCTTAATCCAGCGATCCGAGTTCTAATCTCGGTGAAACTTTCGCCTTTTTAAGTATTTGTTACACACTGAATCATGGTTAATTTTGCTCTATACATCGGTAACTAAACTTCTAACTAGATTATTATATTCTGTAATAGTTTTTTTTAATATATCATGTAATAAGAAGATGTTGATAATATAAAAATGATCTTAACTATCATAAATTTCTAGGTTAGTAATGACGTAAAGTTTCTAATAACTTTATAAAAATAGAATCTTTATAGGTATCTATCAACGAATGTACAATGTATAATGGCGTTAAGAGTTTGAGTCGTCTGTTTTTTGTAAAAATCTTTGGATGTATAAGGCAATGCCTTAGTTGGACTACAAAGTTACTGTCAGTTACTGTGTTGCAGGGAGTATTGTGGAGGAGAATTTTTGAAACTATAGGAGGTAAAGTTGGACGAAAGCCTACAAAACGATGTCAGTTATTAACAGTCTATTAAAATTATAAGAGATATTTAATTTTTTTAATTCACATTTTAATGAGCATGTAAGCCTCCGTGGCGCAATGGCTAGCGCGTTCGGCTGTTAACCGAAAGGTTGGTGGTTCGAGCCCACCCGGGGGCGTAATATTTTGAATATTTAAAAGATCATGTTTCTTCATGATGTTTTTATATCTCGAAATGATATCTTCCTTTTTGTTTCCTATTACAAATTAATATTCATATTTAATCTTGAGTAATAAATCGTCTTACCTCTTACGGTTTTTATTATTAGAAATACATTTATCCATTACCTTATTATTCTTTGGTAATATCGTAGGGATGGTAGTAGTTTCAGCAGTCTCGTAAACAAAAGTAAACCTAAAAATAATTTTATAGACTTAATTAAGTTTAATATCGGAGTTTAATTTAGTTTCTTTAGAACGTTAATTGTGATTTTATTGTCACTGTTTGTATTTATCGTTTTCTTCAGTTGTTTATCTCAGCGAAGCTTTCCAATTGTTTTATATTTATAGAAGCAAAAAGAAAAAATGGAGATTGATTACAGTAGTTAATACATTTTGATTATTCAATTTCAAACGATAATAGCTCAAATTTACGGCATTGTGGTATCGCAATTCAATCAAGCGAAAAAGAATATTCTGCCATGTTTCGTATTCTACATAGTAATTTTTGTAATTTATCATATCCACAACTGATATTATTGCACATTCGAAGTTTCCTCGTAACAGATTGAATGCCCTATTGTGAATATAAATACTTGTTACTGATACTTTTATAGAATCGTAAAATAGTTTTATGAAACTTATTTATGTTGTGGTTGTAAAGTTCTGAAAAACAAACACACTAAAATAATAAATTCTTGATACTCCAAGCTACATTATGACGTAGAAGAGAATCTCTCGTCTTGGGAAGTCGTAGTCCTCACTAGGTGTGGACTAGAGTTCAAAGCCATAAATTCGTCAATCACATTAACGATATAAAGCATAGTCTGTTTTGCTTCACTATTGTTGGACGTATTAGATCTCCTACCACGACCACATTAACAGTGTTATAGAGTTACTTGAAATGTACTTCAGTTTACATCCACCAATTCGTCGACCGCAGTTATGGTCTAATTGGCATTCCCCGTTTAGCTTCGGTATTGTTGTTGGATGAATAGCTCTGCTACCGTAAGCCATGACAGGCGATGTGATGTGGTTGGTGAACATTAACGGTTACAGGAACACTTGGTGAAGACTCGAGTTGACAACAAACAATTTGTCGACCACACTAACGATCTCATTGGCATTGCGTTTTTTATTTTGTTTGGTGTAATCGGTTGGTCAATAATAACAGATATTGTGATACTTGGTGAGGACTCAAGTTAACATCCACTAATTTGTCGACCACATTAACGATCTAATTGGAATTGACTGTTAAGCTTCGCTGTTGTTCTTGCATGGACTAGCTACCATGAAGCATGACAGGTGACAGGTCAATATCATATATTTTATATATAATCATGTGATTTAACGTAACGGATCAAGATTTAGTCTAAAGATTAAAATACAAAACTGACTTTGATCGTTTGAAATGCTATTCAAGCAACAGTAAACTAGGTAAACTGGTAAACAGGCTCCGTGGCGCAATGGCTTGTGCGTTCGGCTGTTAACCAAAAAGTTTCTGGTTTGAGCGCACCCGGGGGCGTACTGTTTAAAAATCCGTTATTTCTACTTCTAAAACAATATTCTTCTTTATTTTCATGCAGGCGTCAGTAAAATGTTTACAAAGCCAGTGAAACAGCTAAACTATAATTATTTAATAATTTTATTCGCTCTTTATACAGAGTGACCATGAACAACTTTTCAGGACTTAGGTAATTGATTAAGTACATTAAAAGGAAGAAAAAGTTCCAATGAAGGTATGGCCTAAAACGCTTATTTTCTCAGATATCCACCATTTTGTATTTTACACAAAATATATTTTATTTAAAACATTTTTTACGGATTATTTTCAAATTTGGTATATGTTTTACACTGGTAGACTACTATTCTTAAAACAATAACTATGATAATCCAAGCTTAAATCCAAAACGGCTGCCATTTTATTTTTTAGCGTTTTCAAAGTATTTTAGGTTTAAAATTTTAAATGGCCGCCATTTTAAATTTTGAGCTTGGATCATGCTAGTTATATTAGTTTATAATAGTAATGTAATAGTGTAAAACACATACCAAATTTTAAAATAGTCCTTTGAAAAATGTTTGAAATAAAAAAATATTTTGTGAAAAATACAAAATGGCGGATATCTGAGAAAATAAGCGTTTTAAGCTATACCTCCACTGGAACTTTTTCTTCCTTTTAATGTACCTAATCACTCACCGAAGTCCTGAAATGTTTTTCGTGGACACTCTGTATATCTTCCACTGGCTTTTTGTAACGATTTGGAACATTATTACAAATAGCTGGGCGTGAAATCCTCTCCAAAGTTGTCAATCGCCCGGACCCAACCCCAGCAATCAGTAAAGTTTTCTCGCTTCTTTGAACTCGTTTTACCCCAATTAAAAGGTTCACTGAGCGAGAATATTGCTTCCTTTGTAATAACTAAAAGATATATTTTTACCCTTCTTTTGAGTTTCTTCATGCCTAAAGACATTATTTTTAAAATTATTGTTTAAATCGAGTCATTAAAACAGCTGGCAGTTTCAAAGTGAACAATGGTGCATTCACTTAAAAGTTGAAAAAGAGTTGTTTTATTGTTATGAATAGGTTTTTGATAGAGTCTGTAAAGTGTTGGTCTTTTGATTTTGTTTCATTGTAATAACCTGATATAATATTGAGAGTGTCCGGTGTATTCGTGCAATAAACCTATACTCACCCAAAACATCACGTTCTAGCCTATACGTGATTAAAAAATAATGTTATAGCTTTGTTATTCATAATACGTTTCTTCCGGAAAATATAATAAAATATTAGTTACTTTCCTCTTCCTCTCTGTTCCATGTTTATTAGGATTGTTTTTTAAAAACCTGTTACACTTAATAGTACAGGATGAATTTAAAACTCACGTCTTCCAACACTACTTAATATATTTACACTTATATTGTAATTATATATTAACGGTAAACATATACAAAAGTTGTTAAATTGGTAATCGATTTCGTCCAGTCACATCGGATATCATCAGGCCCAAACAGAGACTGCAAGAAACAAGATGGCGTCCATGCTTAAATACTATTGGCTACCGGAAGTTCCTGTCATGGCGTTGGAAGTAGCGTTTACTGGCTTGCTGAGTACCGCAAACAGATTTTTATACGTTCTTGCAGAATCAAAATGTATTTGTTCATTTATTAATTTTGCTTTATCTTTACATTTTTCTTTATAAATAACTGACTCGTCCCATGCATTTATTCAATTTCTTTTTTTACTAATTTTGATAATCTTGAGGTCTTCATCGATTGTTGATAGGTTATGTCCTTTTTCTAGTAAGTGTTTTGCGATGTTTGATCTCTCCGAATTTAAACTTGGAATCGATCGCCAATTTAACAACTTTTGTTTATATTTACCGTTTGTATATAATTACAATATAAGTGTAAATATATTAAGTAGTGTTGGAAGACGTGAGTTTTTAATTCATCCTATAGTAAAACCAACACGTATAATGCTAATCAAGAAGTTATTAATAGTATAGTAAATCTGTTTTGCTGGTTCACCAGACTCAGTCATGAATAAATACTAATGAAGATGGCATCTTATTGCCGAAACGGCTGTAACTAAATATTACAAAATTTGAGTTGTTGATGTCGTATTTATAGAAGGTATACTGGAAATTAAAATAAATATAAAGTGAATCAGGACGATAAAACAGAAAAATCATGTGCACAGTATGTATAATTATTATTTGTTCCGTAAAATTTACTGAGAATCCAGAACGCCAGAAGTTTGCCAGAAGGTTGAAGGAAAGAAAAATTTGACATGGTTCAAATATAAGATAAAATTGGATAGTTGTTTTTCTGAAGATATTTGAAATATCTGTACAGTGACCCATCTACGATACGTGCAGACAAAGGATGGTATTAACACAATGAGATGACATTCCTTCTTTGAGTGTTGTCGGTGCTCGAGAGCTTTGGAAAGTTGTTCCAGCCACGCAGTTGTGCCCTTATGACAGGAATGTCAAAGTCCATTAGGCGCTTTGTTCTTTCAAAATTATCGCGCTTCCTTACCTCCAATTAAGAGATTCAGCGGAGCGTTTCACGAGGAATATTGCTCCCTTTACGTCTGTTTTTAAGGAATTTATCTGAAGAAAGACTTAGTTGACCCAGTCAAGGTGACATTTTCTGCATCTTAAGTATACTGAATTTTAACTTACATTTAAATCAAGTATTAAATAACTGTATTTAAAGTTGTTTAGTATTCAACTGATCTTTTAACATTTAGACTTCGAAGTACTTAACATTTTAAAATTTATTAGTTTGTTGCAGAAATAGAAATATAAGTGAAGTAAAACGGTGTGTTGGTTGCTCAAATCACTGCCAGTGGATATTCAATAAATTCAATTCAATAAAATAATATGTAATTTAAAAAAATACAACATGGTACAGATATTGTTTTATACTAAGACAAATAATAAGAATATGTTGTTACCATCATAAATACGTAGTTTTTTCCACTTTCATACATCTCTTTTCCTTTACTTTGGTGCCCTTTCGCATGTAGCTACCTTTGATTTGATTAACGACCACTACATATTAGCTTTGTTTAGTGTTAGCATAAACTATTCATTTACATATTTAATTATTTTTTGTAAATGTCATAAATAAATTATTTTGAGTATAGAATAGTGCAGATATATACAGTAAATAGAACAGTATTTTATCACATTAATGTGTTCTTGTTAATGTTTAATGATTTTCAAAAAATAAACCCGCGTATTAACTTTTCTAATTTGAACGATTTTTATGTAATTCTAACAAAATTTTAAATATTGTAATTACAATTTTCATGAATGTTTTTCTTAATATAATAAACTAAATATTCTTTAATTTCGTATGAAAGAACCGAATAATTATACTTTACTTCAGTTTATTTTATTTTCATTTATTTATTATTTATAAAGATATTATAGTTAACAAGTAACCAAAATTTGAAATTAAATGGTAATGTAATATATCCAATACATAACCATATATGTAATAAGGTATAGAAGATTTATTACATGTTTGATATAAAATAATGTTGAAAGTCTTACTAATTTCCTGTCTGTTTCAGGTAAGGAAGCCATTGAGATACATTTCATACGATTTATGTAAGTATACAGTGTACTTTATGGAGAAGACCCTTTATTAATTTTAACTATACTATTAATCCCATTAAAACAATCAGTTTATAATATGTGAATCCGGGACCTTGGGTACCAAAACTCCGTGCCACCCCTAGACTAGCGACTCGTATTTTTAAACCATATATGTCTTTGAAAATAAAATGATCATCAAAATGTAACTAGGTCGTAACAGTGGACCTTTCTCATTACAATATCTCGCTAAACTACTGTTTTAAATACTCTCAGCTTTGAAAGAAACTAACCGTTACCAGATGGGTTTTATAAATAGAAATGAAAAAAACTGAAGAAGTATGAATAGTTCCAAGGTTATTGTCAATGTATGTTTGTACTTATGAACATACGAATATATAAAATAACTCAAACTAAACCTTAAAAATTTTATCAATTCGTCAAACTACTCTTAGTGTTTAAACTAATGAATATTTGATAGCTTGAAAAGTGATTTGTAATAAATTCAATAGAGTGACTCGCTCTTAATATTTAAAAAATATAAGTAGGTTACGAGTGAAAATTTTGTTTTGTTCTAAACAGTAAAACTGTATTCACAGTTAATACTAATATAACTTATCACATTAATATTTAGTTGGACGTTTCCAACGCATAATGTGTTTAAAAACTACACAACAGTTCCACGCTCACTGGCTCGGTGGCGGAGTGTTAGTGTCATTGCGTTGTCATTTTCCAAGCGAACAAAAAATATCGTTGGGCACTTGAAAACGGGAGTAGTTTAACCAACTCTCGAAACGTTGTGTAGTTTTCAAACACAAGAAGCTTTCGAAAAGTCGAACTAAGTAATAATTTGATAATAAATAACCAATGCTATCATGAATTTCTGAAACCATGTTAATGTCACCTTGAACTACTTATGTAGGAATTAAAAAACAACCATTATATTGAAGGTGTTTTGATGAAAAGTACCATTTGAGGCTAGTCTGTAAGTGTTGTACTGGTGCTTCATAGAATTCAATTATTTTGCTTAGAATTCTTTGTTATTGAAATTCTCTTTTGTACCGGTAACAGCCACTTTTCGAACTAGTAATGAAATAAACTATTATAACACTATAAATTTACTGATTATTCTTGTTTGGTTTGCTAATGGATTGACCAACTAACAGCGTGGTCATCTGTCTGTCGATTGTTGACTGACGCTAACTAGTAATGACTACAAAACTAACTAATTAACATCGATTACAGAGAAACGTCTGTTAATGGGAATTTACAACAGCTGCAACATTATTACTAATTAACTCTCTTTCAAAGTCCGCTACACTTTGTGTACGATTCGTTAAACAACGCATTTATTTTAGCTATGTTATAATGGTAATTATTAGGTAAACTCAGTCGTTTATAAAAGAATTATAACATATAATATATATAATTTTTTCACACCAGTTTAATTGTGCTCCTACATAACAGGTGATTTGTAAAATAAATGGAAAACGAAATGAAATAGATAGTTTTTCTTTTTAGTTAGCTCTATTTTTTTATATAGAGATGTATCCAAAATTCTCGTTCTTTGTTACAAACTACTTGTTTGATCGGCCGATCCCAAAATACGCTGAACAACGGTGTCCTAAATATTGCAAGATATTTTTTATTGCAGTACAGTAAGTATTAAAAAATGTTTTAGGTTTTCTAATAGTATTTTTAATAGTAGCAGTTATAAATTAAATGTTTATTTGTTGTCAACGGAATTATTCAAGGCTATTTATTGCACTTCTGAATAAGGGATGTAATGCCAAAGGTGGATTGATTTATTTAGTAAGCTCAGTATGACTGACTCCCTTACGTGTGATCAGCTCACAACACTTAGTGACGGACTCTCCTGTCATGTTGGATGCATTGTTGTTTAAAAATACTTATGCAAACAATCATCTATGGACAATACAATATGATGAACAATATTTACACCATATTTTAAGGAAAATATCCGTTTTAAGATCTCTAAGTTGTGCGCAAAATCATCGTTTTCGGGCCACTTAAAATAGGGAACAGAAAAAAGATGTAAATTTTTGATGATGACTTTGTATAACCTCAATTTACGTGGTAAAATTTTGGTTCGATTAGAAAGCTATTCCTACAGTATTATGAAAATAGTTGTGCTACGTTCCTAGAAGTATGAGTAAAAAATAATATAAAATATTTTATTGTTTGAAAAATCGAATTTATTTAAATTATGGTCAGGAACTCGCCACATCAACTAGTTATGCCAGATGCAAATCAGCCAGTCGGTAGAGTTTTTTAAACTAATCTATTTATTTATTTTTACCCTGGCACCTACTAATTTGATTGAATTGTATTTATTATCTATATTTCTAGCCCTGATATTAATTATACAAAATTGACATTTATTTATAAATTACATTATCAGAGGCTAGGTCTTTTGTGTATACATGACACAAATTAAGAAAAACAAAAAGAGTCTAAGCTTATTAGTTAATGAATCTGACTTAATGAAGAGCTCTTCAAGTAAATTTAGCTTTATATCACCAATAAGGAAATAATGTTTTGGCCTATTCTTTAATAATGTTTTCATATAAATAGTTCATTGATGTTACTCAGTTAAATAATAATACATATAATATACAATTTTACTGTTGAATTAGATTAGACCTTGTCTGTCATTTGATCTGTCGGTGTGTCACTCCAGTGTTGGTATGTAATAAAGAGTTGCTCTCACGACGAAATCCTTCGACGATGATGTCTCTCCCTGTCACGAACAATGGCTGCACAATCAAAGTATGTTCAATAAATTATTAACTTGAAATAATACTTCTAAACCGAGCTCATACTATGCTACTAAGCTCAAAGTCCATCTGCATCTAACTGTTGCTTGATGCACAGTATATAAAATAACCAGAATGTACTGGGAACATCACGTAACTGACTGTTTCAACTGAAGATCAGAAGGAGAATGAACATAGCATAAAAAACCAGCAGCGAAGTATTTTATTAGCCAATCAAAATTAAGAATTTTAAACATTACCATATATGGAGTGGTGGTGTAATCTCTCTATGAACCAAAATTTACTTGAGATGCCTTTGGTCCAAACGACTGATTTTGTGTACGCCCTACTATAAAACATCATTACAAATAAGAAGTTATTATATAATCTCAAAAATAAGTTTAACTTATTTAAGGTTATTTAGATATCTAATTGAACACCTATTACACATAGGTCCACTACAATAGTTCATCACACGGAGCGAAAGTGTCTAATTTAACTTTATTTTCATTTAATCTGACAAAAAACATTCGATTACAATATTATGTAAACGTGACCGATAATTTTAATATCATTAAATTTTGAGATAGTATTCAAACGACCAGACTAAGATTAACTAATTTAAACCCATCCAAATGCATAGCTCCAGCAGCCTCTGCAAGTTCCTTTGGGAAGTCTTGCATGTATTATAATTATGGAAATGTGAAATGCTTGTATTCCAACTTTGTCTGAACAAGTTTCATTATGTGTATAACACTTTACTACATGTGCAGTTTAAATTATATATCAAGTCCTGTACCGTTGTACGAACTTGATAAAGAGAAATTATATTCGTGAATATTAAATCATTGAAATAAAATGTATTTCCAGTTTTCCAGTTTTTATGCATTCTATTAAAAATTCGTATGCATTATGATCAATTCATATTTTTCATTATCTGATAAACGCCCCTATTTTACATATGTTTTAACAAATTTCCCATCAGAAAAAAACTATTACCGTAGATCTCATGGCAAGCAATGTGTCGTGCATTATGTAAAAAAATATATATTTAAAGGGTACTAAAATTCATTTAATATACTAATAACAATATTATTGCACCCTCTAAAACTACACAATTTAGAGCTTTAAAATTTTGCTCTACCTCCAATGGTTACCGAGATATAAAAATACTAAACACAGTACATTGTATTTAAGGATTCCAATTCTAATCTTATGGAGGATAAGGAAAAACATTTAATTATCAATCTATATTTTGGATGAAACTTGATATTTAGCTTTATGTGGTTGAGATCCATCCATTTATGCTTAAAAATCACAGTTTTGTGTTTATCATCGCAGCTAACAAGCACATTCATTTCCCGTGTTAATCATGTGGAGAACAAACTTATGGACAGATGTTTATGAAACTTGCTATTAATGGTAAAAATAGAAATTGTTTATGATAGAAATGCCTACTGTCAGTGGTCCACCAAACTTGCATACGTTTCCCATGTTAATCTTACGGAGAATAGGCAAACTTCTGTTATATACTACTATTGATTTGGAAATTCACTGACTACGCAGGTCTGCTGCGACTGTGATATTTTTAAACTATGAAAATTATAGTTTAAATAAATAACTATACTTTGGAGTTAGTTATAAAAGTACTCGTATAACTCAATATACTGTTTAACTTTTCACATAACATGTCTCCTTTTACAGAATAGCCTTGTTTCCCCCATTGGTCATATCCAAATGATGTATTACATTAATTTATTATAATATATTTTCATTGTCACTATTCTGATATTTCTATTAACCTGCAGTACCTTAACTTAAAACGTAAAAAATTTGATGGAAAATAACTTTGTGTTTTTTTAACAAAGTAAATCAATTACTATGTAATGTTTTTATAACTCAATCATGGTGAATGATATAACAATAATTTTTCACTTTGGCCCTAAATATAATAATTTAAACATTATATAATACTTTAAGCATAGTTACAGAATTGGTTAATTTACAAGTAAAAAATGTTGCACTGAGTTTCAGGACACAAACAGGTACTCACCAGTACCGAAACGGAACAAATTTACGAAGGTTCCACCGAGATTTGAACTGAGATCGCCGGTTTCAGAGTCCAGAGTGCTAACCGTTACACTAAGGAACCATTTTAACTCATTTCATTACTTAATTTTACTCGTTTGTAATTAAAATAATTTTTATTCTTTGCAACCAACACAAAAGTTAAATTTGCGTTTGTTTCACTCTGGTTCAACAACATTATTAGCAATAACACATTTCTCACAATTTAAATACTTTTGTACGTACTCCTACCTAGATACTTCTATTCTGAGAGCGTAAATTGTAATGAGCTTGAAATGAGATTATTCGTGGAAAGTTATGTTTAACTCTTGTTTAAATCGTCTAGTTTGTTTTAAAGTTTTCTCAGAGGAAATTAAAAACTGCAAATCTTTCTTGCCTGGCTTGAGGCGCGTCACCTCAGTGTCCATGTCTGGAAGAATTAGTTTTTAATGAAAAAATCTTCTTTACAATTTATCTGTAATGATTCGTTACTCAGTTATGTAAGCTACAATTAATTGGCGTATTACACGCCTAAAGAATTCTACGTAAAATGTCACGGTGAAAATTTGAGAATTTTTGTGAATATTTCATTATATGTGTTCATTTTACATAATTTATCCAACAAATAAGAAAGGATATTTCTTTTCCATTTTCATATGACTAAAACACATCTTTTATGTCACCACAATATTTTTTTTAAAGACCACGAATAAACTTAAGAAATAATAGATTGGAACGGCTATTAATGGTAGCTAACTCATTATTTAACTGGCGAAATCTATCATCAAGGTTCCATGGTGTAATGGTTAGCACTCTGGACTTTGAATCCAGCGATCCGAGTTCAAATCTCGGTGGAACCTGATAAATTTTACAACTCAACAGCAGTTCTTTATAATATCATCCTCACATTCTAAAGTAAGAACGAATGCAAAATATGACAGCAGAACAAATAAAAATAAAATTTCGTTGGATTTTAGGGTAGTTGTAATTTTTTTAGGTTTTAATGATAAACTAATAAATTATTTGAAATTGAAATTTTAATTGAGAAAGTTCACTTCTATAAATTTTCACTACCTTCTAACTAAGTTCAAACCATAAAATTTAAATACTACGGTCAAGGTACTTTGGAGTTTCTCATAAATAATTCAGATATTTTACCTTCTATATTTACGATTTAAGCACTCTCTAAGGTTTTTATTTATTATGTATCCACAATTATTTTACTTCTTCAGCTTTGATCTATAAAACGTTGATGTGTTTGTAGATTCAATATAACTATTCAAAAATATGATTTGATTAAACTTGTTAGGACTATTTTAGAACCTATAATTCAAAACCTTTTTACATTAGTTTTCTTGGATTAGCCATAAACAATTATTTTTTACTGGATATATCTACGTTCTAGGTACTTTGGAGTTTCCCATAAATAGTTCGTAAACTTTACACTCTCTACTTATGATAATCACTCTCAAAGATATTTATTCATTATGTATTTCTTTATTTATGTGTTATTGATCAAAATAATGATCCATTTTACATCTAACAACATTAAATATCATTAAAAATGTTATGTGAACTAATAATGGGTTTCTTAACTTATGATATTCAAATTGAATTATAATGGACTTTAGCTAACCCCACGTAATTGTAGAAACCTTAAGAACGTCAATGGTAAAGTAGCTAAACGAGTTTTATGTTATTGATCATAAAAGACATTCAGCTGTCCTGACAAATCGTTATCCTATGTCGAAGGGTTGTTGCGCGCTGGAACGTAATGAGGCGCAATTTAGTTGCAAACAATCGAAACACGTATCATGTATTTTATGACATCTTTGTGTTCTACTTACGTCACGGGAGACGCGTGTGTTTAATTAATTATGATGATTAATAATTTAACAAAACTTTATATTTTAAAGGAATTTATTTACATCTCTTATACATATTTGAGTATTAATGTAAAATCAAAACAATTAAATTGATTTATTTTTAGAACATAAGAAATCCTAAGTCTTAAAATCGTGCTGTTGAATCAATAAAATGTATTGAAATACTATTTCTATTACATAAACAGAATTATTAGGTTTAAAGTAAAAAATAATATCACCGAATGGTATACGTCAGTTACAGTTTTGAAATGTTACTCGCCACTTACTTACTTTGCTGAAATTCGTCAACCTAATAGAGCCATTTAGTTTTATAGCAATAAAAAGTTATGTAAAAATATAGATCGTTGGTGTACCAACAACTGGATTAAGCCACTTACACAATTGCACACACACATTTTGAAATATCTACCTGTAACAATGAGTCAATGTATAAGTTAGAAAATTATTTTTAATCATACTGCTTCAAAACAACTGTTTCAGATACATGAGTTAAAGAGCATAAGTTAATATTTTGACATGGATATGTCTTAGCTCTGGGGGGTTGTTGGCGATTTTTAAGATGGAAAATATGTAACAGGTTTCTATAGAAACTACTAGAGCTGTTGTATTGAATTTTTAAAATAAATGAATAAGATCAGCTGTTTAGGTGAACCAAAACGATCTAACCTATTTCCCACAGGGAAGTAAATACAAACACTTTTTGTCCTAGGACTAAACCTATAATTGTGATGATTTGATTGTTGTTGATGATACTTTTGATTTGAGGTGAGCATTCGCTTAACTTAAACAACCAATCAGGAATCAAGAGTGAACAGCTATAACGTAAGTAACATAACAGCTGATTAGTCTAACGCAACAAAAATGGTCGACAATGATTGATGAGGTGATTGAATCAGGTAGACTAATAATTCAGGTTTTACGAGTTTGCTTAATTTAATTTGCAGTATAACGAAACATATAGTTCATCATCGTATTAAGAACGCCCATTTTTTATCAAAAT